>JBAMCG010000037.1:5488125-6838750 GCA_037075325.1 Drosophila mayaguana | reverse complement strand
TTTTATCTTGTTGATTTTCATTGCTGTTGCATTTTTGGCATGTTACATTTTTAATTTAATTTAATTAATTAGTTGCGGTTTTGCAATTAACTTTATTGCATGCGCCATTATAGGCTGCGAACAATAACAGGGCATACATTAAAAATTAAAATAGAAGCATATTCGCATCCACACTCTCGCACACTGAAACAAACACACCTACGTTCACGCATTTATAGCCGCTCGCACGCCGCAATCGCAGCAAAAAAAACAACATTGCGATTCAGCATAAGCCTCACCACAGTCACCCTGATCCGATTCCACCTCCGCCTCCGCCTCCACCGCCGCCTCTGCATTCGCTTTCGCATCTATGCAGTAACAACCATTTTTGAAAACGTCACCCGAAAGTCGATAATTTTGCGTTGTGAGCTTAAGCGTGTTAAAACCGCCATCAGAGAGCACTTTTCCACTTTCCGCACGCGCACTCAATGCAGTAATACATATATGCACGCACACACACACACGCATACCACACAATATCCTTGTACATTGTCCATGGTTGTGTACATACATATATATATAATATAATTTAAACAAATTTGCCGTTTTACTTTTTGTCACACCTTGCGCAAGCATAGCTACCAGGTGCACACCAAACAACAAGGAATCCGGTAAAGTATTCCATGTAAACCTGTGAAGCATTTAATCAAATAATGATCTGCACGATAAAAGAGCAGAGCATTAACCAGCTCATCTCTTCTTAATGAGGGCAGACTTTTGAAGACCTGTCATAAAGGCAGTAAGTCTGTCTGGTTAAATTCAATAGCTTAAGTTTGGGTGTTAATGAAAGAGTATTGCGAGTCCGGCTACTTCCGAAACTGAAATTGAAAACTGTTCCTTAAGTTAAAGTCAGAAATTTAATGTATACGATTTACTTGAGCATGAGCTACAGTCATTTGAAATGTTAAGATTATAAATAACTTGTTAAACTGTTAAAAATTGTAATACCAATTTAATATTGAAAATGTTTTTGAGAACACGTTTTTTCATTCTTTCATTCGAACTAATGGACACTACTCTGATAGGGTAAACTCTGAAAACCTGCCCACAATTTGCATATTCATGAGCTGCAGTATTTGCTAATTGACAATTACGAAGGAAAAAAAACCAACACAATAAATGCCACGTGCAATGGTTGCATTCCAACAACAGCAAAGGCAATATAAAAACCGAAATTAGTTCAATTTTCAATGTTAAAGTAAAGAGTGGTAGAAAGAGAAGAAAAAAGCGTCAATTCCGACTAACCACTGACTGCTACAAAGATAACATTGGCGATTTTCTCTGCCATTGTCAAGCCTAATTTATTTTTGCAATTTTCCCATTCAGGTGAGGGCACTGGTGGCATCAGTCGAGACGATTTCATCGACTTTGTGGCTGCCGGCATACTGAAAAAGCTTCCGCCTGCCTTCGAGACGTGGCGCATACGGAAGCAAATCCAAATGAGTCTGTCACCCACCGGTGTGGTGCTGCTGCAGGAGCTGGATCGGTTTAATATTCTGGTGGTGCGCATCAAGAAGACGCTGGAGCTGCTGCGGAAGGTAACTTTGACTTTGCCTTGGCTCTCACTTCGCTTTGCTTTGCTTTGCTTTGCTCTGCTCTGCCTGTCAATAGGAAGCTCACATAAATCCTTCAGCTTTGTTTTGCATTTTGTTTATACAATTGCCAACTTGGCTGTCGACCAATGCTCGTGGTCGCCCACGTTCAACCCAAAAGCAAATGCGAATGCGAATGCGATCCTTTGCTGGACTGCAGCATTTTGTTGCCAAAATAAATTTACAAATGCAAATGAACTCAGCCTCCAGGGCTGGTGCTCAAGCTGGCACTGGTACTGGCACTGTCTTTGCCATTGTCTTGATGTAGATGTCGCCGCGCCCACACAAATACTGTCACCTCTCCTCTCCTCTCCTATAGCAGATGCCTGCATATGTGCTGTCATTGTGCCTTTTAATTTAATTGCATGCTCTCCGCAGGCCATCGCCGGCGAAATCGGCATGGACAATATCCTGGACAACATTGCCAACTCGTTATTCAATGGCCTCCTGCCAGCCGCATGGAGCAAACTGGCGCCGGCCACATGCAAGCAGTTGGCCAGCTGGCTGGAGCATTTAAAGGTGAGTCGCAGCCTCTGCCACAGTCGTCGCAGCTCATTAATCAGCTCGGCAAAAAAAATCAGTCAGCCGTCCACCGTCCACTAATCGGCGATTCGCTTTCACCTGGTATTTCAGAAACGTGCCGTACAGTACAAGTATTGGTCGATTTCAGGCGAGCCGCTGGTCATGTGGCTGTCTGGACTGCATATACCACAGAGCTACCTCACGGCCCTCGTTCAGGTGAGAAATGAGCTTCTCCATAATGTGAGTTTTCCTAACATGGCACTGCCTCCCCTTCTGCTCTGCAGATTGCCTGCCGCAGAAACAACTGGCCTCTGGATCGGTCCACGCTATTTACCTATGTGACCACATACTCGGAGCCCGATGACGTCGAAGAGCGTCCAGCGACGGTGAGTACTCTGCCCGGCGCTAAATGCAGAACTATGACCCCCATGTGACTAGAGCCTGAAGTATCGCTCAACCCCCACTACCCCACCGCCCCGTCGTCCCCTCGCTCGGCACTAATTTTGTAATTAAGAATTCTGTTTGCATTTTAATCGTTGAACTTTTTGCAGGGCTGCTATATACACGGTCTGTACATAGAGGGCGCTCGCTTTGACACGCAGGCGGGCCAGCTGAAGCGTTCGCATCCGAAAGTTCTGGTCGAGGAGCTGGCCATTCTGGCCGTGGTGCCCATTGAAGCGCACCGACTCAAGCTACAGGTTTGTATTTATGCCGCTGCCTGGCTTTCAGCATGGGTTCAACACCGTCTGCAAGAGACAAGTACTAATGTCCTCTTGTATCTACATATACGCTGAATAGAGCACATTGTTGGGGGTGGTTATAATGCTCACTCCCGCTGATATTTGTTTAAATGCTGTGCACTAAATTACCTACATCTTCCCATTTCCGCAGCTAATGGGGCAGCTGTTGTGCTAATTGTTTCTGATTTTAAATTCTGGGTGTTTTAACTTTTCGCAGAAACAATGGGGCACTTAAACAATTGGTAGCAACTTGAATGAATAGCGAATACCAATGGGGCAGGGCTTCAGTGTGAAGGTGCACTGTTTGACTTGAATTTCGTAGACTATCTTATTGCTAAAATCTGAAATGATGGCAGTTGCATTTGAAATGTGATATGAAATGCCAATACTATATTATTCTATAAAATTAGTAGTCTTTATACTATACTTGATA
The DNA here is from genome assembly GCA_037075325.1 of Drosophila mayaguana. Taxonomy (NCBI): domain Eukaryota; kingdom Metazoa; phylum Arthropoda; class Insecta; order Diptera; family Drosophilidae; genus Drosophila; species Drosophila mayaguana. The sequence goes on along the minus strand of JBAMCG010000037.1, from coordinate 6,835,424 downwards.
TAAATATTCCAATACCAATTCACACTCTACAATAACATTATTTTGACTTTTGCAGAACACTTTCTTGGCGCCCGTATACACCACGTCGCTGCGACGCAACGCCATGGGCGTCGGTCTGGTATTCGAAGCGAATTTGGCCACTTCTGAAGATCTGAGCCACTGGATACTGCAGGGCGTGTGTCTCACTCTGAATACGGATACATAGAAACGGTACATGGAAGCGATTTTCTTTATCGTTTTGCCAAACTAAATCGCAAATAAATGGATGGATGCAAGACTGAATTGGCAATCTTTTATGTATTGTACGTTATGGATATTGTGACTATAAATGAATTTCTAGTGCCCTTCAATAGCGTGCTTTGTGCCTGGACTTCCTTCTGCTGAGCTGCGTCTCCTGGCATTACCTTCGCCGCCAGCACCCAAAGCAACTCTTAAACTTATCCAAAATAGTTGATTTCATGGAGGGCAATAGTAGTTCCAGATTCTGAGTGCCGCCGCTGTCGTCAGAATCCAGATCAGACTCAATTGTCATCTCTTGTATGCTAAAAGTATCGGTTAGCTCGTGATTCTGCTGACGTCGTTTGGCACGCTTCAGCTGTGCGGGAAAAAAGGATATCTCCTCTGCCTCATCACTGCTCTCAGACTTATAATCGACCAGTGGCTTCTGCTCCACCTCACCCGGTATGGGCAACCGATTAATGGGTATGAGGGTGGCCGTTTGTGTTTTGGTTGCCTAAAATAATTGGGATCTCTATGTCAGCCCCAGCACACGTTTAATTTGATTAACTACTCCCACCTGCTCCTCTTGGTATTGCGTATAATTGCGCCTGGCACGCTCGACCTTCAGTTCCAGTTTGCGTTGCAGTATGCGGCAGGTGTTTGGCGGTTCGCTGCGCTCCGTCCCCCGTGCAGCCCTGTCTTCATCGATTTCAATAGTCGTGGGCGCATACACCTTGCTGGCACCCCTAAAGGCCACCTCAAACTCCAGATCCGACATATGTTTGGGCGCTCCACTAGCCGTTTTCTGTATTGGCGTTAGCCATGAGCTTTTGTTTTCTTGTCGAGCTGCTTCACCACTTACCAGCAAGCCTGCCGCACCATCCTCGTATATATTCGATTGTCTGTCCTCACTGTCTATGCCGCTGTCCTCCATAATTCTATAATTTGAACTTAATTTTATCTGCCCCTAAAATTTTGTGATTCGAGCTTAAACGCGATGACAAAGACAAACAAATTTTATTATCTCTTTGTGTACTACTCCCAACTTCAATCCACCCCAAAACCCTACAGCGCAGAATCCAACAAACAGCTGCAATACAACAGTCCGTGAAAAATCAATAACCCCTTATTGCACGGCGTTGCCAGACTGGGCTTGCAGTCACATTAGTCTGCTCCAATAAATTTGAGTGGATAGCTGGTTATAGTTAAAAACAAAAACATATTACTGTATTATTTATACATATGCACTCTTTATTATATAATTTTAATTTATTTACAAATATTTTTAGGCTTAAATTGCTTTACTCGTTGCACAAATATCGTAGAAAAATACTAAGTAATAGATATCAAATGAAAATAAGTTTTAGCCACTTTCTTCTATGGATTGAATTTAAATCAAGAATAAATAGGAACAAAAAACATAAAATACTAATACTATTTTCTTTTGTGCTGGAAGAAATCATCGTTTATAGGCTATTTATGCATATTGTTTTACTTAGAAAAACATTCGTTATATATTTGATCTGTGGGCTATGCAATTGGCGGTATTTTTGGTCTATCTATGGTTTGTGACGTTGCTCATTCTCTGAATATTTTCTGGTTTAAACTCAATTCAATGCAAAGGTCCAACAAAAATGTTAGGCTCGAAAGTTTGGTAGTTTTATTATGGAATTAAAGCGCATTGGGATGAGGCTGCGAAATTTGGCCAGCCAATGTGCAGGATCTGCAGCAGAACTGCGCATAGTACTTGTTCACGCAGTAATGGCCCTGTATAATCAGCTTGCAGTTGGCAAAGTAGGGATTGTCGATGCACTCGGGCGATAGTGGAACGACAGCTGTAAAATCAAATCAAATCTTAGTTGCTCTTTCATCTCACATATTCATAGGGTACTTACACTCGATTGTGACCGTCTCCTGGCTGGTGCTGTAACTGTAGGCGTTTCGCGCTGTGCAACCATAGATGCCGCTATCCTCGGTGGTAACATTGCTGACGACCAATCGATGCGGATTGGCTGGAAGACGACCAAATTACGATTAATGGCAATATTGCAAAGCTAGAGGTCCATTATTGACTTACCGGTTATTTGAACACGTTCGTTGTTGTACAAAGGCGTATTATCCTTAGTCCAGGTCACGTTTGGAGCCGGATTACCCTGCACGGCGCAGTCGATCGCAATCGTGGAGCCGGGCGTGTATTTGTTTTGCGGGTTCAAGCCAATGACAGCACGGGCATCGACTACAGCAATAATGAAATAGATTTTAGATTAGCTTCAATTCTATGCAAAGAGTAATACACAACACAAACCATAATGTAAAAGTATCATGCAACTTGTACTTACTTCTAGGTTCATACACAACAGGGGGCGGCACATAGACTGGACGTAAAGGTCTGTAGGGGTAGGTGGGCCTTTGAGTGACCGGTGCCTTTGGTGGATTTATAATATACTGCGAGTATTTATCATCGCCGACGCTTTGAACTGGACCAATAGTCTTAAGCGTTACGTGCAGCGAGACAGGACGTCCGGTGTTGTACGCGTCGCATGTGTACAGGCCCAGATCGGACAGCTGTACCGATCGGAAGTAAAGCGAGTAGTCGCGGTTCATGACGGCGCGACTTGTTTCGGGACCCATACCGAAGTGTTGATTGTTTCGCCACCAGCTAACATGGGGTGCAGGATAGCCACCAGCCGGGCAACGAACCAAGGCAGGTTGATTCAATTGCACAATTTGGGTGACGTTCTTAACGCCCAAGATATAGGCCGGTACATCTCTAGCCTCTACCAACACCAACACAAAATCAAAAGCCATGCAAATGGTTAAAGACACGCAACATGCATTAAGAGAAGTTAGTTATAAAACCAAAACCAAATCAAACATAAAATAAACAAAATCCTTCGAAAATCCGAAATATTCAAAACCAATTGCAAGTTCCTTGTGAAATAAATAGTTTAGTTTGAATAACGATCGCCGAATTCAATTGAAATTCAACTGAAAATCTAAATTCTAAACTCAATCTCAATCTGCAGCCTTCTAAACTTAGATCTAATTTTGCTAAAAGTTTTATAAGAAAATAAGTACTACTTCATAGCATAATATAATGTAAAATGGAGTTGCATAAGGATTGTCCACTACAAATATCGAAGATACGGCTGGTCTCTAAATACATCTATTTTGACTCTCATTACATTTTTCCGAAATAAATGTTATAGATTTTTTGTGCTTTAAAATATTAGCATTTTGGTTTTAAGTATAATCGAATTTGCAAAGGTTTTGAAATAATAAGTGCGTATTGAAAGATTTTCACGTACCTGTCACTTGTAGTGCAACCTCGCGACGCACTGGCTCGCCCAGGCCGTTGCTGGCCACACAGACGTAGGTGCCGTCATCGGTTTGACGCACCTGGACAATGGTTAAATCACCATTTGAAGTCAGCACATAACGGCCTTGGTTTGTGTCAATCTGAAACGAATGTGGATTACGAATGATATTGGTTCAGAGTGTGTAGACTTCTGGAGTACTTACAACAACATTCTTTAATGACCACGTAATATTCGGTGCCGGATTACCAGTTGCGAAGCAACGAAGTACTGCAATGCCACCCACTGATGTGTGCACATCCACGTCCTGTGGCGCCTTGGACTCAAGTGTGGCTTTCACTTCGCCTGGGTAGATAACAACCGGGGGAGGAGTACTGGGGCGACGGGTGGGACGCGCCGGAGCAACGCACAGATGGCCACAGCCATCGCTGCAGCATTTGTTGTCGCCACGACAGTCTGCATCAGTATAGCATTCCCGAGCGCATTCGCTGGAATTGGCCGTCAGCTGTGGGCAGAGGCCTTGCTTGATGATATCACGGCAGACAGGCACGAACTGATTATCACGATCTCCCGAATTGGAAACATCGATGGCACACTGTTGATTGGCAGGGCATGGATACCCCTCGCAAGGGTTCAGACAGATGCACTGTTCACACTCCGGCTGAGATTCAGCTGGCACGCGACGCACGCCGTAGGGACAGCGCAGATCTCGGCATTCATTATCATACGTTTCGCAACGGCTGGGTGAGATTTCGTTGATGATCTCGTTGTCGATGGGCTCTGTGAAAAATGACAAGCTTAGATTTGTCCGATACAGATATTACCCTAGACTAGTAGTAGTAATATGCGTGCAACCTTATATCTAGTGAAAGTGCACTACTCAATAATTATTCTACTTGGGAAAAACTACTTCTACGCTTAACTAAATAAGCATTCCCAAATTTGAAGGTGAAGCAGAGTGCATTATTGTGTGGGGTGGGTAATAAATTGAGTGCAGAGTGCTCGGGTGCAGTTGGAATAAAGTGTCATTTGTGGAGCAAGCTTACTTCCGCATTGATTTGTGCATGCTTCAAAGGAACGGAAGTTGTTCTGGTTGCCAGAGCAACCAGAGTAAATAAAGGATATGCAAGTGCCACGCTCATCATCATAGTACCAACGACGCTCCTGCACCGAGGGGCCGTTACACACTCCGGGGATCACCGGAAGTCGGCAGATATCTACTTACGTCCAGACAAAATCAAAAACAAAATCAAATTTAACAAAAGCTCTTGATTCTGAGCTTCATTTCTTGTTACCTTTAGCCGCACCCACAGGTAATGGCTCGCGGCCACCGAGACAAACCGATTCACACTCATAGAGATCGTTGAAACGATTGCCCGTGCCATCGCAGCCACCATAGGTGAAGGGCTGGCAGCTTTGACTATCGCGATTGTAGTAGTAGCGGGTCTGCCACTGTGTGCAGGGTCCCGTCGTCACCGGTTCATTGCAAACATCTGACACAGCACGTTAATAAATCTAACTTATGAACATCTTCAGAAATAAATCAATTGACTTACCGACACCCTTGAACTCGCCACATTGGCGCTCGCACTGCTCAATGGTCTCAAACCGATTACCATTACCACCACAGCCGCTATAGCTGAATGCTGTGCAGGCCATTTTCTCATTGTCATAGAACCAGGCGGTGGTATGGTTGTCGCACTCTCCGGCCTCAGCTGGCTGTGTGCACACTGAATAGGACTAAAAGCAGCATCATTTTAAACACCTGTAGAAACAATTTAGATCATTATTACGCTTACAGCTGCTGGAGGTTCTGGGTCCGGTTCTGGATGTGGCAGATCACGTCGGCAGTATTCCAAGCAAGATTGCTCTGTCACAAAGTTGTTTCGGTTACCGCGGCAGCCTGTAAACACGAACTGATGACAGGCTCCTGTGCGTCCATCAAAGTACCAGCGATTTGAGTTGTCATTGCAACGTCCTGCTATTGGGGGAAGAGAGCAGGTCTCCTGTGCTGGATGGCAATCATTCTGGCAGTCCTCCTCGGTGTCAAAGTTGTTGTCGTTGCCACCACATCCACTGTAAACGAACTCATCGCAGAGTCCCTCCTGGCTATTATAATACCAGCGCGTTATATTCTCATAACAGTTTCCTGGATCTGGCCCCCTGAAGCACTTGTCCGTTTCGGATCCAGGTCGTGGTTCTTCATCTATGCCTGCAATGCAACGTGTGGAGCAATCCTCTTCGGTATCGAAGCGATTTTCATTGCCTCCACAGCCGCCATAGTAGAATTGCTGGCAGCTACCTAGAGTTGAATTGTAACTCCACTTCAGGACATATTCCGCGCAATCGCCCACAGATGCTGGCTGCTCGCAAAGGCTTCCAGAAGGCTGGGGCTGTGCTTGTGAATCTGGCTGAGGCTGTGGCTGCGGCTCTGGTTCTGGTTCTGGTTGTCTACCGCAACGCTGCAAGCAATCGGATTCGGTCTCAAAGCGATTACCATTGCCTCCGCAACCACCATAATAGAATTGGCGACAAGCACCACTTGATCTATCAAAGCTCCACTTGATTGAATAATTGTCACAGTCGCCTCTTTCCTCCGGCAGATCACAGACATGTACGGCACTCTGCGGTGGAGGAGGTGTTGGTGGCTCTGGTTTCTTCTCGCATCGGGCCATGCACGCCTCTTCGCTGCTAAAACGATTCTCATTGCCACCGCAACCACCATAGTAGAACTGACGGCAAGCAGCATCCTTGGTATCGTAGTACCATGCAAATACATAGTTGGCGCACTCGCCAACCTCAGCAGGAATATCGCAAATATCCTTGGCTAAGATAATAAGACAGTGTTAACAGTATTTATCCTTAGGGGCACAGCTTTTCGCACATCAAAAGCTATTGCAACAACATCAAAAGCTTACCAACTTGTCGAGGACAATGATCCTCGCATGACTCCAGTGTGGGGAAATTGTTTTTATTTCCGCCACAGCCCGAGTAATAGAAGGGCACGCAACGTTTTTCAGTTTCTGAGAATTGCCATCTAGCATGTTTCTCGCTGCAATCACCGGTTTGCTTAGGCAATGAGCATTGCTCTATGTTTGTGAAAGGATGTGGAACAGCATAGCGTGCAGGGGATCAGGATAGAGATAGCAAGCAACAGGCATTCATGCATTATCAAACACCAAGCAAAGGATAGTAAATAATAAAAAAAGTCATACCGTTAACCAGGATGAAATAATAAAGGTTAAGCTTACAACTAAACTAAGGTACAACATTGATAGTACACAGATCGTCCCCGAGCCATTGTACATAAATATATTAATTCTCAAACCTTTCAGAACTCCGGGCTGTCGACAACTGTAGCTGCAAGCGTGTTCAGTAGGATAGTTGTTTTTGTTGCCCTTGCAGCCACCATAGGTGAACGGACGACACACGTCGGTCTGGTTATCATAGTACCAACGCTCATAGTTGCCAGCACAAGGTCCACTTTCCACAGGTTGTTCACAGGCAGCTATGATAGAATACAAATTTAACTAAAATTTAAGCGTATATAGTCTATCATGTACTTACGCAAGGTCTCACTTATGGCACAGGTGGCCTGGCACTGTTCTAGGCTGTCGAAGCGATTGTTAGTGCCATAGCATCCGCCATATTGGAACTCCTCACAACGATTGCGGTCTGTGTCGAAGTACCATTTCTTAGAGTAGCCTTGGCAGGGACCGGAACTCTTTGGCAACAGGCAAACATGCTGTCCAGTATATTCCTGGCATGTATCCTTACAATCTGCCTCGGTTTCGAAACGATTTCCATTGCCCTCACAGCCGCCGTACCAGAATCGAGCACAGCCGCCATAAGAAGTATCAAAGTAATATTTGACGCTGAAATTGCCGCAAGTACCCTGTTCCTTAGGTAAACCACAAGCCTTCTGTGGTGGCTCTTGAACATTTTCACAACCGCCAAACTTGTCATCCTGAGCCTTTGTAACGCCGTCTGGACAACAGCCGTACTCGGTCTCCACACAGGTGCAGCCTTCAAAGTTTGGTCCTTTAGCTGGTGTCTTACCATCCTCACAGCATTTGAATTCTGTCTGGGCGCAGTGGCATCCCTGATTATGCGGTCCCCTGGCAAAGGAAAGACCATCGGGACAGCAACCAAACTGCATTGATTCGCACGGACAGCCCTCAAATTTGGGTCCTCTGGCAGTGGTGATTTTGTCAGGGCAGCAACCATATTGAGTAGTCTCACATGGACAGCCCTCCTGTTGTGGTCCACGCGCGGAAGTCTTTTGATCCGCACAGCAACCGTATGGAGAGGCTGCACACTCGCAGCCCTCAAAGTTAGGCCCGTATGCAGGCCGAATGTTGTCGGGGCAGCAGCCAAACTGTGTATTAATGCAGCAGCCTTCGCCCTGTGGGCCGTGGGCAGGAGTCTCATTGTCTGGACAACAACCAAATGGTTCACTAGTGCACGCAGCACAGCCTTGGCCATCAGGGCCGGCAGCGGGAGTACGTCGATCTGGGCAACAACCGTGTTCTGATTGTTCACAGCCCGGAGAACCACCAAGTTGTGGGCAGCCAGCAAAGTTCTCGCCCTTAGCAGGAGTCTTTCCATCGGGACAGCAATAGAATTCAGTAAATGAGCAAGAGGTAACCGCGGTATCTGACTCCGTTGACAAAGTAGAATCGCCAGAGCCCTCAACGTCTGTCGAAATAGTCGATTCTTCTGTGGTTGTTGGCGGCAATGTTGTTGGCTCAGGGCATCCCTCATTATCTTCACCCTCTGCAGCTGTATATTTATCTGGGCAACAACCGAAGAGTGTCTCGGCGCAATCTGATTTCGGACAGCCCTTATTTCTTTTGCCCTTAGCTGGTGAAACTCCATCTGAACAACAACCAAATTCTGTCTCAGCACATGTTTTCGCAATGGGACAACCCTCATCAAATGGTCCCTTAGCTGTCGACTTGCCATCAGGACAACAACCGAATTCAGTCTTAGCACAAATCTTCTTCTTTGACTTACATTTCCGTAGCTTGTCTTTCGTTGGCGTAAGAGTTGTCTCCCAAGTGTGAGGTGTACTCGATTCATCATCGGAATCAGATGTGCTCCAAATATCGCTTGTAGAGCTTGTTTCTGTAGATAGTGAGCTAACCGTTGTGTCGGTAGACCCAGTGGAATCAGTAGAGCTCTCAGATGTAGTATCTGTAGTGCCTCCACTTTCGGTAGTGCCTCCACTTTCGGTAGTATCTCCACTCTCCGTTGTCGCTGTTAAGTCGGAAGATTCTGAAGAACTTATATCAGTTGAAGAAACATCGGTAGAACTGTCAGTAGTAGTGAAGTCTGAAGATTCGGCTGTAGAGCCATCAGTGGAGCTATCAGTAGAACCAGAAATGTCCGTGGAAGCTGAACTATCGGTGGAGCTCGAGATTTCAGTTGAACTAGAGCTACCTTCAATAGTGGAACCGGAGCTATAGCCCTCCGAAGTACTATCTGTGGCGCCAGTGCTCTGTGATTCAGTAGACTCGGAAGTGTTAGTTGTGTCAGTGGAGCCACTAGATGAGCTCTCAGTAGAACCATCGGTGGTAACATCCGTCGAGCCATCGGTCGAGCCACTAGATGAGCCATCAGTAGAGCCACTACTTGTACTATCAGTTGAACCATCTGTTGAAATCTCAGTCGAACCGTCAGTCGATACAGTGCTGACTTCCTCAGTGGTACTATCCGTTGAACCATCTGAAGAACTGCTACTTGCATTTGTTGTAGATCCATCTGTAGAATCTTGCTTGGTGCTATCCGTTGACCCTGAACTCGAAGATTCAGTAGATGATTCAGAAGATGATTCAGAAGATGCTGATGAGCTGCCCTCCGTTGTACTCTCAGTTGAGCCCGGTGAACTAGTCGACTCGGTTGATTCCGTCGTAAGCTCTGATGTACTTTCCGTTGATGACGAGACAGTCGTATCTGTAGATACAGATGAGTCTGTCGACGAAGAAGTATCTGTCGAAGACGATACATCTGTTGCAACGCTGCTTGATTCTGATGTAGACGAGACAACGTCTGTTGAGCTACTAGATTCAGTGCTTCCCGATGAAGAAGAAACTTGTGATGCAGTTTCGAGAGGCAAGTCTGTAAATTCACTGGTAGAACCATCAGTAGAGCCTGAAGTGACTGTTGTACTTGAAATGTCAGTGGAGGCATCCGTAGAGCTTGACGCATCCGTCGAACCGGGAGCGTCTGTTGAACTTGAAGACTCAGTCGAGCTAGAGATGTCTGTTGAACCTGAGGCGTCTGTTGAGCTTGAGACTTCCGTTGAGCTGGAAGCATCTGTTGAACTTGAGATATCTGTTGTACCAGACACCTCCGTCGAGCTTGAGATTTCTGTCGAACCTGAAACATCTGTTGAGCTCGATGCATCACTCGAACTTGAGTCCGTTGTGCCTAAGCTTGAATCTTCCGTTGAGCTTGAAACATCGGTTGAACCACTTGAAGCTTCACTGGATTCACTTGTAGAGGAATCTGAGGTAGAGCCAGAGACCGATGATGATGAGGCTTCTGTCGTCGATTCACTGATTTCAGAAGAGCCACTAGATTCCGTAGACAAATCTGTTGCTCCAGTGGAGGATTCATCTGACGAAGTAGATACTTCACTTGTCGATTCACTTCCACTGCCTTCAAATCCACTGTCAGAAGTGCTATCTGAGCCAGATCCTTCGACTGTACTATCGGTAGAGGCCGATGCGTCTTCTGAAGTTGTGTAAGGACTGTCGCTCAACATCAAATCGTCGGTTGTTGACATCGCCTCTGAGTCATCATCAGTGACATCAGATACGTCTGAGTCAACCAAAACAAACTCATCATCATCTTCGCATTCTTCATCATCATCCTCGATTGGCTTATCAGTGCTCGTAAGAGGCAGGACTTGATCCTTAGTACAGGGCTGAGTATTACACTTTTCAGAAATGGATTCAACCTTCGACTCATCGCAGTTGAGGGACTTGGTACCATTGGACAAACACAAAACCTCACGAACACGCTCACCTCCACCGCAAGGCTTGCTGCATTGGCCAAAAGGTCCAGTAAACCATTGACCCGGGCATTCTTTTTCTTCCCCTTCACACTCTTGATCAGACTGTGGTTTTGTTGCCGCATCACACTTGGAGTCATCTGTGGTTTTTATCTGTTTGCCATCAAAAATTCCACAAAGAACAATACGCGATTGAGCGCCCTTTCCACATGCTGCTGAACACTTGCTCCACTCTGATGAAAACCATTGGGACTCACACTTTGACGAAGTGCACGATCTAGTCAATTCAGGGGCCTTGTCTCCACAAAACTTGTCTGGATACACCTTACCATCCTTTGAGCCGCATACGGCAGTTCGAGTTTCTGTAGTCTGACCGCAGGCATCACACTAAAGAGAAAATCGTATTAACTTTTAGCTTAAATTTAAATTCATTTTACTTACACCACTCCACTGGGATATGATCCAGTCTACGCCCTCACATGGCGCCAATAGGCATGCCCTTTCGACTTCAGGCTTGTCCTCCACGCAGTCTTCCTCCGGCAGAACGCGCTTGTGACCATTTTCTTCAATGAAGCACGTAACTTTACGAGTTTCTTTGCCCTCGCCGCACAGCTTGTCGCACGGTTTCCAGGGACCGAGGTGATATTTCGGACAGTTCTTGACATCTCGATTGCACTCCTGAGCTGTTGCTGGCTTATTTCCAACTTCCTTAAGGCAAACTGCATCATTTTCCGCAGTATGAACCCTATGAAAATTAATCTTTTTAATTTTTTCTGCCTCTTTCGAGCTTTATCTACATCTTACCCATCAGACGAAATGCGCTCGCAAGTGACTGTGCGATTTTGGAAACCATCGGATCCGCAGCCCTTGGAGCATTTACCCCATTCGCCTTCAACCCAATGTGGTGCACATGGTTCTGTTCCACAGGCCTGAGTTTCAGCCGGCTTGGTATGAGCCTCGCATAAAGCTTCATCGACTTCTTGTAGGTTAATGCGATTATTGCAAGTAACTTGCCGAGACTGCGTTCCGCCACCACACGATGCGCTGCAGGGGCCAAATTCACGATGCGTCCAAGTATGCGCATCTGGCTGGCTATGGCTCAAGGACTCAGGAATACTGTATTCGTACTCCACGCTTACATTCTTATCCTGCACCAACATTATGATGTAGATGCTTTCAGTTATGGGACCGCTGCATGTCAACTGATCGGGTGCGGCAAATCCCAAGGGTTTGCGCTCGTAATTCCACCAGGCCCCTGCATAAAACATGGGACGTGGAAAATCAATGCGCCAGTTACCATTTAGGTAATAGTGTCCAGACTGATTCCGACAGGCAAGATAGTTGTTCGATGGCGCTGTTTCCTGAATGCGAATATTGGTTGCGCCCTGGGGCACGAGCAGCAAATCGTTGTAGCCAGCAGACAGATCACTGGATGTATAGATGTTCTTTATTGTTTTGCATGTGCTGCCATCGCCTCCGCACTTGCGGCACTTGTCCTCCTTGGCATCACTGCCCAGCATCATGTCACAGCCCACGGGCATGCACTGGCCATTGACGCAGACGTCCAGATCCTTATCATTGCACCGTGTACCATCTACCACCATCTCTTTTTGGCGGTAGTAGAAGCGCTCACCCTTCGGCATGCAGTTCAGCTCACAGGGATTCGCCGCATTGGTGTACGGCACCCAAGTGTAGAGCATGCCATCGAATTTGGTGTAATCAAATCGTGAACACTGCATTGCTCTAAAATCTGGCTCCTCCTCTGGACAGTCCTGGGTGTTACATGAATAGTAACGACGACTGCCGCCACTGCACATATCGTCGCCATTCGCACTGAGTAAAATTGAGTAGAATTAATGATCAGAATAAAGATTCAGGATTTCTTATAAGGTCAGCTCACTCTCTACGGCGACATTCACGCGTCTGATAGGAAACACCGCCTCCACAGGTGCGCGAGCACTCCGAGGGTGAACTCCAGTCAGTCCACTCACTAGGATCGTCGCCCTCTCCGCCCGGAGTTACGTAGCTAGCGGGTAAATAAAGATTGGCACCATATTGTCTTTTTGCACGTAGTCCAGGCTAAGCAGGAAGAGAGCTGTTCAATAGCTCGATCGGCCATAATGAGAAGAGGTTATACTTACGAATCTACTCTGTGAGTCTTGTATACATATTATTAATATGAATGCTATCAAGGCAGTTATTCTGTAAGCAGAGAGACAAACCAAAACAATTTAATTAAAATGTGCAGACAAACATGAATGAAAGCCATCGAACACATCGTCACCTGTTGACTTGTTGCAAATATTTGACGACTTTGCCCCCTGCTTGATTACAAAAGCGGATGTGAGAGGAGCAGAAGAGAGGGGAAATGCGACAGAGAGAGCGTGTGTGAGAAAGAGTAAAGACAGACGGGAGTCAGTTGTCAAAGACTTTCTCAAAAAAGAAAAAAGGCATGCCACGTCCAGCAAAGGTGTACAAATAAACTTTTGTAGGGCTTCAGACGGGCAGAAACAACAACAACAACAGCAACACGAACTTGTTTTTGTCCACTGGGCAGAGCAAACAAACATTGAACTTGTTTTTGCATTGTACAGCTAGCGTGGTGGGGCATCTGTGGAGGAGTGGGGACTTAGTCGAACTTGGTCAAGTCAAATTTTGCAATATCATTCTTTTGGTAACAATTTTTTTATAGTGCGCCGAAACGCTGGCCATAAATATGCAATGCCACATAAACAAGACATAATTTAGCAGCGCTTCCTGCCGATTTGCCAAAAAGAAAAGAACAAGCAAATAATAAGTACCCGCCAGCAGAGAATATATGATTATGCCACAGACAAGGCGACGCCGCAGCCGCAGCCGCAGTCGCAGTCGCTCTAGCACTCGCTGTCGAAGGAGCAGGACCGAGGATGAGAGCAAGGACGAGGACGGTTACGGTACGGGGGACGAGGACAACTTGCGTGAATATGTCAAAAGCGTTCAATGTTGCAGGCAACGGGGCTTAGTGCCCTCAGGCCCAGGCCCCGCTCGTTGTTGGTGGCTTGCCAATTTAATTTTTGACGCTGCGTGCAAGAAGCCTGCGTTTTGTTACACTTGGACGCCTCCGACTGGCTGCGATTGCAACTGCGACTGCGACTGGGAGTTCGGCCGTGGGGCACAGCAGGCGTGCTGCTTATGACAGGGCCAAGACTTGGTAGCAGTGTTGCCCGCCAAGTGTGTGGCCATAATTTTAATGCTTCTGTGTTGGTATTTTAATGCAATTTGAGCGCATTTCCCTTTTGAAACCAATGCCAGGACACCTATTGCTTTGGCAGAGCACCGACAATGACATCGACTACGACTACGACAACGACAACGACAACGCCACGGCACACATTTCACAGTCCATTGAGCCAGGCTGACTCTGGCCTGAAGGCGGCGTCGCTTAGACGCCTCCAATGCTATTGCGTCATACAAACAGAAGACACTACCAGTACACTGAGACAAGCTCGGACCAGGCTAGAACAGCGACGCGCTATTAATTGGATAGCTCAGCGCAATCTGCTGACACCGCAAAAGTTATGGCCAGTTTCTGATTCCATTTTTATGCGTAGCTGCTTGCTGATAGCGCACAAATTTTCCACACGTAAAATATAACTAAATTGTTACCAAGAACAACTTTGTATATCGTACATACTTATAGACATGCGACGTATGCTTTATCACATTCTTGGCTACCACATATGGTGGCTACCACGTGACAGAGGCATAAACAGCTGTCACAATCGTGAGGTACACATGTCCAGGCATCGCTCGTACACATCAAATGAAACCACTGGCATTCAAACGCACACCGCCCCCACAGAAATGCCAAACACAAAGAGGAAATGCCAAAATCTGACGGAAGCTTGCAACACAACAAGATAGCATCGGACCCATGTCCAGGTGAATGTTTATATACATTTGGTATAAATTGTACGAGTACTGCCTTCGTTCTGACCCCAATTGGACTATGGCTGTTAGTCTCTAATAGCTCAATGCCTGCTAATGGCCAAGATCAAGGCAGCGCTCTATCAAAGCTTTTCGCATTGTAGGTTGGGCCAATTTACAGACCCAGTTTAAGCTAAAATGAAAGGATTCCACTTAAACAATCAAACAATGGACTGTATTGTTTGCTGCTCTGAGCAGAGAAATCACTAAACAACAATGGAACACAATAGGTAGCTGTAAGACAAGTAGAAGTAGTTATTACCAAGTACTTACAAGAAATGGTCGTCTGTCTGCTGTCTTTTAATATATATAAATTGTTTTCTCTCTTTTACCGCAACTAATTACTTAACAGAAATAAATTCATGAGGCATTATGATAGCAATTTCTTCAATGATATTTCATGTCAAACAAACATGTCAATACATAATCCTCCTCAAATATACAATGCCTAAAACTCACTAAAACTTCATTACTATATACTCCTATACTCCATTTTTTATTTTTAATTTTTTTTTTTTTTTTTCTTAGCTTCTAAACAAAGCAAAAATCCTTCCTTAGACTATGGTGTTAAAATAATATGTCGAAGAAAATTGAGTTGATTATTTGGTTCACACCCCTTTGGCTAGCAATGTTTGTTCACATTCAGTTCACATCCAATCCAACATGTGTGTGTTTGTTTCTATTGGGAAATCTGTGGCAAGCAACAAGTGCATTTGTAGCCTAAAATGTTGCAATGGCCATCATAAATAACGGCGCTGCTTATTAGCCGCAACAACATTAACAGCAGCACTTAGTGAACAAGTGCGTGCACTTAGCCGCTAAACTCAAGAACGCAAACAAATTGTACAATACTTAAATTCGATGCTAAACAATAGCCAAAGACTAGCTAAAATATGTGGCAAGTCGGAACTAATCTAAACAAAGCGTCAGCAGCACACAAAAATAAATTGAAAGCAGCAGCCACACCTGAAGACAGAAAGCAGCGTTTGATTTGTTTATGCTAACATGACTCATCGATGGGGCCGTGGCAGGCGAACGCCCCCACTTAGGCAGGCGGACCGAGTAAGAGTCTTTGCGTAGTTTCCCATGCCACTTGATTAACCCGCAGCGACTGTAGTAGTTGGGTCGGGCACTTGCGGCACTTGCGGCACTTGTAGCAGCAGCTGGGGCAGCAGTGCGTTCTATTTAAAAGTCCAAGAATGTACTGAAAGAATGTAAATGAAAGAGTGTAGCATGCAACATTTGTGCGTACCATGCAGATGCCACAGCAGCCTCCGGGCCTTTGATGAAGATGGAATGCGTCCGCCCCGAGTCTCCCCCTCATGCCAGCTGCAATCATTTGACTTTAGCTGCCCCACGTTTTAAATGCTGATTGTAAAAAATGTTGGCATTTTTTTCTGTTTGTTTTTGTTTTTATATATGCCTCAATGGAATTGTAACTGATTTCATTGCTGTAAATTGAAACGCAGATAAAAACAAGTTAACGCTGAACTCGGAGTCAAAATGATGCCAATCATTGGATGTATAAAACATTTAGAATAGCATTGCGTATGTTCAATCAAATATAGGTAAAGATTTGAATAAAACACAATGAATCCAGAGACTAAATGCGTAAATGATTCCACGAACATCCAAGGTTATCATAATATAAGCAAGCACCACTACTCCTAATCCAGCAGTAATGCCATGAAGTAAACATTTTGCCAACTCTTATGAGACTGCGTTTGGGAGCGTGTGGTTTATTTGGCCTTGTCTCAACAGCCGGCAATTAAGTGCAGCCTCGCAGGCTTGGCCTCATTAGTTGAAAGGATACACGAGCATTGCCATTTCAAATGTCACGCCCACAGTTGGGGGTGTGCAAATACAATTACACAGTCATACAATTATCGCAAGACAAACACAGGCTAATGCAAAACGCCAAATTGTGGCTGAGCGGCGGCCAGGTAAATGTTGCATATGCACCACCAGGTGAGCGCTGGTGCTACAGCTGCACGTGCTACAGCTGATGGCTGCGGGGATGACTCCATGAAGATGCTGGCACAACGCGTCCACATTTGTGGCAACGGAAGTAAATGTTTGCATTGTTGAAATTTTAATTGCATTTGCATAAAGCACTGCACACACGACTTTGACAGCTCAGCTCAGCTCAGCTCGGTTCGGCTCAACTCGGCTTTGGCTTTAGCTTGGGCTCGTGCTAGGGCTAGGGCTCCTGCTGTCTGCCATTTTGCCTGTCAGCCAAAGAGCCCTGCAGCGCTTGGGCATGCAATTATCAATTTCAAAATTAATTAAGCTTAATTGAGTAGTGAAAATAATAAACATTAAAGCGCACACACGCACTGCGTTGCAATTGTTTACCAAATGAGGCACCTAGCGGGCAGGGTTATGCAACAGTTGTGCTTTTACTGAGTATGTTTGTGTGCGTGTGTGTGTGTGTGTGTGTGTGTGTGTGTGTGTGTGTGTGTGTGTGTGTGTGTGTGTGCACCAACAAAGTTGCAGCTCTTTGAGGCTAAAAGGCACTTCAGCAGCAACATCAGTATCAGCAGCAGCAGCAGCAGCAGCAGCAACAAAGTTTGCATAAATGCCTAATGAAATATTTGTCACGCGTTTGAGCAAACGAGCAAAGCAAATGAGCAAACAGAATTCACATTGAAGCTCAGCTAGACAGGGGCAAATAAAGGAAAACAGAGAGCATGAGAGAGAGAGCGAGAGTGAGAGGACAATATTTGCTGCATTTCACTTTAGCGCAAAGAGCAACAATTTACTGACCCATAAATTTCACTGGTTGACGGCGGCAGGCGAGCGAAATGTTTGGCTGGCCAATAGCAACAAACACTTGTAAACAAATTTGTACGGCAAATGTTGCATCGGCCACTTGAAGTGCAATATTCGAGGCGCAGCAACAACAATAAGCACCAGCACCAGCACCAACAACAACAACAGCGATGCCAGGCAGCTAATTAGAGGCATCATAATGCCAAATGCCCCTCCACCACGCGTAAACATTAGCAATTTTCTATTTGCCCAACTCATTTGGGACGAGATTGCAACACGCTGCTTAGAGTGCCCCGAAGTTGTACGTAGACAAGTCCGAGTACTACTCAAAGTACTCATTGCTAATAGCATTGCGAAAATAAAGCGCAAAATCATAAACTCTTTGCTCTCAAAGTTTCGTACTTTGTACCCATGTGAAGAGTCTTAATATAAACAGCTTGCTAGCTGGTAATTTCTCAAAATAGATTCTCCAGGATGCGCAAAATACGAGCATACTTCAGCACATAATTACCTGCACAGTGTTTATAGATATTTACGTAACTAAATGATCAGTTACGCAAATATCTAGAAACACTATGGTGCTATTAAATCAGACAATAAACATTAATAATAAAGAACACTGATCATTTATTTTGAAACATTTTTCTAAGCATACCATTGTATATATGAGAATACCAAAGCATATTAGTAGTTGGTATTTGCTTGAAAATAGTGTTTATTTTGAAATACTTTCAATACAGCACATCTTTTTTGAACCAGTTCTCCAATTCCTATCAGTCGTAAATCAACAATGATATATGGGATAAAATCTCAAAATCATTTATAAATTGAAAATCAGTGCCAAAGCAAATCTAATAGTTATGATAAATAAAACAATTTTAAGGATTAAGAAGTTTCATATTATTAAATTCTTGGTATTATTATTCGACTACTTCTCTAATATCTGAGATATCTATTGTAAATTAAGTTTCCTTTCTTCGACTCTTGATGTCGTGACGCACAACAAACAATCAAGCTACATCTCAAGCAAAAGACTCTCTGACAGCCAAAATATAGAACAGAGACATTGATTTATTTTGCAATTATAAACGGGAATTGTTATGCTCAGCACTGAAGGGCAATATTTCATGCGATTTCTTATTAACTGATGGATGATGCTTTGCTACCATTGCTACGTGTGCAATATGTACTTTATTATGTAAATGCAGAATGATGCAACAAGCTGCAATGACAAAAGTCAATCAGAAAAACTGATCCTGTGCTTGCTCTCAATGTTGCTATGTTGTTTCCACTTTGGGTTTATTCTGTTCCTTTGCTGTCATCGGAATGTGAATCACGTCTGCAACAACCCACAGCAACAACAACTAAAGCAACAAGCAAACAGCTCGCGTCTTTAGCCGGCAGTCAAAATATTTTTATGGCTTTTTGCTCTGTCTGCGCTCTGCCTCACTTGTTGCTACTACCGCTGCTGCTGCTGCTGCTGCTGCTGCTGATGCGACTGTTGCTGGCGGCAGCTCAGCTTTTTAGGCACATTTACTGCTGCTGCTGCTACTGCCGCTGCATGTGACGCATCTCATTGAGGCCTCTGTGCTGCCTGCCAATGCCCACTGTCACCCGGTTGCCTTGCAGAAATTTTGGATATTTTTTGCTTTTGCATCATACGAAGCTGTTTTTTTTTTCTCTCTTTTTTTGGTTAGTATTTGTGTTTTTTGTTTTTGCGGTTTGTTGCGGCCTCTGCAATTTTGCGACGGCATATTTTGTGTGTCTTGTTTTGGGGCATCCTTTTTATCTTCCGCGTTGCAGCGTGCGTCGACCCCATGAAAATACTCGGCCCGTAGCCGAGGCGATCGATTTAATTATGTATGTACATACATATCCATACACAGCCATATATGCCTGTGCATGTGCATGTGTGCGTGTGTGGCTTTTGAGATAAAAATTAACATATTTTGGACTGGTAACTGGCATTTGATTTAACGCTAGGCTATGGAATAATTAAGCCCAACGTCGCCACGTCGTCGGCAGCCTTTGTTAATTAAGCGTAATGCATAAAGTCATGGGAACAAGATCTGCAGATCTGCGCCAACTCATGATCATTAACTGCCAGTGGGGGGGCAGTCTGTAGTCGGTAGGAACCCAAGGCACACATGTTGCAAATGCAGCGTGCAACATGGCCGCCATGAACTTGGACTGCAATCGAGCCATAGAGAAGGACCACAGTTGCAACAAGACGGGTCTTTTGTTTAAGCCTGCGAACGACTTGTGTTTAATTTGTTGCTCATTTGCCGCATCATTCGATATTCTCGTTAATTTCATTTCATTTTCCACAAAACTGAATGCGCAGCATCGAATTTCAAGCACATTGAATTTCCGGCGTATTTTTCACACTACCCGCCAAGCCAGAGGATGCCCCCTATCGGGCAGATCGGCATTTGCTTAAACAATTTATTAATAGTGACTAAGATTCAATTATGCAATCGAAATATGTTCGTGCTACGGTGTCCATATTATGTGCATGATTCTGCTCGAAATCTTCAATACAGTGAAACGTGTGTACGTGTATCATTTTCATTTACAAAGCATCCATTTCTGGAATTTGTTGTTTATACTTAGTTAAAGGCACACAAACACTTAATAAACAATTTGGCCAAGTTGCTGCTGTTGCTGGTTTCTGTTGGAAAATTTATGAGTTTCGATGGAAAAAATTAAGTTAAAGCATAACAAACAACACCAGCAGCAGCCACGAAAAATAACTGGATGAATATTCACTCAGTATAACTACATTTCAGTTAAATGCAATACGCTCGATGGTTGTAGCACACACCTTAATAACAATCTTCCTTTTACTGCTTGATCTTTTCCAACACTAGTCAGCATTAACAACAACTAAGTCAAGTTCAAAGACGTCACGAGTCACAAAATTTTGCTTTGTGTAATGAAAATGAGCTACTTATGTGACCAGTTAATAGCCTCACACATAGACGAGACTCTTAAAGTGTTTAGGTTGTACCATTAAACTACAGAGTGTCTATTGACCCGACTCAGGTTGATGTTGGCCGCATAGGCATAGGCCAGCCAAATAGCCGAATGCCTTACGCCCAAGTCATTCAAGGCAAGAAAATCAAAACTACTTCAATAAGAAATCTTAATGAATCAAATGTTATCAAATGGAAAATGCAATTATTATCAATATGTGAATTGTGTATCACATATTTGTGGAAAAACCGTTTCCCTTCTACAGACTTTCTATCACTTGAAAATGTATTAAATCTATTTCTCGGATTTATAATTATGTATGTGAATTTGCTTTCAATTTTCATTTTATTAAGATGAATTCATTTTTATCTCCTTCTTTTATTAAATTTCGACAAGTAAATATGAATTCAATTACTGAAAGAATATTGTTTATGTCAGCTCCTGCAAAGTTTGATTCAATCTATAGATGAACACGTGTCGTTATCGCATCCGCCAAAGTCAACGCTAAAGAGGTCATGTGTTGGCCACATTCTGACGCAATTTCGCGGAACAAAGCGGGCCAGAAAAACAACAGAGCCACGAAAACCAAAATTGAATTGAGAAAACCAACAAAAAAAAAAGCACAAACGCGGCCTCGCCGTTGACAACGTGCAACGTTTTCCTTTTTTTTTTCAAGTGGCAAGCCCAGTGTTTTTTCGCGAAAAACTTTAAAATACTTGACGAATGGATGCGCTAACTACCAGCTGGCCAGAGGCGACGTCGAGCTAGAGTCTGGCATGAGGGAACAAGTTCTCGGCATTTATGTCTGCTGGCCACCACGTCGGCAACTTTATGACTTTAGCCAAAAATAAAACGCAGACAGTGCTGCAGATCACACGCAAAAGATACATGTCCAGCGTCGTGTGCGTGAGAGCAACTGCTTCAGCTCCATCAAGATCTATCAGTGGCCGCAGCAGCAGCAGCCGCAATGGCTGGGCAGAGAGCATCGGAGTCGCAGTCAACTTTGAACTGACTTTGCACACGATTTCAGGTTGCCTGTTTCACTTCAATTCAAACTTCTTCTTCTTCATCTTAGTTTTTTATTTCTTTGGCGAGGCTGTTTTTGGGAGCACTTCAAAGCGCACGCACTTCACCTACACACACTGGGCACACACATAAATATTTACATTTCCATATGAAATTTTGATTTGATTTCTGTGTTCGCACACAAATTTGAAAAACTAACAAACCCAAAGGTAAAAACAAAACTGCTGCCCGCTCGGGTAATGGACAAAGAAGCATGTTGATTCACATTCAGTATTGGGCCAAAAAAGCTTTTCAGAAATCTACCTTGGCCGGAAATATCGATAGCTGAACTTTGATCATCCCATACAAAATTAATACTATTCTCTTTGCATAATAAAATCCTTTGCATTGCATGACTTCATATAATATGGCCTATTTCTACATTCCACATTTCTCATTTCCATTTCTACATAAATATTTGAGTGACAGTTTTCCCCGAAAAATACATAAAAGAAATTCACGCAAATAATTCATCAAGTGGCAGATTGAATCTTCGCTTTTAAGCGGAATATTTACTCATTTGAGAACAACTATTAAGGGAATAGTGGAACACTAATTACGCAGAGCTCGGTGTGGCAGCGAACGGGGCCAAGGATGCTTTTCACATTACTGGCAAAATGTTGCAATTTTCATTAACAAACTTCAATTAAACGGGCAATGTAATTTGGCATGCAAACAAAATGTTGGCCAGGATAATGGCAGTCGCGTACTGTCAATAACGCAACGCCTGTTGCACAGGAAGCACGTTTCCAACACAAACGCTCGCCCCCCCCACACACACACACGCACACAGATACTGACTACACGCACACATGTGCAGGACAATCAGTGGCAGCCAGTCAGGCAGGATGGCTGGCAGCCAGTCAGGAGCCAAGTCAAGTGTTTGCACATGTAGTTCAAATGAAATTAAAATTCGCATTGACACTGTAATTTGTGGGCGAACACAAAAGGAATCAATTTCGTGCCAAACACGCTTCAACTGCTGCCGTTGGTGCCGATGCTGCCGATGCTGCCGATGCTGCGGCTGGCAATTGTATCTATGAGATACATATTTGTCAGATGCTTACCGCAACCGCCTCGATAAATCCATTTCGCTGCTGGTGCTATCTATATATCGACAGCGTTTGGCGCTGCTCCTCATGTATTGCTTGCACAGATATTTAGAAGTTTGCTATCGTTGGCCAAGCACTTGAAATGTTTATCACTTGAGTTTTAATTATTTTTGTTGCACACTTGTCACTCGCACATTTGTTTGCACTTTGCGCTTGCGCATTGCCAAAAGGAATTGTGCGATGCTTTCAAACAGGCGCCGTCGTCCTTGCCAACACGTCCTTCCAACACGATCACGATCACCAGCACACCCGCAGGGCTAGAGCGTACGCCACAAACTGAACGAGACGAGATCGCTCTAATTCTGTTGCAGCACAAGCACCACAAGGCGTCGTCTGCGCTGCGCTGTCGACGTCTGCGGCTGCGTCTGTGTCTGCGTCTGCGTCAGCGTCGTTGTGGACGTCGACTTTCAAGCAACTATAGCGATAGCGCCAAGATCAGCGGGTTTGTGCTTCCGTTCCTTTTGGTGTTCTTTCTAATCAGCCCGAAACTGGATAAAGGGCTTAGGTTAGTTGCTGAGCAGCGTTTCTTATTATTGTTCTTTTCTTAAGCATACAAAGTATATACTCTTTGTAACGATTGCAAAGCGTTGCACGAAAGCTATTGAGCGTTCGATTGATGCAGCTGTATTGCGTGTGATCCTTTTTGTTGTTTTTTTGAACCGGCTGCTCACAGCCCCCACAAGCGACTGGGCTCACTTTTCAGTCAGCAGTCGGGCGAGCGGTTCGCTCTCCATTTCCAACTGGTTCTCTCTTTCTCTTAACAACTTTGCAACTTTGATCTTCATGCGTTGCACGTGTGGATGCATGTATGTGTGTGTGTGTGTGTGTGGCTTCGTATGTTTGTATATTGTTTGTAATGTTGAATGTAGCCAGCAGAGCCGTGATTTACTGCTTCGTTGTTGTCTCACATGTTGAAATTGAAATTGAAGTCGGAGTCAAGAGTCAAGATAATTTGACGCCCCTAATGAGCGTGGCTGATGAACACATGTCGTCGGCCTTTAGGAAGTGAGGGTCCTTTGCAGGGTGCCGATCCTTGTCATAATATGCATCCACAGGCATATATATATATACATACAATACACAGTAGTAGTTTCGTTTTAATTGCTGCTAAAAACACATGTGCATGTTTACGCTCTGATTTGTCCTCTTCGTTTTTTTTTTTTTTTCTGTTTTAACTATTCAGACAAATTAATGTAAATGTATATATATAGATTTGGAGGGTAAATGATCTGCTGGGCGATCGTTGCAGTCTGCCGAATTCATTCAGCGCATTCATGAACGACATTGCATGGACGTATCGAGTGTCTATAGTGGATCTATTACTAGGTTGTTTTAATTGTACAAGCTCATTCACAAATTATTCATTCTGGAACAATTTTGGTCGTTTTGTCTGCTGATTATTTCCGCATTCCGCTCTTTGGTGACTTCCGTATACAATCTCAGTCACCAAAAATAGCTTAATCCAAGTCCCGGTTTCCGGCGCTTTATTTCGGGGCGGTATGATACGATTCGCTTATCGTAGGTCGATTTTAGCTGCGGCTTGAAAACTTTTGCTGCACACTGACTTCCTAATCAAGTTAACTATGAAATATGACTTTTTAGAACCGAATTTAAAACTAATAATGAATTTAGAAATTACATGTATTTTAATTAAAATAAATGTCAAATTATATGCAAGGTAAAGTCGAAGGATTTTGCTCGTATCATACATAGCCGACTTCCATGAGAATGTAAGATATTCAAAGATTAGTTAAATTTAAAGTTAAATTTAAAATTTGCATATTATAGCAGATATATTGCATATATGCTATGACATTAGCTAGGCCTAGACTGCTCGTAACTATATTTCAGAGTTGGGGATTTCGTTTTCTGTGTATTCCTAACACACAGTGCAGTGCCTAAAGATATTTCATTTTATCAGCTTGCCACTGAGGGAAAGTTTCTTTCCATTAGCTAATAAGTAGCTTTGTAGCAGCGCAAAAAAAAAAAAAGCATTCCGCGAGTTTCAAGGCAAGAATTGAAGCGCGATTAAATAAAATTAAGCATGTGTATAATATTTAATATGCGATCTGGTTTAAATAAAAAGAACTCATTCATAAATAAATGTGGAGCTAAGCGCTAATTGGCCACCCCCAACGGAAATCGTTTATCAGAGCAGAATGAGAAGAATACGCTTAGGTCTGAGGCAGTTTCTATGCTGTTTCTTTCTGCCTTGGTGTGGGTTAACTCCAATTAGCATTGCTTTGACCCATTTTGACAGCATCCGTCATGGCGTGCACATGGACAGCCAGGGGCGCACGCAGCTGCAGTAGTTTCTGTCGCAGCGCCGTCGTCGTCGTCACAGTTCCCGCTGTCAGACGCTTATCGGCGGCAGTTCCGCTGCGGCAGCGGCGTTATCCTAAGCGCACGGCATGTGGGTGAAGGGTGGCAGTGGCAGCGCCCGAGCAGCAGTAAGATCAACAGGAAGTCGTGTAGTGGATTTGTTTTATATACACAATATATAATACAAAACTATAGATATATGTATGAAATGGCGATAACAAAAGCAGCGGCAACAATTTAAATAGTTATTCAACAGCAATTAACTAAAAGCCAGGATCCCAATCCGTTTTCTGCGCCTCCATATGCGTGGTGTAGCATTGTATTACGTCCCCCGGCTGCGGCAGTACCTTGGGATCCTTAAAGCGCAAGCCGCACTCGACATCCTTTTTAATAGAATCCACTTCGTTTTTCAAGTGACGCATCGACTCCAAAGCTCCATCGTAAATAACCTCGCCGTCTCGTAGCAAGCGAAACCTTTGTGCCTTCTTAAGAACGCCTTTAATGCAACGACAACCAGCCACTGGAATCTCTTTGCGTCCCTCATTGATGAAGAAGTTTTGTAGCACATTGGCTTCGCCGAGCTGCTCCTCGACCTCCACAGGTGGCAATTGACTGCTCAGCTGCTCCTTGAGATCATCAATCAGACGATATATGACATTGTAGCTCTTAACTTTCACATCTTTGGCCTCCTTGGTGTGCGGTGTTTCCACGGCAAAGGCATAAATAATGGCATTAAAGGCTTTGGCCAGCTCAAGATCCCCCTCGGTAACATTGCCCACACCGTAATGCACGATGTCGAGGCGGCAGCGATCGTTGCTGTTGTAGGTATCTAGCACATCCAGTATGGCTTCCACAGATCCATGCACATCGCCCTTGACGATGACGCTCACACGTGGGATGCCGTCATTTTTATCAACCTGCTTCACCCGTTGGCCTCCTCGCATCCTAAAGCGGCCGGCCAGGCGGCGAGCCTCACGTTCGGCGCGATACTTTGCTTGATGCTCCTCTTCCTTTTTACGAATTTCATCGCTGCTTGATTCCACTTTGGCCAGTTGAGCCTGGTGCTCCCGGTATTTGAGAACCGCATGTGCTTTTTTCTGTAGAATTGAGTTGACAATTAACATTAACTCGTCGCAAATGGTTTCTGAAGACTATAGCTCACCTCTGTTTCCACTTCGAGTATCAGGTCACCAGCCAACGGCAACTCGCGCCAGCCCAGTATTTCAACAGGCGTGCCAGGCGCGGCCTCTGTTAGTGGTACACCATTGTGATCGAAGAGGCCGCGTACTTTGGCATGCGCTAGCCCGCTCAGCAACACTGATCCCTTGCGCAATGTGCCGCGTGTGACAATGGCCGTGGATAACTTGCCGCGGCGTGGATCAGTTTTGGATTCAACTACAATGCCCTCGACAAGACCCGTGGGATCTGCCTTGAGGCCCATTAGCGTAGCCTGCGTGCTAACTGCTTCCGCCAAAAGCTCCAAGTTGGTTCCTTTGAGTGCAGATATAGGTATAACCTGAACATCTCCACCGTGCTCTTCCAGGGCCAAGCCCATTTGTGCCAGTTCAGTTTTGCTCTTCTCCTGAAATATAAAATGAATCAATTGATATATTTGTATTCACTGTAGATCATTAGCAAAGCTTTACAATATTCGCCTCGGGTTTGTCAATCTTGTTCAGCGCCACGATTATGGGCACCTCTGCCTCTTTGGCCAGCTGAATGACCTCTCGTGTTTGTGCCATCACACCATCCTCGGCGGCCACAACGAGCACAATTATGTCAGTGGCGACAGCACCACGAGCTCGCATAGCACTAAATGCCGCATGTCCAGGGGTATCCAAGAACGTGACCTTTTCTCCGTTCTCCAGCGTCACAGTGAAGGCGCCAATATGCTGTGTAATGCCACCAGCCTCGCCAGCAGCAACATCTGCACCACGCAGCGAATCCAAAAGCGTTGTTTTGCCATGATCAACATGACCCATCACCGTAACCACTGGTGGGCGGTGCTTCAGTAGCTCTGGCGGAGCTGGTGGTCGGGGGAAAACATCCCGTTCCTTGTGATCGTCTTCAGTGCTGGGCTCTGGCGCGGCCACAACACGTGTTTTGGCGCCCAGCTTCTTTGCGATATTTTGAATGATCTTCAGATCCTCCAGCTTGGCGTTTGCCTCGATGTTGTCCGCGCCAGGCACATATAACATTGCCTCCTGCACATCGTCTGCATTTAGATGAGATCTTATTAGAGCCGATTAGATTTTCATTGGATTCCGACTTACCCAAAGGCCGTTCGAGTTTCTTTGCCAGCTCTGCCACGCTCATGTAGCGCCAAATGTCGGTGGTGCCGTGTGCTGCATCTGCATTTGAAGACTGCAACTTCTTGGGGGAGTACTCTATAATTCGAGGGGATTTCTACAAAATTAGTCAGCATGTTCTCATCAGAGTTTCAAGCACGGCATGCATATAAAATAAAAGGTGACGCTGGAATAGATCAGATTTACGGAAAACTTGACGTCGGAATCATCCGTTTTATCATTAAACATTATTCTCTTATGATAACTTGTGACGTCAATCGTATTATGCTCATTGCTCTCTGCGTCACCTCTCTTTTATCATAACTGTCCTACCTTCTCCTCAGCTGTCTTGCGGCGCTTGAGTCTTGTAACGCCGGTGTGAAGTTGACGCTGCCGTAGCGTGCTGCCCATTCGAAAAATACAGCTTGCTCTAAACATTTTATGATATTTATTGATTTGTATTTACACTTTTTAACTTATACTCATTGATTACTTTTAAAATATTATAGTTATTGTGTAATTAAAGGCACTGTAATTTTAACGCAAGGTGCTCTCTATTAGTGTGACCATTAACTCGAAAGCCAAAAATACCAACGGTAAGACTTATATTTTTATCAGCTGAGCTGGTCAGCGGCATAATGTTTTTATTAAGTTAAGTGTAAAATAAAATCTTTGTGTCTTATATTGATTTTAAAATTAGTCAATTTTAATATAGCTAGGTAAATTGATGTCAACTTTCTCATTGCGGCTTTCGATATGCTATCGTTGAAAAGCGAGTGCTGAAACCCTACCCGTGGCACCTACCCGAAACGGTTATGACTTATAGCTGAGTCTACAACACTGAGAATGTCTAGTCAGTTCACTAACCAATAAACTTGGTGTTGTTCTTTGGTGTACAACGCAAGCTTAAAGCTTTTTAGCAAAGACTCAAGCCGACTGGCGTAGCGCCCAAAAGTCTTATATAAATTATTTTTATACTTATGACAATTTATATTTAGAATTAAAGAAACAAAGAATCTTTGGGTATGATATTTATAAATTCAATAAATTTATGGCTAACTAAGCCCATATTTTTGAATCATGTATAAAATGTCATGGTATAACCTTTCCATACATTTTCATATTGTTAATTTTTTTAATTGCCGCCTTTTGGCAGCTGCGTGCGCGTCAATCAGCGGCAATTGAGGCCGTGTGCTTGGGCTTCGCTTAGACTCGGGGCACTGCGGCACTTGGTCGAGCTGCGAGTCCTGCTGGCTGACACTGAATGCCACTTAATTCGGTTTTGAAGCGAGTTGCATGTCAAAATGATTGCTCTTCTACAAACAGCGCATCTGTGTTTGAATTATGATGGAGCGCGCAAATATTCCAGATGCAAATATTTGCACAAAACTACACACACTCACACACGCACACACACTAGCGCACGCATGCCAACTTGAAGTGCAACAGAGTTGCCGACCAGGCGCAGGAGACCCAATCCCGCCCTGCCAACGCCCCCCACTTGACGGCCGACTAATGGCAGCGAGCTGCAGCTGTAGATGTAGCAATGGCTGTGGATGTGGATGTGGATGTGGATGCGGCTGTGAATGTGGATGTAGCCAGAGCCAAGCACTTTTGAAAATGTGTAACCGGCACTGACTGACTTTCTGCTCGTATCTGGCTGAGGACGATCCGGGCTAGGAGCAGACGCAGGACCAGGGCCAGGTTTGACTGCAGCTCGTTTGGCCGGAGCCAACAGTTGCCGCCTCTGCTGCCGCTGCCGCTGCCGCTGCCTTTGCCACTGCTGCTGCTGCTGCTGCTACCACGATTCCTGCTGTTGCTGCAGACATCCGTTGCCGGAAATATGCTTACAAACGCAGCACGCTCGGCGTGACAGGGTATGCAGGGCATACAGGGTGCTCTGGCAGGATGAGCCACTCCCCTGCCCATCTGCTCGACTGTGCGTTTGTTTGCTCAGCAGCGTCAGAAGACGAAAGCGACGCCAGCGACAGCAGCGACAGAGACGGCGACGGCGACGCCAGCGCAGGGAACTCAAACAAAATATAACAGTTAGAAGAAGCTGCGACTGCTTCTGCTGCTGCAACGGCAGCAACGCGCACAGAAAAAGTTTACAATTTATCTAGTAAAATGTAATTAGGATCCTGGTGCAGGCACTCCCAACCCGCCGCCATCCCCACCCTTTCCCTTGACAAGAGACAGACCCAGAGAGATGGGGGCCTTTCTTTGCTTAAAGTTGCAGCTGGTTTGCTTTAAGTTAGTCGATTGAGAGGCACAATCAAATTACCAGACTATAGTCGCGCCTTAGTTAAATGTATAATTATTATATTGTAACTAAATATTGATTTAAATTTGACAACGTTTCATATCATTTACTTACACATCTATTTTTTTGTATGTATGTATATAATAAAAGGAAATTTTATTTAAAATTTCCCAAGCAATGTCAAGCCGATTGGTTCAGAATGTGACATTATAGTATTATTTATTTGTCAAGTAATCAGAAATTTCCCATAATAATCTATTCCCTACTCAGTAAACTAATTCAATAACTAACTTCCCTCTTTGCATACCCTGCACCCACTGATTATTAAATATCTTTTATTGTACAGTTATAATTTTGTTATTGAAATATCCATCAATTGTCTCTTATCTTACAGCTCTTTAAGAATTTATGAATTTATTTTTACGCTTATATTGTCCTTAATAAGAACATGAGTTTATTATTTAAATATCCATTGAATATTATATCTTATCTTAGAGCTCTTCATGAATTTTAAAACTCTTGTTTTTTCTACTATTATGAATTTTATTAAAATATTTCGTATTTATTATTGAAGCGTTTGGTCTTCGGTTAGCCTATTTTAAGCTGCAACAAATTGATTTTCGTTCAATGAGCGTTTGTTAAAATGGCGTTAGCGAGGGCCGCTCGAACAGTTAGCACACGCGCTTGCTGGAGACGCATGCAAACTGCTCGAACTGCCAGCGCAGAAGACATGCGCAAGAGCGACTTTTGATGCGCCTGAGATACACACTTATGTAGGTAGGCACACACACACACACACATGCACACGCGCTCACACTTAAACAGAGATAGATGCGGGCACAGACAACACAGACGCTCGCTCACGCTCTCGCGCACAGCCACAGCCACAGCCACAGGCAGAGGCATACAGACACACATACACAGCAGCTACACACACACACACACACACACAAACGCACGCAGAGAGACAGACGAACGCACATTGTGTAGCCGACGAGGCGGAGCTAAGTAAACAAACATGGCCGAAAATGTTTGTGGCTCATAATCTGATACAAATGCAAATGCGTACACACATACACATTCACACACACACACACAGTGCTGAAAACTCTGGCACTTTCTCAGTTGACTGCTTTGCTAATTTTTGAACATCTGCAGTCAAACTTGAAATGTGGAGCCCATTCGCAGGGTGCTAATCAGGGGAGATGGCTACGTAATCAATTTGGCCAATTTATCTACCTGGTTATTTCTCTGGCCAAGCGTGCGATTTGCGATTAGCAATACGCTCATGACTTTTACTGCTGACATGGCACACTGATATTGAATTCCAGTCCTGGGCAAATTTAATATTCAACATTTTTCATTCACTGTATATTTCGATTTATTTTTCATATTCAAAAGATTTTCACTCTCTGTGAATGTGGCCACTGACATGTGCAGTCCAAGGAATATTACATGCTCTTTTGATATACATTTATTTCATTTGTGCACAGCCATAAATATGAATAATGAAATACGGGTAAACATAACGAAAATGTAATAAACTTCAGTCATTCAGAACCCAGAAAAGTTAATTGGACTATTGATCTGTGAGTGTTGAAGTAACGACTTGAGTCTGAAGCTATCAATGGAAAGCATGCTCGCTTATTTTTAATTCAAGGGTATTACGTCTATCATGAGGGGACCTAGAAGTGTCCCTCATTACGTCCTTAAGGAAAAAAGAGAAAAAGTAGAGCTGGAGTAGGAATTGAAGTATCGAACGAGAAGTCAAGTAATGTATGTAGCACTTTCTAATTGAAAAACATTTACGGTTAATTACGACTTCAATGCTGACCCCGTCACCTGTGAGCACGAGTGCCCGTACGAGTGCTCGAGGCGGAAAGTTTTGAATGTCGCTGCACTTCAAAGCTGCTGTCCGGCGGGCACTTGACGGGAAAATTGTCTCCCAGACTTGGCACTTGAGCGCACCTACCACAGCGCTTGGGCCGCAATAAAGGTTTATTTTTTGGCATTGGACAGGTAATGGGAGTCATCGTTTCGGCCGGGCTTCGGACATAAGCAAAATATTGACAGAGCGGCAAGTCTAAGGCCAAAGGCACCGACCGAAGTTGGCCCATAGACAGACATTATACATATTCATATGCGATATGACGTTGCCGATTCATCGATCAGCATCGGCAGGTAAAGGTAAATCACTCGCCCATCCGATCCATGCCGATCCGATTCGAGCGGTGCCGACTGGTCCGCTTGGACGCAGTTCGAGCCGATCCCTCGTTTTGCTGTTTACACACACACACGTCAACATCCGTTCAGTATCGTGCTGGCCGTCTTCGAATGTCGCATTCAAATGTTGTTTTTAGCCATCGAAGTGGTAAATTTCACCTGTGTACGCGGAGAATCGACGACGACGACGACGACGACGGCGGCGGCTTCGGCCTCTGCATAGACACAGCCACTTACAACAAATGCATTTGGGCGGCGGTCCCGCTCTTTGATAGTGGACCACACACACACAGACACGTCCACCACATCTATATCCAAACACAGCACCACTGACACTTGAGTTGATTGATTCGGAGATGCAGCGTCCGCGAGATGCAAAAAAGAAAAGAAAAAACAGGAAAAAATCAACGCTGGTGGTCGAACTTCATCTTCCCCCATCTCTCAAGCGCTGGCCGTTAATTTGCTGCAGGAAGTTTCCATTTAGCACTTGGGCAAACAGTTTTTGCAGTTGTCACCAGCAGCAGTCCCACATCTCTAGTGGGCACTACATCAAGTCTCAGCTCGCATCCGCGTCCGCGTCCACGACCGAGTCTTCAGTTGAGGCTGAGGCTGAGGCTGAGGCTGCCATAAATACAAAATATCAAAAAAATAAAAATACTACTGCGGTCAGGGGGTGGTTTCATTGTTGCGGTTCTGGCTGCCTCAAGTGCCATTCAGCTAAATTGTTTGTATGTCAATCAAAGATGAAAACGCGCAACGGAAAATGCGAAAATTAAACAGTGGGCGGAAGGGGGCAGCGAGTGCCAGGGGGTGGGGCGAGGGTTGGGGTGCTGCTTAGCTGTCGGCTCTCTGGCCATGCCACTTTGCGCTCATTGAGGTGACGCGTGTGGTTCACAAAGCGGGCAGCAACCATAAAAATAACAATAACACTAACGCCAACAATAGCAACAACGGCAACAAAACCACCAACAAGAGCAATAACAACAACAACAACAGCCTCTACAACAAATTGCTTTGCGACATGAAAATGTCAAAGTGCGCGACTTGAGTTGCACTAAGGAGGGCGGTTAATAAACATTGAACTCAATGCCAACATAGAAAGCAATAGCAACAGCAACAGCAACAACCAACAACCAACAACAACAGCAGCACTTAATCAAGCAGAGACTCCTCGAACAGCACTTTGGCAATGGTTTGAATGGATGAGAATAATGAATGAAATTTTCAAGTGATAAAACATTCAACGTTTCATATCATTAAAAAACTAAAGCGCTCATAGCAAAACGTTCCATAAATAATGATTACAAAATATATAATCGAATAAGTTGCCACAAGTTATATAGTCTGGTAGTTTGTCATTTATTACTACATTTATATATATGCTCTTAATAAACTCAATATGTTTCAGTTGGGTGTAAAAGTTTAAGAAATAGATTATATAGATACCGCAGATCGAAGACACCAATTTTTTAGTTCGAACTTAAAAAAACAAAGAAAATTTTATAAATGAAAACTAACACAAAAAGTGGTTTTACAATATACATAAATAATAAATACAGATTACTTTAATATTTAACAATACTACTTAGCTATGGGAATGGAAGATGTGCCGATTAAATTCGCTTCTCATGGATTATAGTTAAATATTAATAAAACAATTCAAGGTATAGAGGTAATAAGACATATAGCATGTGCAGCACATTGTCCATGGATATATATTATTGTAAATCTTTCCCATTCAAGTTTTTATTTATTTATTTTCGGCATCTCCTCCCATTCACTTTATATTGTTAACAGCAGAGATTTTGGTTTGTAAAGGAATTAATAATAAAAAAATATTAGGGGCAAGCCTTTTAACAGTTATATGATGGCCAATCTGAGCCAATCTTTTTGTCGGTATCTCATCTCATTCACTTTATTTTGATAACATTCGAGATTTAATCTCGGATTTTAATGCAGCTTTTATTTAATTAATTACTTTGTATTTATAGTTTATAAATTAAATAATTACAAATTTATAATTAATTCAATAATCAATAGCCATTTTTAATTAATAATAATAATTTATAATTAATTAATTATATAGTTAAAAAGGAAATATGAAAATGCAAACAATTCAATTTGAGCTTCTTTGGAATAATTGAATTAAACGGTTTGTAGAATGTTACAAGGATAAGAAGGAAGAAGGAATAAATCTAATGATGATGTTCAAAAAGTGCAAGTTGGACATACTAATTTATTTTGAAATTATTGTCTATTTTGGATTATTTGAGTGCTGCCACATGCCGATGCTGAGGAAACGCCAACGCCAATGCCATAATTTATGCAGCTCCTATGCTGGCCAACAGCAGCTTCGTCAACAGCACTTGGAAGCAAACTCTCTCGCCTGTTGTGGATGCCTCTATGGCTGTTCCCTGTTGGTCTGTTGGCTGTTGGCTGTTGGCTGCCTGCCCCTTTGTTGTCGCTCGAATTTACATTGAAATGCGAGACTCGAAGTAATTCGAAAGTTTGATTTTAATTTGTTTTCATTTCGCATTAGGTTAGCTGCCGAGCAGATCCAAGTTTCGCCCCAGTCACAGCTCTCGGCTCTGCTGGGTCGCTTGTGTCTCACTCTGTTTGCACGCCCAGTTTACATCACAAGCAGCGACGAGGAGCTCGAGAGCTGCTCCATTTGCGCGCCTGGGTATCTCCGTCTAGGGCCTCACTCTCCATCTCTCTTTCTCACTCTCTCCCTCCCTCTCTCTCACTCTTTCCTTTTGCTTGCTGACTAGCTGGCAGGGTGTTGGTAAACTTTTGCCTGATTTTGTGTGCTTTTAACAGTTTTAATCAAATAATTGCACATGTGCTAAATGTAAACATATTTGTTCGATTCCACTAACCAGACACGCCCCAAACAGCAACAACAGTAGGTTTCGACCTCAGTCGCTGTAAATTGTGCAAAAATTGCTGAACAGCAACAGCAACAGCAACAGCAACAGCAGCAGCAACAGAAACTGGAAAACAGTAAACTACTCCTGCCAAAGTACCAGCTCCAAGTCGATGCTCCAGTTGCCAGGAATATTTGCGAATGCAAACGAAACAGGAGAAAGTCCAAACATACAAACAAATAAGCGAGCAAACAGCACAAAAGACATTCCCAATGAAGGCCACCCAGCCACGACCCACGGCACACGACCCCCGACCAACGCAATCCCAATTCCAGCACCAGCCCTGTTCAGCCACCCACTCCTCAGGCAATCCCCGCCAGACTTGGAGCGTGCGCGTGTCTGGCTCACTGTTGTTTTAGCACAGCGAAATTTTTAATTTCGCATTAGGTTTTGGATTAACAATTGTAGCTAGCACCGGATTCAGTTGGAGATCTGCGGCTGCCCAGAAGCTGAAGGACGCCGACACGGTCGCAGGATAATCAGTTGCAGACGGGGCATAAAACGTCTAGCGCGTGCCTCTGTTTACACGATTCACGTGGCTGAGCGCTTGGCCGGGGATTAAATGCAACTTGAAAATATTAAAACATTTTGCGACAAGTTGGCAAATGAAAGCCCACCCAATCATGTCAACAGCAAAGTGCCGACAACGATGGCAACAACAACAGCAGCAGCAGCAGCAGCAGCAGCAGCAGCAGCAGGACATGGATGAGGGAGGGATGGGGTTAGACACAGGCACGACACCAGCACCAACACCAACACCAACAACAGGAAGGAATGATTTCTTGTGCCAATATTTTTCCAGAGCACACAATTTCGATTTGTCGAGTGCAACTTTGGCGCTCATCGTACTCATCATGGCTGCCGCTTTTGGCTCCGGCTCCTGCCTCGTCCTTGACACCCAACAGCAGTCGCGTCGTCGTCTCCTACACGAATGTCAACGCCGCTGCTGGCTGGGCCAATGTTAAAAAATACGTTGGATGAAACAAGCACACACACACACCCAGACAAAATATACAAACAGAGGGAGAGCGAGAGAGAGAGACATAGAGAGAGAGAGCGCATACACATACAGTCCGCACTCCGTCAGGATACGACTCTCGCTGGGCTGACTGTGCAGCCTCTGCTACTCGCTTGCAAATCAAGTGAAATGTTTGCAAATAGAATTTGTCTGTGCTTGCTCGAGTGTTTGACTGAAATCTATATACATACATGCGAGTACATACGACTACATTCACATAGTGTGAGGGCGTGTGTGCGAGTGTGTGTGTGTATGTGTGTGTGTACATTATGATCAGTACAAATGTGAACATAACTGCACAAATATGTACACAGCAAGTCGCTCGCTGAGCGCCCGCCCAGCAGCAGGAGCACAGCCAAAGGTTGAGGCTGTAGCCGAGTCCGTCCGTGGCAAACATGCGAATCGTCGAGTCGTCAGCCTTTTATATGCACTAAGCCAAATAATCAATGACTTCGTAATGCACCGTGAAGTGCATACTGCAATGCTAAAGACATTATCTGGACTATCGGTTCGAGTCTATGAATCGAAACTTAAATATAACTAAGTTAACAAATATATTAATGTTAGGAGTTATCTAAGTTTAGTATTAAAAAGAAATAAAATGTGTTATTTATTATATTTGGTTAGAATTCCATACATTCTCCTGCGTTTATTTTTAGTTCAGCTGATTTACTCAGGCAGGGTATTTTGTAGTCAAGTATTATTTTCGTTTCTTATGCAATTTGTGCACACTTGACTCTGCAGCCAATCCCAATGCTTCTCTCTGGCTCTTGCTTTCCTTTTCGCTCCCTATCCTTCTCCCTCACCATCTCGCTCACTCGCTTGTTTGCGCTGATGTTTGTTTTCGACGGCGTAAGGATTAATTAGCGTGCAAGTGTCGCGAGCAAAAAAGAGAAAAATAATAAAATCATGCATTCAATTGCATCATTTGCCAAATGAAACTCAATTATCAGTCAGTCAGCTCTGTGAGCAGGTTCTTTGGCCTCGTTTTAATTTGGCACCGAGTGGAGATTATGTCGCTGCAAATTAGTCAATGCCATCAGCTGGATGACTCACACTGCAAAGGTAAACTCAATTATCGCCAGAGATAGCCGAGATAGTAATTAACTGATAACGACTCTGTATACATCTCACTGGCATCTATCCATGAGAGCAGCCAACCCTATCTGTAGATTAATGCTAGTCAATGAGTATCGTGCATATGTAAACTGTGTAAATTGCTTTCAACTTTTAATTGAGTTAGATACAACTCAGGCTATTGCTGATTTATGCGGCTACTTTTTAAGAGAGGGCTTAAAATAATATTATTCATTTTAAATTTGTGCTGAATTTCATCATCATGCATATGAATAAAATACTAAGCAGTAGCAGCTAGGAGTGTTATTAATAATATATAAATATTGAAACTTTTAATTATTGACTGTTGTTAGAGGAGTTCATATTGACTTTAAATTAAAGTCAGTTTGAATAGCACACAAACTGTTAAAGTGCTCAACAAATTAATTAATCTGAAAGCAAACAACTTTCAAGAATATTTGTGATTCGATTTACAGTGTAAGCAAGTATTACAGTGTAAATCGCATACAATAGAAGTAGAACTCTTTTATCACAGCACAAAATTCATAAAATTTACATTCCTTGCGCATATGCCCCATATTCTTAAGCTATTCGCCCCCATTTACACCCCGGCTCATGTCCCTAACTGGCGACCCATTATTACAGCAAATTACAATTTTTTTCCGTTGGCAGTGCTGCTGCTTTTGCTGTTACTGCTGCTGCTGCTGGTGCTGGTGCTGGTGCTGGTGCTGATGTTGGTTAATTGTGCCTGACAATCTTGCAAAATATGCAAACGCTTGAATTTGACATGCACACACGAAACGCTTGGCAAATAGCAGTTACAGCAACTACCAGCACACGCACACACACGCACACATACACACATTAACGGTTACACGATGTAAGTACACATACACATGTACACACACAGGCGAATGCAAATTGATGCAACGCGGCAACGAGGCAAGTGCACCTGCATGCTTCTGCAAACAAAAACGCAGTCTGCGACAATCCACATTCGCATCTCTCTCTCTCTCTCTCTCTCTCTCTCTCGCTGTCTCTGTCTCTGTGGCTATTTCTCTCTCTCACTGCGGCACTTTGGCCGCCTGGAAAACTGAGTGGAAAACTTCATATCACAGCAAATGCTGCTATTCGGCGGCAGCCTCAAGATGATGCTGCCTGGCGAATGACTTTGAAGTGGCTGCCGTTGCTGCTGCTGCTGCTGCTGCTATATCTGCAGCCGTTGCAGTTGCTGCTGCAGTTGTTGTTGCCTCAGTCGAGGCATGTAGGGCAGGGCATTCTTAAAAATTCATTTCATTGTCCTGCATTGTCTGGAGGGGCGCGGCAGAGGTGCGGGCAAACACAGCTTTCTGCAGCGGCCGCCGCTATGCAGCCGCCATCATTTCCGTTTAGAGCTGACTGCGTCCTGCAAAAAGATGCAAAGACAGCTAAGCAAACATCATCAGCACAAAGATGGCAGGCAACGGTGACAGGAGGCAGCTCCTGCTCAGCTCAGCTCGGTACGGCTCGGCATAGCATGGCACGGCTCTATTTGCACAGCGTACGACGGATATTGTTCTGCTGTTTAGCAGCCAGAAGGAAGGATACCACCGAGCGACGAGACGTTCCACCAGTCAAGCATTTGGACAAACAGAGAGAAGCGCCGGCAAAAGAGCGCAGCCCGCGGGCATAATAAGCGTGACCAGCATCAGGACCAACACCAGAAGCACCAGCGGCAGCGGCAGCGGCAGTGGCAGCCAAAGCAGAGTCAGCTTAAAGCGCCTGCAGCTGAAATGCAGGCCTAACCCTAACACAATTTGAGGCAGGCCAAAGATGTCAAGCGGCCAAGCAGTCTGAGCCAAGTGCAGCAGCAAATAGCCAAAGGCGCGAGCGAGCCACGGCGGAAGAACAGCATCAGCTGCACAAATCACAGACACACACCGGCAATAACTGTCACAATTACCAGAAAAGACTATGCAGCAGAGCAAAAGAAGAAGAAGAAGAAGACAACGGAACTGAAGAATTTATAAATATTTAGCCAGCAGAAGGGCGACTGAAAGGAAGGGACATTAAAACCAAAACGAATTTGTCATTGTTGCGCCTTTTTATGCCCATAAATTGTTATTTTTGGCAAATGCATCGCTACCCCTCCACTCTCCTTTCTCCCCTAGATTATTGCCCCTTGCTCCGCCCTCTCGCTTACTCTGCTAATGAGCCATGCAATGTGTCTTTATGCAATAGATATGACCTTCTGTCGGGTATCTCCCGCTGTGCCATACAAATCGCATTACACGACTTTTCGACTCAGGCATTCAACTCTAATTACCCGGTAGTTGATTGTTGCCTGTTCCCTGGGCGGCTTTGTTTGTGGCTGCAGCAGGACCCTGGTGTGCGGGGCGTTATCTGCTTGTTGTCCTGTTATGGCGTGTTGGACAGTTGTTCGACTATATAGCCAATTTGTCTGCACGTTCATGCTGGATTGGCAGAGGCAGAGGATCTACAAGGCAAAGGCAAACAACTTTCACACGCCTCTCGCCTAGCTGGCAAAAGAAAAGCAAATCTAGTTAAAGGCAGGAGCGAGGCATAGGCAACGGCAATGACGACTGCGAAGGCGAGGCGAAGGTCATTTGGGGTCGTTTCAGGTCGTTTGCTAACTCCGTGGGGCGTATGATTAAAACAAAAGATGTAAGCGGCATTATCAACGTCGCTATGGTTAATAATGTTCAAATTGAATCTATTGTTCGACGAAACAACTGTGCGACTTGTTCAAATATTATATTTAAAGCATGCTAAATGAAAATATGTGTGCTTCAGCTAAACAAACAGCAATAGAATAGGAACAGCTCAGGCGAAAAATCCACTGACCAAAGCAGCACTTCATATGCTCTTCTCTGAACCCTTTGCCTAATGATCCAGAAAGTATCAACATACATTTTTGACAGATTGTTGTGCTGCCTAAACAAAATGTCTTCGGGCAGTTTATTAACAATTTATATATGCGCAAAGTTCTCTTGGAAAAATATGCTTTAGTTAAAGCAACCAAAGTAATAATATGAACTCTAAGGCTGCTTAAATATAAATAAATAAGCCACAATCTGACCCAATGTAAAATAAAATAAAAATATTTATTAACAATTAAAATTATACAAGTTACGAGATGATGGATTTCCACCAGCTTCTTTCCTATGCCTTCAATATTTAATGGAAAATTTTATTATATATATTATGGATTTTATTATTAACAATAATAAATATCATATTAACTATATTATTGTATTCCATTCCATCATGATAATCTTAATACTTTTA
Organism: Drosophila mayaguana; assembly: GCA_037075325.1. Taxonomy (NCBI): domain Eukaryota; kingdom Metazoa; phylum Arthropoda; class Insecta; order Diptera; family Drosophilidae; genus Drosophila; species Drosophila mayaguana. The sequence continues at coordinate 6,795,573 of JBAMCG010000037.1, read as the reverse complement.
ATTAGAGTATTGATAGACGCCAAGCTCTATTGGTATACGAGATCTTGCACTCTGGCATTTTGGTGTCGATAATGAGTGGAGTTCCGACATGTTTCTAACTTTCCAAACAGCTTTCGATGCTGTAGCTGCTTTTGTACTTGTTGTTGTTGTTATTGTTGGCGTTGTCAACGATGTCGCCTGCTATTTGCACAGTTGTTGCATTATGAGGCCCAGCAGTATTCCAAATAAATAGGAAAAAAGACAAAAATAAAAGCGAGCAGAAACAACAATGCCGCATTAGGTAAACATGATCTGGCATTCGTTCCAATTTCCAGCCTATCTATTATAGAATACACAACTTCAATTGTGTTTACATAGGCCAAGCATCGAACAATTAGTATAGATCTTCGACAGCTAGCTAGCTCCTTGTATTCATGTATATGTGTATATCGAAAAATGCCTATGCTACGGCCGATATCTTGACTCGCGTCATAACACACGTCAAATGTTTGCACACCCGTCCCGCCCGCTCACAATTGCTTGATGGAACAAAAAACAAAATGTAAGCCAAAAAGGCCAACAAGAAGACGAAAAACTTCTGCTTCCGCACATTCATGCCACACAATAGTCTCTTTTGGCCCTTGGGCAATACCAGTACCTGTCAGCCAGAAGCGATGGGCATGACATTGTCAAACTACACACAAAACACATCCGGCCAAGTGACAAATTTCTATAGCTACGCGCTTCGGGCACCTTATGAATTTGTTTCGCCGACAAAATACAGCGAGATGAATTCCCCAATTTACTTGTCATTATTACGAAATACATGGCCAATACTTGTGCGCCGTCCTCCGTTTCCGTTCGCACGCAGCATGAATGCGGCTCAATGGGGGCATTACGGGGCTCACGTCTCTTCCAAAACAGTAGCGGATGCTGTATGCAAATTTCCCATTGTCAGCCAAGTGCCGCCAAAGCTGTCTCGGCGTCAACTCTTTGGCATGCAGCTGGTCCGGGGCTTGGCCAAGCGCTTCTTGGCATGGCTAATGAGCCACCGGCACTTGTCAAGTTTGGTCACTCAATTGGGGCCAAGTGGCAAGGGGGCGTGGCCCGCTGAGCAATGAGATTGAATATGCATAATGTTTTGAACTTGAAACTAATGCAGTCAGCAATATTTCCATGTAACCTAAACGTAATAAGCGAAGCCAGATAATTGAAGAGGTCTTTTGAATAAGTAAGCTAAAAATAGCTATATTTTAAGTGCATATATGAGAAAGGGAGGATTTTAGATAAACTCGTTCTAACTATTGCTTGATATAGAGTTTACAGAGTTTCTCTATACCACCTTACCTCACGCATTTATTCGATCACTATTTCCCACCATCATGAAATATTAGCCAATGAGCGCTGCTTGCATAACAGAGTAAAATATTTTATTTGAGTGATAAATATTACATTATTATTATCCGTAATTCGTCGTGAGCGATTCATCGATGCTTTTAATTTGATTGGTGTCGCATTATTGTTTTAGCGCTTTGTTGCAATGTTGATTAATTTTATTTTCCCAGCTCATTGAGGCAATTCACTGTTGTTATAACAGTTGACAGCGCGTAATGAGTGCTGATTGTTGCATGTGTGTTGCATGCAGCCGCGCGCTGCATGCCTCGGGGCCCATCACGCGTACCAACTGCATTTGCAGTCGGCTATTTGGACTGCGGCTGATTTCGACTTGCTATTTGTGTTTGGAATAATTTTTAAAATTAATTACAGAAATATGGATAAAATCTGTAAAATAAATTTTATAATAATTTATTTATTGAAGCCAGTTTAAAGCGCGAATGTGCACGCACACGCACACATGCACACATGCACGCACACATTCGCAGGCAGAAATTAAACATTAAATGGCCATTGCCAACAACATTAACGTCCATTATTTGCATGGCTGATGGGTGCGGCAGGGGCGGGCGCGTCTGCTGTTGCCGCATGAGCCTCCAATTAGCAATAACTGTAAATGTGAAATTTGCACAAGTATAAAAAGCCTTCAACCGCCATTTTTCATTTGTCAATTGTCAACAAATAGAGGGACAGTAACTACTTTTGCCAAAGCCATTTTCATTTCGATTCACAGTCGTATTCGCATTCGCATTCGCATCCGGACTCGAGTGCGGATTCGAAATTTCATTTCCATTTTGTGCAGTTGAACAATTTTAATGAAAACATAATTTACGCAGCTTTAAGATCCCCTAGCAATGGCAATAGAGTGAAAATAACTAACGTATTTTCAAACCTGCGGCCACATGTAAAATTCCATCAAAAATCATCGCGGCTTTGAGCAAATGAAAAAACATTCGCTGAAAATTAAGTTTGCGTTGGTCAGTTTAGTAACACCACCAGCCAAACATCATGGAAATCAGACCGATGTAGCAATACCCTTCAATTTCAAGCTGAAGTTTAGATTAATTTTAAAGGAAATTGAAAATGTTGGGCACAAATCGAATTACATCTTGAACTAAATTATTATTTTTTTTTTTATTTTTATTTGAAATTAAGTTCTAGTTAGCAGCTAAACACCTAGGCAAATATTTCAAATATATATCATTGTAAATATTTATTTTTATGGAATATTTTTTCCTGATTGATGAATTGAATAAGGGTGCAGAAATAATATATATTTGAGTTTAGCGGCTTCATTTTTATAAAATAATAAATAATAACTAATAAATAATACATTTATCACAGCAGAGGTGTGTTTGACAAGTCCTATTACGATGCTCACTCGAACTGATAGACTTGTCTTCCTCTTGTAGAGCAGTGCAGAGCGGAGTATTTGGCGTTTTGGAATGAGCAACGCGATTCCATCATCTGCTGCAGTTTTTGCCTCGTACCCCCTCAGCCAAGTTGTATTGTAGTTGGTGTGCAAATATTGTGCCGCCTTCCACGTCGCTTTTGACGGAGCTTTGTGGCGCCACAACGCGGCTCAACGTCAAGCTTTGAAAATCAAACTGCGATTGCAACGCTGCGTATACGCAACGCAGTTACGCCCGGCTTCAGCTGCAGCTGGTCTGCAATTCGCGCTATTTGCGTACACAATCTGGACTATTTGTTGTTGCCTGTGCCGAAACAGCTTATTGTTTTCGTGGGGCGGCATTGCCAGGCTGCCACGCTCCCCACTCGGGCAACATGCAGACCGAGTAGACATGGCTACATACGTTTGTTCTTATTACAGGCAGACGGCACCTTGACTGCACTGTAAGCTGACGATTAGTCACTGTCGCCCGGTTCCGCCCCACCATTTATTTGTCCTGCTGCAGTAATCAGCCAACTGCCAACTGGCAACTGGCAGCGGGCAACGGGCAATGAATGAGTGCAAACGGTTTTATTTGCCTTGGCACAAATCCTGGCCAGCCATTTGACTTTGCCTGCTGGGGAAATATTTGTTTAATTTGCCAGCGCTTCGTTGAGTTAATAAAAATGACAATGAAGCCATTCCGTCAGATAGCCAGATGAGTTCCGTCTGTCGCAGTTGCAACTGTGAAATTCAATTTGAAATCTGCAATTTGAAGCTTGCAGTTTGCAGTCTGCAATTTGCATGTCATCAATTTTGGCCTCTGAATTTTTAAAACTCTAAATTGCCTCGGTCATTGTTGTGTTTAGTGAGCGATAACCGACGACGATTGCCTGAAGGCTGTGCAAAATGATGCCAGCCAATAATAATAATAATAAAAAAAAACTGCAGCCACACTAAATTCAGGCAAGTCGAGTGTGAGTTTTTGGTTAAATATTTTATAATTAAAAACCTAACACCGACTAACACCGCGCGAGGTGTGTGTGCAAACAATAAACAAACAAAATCCTTTTCAAATATTTACCTTTGGCATATAGCAGAGCTGACTGCGACGTTGATGTGACGCTGACGTTGACGCTGACGCTGCCGTTGCCGCTGCCGTTACCGTTGCCGTTGCCGTTTGCCTTGCCGTTGACGTTAACGTTAACGCTGACGTTGACGTTGCCGGTGAAGTTGACGTTGACGTTGACGTTGATGTTGACGCTGCAGCCAATGTTGCACGCTCGCGTAATGTCAACTATGTATTTAAAATTTTTTGATTTGACTTTATTGTGTCGAAAAATCATAACAGTTTTTACATTTGGACATGGCTTGTGTGGCGTATTTGCATGCCTTTGGGTCATTTAATTTTGCATAATAATTTATTTGCAATGGTTGAAAAAATTGTTGATTGTATTTTATGTTTCAATTTTTTAACAAGTTACCGCAATAACAATGGACACGCCCCTAGTCTATAGGCATTTAATTTGCAATTGCCTTTTTGTCTGCTTTTTACACACACGCACACATCTTTTATTTATAGCCTTTGCATATGCCAGTGAATGTAGGAATGCGTATATTTGTTTATACGTTTGTACATTCGCGCAGCAGGCCCAAGGGAGAGGGACAAAAAGGGGCAGGGGTAGGCTCCGGGGGACAAGGGGTAGGCTCCAGTGAGTTGCCAACGTGGCAAAATCCTGCGCATGTGTCACATTTTATCAGGGAGCAGAGCAAAAAAAGAAAAAGCAGGCCTAGTGATGAATATTAAAAAAGAAGTTTGAAAACGGAAGCCAAAAAACAAATCCAACAAAATTAAGCCGAAATAAAAAATAAAAAAGGAAAAACTGTATTTCAAAAGCCCCTTAAGCGAAGGCGTAACGCCGTTCCCCTACATGTAAATAATAGATTGGAAATTGCTTTTGTAAATGCGAGCAAAGCATGGCAAAAGTTTTGTTAACGTTCACATCAGACGCCTTTTCCGAATTTCGTTACCATTCCACTCTGTTGTCGTCCGCAGCAACTCGTCACACTTTGCGTAGCGCACAAGAGCCTGGCAAAATTCTAATTTTTGCGCACTCCAGGCACAAACCGAATCCATCATAAATCTCGGCCCAGCTCGATGACAATGCATCATCCGTGTGCAAACAGAATGCTAAATCTCTTTTAATATCCTTTATGTCCAGGATGCGCCATATGCGTGTGTGTAGGCTAAGGCTAAGGCACAGCTACACACGCACACGCTGAAACATCAGCATACAGACATCCATATGTATATGTGTGAGTGTGTGTGGGCGTGTGTGTGTGCGCGCACATATTTGATTCTTTGTGCTGCTTTAAATTTGATATTAAATTGTAGCAAATTGCCAAAGGTTTTATTTAAAGCTCTCTTGGTAGAAAACCCAGAGCAAGGCAATAATAAACTGAATGAGAAAAAAATAGAAACGGAAAATGGAAGGGAAACTGGCAACGTTTGACGTTGTATCTACAAGATACAATAACTTGCGCCACTAGTGCCTACTGCTCGAAAGTGGCCGAAAAGTACCGACAAAGTATCAGCAAACAAACGGCCAAAAGGAGAGCGCATAAAACAAATGAAACTCTTGTCGAAGCCGAGAAAAGCCCAAGAAAATTTCAAGAAAAAATATTAAGACAACAACAGCAACAACAACAACAACAACAACAACAAGAGCAACGATAACACAAGCTGGAGCTGGGGGCCTCCTGTGAAACGACCCCAAAATGCTCAAGTGGCTGCTCTAGCTGCAGCTCCAGCAGCCTGCCGCTGCCATTTGTAATAGTTGCCAGACTGCCGGCAGGAAGCGGAGGCTGGCATCCTGCTCTATGAGCTGACAACACAGTAAGACGAAATAAAATATAAAAAGTAAAAATCTAAAGTAAAACAAAGTGCTAAAGGGGCAGACCTCTACCGAAGAGGGGGCCAGTTCGGTTCGGTTGAGTTCAGCTCTTTTCGTCCTGTGTGATCTGGCTCTAGCTCCTTCCGCACTTCCTCTAGCTTATGTTGCTGCTGTTGCTGCCGCTGTTGCCGCTGCTGCGGGCAATTTCACGTAGTCGAATCAATTCAAAACAACTACGAATGCAATTTAATAAAATCCGTGAGCGATACGAACATTTTTTTGAAGACGATGTCTGGTGGTGGATTCCATACACAGAGGTATCATTGGGTGGCTGCTGCTGGCCCTCCTCTGGGTCTCTGCCTTGCCTTCGCCTCTGCCTTCGCCTCTGCCTCTGCCTCTGCCTCCGCCTTAACCTTTGCCAGTTCCCGGGCAAAGAGTGAAGCCAGCCCAGCGCAAAACAATAAAGCGCGTTTGTGTACACAAGGGATATGCGCCTGTCTTTCATCGCACACACACACAGCTCTTACATGTACTATTTGTATATGTATGCGTGCGTACGTGTGTGTGTGCCGCCATATTGCCAGTCGCCGCTTTCTTTGTTTGCCAAGCGTTGTTAATTTGGCAATACCCGCTTTCAATTATCTTATAAATATGAAAATGCAGCAGCAAACGCTGCAGGCAGCGGTTCACAGATGGAGCGCCGTCTCAAGCGTCCGTCCGTCCGTCCACACGTATGTACACACATGAGAGTAATGAAAATCGTTTCACTTTTATTAAAAAATATAAAAGCCAACTGCACTGTGTGCCTTACAGATCAATCAAAAAATCATGACGTGCCCCCGCCCATGTCCAGCTCCACTTGCAAGACGTACGAAAGTGGCTAGAGCTGAAGGAGTTGCTATTCGAACCATCGTTCGTGTACGTGACTGCAACAATAAATTTAACTGCAACAACAACAGCAACGGCAACAGAAAATGTAACTGCAGATGCAGCTGCATCTACGGCAAATGCGTTTGTGATGCAATTGCGCGCCTTTCTCAATCCGCACGCACCCACCTTCCTTCTAGTCAGGGATAGGCGAGGTCGGCACCTCGTTGCGCATCTCTGGCATTGGCAAATATGTGCACAGCGACGATCGCTGATCATTGAGCTCCCGCCTCTCAGCGTGCCCCGCTCAGCCATACTATTTCAATTAGCAACTGCAATGCACGCGCTAAAATATGCAAAGTGCCTGCCACTTGCGTCCGCGTTCGCGTTCGCGTTCGCGTCATGCCGATGATCCACTCGCAGCCACAGCAGCAGTCGTAGCAGCAGCCGCAGCCTCAGCACTTGACCCCGCCATCGCCGGCGTTGTCTCCCTCCCTGAGGCCCGTCCTCATCATCGAAGTGGCAGCTGCTGGCACACTTTGCGCAGCGCACTGCTTATTGGGCGTGTATCTGTGTGTGTAAATATTTAACGCGAAATGCCATAGCCGCTGCGACTGCGACCGCGACAGCGTTGAGAGGAGCCTCAAGTCGCAAGCCCCAAGCCACAAGCCCCGAGAAGCCATAAGAAGGCGCGACGCGTCGGCGCTCCTGTAAGGTATTTAGCAACATTTCGCGTGTGTGCTTAAGTAGCAGTCCGGCCCGCGACCTCGATCAGCCACCCCTGCAGCTCTTAACCCTGATTCGCCTATTGAATTCTACATTGGAATATCAAGCTCTTAACCGAACTTCGATATGTACTTATACATTTATAAACCATTTTCTAATCGGTAATCATAGCATCTTAAAAACTACTTAGATATACATTCGAGAGATAATATGCTAACGATCTTGTTGAAGTACCACATTTACTTTTATAAGGTGCACACCGAAGCTCAAGATAATATAAAAACCTTATCTGCGAGTAGATGAAGTAAATTTATCAGATCTGCGAATACGTCACTTGCTATTTTTAGGCGTCTGCTTCACACTATTATCTTTAGCAATTCCATTGTTGGTTTTAATCAGACCGAAAGAAGTTTCTGCGTAGTGCATTGCCAAATAAATTTAATTGCAAAGCCTCAACAAAATTTTATTGAATATCAAGACTGCAATTCAAAGACTTTAGCATCAAACTGGGTATGATTCGCCTTAGCCGAACATCTCATATAGGATGTTGTACTACTTAAGTTGGTCAACCAGATCAAACAGACTTGGCTTACATTGTACATACCAATTTTAATAGCATACTCTAGGGCGCTGAAACGGCTGTTGCCACGAGATATAACATGGGATCTATATGGATCTCTCGAATGCCTTTAGCGCTAACCACATTGCATTCACATTTAATGGGTTCGCGTCAATTAAAACTTAGGCAATCAGTCTTCGGCATTTGCGTCTTATTTGCTTTGGTCAAATGCATCAACTCGTCTTGTTTTCAAGTACAAGACTCAAATTAAATCCCAGACGCAGCCGGAGACTCCATCCACCATTAAAAGTCAACCGAGCGCGGCATTTTTGTAGTACAATGCTGCTCCTCGCTCGTACTTCAGGCGCGTCTCAAAAACCTGGCTCGAAGTTATGTTGTTGTTGTTGTTGTTGCTTATGTTAATGTTGTTGCTGCTGCTGCTTGTTTATGGTAATAATGACGCTCGAGCAGAGCCAATTCAACGTTAATCACGACTTTTACTTGTCTTTAATTTTTTTGGCAAATAAGACAAAAAAAACACGTTGAAGTCGCGCACAACTGGGCGCGGACGGCGTCAGACAGACAGCAGGTTAAACCGAGCCACAAGTATTCAGATATAAGAGTATATACCTTTGTATATGTATGTATATGTACATGTCGAGTGTGCGTGTGTGCGTGTAAATTTTCACTGTCGCTATGTGTGAGTCTTCGCATTGTAGTTGTAGTTGTAGTTGTTGTTCGAATTCAATTTAAAATGCACGTAGTTATGTCTGTTTGCTTAAGTTTTTGACGGATATTTTAACGATGTGAGCTCAACACAAATTCACTTTAAATGTTTTCGAGCGACAACTCGGCCTGCCAGAGACACAGGGGTGAGGCGGGCAGTCACTTATATATAAATACATATATACATACAAATATATATATATATATATATATGTATATATATATGTATATGTGTGTGTATATGTTAGTGTGTGTATGTAAATGGGCGACAGCGTCGGTGACAACGTTCGCGTCCCACGTCCCACGTCCCATGTCCCACGTTTCACGTTCCATGTTCCCTGCCGTTGAGGAACGACAACGGCAAACATGTCGAGATATTCACGTCCGAGTGATAATGAGATGCGCGCCTTTTTTCGAGTCGCTTATTTTTGTCTTCTCGCTTCTTCCTCTTCGTTTTGTATTTTCACTGATAAACAAGATGGAGTTACATTTTTAGGTTAATTATGTGCTAAAGCGTGGGGCTGTGCACGCAGTCTCCTTGTCGACCGACAGCATGAAGGCTGTCCATTATATAAAACGCTCATATTTAAATATATTATGTTTATCCAATGGACGAGCTCTTAGGTAGCCAGTAATCTAGAAACAAACACCCCATATAGGGTATATATCATTTTTAAAACGATGAAATTGGATTTATGAAAATAAATCTTTCCGAAAAATATTTGATAAAACATTGAATACTATGAAATATTTAATAAATAAATGAAATATAATTAAATACAAATTGAGTTGATTTATTTTGCCTTTTTTATCATTAATCCGCAAATCGAGAGCTGGCATATGAATGTGGATTATTTAATTTTATTAAAATTAAAACAAAATCAATCCAAACAATTATTTAAAATATAAATAATAAAGTATACGCTTACATATACAATATATCTATATACATTTTACGCTATAGCTGAAATACATAGGTTTGGCTAGCATTGCCTTATCATATCACGTCACAGTCGACTTTTTGACATTTCTTAAAGCTGCCTGCTTCCAGTTAATTATGAGCACAACTCAGAGTTGAGTCTGTATGAAATATTTATGACATCAGTGCTACCCTGCCCAATGTGTCACAGACTGGCCGAGCTTGGCCCACGGAAGCTGCCTTCTGCTCACATGGAGCACTGGGGTTGGGGCAACAGATTTCTGCTAATTTATCAAAACCAAGCTATCCAGACATTGGGTAACATGCAAAGTTGCAAGACGTTTGCTGATGCGGCAGGTTATTGTCGGCGCATAGGGTCTCGTCCTGGAGCGAGTTGCTTCAGTTGCCTGCTGATTCATTAAATCAGGGCCCAAAACGCTTGTTGTCTAGTTTATGGGCACGGGCCCAAAGCAAAGGCAACCAGCAGCCGCAGCGCTGCACTACACGAAGGCTGTGCAAATATTTTATGCAAATGGCCGCCCTCGTCATTGCACGGGCTCGCTTAGCCATGGCTAGTACGGTTTGCGCCACTGAAACGAAATTAATTTGTGTTTATACATAATATGCCTGCTACAGGCCCACACTATACATATACATAATACATACATATATAAATATATGTATATATATGTATATATATATATATATATATATATATCCGCTCAGTTATCGTGCTCTGTGTATGCATGCACTTAAATATATACACAAGCATGCGAGTGTGCGTGTGTGTGTGGTTGCTACAATGAAATTTCATTATGAATATGCTGGCCAGCATCATTATCAGAGCAGCAAAGCAGGCAAAGGATATGCACACACATACGCACACACACACACACACACACGCAAACACACTCGCACAGAGAGCACATAAGTATATGCGAGCGGTTTTATATGAGCTGCTGCAGCTGCAGCTCCGCTTTGGAAATGCATGCTGGCAGGCAGGCAGCTAACCCAGTAGAGGAGGAGCCGCATCCGGAGCCTGACCGAGAGCCAGATCCCCGAGAATTTCCACTGCTGCTGTTGCTGTGGTTTTGGCTTTGGCTGTTTGATGTTGGCGCTGTTGTTGCGGTCGGATAGACAGCGTCCACCAGATAGACAACAATAATGCACATGTGTCTAAAATTGAGTTTAAATATACATAAACGAGGGTGGCTCAATGCATTTCGAGCCATCGTCATCGAAAATAGCCCACAAAATCTGGTAAAATACATTTCAATTCGAATTTAAAACTTATATTATAAGCTAGTAAATCAGTAGTGCTCGGAGATGTCACAAGCCTCCGACCGGGATATCTTTGATCCACAGCCTATTCTGTAGCTAAACAACATTGGTCAGCTAACATAGTTGAACATTGGAAACTGCTTTTTTAATGCTTTATGCATATGAATTTGTTTGATATAAGCAAGCGATATTCTAGCATCTAAATATCTAGTGTCACTCACATCGAAGCCATTGTTTCTGCTTCTGCATTCAAGCAACTATTCATTCTACAATTCTATAAGAAAAATTGTATTCTTTTTCGTGTTATCAAACATTTTTAGAGAGTTGTTTTGTTTACCACAAGGTCAGTCATCCAGTCCACACTATTGACTGCGTCTGCTGCAACAATCAACAGTTTTCTAATATAACCACGATTGATAGTTAGCCTAAAGATCGCACAGAGCTGCTGCTAAAAGTTTTTCCCGTTTTAAGCCTAGCCCAGGAGTGATCTATGCTCGAAACCGAATAACAAATGACCTACATCCGTTATGCCATCCCAAACAGCAGATCTCTGTTTACATACACAAGAACAAACAAACACGAACATACGCTTTCATACAGGCATATATCTATTCAACAGTGCGATTAAATATTTAATATATAATATTTAATAATGATAAACAAAATATGCAACTTGTAACTTCTAACAATCACATATATAGATAGATAGATAGATATACAGTAGTCAGTTGGCAAATTATTATATATTGTATATAACTATTATTAAAATAGATGCATACGAAGATAGATAAATAAATAGTAGTGAAACTGTTATTTCTAAGTTTAATTTCTGAAATTCTTCTTGCAGATAAACATCAAACATAGGTAATGGATTGAGTGGGTAGCAAACTAATTTAGCAAACTTATCAAACCAACTTTGGTCATATATAACGTCTGCATATGCTGCATTCGACCAAAATCGGAAGATAAATGTATATAGTATTGCCTCTACGAAAAACTTATGCGGGTGCCACATCCAGGCACAGGCAACACTCCACACACTCCTATTGTACATTGTTTGTTGATTTTGGCACTTGGGATGCGTTGCAATAATAGATGTTCCTTCGAGAAACTAGTGGACCTACAATAACGATGCCAAGTTTGTGTGCTCTTCTGCTTATTGGCTTTTTTGGGAAAAATTATGCCGTCACAGCAGAAAATCGTTGATTCATGCGGTTGACTCCGCTATGCAAACTTAACTGCCTGTAAATCGGGTAAACTGTTGATACATGCGTCGCCATTGGTAGAGACCCGCTCCAGTCCCTCCAAGTGCCCCAGGAACTGACCGAGTCATCAGCCCTAGGCCGCATGCATATGAAACCCCTTGTATAGGTCTCCGACTGCAACTCCGGGCTGCTGCTGGCTGCTGCTGCTGCTGCCTGCTGCCTGTGGGTTATTGGCGCTGGCTGCTGCAGACTGCAGTTGCTGTTGAGCAATCAATCAGCGAGCAAAAGTCAAACATTGACTTACAATCCAATCCACGGATTTAAATTGACGTATTTACCTGTGCAGCGCTACGTAGACGTAGACAATAGAGACGGCTGCTGGCCAGGCGAACGGTGCAGCCTGGTCGGCGGGCCGACTTGCGTACCCACACCTGGGCTGGCATTAAATTGGGCGACTCGCCAAATTATTGAGTTGCCGTCGTTGTCGCCTGCAGTCGACCCAATACCCAATACCCAATGGCCTGCAGCTGCAGTAAACGAAAGGAGTGCCCTTATGGAGAGGAGTAGGCAGTGCCAGGGACTATGGACTCATAGGTGTGGGTCCATGAGTTCAACTACGGGCACGCTGTTTGGCCATTAAAGCTTCATATTTGTCTTCTGAATAATTCAAATTACTAATATTGGTTCAAGCCACGAGTAAAAAATTTGAACGCATTGTGTGAATATATGTATGTGCCTGTGTGTGTGTGAGTGTGTGTAGCTGTTGATGTTGTTCGCATTGCCATGCAACAATAACAGCAACAACTACAGGAACAGCTACTAGCCGCTAACGCTGACGCTGACGTTTGGCTGATTGGCGCCCCAGTCGTATACGTAATCAACGAATGTTGACCACGTCCACCACGCACCACCCACACAGGGCGCGATATACGTACAGACGACACATATCCACAGCCATAGCAACAAACGATATATGCTTGATTGGATACGCGCGTATACGGAAAAATACCAAACGACCATCGGCCAACGGCCAACGGCCAACGGCCATCAAAATGGGCGCCTGTCATGCAAGCGCCAAGCTCTCGGCTCTTTGGGACTCGCTGCTCGCCTGCTTTTATTTTCATTTCTCTGTGTCTCTCTTTTTTCCATTTCTGGGTGTCCTGGAGTTGTGTTATTTCTGTTTTTATTGACAACAGCGTCGAGCGGGAGCTTGGCGGCGGGCGGAGCTTTTAACTAGTGTAAATAAGGTCCTCATCAAATTGTCATAAGGACACACAGCCACAGTCGCACACACGCAAGTCGCAATAGACAGTTAGTACCGTAATATGCATGCCTAGCAATTGTAACCAGGCACGCCAAGTGCTAGATCTCCAACCCCTGCTCTACACTTCGAAATCGGTTAATCCGACTATATAATACTGATTACTGGAAACTATTACAAATTATTTCCATATATTCAAAATTGTGAAGTGAAATTTACTTTTCATTTATTTATTTATTAATTTTTGACTTTGTTTAATGTTTTTTTTTTTTTTAAATTAAATAAGTTTAAAGTTAAAAAGTTCTCTTCCATATGCTTACTAAATTCTAATATATGTATCATTTTGAATAGTTTTCATCAAGCAAATAACATTCGAAAATAAGGGTATTTAATCTGCGTGCACAAAAATAATTAGAGCCCAGAGTTTTATTCGGGTCGTCAAGCCGATTCGTCGGCCGTTGTCCTGCGGGAAAGTGCCTGATTGATGTCGCGCGATAAACAAGGCCAACTATTTCCATTGACTTTAATATTTACCAACTTGTTCTTAATTAAGCCAGATGGTTAGCGAACTGCCCCAGCCGACTTGCACTTACCGTGTAGTTGGGTCAACAGTTTGATGAGAGTACAGCTCTCCAGCTGCCATTTTGTTTCTGGCCTTAATCAGCAGAGATATTTGCCGCGTGGAAGGGCCGATAAGAGCATAAAGAGATTCGGTCCGCCCTGGCTGTATGGACAAACACACAAATATATAGCAGCTCGACCTTTTCGCTGCTCTTATCTCGGGACGAAAGAAAGAATTTGCTCTGTTCTTGTCACTGTTTGCATTCTGTGCGTTGACGCCTCAGCGGCGGATGCATTCTTCATTCAGCTTATCGCTAAGCCCGAAGACTGTCAGTGTCTTATTATATGACTCGTAAGCTGGCCCTTAACCATGTCCATGCCCAGTCGTAGCCCCAGTCGCTGTATCTGTCTCTGTACGTATCCCAGCTCTTGCTCTGGCACGATCTTTCGTTATTTGCATTTATGCAGCGCCTGATTAGATAAGCGGCTGATACGCACGTCTCTTCCTGTTCCCAGGTATCGCAGATAATGCGGTAGATTCTACGTAGAGCGCGACTTTATCATATGCCAGAGATAAACGGCGGGGGTCTTAGCGTTTCTTTCTTGTTCACAATGTTTACAAAGTGCAATTTACAGCTTTTCCGAGAAACGTACAAAATGTGCCGCTCCGGCTCCGACATTTAATAAGCCCTCTAAAAACGCACACTCCGAGATACGTATACTCGCATATGTAAGTGTATGCATGCAAGTATTTATGTACATGCGACTGTCGAGCACACCTTGCCAGCGATCAGCTCCACCCCAGTTGCTAATGCGCATTGATTCTCACACGAATCGTCTCGGTGTTGGCGTTGGTGACTGTAAAGGGGGCCTCGTCCAGGGCATTCCCCTTGGCTTAATGCTTTCGCAAATAGTCTTCAAATATCCGGCCAGACGTACAATTTTAGACTCGCTCAAAATCAAAATATTAGCTGCAAACAAATAATTACCAAAAATTGTCTCGTCCTCGTCTTTCGTGCTGGGTTCCGCATAAAACTAAAATCATATATCTGTTGCCCGAATGAGTTTCATCTTAAGCAATGCGTCAAAGTAACCCATAGCACTCAAATTGGCAAATATTGCCGGCCAAGTCTAAGAAATCGAACAACAGCAACAACAACAGCAACAACTCGAAAAAGGCTTGACCAAAGCTTGGTGTGAAAAGCAAAAGCAAATTCAAAAGCAAGACCAAAAAAAAAGAAAAAACACTAAAGAATTCCTGGAAACACTTTCGTATGTATAAACTTGGGGCGACCATTAACTGGGCTTGCAGTAATGGATACTTAAGCTACACACATTGGCCTAGCCCAATGCGTTCATAGTGCTTGCACCACTTACAGTTAAGCGGAGAAAAACTCTAAGGCCAATAGATCTAATGGGTGCCATAATGCAAGTAAAATGCAGAGCAGAATAAAGCAGAGCTCTCTAAGCTTCCTTCGTTCTTAGCTAAAATGTATATAGTGCATTTATCGCGTACAACAGAAATTGCACCTCAATTAAGAAGGTAGAGGTAGGGAAGCTGAGATTGACTTTTATTTGCCTAACTTTAAGTAACGTAGAAAGGAATATTATATATGTATCTAGAGGACGATTATATAAGTTTCTTAAGTTGATTGGGCTGTATGTATGATTTATGATTATAGTTGAGCAATCAATTAGATATATTCAACAATAAACAAATAAAACATAGTAATTATGTAGAGTGAAATTAGCTATACCTTTGATCTATAAAATAACATCAAAATAATTACACCTTGTCATAAATATAGTCTGCACCTTAACTAAACTGCATATTAAATCTATAACATAAAACTATATTTATTGGATATATTTAAACAAAATGTACAATCAACTCCTATGGCCAGCTAATTTGAGGCCCCATTAATGCGTGTGGCTTCTGTGTGTGATCCCCCTTAGGAAACGTCAAGGTCCAAGTGGACCCACTTCGATTGGCAGTCGCAGTCGTGCTTCGATTGTTTATTATTATCACCTACAGGTGTCGCTTCATAAACATTTTCAAACAAAACATCGACTTCGACTGCGTCGACTGCCAACTCGAGCGAGGCTCGTCTGTATGGAATTGAACAATTGCGGCGTTCGTTTGTGCAGAGCAAATATTTTACAAATCAAGCGCTTTTCTGATTTTGTAAATGTGGGCTACCAATTTCCCTTAGCACACACACACAGGCACGCACACACACACACAAACTAGCATGAGCATATATTGACACATAACGAAAGCGCAAGTCATTGGCAATGTGGCGTGAACGCAGCAGAGACGCCTCCTCAGAAGATCTACATACATAAGTAAGTAAGTATAAAAAATAATAACGCAGGAGGTGCCCCGTAGCCCCGCAGCCCCTTGGCCCATTGGCCCATTGGCCCCTTGGCTCCGTGCACCCATGGTCTATGGGCCATGGTCTCTGGCTCGTGCTGTGCATTGGCTCTGCAAGTCCAAAAATGGCATGCTACTAACAATATTTAACTGGGAAATATTTATTATTTACCAATTTGTTTGCTAGGCTAATAACAATAATCACAACAACGTTCACAGCCAGACAGAGACGGCGATAGACTGCGGCGCAACAATGACAACTTGATATAAATATACGATATATACAAGAAAGAAAATAAAAAAAAAACTCATTCATAGTCGAAGAGGGCGCCCTTATTTGGCGCTCTTTGTTATATGTATATGACTCTCTGATTGTCTGGCTGTCTGTGACAGCCAAGGACGTTGCAACGCTTTGAAAATCGAAGTTGAAATAAAAATAAAGACAACAAATATTCTGTGGCAGCGACTGCATGCCACAGCCAGCAGGAGATTGGCCCCCATTTTTGCACTTGGCAGACATACGCTAGACGGCGCCTTGTGTACACTCGGCTCGGAATTTGCCTGCGACTGGGACCGGGCTCCAACTGGGTCTGGGTCTGAGTATGGTATTGGATATAACCGGCAGAAGGCAGGAGGCAGAAGGCAGACAGCAGTCAGTGGCTCTGGCATCCTTGCCACTGCTGTTGCCTGCCAGTGAGCATTGTTTTTATTTGCCTTTTTGTATTTCTATTTACTCGCAGTTTAGTTTGTGTTTAAATTTATTCCCACTGACATCCTGGCCATGGCCAAGGAATGCGTGGGCCAAGCCATTCACATTTTCAATCCAGGCCCAACTTTCCACCGTTCAGTTCGCAACGCTCAACGCAACGTTCGATTTCTTGTTGATTCCGTTTTCAATTTGGTGGCACGGCCTTGCCACCGCCATCATGATCATCATCATCGTCATCCCCATCGGTCGCATCTCCGGCTGTGGCAGCGCCAAGCCCCACTTCGAAGTGGCAGTCGTCGTGCATTAGAGCTGAAGTTGTTAAGCAGCGCTAGATAAGTGCTCGAATAAACATAAATAATAAATGACATTTACTAAATAAAAATATTTGCGTTCGCATAATATTTGAGCAGCAAACTCAAACTCGACAGCTCCAGCGATTGCTCTATGTGCGCCTCTTTTGCTCGCTCTCGCCTTTTCTCTCTGTCTCTCTCGCACTCTGTGTGAGTTAGTTGTGGCACCCGGTAGCCCAACATGGCCGACACACACACACAAGCACACACACTCGAACGTTGTCTGTGTGACCGTTTTGCTTTGGTTTTTTGCTGATTTCGGAAGCAATTTGGCACCGAAACGAACGAAAAGCTTCACGATTCACCTCTCCCTCAATTTTCTATGCTACGTATGTGTGTGTGTGTGTGTGTGTGCTTAAATGAAGAAAAAAAAAGCATCGCGAAATTTGTGCTTTCACTTTCATTTGTTTGCGATAATAACACGGAGCTAGGTAGAGTATTTGAAGAATGTATTGTGGCTCGAACATAAATGAGCATTTAAAATAAAAGGAGATAAGAGCACATTGACTGGCATTGGCTATATAGAAGCGCATATTACTAGGCATTGATTATCCACTTTACTTTTTATATTAAATTATTGTATTGATATATAATATTGTAGTACATAATTTATCATTATTTTACTTATTTTTTCACACTCATCATTATTATTAGTTTATTAAATAATAGAGTTTTATTATTTTGACGTGATTCTCTAATTTCTAATTATTCAAGTATTCAAGTATTGTAGAATGTTTAATTTGTCAATTTAATAAATAATCAAAATTGTTTAATATTTATTAGCTATTTGTTATTACGATTAGACCCAGTGCTCAGATTCAACAATTGTCTATGATATTTATTCTTCTGTTCTACAGCTGATTAAGTATCTGGAATTTGCCGTATGTGAAATTACGAATATTATCTTGTGTCAGATGAGACACAACTTTAATTACAAATATATTTATTCAGCTGGGCGTAATTTATATTCTCTGATAGCTTCCAACTCCAACTCATGCATTTCATTATCCAAACCAAACGTCAATGATAAATTTAAAACGCAGCATTGCTCTGAACTCAATGATAATTTTCTTGTCTAATTATGCAAACTCAATTAAAAGAATTTCCATTCACTTTGTTTCTTTAGATGGAAAACTTAAACGGTAATGAATAAAAAAAAGGAAAGTTTAACAATCTTATTTGAAAATTCAGCCGGTGTTTGCACAGCCAATTCAAATTATTTCGAGCAATTGCGTTTTCTTCAGTTTTTCTTTCACAGCCGTTTCTTTCAACCATTGAAAAGCCAACCGAATCGTGCAATTAACCAAGGCAGCAATTAAAACACAGCCAAGTGGACCAATGCAATTGATCAAATATATATTCTGCCTTTTACATATATATCTTATAGTTATTGAATTAAATCAAATCTTCACTATTTTATGAACTGATGTATTGGCTTAGACTAATCCGGCAAATATTTGCCTTGACAGGTTTCGACACACACAATTGTCATAATTTAACGCGCCTTCTCGAGGGCCATCGAAACAAAAAAGCC
Organism: Drosophila mayaguana; assembly: GCA_037075325.1. Taxonomy (NCBI): domain Eukaryota; kingdom Metazoa; phylum Arthropoda; class Insecta; order Diptera; family Drosophilidae; genus Drosophila; species Drosophila mayaguana. Next base: position 6,776,843 of record JBAMCG010000037.1, on the reverse strand, counting down.
ATCAACAACTGCAACAATTTTCCTAAGCCGCGACAACAAACCATTTCCAACAACAACAATGGAAGAGAATAATATAGAAAAAACAGCTTTTGCATTAGCTGCTTCGAATATCAATTGTATTAACGCCGCAATAATCAAATCAAGATCATCGGACGGGTGTTTGACACCTCCCCTGCTCTACCAACACACGCACACACACACACATTGTACACCACCCCCTGCCATGTCAGGGGTCATTCATGAAAATCAAAGCACAGCCGCTGTGGCAAACTATTAACTGTTAAAACGGCACAAGCCCATGAAATCCATGAAACCCAGGGCACAGTTGGATTAACATCAGAAACCTGACGGGCACCACCCCAGCAATCAGTGCTACCCCCACCCTACTCTCCCCCATCCCACCCATTATGACCTGCTCACAAATTGCTCGCCCCTTGCAGTCACACAAATGAATAATGAAACGCTTATTGTCGCAATTATTTTATTGCCCTGATATCTGTAGCCTCAAAACATACACCGAAAACGTCGACAACGACGCAGCAGCTCGAAGCTGACAGCGACGGTAACGGCGAAGTCGACGTCAACTGCGCTGACGACTGCGACATCCCTTGTCCTTGCTCGTGCCCTCGCAAACGCTTGGAAAAAGATTTTTGACGTTTATTTTAAACACACTCTACAAGAGTAAAGCTGTATTGGCAGGATGCTTTGCTTTTCAGATCGTGTTTGAAAGGAAAACTGGAAAAGATTAGGCAGTCCATTAATCTTATATGAATAAATATAATATGAAGGCATTGAAATTGACTGAGAAAATGTTATATCCATAGTAATATTCCTTGTACTTAAATCGAACTTATTTTAATAGCTAAACTATATATTAAAATATTTATTTCTGTAAGATCTCAATATATCAATGAAAATAAAACTTGTTTATATTTTCTAATACTATTTAATTCATTTAACTTTCCCATCTCATATTGTGATTACCAAAATATTGACTCCAAAAAAAGAGTATTTGGAATTTGTAATGCCAGAATTTGCTCAAAATACTGTTTTGTTTTTATATGTGTGAGTGTGTGTGCAGGACAATGCACTTCGTTCATATTCAGACAGCAGAGGCAAGGCAGCGACAGCGAGGACTCCGCACTGAATATTGTAATCCTTGCTATTATTTGGGGTTGATTGTTCGTGAGTCGTACTCATTCTTAGCGTTAGGGGTTGCATGGGGTTGAGAGACGCAGAGACTGCGACCGTTGCTCTGTCTGAGCGCTGAATTGAGGCCTGGCCTGAATTGCCGGAAGAGCCAAAAACAACAACAGTGCATTAGCACTTTAATGCGGCTAGTGAGCATGAAAATGCAGAAACAAATGCGCGCCCATTTCAATTAAATGCTACATGGGGGCTAGCACAACACAACACAACATAATACACAGCATCAGCAACAATAACAGCAACAACTTTGTGAACAACTCAACGCCCCCTTCAGCCGTGCCCGCTTGTCCGTTTGCTCGTTTGCCCGTTTGGGTTTGCTTTTGCATGTGATAGCAATTTATTTCGAGGGTGTTGATGGGCGGTTTTGTTTTCATTGGATTTGAGTTGTTGTTATTCTAATACCCCGCCAAGTGCCCAGCGAAACAACCACGCAAATTGTATTTCCAATCAAAAAGCAGCAGTCACCACCGCGCCAGGTCCAGATCCATCTGGATTTGAGGCAAACCTGCGTGTTAAATGCCAGCATATGTGAAAATAAGCTGTGACAAATGGCTTAATTTAGTTGTCAAAGCGCAGCCAAGGGCGGCAACAATTGTTTAACATGTTTTAACATAGTAAAAATATTGGCACATTAGCCAAAGATAACAACACGGCAACTCGGCCTGGGTGGGTGGTTGCTGAAAGGGTGCGACAGAAGGGGGGATCTGTTGGACCAAGTTTAGTTCAAGTTTTGGCAGTTGACCTGCTGTTAGCATTTGCCATATACATACATGCTCAAACAAACTAAACAGATACTTGACTTGAGGCCAGATCCTTAGGCCTTGCACCTGCCGTGCTGCATGTCAGTCAGTCAGCCTTTCCATTTGCATGTCAAATAAAAAGTCTTACGACCCATAGAACATCTGCTATCATTTGGTGCTGGGGTTACTTTCAATCGGCGCCGTTCCTCTCCCTATCTCTCACTCTTCTCTCACTCTTCTCTCTCTCTTTCTCTCTCTCTCTCTCTCTCGCCCCCTCTCTATCTCTCTCTCTCTCTCTTTCTCTCTTTCTCTCTAGGCAAGATTGACATTCGTTTTGGGCCTTATGAATGGGCGCCCATTGTGAAGTTCGATGCGGAAAAACCTTTCAATTGGTGGCCGCTACGGGGCAGGTACTTAAGCTGGCTGGGCGACAATGCAGCCGGCTCCTGCTTGCTGCTTTCTGGCTTCTGTATTCTGCCTTCTGGCTTCTGGCTTCTGGCTGAATCGCTGCTTTTATTGGTATTGCACCCGCGGCGACAGTCGCTAAGCTTCGCTCCGTGCATCGATCAATTACACCGGATTTGTGCGGCCTAACATTTACATGTGTTGCGGTAAGCTTTAACGCGGGGGTGCCCACAGCACTGACGGAGTAAAGTCGTTGTCGTAGTCGCAGTCGCAGTCCATCACATTGTCTACGCATTAGTTCCTGTGCGCTGCTGGCCGTGCTCAATTGGCCAGAAAAACTGTTTGAGCACGCACTCGAACACATGACTACAAAAGTGCATTTGCCATTTTCCTGTTGGTCTGCTGCTCTTTTTGCGCTCTTTTGCTTTTGTTGTTGTTGGTGTTGTTGCAGTTGTTGTGGGGAATTCCGCCTACTTAAGTCTTTTTTGACTTGCAATTCGGAAATTCTGGCTTATCCTATTTTCTTTATTGGTTAAAGAATCTGTTGTTGCTTAATGTACGCTTTGTTTTGATGGCTTAGCTATCCAAACAATCGCTTGAATGTTTCCCCTACTCCCAGCTCGCTCGCTTGGCTGTTCCCATGAACAACAGACAAATGCCCATGCCCATTGATGAATGCACGCATATTTAAGCCAGCCTAGAGGGAAAGGAGCCGCGAACAAAACTATCTCCGAACCTGCCAATTAATATAAGTATCTCTTTCAATTACGAATTACCGAAGAGCGAGAAGAACGTATTATTTGTAGAGTATTGATTGGCCTTCCTCTTTTTCAATTGCCCCAAGTTAAATTTAGAGGAATTTCCAACAGAAAATTAAGTTACAGATAAAGATACAGATATATATTAAAGTAAATGTCAAATATTATTTCAATCTTATATATGACTTAATTTTAAAAATGTACAAAATTTTAAAATATAACAAAAAACAATATTAACGTTATCTTTTCGAAAATTATAAAAACAAACATTATTAAATATAAGAGAATAACTAGTAAAATACAAGTTTATTTCTATAATTTTATGAAACTCTCGAACATTTTCATCTGCAACGGATTTTGCTTGAACGATAATGACAAAAAAGGTTGGACTTTTCTATATCCTGAGCAAGAATTCAAGGCATGATGGCCTTTTCTGGTAAGGATGCGTAGCATAGTTTATTCAGCAGCAAGTGGATTGTACGCCGTGGAAGTCTGTCCACGGACTCAAATAATGGGAGCAACACATAGACATTTGTATAAAATCGTTGAAATTAGGGCAGGCGGTCTGTGTGTCAGGGAGAGCGCTGTCTGCAAACCATGAGCAAAGCGGATGGCTATCCGGTATATGGCTGCTCCTCTAGAGCTCTTGAGCGATTTGAAGTAGCAGAAAGGCAGCACATGGATCCTATCCCTACGGTCAGACGTGAGCATTGTTTGGAACGTCACTGCTGCTCTGCTTGCTATTCTGTTTTTGCCTTTCCAGCGATTGTTGCTGCTGAGCTATGCAAATCCAAAAGCCCAACAGACCGACAGACGGAGAGACAGAGGCGGCGAACTGAGTTGAGGTTGGTACGAGGATGTTGGGGTGCTGGGGCACTGGGGTGTTGGGGTGATGGGGCGCGGGAGTGCGCCCACTTGACAAATACCATTTTCGAAATTGAAAGACAAACTTTTGAGCAGTCGACATTGTCTGTTGGAAATGGAAATGAGACACAATGTGCAGCAGTCAGCGTGAAGGCATCCGCATCCTGCTGACGAATTTGCTGAGTGTGTTGATTTGTTGATTCGTTTCGCCTAATCGCACCACCACCATCAGAGCCAGCTAGCAGCCAAGTAGCCCACTAGCCACCAACCAGCAGCCAGCAGCCAGCAGCCAGCCGGTCTGCAGACAAACTTGTCCAGTTTGCGTATTATCCCAGCCATGGACCGGCCCGTGCCGTACCGTGCCGTGCCTGGACCGTACCGGACCGAGCTGTACGCAAATGTGTTTGTCCTCTGCAAGGACATGTGTCTGAAAGTTTGCCTCTGCATATATCAATCTATCTCTCTTTCACTCAGTGCACGAATGGAAATGTGTTGAAAATTTATTGACATTATTCAATTAATTATTGTGCAAATATTTTAGCACACACGCACGCAGAGGCTCGTAAGTGGCAGGGAATTCGCCATTAATTGTGAATTAGATTGCATGAATTTGCAGCGTCTGTTCAACTTGTTGTCGAGTGTGTGACATCAAAACTCAGAGCATCAATCAGTCGCTCACTCACTCACTCACTCACTCAGTCAGTCATTCAGTCGCTCAGTCAGTCGCTCAGTCAGTTAGTCAGTCCATCCATCTATCAGACTGTTACCCACTTGCCTATTCATTCACTTATGCAGTGAAGCGTTTGCGCAAACATCGAGCGCCAATTCCTAGCTCCTCGGATAGAATGAGCATGAGGATGCGCCAACTGCCCCATTGACCATGTCCGTTTCCGTTGCCATTGCCGTTGCCGTTGCCCCACCGGAAACGGCGGCCAGCCCAGCCCCGCCCAGCCCCGCCCCGCCCTATCCCTGACTGGCAATTGGCTCTGCTAACCGGATGCTGCAGCCATAGCTTTGTCTGATATTCAGCTGCCATTGTGTTTGTTGTTGATTATTTCACATTAATTTCGGCTGCGTGTGCAAATACATTTTCAAATAAATTGAATTAATTTAATTTAACGAACACGCATCGATTTCTATTTGACCTATGTTAAATACAAAATATTCATTCTGATGCGCTGCTAAATTAGCTAAATTACTTTTTAATGGCAAACAGTTCAACTTACCTTTGATGAATGTAATTTCAATTAAAAATTAACAGTTTTACGCATATTCAAGGCGTGCTATATTTATTCACATAACCAACTTAAATTAATAAAAGTATTAAATTAAATTTTATATATGCACAAATAGGTATACATTTAAATACAAGATATTTATGTATAATTTATTATTTCCATAAAATGCAATTCATTGAAATAGACTTGACCAATCATGTGAAATTTAAGATAATGATACTCGTATTTACTGGCAGTATTCATATTTTAATATTACAAATAATATGAATATACTTATTAATACAACTTCATAGCTAAATTTCTGTACACAATTTTCTAAATATTAAATATATTTCTGTATACTTATACTATAATTGGAGTATGAGATAATAGATTATTTACACCATTATTTATTGCTGTAATTTCTTTTCTATTCTATCAGCTCTGTCAATTTGCGAATACTTACATAATTATGCATGAATGATCGTAAAATACAGTTGATGGTTCTTGGGGGCGATTGTCAGGCAAACATGATTCGGGACATTTATCATATTCCAATGATTTTAGCCACACGCCGTGAGGGCTTCTCGCCTGCCGCTGTCAAAACACAATTTGGTTATTAGCCGCGTTGCTGGCGACGTCTCGCATTTCATCCAATCCAGTGGGGCTGCTGGTGTTGGCTGCTTGATAAAGGTGTGTTGCGGCTGCCAATCGATAAGCGGCAGTTGTCGCTGTTGCCGCTGCTGCCGTTGCTGCCGTTGCTGCTAGCACATCAGTCATTGTCACCGCGTAGAGCCCGAACCATGGGTACGAGCCATCAGCCAGCCAACCACAAATCGCCACCCACCCACTCACCCACAACTGCCGAATATGATTAATGCGATGCCGCTGCAGCTAAGCTTGCCGTCGCTGGCCAGGCCACTAGAGTTAGAGATACAGATGCCCAGATACGAGATATGAGTGTGCTCTAAAACATGCCGAAACTTATGGCAACGACTTCTCAGATAATGCCCAGTAAACTTCACACTCGTGCCGATGGCCCGATTTGTTGTGTTTTGATTGCCAGCACACCAAACTGGCAAAAGGACGACGCGTGGCCTTGCCAGGCGTCCTGGCCTGCTGGCGTGGCGGCGTGGTGGCATGGTCCAGCCGTGATTTTGAGGACACGTGCCCGCATTTTCGGAACGTAAGGTTTCACGGATTAAATTCAATTTGCTTGCAGCAGCCAGGCTGAGCAGCTAGCGAGGGGGGCGCACTGTTAACGGTACGGCTTTGCTGCTAATTATGTGTGGAATGTTTAAGATAAACAAAACACAATGCAGTGACGGCGGCGTCGACGATTGCAGCAGCAGTAAAAGGACAACCAGCCAAAGACGAGCACTTGTCAGCCTGAGCCCGACTCGTTGTTGTTGCTGTTGTTGCTAATGGCCTAATCCGTAAGTGTCGCTCAAAGGCACGCAGCGGCGGCAGCCGCTGATAGAGCACATTCACTCACACACACACATACACACACTATCCCTCTCTCTCTCTCGCCCTCTCTGCCTCTGCGAGAGCGCGTGTGGCGAGGACCTGAGCCGCTGCTGGAACCGGAGTTGAGTTGGGGCATAATGATGTGGCGACTGTTGACATCGACATCGACGCGTCATCGACAGACAAAGCAGCCCACACGGAATGGGAGTGGGTCTGTGAAGCTTGGAGCATGAGTTGGGAGCCAGCCTGTTGGTCAAAGATAACAGCAATTTATTTTCAAGTCATCATTTTAATTATCCCGTTTGCAATGTTGGCCAAGCTTGCGAATGGGCGCGGCGCGCATTAAACGTGACAACAGCAGCAACAACAACAACAAAGAGCAAAGCTAACGCTGGCAGCAGCAGCAGCAGCAGCAGCAGCCATTTTGCTCATTAAAATATAATATGTATTTTTTAATTTAACAGAAATGTTTGCACAAAAATTTCCTCGAAACAAAGTTGAGCTCCGTGCGTTGAATCTCCACAATTCAAGCTCCAACTCATTGCCAGAATTTGTGTCTGTCTGCCTGTCTGTGGCTGCAGCTAAGCACATGGATGGGGGCAGTGGGCGGGGCGTCGACGAAAATATCCTTTTTCCGTTTTTTATTCTCCATTTAGCTAACAAGGACCGGAGCGAGTCGCAGACCCAGTTCTTGCAGCAGATCTGGTATGTGGCGCTGTCGCTGGCTCCAATACCAGTTGTGGCTGCGGCCCCGCCCTTACGCGTTTTTCATTTAACCGTTACCGGAAGCGTTCATGAGAAAGTTTCCGCTTTCATAACCGAATTTTAATTAACTTTCGAAAACCTAATTACAAAGTATTATTATAATGAAAAAGCAGTGCACAAAGCGAACGAAAGGGGCGGCCCATGACACAGGCAGGGGCAGGAGGGCAGGAGGGCAGGCAGGGCTACCCAACATTCTGAGCGAGTTCTGCCCCTGCAGCTAAAAGAAAAAAGTGCTGTGACTACAACGACGTCGACAACTACGACGACAACGACGATGGCGACGGCGATTGCTACGTGAGCTGTCTTTGCCCTTTCTGTGCTTTGGGGAATGGAGAGGGGCCGGAGACGGGGATCGGTGGCACTACTTCCTGTGTATCCATCCGGTATAAGCTGGCTCTACTGCTTCTTTTACGGGTGCGCCGCATTGGGGAGTAAAAGAGTTGGCATTGCCTGCCATTTTTATGGCAGAGACTCTTTTATGGCCCAGCTTTAGCTTCAGCCCCAACCCCAACCCCATCCCAGCCCATCCCAGCCCCATTGCCAGCTGGACTGGCTGCCGGCTCTGTTTAGTTCTCTGTGTCTCGTTTCAAAATTAAATATTCCATTAGAAAATTACTACAAGATTGTGGTTTTTAACATGCGCTGAAAAAGCTTACCAACTAATTGGATGCTGCCCAAGCTCTCGCTCACTCTCAGCTAAATCAGGTAGAGACTAACTACAATTCGCATTTGTGGTTCCACCGAAGTGGAACAAATCCCTTCTTCACTTGACGATTTTAAATTAGCTCTTGATTTACTTTATATCTACTCGTTCATGTAGTGGGATTAGTATTTTTTTCTAAGATGTGCTCGCTATTCTTTGTCTATAAAAAGCTTTAGATTTGCAATTATAAATAAATAAATCAAATTAAAAGTGAATTTTCCATAGTTCTGGAAAGACTGAATTTGAACTTAATTTGATATATTTCATTAAAACCATTATAAACATCAAATATTACATAATATTATATACAAGAGAAAGATATAAATATTTATTATCAAATATTTATTTTAACATTCATTTGAATCCAAAGCCAGATACTTTCAGCTTTATTTATTTAAGTCATATGTTTTACTAAAAAGTGGGGATAGAGGTAATTTATACATATACAAATATATGTATATATAAATTTGAATATATATAGACATGTCAATAAATATTTGAAATGTCTATATATAAATGTAGGCAATATTTAATTCTGCAGCTGCCTTCAGTGGAAGCACATCCATTTTTAATGCCCAACAAAATGTGATGACAATTTTGTAATTGTATTGCGACAGCAGCAGTTATTTTTTATTATGGGGGCGCTGGAGCCCACTCGAATAGCTCAAACTTTTTAATAGAATTTTATATTCAAAGCAGAAAGCAGGGACTAGTCCGTCATATGCGAAAATAATTACATATTGATCGCGTGCCCAGGCGAAGCGGCTTTGGCTTTGGCTTTGGCATTTATGAATAGATAGCTCCAGTCTGTCAGAGTAAGGACCAGAGCTCAACAAACCCTTGCCCCTGCCCAGATGCCATCGAACATGAGCGTCTTTGCAGCGCGCATGTCTGACATGAAGGGGCTTAAATATAGAATGTGAACAAGCTGATTGTGGGAGGTATTGATGGTGGTGGTAATGGTGGTGTTGGTGCGAATGGGGTCTGGTTTGGTGGTTGCAGCAACCCCAAAGCACAGATTTCAGAAAACCAGTTCAATCCAACTGGGGTTGCTTGCCGCCAAAATGAAGAAACTCTAACGTTTCCAGTCACAATGTCAAGGAAAGAAAATCGAAATCGAAGTCGTTGTCATTGTTGAAGCGGCAACAGACCAACGCCATTTTCTTGGCTCTGGCTGTCCCCCCAAACAAAGTGCGCTCTTTTATGCAGAGCCATAAAATGTATTAAAGCAACGGTCATACGAATTGATATACATATAAAATGGTGACCTTCCAGGCTGCTTAATTAAAAAGACAACAGCTTGTTAAACATGACCGGATACCGCACAGCACAGCACACACCGCAGTGGGCAGATAAGTGTGTATGATGGAGCGCTAGAAAGGTATTTTATTCCAGAATTATAAATGAGAGCCCAGCCAGCCAACCAACCAACCAGCCAACCAGCCAGTCAGCTAGTCACCCATACATGGGACAAATTGTAGATTCTTGAAATGAATCACAAAGATAACTAACCATGGGCCCAGTAGTTATAATGTAAATACATTTGAAACTTCACCTAGGTACGCATACGACGTACTATATGTTCGTGTAAAGGGTAACTGCGCCGGATCAGGCGCGGTCGTTATTTATATTGGACAGATAAGAAGCTGATAGCTGAGGGCAGCCAGTCCTAGGTGTCATATGTGTACTCCGAGCCAGTATATAGGGACACTGAGCAGCGGACTCCATTGCTGCATTTGGGATAGGTAACTATCACGCTGGCTAGGCTTGGCAACTCAGGAGTGTTGTTGTTGTTGTTGTTGCCGTTGCGATTGTTTACCTTGTTGTCCGTTGCAATTTACGAGCACACTCTGATAAGTTTATCAAAAAAGGAGAGAAAACTGCACTCTACATCCGAGTTGCGATAAGATAGGCGAGAGCTCTTGGAACCACTCGATGGGTTGGGTGCAGGCCACAGGCACTATCGGTCGTTCATGTTGCTGCATTGATAGCTCGATCCAATCAATACAGAAATGCTTGTTGGAGGTCAGTTGTTTAAGCAAACAAAGGCAACGCTTTGATTACTTTCTGCCCATGGAAAGTTCAAACAAATCGTGGATATTTTTTCTTTTCTTTTTTATATTTCAAACATTAAAATTGTCTTTTTTAAATTTTTGCACGATTTATAATATTAATTTTAACTAGCTTTAGATTTCTGATGTTCATTATTTCGTTTTCTGCTGACATTTATGAATTTCAATGCGTATATTTTACATTGTATATTATTTGTTGTGTTTTATTTTTTATTTATATTCTTTGCATTTCCATATTTAAACTATTTCTGTATATTAATTTTAATCAATTAGCTTAGCTTGATGTAAAAATGTGCGTTTGTGTCTGTGTGTGTGTGTGTGTTTGTGTGATTCTGTTAACGCACAATAATAAAATTAATATTAAAAATTATTGAATAATAATTGCAGTTTTTCGTTCATTGTTGTTATTTTGTTTCGTATTTCGTCTTGCTCTTTTATTATTTATGCTAATTAAATGTTAAATGCTATACAATATTTGTTAATCTTGTGTAGCATACAATTTGATTAATTCTCAAGTTAGATTAAATTGTTGTTGTTGTTTTTTTCTTTTTTTGTGTTTTGTTTATTTTTTTGTCGGGCGTTGAGTTTAAATTTAGCTGTCTTAAATACGATATAGTACATACACATATATTTATAGACTATTTACAAATGGCTTAGGCCTAAACGAATTCGTACAAGAACAGAAAACACTCAATGCAAATAAAAATTGATGTTTAGTTACTGTATACACATAATAAAAATGGAAATAATTTATAAATAATATGATAAAAACGTGACGTTTCCAATGCATGGCCAATTTTTGTTGCTTAGTTCGATAAATTTGAGGATTCTTAATGGGGATCTTGAAATTGCTGGATATTTATTATTTATTTGGTTTTTGATCATTTGCGATTCGAATTCGATTGCCTTTGGATAAAGGAATTGGTTTTTGTTTGTATTTATTTTATTTTGTTTTCTTTTTCTTTTCTTGTAATGGACATTACACACAATCCCGCTCTTCTCTCTCTCTCTCTCTCACTCCCTCTATTTCTATCTCTCCGACTGTCTTGCGCGGTATCTCTCTCTCTCTCTCTCTCTCATCTATCTTTGTGTAACTATATCAGTTGCTTTCACACACATTTAAAATGTGGAATCTAAACCGATTTGATTGTTATTGCTTATATAGAGAATAAACAAATGGCACGGAAGTTCTTGTTTTTAGCAGACATAAATGTTAACAAAGTTCTATTGCTGAACGGCCAATAGAATCAACTATATATATGTGGCCGTTACTGCGCTTACAACTACATCACTTTTTTCTTGAATTCCTCAACAGAATGACTTTGAAAAACAGAACAAAAACATAAAGGCAAAGACTAAGCATGTGCTTCCAGAAGATTGGGTTGAACTATTTACAAGTGTAGGAGCCTTACTCACGTGCTCGTGAGCTCAAAGGATGCGCCCAGGTGCTAAAAGCCATTGAACAGTCGCTCGCTAATTAGGCCCGGCCGCCCGTACCCAATTGTGATTGCAACCAGGTTCGGGCAGCGAGTCGACGAGTCGCTCAGCTCCTACACAAAGCCGCGCCTTGTGCTGGGCTACAGCAGATTCTGTAATGCGGCGGCGCTGTTGAATGTCAGGCTGTGATTCCAGTTGCGATAACTGGCCGCAGCCGCATATTGTTGATAGTTGTTGTAGAGCTGCTGCTGCGCCGCCTGATGCTGCTGCAGTTGCTCCTCGCTGAGGTCGCTGGTAATGTTGGAGGAGTCTTCCTGCAGCTCCGCTGAGAGTTGGCTATGCAGCAGCTGCTGCTGCTGTTGTTGCTGCTGCTGCTGGTGTTGCTGTTGTTGTTGCTGTTGCTGTTGTTGTTGTTGCTGCTGCTGCTGCTGTTGCTGCTGCTGTTGCACTGAGGCGACTAACTTCTGGGAGAAATTGGCGGCCACCGCTGGCTTGCTGCTGGCCTTTGTTGTGGTATTTGTAGCGGATGTCAGTTGCTGCGCCGCCTGCTGCTGTTGCTGTTGTTGCTGCTGGTGGTGCTGCTGTTGCTGTTGCTGCAAGTGTTGCTGCTGGTGCTGCTGCTGCTGATGCGAGCCGCCGCCGCCGCCAAAGCGCAGCATCTGCTCCGCGCGCCCTTAAGCCAGCGGGTACTGATGATGTCACAAGCTCGTGGTGCCGGCAGGCGCGTGGTAGCCGAGACTCTGATAGTACGAGTCCTGGCCTAAGGCAGCATGTGAGTTGGTCAGCGGACTGAGTGTGTTGTACCCGGCGTACTGGCTCATGTCGTACATCTTAATGTCCGCCTTGGACTCTGTGGGCAGCAGGCGATTGATGGAAAATGGATGGCTGGAGGGCGTATATCCGGAGGGCTCCTGTTTCAGTGGATGCATCGATGAGTGGTAGTCGCTGATCAGCGACGGATGGCACCGGTTGGCCATCATCGCGGACAGCTCCTCCTGCTGCAACTGGTGGTGCTGGTGATGGTGATGCGTGGGCACATGTTGCGGCTGCTGGCCGAGGCACAGCTCTGCGTTGGCATGCAGCATTGCCAGCGCCTCGGCATCCTTGCTGTGCGCTGCGCTTAGCACGTTGACGCCCGCCAGTGCCACGCCGCCGCCGCCCGCCTCTTTGTGATGCTGGTGGTGCTCCAGACGACTCGTGTGATGATGATGGTGCATGTGATGCGACTCCTCGTGATCCTTCTTGCCCGGACTGGTCGCCTCCAAGCTACTGTGCGAGGGACTCTTGTGCAGCTGTCGTATGGCCTCCTTCTTCTCATCCTTAAACCGCTTCTGGCGACGCAAATAGCAGCCGTTCTCAAACATGTTGCCCGAGTCCGGATGCAGCGTCCAGAAGGAGCCCTTGCCCGGCTTGTCCGGGGTGCGTGGTATCTTCACAAAGCAGTCGTTGAAGCTCAGTGAGTGGCGTATGGAGTTCTGCCAGCGCTGCTGATTCTGCCGATAGAACGGGAACAGATCCATAATGAACTGATAGATCTCCGACAAGGTAAGCATGCGTGTAGGATTGTTCTGTATGGCCATCGTGATGAGCGAGATGTAGCTGTAAGGCGGCTTCGCGTGCGTGTAGCTGCGTCTGTATGTAGTTGGCTTGTCCACGCCCCGTCGTCCCAGGGAGTTGGGTGAGCCGGGCTCCATGTCACGCGTACCTGGCGGCATCGAGCCGTAGCTGCCGCCCAAGCCAGCCGCCGACATGCTCGCCGCCGACATGGCCATGCAACCGCCCATGTTGCCCAGTGGCGAGCCCATGCTAGCGTAGCTCATCGAGCTGGGGGTCATGCAGTTGCCGCCCATGGAGTTCATAGCCGCTGCCGCTCCCATGCTGCCGCTCATGCTGGCCACCGCCGCCGCAGAGTCTAGGACGCTGGCGCCAAAGGTGGCCGCCGCTTGTGGCGAAACGGAGGACATGCCGCCCACTGTTAAGCCCATGCTATTCATGGTGTAAGCGGAGCGCGCCAATGGACTCATACTGCCGCCATTGGAGGTGGGATTGGGATTATTGTTGCTAGTTGGGATAGAACCACCACCACCACCACCTCCGCCGCCGCCGCCGCCGCCACCGCCGCCTGAAGATGGAGCGCCGCCAGCACTAGACATGCTAACTGGCGCGCTACTGGGCGGCGGCTCAGCATAGAGCTTTTGCATTATATCTATGGTGGTCTGGTGGGGACTACCCTTTAGAAAACTGTTCAATAATTGCGCCGTTATGTTGCCGACTTTTTTAACGCGCTGCGTTGAAAATTTACGGAAGAAATTGTCGACGCGCCTAATCCGCGCGCTCGATTTACAAAAATTATAAAGGTAACAAAAGGAATTTCTGTTTTTTTTTTTTATTTTTGCTTTCGTTTGGTTGTTGTTGTTTCGATTTGAATTTAGTTATTATTATTGCTGTTGTTCAATGCACTGTCACTACATTAATTAAATTCAATATTTGCTGCATTTTGTTGCACTATGCTTGTCACTTATTGTTGTTGAAAGTTCTATTCTAGCAGCAATTGTTGCTGGTGGTGTTGGTGTTGGTGTTGGTATTGGTGTTGCGATTGCTGCTGCTACCGTTGGTGCTGCCTTGGCTTGGCTTTGGCATTTGTTTGTGCACTTGTCGCTCCTCTTGAGCTAAACACTTTGATTAATTTATTTGTGTGCGCCGCTGATGCCTTGTGCAAATTTGGAAATAAAATAACGTGGCAAATATGACTCTATTTTAATGCGCGCCGCGCCGCAACGAACCGACGCACGAACGTGAATTGTTAGCTTGCTTTTGGCCACTGAGTCTGAGTCTGAGGTTGCTGAGCTGCTGCTGCTGAGCCAACTGGAGGCTGCTGCTGCTGCTATTCCCGTTGCCGTTGCCGTTGCCGTTGCCGTTGCCGTTGACGTTGCCGGTGCTGTTGCTGTTGCTGGTCCGCTCGAGTGTCTCTTTGGCTTGAGCTCTTGAATGTGACTGTTTGCAGAGGGGAACGCTTGTCTACTATTTGGCTTGCGCTTGCTGCCAACAAATATTGTTCGAGCCGCGCTCAAGTGCCGCCGACGATGACGATGACAGCGACTGCGACGCCAGCAGCGACTGCGTCAGTTGCCAGAGACAGCGCCGACTCGCTCTCACCCACAGCCGTGTGCCGTCTTTCCGTCTCACACTCGCACGCACACTCTCACACACGCACACACACACACACACACGCGCGCGCACACAACGACTCACAGCGGCAGCTGGCACCACGATTCACCACCGGTTCCGAGGTCTTGCCAATGACAGGCTCCGGTTCTCTTACGTACACAGCGCTGGCAGCGCACGCGCATTGGCCAACGGGCTCTTGTGTGCACAGAGCAGCGCCTGGTTGCCAAGACAACAAATGGGCGGAGCCAAAGCGTGCGGCGAGCGAGCAACGCCCTCGTTGTCTGTTGCCTGTGGAGCACGGTCAGCTGCCGCGTACACGCCACAAACAAGCACTAACACAATCAGACAAATACACACACACACACACACACACGCACACACATAGACAGCCAGCAGTGAGCGCTCTAATGCCGCGTGTTTTCGCTGTGTGAGCGACGCCATGTTACAGTTAACGATTTTCTCTAATACGATCAATAATCGCGCGCTCCCGCTTACACGCCAGCCACAGAGACCCAGCCCTGCCGGCTGAGGCGCTGTGTTTAGCCAGAGAATGTCGACGGCATTTGAGACAAAAGCAAAAAGAATGTGTGTATGGCTCCAAAGAAGCAAGACATTAATAATACCACTCTGTGTGTCTGTGTGTGTACGTATGTATGTGTGTGTGTGTTTGAGTGTGTTTTTTCTTCCTTTTTTTAAAGCTTGCACATTTGAGGTTAAGGTACGCCAATGTCACTCTCATTCATTCACATTCGTAGCGAGGCGTCGCGCGCAACGGCAGCAACAGCAGCAGCACCAGCAGCAGCAGCAACAGCCGTAGTAACCGTCAGCGGCAATCGTCAGCAGCAGCCATCAGCAACAGCAGCAGCACCAACAGCAGCAGCAGCAGCAGCAGCCGCATCTTTCTTTTTTGGCAAGTCATTGCGAAAGTGACCCAATTCTGGATGCGTCGTCATCTTGCTTGTACTTATTCTACCTGAGTGCAGTTCATTGATGCTAAACTGCACGCGTGCAATGTGGAATACTTCCTGGACCACCGACTATCGACCACCGATCGTTTATGACCGTGGATAAAACGCATTTTAATTTCGGTTGTAAAAACTTTAAGCAATTCCTGCTTGACGCCTTCCATTGTGTATTCCATTTAACCCTTTCACTATCTTTCTGTGTGTGTGTGTGTGGTGTGTGTCTGTGTGTCATATTTGTACTCACTCATTATCAACACGGCCATAACTGCTTTATGGGTAGGGCAATTTACGCTTTGCATCCGCGGCCCCGTCCCCGCTCTCTCCTGTATTCGTGCTCGTTTTTGAGCCGGTGCGCAAAGTTTTTCAATGAAAATTTCTACTCAATTATGTGTTACCTGAAATATACAAATACGAGGAAATCCCACATTGAAAACCGCTTGTGCTGTTGTGCAGTTTTACATCTAGTCTCTACTTTAGTTCCCATATCAAAGCACACATATCATGTTCGTGCTTGGCAAAGTTTTTCTATATTCAAAAATATTTATTTATTTTCTTTATTTTGCACGTCTATCTACCTTTTAATTTTTACAGTATTTAAGCCTTAACATATATCAATATTTTCAAATATTTGTTTCACTTCATTTGATCACTCAATAGTACACGAGATGAGAAAAACGGAGCATTACTTGTTTAAGCAATTCATTTTCAATGCACATATAATTGTCCCTCATTATAGAGAAGAGTTCAAGAGCAGTAGATAAATAACTTTACGCATTCTCGTCTTGTTGAGACATGTTCTCTTTGAAATCGTCTAGTATGAGTATAACATAGAGAAAGATATGTCATAGTCTAATTAAAATATGCTCTCTCTAGAATTTAAATTTAAATTCATTTCATAATCAAATGAATAATTAAAAATACAATTTCAAAGCATGCGTATACATTTAATTGTATTTGATGTACATACTGCCTTGTTTATGTGCAGAGCCAACAGAGCGGAGCACACACACACACAGAGAGAGTGAGAGAGACAGAGACATGCATGTATTTATGTACTTACAGATACACACGTCCAACTCAATATGGGCTATTTATATCATGATATAAGCACACAAAGATATTCATTCTTTGATGCAGACTGAAATGTTCAAATGTTCCTCGCGCCTTTGTATGCCGTTCTAATAATGTGCTTAAATATTTAATATTTTTATTGTACTATTTCCCAGGCGATCCCCAGCTATTCTGTACCCTTGTCCCTGCTCCCTGCTCCCTGCTCCCTGGTCCCTGGGCCATCATTGTTTGTCCGGGGGCAACACTTTCCGATGACGTAGAGCAAATACTCGCAGTAGTCCAAAAATATACATACGAGTACATGAATGTATTCGGGTATTTATTTACCTTTTAGTAATTTATCTATTTATTTATTTACATTTAAAGCGCGCCACTTTCAGGCCTGGTCAGTTCGGTCTGGTCGGCATGGGCTTGGATCTGAATCGAAATCAGTTTCGGCTGGACTCGGCTCGGATCGAGTACGAGTACGAGTGTGTAAGCCCTGCTCAAATTTTTTAATTAGTTTCGATTGTCGACGCGTGTTGGCCGTGTGGGCGGCCAATAAATAGACACATAGACAGACATACGTATATATTTATGAAAAATATTTGCTTTATTTCTAGTTTTATTTTGTTGTTGTTGTTGCTTTTGTTTTCTATTTCATTGACTGTTTATATAGCTTTAAAACCCAGCACTTTTTGTTCGATTTAAGCATTCAGATGACGCATGCGTCGTGTGGCTGTGACTTTACAAAAATGTCCGCTTTGACCAAGTTTTCACAGATTATTTAGTTGTTTGTGTCTGTGTGCGCATATCAATATAAAATGTATAATATTTATTTTTATTGTTATTATTTGTTATTGTTGATTTATTTGTTTATACAATATTTTCACACAAATTAAAATACTTTACCGACTCGTTGGCTTCGCCTTGTCAAAAATCAACCACGGCAGCTACGTCGACGCCGACGCCGACGCCGACGCCAACGCCAACGCCAACATCGGCATCGCGATGTCAGTGATGCACATGTTATTTATCCCCATGCTCTTCTTTTTTTAACCCAACCCAATTATCGATGCTCATTAGTACATATATAATTGTTTGCCAAATTTCGTAAAGTAAAATATGAACGCAACGCTCTAATATGTCAGGCAAACAAATCATTGCTGAAGAGTTTAAAGCTTCTGATGTTTGCTTTGCATTAAGGCTTTGCATTAAGTGAGACACGTGTCTCACTCAAATTAAAAAATTATTTAGGGCTTGGGAAGTCCTATATATTGGAATATATACGTATATTCTTGAGCATTATTATGGGAGCTCTAAACAAACTAATTTGATTGTAGACTACGCTTCTTCCAGTTCTCTTTCTCTATTTCTCTTTTTTATTGTCATATATTAGCTAAATTTGTTTTACGTCATACGACTTTGCCACACTTAAAAATTGCAATTCACCTAAACCGGTTTAGTTTTTCCTATAACAGCCCCATATATATAAAATGGCATTAAAATGTGTCATGTATAAATATAATACTCTTCCCGTCTAAATAGTAATATACTTCGGACAAAAAAATACAACTCCTATCACATATGTATATTGATTCTAATTTTTAAATAAATATTTAAATTTCTGAAATTATATTTAATTTTCATCTAATCATTTGGGTGAGAAATCTATAAATGAAAAAACTTGAAAATAGACATTGTAAGAAACTGGAAAATTGGGTAGAGCCGTCGCTATATTATCCGTACACTTTGTTACAAATTTGGGAATACAAAGACTTATTATTTAACAAGTATGATGTTTGCAGTAAATATATTTATACACGTTTATTCCTCTTCTTAACAAATCATACTAAAATGTGTCTTCAAATTAGGTATTTATAGAATCTTTTTGATGGATTATTCTATAATATAGCTTAATTATTCCATATTCATTTCATTTCAATAAGTTTGCATAAAGTATTGCCTTTGTATCGATGCATGTACTGGGATTTAAGCAACCTCCTCTTAGTATCTGTATTTCTGTCGGCAGGAGTTTAAGGATTTTCATTGTTGTTTGTTTCATCAGCGTGTCGGTGTCTCCTGTTGGGTATTTGTTGCGTGTGTCGTAATGAGCACAACCATAAAAGCGTCTTTTGTTTTACGACCGCACTGCGCGCGTGTTTGCTAAACACAACAATGCCAATTTTATGGCCAAGCGAGCCGCATAGACAACGACAGTGCCACGGGTCCAGCAGGCACAGCATCCCAGCTCGGCAACGGGCAACGGGCAGCGAGCAGCGAGCGGCGCAGTCGACATCGAGGTGACACCAAAAGTAGAGCACCGCCATGCCAGAGAGGTAGAGGTTTAATCATACGCAAGTCTAGAGCAACGGCGATGTTTGCAGTCTGCTACGGGTTGATTTCGCGCTCGGGAACGGGGTCGCCATCGCGCATTAATTAGAGCACACAATGGTCAGCGGGCAGCGGGCGGCGGGCGGCGGGCAGCGAGCAGCCGGTAGAGGGCATTGGTTACTTTCTTTAGCCATAAAACGCTGTTGCTGTCGCTGCCGATGCTAATGCTGATGCTGATGCTGAAGCTGATGCTGATGCTGGTGCCGGTGGTGCGGCTGCTGCTTTGGCGGCTCTTATCTAAATTAGGATGTTGTTTGTGTGCGCCTGTGTCTACGCGTCGCCTGCATTATTTGCGTAGGTGTTTCATTTCCGTTTCAAAATTTATCTGGCGAGTGTTTGCACCGAAGCAGCGGCGCGTACTCGTCTCACCTTTACCTTTGCCATAACATATCGCTTTCGGCCGTCTCTGGGCTGGCGCGGCAGCTGAATCCTCGGTTTTTCTCTTTCCACTTTCACATGTGATTTTCTTTGTTGTGTTATCAGTCTTGTCGCTGATATTGTGCCCGTCACTGTCGTGATTCACAATTCTATTCGAAACTGCATTTACAAGAGCCCCGAGGCAAATACTTGCACTCGTAGAACTGCATTGCAGACGCCATCAGTCGCCTTTGATAAGCGCCTGCTCGAAATGTAGCGCATTTCGGGTGCGTGACTTATCAGAAAGCCGCCCGACTACGACATTCAAATCGCATAAATCACAGCCTAGTCGCAGTTTTCGCCTTAATATCTTCCCCTTTTATCTATTTGCTGCGGTTGGCCATAAAGTTTTTATCTTTGTGCAAACAGTGAAGGCAACGCTTTAAGACCCAACCGACCTTATTATTTCTTGTTTTTAATCAAGAATCACGAGAACTGAGAACTGATATTCTTTTAATTAAAACTACACTCCCCAGGCAGGTCAGGGACGTGGGTAAACTTTGTTCTAAAAAATTAAAATACAAGTAATATAATTAAATTTATACGAAATTAAATAATAATATCATATATAGATATATTACAATATGTCTTGATATATGATATACATATATACATATATGCTAGACTGAACAGTTTCTCGACTGCCGGAAATATCACTTCCAATGCTGTAATATTTAAAAATAGTTGCTTTTGATTTGAAAACAGTGTTAAACATAAACCTTTTCGATCTCACCAATTACACACACAGTAGAACAACAACAACATTCAAAGTACGCAAGGTAGCTACCTAAAAATCATCATGCGAAAGAATCCGTTGTTCGTTTCTTTATCGAACATCAGTTTTTCTCCCATAGTTGTGTTTTTTATACATATACCCTGCATTGAAAGAGTATGTAAGATTTTCACTGGGCTTAGAAATAGCTGCAATGAAGAAGCAATTTCAGCCACATATTGCTTGATTCAGTTGGCTTAATTCAGTTGAATTGTACGACTATTCGATATTCTATTATATAACAGAAGTGTTTTTCATTTTATTATTAAAATTCCTACACAAGAGAAAATTCGGTTATATTAAACCTTTTTTTTTCTTGTCTCATGCTAACCTCAATCTTAAAATAGGCATTCACTCTTCATTTTAGAATACACAATGCAAGTTGTTATTGCTTTTCATCTATTCTACAGAGTATTCAGCTGGTCGACCGCAGACATCTACAGAAATTCAACTCGTTTTCCTTAAAAATTGTTGAGCCAACTTAGCACATGCCTGCTAATTATTTATTCGTTGCCTGAAAAATTAACTTTCGAGCTATACACGTAGACAACAAGAGTGCTGGCAGTTCTGCGTTTTGGTTGGGCTTCTATCTAGAAAACGCCTAGCTGAGCAGGCCCCATGTCCAAATGGTAACGGGGAGCCGTAGCGGCAACTACGACGACGGCAGCCCGAAAGCTGTCAAATTGTCGGAAAGTTTTTATCGTATCGTACTCCATGTTATTGAGTGGCCTTGTTCAGATTCATATTCACACGGCGCATAGCTACAGATACAGAGTCAGATACACATACGGATACAGATACTGCGCGAGATACATTTGTATCTACACATGTTGGCGCTGATATAAACAATTCAATTACTTGTTGTAGCCCCAAATTCTGTCAACTGGGGGTGTTCCAGATTTTTTTGGTAGTTATTGATTTACAAGCGTGAGCTATCAAACGCTATCAGAACGTTGTCCACTTGGGGCAACGGTAGACTTATCGCAATGCGTTGTGATTTTTTGGAGTGTCGAAACGCCTAAGCAAATATGATTTAAGTTCTATTTGCTCTGGCCGCTCGATTGGGTCTTAATTACTTCCGAAAACAATGACCAATGGCGATAAAGCTTTAACTAATTGATAGTGCTGCACAAACGCTTAAGCAAATAATTCTCGCTTGGACATTAACAAAATCAAATAAAATAATTACTCTGGAAACAGGCATGTATATGTGTGTAAATGTGATGGTGCATGCATGTGCATGTAAATGTGAGTGAATGTAGATGTGGATGTGATGTTTTGCTACCTGGACCGGTTTGAGGCTATCATTCATAAACTTTTGACTGGCTGACACGCAAATTAGCTCTTGAGCCAACACGCAGACAGCGCGTTCAGAAAGCAGAGAGCGCTGGAGCTGAAGAGCTGCA
Source organism: Drosophila mayaguana (assembly GCA_037075325.1). Classification (NCBI taxonomy): domain Eukaryota; kingdom Metazoa; phylum Arthropoda; class Insecta; order Diptera; family Drosophilidae; genus Drosophila; species Drosophila mayaguana. The sequence goes on along the minus strand of JBAMCG010000037.1, from coordinate 6,755,031 downwards.
GACCTGGAGACACTCAAGTGCGCAGATACAGAAACTGAAACAGACTCAGTCACATACACAAACAGAGAGAGAGAGAGAGAGAGAGAGAGAGAGAGAGGGGGTATAGGGACCATGGCTTGGGGCCGTTGATCATGGTGATGACTGTGTAAAAAAGCGCAGCTCCAAACTGGCACACAACTTTAGATGCTTGAGATGTGTTGGCCGTTTGTGTTAATCCCATCAAGCTCAGCACATTATGAAGTAGCAACAACAACAGCAACAACAAGAGCAGCAAGCAGCTGCTGCTTAGAAACTGGAGCTGCATGCGTTGAGTACGAGTGCTCGTGTGCTCCAATGGAGTCTCCATCTCCATCTCCAGCCCCATCTCCATCTCCATCTCCATCTCTACATCAACGGCACAAGTGACATAAGTGGCGCTTACATGACGATGCGTGCACAGCCAACGAGCGGCAGCCAGCAGTGCTCCAGCTCTCTACACCTTCCACAGCTTCAGTCACAGCTATAGCCACAGCCACAACCACAGCTAGAGCTGCGGCTTCAGCTACGGCGTTCCATCTCCAGCTGAGCCTCGGCTTTATCTTCATCGTTTTGTAATAGTCATCATGGCCAAGACTCAGCCGCTGATAAGAATGTGTTATGGAACATGGAGTTGTTAAAACCAGCACCGCAAGGTGCAGCTCTCCCTGTGTGGTCCACAACTTTGATAAGGAAATTTTGGAAGCCATGACGCCGCCTCTGCCTGTCCACGCATGTCCGCACATCCGCGAGCCATACGTCCATCTGGGCGTTGGGCTGCGATTGTGACTCTCCTGGTTGGCCATACGCCAAACGTGACGTGTGGCCGACACTAAGGCTGAGGCTCGGGTTGAGGCTGTGGCTGATTCTGAGCCTGACTCTGACGCTAACTCTGACTCTGACGCTGACGCTGACGTGCCAAGTACCATTGAAAATGGCAAGTCATTGGCATTTCAACTGGACATGCGGCACCCTTGTTAACCGCTGTCGGAGCCGTCGTAACATCCTTCGACGCATAACGGCAAGCGGCTCCTTTCCAGGCACTGGCCGATGACGCAGCAAACAGACGTAAAGCGTTAATTTAATAATGGCCAAAATATGAAAAAGTAAAAATAAAAATAAACAGAGAGAATATTACAAGTTGACTCCTACCTTAATTTGGTGCTATATGAAATTTGACAGTTGCTGCCTCATTTGGAGGTGTGTTTGCAGCTATTGCTAGCCGTTGGTAATTGTTACACTTGGCTGCACCAAAGTCAAAGCAGCCAAGTCAATGACATTGAGCAAACACATGTCCACGCACAACAAAAACAAGCATAAAAGTGAAACGAGAATTCAATCAATAAAATACTAAGCAAATTGAAGAAAGTAATTTCTAAATGAAAGTTCGTTCACACACCCTAAAATTATCTACATAGAATGCGATATTCGTATGACTCTTTGTTGCTCACTCAATATACTTGAAGCTAAACGTTAATGCCAGAAATCTGAGTGTAACTACTTAATCAATTGATTATATTACACATTAAAAAGTTCTATATAGTTTCAAGTTAAAACTAAATTGAGCACGGGCACAAAATTCCTTAATTTGCCCCATTTGCAAGGCCCTGGCAGAGCGGGCGCCGCAGACAGCCAGGGCCTTTATTGGTAGCCGCATTAATTTGCAAGACAAACAAAATTTCCCAGACTACGGCGAACACTTCATAAATAGTTTGCACGGGCCAGCTACTGCAGCATCAGCATCAGCATCAGCATCAGCACCAGCATCAAGCGCGACTTGGAATGCGGTGTGAAGTTCTTGTGATTCACTCGCGTTGGTTGCGGTACGAAATCAAAGAGCAGCAAGATGAACGTCTCTGACCTGGTGGCCAAGCAGCCAAAAGCATCATAAAATCTTCGCTTCTTGTGTCTGGCAGCGCAGCAGCAGAGTTCATTGATTTCTATCTGGCCAACTCAATCAAATAAAACGTGGGGAAACGCGCACGGCGGTGGCACTCTATTAGCACCTCTCAGGCACAATTTACAACAAACATTTACAACTGTCAATTGGCAACAAAGCAGCAGCCAAGAATTAAGGATGCAGGTCAAACAAAGGCACCGCCGACGCCGACACCGACGCCGACGTCGACGTCGACGTCGACACCGACCATGCAGTCAACGTCAACGTCAACTTGAACGTTGACGCTGTCAATTTTTAGGGAGCTGCTGATAAATTGCATGCAATTTGTTAGCATTAAACAGCAAACTAATTTTCAACTAGTTTGCCACTGATGGGAACCCATAGATTCGAAGTAATATCAAGAAACAATATAAAAGTGCATATATCTATATATATAACTATATATATTATAGTGTATATATGGCCATGTGTATGTATGCGTGTATTTCTGTATGAGTGAGCTGCAGTTTAAAGACGAAATTAATAAAAATTTCACTTGAATTGACAAAGTGGCCGAACGCCGTGACGTTCAACTGACGACAAGTGGCACTTGACAAGCTGCCGAACTTGAATATTTTTTCATTATATATATTTACAATACAATATTTCATTGTTATATAGAAGCTGAATTCTCTGGCTGATGTTACCTGACTGGCTGACTGACTGGCCGACTGTCTGACCATTTGTCTGGCTTTTGGTCGCTCAGTCGGCTAACCTCGTCACAGCTGGCGATTAATCTTGACATTGAGACGCAAACAGACGCAAAAAACAATGCCCGACTGGCATGAATTATAGCATATAGTATACGACATACCCCTAATATATATGTTTGAATGCTGACAATCAATAATTTGGCCTGGTACGAATGGGTATCGAGAGCATTTAAAGATGTTCCCACATTATTGGACCGACAAGTGCATATGAGATCATTATCAAGCGAATCCACGTGCAGCGCACGCGGCCGCTACAAGTGCCAGGACATGCTCTCCCAGGCCACAGTCCTTCAGCGACAAGTGCAGCTCATCAGCGTCATCAGCATTATGAACCGCAACTACTTTAATTACACATTTAGCTTTCAGGGACCCTTTAGCGAATTACACTGTGCTACACAGGCTGACAAAAACTTGAGGCTCAAAGTAAAGTTGTAAAATTTTGCAAATGTGTAGCAAATTGGAGGAGAACTGAGACTAAGAATATTTCTGTGCTTATAATTTAGAACTAGTTTACAACGAGCTCCAAAAAGTATGCTGTGCCAAATATTATATGTTGAATTTATTATACCTCCAATATATACATTTTTCCTCTATAATATACAGAGATACATAGATCTAATTTAATTTTATATTTCATATTGTCTAAACTCTAAATATACTATATTTGAATAATATAAATATACATTATATTTAGATTAAGGTATCTTCAAACTACCAGGACACTAGCATACAAATATTTAGCGAAATAAAAAATGTGAAATGTATATAATAATACAATATGTATATACCTATATATATAAATAATTTTTAAATTTGAGTACAATGATATAAATTCAATAGTTAACTATTAAAAAGTAACAAAAATTAAATGAAAAATTATTTATGCATTTTCTTGTATATAAATAATTTTCTGATTAATAGAAAAGTTCACTTTAGCACATCATTGACTACTAAAATTGTGGTATTTCACTCACGAGCTTTGTTGCTTAGTGTATTTTCAGATTAATAACTGTAGCCAGCCGGCGGCATAAGAGCTTAAATGGGGTTGCGCCAGGTCGGGGGCGTGCCTCATGGCAATTGTAATGCAAAGCGTGCTTTTTAGTTTGAGCACGAGTATGTGGGTGTGCGTGTGTATGTATGTGTGAGTGCTGTGCGCCGGCAGCGTATTGGAAAATTCAGTTTCAGTGCACGGCAATGATGACGAGACTCAAGTGCCGACCCGCAGGGCTATTGACAGAAATCAAAACGGGCCAGCTCAGCGGCGCTTTGGCTCAGTGGCTCAGCAGCAGCACCAGCAGCAGCAGCCGCCCAAATGGCAAACGAAGTTTTTTTTTTTTGCCCGCCTGTCGTTTGTCGACTGTTGGTTGCCGGCTTATCACGGCATCAAAACAAATTCGTTTGAAATTAATGCGCAGATTTGCTTTCATTAGTTGGCTTGCCGGGCGAAAATGTAACTGTAAACAAACACAATGGCAACGGCAATGGCAATAGGAGAGAAACCACCAGCATTCACATCCACGACACGCTCTGAGCCGAGGCTAATCCCAAAGCAAAACTTTTGCCATTTGCAAGGGCGGCTCCTGCTTCCTGCCCTTCTACCTTCCTACCTACCGAAAGCCCAACTTTCAGCAGCTCACGCAGTCGCCGCACCCGCCACGTGACCAATAACCGTCTCTCCCTCTGCCCAACCTGCACCACTGCACCGCCCCGCACCGCACCGGATGTATTTTGAATCGCTTTTTGGGCAGTGTCATCGCTTTGCATTTGGAGTGCTCCGGCTGCGTGCTCCTAATGTGACAGCTTAATTGCAGGTGAGACGCGGCAGACGCGTGGCCGTAACTCCGAAAACTACGATGATGCAATTAGACAGGCAACGACTTTTCCATTGTCCTGCAATGACTTCTCAGCTGGGTGTGCGGGTACTACCGGTGCCAGTGCCAGTGCCCAACCATCTAGTCGTGTGTTGTGCTCCGGCTGTGCAGTCTGGCATACAAAGTCGCCTTCTGCGCCAATCGAAGTGTCTATTGGACTATAATGAGTTTTCAGTGCTTTAAGACTGGCTTTAGCGAGTTTTTCTGTTGGAAAATATTATTAATATTGAATATTAATTGAGTTAGAATTAAATACTATGCACACTACAATGATACAAATGATTTAACTATTTTAGCGAAAGTTCTGGTCCCCAGAAAAACATTTATGGTTAATCGTTATAAATCGATTCTACTGTATATTGAAAATAGACACATGTTTATAAAATGTAATTTGCTTTTTATTTATATCTATTGTGGTATCAGGGAAGATTGTGATTATTTTTACATATTTTAATTATTTTTAGATACATTTCAAACCGTTTTGTATTATCACAAAAGAATACCGTTAAAAGTGATAAAGGAATGATTTCAAGGCTATTAGGCAACTAAATGAAGTTCAAAGATTGATCAAATTGCAGCTATTTAACAATTGTTTAAAGCTCCTGGGAACAGCAAGACGCAGTGCCCCAATAAAAAATGTAGGCTGTAAACTAGATCAAAGGCGTTGCCTCGCTGTCAGGGTCTGTGGCTCAGACCAAATTCTTAATTTAAACCCACCCACAAAATGAAAACAAAAAAGTAAAAAACAAAAACTTTCTCACATTACCTCACGGACCAATGGCATTGGCAAAGGGACGAAAACGGGGACGGGGACGAATACGTGAATGGAATCGGTCTAAATGGACATCGTTTAATATTGATGGACATTGTTAGAGCTCTTTATGATGAGAAAGCGTTGCAGAGGATGGAGTTTTTGCCAGTGCTGCCTTTCGGCTTCAAGTGAATATTTAATTAAATTGTTTTCTAATAACCACGCGCAACTTTGTTGGGCCGCACGCGCCAGGACACGCGGCAATCGAGCCGACCAGCCAGGACACACCTTGTTGTGCCAACAACATTAGCAAGGGCGGTGCGCCTCGCATTCGATAGCCCAAAAGCGAGAGCCACCCCTTTCCCACTGCTCGGGCAGCTCAGCTAGCTCAGCTAGCTCCGCTGGCTCGACCTGCTCGCAGTTCTCTGTCCTTTCATGTGCTTCTAATTTTCCAAATTACGCACCATCAATCATCGCAAGTTGCGACACGAGCTTGACGAACGTCGATAGCGATTGCGATGGCGCTCCGTTGGCGTTGTAGATGTTGATGATGATGATGATGATTATGGTGTCGTTGCAAACTATAACCACCCAACCACCCAAAAATAGAACGACTGGCGCACCAATCGCCAGCCAATCCCTGGGCGCTGGCACTTGAATCAAGCGACGCTGCGGCGGCCGCAAGAAAAATTAAATTAAACTTCAAGTGGCCGCAATGTTGCGTGTGTGCTAAGGCAGCAGCAGCAGCAGCGGCTGTGGCAGCGGCAGGTCCTGGCTACTGGCTGCTGAGAGAATGTGGCCTCATGCAACTCAGTTGTTGACTGTGGGAATCTGCTGTTGTTGTTGCTGTTGCTGTTGCTGTTGCTGTTGCTGTTGCGTTTGCCGTTGCCGTTGCCGTTGTCGTTGCCTTTGCTCTTCCCATAATGTTTATTGTTGACGCTGTTGTTCTTCGTCTTGTTGTTCCTGTGGTCCAGCGCAATTAACGCTAATTGCGCTTAAGCATAAGCCGGACTTTTGACTTTTGCAACGTATTTTCAGCTACAGCTACGGCTTGTGTGCAGGGTTTTCCCAGTTTCCGATTTTCAATTTTCTTGCGCCTTAATCTGCGCCGTGTTTTCACATTGGCTTGACTCTTTGTCAAAACATTTATCTTGTAATAGTTTTACCAGCATAGCTTAGGCACCAGCATAATGTTAGGGAAGACGGAAGTGCACGAACGTCTAAAGTCCTAAACTAAACAACTATGAAGGACTAACTCTAACATCTTGAATAACTTTTTAGATGATTACGGGTGACTACATAAGCCTAAAAGCAAATAAATAATTAACATGAATGATATTCTAAGAATGTGAATGATTGAATGAATCGTTAAGAGATTTATGTAATATATTTAATAGAATTAAATTATTAATTTTCATTTAAAAAGAAAAGAAAATTTGAAATAGATATTACTTATTTTGAATGAATACCAATGAAACATATGATAATATAAATAAAATATAAAAATATTCAAATAAATAAATATATGTATTATACATTATTATATATACTTTATAAACCGTAACGATCATTATAATATATTGAGTATTCATAAAATTATCAAACACATCAATTCTGATAGGTATTATTATTTAGTTAGAAATTCAATCATATTCTGTTTGTTTAGTTGTTGTCCCAATAAAAATTTATGCTAGGAAAAAGTAGCCTACAACTTATTATAGTCAATTAATAAACATCAATTGGATTAGTATATATAGATCAATAGCCAATAGATCTTATCAAGATTTAGCGATTGAGAGCTGACCGAGAAAACATTCCCAGTTGCATAAACTCTTAAATCAAGCCAAATTTATCACAATACTAATGTTTCGTTGGCAAGAAATTCAATTCGAATTGCACTTCAATAAATGAAATAGCTCAAAGCTGAGCGGGCAAGCCCAGAAGGATGTGAGTCTTGACAATGCAGTGCAATTAAGAGCTCAATCAAAGTGACTGCGGCTGGCTCTCCCAAATTATATTTATGGAATTATTATTGATGTTTGGCATTGACCACCAATCAACCCAGTGCATGGCGACCCGGCTCTAATTCCAATGCCAAAGCCGATTCGAGCACCCCAAGCCAATGGCCATTTTCAATTTGGTTGAGTAGTTGCTCGGACATTTGGCTGACCAGTTTGATTGAAGCGCAGACAGAAAATGCTGGCAGGCAGCCATTATATTTAAGCTGCCTCCGATCGCTGCTAATACATATATATGTATAGGGTATGTATAGGGTGCACCCCCCCCCCCCCCCCCAACCCCCTCCCTCACACAATAACGATTTCCACATACTTTATATGTATTATGTACATAGTTGATTTGCTTGCTCCTCGCTCACTTTCAGAGCTTTACATATACACACACACACACATGGTCACACTCGCATGCAGGGTATAGACCATTTTCTATGCTCGAGTAGGGCGGCCTCGGATTTCATTCATGTGCCGAGCTATGCGCCTTTCCCGAATCATCATCATTGATTTGCAATGCCCGAAATGTGTCTGTCTAATGATTGAGGTTTGTTGCTGTTGCTGTTGCTGTTGCTGCTGCTGTAGTGCTGTGCCTAACTGCCAAACATTCGGCCATAGTTGTGTATATGTATATGCATAGTGCATGTGTGTTCATGTGCGTATGTGTGTGTGTGTGTGTGTGTGTGTTTGCCATCGTTTTTGGAAATATTATATGCTCATACCTCCGTTTTCGAGTAAATTGTGTAAATATTTGTGCTCGTAAGTGGATTGGAGATGGATGAGTTTATCAACAGCGTATTCGCCGTCGCAGCAATGCCATCTCCATCTCCATTCCCAGACCCATCCCCTGCCTCTGCCCCTGCCCCTGCTCCATCCCCATACCCATCCACATCCCCATGCCAATCACCATCATATTCACATGCGTAGCCAGCTGACTGATTGCCTTTGCCTGCCGCTAGCAATGCGAAGTTTGGCCCTCAGCTCTTTGCCAACTGCTGCATTCCAGACCTTGATAACTGTATTGGCTAACTCCTATTCCATCTGTTCGATTAGCAGCAAAAGGTTTAGGGTTTCAGCTGCACTTATCCAGAATTGATTTTAGAAACCACGATATTCCTTTACTTAATTTAGAATTATTGTAATAATTTGTTTTTCTTGTTTCTTTTAAGATTATTATCCTTTTATTTAAATGTTTATTTTCATATGCTTTCATTATAGCACAATAAACTTGATTTTCAGCATAGCAAAATTTTCAAAAGTAAAAATGTCTTTGAAATTGTTGGAGAACAACTAAAGAAATTCAACGAACTTTTACAAAATTGATTTTGTATTGTTTAACATTTATGTGTATATACATAAATATAAATCTAAATAAACGTGATCCAAATGTATTCATTTTCTACAAATTTAAATATCACTAAATAAATGGTATTCGAAATTCGAACTCAGCTTAGTTAGCAAAGACACACGCCACATAACATGTGGAGAGATTATGTGCTTGGTTGTGAAACATACTATTACAGTTTTAGAAAAGTTAACTGAGAACAACTCATGCAGTTCGATATCAGTGATTCTTAAACTGTTCATAAACTCCGAAAACTAGTCGACTCATATATAGATCAACTCAAACTGTTAGCGAAGCTCCGAACCAGATGAGTTTAACAACTGAGTTGATAAACATAACGTAGCATTGATACAATTATACTCAAACTATTGAGTTATTTAAGCTGCACTAAATATTTACACTTTTTAGCGTCCCAAACTGTTAACGAAGTTTCAAACCAGCTACCTACTGAACAACTGCTCCCCAACTGTTCGTTAAAAAATTTAATTGAATTGCAAATAATTTCGAATTTTTACAATTCATTTCAAATCTATCCTTATCATATCAAATAAAATGTCGATTTTCATATGTAAAATGTTTGCTGCTTTACAGCAGATCTATTACCTGCGAACCGTGATGAAGACACAGCTACAAGGGGTTAATTAAACTATCTAAAAGCTATCACAGGCAGAACAGTAATTACGCACTAGAGAACTTAACTACAACTATGCACGGATATGTATATATATGTATATGTATATAAAAGTGTGTCTATATATGCTACACATGGATACATGACGGTAGCAGCTCCTTGGGCGCCATCTTCGTGCACAACATGCATTGAGGAACTTTAAAGTAACTAATCGCTGGTCCAATTCGGCCTATCGACTTGGGTGATTGAGTGGCAGGTTGAGCTCCCACAGTTTCATGTTGTTGTCGAGCACTTCGTGGAACCAGCTCTGCTTCTGCGGATGATCCCTGAACACAACGTTAACTGCCTTCAAGTCCAGCTGCAGGATAGCATCGTTGCCCAGCAGGCTGTCCAGCGACCTCAGCAGCGTGCTGTTCCCATGCAACTTGAGCAGGGTCACATACTTGACCACGTAGTACTCGTATTGCAGCTTGCGGCGAGCCCAGCGCTCCACTGTGGCATTGGCACTGGCCGAGCGTATCTGACCGAGGTGCTCAGCGAACCACGGCGCAAAGTAGTTGTACAAATCAAGTTTGGAGAGCCCATTGAGGCCTTTGCTCTTGATGCGCTCCTTGATCATTTTGTAGTTCTTGCGACTGTACACGAACACCTGGTAGAGCGAGTTGCCAGTCGTGTAGGAGTTGACGTAGTGCGTGCCAAAAGACTCCATAAATCGCACAGCCGATGAAACATTGCCCACCTGCACCTGTTGGACGCGTGCTTGCACTTCAGATTCCAGCGGCTGATTGACGGGTATCTCGGAATTAAGCTTGCCCGTCTCGCGGAAACGGACAACGCGAACCAGCACATAGGAGTAGTCGCCCACAATGAAGGACGTGTTGATGCCCAGCTTCTTGGCCGCATTATCTGGGAACCAGCCGCCCGTAAAAGCTTCCCAGGGCTTGTCCAATCGCTCAATGGTGAAATCACGGAAATACGCCTGAAACAGTTGGCGACGATTTTCGCAGAACTCCATGTGGAAGTCGCCATGGAATATCCCAGGCGCCGTATACTCCTGGCTCTCTGACAGCTCACTCATATTCTGAAAAGATAAAGCACACATAAATATTTCAATGTATAACGATATATGCATTTCATTAACATAGATTTCTTCGAATTATAATACAAAATTATTAATTAATCAAAATGCAAATTGATCTTCTATTCCGGAAATGCTGGCAAACACTTTTTAAATTGCTGATGAATGGTATTTTTTTTCCTTGGTTCCTTTTTTCTTCTTCTATCAATTTAAGCAGACGTTTCTTGGAATTTTATGTGACTTAACTTCTTTGATCTTGAAATCCATTTAAAGAAAGAATTTGGAAGAAGAAGAGACAAGCTAACAAGCTTTGTGTAAACATGTTTGTCTACTGAGGGTCAATAAAACAAAAGGAAATAAAACAGTTTTTTTCCTATTTGAATCTAATCAAAAGGTGCATTTAAATTAATTCTTACAAGTTTGAAATCTTGAATAAATACTCACCTTATATATATTGCGAGTCGGCTCCTTAAATATCCAGCGCTCGCTTTCGGCACTGTCGTTCAAGGGTATCACGCGCATCGATATGCCCAGATAGCCGTATCGTAGGAATATATTAATCGCTTTGCCAATGCGCAGCTGGGACTCGCGACTGCCGCTGGCCGCCAGCACGAGGAGCCCCAGGGTCAGCAGCCAGAGCCTGAAGAGGCCCCGCCGCGGGCTCAGGCTCGGGCTCATCGCTCAGCTGTTTCTCGGTCGGCATGCAACGGGGACTGCAGGTGTAGAGAGACGTAAGCGGATCAATTGAAAGTAGTTTTTGTATCTCTCATAACTCAACGTTTGCTAACTAGTTTGCGGTCGTTAAAATATTTATTATTTGTTTTTCTACTAAAATGTATCGTCCGCAGACGACGATAATTTATGCGCACTGACTCTGTCGGCAGCTTCTTCTGAGCTTCGCGCTCTAATTGGCCGTGAACCGGTAACTGAGTTGAACTTGAACCGAGGCAAGGTGAGGCCTGCAGCTACTAGATGAGCCACTTAAGTGGCTGTCGCTGCAATTAGCCACGAAACACACAGCGCTATAGAGATCTACAAATTGGATCAGCCAGAGATCGTGTTTGTTGACGCTGTCTCGGTCTCTCTCCCTCCCCCTCTCAATCTCTCTCTCGCTCTCTCTCTCTCTCTCTCTCTCTCTGTCTCTCCTTAAAATGCAAATTATTTCCTCAAGATGGTTTTTTGCACACTTCGTAAGATGTTATAACGATTTGGTGCACCACTTTAAACCGGTTGTATGTTTGTCGATCTCTTGCCTGGGACAAGGAAGCCGCACAACAGTACAACAACAACATCAACAGCACAACAACATCAAAAACTGGCACAGCTTAGCCAAAGCTAAATCGGCAAATGCCAACAATATTGCAACTTGTTGCGCAAACTCGTCAAAGGCAGCTTAGAATTACCGACGTTATCAACAGCAGCAACAACAGCAGCAACAACAGCAGCAACAACAGCAACAACAACAGCAGCAACAGTGGCTGTGGCAGTGGCAGCAATAACCACAACAAGCGCAGCAGACGTGTTGAACCGGTCAAAATAAAAAGGTTAGCCATAACATTCGGTGTGAGTATCGGGTGTTAGCCATGTCTATATGAGTCACACCTGAGCGCGCTGAGGCGCAACATTTGCCAAGCGACCGACAAAGATGACGGTCAAAATGTGAGCTTTGTTAGCGAACCATAAAGTTTAGGGGACAACACACTCTCTGCAGTCGACAGCTGCACCTGTGCACCCGCAACCGCAGACAGCTAATACGAACACACGAATGTCCTAACTCCTCCAGCACATGCCATCGAACAGCATGCAAAGCTGTGCAAGGCAAAGCACTCGACTGACTGATCACAGATCAGAGAGACTCGAATCGATCAGCAGCAAAGCAAATAAGTTGACTAGAAAAAATGAATATACAGCTTGTTGTTGTTGTTTTAGTAGCATTATCCAACTAGTATTATTTACTTGTATAAATTCATCACCATTTTAATATGATTACAAAACAAATGCTAAGTTCAGTATGGCCTCGCTGCCATCTGTATAGATAAAACCGCAATTACGGCAACTACTAAAAATATGTGTACAATGTGCCATTTAATTGCACTAAATCGTATTGTCATTGGGCGTATTTATCATTTTGATCTATTAGAACTCCATGCGTTGGGTTTAATGACACGATCTCTAATTTTATTTTGGTTTAATTTTGTATAAACTGGAGCTGAAATCAGCTATGGCAGAACGGTTTCATTGTCAGTTTTTTTAAAGAAATATATATATAGGACTATCTCTAATGCTTGTGGCTGAGTTATATTTAAAAAAAATAAATAAAAAATAATAATAATAACTATAATGAAAAATTAGTTTGACAAAAATAAACAAAAATGATTAATGAGCATCTAAATTAGAAATCTGTCTTACGTATATATAAAAGTATAATTTAATATATACTACTATGAAGCACTATACCTAATGCAAAGCACTAAATCACTATCACTAGAAATATAGTTTTGCAAATTGAAAACTTCATCTTTATTGTGTTGAATATAATTTCGTTATTTTCTTAGCCCATAGTTTCAGTTTGAATTCTTCTAATTACCATGTCAATCAATAATAATAATAATCGTTTAGGTAAATATTTTTAAATAAATGTCAAATTAGATCTTGAACCGGTTTCCACGAAACGATTTCGTTGCTAATTTCTTACTAATATATGAGATGTTTAAATGAGGTTATAAAGATGATTGATTTATGTAATTAGTTTACTCCACAGCCCACATTGACGATGATGATCTAACGATGCCTGACTACCCCTAATGTAGACTCGTTTCTTTGGTGACACTGTATCGATTACCGCCACTCGTTGGCCATTGTGAAGGGCTTAAGAGTCAAAAGCATTGCGAATTCGCAGTCTTCATCACGTTTGTATTTATGATATAATGATATTTTGGGTATGGGTATGGGTATGCTATGGTAGGCATACAAAGGCAGCATGCGCATAACCTTGTGCAAAATGACCAAAAAGCCATACTGAGACCGAGACCGAAACCGAAGCCGAAACCGAAACCGAAATCGAAAACCAAAAGACGGACACTCACAGATGCGGCGGAGGCGGGACGCAGTCGCTCGAATGAATCAAAAATTCAATGCGCGCGCACAATGTTGACGATTGCGTCCGACTCCGACGTTTGACGACTCTACCGACGAGGCAGTTAACCAGATCGGCGAGACGGAGTCATCAGCCAACACCAAGTCAGCCGCTCAATTGAAGATTCTTTATGTGCGGCATTTATGGGGTCTTTTGTGGCCATGTCTGCACTGGCAAAGGGTAGCGGAAGGAGGAGAAGACGATCGTACGAAGGGCACGCATAAGGTCTGCAGTTTATAGTTATATTTACATATGTATGTGTGTGTATGTACGTTTGTATATTTAGCCTAGGTATTTACACATATTTAAACACATCTCAATTTTCCTTGAGAAGCGTTTAACATACATAATGTGAGCTTAGATCATAGCTGTTGTTTTCGACTTTGGTCAATTCCATTTTTGACTGCACACAAGAATTCACGAAACAGCATTACACAGCCGAAGCTCCTCCACACACACGCACACACACACAGAGAGAGATAATATGTGCTCGTACTCGTATTTCGATAAGCTTTGACACGCACTCAGCTAGCTGAGAGATTTTGACTTAGACTTCTGTACACACATACATATGTTGGAGCACACGGAGGCAACTGGAGCCGATTGGCCGGTCGACAGCGACGACAGCGACGACGACTTGTTTGCTACTGGTTTGCCTTATCGCACGGCTAACTGACAGCAGGGGCCAATGCACAAGGCGCGTTTGCCATCGTTAAATACTCATATAAGCATTCTGTACATAAATACGGCTGATGTTAAAGGTCAGCCCAGTGCGCGATCATAATTCTGAAGGCAACGCAACAGATTCTAAAAAAAAAATCGTACGGCCAAAGGCGCCGTCACTGATCTTTCCGGAATTTGATAAGACGGTCGCTTTTATAGACGATTTTCAATTAATCTTAAGTCGAGTACTTTTTTTAATAGTTGCGCGCATTGTTTTCTTTTTTTTTTTAGGTTTCAGAAATAGCACACTTATATTCCGGCTACCCACACACTGAGGGAGACAGAGAGAGAGAGAGAGAGAGAGAGAGAGAGAGAGAGAGGGAGAGAGGGAAACACGAATACACCAGAGGCGCACACACTCAGCCACTCACACTCACACACATGCACGTGCCTTCCAATTGCAATTAAAAAGCCGGAATCGATTCTCCAAGCAGGCACTTACGAGTACACCTCGAAAACGAGCCGTGTCAACGGACACAACCTCAACCGCGCAGACTCGAAGCAAAACTGAAACTGGCTGCCGGTCTGCTCAGCCAGCCAGCCAGCCAGCCAGCAGCCACCAGTCTACCAGCAAGTCAACCAGCCAGCCAGTCAGTCAGCAGCTACCAAAACTCGATCGCTTCAAAGAGAATAAGCTGAGCGGCGACGCTCCAGCGCACAGTGGTCTAGAATCGTTAGCTATGGAAAGATCTCAACTAATATATATCATCAAAGAATCTTTTATATGGTAGAAAAAAGTGAAACTAGAAACTGAACTGTACAATATTTCAAATAATAATAATATTATATCTAGATCATATGCTTTCATTTGATATTTAAAACATATTTTGTTTATTCTTTTATATTTATTTCCTATATTTTAATAATTTCATTATATAATAAATTATTTAAATTATTAAAATAGTAAATCAAAAATTTTCTTTTATTTATATTTTTTTATTTCAATATTGTAATTTATCTTTTTTATTATTATTTATAATTAATAAATTTTTAATTTGAATGAGAAATGACTATAGATTACTTTGATGGGACCACTGTGCTGCAGCTGCAGTTCAATGACTGTAGGGCAGATGTTCTGGTCGCCTGCCTGTCTCTTCCCCTGCCCCTGCTCTCGCACTTCTCGCGCAGTGGGGCGCAAAAACGGTAATAGCACATGACACAAATGTCCAAATGTCTACATTGACTATGTATGAATACATGAGTGCATACATATTATGTATGTATGCATGTATGTATGTATATATGGAGTGGTGCTGGTGATAGCTCCCCCACAGCTTTTCCGCTTATGAATGTTTCCGATCACGTTTGCCGCTTCCACATTGGCATACCAAACTGCTCGAACCTGGGAACTGCGAACCTCGAACTGGGGCCTGAGCCGTCGCTTGACCAACGCGCGGTCGTCGTCGTTGTCGTAAAGCATATGGAACTGACTGCAGTTTAGTTTATACAAAATTTAGCAATACTTCAATAGAATTGTGGAGCAATTGCTGAGCAATTGCTGAAATTGAATACTTTTTGTCAGTCTGCCACCCGGTCAACACACTCCAGTTTAAATTAAAAAAAACACCATATCCGAAAAAAACGAAAGTATCCAATTCGCATTGCCTTGAAAAATATGCATAGCAATTTGACCTAAATTAAGAGCTGTTTTGACAAGCTGACGCGATTTGAAGTTTTCCAAATTTCATAAATAGAAACTTCACAGACTGGCCACCGGACTTCGGTTGTCACGATCTTCGGTGGATTTCACTGAATTTAGCTGGTTAACTTCTTAGAAGAACTGGGTGTTCTTTTTATTCCACTTGGCCATTTCCGAAAAAAATCAGCATTAAAACTGGTTGACTTTCTGAATTATATATGTAATTACATTTGTTTGTATATACATACAGACGACAGTCAGTACTTCATACAAATTTTTTAGCTTCAATGTAATTCTCATATATGTACATATACGCCTATTGAAGACTGAAATTATATTAAAAAATTTTCATTTAGTGTTTATTTCATTTCTTTGTTTTTATTAATTTGTTATTCGCATTCCATTTTCGTTTCAATTTTTTTTTATTTTTATCCCACGTTTAAACTATGTATATAATGTAATTTTCATCATTTATTTTAAATGATATTTACTAACGTCTCAACTATTTGCACATATCGATCTTATTTCATTAATATTTTAATAACAATTCACTCAAATAGCTCAAATAGTGTCAATCCTTTTACATACATACACTTATATTGACATTGGGGATCATAAGTATCAATATTATCCTTATGAATGCATCATTATCCTTTCATTGCCATATATTTGTCAACTCAGGAAATTAGAGAAAAATTCTAATTCACTCGGGTTGTATGTTTTTGGTATCGATATCCATTCCATACCATTTCATCATTCATTTACGCAATATCAACAATAAATTTTTACTTAAATTTAATGTGAAATTATTCTTAATATATCGCTACAATTTGCTCGCATTTGCTATGAAAAAAAATATACATATATATTAATAAAGAAATCATCATAATAATGGAAAACAAAAACAATGTTATAGTTATACAATTCTAGCCGGAAAGGGGCCCCGTTTCTATCATCATACATATTACCCAATTATAGTAAAATATAAGATTTTGATTTGAGCATTGGTGCTGTGAGACACCCAGCCAACTGGGGGCTGCAAAATATACATACAATACATACATTTTCTAGGTATTTAGGTATAAGTACTACTTAGTTAATTTGGCCACTCGGCTGCGTTAGTCGTGGGTAGTAGGTAGTTATGTTTTGTTCTTGGGTAGGTTCTTCTGATTCATATCCTTCGGGAATACATCTATGATTTGCATTGCCTCTCTGGCTGCCTGCCTGCTCTCTGCTCTCTGCTCTCTGATCTCTGATCTCTTTTCTCTGCTCTTCCATCTCTGATCTCTGCCTGTCGTCAGCTGTAACACTCGGAACGTAAAATGAATAGACAAGCGCTTTGCATATTTAGTATATGCGTAAATTGTTCAACCATCTTGAAACCATAGAATTATTCATGTAGTTCTTGTGGGTAGCTGCATATATTAACTATTGGGTGGTTTGAATGGAGGATAGTGGTTCTCTCAAAATAAGCTCCGGCTCAAATGGGAAGGGTATTAAAATGGATTGAATAGCTGATTGCTGCCAAATGTGCTGTATTGTTATAAATTGAAACGTTTTGCTTTGATATTAATTTTTGCTATACGTTTTTGTTTCTTTTCTTTTCCTTTTGTTTTCTTTTTTTTTTTTTTAGTTTTTTATTTTTTTTATTTTATTTGTTTTGGTTTTACTCTAGATGTAAGACTTAAAGTGTTCGCATTTCGCTTGCCCAATATGTTGTTCTGTTTGTGTTGGCGCTATAATTTTGGCCTAAAGTAAGAATGTTCCGCGTAGCTTAGAAATCTAATTGCAGGTTACCCTGAGACGCTTAGAATTCTATCGGTTGCTGCATGCGCATTTGCATATGCATTTATGACTCTTTGAATTGCGTACGATCTTCAGCTAGCGCCTAGACTCTGCATTGATTCTTCAAGTTTTGGTAAACTTACAAAGTAGCTCGTATTCATAGCAACGTATTCACGAGTCATTCTTTTATCATTCTTTGTATTTATTTATCGTACTTTTGTGTTTTTAGATTGAAAAAAAAAGAGAATCAAACTTTACTTGAATAATAATAATAAAAACGAGTGAGTTTAAGTTTTCGACTCTATAAAAGCAGGTGCCCTCAGCAATCCTGTAAAAACGGATGAACTCGATGCCTGCTGTCGTAATTGGATTTCGTAATTTCTACACGATTTCTTTGTTGTATACATGATACGTTAGCATTAAAAACTTAAAGCTGCGACGCTATCGGGTGGTTTTTTTTTTAATCTCTTTCTCTGTCGATTTTAATTTTAGTTTGTTTGGATTGTGGGCACATTGATTTGGTTCACTTGATTAAGCTGTCTGTTATTGCTTATTGGCTGTGGGTTAAAAGGAAGCGCTCGCTATATTAATCTTATTCAACTTGTCTGATTTTCAATGTATCCAACCTGAGTTTGAGTTGCTCAAAAATATATATGTGTATATTTTATTATATATACGTGTTTACGTGTTTCTATTTCGGTGCGTTGACCTGCACCCTTTTTTTCTAAATAGTGGTTCAAAATGTATTACATTTATCATTTCTTGACGATTTTGTATATTTTTTTATTTGCTGTTACTATATTTTCTTTGTTGTTTTTAGTGTGTGTATTTGTGTACTGTGTGTGTGTGTCTGTGTGTTGGTTTTCGTGCTCACTCTATGTTTTAATTTGCCATTGTTTAATTAATTGTCGTTTATAATAATAACGCTGTGGCAAATAATTAATTCTCTTATATTGTTTGATTGCATTTTCATCATCTCTTTAATTCTTAATTAAATTAATTCAACTTCAACAATTTTGTTCGCAAATGCGTTTTTCTGTTTTGCTTTGTGTATGTAAGTGTAATCATTTTCACGAATTTATTTTATATTTTTATTTTATTTTATTTTTCTTTGTATTTCTAATTTTTCTTTTATTGCATTTAAAACCGTGCACATTTTGTTTTGTTATATTTATTAAATGTTTGTATTTGTATTACATTTTTGTTAGTTTTATTACGTGTATTTAATTGTTTTTAATTTGTTTGAAACACTTGAAATTGCTCACATCATACTAAACTTTATATACCTCTTCTCTTTGCGGTTGCTCATATGGCTCGTCTTGTTTATTACTTTTGTTCTATGTTAGTTAATTTTAATTACGTAGTTTGCTATAATTTACTAACTCGTTTCACGCTCGCTTTTCAAAAGACTTTCTATCGTAATTGCAAATAAAACTGCAAACATTATACACTTAGCGTTTGCCGTTAGTTGGAGTGCTTTTGTTGCTCTTCAAGTTAACTTAATAACTAACCACTGCAAAAATTACATAAGCGTTTAATGCTGTCTGGCAAATGAATACTTAACAAAATACTAGGTAAAACAATAACACAAATAAACAATAAACAAGCCGCACTGCGTTACTTGATGGAATGGCAAACAATATAATATTCAACTTAGACTAAAAACATCAAATATAAACAATAAGTATAACAGAAATTACAATTTAAATACGGTTCCATTTTTGTTTTCGATTTTACAATTTGTTTTTGTGTTCCGACTGCAGTTCCCATAATACCCAACTTTATGTATGTATGTATATATATATATATATATATATATATATATACTTGTGTGTATGTTTGTAATGTTAGTGAACGCCAGGCGTCTGTCACCTTCATTGTATGTAGATGTATGTTTTTTGTGTTGCATTTGTGCCTTTTTAATACTTTAATAATGTGTCCTCAGTATAGCGCCACGTTGGACGCCTGTGTGTATGCATCCCACTCACAATCGCAGCCATCGAGACAGTCGGGACATTCCAGCTCACTGTCTTGTCAGTAGAGCCAAGACACGGGCACCCATTGTGGTGTGGTGTGCACCCGATCAATGGCCGATTCCAGCGTAGCAATCGTCTCGCTAATGTCGTTGTTCACAATGGTCAAGTCAAAGAAGTGCCCATACAGTTGTCGCAGCATATCCGATTCCTTGGCCAAACGCTCTAAGCTACCATCGTACTGCAATTACAAATAATTATGTCAACTGCAGAAGCTCAGTGTGTGTAACTAAAGTCTTACATCTGCAATGTTCTGCAGCGATGGTGCCGCTATGAACACCACATATGGCGTGAACTCAGCAGTGCGAAGTATTTTAAGCGCCTGCGGCTCCACGTCCAGTATGGCCATTTTGCCTTCGGTATGTATGCGTCGAATGGTGTCCAACTTGGTGCCATACATGGCGTCCTCATGAGTGCCTATTTATACAAAATTTTAATTAAGACAAGCTGTGAATAAGCAAGTATAATTTTATATGCTATGCGTACCATATTCTAAATACTCGTTGGCACCAATGTCGGCCATCATTTCGTCATGTGAAACAAAGTAATAGCTGCGTCCGTTTTCCTCCTCGGGCTTAGCAGGTCTCGTTGTATCTATTAATAGAAATAAAGTATTATCAATCATGTACTCGGCATGGATTCAACTAGTTGACTTACGTGGTATGGGATAAGCGTACTTGTCGGGATACTTTGATATTAATGTATTTTTAATATGCCGCCTACCCACGCCATGTGCGCCTAATAGCACCAAAGTCTTGCGCTGAAAGTTCGGATCACCAACTAAATCGAGAGCATTTCATATTATTAGATCTTCTGGTTGCATAATTTCACAATTATTTCATACCTGGCACTTTGACAACCTCTTCGTATGTGACCACATCGAGCGTATCGAATATGGCGTTGTGTTTGGCCAAATACTTGTCTCGACATTGCTTCTTCTTGCGCCCGAATATGGAACAGTTCACTGTGGGTTACATAAAGCGATGCGTTTAGAAGCAGTTGGGCACAGGCAAATAGCTCATTTATTGTTTCAAAACATGCATTAAAAATGCACTTAATTACTGTAAGTGTAAGCTAAGTTCAAACGAGCATTAAATGGCAATCGTATTCATTTATAATTTGTTTAAAATGTCCTCACTTTAAATAGTACTTTGCAAAATACCAAGAATCATGCATTCGTTTAGGTTGATGAACTTAAATATTTATCGAGTTTTACGAGAATAAAATGTTTGTGTTATTGAAGCGCATCTTGTATGAGTATATTCATATGAAATGTCAAAGCTGCATCTGGAAACTGCATGAGGAATGATTAATTAATAGCATTGAACAACGACTATAATTATTGGTGCTGTTAATGAAATGCTGCTGTAAGTTTGTATCCTTGCAGAGGTAATATTACTATATTCATTTATTGCTCGAATAAATATATATTAACGAAACTGTATTTAATCATTTTTACATTGTAATTCCATATTATTATCCAATTTGCATAGCTTTTACCAAAAAAATAAAATTATTTTAATGAGGCAATCGAGAAAAAGAGTTTAATTGAATTTTAAATATCGGTAGCATAAAATATATATATTCACAGTTGATTGACTATTAATTGAATTAAAAATAAATCAACGAGAGTAAACAAGCACACTTTTTTGCATGTAAATATTTCCTCTGCATGGGTAATCGGAGAACCGAGTAATGAGTAAGGATACTTTTCTAAGGTATCGGGTGTGGGTGTGCCGTTTCAAATGAACTTTTCTACGTTTGGTGACGTGAACGAAATTCGAGTAAACATAAAACTCAAGAAAAGAAAACGGTAAGAGTTCTGTTGTTGTTCAAATAGTTTTTAACTTGGGTCTTAGGAGTATTAGCTACCTGCTGATCCATCACACCCATCTGCGTGAGCGGAACATCCAGCACCCGGCTCTCCTGCACAACATTGTTATACATTTATATATATATATATATATAGAATATGTGTGATTGACGATTTCACGAAATTGAATATATATTATATGTACTTGTTACCTATACATAGCCTTGTGTCTTAAAATGAAACTCTCAATCTAAGCGTAGGCTCTTTACTGTTATCCACTGTGTTTTTCTTTATTTTTGTATTTCGACGAAATTTAGGGAACTTTTGAAACTACTTTTTTGGCATGCAATTCTCTGTAAAAATTTCTGTTGTAATGCTCGGGTGTGTATTCATGTGTGTATGTACGGTAAATAGTGAGTGAGTGTGGGTGTGTGGACATGTGTACTAGTGTTGGCTGGGCGCTGCCTTTTGCAGAATGGTTTTGGTTAACTACGAATTCATCACACGCTTTCCAATATAATAGAATTATAAAGCATACGATTATATTTAGCATCCAATTACACATATAAATAGTACACAGATATTTTCTTTACATGTATTTATGGAAATGTAAAGTGGCTATTTAAAATATAGACTTACCCTGCTCCTGCTTGGTCTTATCAACGGTCTGACAAGCAATCCGCCACTCCTGTAGCTCTGGTGATGGTATCAGGCCCGCCGAACCGCCCACCGTATCAATTCTCGCCTGCCACCAATGATGATCGTCCTTGCTGATGATCTACGCAAAATGATGTGTTCAGTCGTTAGTGGCAAATGCCATGGGTTTCAGTGAGGTTTCCTACTGGACCTACCTGCAGTATGTCGCCTACTTGGAATGCAATGCCTGCCTGGGCACATGGTATAAGCTCATCATCCAGCGGATTATAATCGAACTGTGCACGAACAAAAATCTGCACAAAAAAAACGAAACCCAACAAAAACCTTTTAGTATGTGGCTTTTCAGTTATAGTCCCCTAATGCGTCTGTCGGACGGATGCCCGCATACACAGCTACCTTTCAGAAGGGAGTTTGGTTTTATTTAAATCTGCATGCAAGTGACAATGGCATCAGGACTAGCTATTGCTAGTGCCGATGCTGATGTTACTGTAGCTACGTTTATCAAGTCAAATTTCAAATTGCCAGTAATTCTAGAGAGATGTTGGCATTGATATGATATGGATGCATGTGTCTCTTTCATGCTTTACGTGTTAATTTGTCTGAACGTGATACTTACAAGCACTGGAGCAGGTCTTATCCTGAAAAGCTGCATGTGTGTTAGGGGAAGGGGTGAAGAGCGAGTAGGAGTCATGTTAATGTTCCACAATAGAATTACATAATTGTTTTGCATTTATGAATTTCAAAGTGATTTCATATTACACGAATCATTCGTGTGTTTCATGAATCAAAATGAATAAGAATTAAATTTCATTCCAATGGCAAAACCAAACTTTACTACTAAAATTTCACAACGCAAATTGTTTATTTCTCTACCTCTTCTAATTTCAAATTTGTACAAAATGTAACAAAATACGTAAAGGATTATGTAATGAACGTTATCAGGAGCATGTGAATTTAATTACTTTCATGTCATGGCTGTATATACATTTATAACGAATTTGTTTGCTTATACAAAAGCTTATGAATTTACGAAACTTTCGTTCTGTTCAAGCCCTAAGTATAAAACTTGTGTTAAGCATTTGAAGCATTAAAACTTATTTTTATTTTAAAACCTAAATTTGATTGACAAACGTCATTCACGCAAAAAAAAAGCATTGACCTAAATCTTAATAAATTAAACAAAAAATGAAATAAATATAAAACTAAATGAAATGACCGCAGCTTGTATTTTATAATCGAGTTGAGTTTTTGCCTGTCAAATTATTTATTCTGGCTCGAGGCCACACAGTTTTTAACATTTATTCTATTCTGTGGGAAATGCAGCTTATAACGAAAAATGTTTATTCTGATGAATACTTAAATTATTGAAACGGTTTAACAGTGAATTCTAGTTAGATCAAAATGATTTATTTTAAAGGGCGCAACGTGGGTTTTTGTTAACATCGCAAAGAATACAAATAGAACTGAATAGAACTTACCTCACAGGGTGGTGGTGCGCTACGGTAAGAAGGAACTATTTTAAAGGTAACCGAACCGCGTGCCTCGCGCTGCGCAAAAGAGAAAAGCCCCACTTGATGAACATATTTTGTCTGGAAAGGAACACACGGCTTACCAGCATTCGTTGCAATTGACCCACTGACTGATGCTGCACCGGCTGACCGTTGATCTCTCGTATCTCGTCGCCCACGTGCAGTGTGGCCTGTCTGTGTATCATGCCACCGTGCATGATGCGCGCCACAATGCATCGTCCGTCCTCTGTCATTTTAAGCGTGATTCCCTGCGGCGGCGAATGGCAAAAGGGATTTGAGCGACATCGGCTAATTGCGGCGACAATTTGACTTACCATGGGCTCGTCGGTGTTCTTTTGGAACTGCACCAGACGTACGCGTGTCACATGCTGCAGTTCGCCACCCTCAACGTTGTCCAGCTCGTCGCCATTGAGGAAGGGCACCATTGGCGGTGGAGTGACGCGTAGCGCCTCCTCGCCGTACACGTCCCGGGCAACAACATCGTGGGTATGTAGCAAGGCCTATCGAGCAACGGCAAAAAAGGATGCTTTGTTAAATTTTTTGTTTGCTAGGTCTGGACTGTGGCCGAGGGAAGACGATTGAAGGCGACACTCAAAATTATGGCCCGCAATTAAGCTGCCAGTTATTATGCGGCTAAGAGCCATTACAAAGCCACTTTCTGTGGAAATTAAATTTCCGATTTGCTATGCCTGTCTCATATATCATAACCCAAACACACAGCAAAGCAGGGGTTCAAGCCCCGTCGAACGCCCACAGAACTTGTTTACAACATTAACTGGCAACATTTGTTGGCAAGAAAGAAGCAAAAAAAAAGCAGCGAGCCGCCCATTTTCGAAATTCCGCTGAGCAGTGACTGAGGCACGCACATGAACCCCATGAACTCGAGCCCAAGCACGAATACGTATCCAATCCCAAGCCAAGGGGCTTACCAGCTCAGTCCTGCCCAAAAATAACAACAACGGGAATCACAAAAATTTATTGCCACCCCCAAGTGCAGCAGCCTCAACCATGGGCTCAGTCTATGAGAGCAACTGCTTGACTTTATACAATTTCGTTTTTAATAAATTATGTTTAATAACACTTTGAATATGCTGCGAAATTAATTTGTGCGGCCTCCTCGACAAACCGCAAGATAGCAAGACGAGGGCAACCAAAGCACAGAATTCGTAATACCCTCACACACACACACACGTACACACGCACACGCACTCAAAAGCATACGCATTGGCAGGACCTCAACTGGGCGAGCGAGTGGGTCATAAAAAAAGGATTTTACTGCCTGCCCATGTTGCGTGGCACGCATGTCGCACACCTACTCAAACGAAGGCACACACACACACACACATACACACACTTTGATATGTACTTATACATATGCTAAGTATAGCTAGGCCATGTCAGCGCTTTGGTGGGTGGCTCCATAAAAAAAGCAATTTTCAACGTTGATGATTACTCAATGCCAAAAACACACAAACAGGCACTGACTGACACACACACACAGAGAGGGATGCAGCGAGATAGGGAGAAAGAGAGGGAGAAGGAGACACACATTAGAGGCACGTACATGCAGCGCTCTCGCTCGCACACACCCACAGTTGCACGATTCATTTCCGACAGAGACGCCGCTTCAGCATTACAGAGGGAACCGCAGTTGCCTTTTAGTTGGTCTGTCACTAGTTGGTTTTGTATTTGTTGACAGCGATGGAAATATTCCTCGTTGTTCACTTTTCGGCGCTGCGATGCTTAAAAGTAAATTGGCTTTTTACTGCTACTCTCCATTTGCCGCACTGCCCCACTGGCTTGGCAGGGCCGTCCCACTTGCTTTCGGCCACGATATTGCTTCGTTGAGTACTTTTGCAAAGTTTAAGCCTCTTTCATGTTTTCACATTTTCCCATTTTCACCGCCACTCTCACTACCACTACCGCTGCCGCTGTCACTGTCAATGTCACAGTTCCAGAATTACTGGCAATATCAAAATCAAAATCAAAAAATCAAAAATCGCCATCGCTTGGCATTCACGTCGGCCAAACATCCGCAATGCCGAATGCATAAATATTTCAAAATGCTTTTAGCTTACTGTGATTTGTTGCTGCCACCACGCTACAGTAAATCAAAACATTATATTATTTAGGCATATAGTTGCTGCATATGCTTGCCGTCATCGATAAATTGATTCATTTTCTAGATTTTCTGTTCAATTCAATTGATTGCTCCCTAATCCGCTTGCAAAAGAAAAGAAATGTCTCTAATGTTACGTGTTTGCTTGCATATTATTTACTTGATAGACAAAGTGTATCAAAACAGATAAAAGTTCTTTGTGGCAAAACCGAGCAAACAACAAAGTAAAATATTAAGGAATACTTTATTTTCATATTCCACAAAACAAACTCATGCTTTTAGGTGATTTACATCATTTAAACACAACTGAACACACACTAGAGATAACTTTAAATTTGAATTTCCTTTCGAAATAATTTTGTTTGTATCAAAACAGATAAGAGTTCTTTGTGGCAAAACCGAGCAAACAATAAAGTAAAATATTAAGGAATACTTTAATTTCATATTCCACAAAACAAACTCATGCTTTTAGGTGATTTACATCATTTAAACACAACTGAACACACACTAGAGATAACTTTAAATTTGAATTTCCTTTCGAAATAATTTTGTTTGTATCAAAACAGATAAGAGTTCTTTGTGGCAAAACCGAGCAAACAATAAAGTAAAATATTAAGGAATACTTTAATTTCATATTCCACAAAACAAACTCATGCTTTTAGGTGATTTACATCATTTAAACACAACTGAACACACACTAGAGATAACTTTAAATTTGAATTCCCTTTCGAAATAATTTTGTTATCATTAATGAGCATTGTTCCCCACCACCTTAATTACTATACCTGTAGAAAATGTTTGTAATTTATAACACGTAATGTGACATTACAAAAAAATAATAAAATATTTCCCATTTTGCGAAAATACATTCTTCATTTTAATACTTTAAGCTACTTTACGTTCACTGGTTGAAGTTCTGCAACTTACATTTCCACTAAAAGCGAACAATTTATTTTATTTTATTTTTTTTTGGTATACAGAAAGTTTTGAAAAGTTGAATTTGGCTTAATTTTGGTTTAATAAGCGCGTTAAAAAATTTGCAACTCCCCAGTGATTGTTTTGAATTTCTGATTAAGACAATGATGCGTGGGAAACTTTTCTATCCAATTACCAAAATTTGGCTCAGTTAAAGACAAAATAAACTTCATCGAGCTTAGTCGCTTTGGCTTAAACAAGCTAAGCACATTCCCTATTCGTTAGCCATTCGTTGCAGAAAATTCGACAAAATAAATGGTTAATACAATTTCCGAAAATGAAATTACGTACTTGGAATAAAATTTGCTGACCTTCGCAACTATTTAAATATGGCAGCAGGCTCAGGAAACGAGTACTGGCTCGTTGTGGGGTCTTCCATGTAAATGGGTGTGGCTGTGTCTGTGGCCGTTGGTGTTGCTGTTGCTGTTGCTACTACTGGCTGGCTGCCAGGATGGCTGCTGCCCGGTTGACTGTGCAACCGCTGGAAGTAAGTGGTAAACAACGTAATCTGATTTCAGTTAAAGCCTGCCTCCCGGCACGCTCACTGGACAAGCGACAGCCCATAGTTAACACCAAGTTGTTGGACTAATAAAACGGTAAATTTAATAAACGCTTGACAGGCGAAAAGTTGAGCAGTTTGGTTTAATGCCTCATTAGTCGTCGCCAGTGTCCCGGCACTGAATCTGAATCCTTGAGGTTGCGACATTGATAGCCAAGGCAAGCGTCAGCAACAAAGTTTTGGGCAAAGCTCGCACCCACACTCACACAACCACACACACGAGAGCCCACGACCGCACATAAACATACACACCCACACATAAATACTAATACATACCTATACATACATATGCACACACTCACACCGCTAATCCGTGTATACGTAACCCGCAGCTGACTTTGATTTCCATGATTAATACTTAAGTGCTTGTTAAAGTTTTACCAACACATACTCGGTCAGCAGCTGATGCCCAACCACCCGGCTATCCAGCGAGGCGCACAATATGCAGATGTTAGCTTACTCTATGCCCGCCTGATCCTAAGCAATTGTTGACTTCGCATTTGCCTGTTTGCATACCCCCAGTGTATGTGTGTGTGTGTGTGTGTTAGAGAGTAGAAAATTTGCTGAGGTTGTAACAAAACAAAGCCCATCACAGCTTAAGACACTGACTAACAGGGTTGGGCATCAGATTGTCAAGCTTTCACTAAACAAAAAAAGCTTATATTAATTGGAAATTTTAGACGAAAAGAATCGATGCTTTAGTTAGATGAAAAATCTTAAAGAATATAATTGAAGTTAAAAATGGTTCAATTAACTTTGAAGGAAAGTAAATCTAGTCAATATTTGAGGCAATTAAATTTACCAGATACGAGGAGACTATAAAAACAGTAAAATAAATGAATATAGTATACTTTCAATTCCAACCAAAAAACAAAACTGTAATGATCTTCAATCAGGAAATTTAGGAGAACAGTGAAATTAAATATACCAGCGAAATATATATCTATATTTGTTTTTATGCCAAAGCACTCTTGTAGTTAGTTAATTTTGTATATACAATCAATTCGATACCTTCTAAATCCCCTAACAGGCAGCCAACTGCAATGCCGTCTCCTTCTGTAATACCTGGTAGGCCCACGTATTGGCTGTTCTCTGTATCTTTTGCCCAGCGCTGCCCTAAACCAGCCGTCCCATTATATACCATTCCAGCGGATGAGGAGGAACGTGCAAACCACAAAAACCTCACGCCAACCACATGAAACTTATTTGTTGGTTTTAATAATTACATATTACTGACAGCACGGCAGAAAAAGTCGTAGTAAAAACGACGCGAACTGTAACTTGCTGCCCTATTACGCTCTTTAATATGCCAGGCCACGGTTCAATTACACACGTACATAATGGACGGGTTGGCCAGGCCATTGGCAACTGCGAACCTGAGGCTGAAGCTGAAAAGCTGGCACCGGGCACAGTCAGAGTGTGTAGCGTCAGCAGCCGCATCTGGCTTCATTAGGGCCAACTACAGTCATCCGGGTAGACGTTGACAGCTGAATCATCTGGATTAATGCCGAATTTTAATTAGTACAACGTGCGGCCAGTCCATCCGTCCACCAGTCAGTCAGTCAGCCAGTCAGCCAGTCAGCCAGTCAGCCAACGAGTGAGTGAGTCAGTTAATCTTATGGTCTGGCCCGCACGTTTTATCGTCCTTGCGCTATCCAACTGGCAGCTGATGGCCATTCCTCGTTCATATAGTTATGACACTTGGCGCCTTATCAACGTTCTTGCAGCGACCGATGTGAGCAGCTTATAAACGCAGCCAGGCGCAAGTTTTGGGAAATCCACAGGCCAGCCAGCATACAGGCATACATATACATATATGTATGTATAGACATGTAAGCAACACCCAACACACACCACCACATGGTCTAATGAGCACGCATCATATGCATGATTAATTCGCGAAATGAAAAATTCTTCCAGGTTGTTTCTTGACGGAGCCAACTCCTGTCAACCTGTCAGATTGGGTGCTAAGGGTGATGGCATCACAGCAGAGAGCCTGCCATGTCTGTTTGTGACATCTGATAAGCTGGCAAGCAAACGCAACACCGCCACGCGGGAAGCAACCCGACTCAACACCACCCAACGCAACCCAACCCAATTCAGCCAAACCAAACAAAGAAAATGAAAACAACACAAAACAACAACAGCAACAAAACTTAAAATTTACAAAGAAACTTTACACTTAGTTGTGGGGCGCAACTTGAAAACGGCTCTCACATCCGTTTGTCAAAGTGTTTTGGGTCGCTGTTGTTTGGCTGCAACCACCGAGACACAGTCTTACAGTTAACATTGGACTCCATAAACAACATTCACCGTACGACTATGTCACGGTAATTGAGCGGCGACTCACTGCCCTTTTAATGCTGCCCGCACATACATACTTATATCCTGTCTATTAGTGCAACCGGTCGGATCGGCTCGGGTGCTTGGGCAGTACATCATCGTACATCAATGTACCTTTGCGTTGATTGACGCAGGTAATATGCTCACTCAGTTGCCTTATCAGTTGAACAATAGCTCTGGCGCCGTTGTAGCGCTGTCATCTGTATCCTGTGCGCCGTGTTCTCTGTTACGCAGCTCCATCCATCCCGCATCGCTGCTCATCACTCATCCCCCGTCACCCACATCCCGCATCCTTGTGGCCCGCCGCTGCTGCCTTCAGTCACAAATCATTCAATTTTGATGCCCGACATGAGCCCCAAATGAAGAAGAAAAAAAAAAGGAACTACAAGTTTCGAACAATGGCGAAAGACCAAAATATCGCCGTTGCGGTTGCTTTCAAGCCTGTTTATTATTGTTGCCAAACATCAGATGCACGAATACACAGACACCGGCTTGGAAACCACAAATTTCCGTTGAAAATGTGTGTGTATGTGTTTGTGGGTGTGTGGGTGTGTGGGTGCGTGAATGCATTATGCACTTATCAGCGCCATCTATCTGCGGTGCGTCAGCTTCTTCCTGTTGCTCGATAAACAACAAGCGAGGGGGTGGGGGTGGGCAAAAGAAGTCAATGCAAGAAAACCACACATGAATCCGTTTAAGCTACCAAATATTCTCTCTCCTCTTTGAATTTCCCTCTCTCTCACAGTCGCCCTCTCTCTTGCTGCTATCTCTATTTTTTTGCTCTCTATCTGTCTGTTATTTTATTCCAGAAGAAACTCATAGCAGCCGTGAATGGCATCATCTTTACGCGACGCCTTTTGGGTAGGCTACGCTCTTCGTCACTTTAACACTGCTCACACTTTTCGTGTTTATTATATTATATCACACACTCAACGCTTGCGCTGTTATATAATATATGGGCCGGTTTGTTTGTCTGCGCTTCCTTTCATTCAATTTCAACTAGAGCAACAACGCAGTGACACAAAGGGCGATAACTGAGTTTTGTAACAAGTAAACTAATTATTTTTTTCGACTTTGTTGTTGCTTTTTGCTTTTTTTTCTGTGTCAGTGGTTGGCACTTGTTTTGCCAAGCTTCATCTTGTTTGCTCGCCTTGAGACGAGGAGCAGCAACATCTACGCATGTCCATGTGCTTGTGTGCGATGCTAAATTGCAAAATAATGTACACACTTGGCGTTGTAATCGCCATTGTTGTTTGATGTTGTTGGAACTGCCTCTAACTGCTTGTTCATGCCATTGTGCTTGTTCATCATCATCAACAGCAACGGCAACAGCAGCGGCTGGCCCCACTATAAGTGCGAGTGTGTGTACACATAAATACAGATGTGTTGTGTACACACACACACATACACACACACACACACACACACATGCACACTTAGGTAGGGAAGTGCTTGTGCTTACGTCTTTTGCCTTGCTGGCGCAATTAACGCATTCGCAAATGAAGAGTGTCAAGGCAAGCAGTCAGCAGAGTCTGTCTGTTTTTCGGTCCGCTTGTCAGTTGGGCACTTTTCCTTTTTGCATGCAGCTTAAGCCAATAATGTAGAAGCCAAAAATTGTCTACAGAGCCCAAAACACACACACTCTCTCCCACTCACACACACATACATTCACATACTTTGCGCAGCTCTGAAGTTTCTGCAAAACTTTTAAGGATAGTTAAAAGGCTGTCTGCTATTAGCAGCACGCAAACGGAATATTTTCCAACGGTCAAAGTTCATTAAAAAGAGGCTCAGGCCTTATGCCTTAAACCATTAAAAAGTTTACAAGAAGAAATTATTCCCAAATCCCACATAAAAGTTATAAAACGTAAGCCCAAACTAGGCCATTGTTTTTGCAAATGCAATCGCATTTGGAATGTGCATTCCCTTATAATATGACAATTGAAATTGAAATATTTATCCAGTTCGCTGGCCACATATCATAAAATAGCAGATGCCAACTTTCCAGCAGAAAAACATTTTTTTGCCTATCAACAATATCAATCGATAAATAGAGATTTGCAAGCAATTTGAGAAGCGACGCGTTGCCACGAAGTCATTCTAATGAGCATTCGTGGTTTACTATTTCAGCGAACCGAGTTCAAAGTATATTTAAATGAATAAGCTGATTATTAAACATTTGCTGATGATTTGCACAGCTATAGCAACAAAGTAGTAGAAGGCATATCAAACTTATATTCGAATATGTTTGAATTATCAATGAAGAGCTGAGTCGAATATCGAATGCACAAAGTAGGATTGACATATTTAACTTAGAAACTATTTTTTCTTTTTGTAAGACAAAAAATAAAAATAATGTTTAATGGGAAAAGGTTTCACGAAAAAAAATACTGCGCTCGTACTTCTTGTGAATAATAAATCCAATAAAATCATGGTGCAAGTCTATCCTCTCTTAGCTTAGCTTTCTTCTGTACACACAGAGATTATTTTTAAACACTATAATCCTCTAAAGCATACTTGTGTATCGACTGTAAACAAAACTAAAACGTTTTTTTTTTTTAGTAAAAACTTTTAAGTAAACTAGACCGTGGCTAGAGTAATACATTTGCATTACATTTCATACACTTGGCTTCGACTTGGCTCTGGCAAGGTTTTGCTGCTTGCCATATAGCCGACATTAAAACTCGGACAATCTACATGAATATACCGTGAATTTGGGGCTAAGGCCACACCTTGTGGTAGTGCGCCGACAGTTTCAGGCCGGATGATCTGGCAAAAAGGGCCAACATCGCCTTCGAATTAACTCCCCGACCGCTCTGATGGCACGGACAAGACGGCATAACGAGCCTATTTGCAATGCTGCCTCAGAGTCTAGCCCCATCATCATGGCTGCTTGCCTGTGCTTGTGTAATATTTATGTAAATTCGCCCCGCCCACCACAGAAATTGAAAGGCGTAATGGTTTGTTGCGCTGCCTACTTTGCATATGACGCCGCCTCGCTTCGCTTTTTTGCCTCATGATGTCGCTGCTCGTGCTTTTGTGTGTGTGCATTTCGAAATTGTTCATAATAAATACACACACATACATACACACACACGCGCACACACACAGGGACACAAAGTGAAAGAGGAAGATGGGATGGATGAAAGAGGGCAAATATACTGTATATTATATATACAACTGACATCAGGCATATTAAGCGCTATAATCGAGTGGAAGAGAATTATTTTGTGTGAACTAATTGCATTAGTGACATTCAATTTGACGCCCGGGCAGAGAAACAGCGCTAAACGGCAATTGTCACAGAGCACCGACTTTCTAATAGACCCCCTTACAATGTCATAGAGCTAATGTGATTTCTTTTTTTGCTCTTTCGGTTTTTTTTGTTTTTGTTTTTAGTTCCTCTTTTCATGCCCATATAGATTGTTTACTTTGTGCTCTGCGTTTTGTGCTGCCTACTTTTGGGAGCAGTCAACCGAACCCAACGCCTGCCACTGATTTGGGATACGGAACCCACCTCCCAACTTTGGGTCCACTGCGTGACGCTTGGGCAATCATGTGAATCGAGCTCTATATAATTTGCAAAACTATGCGAGTTACTAAATATACGCGGGCTCCTTGTACTATGAAGACGGACAGTTTCCTGATTAGTATTTAGGCATATTGGGCCGGGACGTTAAGTTTTCTAAAAGCGAGATTTTCTTGGCAGTTTCATTATTAGTTTTTGCTCATAATAATTGTATATTAAAAGGATGTTCAGTTAAAAATCTATTTCATTTATCTTTTTCTTTACGGATAATTTCGCGAATTGATCGGGTATCGTAGGGGAAAGAAGTCTTATGTGAATAGCAGGAATAGCAATTATGTCCCTCATTTAAAATGTTTGCTTACGGAAAAGGGAAGTTATTGAATAGATGATGGGTTTAGGTTCGACTATTAAGTATTTCATATGCTAAAACATAGAATCATATTATTTAAAATCAGCGTAGATTCGTCAAATTGTATATAAATGCAACCATTGCAACCCATATCAGATAGATTTGGGTAAATATGTAAATTTCAGATACTTATGTAAATATAATAATATACAATACACATCCTATTATAATGTTCTATTATAAATGTTTGCAAAAAGTATTAAGCGACCCGTGTGACAACGTTCTGTGTGTCTATGTATCTGTGTGCAAGTATATATGTATGTGTATTTGTGTCTGTGTGTTTGACTGGCAGTGTTTGCCTCTTGTGGCTTGGACTTTTATGGGCCTGCGCGTGGGTCAGCCAAATGAATTAATCTTACATGTCGTTGACACATTTTCGGCTGTTGCCCAAATGTGCTGGGCACTTGGTTTCCGGTACGGATTTGCTTACCTGTGTACAGGTCCAGGTCCAAGCAAACAGTGGAGCGTGCGAATGGGAAGAGAATAGAACAGAATACGTTGTTGGGTAAGCAGTTGAGTACACACACGCACATATATACAACCAAAAAAGGAACAAAAACAAAAGAGAAAGAAATGACATATCGTATAGCTATGTTGTTTTACAAACATATGTATCATCTACACATGGCTTCTAAAGCAATTTAAATAGGAAATGAAACTCAAAGGCGCAAAACATTTTGTGGCAAGCTGTGGCTGCTTTTTTAGGTGAATGCAATTAGTTAACGGATTTTAGACACAGTCTCTAGTATATATAGTATGTACAACTGTCCCACACTCCTTAGCAGTCGCTGCGAGAGGGTGTGTGTGTGTGTGTGTGGGTGGCTCACCTGATGTCCGGAGCATATGGAGCCATTGGGTACACGCACACGAAACGGACTATGCACGGGGCAGGAGGTACGCGGTCCCCAACGCGAGGTGACCGCCTGCTGAAGGGACAACGCTGAACTGCAGGGATTAAACAGAGCCGGCGGCGGCGGGCAGGGCGGCGCTGACATACTTAACGAACTGAGCCCGCTCATGCTGCGGCAGTGGCCCGACAGCATGGCAACATCAGCAGCGGAGCATTGGGCCACTGGTATGCCCTGGCCACTGCTGCCGACGCCGCTGCCGCTCATGCCGCTGCTGCCACTGCTGCCGCCGCCGCCACCGCCCAGTAGTGACATGTGCGAGCCACAGCCACCGGACATCAACGATTGTGATGTGAGCCCATGATGCTGGCACATGTTGACGCCGCCGGATGCTGTCACGCCCGCTGCTGACCATTGACCAGTCGACGCCGCCGCTGCTGCTCCTGATGCTGCCGCTGCCGCTGCTGCCTGTGAGTCACCGCCGCCGCCGCCGCCACAGTAGTGATCCACGGTAAAACTGTCTTGGCTACCAGAGCATTGCAATCGATGCGGTGGCGGTGGCGAGGATTGACGCGAGTAAATGTTGTTTTATCTGTTCCCCTGGGCCAAGTCCTTTAGCCAGCTGATATGCTGCTCTTGTGCTTCTGCTTCTGTTTGTTGTAGTGGCTCTTCGTTAGCTGGTGCAGCTCCTCTTGCATTTCCTGCTCTATTCACAGTTATTTGCGTATCTCTTCTAATATCTCTATTGACTGAATTACTCAATCTCAGCGATAACTAACAAGAACAACAATTAACTATTAACAACTATTAATATCGTATCGTGGATTCCGATTGTGGGTTCAGTTTACAACTATTGAGACTATTCTGCATTTTCCAGTTCTTGTTGCTGTTGCTCTCGCTTTGTTAGCACTTAAGTTCCTCAACTCTCACTGTGCTTGTCTGCATGTAGAACTATGTAATACTATATATAGTCCAAAAGCATATACATATATATCTATATACATATGTATGTGTGTGGGTGTGTGGATGTATGCTGTAATAATTTATATGCGCCCTGCAGTGTAGACTTGGTGTCGACTTCTTTTTAAAAAATTATTGTTTCCTTTAATTGAAATATGTTGTGCATTTCCCTTGTTGCTTTATATGTTTAAATTATGTTTGTTGATTTTTATTAAAATGCTTGGTTTTTAGTTATGTAGCCTTCAGTTATAATGAATCACAATCGTGTTTATTATTGGTATTATTATTATTAAGTATTTAGTTGCTGTGTTTTAAATCTTTACAAGTGTTTAGCTGAATTTAGTTTCAAATTTTGAGTTGCCTTTTTGGTTAATTTTTTATTTAGCATGCGAGTTCTGCAAAAGAAAATCGTTGATAAGCCCAAAATAAACTAAATCTATAGAGGAACATGTGGAAAATGGGAAATTGTGGAATTGTGAGAGGAGATACTAGTTAGCTAAACTAATTGACTCTACTGGGTCATTATACGTTTTTCATAGCTCAGCTCAGCACAGCAACTTAGTGAAATATTATTTAAATATATACAATATATGAATATATGAAAAATAGGGTTGCACAGTAAATTATACAAATAATAAGCACAGTTGATAGAGTAGAAGACTGCCGTTTGAATGAGGTAGTCGAGCACTTGCATTGAGTACAAATGTGAATATTTTCATCCACTGGCCAATTCAGACTTTTAATTAAACCAAACGGCCAAATTACAGAAGACTGCCTAGCCAACAAAAATATAATTTTATGCGCCTAACAGATAAAAAACAAAAAAAAAAAGAGTAGAAATAGAAAAATGCCCATGGGAGGGACGCTATCTAAATTGGCCCAACGGCCAGCAAAAGGAAAAATTTCGGCCGCGAGGCAACGAAAAAGAAAGGCAAACAGAAAACATATACATATATATATATATATATATATATATATATATATATATATATATATATATATATATATTTATTTTTTTTTAAACTCGAGCGAACTCGAATTCCTCTGCGACTACTGTATATAATAACGATGGCAGCAGTGCGAGACTGTTTATGTTAAATACATAGTTTGAGTCGAAACTCGAAGGAGTCAAGGAGCGCGAGTGTCGAATTAAATTATGAAGAAATTGCGAATGCTTTAATAATATGTTTTTAAATGTGTATCTTAATAGGCAAGACAAACAGGCGGAGGAACAGGCCGACAGGAGGCATGTAAGGGTGTGTGGCACAAAGGCACAGGTAAAGGTATTTGTGTAGGGGACACAAAGGTGCTGAAATGTTTGTTTTGTCAGTTTCCGCTGCCACATTTTAAGAATGCTAATGTTGCCTTGTCGCTTCCGCACCATAATTGAATGAGAACGTGCTGAGCTTTGCGCGTTGGCCTGGGAATGATGGGAGTTAGGCGTGGGCCCACAGGCCACCAACAGACGCAACTTTGCAGCGCAACATACGCGAACAAAATAACGAAATTCAATTCATAAAATATTCAAAACAAAAAAAAAAAAAACAAAAAAACGAAAAAGTTAAACAGAAAGAAAAGGCGAACACTATATACATATATACAGATATATAGAGACAGAGAGAGAAATTTTCATATACAACGGCCGCAACTAAGCGAAAAACGACAACACAGAGAAATGTTGCTGAAGCCAATAAATAGGCGGAAGGGCAGGCGGCAGCGGGCGAAGAGTGGAGAGCGGAGAGCGGAGAGCGGAGGAAGGATCAGAATCTTAAAAGTCGGAATCTGAAGTCTGTACTGTGAGTGGTCTCTCTGTGTGGGAGTCAATGGATACTGCAGTTGGACGGGGGCCAAGTAAATGATACCAAACATTATCTATGTATTGGTGCAATGCTCTCTTTCTCTTTGCAACTATGTGGATGTGCGTGTGTGTGAGTGTGTTTGTGTGTATATATACACACATTTTTGATAAGGCAAAAGTAGACGGAAACGGCATAGGAAACGGAGGTGGAAAATAGAAGGCAGTGGGCGGAGGGCGGTCGACGACGGTGGGTGGGGGTTAGCTGCTGTGCTTGAGCTGAGGCAGTGAAGTGAAAGAAATTTGTGGAGTGTAGAGATGAAATGGCATACTTTAGGTGGGTCGGGGTCTTCAGGTGTTACGGGGGTTGCTTCGCTATCCTGCTCATACTTACTGCAAAGTTGTAGATGTAGTTGAAGTTGTTTTTATTGTGGCTGTTTTTGTGCTTGTATGCATCTAAATCGGTAAGTTGTTGTTTTTATTATTATTGTTGTTATTGCTGTTATTTAGTTTTATTGTTAGCAGTTCCAGTTCTAGTTGCTGTTGTTGTTGATGCTATTATTATTATTGTTCTTGTTGTTGTTGTTGTTGTTATTGTTGTTGTTGTTGTTTGTGTGTCTGTGAGCCGAAATCAATAATGAAAATAAACGACTTGGTTTTTTGAAATTGAGGGTTGATCTCTTGCACTCATCTAAACAAACAGTCAAAAGCACTTGCTGCAGTTACAGACCATAAATTGATAAGCCAGCTGTCACAGTTTATTCAATTTCCGCAAGGCCAGACAAACCGCGCACACACACAAACACACGCACACGCACCTCTACACTTACACACAGACAGAAAAATACGTCGGCCACATGGGCGTGAAGATAAACACGAAACATGAAATCAGATTAATTTAATTCAATTTGTAACGCGTTCGCTTGTCGTTTGCGAAATCATTGATAATAATTTTGGTCAAATCGATTTTGGAAATGCTGCTGGTTCGATTGCTGGCTCGGTTCGTTGCCCACGCCACGAGATGCTACGCCACGGCCAGCAATCGAAACTAGAGGCACTGCGGTTGTTGCTTCGAAGGCACGAAGGCACCGCCGTCAATGACAACGACAACGACAACAGCAACGACAACGGCACGAGAGCAGCGCACAAAGCTCGTTGCTTCGCTTGAGACTCTCGTGCCTTGCCAGCGTACGACCAACTCCCACATACACACTGAAAATTCTATGCGTGTGTGTCTGTGTGCATGTGCTTATGTGTGTGTGTGTTAGTCCGCCTCGAACCAATATGCAAAAAATCAGCAGCCCGCAGCGAGCTTAAATTCAATGGCACGAAAAACTGTGTGTGCGTGATGTTAACGCATAAGTATGCGTGTATGCGTGTGCGTGTGCGTGTGTGCTGATTTTTCTTGACTTTATTTTCCCGTTTTTGAGCATGTGGCGTGACTAAAAATCAATTTGTGTCTAACTTTTTTCATCATTTATATTGCCTTGGCTCGTCTTAGCTTCACAAAAGGCCACAAATTTTCATGGCCCACTTTTGTGCGCCGGCAGTTGGCAAACTATTTCTTTGCTGGGCCTTAAAAGTTTTCGAGCACTTGCTTTTAAAATTAAAAAGTTTCGTTTCTCTTATGTGTCGTACATTTGCGATTATAGCTTCACTCATTTCATTTCTTTTTATTTCGGGTTTTCTTTATTTCATTTTTCTTTTCGTTTTTTCTTTTTGCACTGGCTTGCGCCGTATGGCAGCGAGTACAACAACAGCAACAACAACGACGGCAACGACGAGGATGAGCCCGATATATGTGGCTCACACTCACACTAGCTGCTATATGTGAGTGACTGCGTATGTGTGTGTGTGTGTGTGTGTGTGCAGTAAACGTCAACGTTGTTAAAGCCGTACTGAATGTTGCTGCTGCTGCTGCTGATGCTGCTCCTGCTGCTGTCACTACTACTGCTGTTGTTGTGTACCCGTCCTATCCAGACTAGGGCTCGCGTTACACTGCCACAGTTCCAGCCAGCAAGGTGCACAATTATAGACTAAACTCCGAGTTATCAGCAGCAATTCAACAATGCTGCCAACTGCTTAGCTCTCGCGGCTGAATGCAGCCAGCGTCAACAGCAGCAGCAGCAGTAGCAGCAGTAGCAGCAGAGAAGCAGAGCTGCCGCAGCTTCAGTTTTTCACCTAGCAATCAATTTCCGGTGCAGATGGCAGCTTTATGTGCCATTTCAATGCGTGCAAAAGAGATGACTATATTGGCGATTTGAGGTTGGCTGGATGTCTGTGGGCGGCTGGCTGCTTGGTGGTGGGTTGCTGGCGACGCTGCCGCTGCCGCTGTCGCTGCTGCTGCTGCTGCTGCTGCCGTTGCTACTCTTGCTGCTTTTGCTTCTCTGGCTGCCACTGCTCCGGCTGCTGCTGTTGCTGAATCTGTACAGGATGCTGTGCAGGACATGCGCACTGGTACAACGAAAAATTTTAGGCTGGCCAAGCAATTCTTACTACAGGCACATGCTCAAAGCTGCCAGCAGCGCTGCCGGCGTCTCAGTCAATGCGGACGCCAGCAGCGCTGATATTTGTCTAACAGTAGCAACAGCAGCAAGTAACGCTAAGGGCTTGCAAAAATATTCGTAATTTATGGCGCAATGTCTGCGCCACGTAGTCGTTAACCCAATCATCACCGGCGTTCTCCCATCATCATCATCATCATCGTCATCATCGTCAATGGAGTTTGCTGCTACTGCTGCCGCTGCTGCTGCTGCTACTGCTGATAGTTACTGCTGTGGTCGCATTGCTAAATCATGCCATTGCTCGCCCATAGTCCAAACTAAAGTAGGTGACTTGTGTCCACACTCACACACACAAAGATACACACACACACACACAGAGAGAAATTCTTGTACACAGATAGCTTTGCCCACTGCTTATTTGACAACCGCATGCGGGTTTGCGCCAAAGGAATCATGACCAAAAGGAAAGAATGCTGAAGCCACAACCTAATTACTTGTGTGTAAGCGGCCCAGTTGGCAAGAATGTGCAAACATACTGTAAGAGGCAAACATCGAGGGGAAGGCCAGCTAGGAGCTTATAAGTTATAGAATCTGTGCTGAGGCACTGACAAATAATTATGAAATGCATGCGCACCAAGGCCTACAGACAGACAATCGATTGATAAACAAGGACAACATTGGCACGCCTTTGCCCCTGTCCTCGGCCCAGTCCCTGCTCCCTGCTCCCTGCTCCCTGTCCCTATATCTGTTCCAGTCGCTGCTGACGATGTCCCCGCTGCTATTGCTCACAAATGCTGTCACGTTTAATGCGAAACATAACAGGCTTTTAATTAATGCACAATAGAGTGCACGGCGTACTGCAATCCCGTCAAGTGCTACGACAACGATTCGGAATGCATTTCGCGCCAAGGTCTCGATGGAGGCGCGAGTAGCAAACCGTGCCTTGCCCCGTCCTGTCCTGCCCTGCCCTGCATTGGCCTGCCAAGGCACATCTAATTCCATAGTGTAGGTCAAGGCCTGAATCACATGTTCTACGAGCTGTAACGGCATCTAGAGTATCAGCCAATAAACTATTAACATAACACATTTGTTGTCCTTGTTGTTGTTATTTGTTGTTCTTTTCGGTTGTTGCTGTGGTTGTCGTTGTCGTTGTCACAGTCTCTATCGCTGTCGTACTCATTGTCGCTGTAGTTTGCGCAGTCGTTTAGTCGAAGAGCAATTTGGCAACGAATTTGTCATTTTATCGAAGTGGCAAGAACATTTACTCGCCGCATCAACAACAGGCTGCACACTTTAGCCATTCCGACATTTATGTGTGTGGCCAAAAGGAGTACGCTTAATATATCAGTGGGCCGGGCCGGGCTTGGCCACAACGTGGTTTGTGTCCGGGCCAATTCTGTTCAGGTGACTGGGCTGCCTGCATGCTTGTTGACACGTTTAGTTGTCGGCTCGCACACAGACACACACACACGCACGCACACACGCACAAGCACATATATATATATATATGTATTTGTATACAGTCACATGCTTTGTGTGAATTTGCCAAATCCCAAATAAGCCAAAGACACATTGAGCACAGTGCTAAAACTTGAAGGGAAGTTATCAGGAATCTGAATTAATGCAAATTCAATGGTCATGGTAAAATTGTTTTGTAACAATATGTCCTTAACTAAATTACAATGACAGTGTTGCAAACCGTTATTCAATACTCAATTAAATATATTTCGAGTTATGTTCGAGGGAATGGATAAATCTAATGACAACGTGTGCGTCCGAGTAAATATTAATTGCACTAGTTACTTTGCGAAATAACTTCGTTACACTGTAAATATATAATCCAATTAAATTCACAGGCTTGCAATTACTTTTTATTTTCATCGTGATTCCTTATTTTGCTACAAAACTAATGGATTACTACATTAATAATACTCCTAAGGCTACTACAATCATTCATATTCAGCAAACTGCATCAATGTAAGGAAATAAGATCAATTATGCTAAGGTTTTGGGTAAGAAACAGATTAGCTTTGGGCGGCATGAGTTCATTATCAAAACAAGTCAAAGTCATTTAGTAAAGAGAGCTCAAATTAAATTATAGATGAATCGAGATGGAATCTCAAGTACTTAAACTTCATTTTGGACACATTCAAAATGCACACGTACGTGCAGCACGTGGGAGTATATAAAAATGTCCAAATATCTTACAGTTAATTCTTTTAAAGTATCGCTTGGATTTCCCTTAACCCTTTTGCCCGTGTATGTGAATTATTTATTAATTTTGTAATTTACAATCTGGTATTTATGAAAGGTTCATAACTTAACATTGTATGGCATAAAATACTAAAAAGGGTTGGCCATTCATCCTTTGCAAGCATTTACTATCGATTATTTTTTGTAAGCGATGAACAAAATTGGAATATTTTTAGAATATATTTTACTTGAAGAGAAGCCAAATGATTTAAAAACATTTCCTGCCGATTTATGCAAGCAATTCTCGTCAGCAGCAAAGGAATGACTTTGTGAAGCATTTCCACAAATAAATTCGATATTGGCCGAAACAAGTTGCTACAATGAACGAAATCCATCCATATCAATTCGCCAGCGGTAAAGAATTTTATGAATTTCGAAAGAGAATTTTCAGCCAAAATCTAGTTTTAAATTGATTGTTCATTTTCAATTACTGAAACGGAACGCATTGGGGCTCGGAAATGCCAACGTCGCGACGTGTTGAGTGATTGGGGCATTTTGCTCCCATGAGCATTAGCGAATTTGCTATCGTTACGGTCAGTGTTAATTAGTGAGGATGACACCGATGATATCTGGTTGCAGCAGGACACAAAGACCTCCAACATAGCCAATTTTAAAATCAATATCTCGCGGGCTACCTGCGAAATTGAATAAACGGCCCGATTCGACTGTCAAACTGACACGATGCTAACTAGAAATTGGTAGATAGAAGTTGCATTAATGGACATGAATGCGTGTCTGTACGTTATGCATCCCACTGAACGCCCTTTTAAATCAACTTCAGCACAGGCGTTAGATACAGAGATTAAATTGATAAAAACATGGTCCAAATGTATGGCAAAATCAAAATTTACC
This sequence comes from Drosophila mayaguana, assembly GCA_037075325.1. Classification (NCBI taxonomy): domain Eukaryota; kingdom Metazoa; phylum Arthropoda; class Insecta; order Diptera; family Drosophilidae; genus Drosophila; species Drosophila mayaguana. The sequence goes on along the minus strand of JBAMCG010000037.1, from coordinate 6,712,218 downwards.
AATTCAGCATGCATCAATCAAGCGCAGCAATCCACATTGTCTATGCTCAAATATTGTTAAATCTAGCTTCGAAAATAAAAAATATACTCTTTACGGTAAAGAATATTTTGCAACTGTTGCAGAGAAAACTTATTTTTTAAGCCCTGAACATGGGCTGGCTAATTGCTTTAAGCCAAGCCAATGCTACTAAAAACAGTTTAACCTAAAGTAAATTTAAGTAAATATAAGATCAATGTAAATTTAACAAAGTTCCTAAACTATCTTTATTATTCAGTTTAAGTAAACCAATTTTATGATGCTAAGGATACGCGAGAAATTCCATAAAATTCAGTAAACTAACCATATCATTAAGAAAGAGTCTTCATCAAGAATTATAATTTCAGCTTTGACGTCTACAACTGCCACATTGGCGGCTGTAATAAAATTTACCTGGTGATGAAGGTTATTGTAGTAGCGCGTTATGTGTGGTGGCAAAAGCTCAGCCGTCTCGAGGCCGATCCACTGAAATACACTGTATTGTGGCGTTGATGTTGTTGTTGTTGACGGTGTTGTTGTTGCTGTTGCTGTTGCTGCTGCTGTTGCCGCTGTTATTGTTGTTGCAGATGTTATGGATTTATTATCGCAGCAACTGCAGCCATCATCCTCATCCTCCACCACGACCTCATCCGCCATTCCAAAGTAATATGCTAATTTCGTTAGCTTGGACCGATATTGGCCTCCGTTTTATAATTTGTTCACTTTTTTTTTTTTTGTATTATATTTTGTTATAGTGGCACACATTTGAATTTAAATTGAGTTATAGACGCGCAGTCGATGCTGCAGCAGCACCATTTTGTTGGTCTGTCAATTTATGAGCAACGCCATGGCGCGGCCCCAAACCAACTCCCAACGCCACATGGCGGGGGTCGACAGCGTAACGTCGCCAATGACGGCGGTTGCCCTTTTGTCAATTGCTCCCATGTGGGTTTTGCCGCCAAACACGTGGCTGTAAACTTGGCCACAAGCATGGAGGTGCCTATGCATGTGGCTGTGACTGTGCCAGTGTCTGCACCTCTGCCTGTGGCTGTCGTCCTCCAGTTCGCTATGCGCCGGAGGTTACTGCGGAAATTCGCGCGTAATTGGCACACTGACACGACACTATCCACTCCAGAGACAACTTCGCATTTGCGTTTGAATCCACATCCACATCCGCGAACGCGTCCGTGCCCGCGTCCGTGTCCGCGTCCTGTTAATTGGGTCAAGCGAGCAGAGCGCGGCGCGGAGTGACTCACTTGAGAAATAGACTCGAGTAAACTTAACTTGACTTGACGAAGACGAAGGTTTCGCCCCCCCAATTCCCAGAGCTTTGTTTAGCCCAGCTGCTAACCCTTTTGGGGTCGGGTCGCCAATGGCGTGGGCGCAGACTGACGCGAAATCGCTCGTTAGGCGCCTCTTTTACACATCACTTGGCAAGTGTCAAATAAATCCAACTCGAGGCGATGCCGTACCCTGCCGTGCCGTGCTGCGTCGTGCCCCGCCTCGCCTTGTCTTGCCTTGCCTTTTCGTACGTTGCCTTGCGCTGCTCTGTTGTTGTCGTCGTTCCCTCGCGGCGACTGCGCCGCAAACTAAACAGAAATTTGTGCGCGCTTTTTGTTTAAGTCAATCACGAATGCTCGGTTGGTTAGTGCCACGCACACACTCGCACTCTCACACACAAAACATGCACACATACTTGGGCACATGCGTGTGTATGAATGCAAATACACAAATGCATATGCACTAGTATTTGTACGTGCACTGCTCTGCTCCTGCTCCTGCGACAGCATCGGCAGCATCAGCAGCTTCAGCAGCTTCAGCAGCAGCGACAGAACGCTCGCTGCACTTTGCAGCGCCAATGAGCAGAGAGTCAGAGAGTATGAGAGTGAGATTTGCAGCGGTTGTTTGGACTGCAACCGAGGTCCTACAATAGTTGTTGCTCTGTTTCTTCAGCTTTTTCATGTTTCCCTTTTTTTTTTACCTACGCCTACCCGACATCTAACACCCAGAACACAGTTCTCACTCTGCTCTCCGGTTGGATGTGTGCGTGGTATACAGCATAAACACAGTTGCTCATTGCTCGTTGGCCCTGCGTTTGTTCACTTGTTCATATCGTCTGTCATTTTTATCCATCTATTTCATTTTTTCTTCTTCTGTTTTTTGTCATGAATTTATGAAAATGAGTCGCTGCGTCAGAAACAAAGCGTCTGATAGTCGGTTGGACTGGACGGGCCAACCGTCCGGGGATAGGGTTCAACTTAAAATGAACAATCCGTCTATGGTTTGAAAGCATAAATATTCTGTGATCACTACTTTAAACATAACTAGTTTATTACTTTAACTGAATTTTCGTTAAGAGATTAAACTGATCAAATTTTTAACACGAACATGAACAAAGCATAAGCAATAAAAACCCCAAATTAATATTCATAAATATATTTCAGTAGTGAGCAAAAATAAATTCTTCATCGCAGCAAGAATTTAAATTTGAATTAATTTAATTAATTACAAAAATTTAACTATCAATCTCAGTTTAATAATAATAAAAAACAATTCAATTTTTTTAAAATAAATGTTTTTTTCACATTTCGAACTTGTTAGGCTATGTAAAGTTAAAACAAACAAAATTTTTAAATAAACTTGATTTATGCACTCATCGATAATTCTAAATCATTCAACATAATGTCATACAAAACGAAATATTTAATACATTTAATACTAGCCTAATGTACTTTTAAAATATATAATTAATTTAATATTCTTGAGTATATCGATTAGAATTAGGATATTCATAATGCTAAACTGTTGAAATGCCCTTCTATGTACGTTGTAAGCACAGGGTATGAAAAGAATAAAGCAACGCCGCTCAGCAGCAAAAAGTGTAGTCTGCTTCAAGGAGCAATTAACGACAGTGGACAGCAGAGAGTTATAGCTGTCGTATCACATATACCCAGGCACTGGCATAAATGGCAAACAATGCTGAAAAAATTCGGCATTGATTTACCCTGCACAGAAACTGGAATATCAAATATCTAACGCACATCGAGCTAAAAATCAGACAAATGCTAAAATGTCGAGTATTCCAAGCAGAAATGCAAGCAAACAAACCAATAATTTGCACCAATGAATGCATTCCCTCAAATGTTTATATGGTAAGTGTATTTAAAGTTCGCTATGATATAGCGTCAGCAGTAAACCATTTTTTTTTTCACAATCTTTAAATGTTTTTCTGTTGGGCTGCTGCTGCAAATATGTGGCGCACAGCTACCATGTTTGCAGCACTTAAGTTGTGTAGCATACTTTTCAGCTCAAAAAGCCTTTGGGGAGAAACCTTATGCACAGGCACTGTCGCTGATACTAGAGTTGGATTTGATACTGTTGAGCCAGCATCAGCAGCGGCAGCAACGTCCGAATTTCGTTTAGGTTTATTCTGATTAAATTGTTTGTATTTTGGTTGCATTAGCTGGCGCACTCTGTTTGCCTATGTATTGTGTGTACACTGTATGCCTGAGAGTGGACATACATAGTAGTACGTGTGTGTTAGTATGTGTGCGAGGGATTAGTGACTGAGTGCGACAAATAGAGACAGCCCTCCGAAAGTTGATAGTTTCATTGGTGGTGCTGTTGGTGGTGATGGTGGTTGTGGTGGTGGTCTTTTTGTGTGTGCATTTGCCATTGCTTTTGTTTACTAGCACTAAATACATTTCAAATTTGCTTTGGCTTATGCTAAACCGAACTATAGAGTGGACAGATTGATATAACCACATCTCCTGCAACTGGCAGTTGCCTTTGGCATACAAACAGTGAAACAATGTAAAGAATCCCAGTTCCCTGAGCTCACAGCTTGCCTCAAAATGTAGCCACAAATACATACTTAATTATATTTATGTATGCACAAGGTTAAAATAAATATAATGAAAAACTCACCTGCAAGTGCGGCGATGCGAGCAGCTGCATCAGCTCATCCTTGGCATACTTATTGCCAGCACTGACGCCAACCGAAGACAACTGCTCCAGGACATCGCGACTGCGCGCTACAGCCTCGGCGCTAGGCGCCCGGCCATTTGTCGTGATGACCGTGGAGCTGATGCGATCGAAAAGTTGGAGAAACTGTTGTAAGCGAACATCACGTAGCATATCGCGTAGCACATCCGCATCCACATGCGCATCCTGCAGTGAATAAATGTCATCCAGGCAGTCCAATATACGCTGCACCGCCTCAATCCCCGCCTCTTCGTCTGCCCATTCATCCGGAGCACCAGCAATGGGCACTGCAATAAATGATAGATTAAGAATTACACTTCTTGCTCCAATATTTCATTTTCCAAGACTTACTATCCGCATCCGTTGAATACAGTGGATCCATGTTAGTGCCACCAGCAATGGCCTGCACAGCGCCTTTAAGCTTACGCCGTGCATTATAGCGCTTCAATTCCTCAACTGTCTCCGCCAGATGCGTGCGCTGTAATTTGTCGCGATCACGTATCCAGGGATGCTCTAGCACCTCGGTTATAGATAGTCTGTGATGTGGATTTGCAGCGAGCATTTTCATGACTAGATCCTTTGCATTGGCCGAAATAGATTTCCATTCAGGCGCCTCAAACTGCAAGCAAACAAAAACCGCAATTAATAAGCAATTAATCATAATTGCCCGCGCACACTTACCGATAACCTTCCGCGGGCTATCGACTGCTGCAGTCGAACGCCAGAGCCCAAAAACGGCAGCCTGCCCGATAGCAGAACGTGCAGCATTACACCAGCACCCCAAACATCGCAGCCCTTGCCATACAGACGCCTTGTGACCACCTCCGGCGCCATATAGTGCGGACAGCCCACGCGTCCATGTGTTTCTATGGTTTCCCGTGTGCCCGGCAACTGTATCGCCGAGCCGAAGCCACCCAGCTTCACTGGCGCCGAGTTATCCACTGTAGCCAAAAGTGCACAAGCGGGCCGCACATCTCTATGCAGTATATCATTCTCATGGCAATATCGCAACGCCTCCAATATTTGGCGCATGTAATGACTGTTGGCAATAAGAATATGAAAATCAATTCAAATTATTAATAATGCTAACAATAATCGTTAATTAGTGCAGGGCAGGCATTTCGCTCAGTTATCAAAGGTATGTGCGCACGACTTAGATTCATATTTACAGCATTAATATAATCTGCTGTACAAAAATGAAATTGGATTAATTTGATATAATATAATATGATATAATTATCTTCACTGCGTTAAATACTTAAATTTTGTGGAACTTGGCTGATTGAACTAACTTAACTGACCTATTTTGTTGTTTTGTACCATTTAGCTAACTCCTATATTAAAATTATATATTTTATATATATTATATTATATTATAATATTATATTCATGTGTGGTCTATGAACACAATGTACTTATTTCAGCATTCTACACTGGCATAGCATATACATTATATTTGATATATATAAACCTATATGTGTGTACACAACTAATCTGATCCACTAAAATTATACATATATTCTTATACAAAATTTACATTAAGAGCTTATATAATAGTTGAACGGAACGATTTAAAATTGTAGCTTGCAATGTCTTATAAAAATACAGTGAATTAATATTGCAAGACAATTAATAATTAAATTCGCAATCTGGTCTAATTGTTCTTTAGCATTGTTCTTTAGCATTCTATTTAAATATTAATCGTTTGTCCTAATATAAATTTTGTTTTCTTATGAGCAACCCATGTACTTGGGATTTGGCAGAAAAATTGGTGTCATAATTCTATAATTATAGGCAATGTTTCCATGCTCACCAAGCCACCGCCTCACTGTAGACGAAGCCCGCCACAGCGCGCCGCACAACCTCAAAGCACAAGTCGGAGCCCTCCATGCTGCAACAGAGAAAACGAAATATTTAAGTGGCCTACATCCAAATGTATACATATATATGTATATATGTATGTGTAGGGAATGGAGCCTGGATGTGTATGTGGGTGAGTGTTACTTACAACTCAAACACCATGTACAGCATGCCCTCGGAACTGTAGGTTTCCAGCAGCTCAACTATGTGCGGATGCTTCAGCATGTGACATATTGTGGCTTCGCGTTTCAGATCTGTAATGACACGCAATTAGTTCATATTAGAATGGGTAACATTTGTATGGCTGTCCCGCGCGGCTGACACAACAACAAGGAGCCCAACCAACGTCCTTGTTTGGGTCTGAGACAAGCTGTACGAAAGTCCAAATGGATTTAGAGAGCTGACTTATGTGCCTGCCATGTATCATTTAGTCAATATCCGAGTCCAGGCGCCATTGCATTTGAGCAATTTCTTTTTAATTGGCCCATGGACTGGGCTAAGACTTGAGCCTGCTCGCAATGGGGCTGGCTCGCAGCATCATGTAATGTGGGCAAAAGAGGGTGGCACGTGCCAAATTGTATTTCGTTGTTACCGCACAATTAGTAGCAAAATATTTTATATAATTCGCGCAGCTTAATTATAATTTATTCACCCAAAGTACCTCGGGTGATTCGCCTGGGGCAAAGTCGTCGCTCAAACTTACCAGCTGTGCTCAGTCCTGGGCTTGCCGTAAACTTGGCCACATCAACAATTTTGACAGCAAACTGCTGATTGGACTCTCTATGTATGCAGCGGCGCACAATGGAGAAGGGTCCTCTGCGGAATGTATAGAATGTGATAATATAATATATTTATATATATACATATAGATATGTTTAGTAAAAGTTACCAACTGACTTCAAATGTCCGTGCTGACCTTATCAGGCGGCCAAAGGCTTGCAAACTGTCTGCCATAAAAAGCAGGCAAAAGCTTTCATATTCATATCACAACTAGCAACGCTTCACTCTACTTAGTTCAACTAAACGAGCAGCACATAAATATTAATGTATAATGTAAGAATCGACACCCAAAACCTTGTTGTTGCTTGTACAACTTTTGAGGCAAGTTTGATGTTAGCCAAGTTTTGTATTGAAAGCTGTTGCCCCCATTTGAGGCGTCGACAGATGATTTAGTGCGTGCAGCACATAATGAGATATGGCAGCCAAGGCAACAAAATGAAAGAATAGGGAGCAAACGGAACTCACTTGCCAATGACCTCGCACAGTTCGTAAACATCGTCAAAGAGAATTTCGTCTTCGGTCATTTTGAATAATTGATGAATTAATGCCTGTGCCCGCCTGGCTCAATTGCTTTTTGGAATATTGATGAGCTGCACCACGGCGGCTGCTGTTGCTGCTGATGTTCCCGGCCTTTGCTCCTCCTGCTCCTCCTCCAGCTCCTGCTTCTGGTCAAAAAACAGTTGATGCTTGCGTCCACCTCCAAAAACTTCAATGAACTTTACGTCTTTGCCCCGAGTGGCAAACTGTTAGTGTGCGTTAGCGTATGTTGTTGTTATTGCAGTTGTTGCTTCGTTGTTATTGATTGTTGTTGTCGTTGTTGTTGCTACGCTGATGCTAAACACTCATTTCGTCGCATGTAGCTAAAAAATGACACAAAAAGTTGTTAATGTAAGTAACGTAGACAGAGAGAGAGCGAGGCAAAAAGAAAACCGAAATAAAAATAGGCATTCATCAAACCATGCAGATGTGTCAATCGCAGGTGGCCAAGTGCCCAAGTAGCCAAGTGGCGAAGTGTCCAGACAACCCAAATCAATTACAGCCGCAAAACGCTCGAAATTGTGTTCTCTGAATGGGACACTGACCAGAAAAGGAAGTTTCACTGTCAGCTGGCTGAACAGTAAACGATTTGAATTTTGAATCGGAAATGGTTGCTTGTGGTCCACCCGGTAAACAAGACGCTCGGCCTTACACTGGCCAACATAGTTGGGTGGCCAGCAAGCCCCCAGAAGCACAAATGTTTGCACGAGTTTTCCTTTACCTTGTTTGTCTTCATCTCCTGCATCTTCATCTGCTTCTTCTAGTTTTTAGCACATAATAGTAGTTTTTATCATGGACAGAGGACACTTGAAGTCGAAACACACTTTTTTGATGGTACTCCAAACTACAAGAGTGAGAGTGAAAGCGAGTAGCCGATTCACTAAGAGAGACAGAGAGCGAACGAAAGAGAGAGAGAGAGAGGAGCGCAGGCGCAAGGCGAAGTTCGTGTTAAAATCTTAAAAATGTAATAGTAATGTAAGCAATGCGACTGGATATCCGGGACTTACACATTTGTTAAATTCCTAAAATGCAACAATTTAACAACAACTGCACTTTGTTCTCACGGAAGGTGTAATCAACCTGACCAGGACATTTACATATATATATTTGGGTATATATATATATATATGGAAAATGTCAGAGCGCGCATTGGGCGCGGTATGGCTCGGGGCTTAGGACTCGGTCTCGGGCGAAGGTTTTACCTTGCTCGTGAGTGCCTTTGCTGCCGCCGCCGTTACCGTTGTTGTAAAATTCCTTGACACTTTCAACTGGGCGACCTTACCACACATTTACACAAGCACACACACACATACACACACACACACATGGTTAGAGGAACGACTTGTCGCGACAAGTGCCACCGCCTCACAATTAAGAAATTGATTCTTTGTCGAGTATTTTTACAAAGGATTTGCATTGCTCAGCCACTGCCGTTGCCTCTGCTGCTCTTGCTGATATTACCTCCTCCACGCCCACATTAACTAAGGGGCGTAGAACCTCACACACACACACAGTCACACACCCGCATACATTTGATGTGTTCGCTTAGGTACAAACCCCTCCAATCTCAGCGCCGAACAACCGAAATTTGCGTAAAATTTTGCTTTATATTTTGTGGCATATCCAATATTTATATTGTATGGCCGTTAGAAGTTCGCTTGATAGTTGCGCACATTCGTTTTATGCTGTTACTATTTTATTATTGCTATTTATTCACTTATTTTAACTTAAAACAAACACGACCCGTGAATTGATTGGCAAAGAACTGGCGATAACTGAACTGGTTCGCTGCGGAATGAGCCACATTGCCACTGAGCAAGTCTATTGTGAATGTGCTCTCTTTGTGTGGTGGCAACGCTGAAAAACTTGCTTTTCATTCCCTCTGCGTAAACATTAATCTCATTCTGACAGTCTGGCAACTTTCTCAATTTCAAATTAGAACGAGATTGAATTAAATACGTATGTCAAATATTATTTATGTCTTTGGAAAAGGTCCAACACTGTATACCAAGTATCTAACTGATTTAATTTTAAAATAATAATAATAAAATAACATAATTTTTTTAATTAAGCAATCAGCTACCCAATCATGCTAACAGACAGTGCTAGCAGTGATTCATATAAGCAATCTGCAAATTCAAATCCAGGGTGGTATTAAATACTCTGGCAACTCTACAGAATACTCTTGGGTGCTCATTTCCCGCGCATTTAAAAGTTAAATAATTTTATATCTTAGTCTGCCGATATAAATGAAAATAAAAAGATTGGTTGAGAACAATACATATGTATGTAAATATATACATATTGTCATTTATTGAATACAAATGGTATGCATATTTACGTATGAGTGGCAAGCCATAAAATCATTTCGAAAATAAATGCATTGTTGCATCTGGAGTTGTTGTTTTTTTGGTCTTGACAATAAACCATTTGATAAACCCATTAGAAATTATTAAGACTTCAGAATTATTATGCCGGTCACATACTCATTCTCTGATACCCACACACAATAGGTGCGTAATCTTTAAATCAACTGCGTCTACAAAACGAGAGACCGGGACCCCGAACGTAAACATCATCAATTACACAGCCCTCGAAAGGCAATAACAACAACAACAATAACAACAGCAGAAGCAGGAGCAACAACAACAAGTCAAGAATCGTAGGTCGCAATATGCAGTTGCCTTTGTGCGTTGGTTGACAACAGGAACAGCCGAAGGCACAGCCACTGCTGCAACCAACCACTCAGGTGAAATCAAAATCAAATTCAACGCCAACCAATCGACGCCACCGTCGCCGTTGCTGCCTCTGCTGGCATCCTCTCAGTGCCCACTGCCCTCTGCCTGCTGCTCGGTCACTGCGCTGCCGCCTCGTTGCCGTTGTCGTCATTATTTGGACGCGTCGAGACTTGCGACTGTCGCGCTTAATGCGTGTGGATTGGACATGGACGTGAACGTGTAGGATTCGAATTGACATTATAAAAACTGGTTTGGTATTGGCAATATATATGCATATACATACATACATGTGTATAGTGGTGGTTGAGCGTCCTACGCCTGCGCCGCTCCGACGCGTCGCGACGTTCCCGCCTCTGCTGCTGTCTCTATCTCTGCGTTCGCCTCCTCGTTGTACCTGCTCAGTTGACAGTGAGTCCTGTTGTTGTTATGCTTGATATTGTTATTGTTGTTCTTGTTGTTCGTGTTGTTGTTGTTGCCTCTAGGAAATTATTCGTAGCTGCGTAATGGAAAAGCGAGCAAGCAAGAAAACTATAGAGCCCTACTACAAGATACCCTGAACGCCGGCTGATATGATATATTTGAAAGTATGGATTTTTTTTAACCTGATCTAGAGCTTAGATAATTTTATCATACTTACATGTAAACACACACACACATACATATGTATATATGAATCAAATTTGCAGATTCAAGTGATGTATTAAATCATGCCAAAACAATTTATTGATTATTTATAGACCAAATTAATTCTTATAGATCTTATAAGTCGATCTCTGAGACAAAGAGACAGGGCTAAATCACTTTTAAGGACGACCACTCTTATTCCTGCCTGTTACATACACAACAGAACTGAAATACCCCATTTTCTGTGATCTCATGGCACTAACAAATATACTAAACACATATACGCTTATCTCAGTTGCTGCGATTTGAGTGGCTGACGTCACAATAGTTTGTCACAATAGCTACCCTGTCTTATATCATATACACAGTTATTATGCAGTAATTGCAACGCAATACTCTATTGTCCACTAAATATATGAAATTATAGTAATTTGGCTTGTTCTCTATTTCTAGTTCATAACAACCTCAGTTTAGTTATCACAATCACGAGGGTAAATAAAATAGAGTTATACAAAAATTAATCAAATAATCATAATCGAGTTCAAATTTTGATGATGTTATTAGAATATAGAGGTATATATGATTGCTGATATTGATTCAAATTCCAATTATTTTTACTCATATATAATATATATGTCTAATTAGAATTTCAAATTTTAAGAACATTTTATGTTTTTTTCTTCATATGTATCTATATATAAGTATATTATATATTTAAATATAGTATTTCAATCAATTTAGTTCTAAGTGCACTATGTTAATAAAATATTCATAGCTTGATAATGATATCCCCATATTTGAACTTGTGAAAGCAAAAGTCACTGCAAGAATATGTCCAAAATCCGAAATATGTCTTCTGTTTTTGACGCAGTGAATGAGTTATACTCGCTTGCACTGTTGAATACGTAGGGCGTAGCTGAGACTTTGGAATCTAAGTAATTAAATATATTCAACGAGAGGATATCTGGTAAATATGGAAATTGCTGCTCAAATAGTATACAAAGTGAAGTACTTCAAACAAATATTAAAAAAAAAGCCGTGTTTCCAATTCAGACCGTTCTCAATTGTTATGTCTGTTCGTATGTATAGTATTTATATTATTATGCTAGATTCAGAAAATATCAACGAAATATCAAACCGGTTTCTACTTCAAAGATATATAAAAATAAATAATTTCGATTCACAACGCTCTCAGTAAAATTTGTCTATATATGCCTCTTTATCAGTAACATTGTATTCTAACGATTGTCTTCATTGCCATTCTTATGTATTCGGTAATACGACTGATAAATAAATAATAAACAATTACTGAGCATTAGACTTATAATATGTAATACTCAAGTTAATATCGCCTAATTGAATAAGCGGATTAAACAGGTCTTGAATTACACTTCGAAAGTTGTTTTATGTATAAGTTCGGACCCGAAAACATTACATAAAGTTTGTAAAATAAATTTTAGCACGTGCATATTGATTGGGATAAATGTGTAAAGTTCTCATATTTCAGCTGCAGCCCAAAAAGAAAGAAACAAAATTGTACTTAAGATCTGAAGTTAACGGATCATCAGGAATCGATCATCTGGCGAGGCCTCATTGCACATACATACACATATATGTGTGCATGTATATGTTGCCTCCCCCAATTTGATATTGATGTACGCATATGTAGTCAAATTACGTTGCCTGGAATTGCCGTCACTTTGGAAGTTATACGCATATTTATTTACCGTATTGCCAGATCCGATACCCTCACCGTGCAGACCCATATGGCAGCCGCAGCAACAGCAATTAACTCAAAATGTCATTAACCAGCGTCGTAGGTGAGAGACGCTCCCACCAGGCACAGACTGACATCTGACAGGCATCAAGCAGACATGGCCTGGACAGGCAGAGGCACAGGCACAGGCACAGATCAGACTGAGGCACAGATCAACCCAGGCAGAGTTCTTCTCGGTTTAGCTTCGCTGGGCTCTGCTCTGCTCAGCATCAGCATCAGCATCAGCATCAGCATAGTAGAAACGAGTCAAAAACGCCCTCGCTGCCAGCGAGTTGCCTGGCCCTCTGTATTATATTCTCCGACGTTCCACCTTGGCATTAAACGCTTGATTAAATTTCATTACAAAATGGGCTGGACAGTACTATGAGCTGTGTGTGCATATAAACATATAAACCCATGTACATATACATATATACGTGTACGTGTGAGTGCATATCGGAAAAAGGTCATATCTCGTTTCGACCATATGTTGTTTATATGCAACGCGGCCTAAAGAGATATTCATATTTGGACTGTCATGGCCAGCGCTAAGACACTTCACATAGATAGTCAGTTAGAAAGCACAGATCATCACATATATACACAGGAATATATGAGTACATTCATGTTTTTTTTTTTTATTTCTTTCGCCTCATTTTCTACATATCATTTCCCATCCGGCAGCAGCTTATGGGGGAAGCCTAAAAAGTGCGCCAGCAGCGGAACGTGGTGAGAAAATGTTTTGCATTATTTACAATTTTGCTGCTTTTTTTTTTTTTTTTGTTTTTACTGCCAACGCTGTCGGCTTTGGCTGTGCATCTGGCTCGGCCTTTGGCTCCGGTTCTGGTTCTGGCTCTGGTTCTGTCTCACTTTAGCAGGACATCCGTCATCCCGTCAGTTGTAGTCCGTTGCGCTTGCTTTGGTTTTTGGTTTTATCGCTTCGCTTCCTGCCGCGTCGCTGAACCTGTTGCTCTCATTAACAAATTGTCAGGTGTGCTAACGTCAACGTCAACGTCAGCGCTGCCATCGACGCTGCAGTTATTCGTCATGCTTTGCTTAATGAGCACAGAGGATGGAGACGGTGGCGGATAGACGGCTTTACGACCAAGCAGAACATGTTTGCAATTCAACTGTAAAACCATTTAAACGGAAAGTTTGTCTGCCCCCTCTCTCTCTCTATCGCTCACACACTCTCTCCTCATCTTGAATTCTTTACTTAGTTCTGTACTCCCCCCCTCTCTCTTTCTCTCTCTCTCTCTCTCTCTCACACTGCTTTCTGTTTACCTGCTTGTAAACAAACGTCGCTTAATCAATTCGTAAAAATGCTCAAACTTCAAGTGATAACAAACAAAGGCGAGACGCAATGAAAAAAGGGCCCAGCCTCAGTCTCAGTCTCAGTCTCAGTTTCAAACTCTATCTCAACCCAGTCCTCAATTCCGATGCCAGTTCCAATAACCAGCATCAGGCATCGGACTACGGGTTGTGCCTGCCTGTTTATTTTCTCACAAAGGCGGTAAAACAAATACAATTTGACTTTAGGAATTGATTTTGAAAACCTAATCGAATTCAGCATCCGCAGCACCAGAAGCAGCAGCACTGTCTCTAATTATACCCTTTAAAAACTGGACAAAACGATTTTTAGATAGATTTTGCTTCTTTAGCATTATGTAGTGAACATTTGACAATATCTTATCTAAAGTTGTTTTTATTGTTATTAACAGTTAATCAGCAATTATATATAGATTATCAACCCAAAAATTTTTATATATACATTTGATATTTATTTGGAAATCTGAATCACTATATTAAGCTTATTCAAAATAAATGCTTTTTGGACATACAAAAACATAAAAATTATAATTAATAAATTAATTAGGCTTGTTAGCTAAATTATTAAAAGGAATACTTGGGTAGGTTATTTGGCGAGAGCAATCGACCTATTACAAGAGCTTTCCATATCACCCCACCCAGAAGTCAGTTTTGGATCTCTGACAGCGTATCGACTCCAGCATCTTTCGCGTTGTGAAATATCCGAATTGCCGCCTCATAGCTATGTAGGGGTTGGATCTGTTGCCTCTGTAAATAGCTGAAGTGATGCAGCCAAGTGTGGCATTTTATGCAACACACGCCAAAATGGGCTGCAGCCATTTGGCCTGGCCCCAATGGATCACAGTGCAGACAGACAGACAGACAGAAAGACGGAGCTCATCATTTGCATGGACTGCCAGACTGCCAGACTGCTGCTGTTGTTGTTGTTGTTGTTTTGGTTTTTTATGCAAACGCATGGGGCATGTCTCCCGCAACTCTAATGACTTCAGTGCCTGCTGCGACTGAAACTGCGTCCGCCTGTCAGCTTTTCCAAGGCACACAATGAAAATCATTTTCCTGCTCCCCCCACCGAGCGAGTTGTTTTTTATTGTATTTTATTTCAAATTCTTTATATATGTACATACATGCATGCAACCTCTGCTCTGAGCACCGATCCCCGATTCCCGATCGCCGAACCCCAGGCCCCCAACTCCATGCTCCAAGCCCCATTGCCCCTGTGTCCCTGATGCTATTTCTGACGCATTTCTATGCCACTGCCACTGCCACTGCCACTGCCACGTTCAACATAATGAAAATCCATATGATGTCGATGACTTTTTTGTTTTTCTATAGCTCCGACAACGTCACAGTGCTTCGATGAATCTCTCGCTTAAACACCATCACATACACACACGCATACACAGACACACACACGCCGCGGCATATTCAAATGTGCATGTGCCACACACTCTTGCTGTTGTTGTTGTTCTCTAATCTCCTAATGTCGTTGAACTTTTTCCTTTATAGTTTTTTTTTTTGCTGTTGCTGTTGTTGTTGTTGCTGTTGTTGCTGTTGTTCGCATTGCTCACAACTTTATTATTATTGTTATTATTCCGGAGCATTTTCCGCATATTGTTGTTGCCTCTGCGTGTGCCTCTGCCGCTGCCTCTGCCACTGCCGCTGCCTCTGCCTATTTGCAGATTCTACTCATATTATCTGCCTACTCCACCTCGCTCAGCTCTTGTCTCGTATTTTATGTCATAGTAGAAAAACAACCACAACAACAACTGATGACAACGATAACAGCAACAACAACAACAACTACAAGAGCTGCACACGTGCATTCTGCTGTTGCCGCTGCTGCTTCTGCTACTGCTGCTGCTGCTGCTTCTGCTGCTGCTGCTGCTGCTGCGTCTCTGCAATTATTTCCAATTTAGCAATACAACACTGGCTCCAGCAGATACCTCAGCCTGCCCCGCTGTAGCGTCAGCTCCCGGGCAACTGCTCGAGCAGCGAGCTGCTCCTATTGTCTTTTCTGTGGCAGTTCATTGGCCGCCAGTTGATGGAGCTCCAGCTGCAGCAGCATCACGGCTGGGGTCAGGCTTGCTTCATGCAATTACTTCATGTACTTGGGCTACAATAACACGGACGCGATGAGTAGTGGAAAGTCGAGAGTTGGGCATCAGGCAACAGGCAACGGGCAACGGGCATCGGGCATCGGGCATCGGGAATTGGACGAACTGTACGTAAACTGGTTGCAGTTGCAGGATGCTGTACTGGACTGGAGTGGAGTAGACGCTGCACAAGACTCTACTATCTATCTATCTATGGCTGGGGCTAGGCGAGGCTAGGCTAGGCTAGGCTTGGCTTCCATTGCCTTTCCATTGGGAAAACCAGTTATGGGGCAAGGCTTGTTGCACGCCTGCTTGCCACAGCGTTGTCAGCGGCAGTGATCATGCCAGGAGCAACAACAACAGCCAGCCAGCCTAGACCTGTTGCTGATTGTTGTTGCTGTTGTTGTCGTTCTGGCTTGTTGTGGCAGCAACTTAAAGGCTATTGACTTGGTTTTTCTATTGCCAGTCTTTGGGCACACAACACTTCCTCCTCCAGCTGGATATTGCTGTTTGCGTTAGTTCATTGAACCGCGTCACATTCTAATGTCCAGCAAACGTGTTTGGCAGCTAGCAGCAGTGGGAGTGCAGTGGCTTCGTAACATCAGCATAGACAAAGCTACAACAAAACAACAACAAAACAACACCAACAGCAGCAAGTACAAAGCTAATCATCATCAGCAACAACATAAAGACCTTTCTAAATTGAATTTTAAATGCAATTCATATGCTAAAATAAAATTGATTCTGACATCGACTTGTTTTCTATTTTGCCAATTTCTGTTCATATATGGCTAGCAAGGACATCCTTGCCTTTTGAGTGTAAGCAAGCTCCATGTATAGCAAAGTAATTAAGTCAGAGCAATTACAGAAGATCTGTCTATCTTTGGCAGATTAAATAATCTAGTTTGGAAATGTGTTTATAAAGAATATATATTGGAAGCATCGAATAGGACTTGTCCCTCTTGGGCTGGCAGCTATAAAATATTTATATGTGTAAATATTTCATTAGAAAAACAGTCAAACATATTAATACATTATACATTAAATATTCAGGTTAGTCAAGATATATATATATTTTTTATGTATATTTAAATTTACTTTTAGTTTTACATTTGACATCGTATATACCAGCTATATATATACTTAATTACTTATATTTTAATAACAAAATAAAATATATATTGATCATATTTGACCGTCACCTCAAATAAACAAGTTTTTAGCTATTATAAATCTTATCTTATGTAAGCCGATCAGGAGTAATGCAACACACAGAACAGAATTATTAAAAAAAAAATTATTTGGAATAGAACAGATAAGCGAATTCATTCATAAAAAATATCTTCAATTGAAATCTTATGAGTTCTTGCTAAAAAACCATATTATATGTTTTTGATAATGCAACGAATAAAATTCAACATTGTTCAAATTGAAAGCTTATAAAACGTTTGATATTTCAACAATTGTCAACAGGATTTGCTCCAATGTGCGCACAGTGTGGAGCAAGGGGAGATCGGGTGCAGCAGTGGCCAATGAGCACTCTTGGCCTGTCCATCAGCAAATGGGCAGGCTCTGCTCATACCGCGACGAGCTACGTCTCTGTCTCCACTTCCATCCGTCTCTCCGTCACTAGCTCCGGCTTCGGCTAATCAGTCAGCAAGGCACTCAGCGAAGCGTGAAACGCAATTGCTGATATCTAGACACATTCAATTAATAAAATCAACAGCAACAACTGTGCCCACATCCATGGCCCTTCAATACTGGTGCCTGCCCTGTCAGTGGTCAGGACAACGGGACATTGGGACATGCGACAAATGTATAGGGTAAGCATTTCTATAGTTTGTTCAGCCAGTCAACGCCTGGCCATGCACCAGTACAAGCCAGCGATTGATGGCGTGGAGCTCTGGTCGCGTCGAGTCTTGCTGGCGCTTTACAAAGCGGCTCGCGGCCTGTCCCTGCTCTCCAGCTCGATGGATGTGGAGCGGGAGCAACTGCAGCTGAGGCCGCCGCGTCAGCAGTGCAACCGACTCTTGATCATGATCTGGCGCGCCATCTTGGTCAGCATCTATTGGAACATGATTCCGGGAATATTCAACACAGTGAAAAGTACACAAACCTATGCAGCTCTAATTGTCCTGCTGCAGTCCAGCTCAGTGAGCCTCTTTGCCGTCGGCTCGTTCATAATGCAGGTGCGTGCCGAGTCCAGATTTACGGCCGTATTGAATCATTATATTGCACTCTATGGACGCATCTGTGTCCTAACCGGTGCCGAGCATCTCTTTACGCTCAAGTTCCCCATTCTCTATGCCCTGAAGCTGATTCTAACGCTCTGCGGCTGTCTCTACGAGTTGCCACAGCTGCTACCTCTGCGATATATTGTGCAAATGGATGTGGGTCACGTGATCGGCGGTCTAATTGCGATTTATTTGTGGTTAGGCACAATTTTTTTGCTGGATGCGTGCTTCCTCGGCTTCTTCGTATCCGGCGTACTCTACGAGCACATGGGCTCACATATTGCGATCATGCTGCAGCAGATGCGTTTCGCTGATGTGGATGACGAATCCGGCCTGTATCTCAATACATATGAGAATAGAAGACCGATGCCGTCACGACTGAGTCACTATAGACGTATGTGTTTCCTGTGCGATAGAGCCGACGAACTTGACACCTGTGGCGTAATCTATAGTGAACTCTATGGATTAACTGCCTCGTTTCGAAATATATTCCAATGGCAAATCTTATTTTACATATACTACAATCTAATCGTTTTGCTAATAATGCTTTATGAGTATATAGTTAACTATTTGGAGGGCACCCAGGGCGAAATGGTGCCCGTAGTCATGACCTGCATTAAGATGGCCAACATTGTGCTCCTGATCATGTGCGCGGATTACATGATCAAAAAATCGGAGATGCCACAGATATTGCCATTGGACATTGTGTGCACCGACATAGATCAGCGATGGGACAAGAGCGTAAGTTTAGCAAATATAACCAAAAACCTACAAAATCGATACATTGAATATCGATGTTCGAATTTTCGCATAGGTGGAATCATTTTTGAATCAGCTGCGAGCACAGCAACTGGAAGTCAAAGTAGTGGGCATCCTTCAGCTTGACAATAGATTCATACCAACAATATTATCGGCCATTGTAACTTATCTTTTCATATTAATACAATTTGCTTTCACTGGCGGCTTTGAAGTAGCCGAAGAAATCGCCAGAATGAACATAACAAGTTGAGAAACAACAATAAATCTTAATCTATTATAATATAATATATATATATACAATTTTTGTAAGAATATTTTTAAAAATTAATTTAATTAATTAAATAAAATTACCAGAATAGGTCAGACAGAAATAAATGGATTGAGAGAGAGGCGGAAAAATGGGAAGCAATTGAGAGAGTATAGTATGGAGAGAGTATTAATACAAAACTAGAAGTTACTTAGCTAACATTATTATAAAGTATACCTTCTCTTAGATTGCTGACATTTGATCCTATATTGATGATATCCCCTGCTTTCTGCTTCTGCTGTGATATTTTTAGAAAGCTATAAATTATACCCCTTTTCATAAACATTTGTAATGGGTATAAAGCGAAAAACAGCTATGAAGAAGATCAACCCCCAATCGCGTTGCATTCAATGGATCGGAGAAAGGGTATATTTAATTTTTGTATTATCTAAGGGGCTCCAAGTTACATTGAAGCCACATTCGCCCGTGGTTTTATTAGATCTTATGCGGTCAGTTAACGCATGTGTTTGTAGGTCCCAAATTTCTTGTGGCTCTTTCACTGAACTTGCTTTTTAACTTATGTTGGCCATATTATCGTTCATTATACTGTGCTCCATTATACGTACCAGCTGATACAATTCGGAGATGGGTGGTGCTAAGAAGTCGGTGCTCGTTAGGCAGCAGCATAACAATGACCTGACGAACGAATTCAGAGCTAACACGGTGTAATTATCATAGCTATGTCTGGCCCCTCAGTTCCTGTTCCGCCCACCACGCCCGCCCCAATTATCGTCATCTACAAAAGCGTCTTTGTCTTTGATTATTTTTAGGCGCCAGCCGAGCGTAACGCGCTTGTCACGCCTATTATACAGATAGACGCTTTTCAAGCCCATATATATATATATATATGGTATATATCACGATTGTTAAGGTTAGTCGTCGCTGTCGTCGTCGTCAGCTGAACCTGAACTCAGCACCGTTGTTGACCCGTGTGCGTTCAGTGTGTGATTCGCTTCGCAAAATACCCATGCACTGAACAAAGCAAACAAAACGGCAAAAAAAAAAAAGTGAAACAGAGAAAACAAAACGAAACCAGCGAAATACTATAGAGTAATATACATACATCGCAAGTCGAAAATGCAATACCCTGTAATACATATTGCAATATTTTCAGATGTTCAAGAGACCTGTAACATGTAGATATAGTTAGAATATAGTACTTGAAATTTGCTTTTGCAGAGCTAGCACTTTGATCGCCCTAACAATATAACACTTAGTTCTATGATGCCCCTGTTGGAGTATAGAGTATATAGATTTATATAGATATTGACATATTTCTGGGCGTTTGGGAGTTGCGCTTCTGCTTCTGAACTTCATATTCAAATCGAATCGTTACCAATCTCATAGCCGACTAATAATTCCTTGTCTATGTCCTATGTCTGCAGGAAAATAAAATACTCAAACTCGCCTACATTGCAACTGAATTAATTTGTTATTTTGTTACTTTTTTTTTTTTTTGTTTTTGGTCGGCTGCACACGTTGGCGAACAATGTTGGCAACAGAGCTCCCAATTCTTCCTGACAGGGCGCATTCAAATTTGTTTTCGCCCATTTGGAGCCGCTGGCCAAAAGGCCAAGCAAGCCATGCATATTTCCGGCCAGTCGCCCATTCCCGTCCAGTCCAGCCGCCCCATTAGCCAGCTTCGATTTCCTGCCTCAACTGGGCATTCCAAGTATTTGCCATGTACTTAATTAGCTCAACTCCCCGTCGGCTGGGTGTCTTTCAAACCACTTGGTACACCCTGTGCCCTATGTGTGTGTGTGTGTGTGTGTGTGTGTAAGGGCGCATGTGCGGCCAGGGGGTTAGCGATTTAGCTTATGATGAAACAACTTCAGCAGTCCAAGAACTGCTGCTGCATTGTTGTTCGCATGCCGGCGCTGCAGTTGAAAGATGCCGCACACTCCAAATGGCCCCCATGCTAAGGGCACACATAGCTCCCATGTTCCACGTACAGCCACTGCAGTACCACTGTGTGCGTACGTGTGTGTGTGTTGTGGTTTGGTGTGGTGGCTGCGGTTATATATTTACAAGCATGCCTAAGAATCGTGTGTAACTAGCGGCACATTCTGAGCTAATTAAATCCACATTCTATGCAATTGCTCACACTTGCTTATCAGCTGAAACGAAACGATAACCTTTTTGACCTCTGGTACACAATTTACAAGCTACTCTAACGAATCCGACAACTTGGATAACTCTAAATTTGGAACATGTACATTATCAATTAGAATTAGATAAGTATAACCAGCAATTAGATTAGGAAGTCGCTATAAATTGGGCATAATTTGTAGACAAGTGGCATATAGTGGAGACAATGGCAATTAGACTGGAAGCCGCTATAAATGATAGATAATTTATAGGCGAGTACAAAACAATAGTAGATACGTTTGCGTCCTACGCTAAAATTGATACGCTTCATTATGATTGGGAAACAACTTTCACTGGCGAATGACTGGAAACAAAATAGAAACCGACAATCTTGAGATCAGAGCAAGTGCTGATCGGTGAGATCGTGTGCTAGTAACGTGACACAGGCAAACAACTTCATTTGTCATCCCAAACATATACAAACACACACACACACATACACACAGCCACGCACACACATATACTCATACTCATGCTCGAATTGCTGGTTTTTGGAACGTGACTGCCAGGCAAACAGTCGATAAACAAACGTGCCGGAATATTGTTTGAACTTAATATAGAGCAAGAACATACAGTAGTGACTGTATACAATAGACACCGGAATACTTTAGTCGACTATATGTATACGTATATAGACTGAGGCAAACGTAACACAAGTCGGCATTTGGAAAGTGCATGCTAAATCAAGTCGACTAGGTATATAAATAAAGAGAGAAACAAACTGCTATGAGTATATTGAAAACAGAAAAAATATAACAACACACCCCCTTCCAGCCTTCTGGCGTCAACAAGCCAATAACAGCAAATGCCAATACTCGCTTTGGCCTAAATACACAAGGCGTTAACAAATGGGCAAGTGAGCAAGCGTTACGGTCTTCGACGAATCTTTGCTGACCTGCAAAGGAAATAGGCCAGCTAGAACATTATCTACAATGTATCTGTAATACGGGAGCAAATAGCTTGCCAAGCCACGTAGTGGATCTATCAATACAAAATATTTGATCATTTACAATTTTTGTTAAGATAAGATAATAGATAGAGATAAAGATAATATATAAATAGAGAAATCTTAGGTAAGAACTGTGATGACGTAAATCTAAGATTTCTTTATATTATTTTAGACGGTTTATTCTACGAGATTTCTTACTACGAAAAGTAAGTAAGTCTAATCCTCCGTTATTTCTAAAACTTGCATAAATACATACATACATATACGTTGTGTATGTATCGAGACATCGAGACATTCGAGTTAACTTCCAACAGAACAAAATATATTTTGTTAGATTTTACAAATGACAAATTGATTAACGGCTTAACACATACATATATATGTATATATATGGGAACAATAAAAGTGAGACTGTCTGAAAGGAATGCGCGAAGAGTTCCTTTTGTTATATGGCTTTGGTTACA
Organism: Drosophila mayaguana; assembly: GCA_037075325.1. Lineage (NCBI taxonomy): Eukaryota > Metazoa > Arthropoda > Insecta > Diptera > Drosophilidae > Drosophila > Drosophila mayaguana. The sequence goes on along the minus strand of JBAMCG010000037.1, from coordinate 6,689,641 downwards.
TGATTCACAAGCCATCATGGTAGAGCATTCGCAAGATATCTCAAATCGATATCGGAATGGGTTTTGTGGATGACTGGAGAAACACATAGGGAGAGGGAGAGAGAGAGAGAGAGAGAGAGATAGGGATTGCCTAAGGCTACTGCGCAGAAGTTGAGGCCGGGCTACGCACGCACACTCAGCTCAGACGCTTTGTTATTTGTGTGTTCGATGAACCGAAATTATTGCTGACCCACTTTCCAAATTAACGCACTAAATGGCAAATGGAATCCACAAAAAAAAGCACACAGCTCGGCGATAGAAAGAGAACACCTTCCAGAGAGAGCGCATCTGTTTATGTGTGTGTGTGTTTGTGTGGGAGAGCGAAGTGCCAATCGAGAACGACGTCGCATCGACGTTGCGATCGTAAAGAAAAATAATGATAAATTTGTTTTTGCTTGTGCTGTGTTTGTGTGTGTGTGTGTGTGTGTGTGCTTGCTTGCTTGTAATTTACGCAACGCTCGCTCGTTTGCCGATTTTTGCTTTGCTACTTGTTTTGGGGGCAGCGGACGCAGCACGAGATCAACAACCATCTACAGCAGCAGCGCAGCAGCAGCAGCGCTCTTTACACAATAACTTCAATTTGAAATCAAAACCTGTTCCAAACTTGGCAAGCTTGCCACACGTCTCGGCCAAATCAAAAAGCTGGCTCAAGCCAAGCTTTGACGTCAGCAGCGTCGCGTCGCTGCTGGCACTAGTGCTGTCGCTCTCGCCGCTGCTGCTGTTGTTGTTAATCGTTGTGACTGTACTTTTTTTGTTGTTTGCATTGAAAACTTGTTTGTTGTTGTTACTGCTGCTGCTGCTGCTGCTGCTGCTGTTGCTGTAGCTGAAGCTTTGCTTGAGCTTTCCTTGGGTGTTGATTGAAATCGATCTGTGCAGATCTGAAGCAGTTCACGAAAGGGGGACTTAGCGGTTAAGTTCTGAAGCTTTGACCTTGTAGTCTCAATGTTATCAGATACAAGGCATTATTTGCACGTATGCATGTATGTATGCATGTATGCATATGTGTGTGTGTGTGTTTAGATACATATATAATTTAGTGGGGCTTAAAGTGAGGCCTGTCCATGTAATTAATAGTGCCGGGACTGACGGCAGGCTGTGCCACGCCCAGTGCTTGTCGTTTTTGGAACGAGCGGTTAAATGACGCTTTCCTGTGTATTTAAGGTGTCTAAACTTGACTACCGTGCGGAGGGCTTGAGCCTGGACTAGCAACAACACAGCAGAACACATCTCAGCACAACGCAGCAGAAAGCAACGCAAACGCTCGCAGCGTCCGTAACCTTGCCCAAGACTCACTCAACAGTCAACAGTCAGCAGCCAGCAGCCAGTAGCCAGCATCCCATGGCCCCCAACCCGCCCGCTGCTGCTGCCGCTGCTGTCGATGACCATTATTTTAGCCAGCCCAGACACAAGCTACGAGTGTGGACCGAGGACTGAGGACTCTGACTGCTGGCTACTGTTGTGCTTTTTGTTTTTGCTGTACCCGAGCTGGCAGACGCAGTAGCAGCAGCAGCAGCAGCAGCAGCAGCAGCAGCAGCAGCAGCAGTAGCTGAAGAAAACTCAACTCGCATGACAAACAGTTGCAGGCAAAGCAAATAATTAGTATACATCGATTATCTTGCGCCCGGGCTCAAATGTGTCTGTCCATATGTGTATGTTTATATATGTACCTGGCCCGTTGGCTACTGTGCTGCCGATGCTGGCTTCAAACTGGTCCAACTCCAGATGTTGGCACATCGCACACGCGCTGCTTCCTCTCGATGATGTTGCCGCTGTCGCAGTTGCTGCCGCTGCGGTTGCCGCTGCCGCTGCCGTTGCCATTGCCGTTGCAGCGCCTACGCGAGCGCGCGCCCATACAGCCCACAAAACGAGTTCCCCCGAAGCCAGTCGAGCATTCTGCATTCTGCATTCGCCATATGCGCAGCCATAAAATGCCGCGCCAGAACTGTACACAGCGGCAGACACATCCAAGTTCCATGGAGCACAAGCAACGTTGATGACGATGACGGCGACGTGTGCTCAGCTCGTGCCAATTCTTTGACTTTAAGTTCGCGATTGTGTTTGGGTTTGTGTTTGCGATTTCAGCTTTGGCAGTTGGCAGTTGCATGTAAAAGTGTGTATGTATGTATGTATGTATGTATGTGCATTCGTAATTATGCACAAGCATTCACTTGCAGTTGCTCAAACGCCTTAGAAGGCCATCAGACTGCAAAAGGTAAAGTCCATTTGCATTTAATCAAAATTGTTTTTCATTACGTCCATAAACCCAATCGGGCCAAGTATCCAATTTCAAGACTATCTAGTTATGTATGTATACTTAAGCACATACATATATGTACAGACGCATGTGCATGCAATTCTAGCTGTGGATGGCTTAAGCCTAATTAATATATGACTGACAGTTGCAAACCTAAATTAGTAACTAGCTACAGGCTAAGTAAATGCACTGTCATTATAAGCTGGATGCAATTTAGATATTCCGTTCAACATTTACAACCCCTGGTATGTTATTATAATTTTTTAAATAAATCACTGACGGAATAATAATGTTATATATATTTGTATGCATATTGGAAATGTTAAGTAGAATCTTTCAACTATAAGTCTATGTCGTCTTTAATAGAATATGATGATGATGATCTGAAAGCTGTCCAATTTAGTCGATAATATACTCTCTTATGCAAAATATGCCATTATGGAAGACTTAACTATTTGAATGTATTTTCTATAACTGTGCCGCATATTTGTACATATGTAAAATCGGGAGAGTTGTTCGGCTATCAAAGCGTTCTATGTTATATATTATTATTTAAATTATCTATTTCTCTATATATAATATTATTTAAATTTAGTCACAATAATCTTTTAATATTCAAATGGAATTAAACTGATTCGAAATTGAATTGCAAATACAAAATGATTCTATACTAAATATATTCTATATTATTTTGTAATTTACTTCCCCCATTTTGTCGGCTAACTGACAATAGTTAAGTACGGGAAACAAATGGTGTCATAATTAATGATAAATGCCCTTACATGTCAATTTGTACTAATTGAGGCAACGTAATTTGGTAGCTAATGTGCTGATATTTGGCTTCGGGGAAATGTTACATTAAAGTCATTTTATTTGAGCAATAAGACGTTTGGAGTTTCATGTGCAAAACTTGTTAGCCCTTCCATTTTTGTTTTGCTGCTGCTGGCTAATGAGTTATCAACGGATGTTGCTCGCTTCGTAGCCTGCAGCCTCCAAAGGCAACACACTTCTATCTCTCTTTCACTTTTGTACAGGGCTTTCTCTCTCTCTCTCTCTCTCTCTCTGCCTGCGGCCGACTGGCGGCTACTGTCTAGCGGCTACTGTTGCTACATGCATACCCATACATATATATATATAGAGATAGAGAATAAATAATCTTGATTGACTTACGGCTTTCAGTTGGTAATGATGATATTTTCATCATCCGTTTGTTTTATCAGAATATTCTTGACGCTGTTGTTCTTCAAGTAGCTGTACATTTGGCCATGGCCAAGTACATGGGAGTTACCAACAGCGGAGCTACCTGCACTTGAGCTACAACTTCAACATGGGCCCGTGTGCTTTTGTCTAGTGAAATGTTGAAAGCATCATTAATTTTTTCTTTTTTTTTTTTTTTGGTTTTTATAGTATCTTTCGCCTCTTAGCCCAAACTTTAATATACATACACATACAGGCAGCATGTGTGTGTGTGTGTGTATGATAATTGCAGGCGGAAAGCAGAGACAGAGATGGAGAGAAAGAGGGAGAGAGCACCAAATACTACACAAGTAGCAGAGCTGGATGACCCATAATTACCGCACACCGGTCCCAGTCACAGTCCCAGTCGCGGCCAACAGAACAATCATGGGAAAAATGACTGTAACTCTCTGTCCGTGTTCTGTTTGTTGCCTTTAAAAAGTACAATAATTTGAGCAATGGCAACGGCAAAGGCAAAGGCAAAGGCAATGGAAATGGAAATGGAAATGCTTCGTTTTATGATTATCTTGCCATTTACAGGGCACGCATAAACACAAAAAGCACGCAGCTGGAGCAGCACCAGGTCGCAACGGGCCCCCAAATACTGATCCCATTCCCAGTTTCATTCGCACTCAACAAACCTCAATCTCAGTAACTCTCAGTCGCCCCAGTTCTCTTTTTTGTCAATTTCGAGATAATATTCGTCACCAAGCCGTAATTTGATTTCCATGCCCTTACCACTAGCAGAATATATTAAAATTTCAAGGTATATGAAACAGTTTATTTACTTAAATACGAACAAGGAGAAGTTCTCAACTCCCATAGAAAATAATTAATTCTAATAAATAAGAAATATAGCATGTTTTCATTGTAATTACCACCATATGAATTTATAATGATTATAAGAAATAATAATATAGACGATAATATTATATTTTTTTATTATATATAATATAACAAATTTGTTAATTAAAGCTCTAATACATCAGATGTGTTTATTATAATTAAGATTTAAAAATTACGAAATTAACACCAATCAAATATTTATAAATTAGTCTGTAGCCCAAGGCCTTACTTCGTGCATAACTGTATCGTATAATATATTTATACAGTTACAACTGTGCTGAGCTAAACTAACATACATACACATGTGTAACTAAATGCGGTCGCTTAGATTTTATCTGAATGTTGTGTTCGTTCACACAATTAATTTTATTGCAATATTTTATTAACTATATAAATTTGACAACTACTCAGGGCATGCCTCTAGGGCAAGGTATTACCTGTGCGACTTTCTGCTAACATCTGAGCATTCCTGTTTATTTTTTTTACTTTTATTATCGCCAGCGCTGACGCAGCCCTTTTTGAGCCCTGGAACAAGTGCAGCGAGCAAGTGCACCTTTATCTGTGCCTTTACCTTTACGTTTACCTCTACCTTTACCTTTACCTCTGTCTCTACCTATGCTAATTAGTGCAGCGGCCTCGGCCTTGTTTTTATGCGCTTTCAGCGTGAACTGTCCAGCCGGCCGTTCGGTAGCTACGTCGCTCGGCTAGCTGCATAAATTTTCTGCTCCAAGGCAAAAAGAGCATACCGATACCACATACTCGCACATAAATAATTTATGCGCCAACTTTCATGGGAAAAGTGAGACAGAAAAACGTTAAGCGGAAATTGGAGTCGGTGTCCTGACAACGGATTTTTACATGCGACCGCAGGACAGGTGTGTGCAGTGGTGTACCTTATAACATATCATAATCAGAGGGTTGTTAATAAGCGCCCACAGCGTGACGAAGCTCTAAAGATTTTCCCTCTGCATGTCGTACTGTATTATGTAGGTGAGATAGGTGACCAGGCCGGACATATAGATCAATATCAGCTCGTTGGATACCTCGAATAGACCCAAAGGACGCACTCGCAATTCGTTATAATTCAGGCGGCTCAAGAACATTTCCAGCTATAACAGATCCAAAAACAGAAAAGACAATTGGAGTATGTTATATATATTTAAAGTGTGGAACATATAATAAAGCGTATATAACGAATCAGTTTAGTTAACATTAAGATAGAGAGATGCAATCACAATGTTCACCTTCATATGCCAATCTCTGTTATTGGTAATGTAGTAATTCTCCACGCTGAGCCAACGAATAACTCGGGAATTGCTGCGTGCAATGTGAACCGCCACGGTTAGCAATAAAATATCCATCAATATCTTAATAACCATGAGCCATAGGCTGACGCCCCCAAGATTTTTCATTATGAAAAACGCAATCGATCCTATGCTCAACAACTTAAATATTAGAACAACACATAGTGGGAACTCGAATAATCTGTGAAAGCTGTGGACCACTCGAGGAATCCCGTCGTAAATTTCCAGACACTGATCTAGGCGCTGGGCAGCTGCTTTTAGTTTCCTCCGACTAGCTGGAATACCGTTAATGGTCTTCAGTTCGCTTAGCTGCTGGCGGAGCTCGTGCCGTACATAAGCATTAACCTGATCGTAAATAACGCCAATGCTGAGGAATGCCACAAAGTATAAATTTAACATTACGGATGCATTGGCCGTATTATATAATTCGCAAATTGTGGTCAGAGCATAATAGACATCTACATCAGATATCCTCCCTGGAATCAAGTAGTAGCTCTCATACATCAGACCGATTATTTTTAAGAGCAGCAAAGTCACGACCAATTTGGTGCCATAGCCCACATGCTGACATCCTCGAAGGGCATATATCTTTTGAAAAAGCCTCAGGAATCTGTTGACCAAATCAACCACTCGTTCTCCATACCAAAACTGTATCAGCAGGGTGTAGACGCCACAAGCCACATATATGCATACACGAATGAATAGGATTATCCTAATATCAGAAGTTTTGAACGAAAACATAAAACTACTATATACTTGAATAAATTGACCACACATCACTATCCTTAAAATCAGGCAGACCCACTTGTACCACCTTCGATTCTGGGCCACCAAACGATTATCGGTTCCATTGCTCTTCACGCTGAAGCAGATGATTCCCATAATTGTGGCATAGTTCAAAGATCCTCTTAATATGCATAGAGATACCGAAGAGGCGTTAAACTGCCACCGTCGACTTCCGAACATGACTATTCCAATAATGGCTAATCACATAAGCTGACCGTAGTCATATGTACTCAATATTAAATCGATTTAATTTGTTAAAAGTCGGCACTTGAGAGCTCCATTGATGCACATGTCAAGAATTCAATTAGTTAATTAGATTCCGAGCCCCGAACAATCTGATTACTAATATTTACAATTAATATGGATGGCATTCTGTATACAGGAAAAATTCAAAGGCGCATCAAAGGTTTTATTTACATTTTATTACAAATAAATTTTAATTTTTTGTAATAATAGATAGGTTTATGCTTTGGTTTTAATTTTGATTTGATTGCATGTCATATTGTATTATGTAGGTGAGATAGGTAACCAAGCCGGACATAAAGACCAATATCAGCTGATTGGATACTTCAAATAGACCCAAAGGACGTACTCGAAATTCGCTATAATTCAAACGGCATAAAAACATTTCCAGCTAAAACAAAGAGAGTAAAAAATTTTGTTACAATTTTTAAGCATGCTATGCACTAAGAGGCAAAAGATGTTTATTTATATTTCTCTTACGATTTCGACTACACGTTGAATTGAATAATAAATAAATAATGTTACAGCCATATATCTCATCGTGAGTTGGAAATATGAGACTCACCTTCATATGCCAATCCTTATCCCCGCTCACATAGTAGTTCTCCAAGCTGAGCCGTCGAAAAACCCTCGAGTTGCTGCTTGCAATGTGAACCGCTGTAGTCAGCAATAAAATATCCAATAATATTTGAATCAATAGTAGCCATAGGCGGATGCTTTCATATAAATTTAAAGTGATGATGTAAGCAATTGTCGCCAAGCTTAAAAACCCATACGACAGAAAAATACATAATGGAAACTCAAATAGTCTGTGAAAAGCGTTTCCCACTTGGACAATCTCATCATAGATGGCCAAGCCCTCGTCGAGGCAGTGGCTAACGGCCTTTAGCTTCCCCCGGCTAACAGAGACTCCGTGGCTCGAGTTTAGTTCCGAAAGCTGCTGTCGCAGCTCGTGTCGCACAAAACTGTTGACCTGGTCATAAGCGATGCCTATGCTGAGGTATGCCACGAAGTTCAAATGCAATATTATAGACGCATTGGCAGTATTATAGAAATCGCAAATTGTGGAAATATAATACGTATCCAATAATAGCATCATTTCTGGGATCAAGTAGCAACTCTCATATATGCGACTGATCACCTTTAAGAGCAGCAGAGTCAGAACCCATTTGCCACCAATGCCAAAATCTTGACATCCTGGCAGTGCATATATCCTTTGAAAGATCCTCAGGAATCTGTTGACCAAATCAACCACTTGTTCTCCATACCAAAACTGTATCAGCAGAGTGATGACGGCACAGGCTATATAGATGCATACACGAAAGATAAGGATTATCGTATAATGAGATGCATTGAGCACATGCATAAAATTTCTATATATGTGAATATAGAGGCCACACATGACAATCCTTGAAATCAGGCAGAACCATTTGTACCACTTTCGATTCTTGGCCACCAAAGGACCATCACTTCGATTGCTCTTGACGCTAAAGCAGATGATTCCCATAACTGTAGCGTACTTCAAGGATCCTCTTAAGATGCTCGCAGAGACTGCAGAGGCGTCAAACCGCCACCGGCGACTTCCGAACATGACTAATACAATAATAACTAATCATACAAGCTAACAGTAGTCATATGTACTCAATATGAGCTCGATTTTATTTGTTTGATTGTTAACTGTCGACGCTGAAGGACGCATCGATGTGTATCTTGATTTAATAGACTTATTAATTATATTTTTTTCGATGCTTTTTTATTGTAAATAAATGTGGTTTGTATTAGAATTAGAAAGATAAACTCATTAATGTAGTGTATAATTTCGAGAATTGATAAATACATATTCGACGTTAGTACATAAAAAATTCGTCTGATAATTAAGTTGCTGTTAATTGATTCAACAAAAAGCGCCAGAAGTCACACCTATGGTGTTTTTATGAAATTAATTTCTGTATAAAATGTACAGAAATAGAACGAATTAATTCTTTTTCGACACACCAAAGATTATATATAAATCGTAAAAACTTCATCTCCTGAAGATAGAGCTCTCCAAATGTACTAATAATTGTATAAACAGTCGGAAAAAGTTACATATTCACAATATTCAAGTTAAGTCAAGTTATGCAGGTGAATCACTGCTCGACAGACAAATCTATGCACTTCATGGCCAGGCCACTGGGGCGTGGCAATTTATTAATTTTCAAAATAAGAACTATTTTTTGACCTATGACCGAGCCATATTGTAGTGAACACTCTCCTTTCTGTTTGTTGATGATCTATTCCTTTTATTAAAAATATATAACTTCGCAGCTTTCGTTTCAAATTGGATTAGTTTTCATGTCGTACTGTATTATGTAGGTAAGATAGGTGACCAGGCCAGACATAAAGACCAATATCAGCTTGTTGGATACTTCAAATAGACCCAAAGGACGTACTCGAAATTCGTTATAATTTAAACGACTCAGGAATATTTCCAGCTAAAAAGAACAGAACAACTTTTAGTAGTTGATTTATGTACCCATAGATTGGAGTTAATCTACTGTCATAATTGAACCTAATTATTAGTCTATCCATCTGGAAATATGATACTCACCTCCATATGCCAATGTTTGTTTCCGCTCACATAGCAGTTCTCCAAGCTGAGCAGCCGAATAACCCTCGAGTTTCTGCTTGCAATATGAACCGCTATGGTCAGCAATAAAATATCCAAGAGTATTTTAAACGCCAATATCAATAAGCGAATGCCGCCATATATATTTAGCATGATGAAGAATGCGATTGAAGCCATGCTCAAGAACCCAAACAATACAATAATGCATAATAGAAACTCGAATAGTCCGTGAAAAATGTTTCCCACTTGCTGAATCTCCTCATAGATGGCCAGACACTCGTGGAGACAGTGGCCAACGGTTCTTAGCTTCCTCGAACTAACGGCAATACCGAGGCTCGAGTTTAGTTCATAAAGATGTTGCCGAAGCTCATGTCGCATATAATTGTTGACCTTGTCATAAGCGATGCCTATGCTGAGGTATGCCACGAAGTAGATGTGCAATATTATGTAGACATTGGCCGTATTGTATATATCGCATATGATAGATACAGCACTGCTATACTCGGAGATTAGTAGTGGAATCAGGTAGCAAAGCTCATAAGCCAAGCAGATCACTTTCACGAGCAGTAAGAGCAGCACCCACTTGTCGCCATAGCCCATATCTTGGCATCCTGAAAGCGCATTTATCCTTTGAAACAGTCTCAGAAACCGATTCACCGTATCAACCATTCTACGTCCATACGAGAACTGCATCACTAGAGTGGAGATAGCGCAGACAACACAGATGAAGAACCGAATGAAAACGATAAACCTTAACTGTGAAATATCAATCATGTAAATATAATTGTTAAGAATACAATATAGGCCACACATCAAGATCCTGGACATCAGGCAGAAACATGGGTAAAACTTTCGATTCTTAGCCACCAGGCGACCATCGCTGCCATTTCTCTTCACGCTGAAACAGATGATTCCCATAAATGCACCGTACATCAAGGATCCCCTTAAAATGCTCGCAGAGACCGCAGAGGCGTTAAACCGCCACCGACGACTTCCGAACATGACTAATCCAATAATAAAAAAATGTCAAATGGGTTGACGGGCTTTACATGTAGAAGAAATGCACTCGACTTTAATTGAAGACCACAATTGACAGTTATCTGTAGAGTCCAATTAACTAATTAGCGGTGCCCTTAATGAAATTATAATTTCTGTAACATAGGCAACCATTTCGCTTATATAAAATGTATTTATTAATTTGTATAGCTGTTTTTAAATAATACTATATAGAATAATAAATACTGACAACAAAGATTATCGCTTGCTTTCAATTCAAATTTCAAATCTTATTCGATTGCATGCCATATTGTATTATATATGTTAGATATGTTACGAGGCCGGACAGAAAGACCAATATCAGCTCATTAGATATCTCAAATAGCCCCAGTGGACGCACACGGAACTCGAAGAAATTCAATCGACCCAAAAACATCTCCAGCTGTAATGAATTCAAATAAATGAGGATAGGAGAGTTGTTAAGTGGGATTTTTAGTAATCAATTAAAAAAGCAAAAGTGCTTTAAAATGGGAAGAAAATAAAGATAATTAATAAATATAAAAATAAAGTAACTCTTGGGCTATTGACTGGAATATGCTCGCAAATAAATTCAATTTCCATTCACCATGACCCATGGCACCTGAGTATATATGCCTAATTTTCCAGTCTCCAACTTCTATAACGGCGAAATGACTTGTGTTCATAGGGACAGACGGACAGACAGTCAGGCTGATAATATACTGATAATATTTTATATACTATAACGAATATGCCTGTTTTCTCGTTGGTAGTGCATTCGTATGTTTATGAATTCAATACATGAAACTGGGCCACAAACTTCAGGCTTACCTTCATGTGCCAATCGTTGCGTTCGGTCACATAGCAATTGTCGAGGCTTAGGCGGCGCACCACGCGGGAGCTGCTGCCGGCGCCGTGAATGGCCAATGTCAGCAGCACCACGTCGATGAACAGTCGAGCCACCAGCAACCAGAGCGCCACATTACGAAATCGCTGCAGCATTATGAAGTAGGACACCAATGTCATGCTCAGGAAGGCGAAGAGCAGTATGAGACATAGCGGCAGCTCCATCAGCCGATGAAATGCGCTGCCCACCCGCTGGATATCATCGTAGATGGCCAGACACTGGTCCAGCCGGCAGCCAGCGGCCTTTAGCTGCCGTTGACTGGCTTGACAGCCATTTGGCTGCTCCAGGCCGCGCAGCTGGCGTCGCAGCTCGTGCCGCACATAGCAATTGACCCGTGCGTAGAGGGCTCCCACACTGAGGTAGCCCACAAAGCAGATGTGACCGATCATGGTCGCATTGGTGGTAACGTAGAGTTCACAGAATATGGTTACAAACAGTCGCATATTCCACCCGCTGAACAAGTCCGGAATTTCGCAGAACACTTCGTTCATGATGCAAATCATCTTGAAGATCAACAAACTCAACTCTCGCCTGCCACCAAAGTCTCTCGCCTGGCCGCCGGGCAGCGCGTTGACCTTGTGAAATAGCTTCAGATAACTGTTGACCACACGGAGCACATGTTGATCAAACCAGAATTGCATTGTCAGAGTGACAAAGGCACAGACGAGGCAGCACACCAACCGAATCCAGGACAGTATAATCAAGTGGGAGTTATCCAGAGTGGCGATGTAATCGAGACTCAGATAGCTATAAATGCCGCATATTAGCAAACGCGTTAGCAGACAGAACCACTTGTACCAGAAGCGGTTCTGGGCGACCAGGCAGCCATCGGTGCGATTGCCCTCGATGCCAAAGCAGATGATTCCCAGAAATGTGGCATAACGAAAAGCTACATGCAAGATGCTCGCCGAGGGCGAGAAGGCGCTCAGCTGGCGATGCCGACCGAACATGACTAAGCGAGGGAATTTGCGGAATGTTGTAGTGTTGCATTGCCTGGCAATATTTATAAGCACATGCACAGTCATACACACACACACGCGCATACATGTGGAGGAGTATGTGCCTGTGTATGTATTGACTGATTGCTTGGTCAAGGTCGGTCTTTGCCCACTTATCTTGAGGGTTCATTAAGCTAATGGTAAATAGGAATAATATTTTGATAACGCTGTGCGCTCCAGCGCGTGTTGTTATTGGAAATAATTGCATAGCTATTGCAAATGGTTTGTATTACGATAATTGAATTTAGAACTAATATTTGCAGTGCATATTCATTGATACCATCAAGATATTTACTTGACACCATGCACGCAACCCCACATTTATTTGAGGCATATCATTTTTAGTCTATGTACCTAAACGTTTGTTTATTGCCAAACACGGCAAACTCCATTCCTAATCTCTGCACTCTATCTTATCGTTCATATATTCGCCACAGACTGCTGGGCCACACATTAGTAATATTGATATGAAGCATGCTAAATCCTCAACTAGCTTTACTTATTAAATATCGACGGCTACTACGAATCATTCTATATCTGACAAAGCAGAAAACGGTTTTTTGTAAATTTGGAGGAAGGAAGAAGGAACTTTAACTGCACATTGCGGGTTCCCCAATGAATAGATAGATTTTAAATATAATGGATTTTGTATATTCCCCATACAGTCCATTATATATAAAATCTATATATTCATTAGGGTATATTCCCCACACAATCCATTATATTTAAAATCTATATATTCATCATGCAGTGAAAATTCACAACTTTTAAAGCTATTTTTACTATAAACCTAAGCTAAAATCGAAGTCTAAATTTAACGAATTTGTTTATTGATTTATGAAAGATTACAATTAATCTAAAATTAGGACTAACTTAAGAATTAAGCAACGATAAACTAACAAAATAATAATATACATGAAACTGAGGTACCTACCAAATTAAGAGCTTAACTCATGATCATACATACATATATAATTTTAATTTTGTATATTTGAAGAGTGCTGAATCAAAAATGTAATTAGGTATTAAAACATGTATTCTTCGCTTGTAGAAGAAACTAAGTAATATCACAGATATGTATGTACGTATACACCTGTCTAGAGTTCCACATTTAGCTTGGCTATTCCCCCATTGGTTTTCGATTCACACGCTCACGATCCTGCCTGGTGATATTGTTGTTGCTGTGAGCTGACGGTCTAAGCTCCCCCATGTAAATGACGCCCCCATTTCATGGGATGCGTGTACGTGATCCTCTGGCATATCTTTTATGCTACATCTTCTCTCCTACTCCTAAATATTGTATAGGTCTGTGCACGATTACAGCGCTCAGTGATTTGCGTCCAGATCGGAGAGATCTCTCAAGCTGCTTACCTCAGACAGCGCCCCTGCCATTGAGTGCCATTTGAAAAGAATTTTCTCATTGTTTTTTTATACATTTTTGTAGGTTTTTTTTTAGGTAATTACAGTAACAACAAGAGGAGCATGAACAATGCGAGGCCAGGGGACAACGGACGAAGCACGTACATTTTCCAGCATTGTACAAAAATTGTGGGAACAATCACGAAATGAGCACTGGAAACCAAAAGTGCTTTGCATGTTATGTTTGCTGTTCATTTTGCGCAAATTGGCTTGGCTCAACTCAACTCAACTCAGCTCAGCTCAACTTGGGTCACCTTGGTTTGGCTTGCTTTGGTTTTGGTTTTGGCTTTAAAATTGCGAAAGCCAGACCAGACCAAACCAAAGGAAATCATGCGAAGCGGTTCGCCACAACTTGGTCAGCAGATTAGAGCAAACCGAGGGCTGCCAATTGCTCAGCGTGACCTCACGTCCAAAGGCAGACACGCAGCCTCAAAATGCGAAAGAGAGACGGAAAGAAAGAGAGAGGGAGAGTGATACGTGTAGCTAGGTGAATGGGTGGTGCCATAAAGGCCGGCAACTTTCAGCAGGGTTGATTGATTTCTATTGTGAAGACAGTGTGTGTGCGTGTAGCTGTGTGTATGCTTGTTGTGTATGCATGTGCATGTGTGCGTGTGCGTCAGTGATTCACGGCCTTGGCTTGCTTTTCACGCTTTTCCAGCCATTGCACTCTCTGAATGATCTCTGACATTAATGATGATTAATGAAAACGCAACGCTATTACATTTTTCCCCTTTCCACCATTTGCTATAATTTATTGCGATTTCTTTTTACAGTTCCCGTTTTCTGAGCGCCGTTGCAAATATGTGAAAGCCGCGAAATAGAAAAACGACAAAACAGCGAATGAGTGTGTGCCTGTGTATGTTGCGTGTGCTTTGTGCGACTGTAGCTGCACAAGTTTTATGGCAGCAGAGCTAGGCTTCACCGTTACGACATTGCGAAAAAAGCAACAAATCAACGGCAAGCTGTGCCAGAAATTGTTGTTGTTTGTTTTGTGTGCGAGGCCAAATGCAAAAAGGTGCAGGCGAAAATGCGGACAACGCGACTATGAGCTGGTTCGTTCATCTCTGCTGTTCTCTGTCTCCATCCCTCTCTCTCTCTCTTCCTCTCTCATAGCTTCTATGAGTAATGCGTGCGAGAGTGCATGCGTGTGTGCAAGCGCATGTGTGCGTGTGTTTGAGTGCATTGCGAATGCGAATGCCAGCATTAAAAATCTTGAAATTACATGCTAATAACCATACCCGTGCAGCTACTTCCATAAGTGGGCAAATGGTATGTTGGACATGCTTGTTACTAAATGCACAGCATGTAATTTAGTTTTGCAAAATGCCATTGTTACATAAAGACATACGAATAGCCGTATATATGTATATACGTATGTATGTATGTGGTTAGATACAAACATGCATGCATACACATACATTCACTTCCAATTGAATTCAAAATATCACTATTGCGCAGCTTAGATTCCAAAAGTACATACATATACACATATGAATGTATTTATGTAAATGCACAGTGTCTCAAATTGAAGCACACATGCATGCTCATATATGAATGTGTGTAGACGAGTATATGTGTGTATGCATGTAGTATGTGTCTATGAGAGCGTTGGGCGCATGGGCCGCCAACTGAGTGGCCGGCCGGCCGCTCTTCAGGCAGCATCAATCTTCATCAAGCCGATGCCGATGCCGACACCGACGCTGACGCCGATGCCGACGTCGTAGTTTGCCTAAGGCTTGCCGGAAGTGACAGCCAATCTAATGTTAAGTGCCCACTCCACGGGCTACACATTCATTACAACTGGAAAGCATTTTCTCAAATGTCTGCAGGCAGCGTTGGATACAATGTGGCACACACAGAAATACACTTGTATGTGAAACGCTGTACAGTGGAGCTCCGACATGAGAAGCACAGCTTAAAATACATACATATATCTTGAAATATCTTAATTTGTAGAAATAAAAATACCAACTTAATAAAAATACTTACATAATATACATAAGTATGTTCCGAATCTGAGCCAAACCCAGATAAAAATCTGTACGCCATATAGTTTTCTATTTCCATGCAGTCGTCATACAAAACAATGCAACTAAGTATACTGCAGCGGTATTTCACTGTAGTAAACAGTTGCTCTTGCTTAGGACCGCTTTATACGAGCATTCGAAAGTTTCGCTGACTCATTTTCGTTTTCCCTCCACTTAGGCACTCACTTTTCTCATTTCGTTTCACACGAATCACGCTATCAAGAGGGCCCTCCCTCCTCATACTTAAATAAAAAGCTTTGAATTTTTATTTTTTATTTATTTTTTTACTTTTGAATTCTTTTCTTTTATTTATTTTATTTTTTTTTTTAAGATCTTTAACTTTTTGCTAAAAAGTACATTATACAGTTGTATTGTAGTGTGTAGGTTATACAATATTTAGTTTCATTTAAGGAAATATGCACAGTTTGTGTTGTTTTTTTTTTCTACTTTAAGATTTTCTCTCCCCTAAAGAACGTCAATAACAATTAGACAGTTCTCTTCAGTAGAGTTTACAATTTTGTTTACCGTAATGCGAATTAACATATTATACACAATTAACAGAGAATAGTCAAAATAGTCTCTGTAGTTTGTTTGCTTTAAATAATTTCAATTAATAAATTACATTTAGACAAAATAATGTACAATTTTTTTATTGAGATCATGACAAACTGTAAATACTTTCGGCACACGCGTACAGCAGAAGCCGGAAACACGCTGAGAACGCTTTGAAATTGGGGGTTTGTTATTAGTAATTAATTTGTAATTTTTTTTGTTTATGAGTGTGCGTGTTGGTGTGCTGTCGTATTCGAAGCCCACTAAATGTACTTTTAAGTCTTGGTTTTCTTTAAACAAAAATATACAAATATAAAAAAACATAAGTTAAATAATAATAAAAAAAATATGTAATAAATATCAATTATTGCAGTTATTGTTCCTACACCCTTTGCACATTCTCTTCTCCCCATTTGACCCAATTTCGCTATTATGGCTATCAGCCTCAACGTGGTCGCTGCTGATCTGATTAATTTTACGTTTTGGCACTCTCAAATCTCCATTGTAAGCTTTGCGTACGGGAAAGTTGCCTGCAAATGAAAAGAAACGAAATGCTTTAATTAGATACAGTTGAAAAAAGTTTCTCTATCTCTGTGTGTATGTGTGTGTGTGTAAGTGTGTGTAAATAGCTAAAGTGTAAACGGTTGACCTTCAAATGTGAACGAAAGGAAAAGGCAAAGCGACGACGACAAAACGCAAATGCAAACGCAAAGCAAAACGTATGGTACCGCAAACTGCAACAGAGTAAACACACATACATGTGCATATGCACACAAGCATACACACTCTATGTACATAGATAAACGGGGTATGCTGTTATCGCGCAAAAAAAACTGAAAAAACTGGATGGTAACATTAAGAACGCAACCTGGTAATGTGATGTATGCCAAAAAAAATGATGTAATTCCCCCTAAATTTATAGTAGTCACAATTCATTACATCACATAGATGTTAAAAGTAGAAAGAGAATTATTAATATATACATATGTAGATGCATTTAAATTTGTACGTTTAGGGAAGTAGAAAAAATGTTTTACTAAACTAAACTCAATAAAGTTGAATTTTAAGGGGTGTACCTATTATTTTCATCATGAGTGTATGTGTATAGACATATCTACGTACATAAACGACATATTGATACATGATTATATACATTTGTTCATTTATATATGTATATACATATATGTATATATGTAAGTATTGTCACGATCAAGGGGATTTGAAGTAACGTTCTACTTTTAATCAGCCTTATCAATTAGTCATTTCTTATGTGCGAAATTAAAACTTCTTTGAGTATTGTCAAACGGACGCAGCAACTACATTTGTTGTGGGTGCTTCATATTAGACATATTAAATGTATATACACGCATATATATGTATGTATGAATTTGTATATATTGCAAGTACATAATATAAAATCTGTATGAAGCATAGCATGAATAGTTCTTGTGTTCAACTTAACTGTGGACCTTTATAATCAATGTCTGTTTGTATATGTATGTATGTATTTAAACGGGCTTTTTTCCGCTATATTTTCCCAAAAAAAAAAAAAAAAAAAAAAAAAAAAAAAAAAAAACTTAAAAAAAAATAGATAAAAATAGAAATGTAAAAATAATAAAAAAAATTTAAGCATATGTACATATGTATATACTTCAGAATCAGCCAATCGGCACGCGCTCGCTTCTGCTAAACAGCACCTCAGAAAAAGAACAAGAAGATGAGAGAAGCGCTAGCGGCGTTGTAAGCCATTTACAGTTATAGAAAATTATAAGCCGACGACAACAAAGGGCGTCAAACAATGCGGTCACTGAGCGGGCGGCGTTGGCGGCTAGTCGATTGGTTGACTGCCAGTTCGCTGTCGCTGTCGCCGTCGACTGTCGCTCATTTCAAGCATTGTAATTTACCGTTATGGGCACGTAAAGCTTCTCAATTCATTAAGCTGTTACAGCGCTTTCTACTATAAACGAAGTGCACAACAAAAAGAGAAAGAAAGAAAGAATCCGCACCATATAGGACGGTGAGACGACAACAAAACGCGTTTTGTTTACGAAATATGTGTGTAGCGACACATGAAACAGGAACGGAGACGACAACAGAGCATAACATAAATATTTATAAGCACTTACACATACATGCACGCAAACACATGTATGCATACATACATATAAGTATGCATATGGTTGAGGCCGTGAGAGTTGCTGCATACATATTTATAAGCTTTAGTTGGAGGCGTGGTGAAAACTCGAAAGCAAAACAAAAACGCAAACAGTTCGAAGAGAAACAAAACAAATGCGTCTAACTGTGAAGTACAGTGGTGGCCAAAACATGGCAAAAACTATTTTTAAAAAAACATCGACTCAAATATGGGAAACGCTTTTCGACTCTTCTTTATACATTTTAATAAAAAAGCATGATATAAAACCAATTAAAACAGTCTAAAATGTGAATTAGTAAATGGAGAATTTGTCGCAGTTTGTAGCTGGACCTGTCACAAGCGCTAGACTCTGACGCTGCGTAAGCGCGTGACCTTCACAACGAAAAACAAGTAGGAATGTACATATATGTTTCACGTCGGCTGGCGCCGACTGCAGAATGCTCATTCAGTGCCAAAACTTTACTAGCTCCGTTTGTCTAATCGCCACGTCTCAATTTGTATATATAAATGAGTTGAGTTGTAAATTTTTGTGCCATCTATATATTGTACAGTTCTAGATACACGGTATGAGACACATTTTGGACGAATCGGTAAATATATATTTTACGAGAGTATGTATTAAAAATTTCAAGTCTCTAAAAATCAAGTCTCTATCAAACTAATATACCCATTTGTCATCCTGAATGACCAAACATTAACAATAAATGCGTAGCTCACATACATACATATACGCTCACGCAGTCAATACAAACGCGCTTATCATACGTTGGTTTTATTTATTAAAAAAAAAAAAAAAAAAAAAAAATCATATATTGGCGCCAAAACAAAATTTCATAGACGAGATTGCAAAACAACACCGAGTGAGCGCAGTCTATCTTGCTCTCTGCTCTCTGCTCTGCTATTCTCGCGCTCTTATTTAAAGAGTCTGCCCGATTGTCTGGCTTGTGTAGCATGTGTGCTTGTGTGTGGAATGAGCTGACAAACTCGGGTATAAGAGTCGTTGTGGGTGCGGTTGGGAAGGAGCAACAACAATCTACAATGTACAGTCGTGTGCCATCTTAATATTTTCATGGTTTTTTATACATACATACATACGTATGTGTGTGCATGTGCATGCGTGTGTGTGTTGTGTGTGCGGCAACCAACGACAACAGCAGAGAGCGCACTGACAGTGATTTCCATTTTAATTGAGGCCTCTCGATTAATTGCTGCAGCTGCAACTGCAGCTGCACTCGCTGACGCAATCACTTGTATATTTTTTTATGTCGATTCTATTTTTTGTGCAAAAGCTACGCAAATATTACGATTGATGTATGTATTTCTATATAATATATATAACATAATATACATATGTATATTTATATTTATACTATTAATATTTTTGGCGCGAAAAACATTTTTTTTTTTCAATTGAATTCAGCTGCCAGCGTCAACTATTGATAATGTGTTATGAATGGTAAAACAAACTAGACAAAACAGAGCGACAAACAAAAGAGAGCGAACAACACTAGCAGACAGACATACATACATACATACATACATATAGATATACGACAGCGCGAATTTTAACCCCTTAAAATGAACGTGAAAAAAAAACAAAACAGCAAAAGCACGAGACTGTAATCAAAATAACATTCATTTTAGGCGCGAATAGCTTCTAAATAAATAAAACTATTTAAATTAGAATCTAAAAACAATTAAATAACAAAACAAAAATTGTTGCAGATTCGATTCGTATAATATCAGGTGATTTTCGATTGGTATAACTTACGTTTAACGCCGTTTTTTTGTGCAACTAGAAACACTTGCTGCGTTTCCAAGTCCGAAAATTTGAATCTTTTCTTTTCGCTGTTCAGCTGATTGCACTTGTCCTCTAATTTGTCGAGATCTACGTTATAGCGCTCCGCCAGGTATTGCACCTGGCGAGAATTCTCTTCGTCTAGAAGGGCGTCGATTTCGGCGCTATTACACGTACCGAACAAATTCCGCCTTTTCGCCTGCACTTCCGGAGAGGACCTCGAGGGGGGTGGCTTGAAGGTGGCTAATGGCTTCGCCACCGGTGGCACCAATATAAACGATGACATTTTGTCCACACAATTCACTTTTGCTTTATTTTTTAATTTTTGTTTCTATACGCAATCAGATTTCTGTTAGCAAGAATATTTGTTTTTCTTTTTTTTTTTGTCGCTAAATGCAAACAAAAACAAACCACACGAAGTCACGTACCGTACGGAGAAAGCATTGCAAGTTGCATGTAAATGAATGCAAATTTCAAACGATTTCTTAATTTATTTTTTAATTACTCTCGGCACAGTTTCTATTTACTTTTTTATTTTTTCTTTTTCAGTTTGTACGCGCGTCGAATCCGAAACACACACTGAACACGGAGCAACAACCACCTTTCAAGTCGATGGTTGACGCACGAATGAAGAGTCCGTTTAACAGCATCGCTGTTGTTAACGATTCAAATAACATTTTATGTTAATAACATAGAGAGAGACAAAGAACAGTGCTGCCAACTTTTCCCGGCAAGAAAATGCTAAATTAACCTTTCAAACCTGCTAGAAACGGCTAGATCAAATTCAAGAATACCCATTTTAGTTTTTATGAATTATATTTTTATTCGAGCTCAATAAAATCAATTTTCTCCTCGGCAGAGTATAAATTGTGGTTCCAAAATATTTCTAATCACATTTGTACACTTCGTTCAAATTTTGTGGAACACAACATACCCAAGTGTTCTATTTGGTGAAATTATATGAACACTATTATAATTGTCATTATATCAATTATATTTAAGCTCTTTTAACCTTTATTTTAAAGTTTTTAATTAACACTTTCTTTTCATAGTTGCAATAGTATCACTGACCATATTTGGCTGTGAATTGGGATATAACTGACCGGACTGGCAAAAAAAAAACTATCCCAATCGGGTTGGTGATACTATTTGTAAATATTTTTCTGTACTTTTTGTAGTAGACTCTCGTTATGTCAATATTTTTAAAATAAATAAAAAATAATAGTCGTGCAATAAACATTTTTTGGTCATTTCGATCTATAGTTAACCAATCCTTAAATAATGGATCTCGCAGCCAGGTTTCACGTGGTTGCTGCTTATATTGAATTTTTGGTATTTTAATTTTTCGGCTTCTGTCGCGTCTATGACTAACATTAAGCGATTTCAATTTTAGAGATGGACAAATATACAATAAGACAAGAGCTATCCATTAATATGATGCCAACTTTCATAATTTAAAGGAGTGCATCCAGAAATTGAAATAATGCTATAAAGGGCCAGTTTGATATTAAAAAATGCCAAACTTCCCGCCAGCAGCTTGTTCACAATATTTCCTGTATTTGGAAGTTGAAAAAGGCTAGATCTGGCCGGTAAAAAGCTAAGCTGGCAGCCCTGATTACAGTCTACATTTCGAAGAACGAAAATGTTCTCTCGCGCTGTTAATGAAGAGTCGGAAATTTAACAGATTTCCATTTCCTTGTGTGTGTGTGTGTGCTGATTTTTATATATGTTTATTTGTATGTATGTACATATATCTGTGCATGAATTTTATAAATTTTACATTGTTTTGCGTCTATTGTTATGGGTTAATGTTTTAATGATGTTTAGTTCCTAGTCCAAGGTCAAAGCCAGTTTCATGCAGCATTAAACGGCATAATTAGTGAGTCTTGTTTACAAAATAAATAAAATAGGAATACTACGAAAAAAAAAAAAACACTTTCGCGCTTTAAACGTTCGTTCGAGCGTTACCACCAAATGAAAGTGAAAACTGCTTGAAAACGACATAGAAATATTGCTGCGTGTGTATACTTTGAAATAAGTCAGTGGGCTCGTTACTGTTATACAATCATGGTAGTTTGCTTGGTTTGTGTGCTTGTCTTGATCACGCTTATTGGCAACATGAAATGGATTGATTATTTATTTATATTTCTATGTATAATTCAAGAAATCTTTTCGATTCTGGCACCAATTGCTACGAAAAACCTACCTGTCCCAAACAGACAGCGTACGTAATAATAAGGGTTCGGCGCGAGGGTTGTACACAGGTCCAAAAATCACCCCTCGCGCCAAAAAAAAAAAAAAATTGATGCATATTGCGTTCGGGTAGAATCAACTACCAGATACTGGCTCATACTTGAGTCTATCCAGTGGTAATGCCGAAATACTTGTGTTAATAATTTATAATTAAAATTAACTAACTAAATAGTAGCATATAGCTCGCCTCAAATATTACATGGAAAGGGAATACAAAGCAAGCGCATACATATCTACATACATATATTAAGTATTGAATGGGCCTCAAATCCGATGCGGCATTTGGTGTAGTTTTCTCTGCACTGCAGTGGCTGCAGCGCCAGTTGCTCTGATCACACACACACGCATGCATGCATATGCATAAGTGTATGTGTGTGTGTGTGTTACATTTAGACACTGGCTACGTGACTGGCCTGCTACTGAGCGACTTTTCCCACTTCCGCCAAAAACAGCTTGCGCAGTACAAAATCAGATGTTTTTGTTTTTGGGTTTTTCTTTCAATTTGTCATCATTGGCAACTCGTGCAATAGATAGAACACACAAAAGGCACGAGGCACATTCTGGCTGGAAATGTGTGGCACGCGAGGCATGCCACAGACATTAAAATAGTTAGAGGCAGAGGGTTAGTTTCCTTTCTTCGCTTTGTATCTGTGCCCTGTGTCTTTGTCTGTGTCTGTGTCTGTGACGGTGCTCCGTGTCCCGTTGCTCGGCGCTGACGTCACGATCGCCTAATTAATAAATGAGCTCATTAAACAAATATCCCAGCTTGCATTGTGCATGCGCGTGTGCGTGTGCGTATGTATACATATGTATATATATATGTATGTGCAACTGCGCATTACATACATGTGCAACACATAAGAAAATTCTATTCGAGACTGCTCGACTAGAAGTTACCCTAAATCTCGCTAAAAAGGCCGTCGTTATTTGTTAATTATTCTACATTTGTATGCATATGTACATAAGACAGAAAATAAATACTCATACACACGCATAGCACGCACTCTGCTAACTGTAAATCTGTAACAATCTCAATTGTTATCAATAATAACTTATAATTAATGAAGAAATGCAATGAGCTATCGAATAAAAATATAATAAACTTTCGTTGCATATGGTATACAGGAGTATATCATAGTATATGTACATATCTATACGCATGTAAATGTGTACAGAGCATAAAAAGTATCTAGCAGATACATTAGGGCCGTTGCCAATCTATTTTTAGTGCGTGGGGCGGCGCGACTGCGACTGGGTGCATTTCGAAACATGGCGAAAGTGCACCCGGCACTCGCTACACATCACTGTTGTTGTTGTAGCTGCTGCTGCTCCCTCTCAGAGATAATATGCCGCGGCAACACGTCGCACATCGTGTTCATTGTGCCCTATGTTCTCATTTTGTTTCAGTGTATTTGTGAGGCATCTGTGAATTTTGCGCCAATTTGTGCGGCTGCTGCTGCTGTTGCTGCCCTGGCGAAATACCTGCTGCCAATTTTGAGCAAATTTTTGCGCCAAAAACCAAAACCTGAATCAGACGCAGCCGGGCAACAGCTACCAAGATCCAGGCACCACCTGGAACCCAGTCACCCTTCCCACCACTGCTTCCGTACCCTGCACAGTTTGTTGAGCCGCAGCTCATGGCTGAACAAGTGCTTTGGTTTTTTTCTTACTCCTTTTGTATTCATCTGTTTTGTCTGATACCCTGTAAGTGGTATCAGCTACTTATAAATGAATTAAAATTGATTAAATATAAAATGAAGCATACTTACTTAAATTTAGGCCATTCCTTACAGTCAATTCACACCAATATGAGTACTAAGTACAGGTAATACAGCCCATTATATTAACAGAAGGTGTTTTTTAATTACAATTCCAAGACAAATGTTTATCCACAGCTGAGGCAGTAATTGCGCCCAAGTGTGATTCGCTTGGAAGTCTGTCTGTCTGCATGGAATGTTTATGCCTAGATCCGGCCATGAGACAAATGAACATTCAAAGCTAATATATTGGTATCCCGTTGCTTAACGGTACAAATAATGATCTTAATTAATTGATATTTATGCTTATTTATGTTTGATATTATGTTGAGTAGTATAGGGTATGTGCTAGTTGCGACTCGAGCTGAGCTGCAGTGCAGCTCAATTCTTGTTTTCCAAGAGCGCGAGGGGCGGTAGGGGGCTAAGGGGTAGATGCAAAAATAACATCTGCTCCCAAATCGTAATGTTCGGAATGCCTTCAAATCGACAGCAATGAAAACCCAGCAAATCCGAACTCTCCTTCTAATGACAAACAAGCGACATTACGAAACTGTAATTTATATGTCTACTAAATATATTTATTAGAGTGGAAATTTATATATGTACATTCATATACTTACATATATACACACTGTTATAAAAATAGAAAAGATTAATTAGTTTTTGTTAAAAATTACTGAAAGCTTAAAAAGTTATTAGAATCTTAATTGATGAGCATTGATGAGCATAGAATATTTTATTTAGAAATGTAACCAAAAGTGTCAGAAATACTAAAAATATACATTTTTTGTATTGTTTTTATTTTTATTTAGCTTTATTTCTCTTGAACATTTTTGTTTATAATCATATAAGGCTTATGCTATAAATTTATTTTTATACAGAGGTTACATTACACTGAGATATTAGATTTGCTAGTTAAGGGTTTTTTTTTTTTTTTACAAACAAGGAAAGTTTGGGGACAATACCATCAAATTTAGGTTATATTTTGAATTTGTTTTAATTCGTTGTGTTTATGTGTTTGTGATCGTATGAAGAATAGAATAGAGTCCGTCTCCTTGCACGACGGACGGCGTACGGAGCCTTTTTTTTCAGAAATATACACCCTCGCTCTTAGAAATCGTTCTCTGAATTTTCCCAACTTTGCGATCTGTGTGAAAGACAACAGACGTCGACGACAGATTGGCTTTGGGATACCATCCACATAGAGGGCCCTCCTAAAAGCGCGTGCGAAGCCGGGCCCAACCGCTTTTATATATGTATATATACATATACAACGATATATGTATGTGTTTGTAGATGTATGATGCATGCGTTCGTTCGGCAAGAACAGTTCCGGTTCGTATATCAGCTTCCACACGTTTCACTTTTGTAATTGTCGTCGTTGTTGTTGTCGTCCACAGTGCTAATTTGGTTCATTTATCTCGGCTTTCGGGTAGGCACATGAAAATACATACATACATACATATGTATATATTTATATACATATATCTACAATTGCTCTATGTGGCTGGTTTATTTTGGGGGGTACGCCTAATTGCAGTAGTTGCCTCCTGTCTGAGAGCTCATAAATCTCACGCGCCTCCGATTGCAGCGCTGATTTCGCTGCGGCTGTGCGGAGTGTCCAGTGTCCAGTGTCCAGCGTAGTGGGTAAGCGCATAGATAGCCACGGCAGCCGCAATTAGGCAAAGGCAACGACAAAGCAAAGGTGATCTGGGACTTTGTCGCGCTCTCACAGGCCACGGACCCACCCAGCTGGCCCGTTTCGAGTGACCAATGTCCAGCTCATAATTCACGGAGCGAAGGAACGAGTTGCGTGTGTTGTTGTTGATAGATGCACAGCTCGAAATGATATATGCATGTGAGAAAATGCATAAGCACATATATATGTATGCATATGTGAGTCTATATATATCACATGTATATTCACATCTTGTCGGGGGACTGTCGGCGCTTGAATAAATCCAGCGTCTTGCAAGTGGGCCAGCACTCGGCAATGGCCTCTTGGCTTGTCTAGCCCTGCCTTGCCTTGCCGTGTGGCATGCCTCAGTGGCGGCCATTGCATGCCGCACGCCAGCCACTGCCACCGCCAACTGACCCACTTGTGGAAATCTCAGCGTTCCGTTAGTTTCTCACACCCAAAACTGGTTGAGAACCAGCGACAATTGTCGCTCGACAGAGGCAGCCGCGCGGAAAATGCCAAACAATAGGCACTCAGTGAGTGGGGAGGGAGGGGGCCAGCATCGTCGGATAGACATTCAGATTGCGACTGCTTTTCCAACTGGTTTTTCTCCGTCTTTTGCGTTTTCTGTTGTTTTTTGCCTTTTTATTGCCTCGCCTTTGCCTTTTGATTGTCTCAGATTTTTCCTGTTTTTTTGTTTTTGCTTTATTCATTTCATTTCTTTTCTTGTTGGGCCTCTCTCATGCACAGGCGAACAAAAGAGTTTGTTAGGCCAGCTCAGTGAGCGCTTGACTCGGGTTCAGATGAGTTATAGACCTGGGTGTGGTGACCTCTTGACTAGGACGCTCTGGTGGTTGCTTTCGCCGTGGCTCTACTTTATATGCACTTCAATTTCAAATGTTGTGCTAGACCCAAATGGACTCTATTAAGGTAATGCGATACGAGGCGCATGAAAAATCAAAAAAATGATCGGCTGCCCTCCTCCCCCTTCCCGCAGCTCTGACATTGATGTATCTGTAGCTGTAGCTGTATTTCAATAGCTTTTCTGCGCTCAGCTAACAGCATATGGTCAGCGCTTGGCCAGGCGATCGAGCGATGATCCATAAAAAAAGAGAACAAATTCAACTATTTTTGGCATATTCGATTACATTGTTGGCCACACGGGCCGATGATCAGCTGCCCAAATATTTTGGCCTACGCTGTCAACAATTCTCTAATGGAAAATCGGGTAGCATGCAAGTTTTTCAGCTGCCTCCCCCGGCATAGGGTCGAGTCGGCAGAGGCGGAGGCGGAGGCTGCCTTCCCTATTACAGATTCTTTTTTCTAATGCCGCCGCCACATGATAAACTTTTCATTTGTTTGCCGTGCGTCTACTGCTGCTGCCGCTGCTTTTACAAATATACACATTTCTCTCCCTCTCTCTCTCTCTCTCTATATATATATATATACCATATACACATATGTAAATATGTGTGTCCACATCCAATCCCTAGCTCGGCTCTGCCCTTTGTCTGTCATCAGAGAGCACGCGTGCGCGCGTTTTGTTTATTTTTATCTGCTGCTATTTCAGTTATGCAGCCGCCGTTTGGCTTTTCATTTATTTACTTGAATTTTCGCTTTCGGCTTTATGTTGTTGTTTTGTCACACGCCCTGTGCGCCTGTTTGCATTTCCACGTCCATCTCTCCGGCTGCAGATCGGCGGCAGCTCCAGCCTCGTCTTGCATCTCTGCCAGCAGCTCCGGCTGACTTCCTGTCTAAATAATTGCGCATTCAGCGCAAACACTTACCCAGTAAGGGGGGAGCAGGAAGGCAGATCTAAGTCGAAAAATATATACACTATATGCAACGGGTAATCATAGTCTCTATATTGAGATTTGAAATAATATATTTAAGGGCATTTCGCAGCTAAATATTTAGGCAACCATTTGTATATATGCATGTATAAACCCTATGATAATGCTATACAGCTGGCAAGTGGACAAACTATGATTTCATATGGGCTTAAGATAAGTATATTGCCCATATTAAATTATAGTTTCACTTACATACATACGGAATCATAGTTTGTTACATATTGCCTTAGCTTTTTCACGAAACGAAAAACGAAACGAAAAAGTCTTATCCACATGGTCTTATCTACATAACAAAAAATATACTGGAGACAGGGTAATTTTTATTGTTTAGATCCAGATAATTTATTGAATAACTGGCTATCGCCAAAATTTTAGATACAGATATTGCGTTGATTTCTGTAATTATATTATACATATGTATGTACATGTGTGTGTATCTTTAGCGATGGTCGACATTTGAACAAAATACGTTTTATGCTAAATTTTGTCTCTCTCTCTCTCTCTGCTCTCTCAAATATGCATATGTATCTATGCATGTGAGCATAAGCATGATAGTGGTAGAGCGTTATTTATTGCTCTTGTATTATTGTTGTAGTCAGTGAAATTTGAAAATTGATAAATGAAAATAAACTCATAAAAATAGGATCAGTAGCTCTAATTGGCAACTTACTGCAGTAGCAGTAAACATAATTTACAAATATAAATATATGTACATACATATATTTATATTTGTGAATCTGTTTCCATTTATATTTATATACATATATATATATTACAAATACAACTGCATATACAGATTAAGAGGTAAGTTGTCAACTGATCTGCATTACTATATTTATTCTATTCGTTTTATGTTTGTGTGCACATCACTAAGCATACTATACTGCACCATCACCATTAACAATAGTAACATCACTAACGGAACGTGCAAGAGAGAACGAGGTAGGAGGTAGGCAGAGGGAGATAGATGTACAATATGTAAACACACATATATAATTTATGACACCCTCAGAGTTGGATGATTTTTAAAAATAAACTTAATTTCAATACAAGACTGAGCATAATGATAATAATGATAAAGCATAGCTCGCAATTGCTTTTAACTGTTTCTCAATGTAAAAAATAAGCAAATAAGTGTGAAATGTCAATCGTAAACAGAAAATAAAAACGAAGGGAGATAACTAGATTGAGAACTAGTGAGCATAATTTTATTCAGACCATCAAAGATAGAATCAAGCGGTCAACTATTATTTGCTAGCTACATATGTACATACATAAAAAGTCCCGTTATGTTTAAGAAGAACTCTGGCGCCAGACAGTTCGACCCAAGCAAGAGTACGGTGACTTTTGTAAGCGCAAATATGTGAATACTTTTAGTTTTTTAGTTATAATATTAGACTAAAATAAAATATTGCTATTATTTAAACGGTATTATGTAGTTAAAAGATTATTTTATCAACCCTCATCAAAACTTTTGTGTTTTATAAAAAATTGACGAAGTTACAGCGTATTTCGCGAAAATGTATCAGGGGTACGGTGACTTTAGTTGCACACTGTATGTGTATGTATATACAAAATTGTACTGACATACATACACTCATACATGTATGCTGAAAAATGAATCATAAGTCATGTTTGCATGGAAAAGCAATATTCTTAGATCTATTCAGTTCCGCTAAATTAGCTAATTAGTGAGAGTTAAGAACATCAAAGTAGTATATGATTAAAATATTGACGATCTATTTCAGATTTCGGTTTGTGGTTATTGTGGTCGATTTTCTCGCTAATCGACTAATCTATACCGTTAAGTAGTGTTAAGTGCTACCGCAAAGAAAGTAGAGGAAAACAGAAAGAGAAGAACAAAATTAATCTGATTGACTTCGCTGATGACGTTTGGCTTTTAACGCATAACGTTGCACGATTCACACAGCGCCCGCTGCATTGACATTTTAATGACGCATTCTATCAGCGCATTCGAATTTTGCTGGCATCATAAACAAAAGATCGAAAATTACGTTTTATATCCCTGCAACATAAGCAGCTGGTGAATAAATATTTAAGATCATTCAGTCAAACATGCGGGCTAATGACTTTCCATCGAATTATTATGGAATGTTTAATTCGAGCTCAGCTTGTTCTTGACTGATCTATGGGGGCGGGTTTGCGCGCTTATCGATGATCAATTGATAGCTTAGTTTGTCTCTAAATGTGATATTTGATATGTAGAAGACAATTATTTGAAAAATATCTTGCTTGAAATCTTGCATAAATTTTGTCTATCCTTTGATATACAATATACCATTTGGTGGTATCTAAAGTATCGAAGTATTCAATAATTTTCATTATCAAATGCTCAATGTCCTCTAATGCTTTGCAAGTAGTCATTGTTTATTGGGTTAATTTCTAAGTACAAAATTCTGATTGGCAGCACATAAGAACACAGCAATAAGATATATCGATTACCTTTAATCGTTTTTCTTAGTTTCATATCGATAGTTGCGATATCATCATGTCAGCTGATTGTGTGTTCACAGTGCTGTAAAATGCATTTGTTGTTGTTTTATAATCGCTCAGTTTAGATTTATAAGAAAAACATTTGTTTTAAATAAAAATGATTCGCAAATTTCATTGCATACTGCGACTCAACAGCACAATTACTCAAAGCATATATAGGCAGCGGGCCTCAACGCTACATTGCAGAAATTATGCAACGGATGAAGCAAATGCGAATCATAAAAATGACAGCTCCAATACGAAACGAGGAGGAGCTGCCGGCTCGTCCAAGAACCTGCCCAGCATACGAAATCCCTTTGCAGCCGCTCAAGAGAAGACCAAAAACTCCTACCTGACAATGGTGGAAATCTTTCAAGAACGCGATGTGCACCGGCGCAACCATGTGGAGTTCATTTATGCCGCATTGAAGCATATGCCCGACTTTGGAGTCGAGAATGATCTGGAAGTCTACAAAGCGTTGATAAATGTTATGCCAAAGGGAAAGTTCATACCAACTAATCTGTTTCAGGCCGAGTTCATGCATTATCCGAAACAGCAGCAATGTATTATTGACCTGCTCGAGCAAATGGAGGACTATGGCGTCATGCCCGACTACGAAATGGAGGCAATGCTGTTGAATGTGTTCGGCAACAGGGGACATCCGTTGCGTAAATACTGGCGCATGATGTACTGGATGCCCAAGTTCAAGAATTTGTCGCCCTGGCCACTGCCGGATCCAGTGCCCGACGATACGCTGGAAATTGCGAAGCTGGCGGTGGAGCGCATGTGCACAGTGGATCTACGATCGAAAATCGATGTGTTTGAGACAAGTGAGATCAAGGACTCCTTGGACGACACGTGGATTGTGAGTGGCATGAGTCCCGAACAGTCTAAGTTGCTGCGCGAGCACTCCCGCCAGAAGGCGCTCTATATTGAGGGGCCGTTCAACATATGGATACGAAACCGACGCATCAATTATTTTACACTGCGCGCCGATGCGGACCCTGAGCTCCTAGCGCAATTGGACAAACCCCAGGTGGATGAAGATGATGTGTCGCAGATTGGTGTGCCGCTCTTTGGACGTGCGCCACCTCGTCGCCACAATCAGTTGGGTAAAGTGCGCTCGGTACATCAGCAGGACGATGGAACTATATTCGCCATCTGCGCCACGGGAACCTCCACCAAGGACTCGCTGCTCTCATGGATTCGCCTGCTGGAGGCACATGGCAATGTGTCGCTGGGCGAAATACCCGTACTCTTTAGATTCACATCCACTGTGCCCGCCAAAGCCGAGCAAATCGAGGGCCCTTCCAACCTGCCAGCTTACTCCAGTGATACAAGTAGCAATAAGGAGCATCCGGACAGTAGACCGTAGTGAGTTCATTAAAATATAATAAAATTGCTGAGCAAATGCCATGTGGAGTATATTATCGTCTAGGTTTTATTAAGAATGCGTGGGCGAAAAAATTCGTACAAGGTTTTCAATTTAAAATTGCATTGCCTAAAGAATCAGAATATATTTACTGGAGATATACATATATATATACTGGAGAAGTTGAGCTTAAAAGAAAAATCACAGAACCCAAACTAAATGTAAACAAGATCTGCTACAATTTCAGCATATACTCAGTTTTCGTATATGCTAATCGAAATCTCTAAACTCTAATTGTAAGTAATATGTACATGTGTCTATATGTAATCCGTGGTGAGATATATTGATAAGCTTTAATAAGTATTCAAATCTGTTCATTGTCCGCGAGCAGAGGCGATTCGCGCATCTATTTTTGAAATAGATGAAGTCTCTTTTGGTCCTCTGTAGATTTGCATCTACTTCGCCCGCGTCTTGTTGACGGGAAATACCTGGGTGACCACGCCAATGCCCTTGCTGGACATGCCCTCGCGGAAGAGTATGCGCATGCCAGGTCGCACATACTCCGGGTGCCCGACGAACTCAAACATGACGGAGGCCGAGTCATTGGTGCCCAGCTTCTCACCACCCATTATGCCACGTATAACAGCCGTCTGACGTATGCTCCCAATGTGAACCGTTGTCTGAAAGCCCACGTAAATGGCGGTCGCATGGAAGAGCACAGATACCTTGGCCTGCAATGTAAATAAGTTGGGCTATAGATATAGCTGCGTGTTCACTCAAAAGTATTCGAGTGCTCAACTTACTTGAAAGAAGTAAGTGCCATAGGGCTCGTCTATATTTCCTGAATCACCCAATAGAACCATTCCGCTTCGTAGCGGGGGCAGCTCCTGGGTGGGCGTGAACGATAGCGATGCACTTTGCCCAGCGCGCACCACTCGACATGGAGCCTTGTTCCGATGTATGGTATGAACGGTAACTGAGTGGAAGCTGCCATTCGGCAGTGGTCCAATTTTCATAGGCATATTTTCGGTGAGGACGCCCTGTACCAGCAGGCCGCCAACAACGGATCCGACATCGGTTACCCGAAAAATTTCATCAATTTGAAACTCGCATGGCTCTAGTTCCAAACGATCCTTTTCAGCATTGCTGATGCCTGGAGACAGTACGTAGAGAAATTTGGTGACCAAATTGAGTCCAGTTCCAGTCACATTCGAGACGCAAAATATGGGCACAATATTCTCAGACACCTGGTTCGACCCAGCCGATATAGCCTCATCTGTATTTGTCACAATAAACGGCACTTTGCGACAGCCGATATTCGTGAGCAGAGTGCGCAGCTCCTGCAGTGTGGCATCTGGTGATGTAATATCCGTTTTGGTAATCAATATAAAGAATGGCATATCGAGGGCACGCACAATGGCCAAATGCTCCTCAGTGGTGTCATTGCACCCGCTGCCAGCGGACACCACAAGCATCGCATAGTGAGGTGAGTAGCCGCTCAGAGCCTGGACCGTTGTGCGCATATAGCGACGATGACCTGCCAGGTCCATGAATGTGACCAGCTTTGTGGAGCGATCGCTTATCTCCTCGGCAGTCATCATTTCATTGTATTTGTAGTTGACCACATTGCCCAAGGCATCGAAGCCTAAAGTTTCATGCGAAATGCAGGAAGTTCGACCTAGAAAGAGGACTCCTATTAGAAACTGCTCCAATTATATATAGCTTCACCTATTACCCGACTGAATCTCGTGCATGTGCCGAAACATGTTTAGGCGCGCACGTCCATGCCCGTTGTCCAGTTCGTCTTGTGTGAGCACGCCCAGCAGCGTGGATTTGCCGGCATCAGCGCCACCTAAAACGGCGACGCGCACCTCAATGTTGTGCTGATCGTCAGGAATCTTGCGAACGAGCACTTCGGCAACCGATCGCCGCATGTCAACTGTCTTGCGTCGCAGTACGGACGTGCTGGCGCCCAAATGATGGGCCATATGCTTGAGCGTAGTAAGAGAGGCATTCATGTCCTTATCGCTGAGGCCCTGCAGATGGCCCGCATCTGAGACGCCGATCTCATAGATGGCCTCACCTTGACCTTCGCGTAGACGCCATTTCATTTGGGTGACCAAATGCTCAAAGCGTTGCTTTGACGGATTCACCAATTTGAGCTTGTACTCCACATTGCCGAGCTGTGGCTCCGGAGGCAAAACTCCCTGCTCAAAGTCAAAGATTAGATTATTTTTGGCATTATTGCCTGTGCTGTTGTTGTTGTTGTTGCTGCCACTGATTTGGTTGCTCTCATTGACATGGCCATCCGTCTCATACTCGCTACTGCCGCTGCTGTTGCCATTCAGCTCTTGCTCCTCGTCAAAGCCATCGTCTGGCTGATTCGGATCGAATAGGTTTAAAAACGAGTCCATATTACAAGTATGACTGCTGTGAACTGTGAATGATCAGACGAAGAGAGAACAAAGGAACGATCACATCATATTTTATTTGCTAAAAATTTTTGGCCAAGTGCGCCATTGAGCGAATATACATTATATTTTTGGCTTGGCCTCTTTTTCTTGCAGTGACCTTGAAACGCTTGTTTATGTTTGCATGCATATACACACACACACCCATACGCAGGCAAACACTGCTGTGGGCACGTATTACTGTTACTATTTACATACTCATGTAATTACTACTGTATATACTTATTTAATATTATTACCAAATGCAAATATTCTATTGTTTTATATTTAGCGCCTCCCTTAACTAAAGCAGACCGAGTTCGACTCAATGTTTTGCTATGTGCGCCGAATGTGCCACTGGCCCGAAAAATCGATTTTTGGGACGCGGGCGTTTTGGCCCAGTCGTTTCACAAACACATGTAATACTTATGTATTCATGTATCTAAGCACACGCACATGCACATGCACGGACACACACATGTATTTCACTTGGGTAACTTGCTCTTGGGTCCGCTTCGCATCTTGCAAGAATTTGAGTGCTTTTCGTTTTCCGTTGCCTTTCGATTTTGTTTATAACTTGTTCTGTTTTGTGGCAATCACACGTACACAAACGAAGACGCTGAAGAGCTTTTTGCTTCCTGTTCTCTACATTAGAGCATATGCATAATGATATCTCTTATGTTTGCTTTTGCTTTGCTTTCCATAACAGTAGATTGTGTAGCGCATGCGGCAGTCAGTAACGCGCGGACTGCTGCTCATTATTGGCTTGTGTTTTCTGTTTGCCTTTCGCATTTTGACGTCCTCGGCGCTGCCTCTTGACTTTCTATACAAATCGGGAGTTATGTATTTGTTTTGATCAGCTGTGACTGCGACAGCTGAATGAAAAAGTCAAATAACAAATCCAGTTCTGGCGTAATCGTTATCTTTTCATTATGACTTATTTCAGCGAAAGCTTTCGATAGAACTTAACTTATTTATATTTATGAATACGTGTCAATTGTATACAATATTAATTGCAATTAGCACACCTTTTTAAAATACATATTTTAATACCAAGTTAACTTAAGAAATAATATATATATATATTTTATATTTGTCTCCTTGCTTTTTTTTTTTATATAAATTCGGTTGACTAAAAGATACAAATGGTGTTTTCATTATACTTACATATGACAATAGGTCTTAATTTGCTTTGAGTTAAACCCGTTTATCCAATGCTATGCAATTTATGTTGAGTAATAATGCAATTGGATTGCGTGAGACGCTTTGGACTTAATATATGATCAGCTAAGTCTTACAGATATTTACGAAATCATCATAATTGCACACAATTGAACTAATAATTTGGAAAATTTGCGCCAAGAAACACGCTGAATATAAACAAAACTTCTTATTTCTTACATTATTGTTTGTAAATAAAGTTCAGCCAGGCCGTGCAAGTGTGTAAAAGAAAACGAAACACTAAGCGTATTCCCTCTGCTCACAACATTTTATTCGGCTTAAATTAATCGATAGCATACATTTATCGATATCATTCAGCTGTTACTTAAAAATTGCGGCTGCAACAGAGTGACCAGCTTTTTATGAATTTTGTTACAATTCATAAAATTGTTTTACAAATTATGATTTGTTTGAATTATTGCGATTTAAAATATAAATTTACTATATATTTAAATATATCATCATAACATACGAACACTTGTATACAAATAATATGTATAAGAGAAAGTTCAAAATAGTTACTTATGCATTAAAAATGACGTAAATAAAACAAAGCTTTTCTTTAATTATTTTTACCGCCAAAGTTATTTTATCATTTACCAGCACAGGATAGAATTGAGGCTGCCAACCGCCTCAAATGTGAAACCATATTGATAATAATTTGAATACTTGCAGCACCCACTTAGTTTCTGATCGTTGTCAGTGGGGGAACACGTTGTTAGTGAATATGCCGACTGTATACCGCGGAACAATCGTGCACACGAAATCATTTGATGAATTCGAGTCGTTTAAGGAGGGCTTTATAGCCGTGGAGGATAGCAAGATAATTGGCATTGGCGATGATTATGACAATTGGCTGTCCACTTCCGGGATCAATGCGGACTTGATTAGCGAAGTGAGGCTGTCTCAATTCCAGTTTCTCTCCCCAGGCTTTTGTGATGGCCACATTCATGCTCCTCAATACGCACAAATTGGCCTGGGCATGAGTGTTCCCTTGCTGGATTGGCTAAATACGTACACGTTTCCAACTGAAGCGAAATATGTGGACAAAGAATTCGCCCAGAAGATATACAGAAGTGTTGTTGTAAGTACAGTTGTAATTTATAATGTTTATATTCCTTAGATTATAGTTTACATTTCTTATCGGCCTATCATCACATTGTGTGCTCACATTCACTCACACGTGCACATACACATTCAATAATAATATTAGTTTCGATGATAAGTTTTTTCTGACCGTCTCTTTAACGATCGCGTTCAACTCACGCATATATATATTCATACATATATATATCTGTGCCTGCTTCGTTACACCAGCTGATAACTTGATACTCTATATAGGAAGCTACACTTCGCTGTGGCACCACTTTGGCCTCCTATTTCGCAACCAACAATTTGGAATCGACACTGATCTTAGCTGAGGAAGCGGCACGTCAAGGCCAGCGCGCATTGATTGGAAAGGTCTGCTCCGATTGCAACAGTCCCAAGTTCTATGTGTAAGTGTGTGGAAGCATGACAATTAATCAATCGATCCGTAAGTAATCAAAGTATTATTTGCTTTGCAGAGAGACGACAGACGAATCGGTCAGGGGAACGGAAGCATTTGTTAAAGAAATACACAAACTGAACAATCCCCTTGTGTTGCCCACAATAACTCCGCGATTTGCGCTGAGCTGCAGCAAGGAATTACTGCGTAAACTGGGTGACATAGCCAAGCAATACGATTTACATGTGCAGAGCCACATTAGTGAAAACTTGACTGAGATAGAGGTGGTAAGAAACATCTTTCAAACGAGCTATGCCAATGCCTATGATAAAGCGGGATTGCTCACCAAAAAGGTTTGTGCAATGTTGAATGAAAAGAAGCCGCAAGGAAACCTAATCCGTTTCTACTATACAGACTGTCATGGCGCATGGAGTGCATTTGCAGGATGATGAGATTGAAGTGCTTAAGAAGCGTGGAACGGCTATTATTCATTGTCCCGCTTCCAATACCAATTTAAATTCGGGCATTTGTGATGTACAGCGTCTTATTAAGGCGGGATTAACAGTGGGCCTGGGCACGGATGTGTCTGGAGGGAATTCCGTATCTGTACTCACTGCCTTACAGCGCGCCATAGAAGTTTCCAAACATCTTGACTTCTTTAAAAATCAAAATATCTTAGGTACGGGACGAGTTGAAACTCCAGACAACGAATACAAACAATTGACGTACAAACAGGCTTTCTATTTAGCCACCTTGGGTGGCGCTAAGGCATTAGCCCTTGATCATATTACTGGTAACTTTTCTGTTGGCAAGGATTTCGATGCTTTGCTGGTGGACGTGAGTGTGCTGGAGAAGCCACATCGCCCGCTTACTGTCGACGAGCTCTTGGAGAAATTTATTTATACCGGCGATGATCGCAATATTAAAGCCGTATATGTGGCCGGCAAGCTGGTTAAGGGCACAATATAATTAAATAAGAAAACTGTGATTGCTAACAATAGCTCTTCGCAGAGAAATGCATAAAGAATTTATTACATATTCCCGTAAGTATGAATGGGTCTATTTTAAATGCTGAAAATAAAGAGCTGTTTTTAGGTTGGAGTAACAGTAAATCAAGCGTTTTTCATTCTATTCTATTGAGTACAGTTTGGATTGGTCAACCACACACATTATTTCATTTTTACAAACAGTTTTATATATTCTCGGATATAATTATATATGATATATATATATATATATATATATATATATATATATATTTAATTAGATCAGCTTATTTAGTTTTTATAATTGCATAGGCGTTTATCATAATCACATATTGGGTCGGGACCAGGTCATTTTTGTTTTTAACGCCAATAATTATAGTAATTGAGCTTTTGAAGTATTGAGTATAAGATATATAGAATTATTTGTTTCACAAATCATAGCTATAGAATGTACAGTTACAATTGCTTTAAGGATTATATGATGTTCAGATCTGACATCTGTATTATCAACTGCCCTAACTGCACACACTGTTTAATTAAATAATGTTTTTTGCTCGTACACAATATCGGTTTTGTGTATTTGTGGGAATGTGGATGGGCACCTAAGATTTAGTTACAAAATTAAGTAAATTGTCCATAAATATTTTAGAATTTCAAATCGGGTTCATTTTGGGCTAACTAAAATGTATATGCCTTATATGGCATACACAAATACTTTCACTTTACACATTAAAGCTTACACTCTTACATGGCTTTATACTAGGTTTAGCTAATAGAAGGATTGTTAAATCTATTTGTGTATATACTAATATATACTTATAATAGCTTTAGGACACATTTTAAGCATTGAACATGTTTTGCTGTGTGGCATCGTTTTCGAAATCCGTCCAAGCATTATTTAATTCAATAAAAATCAGCTTAGCGATTTCCTCGTGCTCCGTTCCATTATGCTGTAAATAGATTTGAGTGTATAAAGAAAAAAACTTGGCAATAAATGAATGAGCTTACCTTATCTGGATGCACAGCTAGGCAGGCGCGTCGGTAGGCCTTTTTCACCTCGGCGGGAGTAACCATTGTGGACATTTCGCAGCGCTGCCATTTAGCATTCTCCCAGAGCACCATATGCATGGAGCAGAGCAAAGCACGTATATTGTTCTTCTTCCCGTCGGTCTGTAATTCCAGTATTATGACAGGTATTCCTTAGTTAGATAGTTACTAATACTTACCCATTCCATAATGCGCACTTTCTTAGGATCCATGTCTTTCACCAACTCCTCTTTTCGCATCTCGTTTATGGATCTCGGCCCCTGATTCATTTTGCTACCAAACGAATAGCCCTGTTGGCCCAGAATATCTGCAAAAATATCTGAGCTCTTGGCTCCGCCACCAGCGCCTGGTTGCTGCGATGATTTTTGCGCATCAAAGTGCGTTCGACTATAGTCCGGGCGTGATTGTGGAGCTTGTGGCTGCGGCTGCGGCTGAGGCTGAGGCTGCGGTGGTGTTCTCACAAACGGTGGCTGTGCTTGCTGTTGAGGTTTAGCTTGTGGTTGAGGTTGGGATTGAGTCTGTGGTGGAATTGGCGCTGGCTTGTGTGCCGGACTGGAAAATTGCGTAGGCTGTGGACTATGACCAACGGGTGTGCTGCCCGTCGACTTAGCACCAAGTGTGCTGCGATTAAAATTTATATTTAGATCCGAAGCCAGGTTGGCAATGTCAGCAAATGGATCTAGTGGCTTTTGTGGTTGCGTTGGTGATGGT
The DNA here is from genome assembly GCA_037075325.1 of Drosophila mayaguana. Taxonomy (NCBI): domain Eukaryota; kingdom Metazoa; phylum Arthropoda; class Insecta; order Diptera; family Drosophilidae; genus Drosophila; species Drosophila mayaguana. The sequence continues at coordinate 6,650,148 of JBAMCG010000037.1, read as the reverse complement.
TCCTTTCTGGGTGCAGCTGGCGTTGTGACGAAGGTTGGTACCGTGCCCACAAAAGGTGGCAGATTGCTGCTGGTTGTTGGTTTTAGATTGGAAGCGCCGATGCCGCTGTTCTGATCCATAGAGCCAAATATGTCAAAAAGGTCGGCATTGATTTGCGGCTGTTGTGTAGTCTGCTGCAGCGGTGGGGGCGGCAACACATCTGGAATGGGTGCTGATCCAATGCCTGTGGAGTCATCATCGCCAAAGGCACCCAACAGGTCGAAGCTAGCATCTGAGCTGGGCATGGCACTTGCCAGAGGATCAGCAGCAGCTGCTGCAGCTCCAGCACTTGGCTGTTGATTCAGATTTAGCAAATCAATGGGTGGCGAGGGTTCTGGCATTGTAGTGGGTGTATCATGAGCAATTTCCGTGACATCGGGCAGCACTAACGGCGAGCTCGATCGTTCCGACTTTCTAACAGACGCTGGCGGAGAGGATTTTGTACTCGGCTTGGTCACTGCCAAACACATAAATCGATCAACATTAATAATTTATCTCAAGTAAAGCCAGCAGCGCAAACTTACCGAAATTATCCAGCATCTCCACATACTCTAAATCGGAACTAAATAAGTTTTGTGCATTACGTTTGGACTTGGCTGGTAGCCATGGTGGCTTGTGGCTGGGCGGAGTTTCCGTGTCCGTTACGCTTAATGAAAGCGACACGCAAAAGTTTTGCGGCACCTGCTCCGGATCAGGCAGATCATCGAGATCATGGGCATTAAATGTGATGAGTGTCTCTGGCTCGGGCACAAAGCCAGTATTAATTTGAAACTGACAAATCTTGAGGCCCTGCGGTCGCACCATGCCCTTTAACGCATTCCGCGCATGGTACAATACAATAGTCAAATCACCACAAACTGTTAAGTTAATTGGCAGCACGATTTTGCCCGGACCCGCTATGTATAGCCTGAAATAGAATAAAATTCAAATTAACCAATCTATAAAGACTTATGTAAAAGTTTTTTAATTTACCGCATTTTTTCGTAATCTTGCAGCGTACTGAGAAGCAACATCTCATTGCAGTAGACCTCCATGTAAAGTCGGCAGCCATCGCGAGCCTTGGTCATGCGCGGCACGGGCTGACAGCTGAGCGAAACCAGGTTGATATTCTTGTAGTGAGGAAGTAGCGGCGTGGGCCGTAAGATATCACCAAAATAGTACAGATATCGAAACTCAGAGGGGCGCAAATTAATAGTGTGGCGTTTAACAGCAAACACTTGCACCGCGTCCTCTGGTTCCTGCAGCAAATCTGCGTACATAAGCAGAGCGCATATTACAGTGGCCGCTGTGCAGCCGCCCGAGTCGCCAGTTTGCACAATGACAACAGATTTGGGATCTGCGTTAAGGAAGTTATACATATCCGCTGACACAGTGAACAGGCCCTGAAATAGAGTTTAGTTGTTCAAATAAGTTCATGGGAATTTATACAGAAATCTTCACACTTACCTGAAGATTGGGGGCGTGTGCCTGTGGGCAACCATATACAGAGCCCGCCTCCACAGTGCGTACTGGCGGCGGCAGGCGCGGCACAGTTCGGGGTCCAAAATTATAAATGCTTATCTTTTGCGGTGCAAAGCGACTCTCTAACGACAGACGCACATCCTCAATATTGTTTGTTTTGTAAGTGGACTCGAAGCCATCCGAAGGACAGGGCATTACCAGAACGCGCGAAGTGATGTGACTTATGTCTAAGTCGTTTCGTGCAATGGATTGTTGCATTGTCTGCATCACCTTGGTTGAAGTATCTTTTAGGTTCTTGAACAGAGTGCCAGCACCGCCTCGCAGTGAGGATAGCAAGCTGCCGCTGGCATGGTTGGCCATCGAGGTCGATGCGGCAGGAGCAGTTTGTGGTGTATTCGAAGGCATGGGCGTTGGTGTGGGCATAGCCGCAGGATTCGGATTGTCGCAATAGAATTCGGACTGGCTCCTTTCGGGCATACTTCTCTCTGGACTATGGGCTGGCGACGTTTCTATAGGCATGCCGCGCAAATCCAACGGTCCCTTAAGCGACCAGTTGTTTGTCTCAGCAATGGCTGCCAAACGCTCCAAGACCATTGAGATGTCATAGCGTTCTGCTGGATTCACTTTAAAACAGCCTTTTATAATTTCGCGAAAGCAATTATAACGGGAGTCAGGTGGCATAATATAGTTGGCATTGATGATTCGCAGCTTGCCCCCATCTTCATATGGATGCTTTTGATAGCACAAAAAATATAATATACAGCCAAGTGCCCATATATCGGCCTTGGGACCAATTGGATAATTCGACCATGTGTCCAGCATTTCGGGCGCACGATACATGGGCGTTGTCACCGTATTCAGCTGATCCTCAAGCATATTGCGTTGATGTGCGGTCCATTCAAACGTGGGCGCCAACACCTCCTTGCTGGCTGAACCAAAGTCGCAAAGTTTGATCTGCTTGTCATTGCCAATAAGGAAATTTTCAATCTAGCAATGAAATATATAACGATTTTAAAATTTTTAGTTTTTAAAAGGTATTTGCTCAATAGTTCTCTCTTGATATAGACTTTTAAAACTGCTTGATATATTATTACATACATACTTATGTTAAATTCTATTCTTGCTTGCTCTTCAATTGATTTGACTGGATTCACATTAAGCATTTACAGTTCCCAATTACCTTTATATCACGGTGAGCTATGGGCGGCGACTGTGTATGCATGTGAGCAACGGCTCGTGCCATTTGATAGAAGATGCGCAAAATAACAGGTGGATCGAGCGCTGAATTGTCTACTCTAAAGCAGTCCACCAGAGAGCCACCTTTTGAAAGTAATAAAGTCATCAGATAGGATTCCACTTGGTCAATGTAAGCCATAGTTACCCTTGCACAGTTCCGTTAGCAGTAAAAACTGTGCGCCATGAAGGGATGTGGGAGGAATGCAGCTGGTGCCAATGCAAGTGACAATGTTGCTATGCCCAGATAGCTGCTTATGAACGCTAATCTCATTGTTGATTGTTCGGCAGGCCTGCTGATCGGCGGCGATCAAGCGCTTGAGGGCGTATTCTGTGCCATTTTTCACATCTTGTGCGACGTACACAAAGGCATATCCGCCTGAAAATAGAAGGGGAAATGTTGATAACAAATCACACTGATAAGCGGGGGCGTTTAATTTCAGTGACGAGCTCATTTATATAATTAAATATGCATTATTTATAAGACCCAAAAAATTGTATACTCTTTTCTTGTTATCGCGTGTGTGTGTGTATGACAATGTGACTCATGGGTCAAGAGAACGGTTGAAGAACGCTTGAACTTCAATAACAACTTGAGGCACCAATACTATGACTCTTAGCATACATCTCATACTCGCTAACAAAGCAACAAGTTTTTCATTCTGTTTCGATGCGAAAATCAGAAAGCGGAAACGAAGAGCTTGTAGGTGACGTTGTGGTGTCATTGTTGGCAGCTTTGATTGCAATTACAAACTTTTTGAGGAATACAGCCATATTTAACACTCTATTCCTATTGATTTTTATGCCCTTGCATAGGGTTAGGCAATTGTTTTTGTTTGTATATTCCAAATTTTTCTAACCTTCGGCTATGACACATTTTGTGCGCAGCTTCAATCCGGAGATTTCCACATATTGGCCAACGTAATCATTGTCCATGCTGCCACTGTTCACTGTGGCAGTTGTGGAACCTCCTCCTCCTCCATTGCCACCTGCATCGGATGTGGTGTTAAAGTAGTTAAAGTTTAGCGACTTGAAAAAATCGCCCATATTACTCGACAATTGTATGTACTGTATTACAATTTTTTATTGCTGAATCGCGAGCTAATTTTAGGTTTTTTGTTTATTTTAACCGAGTTTAAACATTTTCGCTGTGAACACAACAAAAATTGCTGCGTTGCTTTAGTATTTATTACTTCTGTTCTGGTATTTTTTTTTGCTACGTTGGACGGACAAAAATGGTCAGCTGTTTGCTTAACACCGTGTTTAACAGTGAAGCACTTTAACATTTACTGAGCTCATTTTTAACAAAGCGGCATTACCACAGCCGTTGCTAAAACATTCTTTAAGAAAAAGATAACATTTGATTTTGAAATTTGGAAATTATTATAATTATGTCAAAATTGGCATTAGAAGTCAGAGATTTCAGCATGAATTATTTTCTGTTAAGTGGAGTGGATATGTAAAGTGTGGAGTGATTATGCTAAGCCTAATAAATGTTACAGCTCTTGTAACGTTTTACAAGAAGTAATTTAAATAATCTATTAAATTATATTAAGTATATTTATTTATTTTCTTCTATGATTGGAAAATTTATTAGATATGTATGTTCGTTAGTTTATTTTAAGTAAAAATTGGAATATGTGGAGAATATGATAAGTTAACATAATTACACTATGTAACATGTATGTATGTATGTAACTTTGTTCCAGCTAACTTATTTTCTAGATTACAGAAAATTAGGAGTACGAAAAGGACTTTGGTGTTCCTTAGTAATTATTAAAGATACTTTAGGGAATACATTTAATAAACGTTTTATTAATTTGAAATTAAGCTAAGTAACTACTTTTATCATTTGAACGTTTTTGAAAAATATTTGTTTAGTTTTTTTGTGGGAGCTCTAGTGTCTCTAGTTTTATTTATTTCTAATTCACGGCTATTAACCTTTGGCCTTCAGATAATAATTTCCGTCACCTTGCCCGCATCTTTAAGTTTTAAAAATATGTACATACATATGTGCATAAAATTAATTACATAAAGTATAAACCCTAAAAAATAAATATTTTCCAAATACATTTGCAGGCCTTTGAACTAATACAAGGTCGGTTAAACATTTGTCAATTACAGATACATTTGTACACATTATGCTGTTGAAACAGTCTTCGATTTCCGCCGAGACTTATAAAAGACTTAATACAAATAATCAACAAATCATCGAGAAACAAATAACAATCTTCAGTCTTTGTTTTCGTTTGTAAACAAATGTGAAATGCATGACAAAATACAGATAGAAACACCAAATACGATTTTAAAAACCCATTTACGGCACAAATACTGTCTGTATCTGTTCGAAAGCAAGGTACGTTGTGGATTGCGATACCAATGACAATTTTATTTTTCTGTTGCTTTCGTCGTTGTTGTTATTGTTGTTGTTATTGCTGGCCATTGTTGTTTTGCGTAAATTGAGCGTCTCGGGTAATTTTGACACATTTTAAAGTGTCAAGTGTGCAATTTTGTTACATTTGCATTTCTAGCCAACGTAACTAATGCCATGCAATAATAATGACAAAAAGAAACATTTTTCAGATAATGATGCTTATGGCTTATCATGAGAGGCTCAATAAACAATGTTTCGCAATTAGCCAAATGAGTGCAGTTATTCTCTGGCTGCGGCTGCAGTCATTTGGATTTATCATGGGCAATGCGATTTAGCATTGACACATTTTCCATTAGTTGGCAATAATTAAAGTTAATAAATATTTTTCCACGCCATTTAGCTGCGTAACTAATATGGGTAGAACTTGTGAAATGTAATGAATTGAGGGCGAATAAAATACACATTCTGTTTGGACAATTGTGCGGGAAAACACGTCTAAGCCTGACAACAGTAATGAGTTGCCTTGCACCACTTTGGCTGCTGTTGGTATTATGGATGCATTGCGTATACGCACAGTATTACCAATCTATACCAAGCAATGCGCTGACATTTCATCTGTATAATCCTTCGAATGGCAAGGAATTGATACCAGTACGTTATATGATCGCACGCAGCATCAACAATAATCTAATTGATCTGCCCTCGATGGGCAGGCTGTGCTCCTGCCAGGACTTCGCCTGTAAGTGCTGCCTGGCCCTGGGCTTTGGCGTGATAAGGGAGGACCTGTGTGTTAAGGTTGCAAGCAATCGCCGAGATCTCAGTGTCAATTTTGGCGTTGAGCTTAACCATCGATCGTTGGCCGACATTGAAATATCGCCCAAAAATCTGCCGGATTTTTGCACGCCCCTAATGCTGCCGATTCCCATTTTCGCCTGCCTGCGACTCTATAACATACATATCATCGACCGGAGTTTGTTCGTCTGCATCTCACTGGTATTTAAGATGATATTTCAGCAGAGGTTTGAGTACAAATTGACCTGCTTCGAGCTGAGCATCAGAGGCGTGGCTGTGGTTGCAGACATGGACTGGAATAATGATCAGATTCAGCTAAGAACGTAGCAGCAACAATCATCGAACAACAAATTTGAAGTCTACGCTGCATAAGTTGATTGTATGGCCCATGGCTTGTACATCATCCATCCTCCACTCATTCTGTTAAATATTAAATCTAAGAAAAGAAAAAGTGAAATTTTTGTTAATTAAAAAAAGCATTTTATTCAAAAGCCGCACCAACAAGAAACGACACAATAAAGCGCTATGAAAATTGCGAAAATTGCTAATAAAAAGTTGGGCCAAGTGTGTGGCAGCTGCGTGCGTATGTGTGTGTGTTTGTGTATGTGTATGACTATGATGCGGCTGCCTTGGATTTGTATCTGTATCTCAGCATCTTAAACAAGGTACACAGCTCATTGGAACACACCTACTTCTGGCCACTTTCGTTTAACCACTACGGCACATGGCAATTATTTTTCTGCCCGCTATCAAACAGCATGCATCTGAAGCCGACAAAACAGTATACGACGAGCTTAGGAGCAACCCAAGCGGGACTCGGAAGAAGAATTGGGGCTGGGGAGCGCCGTTGGCACTTTAGCGTGATGCGCTGACAAATGGTAATTTGTCACTTTAAGCATATAACTAATCGTAGTTAGAGCCCAGCGTTTGGACTAAACAAATTATATTAGTAAAATTAAAGTTTAAATAACACTGGCCAGCAAAAGTCGGTTGTAGCTTTCTAACAAAGTTAGGACTATGGCATTAAGCATGATTTTCTTTGCCATCGATAATATTTTCTGCTGAAACACATTCGATGAAGAAGAGAGTGGAAAACTGAGTGTATGAATAAATTTAGTGAAGTTACTTTGTGTGACAAATTAGCACTCTGCTTCAGTCTCTTTATTAGAAACCTTGTTGACTTGTGTAATAAACATTGCCACTGTTGACCATTTTCTGAAATTGTAATTATTAATTTGACATATCTAAAAGCAAATTGGTGAAGATGACAATGATAATTGTGAAATATTATCAAATAATTATCAAATAAGACAAAATTATAAAATTAAATGGCATGTACACATTATTACTAAAAAAAAAAAAAAAAAATTGCAGTGAATTCTTCCTCAAAATAAAGATTTTGTTAAATATATACCTAATAATAAATCGTCTACTCATCTGTTTTATATGGTAAATTCCAGGAACTGGTTTTAACTACGATTTATTTGTATTTCGAAATGCAAATAATGAACTTTCTTGTTTAACTTTTGCTTTAACAAAAAATAAAATTTATAAAGATAAATCTATATTTAGAAGAGCCAAACTAAATGCGTATTTAAATTATTTGTTATGTTAATGCTTAATACTAAAATTTAAGCACGTCAAACTCTTCTTTATATAATCGATTAATGTGCTCTTCGTTCAAAGCTATTCAGTTAACCTGCACTGTAAATTCATATTACAGATGAAGTTAGACTATATTGTACTTATTATACTTATAATATATATGATAAATTACGCTTAACTAACTAATGATATAACAACTGACGTTTACTATCATAGTTGTACATTTGTATATTTTTAAAGCATTTTCTATCCCAAATATGCTTGTATTATTTAAGTAATCAGAGATAAACTTAAGTTACCCATCATCGGATCAACTGCACTGATGCGAAACAAAAGTCGCTGACGAGTGGATCGCCAAAAAAGAAATGAAATATTGTGAGTAAAATTTGGATCTCTGCATTCGCTCTTTTTGCCACTGATGTTGCTTTTGTTGTTGTGGTGTTGTGTGTGTTTGTTTCTGTTGTTGGCTGCTGCTGCAATTGCGCAATTGTTCGCAGATTTTGGCCGCATTGTTGTTGCTTTGCTTGTTATTTGGAATGCTTTGCTTGTGTTTTCGTCTGCCTCTTCTGCTGCCCCTTCGATCCACATTTTGTTTATGTATTGCTGTTTTTTCTTCCAAGCTCAAGCTTCAGCTCCAGCTCGGTCTGGGTCTCTGTCTGAGTCCCAATCTAAGTCTCTTTGGCCAGCTGTTGCTGCTGCCGACGTCACTGTCGGCGTCGCTGTGTATATTTGTATATATGTGTGTGTGTTAGTGGTTGTTACCGTTGCCAACATCGCAGTTACCTTCGCTGCGTTTGTTCGCCGCGGCTGCTGCTGCTGCTGCTGTTAAGTTGTTGTTGGCGTCGGCCTCCAAACACACATAGATGCTCCCATACATGTGTACATACATATGTGTGTATGTATGCATAATAATTTTTACTTTTTTCTGTCGTTTTCCAGCTCGATGCTTTTTTACTTGCAAGCAAAAGTTTTTCATTTGCGTTCAGTTGTATTTCGGTTCGCGTTGCGATCTGTCGCACATTTCGTCTGGCTCGCTCGCAGATATAATAAAAACACAAATTAAGAGCCGTTTGTTGTGATCGTCGTCAGCAAGGTGTCAAGGAGCAGCAACTATTGGACTATTTAACAAACAGGATATTAAGCCGAGCGTTAAAATATAACGTGAGTTATTATTGCTGAGCTTTGATGAAGCACAAATTATATATTTCGATTTTCAAATATTTTATTTAACTAAGTTTTGCCTATAAAAAAATTCATTGGTATAAATGATTAGTTCTTCCAGTATTTACACTTTCAAAACATAATCTGTGAAGTATTTTAGAGCCCGACATTGACTGATATGCCGTAGATATTATGACATTGATGCCCTTTGATATAAAAGCGAATGCTTAAGAAATTTTATGGGTCCACAGCTTAGCGCATTTGTGAGTGGGATTGAATGGGTTGAGGCAATAGCATCAGCATGTTCGTGGATAGTATTTTAGATGACAGGCTTTATCCATCAAACCTACGGACCTTCAACTTGGCATTCGATTGATGTGCCCGAAAGTTGAAAAAATTTCACTTTCAGTTGCGACACTTGGGCGCAAAAAAAAAAAAAAAAACCCAGGTGCCAAAACGCACACATTTCCACTTGTTCACTCTTGCCATAAGCCGGAAAGTGCTTGCCAATGCTGACTAACAAGCATGTGTAATTAAAGATGCTGGCAAAAAAAAAACACAGAAAAAATAATAAAAAGTAAAATTAAAAAAAAAAACATAAGTAAAAAGCATTAATTTTAAGAAGAGACCAACCAAGAGACCAGCATCATCTTTCAACTTTATGATCTTTCAAATTTCACATTTCATAGTCGCACTAACAACAAAAAGTACAAATATGTTTAAGTGAAAAACAAAAAATCATGTAAAGTTTCTCACTTTTGGGTGGGAAATGTTAATCATAAAAAGTAAAAGTGAAATTAATACAGCGCCGGTAAGCATCACAAGCAACAACAACAATAACAACAATTACATTAACCGCACACGGCCGCATTTGCATTTTGCACATGACAACAACTGCAACAACAACAACGACACCAGACAAACATTACGACAATCGCTGATAACAATAAGCAACGAACGTTCGATTGTTGACCCGACTACCAATGATATCGGACATCGTTAATCGGCAACGTCTCCGATTTAGATTCATTAAGTGCAGCGTGCAACGTGCGAATATTAAAATAAAAGCGAATAAGCAGCAACAGAAGAAGAAGAAGGCGCTGCTTGTTGTCTACCGCTTGACGCTTGCAGCTGCCGTTGCTCACGTGGGGGCGTATACGTAATTTGAATGCAGTCTTTGTTTGCCAGATCAATTGGTAATGCTCGCAGCGTTGCCAATCGTGGCTGGGAAGTTGCTGTTGCCTTTTGATTGACAAGCTGACAAGCTGAAGCGACTGAGGGCCCTAGAAGAGCGGCTCTTGCAAGAAAAGTGAGAGTTTTGTGTGTATGTGTGAGAGCTGTTAGAAGCCGACACAACTCGCACTCGAACTCGCACTCGAACTCGAAGTCGAACTCGAACTCAAAGTCAACACACAAGCTCAAGAGTCAATGAACAAGTCGGCGATTTGTGCCGCAGTTGCCAGCAATTGTGCTCAATTGAGCTTGTTGCTATAAACGTAATACCCAATTAATGGCAAACGGCACGCCTTGAGTGAGAAAGCCCATTATTAAATGTGCGCCGTCTGTCGCACTGTAGTTGTTTGTTGTCGTCGTATGCAAATGCTGCGCGCTTTAAGTAGTAGCTCGTAGCAGATAAGCCCAGCGTATAATGGCCAACATCAATGCAACAACAACAAATAATCAGAGATGAAATTAAGACCTAAGCTCAAACTTAAATTGCACACACATAATAATAATTGCAGTTTGCATTTCAACATAGTTATGCACATAATAGCAAACCCGCAGGGCTATGACTCCGGCTCTAGCCATGCGCCGATAAAGTGTTTCAGTCGCATTTCCTGTCTCGCTTCGCTTCAAAACTTGAAGTGATGTAATTTTCATTGAACAAAAGTGGCCGAAAAAAAGCAGAAAAAAAAAAATAAAAAATAAAAATAAAGAAACAAAAATGACGCTACGAAGACGCAACGGCAAAGCTTCAAAAGGCGAAACACCAGGTGATGGCTACGAAACAGCGCGTCGCTGTCGACGTCGACGTCGATAGCAGCTGTGCCGTGACATTGAAGCCGACAGCGCTGGCATCGCTGCCGACGTCGACGCAGCTGTTACCGGGCAGCGGCCTAAAAACGCTGGCCGACACTTAAGAAAAGGCTTACAGAAAAAGAGACCAAGCGCTCAATAGCAAGCGTTGACTTCTTTTTGACGTTTGGGTTTTTGATTTGTTGTTGTGCAAAAAGTAAAACTTGTTTTTGTTGTTACAGTGCGCGGTGATTGCGACGATTTCATAACAACAAAAACCACAGAGGTAGAGCCAGAGCCAGAGCCGCAGCTAGCGGTAGCAGTTGTAGCCAGTTGAACTGGGAGCGCGGCGCACTCAGCCGCGTCGCCGCCAACTTTGAGTTGAAAGTGAAAGTCAGCAAGTCGCGAGCCGCGAGTGGCGAGGTGCGAGTGGCGAGTCGGCAGTCTGAGTTTGAGTTTCGGCCACGAGCACCCAGATTGACCGAGTCGTAGTCGTGCCGTGAACTTTGCCGTGCGCATTTATTGAAATTGCAATTCACAATTCGCTTAATTGTTTTTCTCATTTTGTCGGTAAATTTTCACTCATTAGTGGCTCGCTGGTAGCGGAACGCGGCGTATGCGTAATATCGCAACATCTCAGTTCAGTCAGCCCAATTATGCGGCCAATCAATAGGCCAAGCTTAAATTGATCTGACGCAAATTGCGATAAATGGTACTGCAACTCGGCCATCAATCTTTGGCGCAGCACTTAAATAGTTAGTTACTTATCAGATTGATTGGCGTGAGTTACGCCCACGAGGCGTGATTGCAAATCAACATTAATCAGACCGAGGCAGTCGTGAGTTTGTCAGAGTTTCGATACCAGAGTGAGCTAATGACAGCTGAAATGGGCTTCCAAAATTTTGACTCTCTTCTTTGACTTTCCAAAGAATTACGTCAAAGTTTTATGGCTTTGTGTGGCGTAAAAAATGCACAGCTAAAACAACATCGAAGAAGATATATCTCAAGGGAATTCAGATTTTTATCAGTCTTACTAGAATATGAATACAAATATAGCTCATAGGTTGACCTTAGAGTGTAAACAAGATTAATTATGGCGCAATTAATTGCTATCGTTCAGTATACATATATACATATATCTTTTCTTTTTAATATCTTTAATATCTATAAACAAATTGACAAATATTTTCTGTGTACACTAAATGGAAAATATTTATTTTTTTCTAGACTTCAAGTCGATAAGAATTAGTTAATTAAAGTAAATAAACTTGTATGAGCATAGTTTGTTTTATACAGTAATCCGATTTGATATGGATGTGTGATATTGTAGGAGATTATTGGAGCATATAATTCTTAATAAATAATAAATTATTTTTAAATGTGATACAATTATAAAAACCTGTCTGAGTGTACTCAAAAGAGTGAACTTCCTCTTTTAGATAAGACTTGGCCAAGGCAAACTGAAAACTGTATCAATGAATAGTGCTCCAGGTGCAAATTATAATCAAAAGGCAAGGCATTGACTTTGATGGTATGACAGCGGCTCAGTTAGGGCTTAGCTGCTTAATGCAACGGCAATGTTTGACACCCATGAAGGAGGCGTGGCCGTTGCAATTTCACGCCCAAACTGTCAGGAGTTGTCGCATTGGCACGGAGTGGAAAATAAAAAATGTTGTTGCCGGCAATCGACAATCTACAACCGACAGCCGACAATTTCCTCATGCCACAGCGGCAAACGAAAGTTAGGCATTGCATTTTTTTTTAATTGCTGTTTCGCTTTCTGAGCCCAACTCACTAATACCAACACCAACATCAACACACACATACATAGACACGCAGATGCAATAAAAATAAAACAGTTTGCAGATGCATTCAGCTTGTTTGTTTGCTTGGCTGCTTGACTGGTTGTCAATAATTAAATAAAGAGCAGCGCAACCGTCAATAAAGAGCCGAATTCAATCCAACGAGGTGTTGAAAATCATAGCAATACGAGTCAAGCCAGAGTTAATTAACCGGCGTGAAAACAAACACAAAAAAAACATTCCAAAAGCCGCAATTTGTTTCTCCAAGTAGCGAATGAATTTTTTAATTATAAGAATCTAAAACAAGAAATGAGGCTTTTGACTATGAATTTATAATAATATAGTCTTAAAATACACAAAACTATAAATATAATTAAAATATCGATTACTGCTTAGCTACATTTAGAATTCTTTGGACTTTATTTACTTAACTTTTCTACAACAATTTGTAGCTTTGCTCTGCCTGACAGAACAAAAATTATAAAACAAATAATCTCAACAGCTTAGACATTCTATTAATGTGCGATCAGAGTATTACCTGTTTAGTAGTCTCTAAGGTGTATTTCCTTGTTTATACTATTTTTTTTTTAGTCACTCATTTTGAAATTCACACCAATTTCAATAACAGAATTTTCTCACGATATAAAATACATGGCACAAGCAACGCCCTTCTTTGGGTTTGTTGCGAAAGAAATAATCAAATGTAACAAGCTTTAACATAATTTATCTCTATCCAAGTTCATTAATTAACTTGAACCTTTAAAAATAAAAAGGTAGAAAGCTGTGTTAAGCCCAGTGGCAGGCCGAATTTACGTAAGGCAACCATGCGACGTAGTAAGTTTGAAGACTCACTCCATGGGAACGAAAAAAACGAAGATTAGGAGAATACTAAACACGTATAGAAATATGCAAAAATAGGCATATGCATATATATAGATAGATATTTACTTATTTGTATATATATATAGTTCATTGTTTGATATTGTCAGTAAACAGTTAATCTGAAGCTGTTGGATGAACTCAATAATCGTCAAATTATGATAGCAATAAGAAGTTGTTGTTGGTTGCACCGCATATATTGTTCACCTAATTAACTCTCACTAATTTGATACAATTTTGCATCAATTTCACAGCGCACGCACCAAAAGATGGCGACAGTGACGACTGCAAGGGCAACGGCGGCATTGGGGCGTATGAGTGCTGTGGCATTAATTATTTGCGGCGCGCTGCTGATGGGCGTAGCTGATGGCAGCAATGGCAATGGCAATGCTAGCGGCGGCAGCAGTGCCACCGGTCGACCTTCATTGCTGCGCACCGAATTGCGCTTTGGACGCAACCTGGATCCATCCAAGGTGCGCGTGGTGAACGTGAAGTCGAGTCAAGGCGAGGATGTGGAGATTCTGGTGGGCAAAAACAGTCGCAAGGCGCGTGCTGAGGATGCAGCCGGCTCGTTTTTTGTGCGCAGCTCGGATGTCAAGCGGCCAGTGGCTCATGCCAAGAATGCCAATGCCAATGGCAATGGCAATGGCAGTGGCCGCCAGCTAGTCTTTGAGCATACCCCGACACTGCTGAAGCAGAGCGAACTGGCACTGCAGCAGCAGGACTATCGTCAACGCAAGGTCGAGGCCGAGCAGCGTCAGGCGAAATTTATACAGCTCCAGCTGGCCAAGGCGCACAGCAAAGCCTTGGAGCAGCGGGCGCTGGAGAGCGGCAGCAGCTCGCGAAGCTGGCAGCCAGTGTATTTCCAGGCCCAGCCAACGGCATACAACAAGAACTTCTCATTCGCCACGGAGCGCCAGTGGCAACCGTTTACCTATGCTGCCCCAGTGGAGGCACAGCCACGCGTTCTGCGTCAAGCGCAAGATACACCAATCAGCTATCCCAGCGATCTGCAGTATGGCGCCTCCGAGCCGCTGGAGTACTTCAGCCGGGATGAACGCGCATATCCCAGCCACAGGTCACGGCCACCACAGAACCTGATTACGAAACACAACTACAACGCCTTGCCACAGAAATCGAAATTTGTCACCTATATGCCGCACTCTGTGGTGGTCACGGCCAGCGCCGGCGTGGCTGCTCCCTCGGCCACGCCCTCACGCCGCCCCGTCCAGGCCAGTCCGCATCGCAACCCCATTGGCCAGAGCACGCACAACGTCGTCGATGGGCCCGCAGTCACACTCATCGAAGGAGTCCGCGTCCCAGACACTCCCGAGGACAAGGTGAAGACCTGGCGCAATGCGCGCGTGCTCAACAACCAGCTGGTGCCATATCCCGAGGGCTACACGCCGCCACGCGTCCAAATGCCCAGCTTTGACAGATAGGCGAGACCGGCTGGTGCTTCCACACAGTTGCACTTGGAATATTTCTATTATATTTATTGATTTGTTTAATTGTTAAGTTATTTATAAATGTTACATTAAACTTGAAAAGTATATGCCCCACAGCTAATGCATGAACTGATTGACGGTCCAGATATTAAAGTTGGACTTGCGCCAGATGCGAATGCAGGCATTGGTCTCAATGGTCACATGCACCACATGAATGGGCGTGGTCTGCATGTAACCATTCTCGGACAGCCTGTACCGATAAGGCAGCTGCAGCTCCAGGTAAACGAATACCGCTGGATACTTCACGGAGATGGTAATGCTGAGGCTGTTTCGTTTGCCGTTGGGGGTATCCACGCATATTTTCGACGTGAACTCGAACTGTGAAAAGAATCTTATTAAGTTCCAAGTCTTATAAAAGAGAGAGAGAGAGAGAGAGAGAGAGAGAGAGAGAGAGAGAATTGAGATGGCCCGATAAGGACATAAGATTATATAAGGCAAGAGCAATCAAAAGCCAATGTCAGTATAAGACAGTGTTTCAGTTTTAGTCTCTATTCCTGACAGGTTCAGAGATGGACAGGTGGGCGAAAGAACGTTGTCCTACTCAAAATTATTTATTTCAAGGGGTCTGTCACTCACACCACTGCCTGTTATATAGATT
Source organism: Drosophila mayaguana (assembly GCA_037075325.1). Lineage (NCBI taxonomy): Eukaryota > Metazoa > Arthropoda > Insecta > Diptera > Drosophilidae > Drosophila > Drosophila mayaguana. The sequence continues at coordinate 6,634,680 of JBAMCG010000037.1, read as the reverse complement.
ATAGCAAATAATAATGAAATAAACCTATGTACTGCTGATCAAAGTAAATAGTATGGTACTACTCCCTATAGTAGGGAATGGGACTCACCTCAAGCTCCGGATCTCGAATGCCCACAGCACTGGCAATGTTAGCAGGAAAGAAGTAGGTGCGAGAGAGTTGAGTTTCGCCGCGTCTCAGCTGAAACTCCAGATAGGCGTTGTGCTCATTGAAATCTCCCTGCAACAGATCTTTTATTGGTATGATCTTGTCATACTGTACTCCATTGGGTCGTAGAGTGACTGCCCAGGTGCTAGAGTTGCGCGGCATTAGCTGCGACCACAGATGAATGTGCACCACGACATTCAAATGTTTGGTACCTATAGTTGGCTTGTCACAAACTAATGAGATGTTTAGAGACTTCGTAGGAGTATCGTAGAGCGCCACAATGGCAACGGGAGCAAGAAAATCCCGAGCCCAATAGTGCAGCAGCTGTGTTGGTGGCAAGAGCAAATATCATTATCAACAAAGAATCAGGAATGCAATTAGCAATAGCTCACCTTCCAATTACCAAAGAAATCGATGCCAGACCACGAGGGAGCCACCCAGACATCATTTAGCTGCCAGTAGAGGGCGCCCATGGTATTGTGCTCTGTATCGCGCAGGGTGCGATAGAGCTCCGTCTCCACCTTGGTGGCCATGGCATGCGATATTTGACTGAAGTAGATCAGCGCCTCATTGTAGTCCTTATCCTCGGGCAAGGGCAGAGGCAAATGTTGATGCAGTTGGGTGGTGATGGGGACCATTGCAAGCGGATGGTGCTGTCGATGGCCCATGAGCTGTGACAAATCGTTGTCATTTCCTTTGGTCCGTTCCCAAGCATAGGCTCCAGGAAGTGATTGCACGCCATACTCGCTCACGAAGCGTGGTCGCGGGTAAATATTTGCATTCCAAGAATCTTTAAAGTAGTCGTAGAAGTGCACTGCAGTTAAAAGAAAAAAAAAAAAAACAAATAGTTCGATTAGTTTATCAGGCTTAGTGAAATCTTCTAATCATACCATCGCCATTGTGGTTATCCTGTGGATTCCCCGATATGTAGTTGTCCCTCTCGCTTGCCTTGCCATTAGACGGCGAGGACACCAACGGCTCGGGGCGGCCGTTGTGTGAGACGATCTTCAGCTCGTGTATAACAGTGCCCAGGTACAGCTCGCGGTATTCAGCCTTGAAACGGTCGATATCTTGATATGTGCCATACCAGTTCTGCACGAGAGCCGCCTCATTCTCATTATTGCCAGCAAAAATGGCAATGCTTGCGTGATGGGACAGACGCTTGGCATTCTGACGCACTTCTTCGCTCACCGAGGCCAGAAATTCGGGCGTCGTTGGGTACATGGCACAGGCGAACATCATATCCTGCCAAATAAGTATGCCCAGACTGTCGGCCATATCGTAGAAATAGTCCGATTCATAAACACCGCCACCCCATACACGTATCATATTCATGTGCGCTTCCTTGGCCGATTCCAGCAAGTGGGCAACTGCAAGGATGTAAACGTGATTATTTATTCATCTATTCATCACAGAGTGATTTCAAATATTGTGTATGTATTATACATTAGATATAATAAACAAATTATACAGCTGAACTATATATCAGTTTCAAGATATTATCCATTGACCCTAAGAATATTAACTATAATCAAAACAATGTTTATCGGAAGTTACGGTTACGGCTACGGTTTCCATCTAGATTGACAAGTAGATAAAATAAGAAACTTTCAGAATATCGTAACCCTTATAAGGTGCCAAAAATTATATAAAATATAATAATCTTGTCTCTTGTATCAAATATAATAATAATCCAGAATAAATAATCTCTGATCAGACAGTAGTTACCAAGAATATTCAAGGACGCATTTCCCTTAGTTTGGAATAAGTTGCTGCTAAATGCTAGTGCATTATATTTTCCCAAAAATTTTAATCAATTCTGGTTATATAAGAAATGCATTTCAAAAGTTATCAGTAAGCTCAGTTAATATGTATTATTTAATGATGGGGTAAAACCAATCTTACATATTACTTTTGAATGGGATTTTCCAAGTTGTTCATTTGGATTAGTTTGCATTTTCAATTGAAATTTGCATTAATATTGCCAACAAAGATTTATCTACAAAATATTTGATTTTGATTCATACTCACTCCTTTCTGGGCTTTGCTGCTCTGGCAATATATGGGATGGTATATAGTTGCTGCCCTTCATGAACATCTCCAGTCCGTTGACGCGAAACAGAAATGTGTTGCCTCGACCATCCGGCGCTGGGCGCTCAATTAGGTCCAATGTGCGGAAGCCAACGCGCAATGACTTCTGGGACTTGGTCTTGGCACGCACTTCCGGTCCAGATGGGTCCAGCCAGGCGTTCAGTGTAAAGTGCAGCGGATAGAGCTTCTGATCGCCATAGCCATTGGGCCACCAGGCAACGACCTCCTCCTGCACAAACAACAAATGCACTTGACACAGATGCCAATGAGTTCAATTGCCGGCCGAGCAATTAGCGTCAGGCGAAATTTATACAGCTCCAGCTGGCCAAGGCGCACAGCAAAGCCTTGGAGCAGCGGGCGCTGGAGAGCGGCAGCAGCTCGCGAAGCGGCCGTCAGCTGGGCAGTAACGCCGCCTGGCAGCCAGTGTATTTCCAGGCCCAGCCAACGGCATACAACAAGAACTTCTCATTCGCCACGGAGCGCCAGTGGCAACCGTTTACCTATGCTGCCCCAGTGGAGGCACAGCCACGCGTTCTGCGTCAAGCGCAAGATACACCAATCAGCTATCCCAGCGATCTGAAGTATGGCGCCTCCGAGCCGCTGGAGTACTTCAGCCGGGATGAACGCGCATATCCCAGCCACAGGTCACGGCCACCACAGAACCTGATTACGAAACACAACTACAACGCCTTGCCACAGAAATCGAAATTTGTCACCTATATGCCGCACTCTGTGGTGGTCACGGCCAGCGCCGGCGTGGCTGCTCCTTCGGCCACGCCCTCACGCCGCCCCGTCCAGGCCAGTCCGCATCGCAACCCCATTGGCCAGAGCACGCACAACGTCGTCGATGGGCCCGCAGTCACACTCATCGAAGGAGTCCGCGTCCCAGACACTCCCGAGGACAAGGTGAAGACCTGGCGCAATGCGCGCGTGCTCAACAACCAGCTGGTGCCATATCCCGATGGCTACACGCCGCCACGCGTCCAAATGCCCAGCTTTGACAGATAGGCGAGACCGGCTGGTGCTTCCACACAGTTGCACTTGGAATATTTCTATTATATTTATTGATTTGTTTAATTGTTAAGTTATTTATAAATGTTACATTAAACTTGAAAAGTATATGCCCCACAGCTAATGCATGAACTGATTGACGGTCCAGATATTAAAGTTGGACTTGCGCCAGATGCGAATGCAGGCATTGGTCTCAATGGTCACATGCACCACATGAATGGGCGTGGTCTGCATGTAACCATTCTCGGACAGCCTGTACCGATAAGGCAGCTGCAGCTCCAGGTAAACGAATACCGCTGGATACTTCACGGAGATGGTAATGCTGAGGCTGTTTCGTTTGCCGTTAGGGGTATCCACGCATATTTTCGACGTGAACTCGAACTGTGAAAAGAATCTTATTAAGTTCAAAGTCTTATAAAAGAGAGAGAGAGAGAGAGAGAGAGAGAGAGAGAGAATTGAGATGGCCCGATAAGGACATAAGATTATATAAGGCAAGAGCAATCAAAAGCCAATGTCAGTATAAGACAGTGTTTCAGTTTTAGTCTCTATTCCTGACAGGTTCAGAGATGGACAGGTGGGCGAAAGAACGTTGTCCTACTCAAAATTATTTATTTCAAGGGGTCTGTCACTCACACCACTGCCTTTTATATAGATTATAGCAAATAATAATGAAATAAACCTATGTACTGCTGATCAAAGTAAATAGTATGGTACTACTCCCTATAGTAGGGAATGGGACTCACCTCAAGCTCCGGATCTCGAATGCCCACAGCACTGGCAATGTTAGCAGGAAAGAAGTAGGTGCGAGAGAGTTGAGTTTCGCCGCGTCTCAGCTGAAACTCCAGATAGGCGTTGTGCTCATTGAAATCTCCCTGCAACAGATCTTTTATTGGTATGATCTTGTCATACTGTACTCCATTGGGTCGTAGAGTGACTGCCCAGGTGCTAGAGTTGCGCGGCATTAGCTGCGACCACAGATGAATGTGCACCACGACATTCAAATGTTTGGTACCTATAGTTGGCTTGTCACAAACTAATGAGATGTTTAGAGACTTCGTAGGAGTATCGTAGAGCGCCACAATGGCAACGGGAGCAAGAAAATCCCGAGCCCAATAGTGCAGCAGCTGTGTTGGTGGCAAGAGCAAATATCATTATCAACAAAGAATCAGGAATGCAATTAGCAATAGCTCACCTTCCAATTACCAAAGAAATCGATGCCAGACCACGAGGGAGCCACCCAGACATCATTTAGCTGCCAGTAGAGGGCGCCCATGGTATTGTGCTCTGTATCGCGCAGGGTGCGATAGAGCTCCGTCTCCACCTTGGTGGCCATGGCATGCGATATTTGACTGAAGTAGATCAGCGCCTCATTGTAGTCCTTATCCTCGGGCAAGGGCAGAGGCAAATGTTGATGCAGTTGGGTGGTGATGGGGACCATTGCAAGCGGATGGTGCTGTCGATGGCCCATGAGCTGTGACAAATCGTTGTCATTTCCTTTGGTCCGTTCCCAAGCATAGGCTCCAGGAAGTGATTGCACGCCATACTCGCTCACGAAGCGTGGTCGCGGGTAAATATTTGCATTCCAAGAATCTTTAAAGTAGTCGTAGAAGTGCACTGCAGTTAAAAGAAAAAAAAAAAACAAATAGTTCGATTAGTTTATCAGGCTTAGTGAAATCTTCTAATCATACCATCGCCATTGTGGTTATCCTGTGGATTCCCCGATATGTAGTTGTCCCTCTCGCTTGCCTTGCCATTAGACGGCGAGGACACCAACGGCTCGGGGCGGCCGTTGTGTGAGACGATCTTCAGCTCGTGTATAACAGTGCCCAGGTACAGCTCGCGGTATTCAGCCTTGAAACGGTCGATATCTTGATATGTGCCATACCAGTTCTGCACGAGAGCCGCCTCATTCTCATTATTGCCAGCAAAAATGGCAATGCTTGCGTGATGGGACAGACGCTTGGCATTCTGACGCACTTCTTCGCTCACCGAGGCCAGAAATTCGGGCGTCGTTGGGTACATGGCACAGGCGAACATCATATCCTGCCAAATAAGTATGCCCAGACTGTCGGCCATATCGTAGAAATAGTCCGATTCATAAACACCGCCACCCCATACACGTATCATATTCATGTGCGCTTCCTTGGCCGATTCCAGCAAGTGGGCAACTGCAAGGATGTAAACGTGATTATTTATTCATCTATTCATCACAGAGTGATTTCAAATATTGTGTATGTATTATACATTAGATATAATAAACAAATTATACAGCTGAACTATATATCAGTTTCAAGATATTATCCATTGACCCTAAGAATATTAACTATAATCAAAACAATGTTTATCGGAAGTTACGGTTACGGCTACGGTTTCCATCTAGATTGACAAGTAGATAAAATAAGAAACTTTCAGAATATCGTAACCCTTATAAGGTGCCAAAAATTATATAAAATATAATAATCTTGTCTCTTGTATCAAATATAATAATAATCCAGAATAAATAATCTCTGATCAGACAGTAGTTACCAAGAATATTCAAGGACGCATTTCCCTTAGTTTGGAATAAGTTGCTGCTAAATGCTAGTGCATTATATTTTCCCAAAAATTTTAATCAATTCTGGTTATATAAGAAATGCATTTCAAAAGTTATCAGTAAGCTCAGTTAATATGTATTATTTAATGATGGGGTAAAACCAATCTTACATATTACTTTTGAATGGGATTTTCCAAGTTGTTCATTTGGATTAGTTTGCATTTTCAATTGAAATTTGCATTAATATTGCCAACAAAGATTTATCTACAAAATATTTGATTTTGATTCATACTCACTCCTTTCTGGGCTTTGCTGCTCTGGCAATATATGGGATGGTATATAGTTGCTGCCCTTCATGAACATCTCCAGTCCGTTGACGCGAAACAGAAATGTGTTGCCTCGACCATCCGGCGCTGGGCGCTCAATTAGCTCCAATGTGCGGAAGCCAACGCGCAATGACTTCTGGGACTTGGTCTTGGCACGCACTTCCGGTCCAGATGGGTCCAGCCAGGCGTTCAGTGTAAAGTGCAGCGGATAGAGCTTCTGATCGCCATAGCCATTGGGCCACCAGGCAACGACCTCCTCCTGCACAAACAACAAATGCACTTGACACAGATGCCAATGAGTTCAATTGCCGGCCGAGCAATTAGCGGGCGGTACTCACAATTGGCACAGCCTGATCAAAGACAATTACGGGTGCCAAGTAGCTGATCGGCTTGGAGGTGTACGTGTCGATGACCACTGTGTGGTTCAGTAGCTCACTGAAAACGTTCAAGCGTTTCGCATTTAGCAGATTGGCAGCGTGATAAACTGATTGAGGGAAAATTTCAAGGTCTACTTACACGGCATAGAAGACTAGCTGAGCATAAAAATTCTCTTTGCCTTTGGTGTCCATAAAGCAGCTAATGTGCATGTTCCAGTGCGTTTCGTTGCGACTAATGTCCACGTCGACGTCACGTAACAGCGCCACCTCGTACATCTCAAGCTGTACGCTCTTCCACAGGCCCATTGAAGGCACCGCCGGTCCCCAGTCCCATGCAAAGCTCGCCTGCATTTTGCGCAGCATATTCATATGGCATTCACCATGGTAACGCTCTGGCGGACAAGCTGGAGGCACACTGCGATTTGCTGCGTCCAGGGCTCGCGCCTTGGCTGCGGCTGCCCACACGGGTGATTTGATTTCCACCTCCAGCACATTGTCCCTCTCCAGAAGCTTACTCACGTCGTACGAGTAGCGCACAAACATATTGTCTGTGCGTCCCAAGAGCTGACGATTCAGCCGAATCTCGGCTACCGTGTCGACACCATGGAAGGTCAGATTAAAGCAGCGCACGCGCTTATAGTGATCCACATCAACTGAACGAGTTTGGGTTTAAATGATCATATTGTAGCTGCACTGGATGTCAATGCTGCACTCACACTTGAACTTGTTTGTATATGTCCAATTGTCGTAGGCCATCCATCGGAGATCCACATCGTTGTACGCATCCAGCACATTAGGCACGGCGAAGGTCCGGTGGAAGGCGCTGTATATGCCAGAGGGCAGTGTCTGATTATCAGGCAGGGTAAAAGCTGCAACATATAATGCAACACTATAAACAACACTCAAGGAACGGCTTCCATTAATTTGATAAAGTAATAATGCAAGTAACCAAATTTGACGCACACCGAAAGCGTGTCGATAAGCAACAATCGCCCAATGCTGATTGTATGGCAATTCATGAAATGTTTATTTTTTGTCATTGTTGTTTGTTAATTAGATTAATCGAATCGCGAGTGACAGCTGCCTAATATTAAGCCAATACTTACATCCATTCTGATTAGATATACTCCAATTGGTGCCCAGCACGATTACTTCGACAGCGTCGCCTTTGACCCGCGTTCCCATCAACAGGTGAAACAACAGTCCAAGTCTCAGCAATTGACCACAGACGGTGTCGCCAGCTTCCCTAAATAGCCAGCTCCTCATCTTTGTAGTAGCACAACGGCTGCCAAAAACTTATTTTCAAATATTTGTAAACTTCTCTAAGACTCCGGATGTTGATTCGCTGCTAAAAAAGCAATAATTCAAATAACGTATAAATACACTTTTTACTTAAGAACTTGCTGCTTCCCAAAGTGCAAATATTTCTACGTCTGGCACCGGGAAGGGCTGCCAAGAGACTGCTTGATAAGTACCGGTCGGTCGGTATTTGACGATCGCCAATCGTCGGCTTCTTGAGAGCGTAGAAATGCTGACAGCGAGAAAGAGAGAAAGAGCAGGCCAGAGAGAAAGATTATGGGTGCTGATAGCACTAGCTAACACACGAATGCATTATTTGCTTGGTTTTCATTTTTTACTCTATTTATATTTGTTTATTATTATAAATATTTCAAATATATATTAATATAGGGCCATCATTCTATTTTGGTCTCTCATCTTGAGTATAAAAACTTTAATGGGTTGTAAATAAACATAGAGTATTGCAAAATAAGAACTAAAGCTCGATTCAATATAAAAAAATAGTTTACTAAAAAATTTTAAGTAAGTATTATGTTCAACTCGATAGATTCGATTGCAGTACTTCAATATAATATATTTATTTGTGGGAAAAGATCACCTGAATGCAACACATATCGAAGTGAGAGTGGGCTAGACACGCGATAGCTCGACGAGGAGATACCATAAGCCCTGAGTACAGAAGACTAGATATATTACTTTAATGGTATTCAATTTAAAAGTAAGGACAGGGATCTGCTGAAATATATTTGTATAATTACATTTCCAGATATAATTACATTAAACAATAATAATAATAATTATTTTGAAGTGCCCTAGACTAAGAGATACCTATTATCTTGGTCTGTTGTGTTCCGAAATTCAAACAAATATGTGTAATTAGCTACAAAGGTGTTTTGAAGGCATTTTGAAGTGTTCCCATCGTTAAATAGATTAGAGAAGAGTAGAGAAGCCATACGAAAACCATTTATAAGCAAGAGTATGCCATAGTTATTTTATTAAGCAGGCATTTAGGATTTATTTTATGTTGCAGGAATATTTTGTTTATCCGCAGAGCGATACACTATGTCACAAACATTTCATATTGAGAATCAAAGCTATCTATAGTCAGGGCGTGGGCATAAAAATTGAGAAACTATGAATGTTAAATTTAGACATTGCATTTTGAATCAGATTCTTGAGCAAGCTTTAAATTCTTTATATAAAATGAACTTCTAGTTTGTGTGTATATAATAATATGTATGTTTGTGTATATTAGTTGGCAATATAACACTCAAATCATATATTGATTCATGGTCTTAACAGCGATCTGCTCGGAACTAAGTTTTATGCAATACGAATCATTTTTGAAATCCAAGTAGATACTTTGCACCGGCACCGTCTGTGTAAACCCATTCATTGAGAAAGTGTGCATTTGATTCGCAAGTTCCGGATCAGTCAGCTCTAGGTAGACGAACAGGGCTGGATACTTAACGGTAATACGCAAGCTGAAGTTGTTTGCATAGTGCAGGTTTGGGTTGGTGCAGTCGACGCCGACAACTTCGAGCTGTTTAAAGAAAACAGTTTTAAGAGAGCCTGAGAATTTTGAGTAAGTGCTTACCGTAAGTTCCGGATCTCTCAGACCAACAATGTCCTTAATCGGCACTGGATAGAAATAGTTTTTGGCCACAACTAGATTATCCTCATCCCTTAACAGAATTTCCAAGAAAATTTCCTGCTTGGAGTGGTGTTCGTATAGGACAGACTCCAGAGGTATGGCCAGCTGATCTATCGAACTAGAGCGCTACAAAAATCAGGTAATATTAGTTCGCTAATAATATATATGGTTCTTTGTATTTGTGAGTCTTACCAAACCGATGGCTCTAGCGATGGCCTTTTTGGAGAATATATCGTTCCATAGAAATGTATTAATGAAAATATTATATAGCTTCACGTCGGGACTTTCCATATATTCTTCGCGAGTTACAGTTATGTTTAGCTGATCTCGGCTATCGTTATATAGTACAATGATATTGGTAGATGCCAAGAATTCCTTGGCCCAGTAGTAGACGATCTTGTAGTTGCCAAAGAAATCGATGCAGGACCACGTGGGCGCTACCCAAACATCATTCAGTTGCCACATAAGAGCACCCATTGTCTGATAGTTGCCGCGCCTGCTTCGAAACACATCCATAGCCAGCTTGGTGGTAATCGCCTGTGACACCTGACTGAAGTAGATGAACTCGTCTATATTGTCCTCCCAGTTCTGAAGTGTGAAGGGAAGCTGGTAGGCTATTTCGCGCAGTAGCGGTATGAAGCCTTTGGGATCATGCTGACGCTGGCGTATTAAGGCTGCTAGGCTCGCATCACTCGTATCCTCGCCAAGGAGGCGTTGCCAGGACGAGCGCATGGGCAGGCTAGCATAGCCGAATTCAGAGACGAAGCGAGCCGGTGGGTAAATATTCTGGGCTAGCGCGTCTCTTTCATCTTCATAGATATGAACTGCAGGCATCAAATGTAATTATTATGATTGGAATTACTAGAGGAATTATTATTATTACCATCGCCATAGTTTGGACTCTGCGGATCCTTGGCTAGCTCCTTGCCGGGCTCTGTTACGCCCAGCGAAGGCGTGGAAATCATGGGACCTGGTCGCGGACTAAAATCGTTCCGCGAGATTATGTCTAGTTCAGCACACAAATTGCCTATGAAGAGCAGCTTATATTCGTCCTCCAGGCGCTTCGCGTCGGCTCCAAAGTCTGTTCGATTCTTTACCAAATATAATTCAATCTCATTGTTGGTCACAATCAGGGCCAGGCTGGCATGGTAGGCGATTCGTTGAGCATTTTGCACTGCCTCTTTCCGCATGGAAGCCATGCGCTCACCATCGATGGGATAGGTTGCCCTTGTAAAGGTCATGTCCTGCCATACCAATAGCCCATAGCTATCAGCCAGGCTGTAAAAATAGTCCGACTCATAGAGGCCACCGCCCCAGACTCGAATCATATTCATGTTTGCATCAAAAGCCGATTTCAACAGATGTTTCACTGTCAATAAACGTACTTATTAGTACGTAATTACAATGATTTACACGGGATTCAATCACTCACCACTTTCTGTATCGGCTGATAGTTCAGGCAAGGTGTGAGCCGGCACATAATTCACACCCTTCATGAAGATGGGATGGCCGTTAACACGGAAATAAAATGTTCTACCCCTCTCTAAAATAATACATATGTATGTATTTAGGAATTCTTTGCTTTGGATTCAAAATGATCCTACCATCTTTATCCTCCACTAATTCGATGGTGCGAAAGCCAATATGCAGCAATTTTTGCGAATCAGTTCGTGAGTTTAGCCTGGGGATGCCCTTGCTGCGATAGCTCTTCAAGTCGAACAATACGGGATAGAGCTGCTGTTTGCCATAGCCATTTGGCCACCAGAGCTTGACTCTGTCCTAAGCATTGTTAGTGATAAATAAAAGCAGTTCATAGGCAAATATTACGTACTTTTGGTATGTGAATCTGAAACTCTATGGAGGGTGAAGCATAGGTAAGCTCTTTCTCTTCCACGATAAATGGCTCATCCAATAGTTCGCTAGAGACGTGAGAAAGAAGAATATATGATATACAGACTAAGTGTCGTAGAGAAGGTAGATAAAAAGTCTCAAAATGTTCTTAGGCCAATCAAAACCTAAGTGGGACTCCAACTTACCTGGCATACACGACAAGTTGCACAAAGAAATTCTCGGCATCGGGCGTCTTGAGGAAAACACGACAGTCCATTGTCCAGTGGGTATCGTTGCGCTTGATCGCGACGTCGACATCTCGCAATATTGCAACTGTATAGTACTCGATGGTGATGGGCTTCCAGATGCCGGATGACAGTGCCGCAGGATTCCACTCGCCACCAAAACTCATTTGCATCTTGCGCAACATGTTGCGGTGGCATTCGACATCGCCGCGAGATTGCGGACAACTGCGTGGAGCACTATTGCCCTTCTGCTCCAGTTCCTTAGCACGTGCATTTGCCTCTTGCAGCGGGGAGAGCAGCTCGATCTCTAGTTGATTATGTTTCGGGATGAAGTTCAGCAGATGACGCACCGAGTAGGAGTAGCGGACGAACATGTTGTCTGTTTCACCTATAAGTTCACCATTTAACCTGATCTTGGCCACCGTATCAATGCCATGGAACGTCAGATTGACTAAACTGTCCTGGCCCAATTCATCAGCTAGAAATTTGTTGATGCAAAGAAGATTAGCAATACAATAAAAAATACGGAATCTGCAAGGCTGCTCAAACCCAAATCAAAAGTTGTGCTGTAGATCCACGTCTTGTTCGCGATCCAGCGGAGCTTTACATCGTTGCCCGCCCCCAGTATATCTCCATATTCGTCTTTAAGAGCTGTATAAACGCCGGAAGGTAATTTTGCCACCTTAAATTCCTTTGCTGAAAATACAAAGCAAATACGAAGCATTCCCAAATCACTGAAGTTGCAGTTAAAGAAATTTACAACCAATTAATTGCCCCAAGCTTTGATAGCAACAAATCGAAGTCGACGTCAGATACTTTATCTTATCGCACAAATACAATGCCGGGGAGGCCGGGGACAGTTAGAAATTCAATACTGAGCACTGAATCAATTCAATTTGATATTACTCAGCAAACGCATATAGACCAGAAATAGCCCCGATCAAGGCAAAACTGTTACTCCAAATACTCACTGGAATTGGCTTCCCTCAAGGTCCAGCCCTTGGACAACTCATCGACCTGCACTTTCCTCGCGTTCAGTTGCGGCAGTGCGAGTACAAAAAAACATAGGACGTTTATTATTTTGAGCATGATTTCTTTGTTTTCAATCAGCGCCGCATTTGGTTTATTGACATCTTTTTGTGTGCGTTTTGTTATTGTTTGAATCTTATCACTGATGTAGAAGTTTCTGCTATTTATTTTCCGCACTTTTCAGAGCACAATGTATCGATTCGGCGTCACGTTAATAACTGAATCGTTGACAAACTCTACAAACTTTTCGACCCACTTATGGCCAGGCTTATCTGCTTGATTGGCTGTGGTGAGATTGGCTCAGCGATTCGTGGATATAGTCCAATATATGAAATGCTAGCAAATTCAGGTGACCTGAAAACATTTCTTAGTAGGAAGAAGACTGACCTAAGTCTTAGTTCAATTTTCTTGATCACTTAAAAATCAAATATTGTAAGAAATAAACAATTCTGTAATTGAAATAAGTAAAACAGATTAAAAAAAAAAAAAATAGCAAATATTGAATTGAAAGAAAATGAAATTGAAATAAGTATTTTTGTAAAAGAAGAATTTAAGTGAACAGAATGATATTATATGATAGATTGCTGCGACAAATTAAGTTCATCTTAATATGCTTTTCTTGAGACTAATCCTATTATATGAACATTCCAATTTAGTAAAGTGATTTTAATAAAATTTATTAATATTTTGATTAGCGAATATGTGAATCAATTTATATTGCCCGCTTGGTAGCTATAAATTTACCTAAAAACTTGTACTTATGTATTTATTTATCATATAGTATATATATTTTATCCATTTTCCTAGTTTGAAAACACAAATTTCATACATTTTCAATAAATTTTAAGTTTAATCACATTTAGAAAAATATACAGCGTTATTTCTTAACTAAGGTAGAAATTGTTCATTTTATATTATTATTATTTATAATATAAAGAAGTTCAACAGATATTTTAGGTGAATTATTTTAGTTAAGTGTTTTCGATATCTAAGAATCGCATTATATTAATGCCTTGGTTTAAGCATGTTAAGTTCATAGCAGCTGGCTGCTTAGTGCGCATGGAATTTGAGGATCAAGCCAAAGAACTTAACTAGATTCTAACAGTTAATATTGGTGTTTCCTTATGGTTAGTCCCGGATTCTCTCTTTTGTTTGCATTGCTAACTAAAACTATATAATTACACCCAACCACTTACACAAGCATACACAATACACAAGCCTACACACACACACGCACGCACACGCACACGGACACACACACACACACACACATTTGTCTAGATCGCATCTATAGCTGCCACTTTGAGTGAATGAATGCTAGCAGAATCATCATCACCATCGTCAGCGCCAACAACGGAAGCTGCGAATGATGGTGGCTGTGACAGCCTCCGCCCATCGCCGCCAGGTACTCATCCTCGGTCAGGTACTCTCGCACATGTCGCGTCTTGTTCATCATCCAGTAAAAGGCCTTCATGTTGCCAAGTCTCTTCAGCTCGGCGCCAATATACTTGCGTATTTTGGCATTGTATCGATTGAGCATGCGCTTCTCATCCGAGCTCAACATGGTGCCATCGATGAGCTTTGGCTCATAGGGCACCAGGGTGACAGATTGGAATGCTAAAAAGTGTTCGGCGCTGGTCGTCGTTTTGCCCGTGTCCAACACCTCCAGCACGTTCTTGATGCGCACGCCATAATCATCGCGTTTATAGTAGCCAGACTCTAAATCAATGAAACGAATGATTGTTTACTGCGATATCCTATTTAAGGGTATACCTCAGTGACTTACCACTGGAGAAGAAGTAGCCCTGCTTGAAATGGAAACTGTTATTCTGTCCGTAGGCCACTGAGATAGGAGCTACATGCCAAATACAATGATTAGTCAAATTAGAGACTCGAAGTTGATCCATTTCACACTTACGCTCCTCGACAGAACCGTAGGCGCCAATGCCATGACCTGTTGCCTGAGGGTAGTCGGTCATCTCGTGCCACACCTTGGCGCGCACAACGCTGTCCAGACCGGAGGGCTTCACCGAAGCGGGAAATATTAGATCAGATATGTGCAGAATGCCCGCTAGCACAGCTGTGTACGCCCTTTTCATATCGCGCGTCGGCTCACCGAAAATGAAGGTGCGCGACATGTCCGTTGTGCCCTCCAAGTACTGCACGCCGGATTCGATGACCAACAGACTCTGATCGGAGACTTCAATGTCTGTCAGATTGTTGGAGATATAGTAGGGCAGGGCTGAGTGCTCGCCGTAAGCGATCACTGTGCGCAGCGAAAGACCCTTAGCATGGGTCTGCGAGAGCAACCAAAGCTCTACCTCGTACTTGATCTTCTCCTCGGTCCATTGCTCAGTATCGAATCGGGCCTCCAAGTTGCTCATTGCCTCGCAAATAGCAGCGGCGTCGCGTATGTGAGCCAAGCGCATACCCTCCTGCTCCTCCGAGTTCTTCTGCGCACGCATGAAAATAATTGGCGAAATGTGCTCCACAACGACATTGGCAGGAACGGCCGAATAAATGGCCTCCGAGGCACCCGGCTCTTGGACGCAAGGCGCTGGCACAAGGATGCGCCTCCAGATTTGTACATAGGTTCGTATATCGCTCCATATGTGCTTGTACTCCTTAATTCTGCAGCGATCGAGTAAAGGATAAATAGGAATTGTATTATTAACAAGTAAGGAAGCTCTAGTCGAGACTGCTCGACTAGGAGATACCCTAATCCCTACAAAGAGCTGATATTCACGCACGCATAAGCACGCGCTCTGCTAACTGCGCAGTAAGCAGCGACTGCGCTTGGGCTGCGCTGCAGTGTGGGCAATACTATGAGAATTTTGTTGCTGAATAATTTCTCCTGTAATAAGACTATCTTCATGAAACTTTCAGAATGTGATCACAATGTGCAAATGTGTGTACATTCCAAAGCACAAGTCTCTAGTACTTAAAGTACGTTTTTTGTAAATTGGGGGCGAAGGGGGCGTGGTATCCAAAATCTGTAAATGACAAAATCTGCGTATTGATCAGATGTATATACACACCAAATCTAAAGTCTCCAGGTCTAAAAGTATTGAAATTACGGTGAATAAACAAAATCAATTTATCGATTATTCGCGATAAAAAAGTAATCGGAGGGGTTATCGAAAAAAAAAGATAAACTTGTACTGCGTATGGTATACATGAGTATGCATACAAAATTTGAAGTCTCTAGCTCTTATATCTTCTGAGATCTAGGCGTTCATACGGACGGACGGACGGACGGACGGACAGACGGACAGGGCAATATCGACTCAGCTCGTCGCCCTGATCAAGAATATATATACTTTATGGGGTCTGCCAAGCCTCCTTCTGCCTGTTACATACTTTTCACAAAACCATTATACCCTGATTTCCCATTTTTAATGGGATCAGGGTATAATGATACATATATTAATATTATTTATAGAAATTCTAGTTAATATACATAAATGCCTTTTTGTATTATTATTGAGACATTGATTGGAAGTCATTTAAATACCGATTGTAATTCTCTTTTATTTCGTAACTCACCTGACACACAAGTCGTTGTAGCAATCGGTGCGCAGGTGCAAATCAATGCCAAGACTGATCTTGCCGTGATCCACATAGAAGAAAATGTCCTTCTGGCTAACAATAGCAAATGACTAAAGGGAAACAGATGTTAAGTAGATCTGGGAAAATAAACTCTTGTGCTTAGGGCATACCTTCACCACAGGTGTATAGGGAATGTCTGTGCCTCGGATGTTGAATAGGTATGCGATTTCAGTCAGCGAGGTAATAATCATGGCGTCGCAGTTCAGATGGGCCAGCCGGCGACGCAGCTCGGTTACTTTGTCCTCCCACTTCTCGCCAGCAAAGTCGCGTGCCTGCACTTGGATCACATGATGCTTGGGTGTGTCTGGGCGCTCAGAGCCCCAAATCATGTCCACCAGATTGCTATTGATCTTGATCAGTTTCAAGAACTTGTCGGCCAGCTCACGTTCCCAGCGCAGCCATAGATGATGCGGCACCAGCTGCGGATCGGCGCCAATGCGTTTGTTCATACGCACCTGACTACCCAGCCAGGTGGCAATGCTGACATTGCCGTCGGCCAGAAAAATTTGCCAATCACAGTCGAGCTCTCCGTCCGCCTGCTGCACAAAGCGCTTTTCCAGCCAAATGGCGGCGCCACTCTGAGTGACGGCCGCAATGGCCCGATTACCCGTATAGCCGCTGAGATAATGCAGACGCTGATCGCGCACCGCCACCTCCTGATTCAGATGCTCGTCTGTGGAGGGCAATATATAGCCATAGATCTCCGGCCCCTCAAGTGTGGCGCGAATCAGCATTTGCTCCCGCATCGCCAGCAAACGGCTGCGATACATGTTGGTGGGCTGCATCTGCAAATAAAGGGTGCAGTTCATTAGCATTGGCGGATCGATAAACTGGGGGCTAGTCCATACGCACCGGCCTGCCCTTGCGGAGTTCGCAAATCTCGCGTCGATAGCCAACAGGTGCCTCTGCCGCAGCGACGCATAGAACTATCAAAAGAAAAGGCAATAAAAAACAGTGTTAAATACGTGAAAGGAATGTTGATAAATAACGTTAAAATTATTGCCATTTGTTTTGAAATATGTTTGCCTATCTCCTAATGGCCCCACTAGACGAACTATAAATGCCTAAGAATAGCAACAAGTGCGTCACAATATTATTTTCTGTGATCCAAGCAAATATCCCACGCTCGCTAAAAATTCGCCGTTGGCCGCGTCGGCATACGTTTATTTTTGGCCAAGATTGAGATGTCGAGGCAAGCGTAATGGCTTTAATACACCGTTAAATATACATACATATATGCAAATTAATTGCAATTTCAATTTTCCTTTCAACACTGATTATTTGTGCCTCGTCCAAGTTGAGTCACCCAGCGACCACGCTGCGTATGCGTAATATGTAGTGCTCTCACCGCATGGACTTCAACAATTGCCCAGCGAGACTTCCGCTGTGACAAGTGACTGACGGCCATTCCATTGCCAAAATATTGTCCAACCTCTGACGTGCGATTTGTCAAAGCAACCGAACAGAGTTCTCTATGGCTTCTGCTCAGTCCAGGGCATACATACTTGGACATTTATGTAGAGCATGAATAATGGATTGATTTATGGCCCCTCCCACAGACAGGCTGGGCCCCAATTTCTATTATTAAACGTTAGCCCGAGAGAGGTATAAGAACTTGGTCATAACGTTTGTAATAGGCCTAAAACTTGGTTAGCAATAATTGAGTTTAGTTAACTAAATCAAAGGAGATATATGGAATATAATATGATATATACATAAATAATATATGAAAATATTACCAATTTCTCTTAGGGTTTTTCGATATTTTACTATTGAGCTAAAAACACGAAAGAAAGTGTATTTTTGTTTCGTTTTCATCATTTTCTTAGGTTTATTCGATTTTCTTTTGGTTCAAGTGAAAATATATGAATTTAATTTTCCTGTTAATAGGCGCATATTCATGGGTACCGAATTAGTTATTGCGAATGAAGAGAATTATGTGGAATATATGAATATTCGTACACATATATCTGCACTGAGTTATGTTCATGTTTGGTTTTGATTCGTTTTAGATGTTTAAATATAGATATTATGCCTCAATTGATGAAGCATCTGTAGTTCTAGACTCATGAAATTTTCTGTTTGAATGGCGAAGGTCGTTGCTAATATTACGAATTTCAAGTTTAAATAGCCTGAGCCATAGCCATGTGCGAAATGGAATTTGCTCTTTCAACAACTAAATACATAAAATAATGTAAAAACCATAAAATAGTACAAGTACTTACCCAGCAAGCTGCTCAGTGCCAGGCGGAAGATCCGAATCCAAATCCAATTCCATTTGGCTGTCGTCATAGTTGTTTGTGTTTGCACTTAAGATTCCCCAGAGCGTAAAACTGGTGCTCCGACGGTCGGGAATTGTTTGTTTTGGCCAGCAAAAATTAATAGTGCTCTTCTTCTGCTGCTGCTGCTTTTTTGGTGTAAACAAATCAAACGGTTGCAATTAATGAGCATGAGCTATGGTCTAAGGAAATGGAATGCAGTGGAAGCTTGGCATCTTTAATGGCCATTTGTCAGGGCACTGCACTTTTCCGGTTAATGACCGGAAAGTGTACAAGTGTAAGTGTGTATGAGTGTGTGTGTGTGTGTTTGTGCTTTCTTTTCACTTTCATTTAATTACTTGTCGTTTTTTCAGTTCGTTCTACTTATTGCAGTGGGCGTGGCGCACCACACAACAATGTCTCTTATTCCTAGCCATCTGGGTGTTGGCTCTAGCGCTTTCTACTAATTGATATGCGACTCGTTGGACATTGCAACTTCTAGCTATTCCCTGAACGGCTCAGCGGCTATAACTCACTCATTCAGCTGCTACGTGTATATATGCAAAAATAACTATGATATCAGACTATTTTTGTATTTATAACTTCCGTTCTTTTGCGATCGGTGTGTGTGTGTGTGTGCGTCTCATTTTTCATTTTTGGAAAACCGAAAATTTGGCAACCAGTTTTGTTTCCCTTTGGTTTTTTGCTTTGTTTAGTTCTAATTTTGGTAGTTTTTACGAAACTTTTAATTGTTTTCTCTTAATTGATCAAGCGTAAAGGCAGACATTATAAAGAACTTGCTACTCATGCTGGAAATGAGCCAAGCTCTATGTTTACATATGCTAAACAATCCCAGACTGTGTGCGTATATATGTATTTCGAAGCAATCATTCATTTGGAACTGAAATAGGCGTGCGCCAAGTTCCATATGCCATAGAAGGCAGCTCAAAGGGAAGCGCAACGCTCGTCATCTGTCGTTGCGATCTGCCCGCCAATCAGAAATGGCAAGCAAGTTGATTGATCGTGATTGATGGCGATTAATGACTATTTATGCCCATCATTTCAATTCAAATGCTGCGTGATATGCATTTCACAATATCAATATATCGACAGTTAAATTATTTTCCATTTATTTATTATTATTTTTTGCAATTTGACAATTTGATAAGATTGTATCAATCAAATACTACCAAGCGTGTTTAGCATTTCAAATGATCTTGAATTGAACGCCTGGGCGTCGATATTGTTGTATATTATTGATATTGTTGCTTTAATTGCGGTTGCCCTTGTTTCATTGTTACACAATTGGCACGCCTCACAGCAAATGCTGCCCACAGCCAACAGCAATTCCAGCAATTGCATTGAAGGCAAAATGCCATAGAGAAAATTGCTATTAATTATAAATAAAACAAATGCAAACAATTTGTGGGCGCACACTTCATAACTGCTTAAATGTGAAAGCGCCAACTTTTGTTTATGTCACAACGCCCCCGCTTGGCAATTATGTGCTTGACTTTGGCAGCCCAGCCAAGATGGGAAACATGAGCTAAATATGCATATATATATATTTATATATATGTATATATATATTTGTATAACTCTTATATGTGCATGTATCCTTGACTGCATGCTAAACAGTTGCCAGCTTAACAATAATATAAACAATTGCCATGATAAATGCACTCATATTACACTTTGACTGCCAACTGGGAACTGGGAACTGCGGACTGGCTGGCTGCCTGGCCTTAGATGTTCATTGCGGTTAGTTGTTAAAAGAAATATACACTACAAATAAAACATAACAAGCAAAACTCAAACAATACTAAAAATTACGACTGGCTTTGGTGTGCCGCAGATAAAATACGCTTTCTTATAGGGATTGACATACTATTATTTATCGTATAAAACTATAGTTGATTTTGTTATGAGAAAATTGAATTTTCTTATGAGACATTTTCGAATATAAGAGGTAGTTCAGATACTACCTGTATGTATATGAGAAGTATTTGTGGTTACTGTACATTGATGTGTACAAAGACATAATCACCATATGGCTATAGCAAAATGACAATTTTCCGATAACAAAGTTTGTCAAAAAAAAAAAATATATATATATATATTATAATTAAATATCCCTTATTATAAATATATTATATATCTCTGCTTTGTAACTTTATGCTCTACTGGGAACAGTGTAGGTTATGTACATATATACTGTGAACAACTGTGGAATATAGTGGATAATTCTAGTTTTATTAGATATATAAGGAATAATATATAATATAGGCGCTAACTTTACATTGATATTTAGATTTACAGCTTGTCAGTTTGTCAATAACCAAACTGTATACCCACAAGAGCATACCCTTTCTCTGCTGCGTTACACATCTAATGACATAATCATATTACTCCACTATCCTAAGAAAGGCAGCACACCTGCAATTCAAATAGGCCAAAACAGAAAACAAGGCAGACAATTTATGAGCGCGTTCTGTTTATGTAGTGCAGGGGCATTGTATTAGAGAAGCTGCATGTGCTGTTTATTTTATGCTTTGTTTGTTTTTTAGCTGTTGATCCAATGCATTTCGTTTCAATTTCATTTTCAATTTCATTGCAATGCCGCGACCGCGACCGCGACTAACAACCAAGAACACACTCACACTCACAGGTGACTCACGCGCATAAAGCCAAGAAAACATTGTGCCAAAAACAATATAGTGTATATATAGGATATATATGCAAAACATAAACATACGAGTATATTTACTTATTTTATCTTACAAATTCTTTATTTAATTCTGCATATATATTGAAAATGCAGATATGCTCCTACACAATAAGGAAAGACTTTGTTTTTGCGTGGAACCAAGGCCATGGATTATAGAATCTTAGAATCTACAAACAACATTAGATTATGTCCAAAGTTTAGATGATTTAATTTATTAGCATTAAAGATTATACATATACTAGTATAAACTGTTCCAAAAGCTTAATTAAATATTTAATTATCTAATAGATGTTTATACTAACATATAACAAAATTATCTGCCAATTTTACAACTAAGTTTTGAAAAGTTGTTAAAGTTTTTTATTATTGTATGTTAATGATAAATGACTAACCATACACATTTGTTTATGGAGACAAAAACAGTTTCGATTGCTTACAATTTGGATTAGAATATTCACTTCTGGAAATAGTTTATATTTATTTTTGATTAAAGATTTCAACAAATAAATTAAATTTCCCTTAAACACGTTTATATATATTTCTGATCTCATTTCAATGTATTCATTGTTTCTTTTCCAAATGTTTGTGTGTGAGAAATCTCAGCTTTTTGTTTGTAATATTTTAACTGTTTCGCCTAATATAAATTAGATCATAAATTTCCATTTAAATTTAGTCACAGTCCAACAAAATCCTTTTATAACAGACAAATTTGATGCAAGACAGACAAATAGTGTATAAATCATTAATAATTGCACGCTCTGCACTTTGTATGTTGAATTATAATGTGGATAGTACGTATACGACGCGTATGCCAACGTTGCACAGCTGTTTAAAATAGACACCGCATTTTAGAATATATGTGGTATTCTACCTTTTGTAGTTTTCACTGAATATGTTCGCACGACTCGCTTGCAGAAGGAGCAGACAGAGAGGGAGAGAGAACGAGCGAAAAGCCAAAGGCGAACCGCACGCGTGCAGAGCAACAAGCAAACTGAACAACATGTTTCATGTTTGCTATTTTCTGCGCTTTCAAATGTGAAAGATGAAAAAACGCTCATACAAGCGAACGCACACACTACTTACACATACACAAGCACATACTCACACATACACACACACCCATGCTCATGCATTCATGCATACCACTATTTAATTCGTTTCAAATAGAATTTATTTTGAACGCACGCAACAGTGAGAGAGAGAATACCAACAACAACAACAACAAGTCGAGCGAGAGGCGCGTGAGCGAGAGCTTTGGTTAGCGGCAGACGCGCATTAGACGAGCAAATGACAATGCCGCTGGCGTCGATGCCGCCGGGATATGGGTTAAAAAGCAAATTGTAAAAAAACGCGTCTCTTCTTGGCTGCAGCACAGTGGTTGTATTTCCTTTATTCGCTGTCTTTGCTTTTGTTTGTGTAACATAATCTTGACTATTATTATTGTATGTGCTCACAACTTTTTGATGTGGCTTACATTTCGCCTCTGACAGATAAGCCAGACTGGCGTATCGTGTGTCTCTTGGACTTCCAACTATTTGAAACAATTTTGCAATTGGCAGTGCCAGAATTAAAGTTGCGAAAATTATGCTGTCAATTGACATTTTATTACTTTTAAATTGACAATGATCGACGCACTAGTACAGAAATCGTCTTGGCAATTAATTAATTCAACAACCACTGTGCAGGCGATTGCATAAGAGCACATAAACAAAAATTCAACACAGAAAGACTGGCCATCCGCAGTCTCTTAATCTCAAAATGAATTTGTTTATTTCACTTCAGTCACGATGCCGATGTCGATGGTGATGCGTGCGCCGCTTCATTTCGCCCATTAAGCTCATTAAGCTCATCAGACAACTACAACAAGATCGCTAAAACACAGAAGACTCAATCAAATAGCAGCGTAAGTTCTTTTTTCCTCTCCTGTCATCTACTCTCTCTCTCTCTCTCCTCTCTTGTTGCTGTCAGTATTGATGGCGCATGGAAATGTTCCATATGTGCGTTATATTTATTATGCTGCATTGAACAACAATTGTTGCCCTCGAGCTTTCTCGCTCTCTCGATTTTTTATGGCGTCGTTCAATAGATCGTGCTCTCATTTGTTAGTCAATTAAAATACGCCTTTGATGCGCCGATGAGGCAAAGCTTTTAATCCAATGCAATTAGTCGCTTTGGTGCGTTGGCGGATTTTTGAAAGTGGCAAAGTTTTGAATCATTTCGAGTTGACCTCTGTAAGTTTTTATTGGGGCAGACTGTTGATTTGGTTTTTGTGTTTTTAATTAAAACTGTTGACTAGTATGGAATGACCGGCTGCATTCAAATCACATAGTGCTCTTTTTAGGAAACGTCCAGTGTATTGTATATTTGAAACACATTTTTCTAAATAATAATATATAAATATATATGTAACAATATACAGGAATATCCACTTTAATAAATTATAATTTATTAAACTACATATATTGTATATGCATATGTGATCACATTTATACATTTTCCTTCATTATCTGATTTCTTTGATCATATATGATATTATATATTCAATGTAAAAATTATATATAAGAATAACAAATAAGTTTCGCGAATTTAAAATGAGGAAAATTAAATGTTAAGAAAATTCGTAGTGCTATAATTTGAAAACGAAATTCCAAATAACGAATTGCCAGACTTCCGGTACTCTTTCCTGCAAAAAGAATTGCATACTTTCAGGCTCTTCTTAAATGTGTCCTTCACTTTCATGTACATATATTCTACGCATTCTTTATAAAAGATTTATTTTTCTATATTTTAATTTAGTTTTCAAATAAATTATGCAATGTATATTTAAAGATATTTATTTGTGGGTTTTCATAAATCGAAAATATTTATTCTGACTTCTTATCAGAGTCGCAATAAAAGTGTTCTTAAATCTAGATCAAAATACTAAAGATAAATAATTTCGTATTGTCTTGAACAGGGAAAACCTATAGAATAGTGTCAAATTATAATTAAACAATATGGCAATTTATTTCTTTTAATTTGTTTTAGTTTTGTCATTTTTTACGCATTTGCATCGTGTGTTGGTCCGCAAACGTTGCACCCAGCATATGGAGCGGGCTGGAGTATTTGATGCTGCTCCATTAATAAAAAAAAATTCAATCTCAAAAGTAGAAAATATATACAATGCACCAGAAGCAGTCTGAGTTGGAGACTTAAAGACATTCATCGGTCTCCTCGTTGCCCATGGCGATGATTACGGGTGGCGATAGATCCACATCGAGTAGCTTCATCTGTGCATCCTCCTGGTCCAAGTCATCCTTGCCCAACCGCTGCTCCTGCATCTCAATGTCCAGTGTGCCATGTTGACGTTGGAAAGACAACACAAATATGACCAACGAGATGACAATGAATAAGACGGCGGTGCCAGAGCAGAGGCCAATGATTAGGGTGGAGCGGCTGCTAGATGCCAGTGAGAGGTGAGCGCTGCGCTCGTCGGCCAAATTGCTATCAAATGTTTGACCCGCATTGTGCGGCGGATAAGAGACGAGAGGCGTTGCAGTGCTGTCTTCTGCCTTGGCCTTCGGCTCCTCTTCAGACTGTTCTTCAGATTCCTCGGATGAGTCTTTTTCAAGTTCCTCAACAACGATGCGTTCCGTTTCCGTTTCAGTTTTCTCTGCATCGCTCTCCTCTCTGCTCTCATCTTCGGCAGAATCATCACTTGTTTCAGCTTTAGCTTCAGCTGGGGAAGCCGTTGAGCTGGACTCACTGGGTTGCACGGATTTTGGAGAGCTGGGCTCAACTGCTACAACGGTCGGCCGCACAAGCTCCGGTTTTACTTCAGCTGCAGCCGAATGATCTTTGTTAGCTTCCGTGGGCTCGACAGAATCTTCAGCTAATTCTTCAGCTCCTTCAACTGATTCCTCAGATGACTCTTGAACTGATTCTTCAACTGATTTCTGAACTGCTGCCTCCGTTGATACCACATGAACCGGTTGAGCAGTGCTTGGTGCTGCAGGCTGTACATTCAATTCTTTGCCTTCGCTTTCAACGTCATTTCGAACAGGTTCTTCACGCTCCGCTGCTTCAACTGATTGCACTTGTTGAACTGATTCAACTGATTGAACTGCTTGAACTGATTGAACGGGTTGAACTGATTGAGCTGATTGAATGGATTGAACTGGTTGAACTGATGGAATTGACTGAACTGATTCTTTTAATTCAACGGATTCAACTACCGATTTGACTGATTGAACTGGTTGCACTGGCTGAACTGATTGAACTGCTTGAATTGATTGATTTGGTTCAACTGATTGAACGGGTTGAGCTTCTTGAACTGATTGAACTGGTGTTTCCGAAGTATTATCCACATTGTGCTGGTCTTTAGTATTATCAACTAATTCAGGCTTCGGTGTTTGAGTTTCTTCTTTTACATCGGGTGCTGCCTGTGGCTCCTCCTGTGTTTCCACATTTACTTTGGAAATATCGATGGACAGCAAATCGTCAACACCTTGTTTTTTGGTTACCTGATGCTTGGGCACTTCAAATGTGGGTGGCGGTGTTGTCACCTTAAGCAATACTTCGTGTTCCTTTTCCAAGGCTAACAGATTTGTTTCTGTTATGGGCTGTTCCGTAATTGCACGATTCTCATCAAAAATAACGGCCACCAGATCGCTGGTTACACTGGGCAGCGGTCTGCTCTCAGATCCCACCAAATCGCTCTCAATCGCTGCCTTTGGCGTGGTTGACTGTGCTATTTCCGGCTGCTTCTCTGCTAGTGGTTGCTCATTCTCTTTCTTTACCGCTTCATTTTCGTTCTCTGCTGCTTTCACTTCCTTAACTTGCTCAGCCTCAACTGATATCTCTTCCTTTGCGGGTTGCTCAACATTTTCAACCTTAGCCTCTTCAACTTGCGCAGGAGTTTCATTAGCATCAGCATCTAGAGCTTTTGGTTCACGCACACCTTGAGCTGCATCTGAAATAAAGTGGCCATTTAGTACTTTTACACACACGTTTTTTTTTTTTAAGTAAACCCACCTGTTTGCTCATTGTTATTGCTTGTTGCTTTCGACTCAGTTTCTTCATTGTTAACCTGTATGGCTGCCACCAGAACAGAGGAGTCTGCCTCTATTTCCGACTCCACCTCACTCTTCACCGCATTGCGTATGCCTTGCTCCAGGCCTTCGCCACCAAGCGCAACAAAGCCGTTATGTTCAACATCGTCGTCAACTTCAGCAGCAACCGCAGTAGCAGCGGCAGCGGCAGCGGCAGCAGCCTCTTCGGCCTCGAGCCGAACGCTCGTCTCGTTGACAGCAGCAACGACTGTCGGATTGGGATCAACATTGGCTATGCTTGTCGGCAGCAGTGGTGGGTTTGCCGTGGTGACTTCATCAATGTCAACAGCCAGCTGGGTTGTTGACTCGGCTAAAAGTAAAGTGGAAAATAAATAAATAAATAAATAAAAGCAGCTAATATTTGGCGTTTGATCTTGATGGTTATAATTAATACGTTATCATCATAAATTCATATTGGAAAAACATTAAGAACTGCATTTCACCAGCTCAACTTTCTCCCTGCTCCAATCAATTCCAGATTCAACAACAAAAATATTATCAATAATGGAAATGCACGAGATGCATTCTCATAAACATTTCATTAATATTTAAGACGCTACAAACTTGATAAACATGCCATTTAACCAAATCGTAAACTAATATAACTGCCATCACATACGCGCGTCAATTATCATTTTATGGCCACGGCAACCCAACCCAATCCATTCAGACAAATACATATGCACATAAATATATAAATACATATATATAGATTTGTATGCATCCACAGAGTTATAATCGCCGTCATCAGCAGCTCACATTTTCTCACACATTTCCATTCAGAAAATGTTCGGCTGACGTTCCCCATTCCGGTGCAGTGCCTATCTAGATGCATATGTCCATGTACATATCGACGTCACGAGCAACCCAAATGCAAGTCCAGAAAAACGCCCGCGCCTCATAATTCAAAATGCGTCCAGTTGTCCGCGATGTAGTGATTAAAATTCCAAACACATACATATGACAACAACAACCACAGACAACAACAAAAAATCGAGGAATCCCAAATTAGTAACACAATAAACAAACCAATGAGACTCGGCAGACCGCCCCATCCAACAGGCAGTCGCCCAAAGTAGCTGCTATATTTATGATTCGATTGTTCTTCCCCGACGCACACACACACACACACACACACACACACACACACGCACACACATCACTTCACATGGATGCAACTGCATTCGTGGAAATTGAAAATTAGTTATCTACTACCCTGCACGAGATACGCATCTACGTTGGGCTCAATGACCATTTCTCTGCCATATTCACATCCACTCCAATCCCTTTGGGAACGCCTCGTAACAAAAATAACAAGAACGAACAACGGCAGCGACCAAGTGTCTAAATGTCTTAAAATGGGACAAACCATGCGGCACAAACAAAAACAAAGGCCCAACAGCATCCAAATGAAAGGGCATTTACACAAAATAAAAGAAATCGATTTTCGACTCAGTTTTCTTTGCCTGCTGCACCGCCCGCTGATGCGGCTGCAGCGACTGCAGTTGCCTAAACCGGAGCAGTGTCATCTGCCTGTTCCAGTCTAGTCTTTTATAAATGTATATATATATATATGAGTTGATATGTCTGTATGTGTGTTAAAATTATCTTTGTGGACGCATTGAAATGGCCTCATGTTGTGTGGCATGTTTTATAGGTGGGAAAACACTCGTGCATACATATGTTTTACTGTTGAAATGTGTAAAACGAATGCTACATAGAAATATCCTGTCTCCTAAATAGATTGTTAAAATTTAATTTAATTTAATTATAGATGACATTTATTATTAATTGGCTGTATTTTCTGCTCGCCTTCTTTACGAGTGGAAAATGAAAATTCAGTATAGATAATAAAATATGTAGAGCTCTATTTTCATAGGTTTTAAACTTCTTAATATATAAGAAATTAATATGTAAGCCTATGCTCTAATTTATATGATAGTCTCTTAAGACCAAAAATTTAATGGAAGATTCTGAAACTAAAATTATTTCAGTTTTTACGTCTCTATTTTATAAATTATAAATTCTAAATATATAAGACTCGCTGGAATTTTTAATGATTGAACTAAGGAATTTCCTAAGCTTTTAATTTTTAACTCAAGAAATTCTAAGAACTGGGCTAGAATGTTCTTAATGATTGTTTCTTAAGACGTTAAGCTTTAATATCAAGCGTAACAAATAAGGAGCCGGAAATCGAGTGGAAACTTTTACTCATTACGCGAGGAATTAAAAGAGCAGAATATATAAAATTTTGGGTTTTGTTGGTTCGTTGAAGTGCCGTTAGTTTTTGAACGGTGATAATTTTTAAGCATGAAAGCGGAAATGCGATGCAAAAATTTCGCTTTGTAAGCTGCATATCAATATAGAAGCATATCTGAAATTGCGCTTAACTTCCGCAATATGCAAGTAAGTATATGAAAAGAAATACATATATGTATATACATATATATATATATATATATCAGTCATAAGCATACACATATTTATATATATGTATATATGTATGCTGATGACTGATTAAGAAGGATACCAGCAGAAATATAGCCTGACCTTAGCTGAAGATCATGCTGAGTAATAATAATGAGGAAAGTACAATTGCTAAGAGTAATTTTTCTCTGACAAATATGCATAATCTAATCATATTCATATTTATAAATGTATAGAGAGCTGCTCATACATGAGTTCATAGACATCTGTCCTTTAAGAGCGCGGTTAGCAGCTAAATCGTTTTATTGCGTTTGATTCCATTGTTCGAGCTGCTCGCTGCCAGAAGCTTCTACATACAATGGCTCTGCTTTCTGTTGTATTGTGTGGTTATTTTAGATGCCCACATTAAAGGCGAGCAATGTAAATGTGAAATGTGAAATACTAACTATTATACATCTTCATTATGATATTCAACATTAAATTTGTGCTTTCTAAGAATTTAGTTTTTAGTCATGGCATGAGAGTACATTGGATTAGCCCTTCCTTCCCAGGAAGTTAATCAAACTCAATTATCTGAACAGCTCCGCGCTTATCTGAGTCTTATCGTACAACTTGAACCCTGAGCGCTGTACTCGTCTCAATTGCCCTGTTACTAAACATGATTGAGCTTTCGCACGGTGTTGGGGCGTTGGGATTGGATTCGATTCGATTGGATTGGATTGGATCGGGTTGCGGTTACCAAGGGGCCATTTATATGACACCCGAAAGCTGTTGGAGATTTTCTGTGGCTTTGGCGGCGCCTCTTCCGTGGCATAATTACACGAACGCGACTCTTTTGATTATGCCACCAGCAAAAGGCAAAAGAAGGAAAATGCCAATGATGTGGCTGCTGCGGCTGCTACTGTAGCTAAATAAGTCAAAGGCCTATAGCGATTCCAGCGATAATAACAACAAGCTCTAACAAATACAACAACAAGTTTATTACGCCAACCATCATAATGACGATGAAGATGAAGTAGCTGCAGAGCCGAGCTGCAGCCGCAGTTCACAGCCGCAGCTGATGCAGTTGGCCTATCTGATACGAGTACTTACAAGTCAGTGCCAAGCACGAAGCGGGCATCGCAGCCAGCATCATAAAGAGCAGCGACAGCGACAGCGACAGCGACAGCAGCTGAGACGACGCATGTGCGGGGGCATGTGGCCTGTTCCTGTTGTAGCATCTGCCAGGAACGGCTTTGCAGCTGTCCAGTGGATGGCTCTTCGAAATGGCCATGTTGAATGAGTGATTGATTATTCTGTCGTTTCTTGTTGCAGCGTTCGTCCGAATAAAACTGGCCCAAACACTGATCGACGATACGCACACTTGTGTAGTAGTTTTAATATCAGACAAGGAGCGAGAGAGAGAAAGATTCTTTCTGTTCTTTCCCACTTCTTCTTATTCAGCTGTCACTTTCACGTTTTCTTCAACTTCAATTTCAACTTCGACTCAGGCCATGCAGCGAACCGAACGCGTTGGCCACTCACAAAGAACTAAAGTTGAGAACGCGTGCGCTCTGGAATTTTGTTGCCTCTGCCTGTGCTCTGTGCTGCTGCCAGGCAATGCACACCACACACCACACACAAGAGTCCGTCGTTTATTGATGACGCTGACGTTGTCGTGTAGGTCGCCGTCTCTGTCTCTGTATCTCCGTCTCTTTCCCTCTCTGTCTGTGCCTCGGCCTCTGGTTATGGCTCTGCCACTGCCATTGCCTCGGCCTCTGCCTCTGCCTCTGTCGCTGCCACTGCCTCTGCCTCTGCTTCTATCGCTGCCGACTGGTGGCTGCCTGCTGGCCCCTATACCCGTCTGTCTGTCTGCCTGGCAGATCCATCAACATGCGACCATTTGGGCGAAGCTGCCTTGCATTTATTTGCTTTTGGATAATAATAGGGCAGAGTCAGGCATACGGCTTCTGAGTGGGCCTACTGTGTGTGTGCATGTGTGTATGCATGCGTGTGTGTGTGGTTTGTGTTGGTCTGATAAGTGCCTGTAAGCGCCATAGAACTCTTTGAACCCCTCTGATCAAGCTTCTGCGTGGGGTGAGCCAATGTGTACCAACATTTTTGCTGGGCTCAAGCTGATATACTTTACATCATCATCATCATCATCATCATCATCAGCAGCAGCAGCAGCAGCAGCAGCAGCATCATCATCCTCATCATGAAAGCCTCTTCAGCTCTGTAGGTAGCCAATTCGCTGTTACGCACTTCGTGCTGGACACTTGGGTCGTCGTGCCGCAGTTTCAGTCTCTCGCCGCAGCCTCTTCGCAGTACTTGCATTGTTTATTGGACACAATACAAAAACCCCTCCATACAAAGGAGAGCAGGAACAATGGAAGAACCAGCTTCGGGCCAGCCACCGCATTGAGCATCAGCTGTGGCACGCAATGAACCAGGAATGGAACGGTAACTGGCAGCAGCAACAAGGTACATTCGAGTACATATACACTTACACTTATATAAATGCATATATGTACACACACAAATATTTCTGTATTCAGCGTAATGTGACGTTGTGCGATATCTGTTAATTCAAATTGATTGAACCTATTATTTCGCCTTAACTACATTTTATTTAATGCTCTTTGACCAGGCATTACATAAACTTTCAAAATAATTTTTGTATTATTATCTAGCACAGTGCTATTTTCGCGCCCTTGTGGAGAATATGTTAATAATGTCATTAAATGTGAAAGGCATTAAAGTGTGCTCCACATAAATGTATGAATGACCTAATAAAACCAAATCTAACTACTATTTGTCTGCCCATTTGCCATTGAAATAGGTTTTCATTCAATTCAGACTTAAACCACATTATGAATAGATATATATTCTTAAATTGTGAAAGAATTTATTTGAATGTAAGATTATTCAAGCAATAACTTATTCATTTCTTTGCATAGAATGCATTCAGAAGCTATGAATATATAATTCTTTCCGATGGTATTATATAAAATAGTGATGGATTTTTAAATATTTTGAAATCGTTAAATTTGAGAATATACCCAATTTGTTCATTCAGCAGATAACCACATGATAGTTTTGTTGCGAGTCCACTTGGATCATCAAGCAAGATAAATTACTCAGTGGTTAACAACATGCAACATGCAATATGACAACTGTAACCACAAAATGACAAACATCGCATAAACCACACTTCACATAGCTGGCAGATGTCCGATTACGGGTTTGTTTGGGTACATACATATGTAAATGTTAAAAACAATTTTGAAAATTTTCCAATTACATGAGCCAAAATCAATTGGTCAAAATCTGGCACGGGCAAACATCATACATCATAACAATCATAATTGAATGCATAATAACTGATTATAATAAATAAATTTATGTGCAAACATAAATAGATGGACTACAGATTGCACTCAACGCGCTCCATCCCAAGTAATTCCGAATCGAACTCTATCAATGATCTGATTCCAGCTATACCAGCCCAACGGTTGTTCAAGTGCGCTCAACTCGTCTGCAAGCTGTGGTCCACGGGGATCAGTGCAAGTTGACTGACTAGCTGACTGATTGACTGATTGACTGAATGACTGAATGACTGGCTGGCTGACCGGACAGAATGGCCAAACGAAACTTCTCGAGAAGCGGTCGACAGTGACGACAAAGACGATGACGTTGACGACGAACTGTATGGAACTATTCACATATACTCAAATACACTCGAAGAAACAAGCAATTAATAAGAATGCATGCATATATGTAAATTGCATAACCATTTTTTTAATATCTCATTTATACTTATATAAAAATAGATATTAAATACTAAAACAAACATAAATAAACTTGTTATTAATTATTTTTTAATATTTAAATACGTTAAAAAAATAAATAAGACAAGCATTCAAGTTTTTTCAATTAAATACAAGAAACAAAATTTTTGTTTACCCTGATTGTAAATTTTCAATGTGTTCACGGTATAAAATACATTAAATTTTTTTTTAAATAAATAATAAACAAAAAATATATAATAAAAATACATAGTTTTGTAAAGCACTTAAATAAGCTGAAATTAATAATAATATATAGTAAAGCAAACATATATATGCAAAAAATAAATAAATAAAATAATAATGATATTAAAAAAAATATTAAGAATTTGATTAAAAATTAAGACTACACAAAAATTTTAAAAAATTAAATAATGCTTTATAATAATATCTTTAGCTTATAAGTTATTATTATAGAGCTGCAAAATCTTTCCAGTATAATGAAAAGTTCTTAGTTTAATTCCAGTGTATTCAAAAACATATTTACATACATTTGTTGTAGCTGTGTGTCTTTATTTCTTTTCTTTTTGTGTGTGTGTGGTGGTGGCTGATGTTGTTGTTTGAGTAGGTTTTCCTTGTAACATTTGCCGTTACGTGATGCGGCTAGTTCAATGGGTCTCGGGGACTCGGGGACTCGCAGTTGCAGTCGCAGTCGCTGCCGGGAACCTCTGCTTCTGCCTCGACTTGGCTCGACTCGACACAACTTGTCGGCCCACTGTTTATGTTTTATTGATTATGGCAGCAGCAGGTAAGCCCCGGGTCGTGGCATGAAAAATTTGACTAATGTGAGCGCGCCTTCAGATTCAATTTAGTCGTTAAATATTTAGATTTCGTGTGCGTCTTTTTTCCTTTCTTTCATTTAGATCGCTTGTTGTAGCGCAGCCAAGCAACAGGAAGGAATCAATTGGTTTTCCTTAGTCATGACGATGAGACGGAGATGGAAACGACTGTCGACCGTTGGCCACTTCCTCCTAAACCTTCCAGTGTTCCTTTTGTTGTTGTCTATGGCGACGGCGGTGGCAGGCGCGAGCTGTCGTTGTCGTTGTTGCTGCTGCTGCTGTTGTTGTAGTAGTTGTTGTAGTTTTGCTTTTTTATTGTTTACTTTTTGCTCGTCGCAGTGCACACAGCATTTTACGATCGGCAATTGCTCAGCTAGACAGCGAGCTGTGGCTATGTCGTGCCTTATGACTCAGACCGATGCGGAAAATACCTCATGTAATTGTAATTAGAGACGCGAGCGAACTGGCCAAGATGGACAACGGTTAAATGGTTCTTGGCAATGGCATGGCTAGCAGCTACCTGGCCTCACTACTTGACTTGGACGCATAAACACATTAAGAAACAATTAGCGCCAGATTAGCGCTGTGCTTAGCCATTTTGCTGATTATTTGCTGCAGCCAAGGCCTCGATCGGGTCTTTTCCCAAGCGGCATCAATCACTTTCGTTTTATGACCCGGCGGCAACAATATTGGCCCGGCTGCCCCGGTTGCCCCTGCTGCAGCTGATAAGCTGAATCGGATTATGTATGTCTGTGCATACAAATGCAATTACACATACATATGTAAATATATGTATATAAAGGGCAGCTCTTTGCCTGGCGCTGATGCGATAACCGAATAGAAGGGCTAACCCTGGCCGGAAATGCAATGCGTACAGCCCGACTCGAGTCGTATAGTCTCCAGCTGAAAATGACCAAAATAAATATTGAAAAAAGGAAAAAAAAAAAAAAACGTGAAATGGTTAAGTTTATCAGACAGCAAGAGCACTCGCAGTGAAAAGTGAAATGTCAACTCATTGTCCCAGGGAAAAGTTGAATCAGCCTTTGATTTACGGCCGATATCTCGGGCTGTATGCAGATGTACATCATTTCGAATTTCGAATTACGAATTTCGAGTTTCAAGTTCAAAGCAAAGCTTACAAAACGCCAGTCCAAATCAATTAAAAAGCGAAAGCATATCCAAGTCTTTCATTACCCCTCTTTACACAGAAAGACCAAAATAAATAAGATGGATGCACACTGGATATGCGTATCGAGAAATTCAAATATCGTAATTACGTTTCCATAAAGCAAAACTTTAATTTTTAAATACTTCACTTGCCGAGCATTAAAGTTTCTATATAATCTAGCTAAGCAACGAGTCGCAGAGATCGGGAATATGCCCCAGACATACATACATATATAAAATTGCCTTGATCACAGATATTTCACGCCAATTTTGTAATTTGATTTAAATGATGAGCACAATAAACTGAAATGTTAGTCAAATTATGGTTCAATTGGCTTTTAATCCATACAAAGCGGTCAGAGATGCAAAACAAAATTTAAATGTATTTTTAATAAGGCTGTAAACATAAAGCCAAATACCCTCGTCAGGCAGTGTATGAAAGTGGCCCGAACAGGCCAAGTCACATTATATAATTATCACACGTGCGAGTTAATATGTGCCTATCATAGGGAGGAAGAGCAAAGCAAATATGTTGGGCAATCGGGTGAGGTATAGGAGTGCAAGTGCCCATTACATAGAATCCATTAGGCGGCAACGAAAGAAAGCTAACGAGGTGATAACTGGTTGGGCTTGAGTCAATGCCGGCGCCTCGCTTGACGGAGTCTGAGACGAGCTATGCCCGTGGCCTCAATCCCTTTTAATTACCGGCACTCGCTGGTTTAATTGTCAAAGCTTGTTGTCAACTGTTTACCGACTCGGACGCTGGCAGCACGCGTCAAACTCAACGGATGTGTCACAATATTTAAATTAGCGTAAACTGTTTTAACGCCAAAAAACAAAACACAAAAAAAAGCAGACACTGGGCCGTGGGCTTGCCCAATGCAATGTAAAGTACATGCCATATTTAGCGTACGTGAATGTATGACCAGTCAGACAGCCAAACGGCCGGACAGACGGACAGGCAGACAGACAGATAGTCAGATAGGCACTTTGGGGGTCAGCTGTGGGCCAGTGGGTCGGTCGGCGAATTTGACCGGGAATTGAAATCGAGATTGAGTTGGTTTGCCCACACTTGTGCGCGAGAGAGTGTGTACGAGTGTGTGCACAACATTTTACAACCCCTTGCCAACTTGTTGACGCGTTATTAAAAAGCCATATAGACAAACAAGCTATCCGTAATGAAAGCTTTTCAGCCAACTGCTGTGTGTGATGGTGATGACGACGGCGGAGCACGTGGGACGTGCTGCCAGTCAATTGTTTTCAAGTATTTAAGTACACACACTCACACACACACACACACTCACACAGGCTGACACAGTCGAGCGTATGAGTAGCCGTAGAAATCTGGGCATGGACTGGGGGCGGGCGGGCGATCGGTCTTGCTGACTGTCTTGGCCCAGAGCAGAGATCCTAAATAAGCAGACGCTCTGCCGCTGCCATGCCGCAGTCGGCGAAGCTGGAACTCAGCCACGGCGTTCAGTGCTTATATTAGGCAACAGGTTATTGCAATTCAGCGAAAATAACGGAGACGGAGACGGAGACGGCGATGGTTGCGGAGGTGATGGTGGAGGCGACGACGGAGACGACAATGGGACGTGGTGGAAGCCGCGCCAACTCAAGACGACAAAAAAATAAAACAAAAACAAATATGTAAGTAGCTCCCAAAAAATTAATACACTGCGCCAAAAATTTCTTGCATGAGCACAAAATATGCAAGGTGTGTGTGCTAAGACATACATACACCAGGCATATACATACATTGAATGGAATTTTCGTCAAATTTTCCCATACTGCAAAGAAAGCTCCATTGTCGGCTCTTCAAAGCAGCTAAATATTCATTTGATTATGATATTGAATAACAAATAATAAAGTAATTTTACGGAAATTGTTGCAATTGCTTGGCAAAGTATTGTAATGTTTACAAATAAATGAATATTTCATTTATAGAATTCCATAAAATTTAAAAATTAAAAAAATAGATTAGATAAAAAGATTTTCATTAAATGCAAAAATAAATTGAAGTAGATGCATTAATCCTACAACGAGTGTTGCATAATTATTTTGTTGATAATTAAGAATAAATTTTAAAAATATATTTGAGATGCTTTCTACATTTTTTTATTTTATTTAAACATTAAATAAAATGTATATAGAATTTTTTGTCAAGATATACTCACGTAATTAATTTAATTAATTTAAATTTAAACTTCAAACTGTTCAAATTGTTTTTAAAAGTGTTATTTGTTTAAATAAATATTTGTAAAATTAAAAGAAAAATGAAATATTAAAAATATGTATAAATTGTATAGAAATATTAAAAAAAATTATTTATAAAAATAAATAAATATAAAATAAAGGAATATAAAAAATATTTATTAATTTGATATACATATTTAAGCAATTTTTTCTAAGTACTGTAATTGAAGCGTTGACAGTTTTTAATTATGGTCATAGGCTCTCTTTCAGTAGTGGGCTGCTATAATTAAAAAACTACCATGGCATTTTGCCAAGTCATTGGGCAGAAGCAGTGCAGAGAAGGAGGATGCGGAGAGGAGCAAAGTTGCAGGAGAAGGGGGGTCAATTGGCTACAAGTATTAAGCGCAGTGTAGAAAACTGTTGAAGGTAGTGGCGTCCGGATGCGCCGCAGTTTGGGCGCACAGGTAAGGCACACGACATGCAGGTGGCTGCCTGGCTAGCTGAGTACGCTCAGTGGCTCAGCCGATTGAAGCTTGGAGCGGCGTGAGTAACAAGCCCTGCGACTCGACGATTGTCGCTCGGTGCGGCCCAAAGCCGCAAACGCGTGCACAGTCGATAAAACACATTCGAATCGAACGTTAGCAGCGAGCGCTGGCCACGATCGTGATCGCGACGAAGACGACGACGACGAAGAGGGCGACGGTGACGGCACTTTGATTGCAATTTTCATTCATATCCATTCATGCGAACATATTGCGACTGCTTCTTGGCGCTGGTCTCTGTGCCTCGGCCGTTGTTTTTGAAAGCTCCGGCGGCACTTTCTTCTTTCGATCCTTTTGGCTCTGGCAAAGAAACGTGTGGCAGCTTTCATTTTCGATCGATTGCGAACCGGTTCGGACTAAACGGTTAATATTATTACTTAATCCAGCTTTCATGCAATCGCCATCCTGCCAGCCATGAGATTGCTGCATCTGGGCCTGGGTTTCGTCATGGTGGCTCTGCTGCTGCGCCAGGCGCTGGCCACCCTAAGACATTCGCGCGAAATTATTATCACAGATGCGGTAGGTGTGGTGGCACCAGCTCTGCCTGGGGAGGAGAGACCGTTCCAAGCTGTGTGACGTGCGCGCGCCACTGGAATTCCTAATTACTTGAATGTCACAACGCACGCGTCGCTTGGCCTCCAAATGTCAAGCAATAAATGTGCCAACTGCGCGTGTGTGTGTGTGTGTGTGTTTTTGTGTGTGTGTTGATATTTGTGTTAGCCAAGTAA
The DNA here is from genome assembly GCA_037075325.1 of Drosophila mayaguana. Lineage (NCBI taxonomy): Eukaryota > Metazoa > Arthropoda > Insecta > Diptera > Drosophilidae > Drosophila > Drosophila mayaguana. Next base: position 6,596,789 of record JBAMCG010000037.1, on the reverse strand, counting down.
ATACCTGAGTGTGACTTCCTGCCAATGTTTGCTCGGTTTTTGTGCTCGTTGCAGGTGCGCCGCATACAGCACGATGGCTACAATGTGGAGCAGCACAGGGTAATAACTAAGGATGGCTACGTGCTGACCCTACATCGCATACCCCAGGTCCAGCTGGATGCGAACGGAACGTTCTACACCGTAGTGAGACGCCCTGTGGTATTCTTGCTTTCCGGCCTCTATGCCTCGTCGGATGTGTGCGTATGCGTGCAAGGTCTTCCGCTTGACCTGGTAACTGATATCTGCAGCTGTCCATTTGCAGGTGGCTGCTCAACGGACGGGAGGACTCGCTGGCCTATTTACTATGGCGCGCTGGTTACGATGTGTGGCTGGGCAATAATCGCGGCAACATCTATTGCCGTCACAATCTGTGGCTCAACACGACAGATCGCGAGTTCTGGAACTTTAGCTGGCACGAGATGAGCGTCTACGATATGCCCGCCCAGATTGACCATGTGCTGCGCACTAGCGGAGTATCGCGGATGCATTTCGTGGGCATCTCGCAGGGCGGCACAGTGTTTCTGGTGCTCAACTCAATGCTGCCCCAGTACAATGCGGTCTTCAAGACGGCCACGCTGCTGGCTCCGGTTGCCTATGTGGACAATACCCAAAGTGGTTTGGCGAAAATCATCGGACCGATCTTGGGCACGCGCAACTACATCTCCAAGATCCTCGAGGGCATTGAGATGTTCTCAACGAACAAGTTCTTTAAGAAGTTTCTGTCGATGACCTGTCTGGAGAATGAGAAGCCTTTGGTGTGCATCACCCGGCTCTGGCCAGCGGTTGGCTATGATACACGCTTCCTCAACAAGACCCTGCTGCCGGATCTGATGGCCAACTTTCCGGCGGGTGGTTCCGTGAAGCAGCTGATGCACTATTTTCAGGGATACGTGTCTACCAAATTTCGACAGTACGACTACGGCCCGGAACTCAATTGGCTGCACTATCAGCAGCTGGAGCCGCCGGAGTATGTACTGGAAAATGTGAAGACACCTGTGACGATTTTCTTTGCGGAGAACGATTATATTGTGGCGCCAGCGGACATCTGGCGTCTAGTTGCGCGCCTGCCCAACGTCGAGGCCGTCTACAAGGTGCCCTGGAAGCGCTGGAATCACTTTGACTTCATCTGCGGTCTGGGTGTGCGCGAGTACATCTTCGACAACATTGTGCTTTCCATGAATCGATATGAGCAGCGCCGCAGGCGCTGATCGAAATGTCCCACAAAATGAAAGTTTTTCTGTGCTACAAGAGTCGAGTGATATGATTCTGAGAAGGATCTCTTATATATCGCTTAACTCCCCTAACGGAATCGTGGTCATACAGTGTTATATGCCAGGGACCTTCAGCCACAACTTCTACCAGTGCCAAATACTTAGCTAAGAATACATATATATTGAATCCATGGTCGATTCTTTGTAAGATAATACCTGCGGATATACGTACTGATTAATAAATATATTATTTATAGTTTCCACTTAAAGTCTTTGAATGAATTGATTATTTCAAAGCCAGTAAAATTACTAATGCCAGCTTTTAAACTGTAAAGGCTATAGTATTTGCCTGATATATCGTATCGTCAAAGCTATATGTTTCGCTTCTTAGCTACATATAACCTTGACATGCAAGATTTCTTTGATATTGCAATTCTCTGGTATGAACCTTAGTCAAAAAATCAAGCGTATAGTAATTAGGGACTAGAAGGGAATCACGAAAATTTAGAGTTATCGATAAAATGAAGGAAAAGGATTGATGGGACTGACAGCAAAACGAAATTGAATACAGAAAATAGAAACATATCGAAATGAAATACAGATAGTTCGTTTTGTTGCACAGCAAATAAATTTACAATCTTTAATTCAATGACATTAAGGATATATTAACAGTTGTCTGTTTTATATTTACATTCCGCATTGATTTGCTTATCCGTCTACGTTATTTACATCATCTGTTGTCTAATGGAGTGCAGCGGCGCTTATCTTGAGCTCAATGTAACGATGCAGAGTCAATGCTTTTTTGCTCACAATCGGGTGGGTCAGCGTACCCAGCAGACTTTTGGCTGCCTGGAAATCGTTCTGCAAGGCGAAAGTAACGGCCAAATTATATCGAACAACATTCTGGGCAGCATCGAGGGACTTTAGCTGCCAGTCCCGTGTCTCCAGATCAAGAGCATTTAACGAATTCACAAATGTTGGCTCCAGGTGGTCACGCGCCTCGCCGGATTTGTCCATCATCATCAAAGCCTCGCCCGCATACATGTGGCCCAGCAATCTGTATTTTAAATATATTAATATTAAAGTGTCTCCCACATTTATAGCAGCTGGACATACTTGTGTGCGTCGGAGAGACGCTCGCTCTGAAGCAGATGCTTGGCCATTTCCAGTGCGGTGACGTGATCACCCAAGCGCAGGGACACAAAGCTGTGCGCCGCATAAATGGCATCCAACATGTTTTCCATCGATTCTAAGCTAATCGGCTTCGATGGGTTGCAAAAATTATTGTCCTGTGTTTGACTCCATAGCTGCTGCGACGAGTCTTTCGGATCCAGTGATTCGTCAGGCGAGGCAGCCATATAAAAACTGGCCTTATATTGCAGAGATAAGGTGAGAGCGTTTCGCAGGCACAGAGCTGCAAATTCAAGTGTTGGCTCCGGCACCGCAGTGGAATGAGCTCTGCGGGGATGGGCAAGAGAAATGCATACAATATTACAGTTCGCTTTTACAAAATTTATCTTTTGATACTAACCCATATGGCTTAGATCCCGATGAGTTTAAGCCACTCTCTATCGTATGACGATCCTTTCCAGGTAGTTTTTGCTGAAAAATTAACAAATATGAACAGGGAAATGGAATTGAATAAGGCTTAAATGTCTTACCGCCTCATGCTCCATAATGCAGGCTTCGGCCATTCGATACCAAAGACGCGGATTACTATGGTACTGTTTGACTGGCACCAGGAAGCACTGAAACGCCTCTTTGGGTCTACGCAGATGCAACATGGCGATGCCCAAATTATACATAATCTCACACGATCGTGCCAATCCCATCGTTTGCAGAGAGCATTGCCGTAAATTCGATGTTAGCTGCTGATCGAATCGCAGTGCATTCTGAAAGAATTTTGCGGCGATTGCATAATGCCGTACGCGTAAATGGATAACTCCCATATTGTTGGCGATGCAAGTGCTCAGCTGCGGCGTGACAGTGCTAACAAAAGAAAGAAAGAATAATGTTATTAGCTAAACTGATCTAGACCAATGGCTAATCAAACTTACCCGGCCTGGGTGCAGTCATCGTTGATGCGCATCAGCTGTTTAGCCGCCATCTGAAAGTCCTTCATGATGTAATATTGCTGCGCCTTCAGCGCCGCAATCTCTGGGGTCCCATCCTCAGTTATGACCACAGGCTTGCGATTAAGCACATGCGTTAGCAACTGTAATAGCCGGAGAATGCTACCGTTTTCGCCAGCTGCTCTCGTGACACTACTATCTAGAATTGGCGTCGCGCTCGCCGCGGCTGTGGACGCTGTTGAAGAAGCAGCAGCTGCAGCAGCGGCAGCGGCAGTCGCGACTGCAGCTGTTGTTGTTGTCGGCTCCTCCAAACTGCTGCTGGGACTTGCGCCAGGTGCACTAGCCACTAGATTCAATTTATACTGCAAATAGTCGAGAAATGCTTCCGCGCGATTCAGCTGATTGGTGGCCAGCAGCAGCTGCAGCTGCAACGTGGCAACAAGCGCAGCCATTTGCTTCTCCAGCGCCTCCAGCCTGGTCACTAGCGGCGCTAGCCTATCCAGTGCCGTGCCGTACATATGCCGATGGAAATATATGACCGCTTTGTTGTAGCGTGCCACGGTAAGGGCGCTGCCGACATTCTTCAGTGCAAGCGGCACAGTCGGCTCGCCAGGCGCCGGTTGGTCATTGCCCAGCTTTTCGAGCTCATGGAGCAGCGTCTGGTGTTGCAGACAACCAGTTTTATAGTAATTCACCACCGCCCGATTGTGACGCAGTATAAGGCCGCTGCTCTCACCTTTCGTCTCCAGCTGCTGTAACAGCTCCAGGCATCGGTCATACTCCCGACTGTTGGGCAGGAAATAGGTTATGTCTGCGAATGCATGGATTTCAGAATTGTGTGCGGCGCTTACTTGTTGAACTGTTCATGGGCCTGGCAGAGTAGATTGTAATTTTCGTCATCGCTGTCTTGCGTTTTCGTCGGAGAATCCGCAGGGTCCATGCCAAAAATAAAAAACAAAAAAAGCACACACATACATGACAACCCTATTCACACATACACTTATGACAATACTATAGCTATCCCGCTCGCACATCACAACGTTGCAGCCCTGCGCACAATGACCGCGCCGGCATGCACGGTTGCATTGTGTGCGTGCCAACCTGATGATCGTTTCCTTAAAAACTTAAAAATAGTTCAGTTTATGAACTAACTAATATTAAAAATAAATCTGAAAACTACCAAATAAAGTTGAATACCTTACACTAAATTTAGAATTAAAGCTAAAAATCCAGCAAAAACCAATAGATTAATTATTACAAAAAAGCGGTATAAAAATAATAGATTAAATAAAAAGTAATTGTACAACAGGACTTTGATACACTACGCTAAAACAAACATAGAAATGGGGTTGGCTCAAAATAGCTAATACTTTTATCTTAAAAGTAAGCGAAGAGGAATTACTTACCCTAACACTCTGCGAAACATCACGTTTTTAAAATTTAAATATATAAGCGAAAATTGTTACGCATTAGTTTTGGGGTAAAGTGTATTATAAGTTATGATATACTCTGTAAAAATACATGTCGAATTGCTTTGCGTCGATTGCTACGGCATAGATTTTCAAAAAATAACACTATTGGAAATTTTAGTAAAATACATGTATTATTATTGGAATTATTTTGAGTTGATTCGAAATACAATACATATACTGTTTACTAAAATAATTCAAAAATATTCAGTAATTTGCACAACATTTGCAACTGTATAATTATATATATATAGTACTAATCCATGGATGTGGAGGGTAACTTTTTGCTTTACTGTTGCAATTTTTAACTCAATAATTCAAATTTTATACAACAACTAAAGGTTTTCGAGTAGGATGAGGTGGAGGAGGAGCAGGGATATGCTCACACTCGGATTCGAGATGTTCTGAAGTTCTACAGAGCGTTTGTTCTGCCATGGGGCTCGTTGCAATGAGACGGTGCGACGGCCAGTCCGTACTGGTTTGATGGATGTATTTATGTATTATGTACACTATAAGGTAAATATGTATGTATATTTTATATATTATATATATTGTATAGTATATAATTTGTATTGTATGTATACCATTGCATATAAACATATTAATTTAGCAATAAAAATTCCCAATACTTCAGCTGGAGCATGCTCAACATTAACTGAGCCCCATCCGCTTGCCCCAGCTGAAGAAGCAGTTGGTGTTTCAATTTCTTTTTTATCATCTATTATTTCGTTATTACTCGTAACTGGCTAAACACACGCGCACACATACAACACACGGATTGATTTTGCCTAATTGGTTTTTCGTAATTTTCAATTCTTAAGTTTTGTTCGTTTCGAGCTTTTGCTTCACTGCATTGCTACTGCTGTTATTGCTGTCGTGAGTAGGGATCAGCGACCTTATGTGTTGCGTATCTTGCCGGGCACATAGTTTTTATCGATGACATTCTCCTGCAGGAACATATGCAGGCAGCGCTCGTTCTGCGCCAGCGGATGTCCGGCTATCTTATTGATGAACGCCTCTAAGCCCTTTCTTCGCTCTTCGATGAAATTCTCGTCAAAGAGACCCTCGTCGCCACGGAAAGGCATCTGTCGCTTCCATGCCTTGCCAGGCAATGGCGGCACCACAATCTGCGTTTCATCAACCAAAACTGAGTGAGAATATAGCTCAAATAAGACATCCGTACAGCATGCTTACCTTGCTATCGCGTTCCAGTTCGTTTCTTAGCCATTCAAAGTCGCTGTAGCGGCGTCGCACACTCGATTCCTTTACTTTGAATACCGGCAAATTGGTCTGTCATAAGGGTAAAAATATTGTTCAATATAAATTTGATTTAATACAATTGCACTCAAATTATTTGAATATCTTATTTCAGCCCGCATATCATACTTCCGTATATCAGAGTATGACTCAAGTATATATTAATGCCACCCAAAAATCGGACACAAAGCGAACGTCTGTGACAATGCAGCACAGAACGCCTGCTGTTATACCCTATTGTTAATATAAATGAATGTATATAATAATAAAAACGCATAATATAAATGAATTATAGGTTGTCAGGAAGTATAAGAGATCAATTTTTATAAGCAAAAAAAACACAATTGAATCAGATCGTACTACATGCGTGCTTGATAAACATTCAATTTCCATATATAAATGTAACAGTAAAATCCGTATTGAGAAATTCAGACAGGGTATCCCACAGTCGGGCACTATCTATACTAACCCACTTTTGTTGTGACTAATAATTATTGCTCAGTTTATAGGCGTATCAGACACAGCACACATATTCATACAAATGCCCCAGAGCAGTTACGCACACACTCACACACCCACGATTACTTTATCAACTGTTTTGGCACTTTTGTGCAAGCTCCGGCCGCTGATATTTTGCATACAAATGTAGGTGACCCGCTGGAGCCCCGACATGGGACTGTATTACTCACCCTCATACGCACTTCATAGTCTGTGTAGCGCTTCTTGCCCGCTGCCATGGTGGTTAACGGATTGACAACGTCGATTTCGAGAAAATTTGCGGGCACAGCATAGGCATCGTCTAGCGTCTGTTTCTTAACATTGAGACGGCGGGTGGCGTCGGCGGTACCGTCGGACTCAACCATCATAATGCTGCAATCTGCTACTGTTTCTGCTTATGGACTTTTAGATGCAGGCACGCCCCTCTTGTGGTCAGCCTCTGCCACGAAATGCCGCAGCGACCGCTTTGCCTGCAATGCAAATAAAAAGAAGAGAAACGCACACGCACACAAGAAACGAGTTTTTGTATTAGCCGCACTGTTGTGTAGTTGTCGTTGTCGTAGTCGTTCGTCTCTGCTGGCGCTATCTCTTTGTTTGCTGCTGCTGCAGTTGTTGTTCCTTTAATTTTTGTCGGCTTAGCTTAGGTAATTGGAATGAAATTTCAATTACTATGTTCGCTTTCAGTTTGATTCACACGCAGAGTTCAATCGATGCCACATTTAGATGATTTGCAAGTGTTAACTAGTTTAATTTAATTAATTGTACATAAAAAACACTTTCTACACTTAATCCAATAATGCCAAAATGTGCCTAAAAAATACAGCGCAGGGTTGCTATATAAAACTCAGGGGTGTATCGGACTGATAAACAAAATACTGAATAATACTGAAAAATTGTGGTCACACATAAAGTCATGTGACGGCACGTGACGTCACAATAAGCTTTACACAGCCTGACCGTGTCAGAGCGATTTTTCTTCGTACTTGCAACGACGTCGCAGGCCAAAATTTTGCGTGTGTGTCGCAGTATTATTTAAAACGGAAAAATTGTATGTTGAAACGCCAACTTATATAGAAATTAAATCAGAAAACTTAGTCGTTTAATTGAATCTAATTTAAACCGTTTGTTTTGTTTTGTTTGCAGCTCGAAATTTGCTGTGCACTTTTCAAGGTAGAGGCAATCGCGTATAACAAAAAATTCATTTCGCAAAATGAACGCCCAACAAGCACAACGGGAGCATGTCCTTGCTGTTTCCCGGGACTTCATCTCCCAGCCACGTTTGAGTGAGTATCCAATTGCTATAAAATTATGTGCCGCTTGTGAATTGTGCATTTAATAATGGTATTATTGCCGTAACCCGTGGGTAATCGGCCGCCATGACAGTTTATACGAATCGTTTGCGAAAGCAGAACACGAAACAGAAAATCAATAGAGTGTTTTTGGCAACTTTATTACACCCACCCATTCAAGTAAATTCACTAAATGTATCATACTCAAGGGTCTATACATAAGCGGACTTGAATCAATACCAATAAGAACGAAAAATTCAGTTTTAATGAAAATTTTCAGTGTCACATGACTCGATCATCAAGCTCAGCTGTTTGCTATTGCCATTCAAAGCGCGCTCCCACAGAGCACCTGACTATCAAAAGTTGGGCAAACGAAGAATAAAAAGAGAAACAAAGTGCTGAAAAATGATAAAACCAATGTAATGGTGCTAATATGTACATAAACTAATCTTATAAAATGGTAAAGATTTATTATGTATAGTGATAACTTGTTTTCGGTGGAGTTGTTTTTATGTAACAAATATTTTGAATTGCATTTCACGCATTCTTCCATTATCGTTTTTTATGTCAATTATGCAGCTCGTGCTTCAAAGCCAGTTTACCAGTCAGCTGACTATTTAGCCCCGTAACACTCACTACGAATTTTTTACGTTTGCTTTCTTATCGGATTCTTATTGGCAACCACTTGTTAATTCATGTGAAGAGCAATATTTTAACCTAAAATAATAGTTAATATAAAAAAATAATAGTTAAATAAAAAAAACATTATTGGAAAATAATTTTAATTATTTGTTGTTATTTTTGTTTGTCTTTGCATGAACAGCTTACAAGACGGTGTCTGGAGTGAATGGTCCCTTGGTCATTCTCGATGAAGTGAAATTCCCTAAATTTGCTGAGATTGTGCAGCTGCGCTTGGCAGATGGTACTGTGCGTTCTGGCCAGGTGCTGGAGGTGAGCGGTTCCAAGGCCGTTGTCCAGGTCTTCGAGGGCACCTCTGGTATTGATGCGAAAAACACGCTTTGCGAGTTCACCGGTGATATTCTGCGAACGCCCGTGTCTGAGGATATGTTGGGTCGTGTGTTCAACGGCTCTGGCAAGCCCATCGACAAGGGTCCCCCAATTTTGGCCGAAGACTTTTTGGATATTCAAGGCCAGCCCATCAATCCCTGGTCGCGTATCTACCCCGAGGAAATGATCCAGACTGGTATATCTGCTATCGATGTGATGAACTCGATTGCTCGTGGTCAGAAGATTCCCATCTTCTCTGCTGCTGGTCTGCCGCACAATGAAATCGCTGCGCAGATCTGTCGGCAGGCCGGTTTGGTCAAGCTGCCTAGCAAGTCAGTAATTGATGATCACACCGATAACTTTGCCATTGTGTTCGCTGCTATGGGTGTGAACATGGAAACTGCCCGTTTCTTCAAGCAAGATTTCGAGGAGAACGGTTCCATGGAGAACGTGTGCCTGTTCTTGAACTTGGCTAACGATCCAACCATTGAGCGTATTATTACGCCCCGTCTGGCTCTAACCGCCGCTGAATTTTTGGCGTATCAGTGCGAGAAGCACGTGCTGGTTATCTTGACCGATATGTCTTCGTACGCTGAGGCTTTGCGTGAAGTGTCTGCTGCCCGTGAGGAGGTGCCCGGCCGTCGTGGTTTCCCAGGTTACATGTACACGGATTTGGCCACCATCTATGAGCGCGCTGGTCGTGTTGAAGGTCGCAACGGCTCAATTACACAGATTCCCATTTTGACTATGCCTAACGATGATATTACCCATCCAATTCCCGATTTAACTGGTTATATTACCGAGGGTCAGATCTACGTTGACCGTCAGCTCCATAACAGACAGATCTATCCTCCAGTGAATGTGCTGCCATCTCTGTCACGTTTGATGAAGTCTGCCATTGGTGAGGGCATGACCCGCAAAGATCACTCCGATGTTTCCAATCAGTTGTATGCCTGTTACGCCATCGGCAAGGATGTGCAGGCTATGAAGGCTGTGGTCGGTGAAGAAGCTCTGACGCCCGATGATTTGCTGTACTTGGAGTTCTTGACTAAGTTCGAGAAGAACTTCATTTCGCAGGTTAGTAATCAGTGATTGATATCATAAATTAACAAATATGCTGATATTTGCTTTTTTTTTTTTTTAATTTCTCCCAGGGCAACTACGAGAACCGCACTGTCTTCGAATCCTTGGACATTGGCTGGCAGCTGTTGCGTATCTTCCCCAAGGAGATGCTTAAACGTATTCCAGCCTCTATTTTGGCTGAATTCTATCCTAGGGACTCGCGCCATTAGATTTTTGTTTAAAATTGTTTTGTTTTTGATTTATGTCCAAAATTCTGTTTCATTCATAATTTAAGCTGGTGGCGCAACGTGCGACGCGCCCCCTTCTGCAATAATCCGTTGTGTATGCGTCTAAACAAATACGATATACACACATATATACACATAAACTACAATATAACCCACAAAACGGATATTAATATGATAATATCTACGTATAAAATTTGATTTGTGTATACATAGAGAGAGCCGAAGCGCATTCTAAACAATAACTAGTTAAATATTTTCTAATCACTATATAAGCGGAAACTATTTTAAATGTGTGTTTTAGTAATCAAAATTTGTCAAAATATCATAAAGTGTACATAAACTCAAATGAATTAACCCCAATCCACACCTCAAATGAAGAAGAAAGAAAAACAAAACAAAACAATGAACATTCTCCTTAAAACTTTGTTGCCGACCCGTCGATAATTTGTTAAAGTTTATCCATTTTTGTTAGGTTTTAAGTGTGTGTGCTCTGTAAATGTTTATTATTTCTCGATCATTGAATAATTCAATTTCGTTTCGCATACAGAATCGTAGCATTCCAAAACCAAATTAAATAACGCATATTTATGTTTCCTTCGCTTTCGGACTTCTGTTTCTTTTGTTTTCGCTCAACTTTAAGATGTTATAACAGTTCGCACAAGTATTAAAAAAAAGTTCTCTTCAGCACTTCCCGTTCCCGTCCCCTCACTGTTCCCTGCACCGAAACAATGTGAACAATTTGTACAGCAACTAAACTCAACAAACTAAACAATGAAATATGAAAAGTGCAAAAAACTGCTGCTTTAAATGCAACAAAATGTTTTTAAACAAAAATCTAAAAAAAAAACAAATTATATATTAAAATTATATTGATTATTTGTTCGTTTATTGTCCTAAAGTAAATAGAATGTTATTTAAAGTTGAAACTATGCATTGCAATGTTGTTTGTTGTCTGTGGGAATAGGGAGAAGATCCGCAACTATAAAAAATAGAAGAATGCAAATTTAATAAATGTTCAACGCATACATATATATTTAAATAATATTAGAACATTTAACTATGTATGTATACATTATACGAATGATAAATTAATAAATTACGCTGCAAGTCATGTTAAATATTCATTCAAATGGATTCCAGATTTATTATTATACACATAAATATATGCATATATTTTACAGGATAGTGTAAAGCTCAAGAATATGCTAGGTATTTCAGATCTCTAGCTTGACAATATAATATTTCAATATACTCTTCTCTTCTCTTCTCAATTTTAATATCCAATGACAACCCTAGGCTTCTCTTTGCGACGCGAATGGTACGCGCAATTGACGATTACCGTTGTAATATTGCTCATTGCATTTCAGTTCGCTTTTGAGATTGAGTAGTTCAAGTTGAGCAGTGCCTCGTGTCGTACTATGTATTTGTGGTAGAACTTCAAATTAACTCGATCCAAAATGGCGGAGCCAGAGGAAGTCAAGGCTTTACCCGAGGTGAAGGTGGCCAACAAAGGGAGTATACTCTCGCATTGCTTGAACGCCATTAAGACTTTGAACAGTCGCTCTGGGTCATCGGTGCCTGCGATTGCAAACTTCATCAAGTCCTCCGGCTACGAGGTGACCGATATGACCCGGATGAGAAAGCTTGTGCTACGGTCACTTAAAGTGGCGATGGGCGCAGGTGACGTTGTGCAAGTGAAGCGCTCCTTTAAAATTTCAGCGACGGCAAAGGCGGAATCCAAAGCCATGGAAAAGATGAAGGCCAATCAGCAGAAGAAGTTGGCAAAAGCAAAGGCTAAGGAGGAAAAAGCTAAGGCCAGAAGAAAGCCAGCGACTAAAGAGGACAGCGAAAAAACGCCCAATTCGGCAGGTGCAGAGACTTCAAAACCAAAGCAGCGTAAAAAGAAGCCATCGGAACGCCACACAAATGAGGTTTATTTTAATATCTCACGCGAATGCATATCCCCATCTTACTAATCGCATCGTATCATTAACCCTTGCAGCCCGCAAAGAAAAAGTCGACAGCAAAGATAGCTGCAGCTGGTGGGAAGATAAAGCCTGAAGTGGCTGCGGGTGAATCAGAACACAGCACCCCTAAGAAGCCTAAAAAAGCCCAGCCAAAAGCTAAGTCAGCAAGTGCCAAGGCCAAGGTTTTGGACAACGAAGTCAGTGCAGGGTCCAAATTAAAGACGCCAAGAAAGTCAATTGGAAGCCTAACAAAAAAGGTGAACAGGCCAAAGATACAGAACAAATCCATAAAAAAGTTGGTGGCCGGCAGAAAAAGCTTTGACGATCCGGAATCTGATCTGACGGATTCAGGCCCCGCTGAGGCCTCAACCCCATTAAGCCCAACCAAGCAAAAGCGTACGGCCAAACAGATTAAGTAACTAAACAAATTCTATATACATAGATGGTTGTTTAAAATTAAATTTTTTGTATTTTGGGTTGGGCAAAATGCAAAATGCTTTATTGTTTTCAATGTTAATTAATTAATTAATGTCCAATGTATTTTGATTATGCTCGTCGTAGCTCCAAATTTATATTCATAATTTATCGGAGCCAAAGTCGTCTAACCCGAATTGATAGTAAATAAGATTTATTGTAACTGTTTTTTATATCTCTATACCATATGTGTCTATATATAATAAAAGTTATAAGTGGATATTTAAAGTTCTATATATAGTTAACAAATTGCAGCTTCTATTATAAGTTGAATATTACAATTTTTGGCGCACAGAAGCAAAAGTTTTTTAAAGTTGCTCAACACTGAATACTAAGAGTGGCGCAGTTCGCGTGGGAACTAGCTCTTTAATGGATGAATTAAATCACTAACCATACAACAATAGACTGAGCATGTAGAACAAACGTTTTCAACGCCGAAAATCTGTCTAGTAGGTACCATCCAACTTCGTATTTGCTCGGCTTGGTATCTACTGGCTCGGGCAATGAAAAGTTCGCGCGGCGAAATCAGTGCGCTACGAGCGCTCAAGCCGAATGGTCCCTTTTTATATGAAGTATGGTTATGTGCTATTTGCCCTACTCTCTCTCTCACTCTACCTCTTTCTTCTCTCTCTATGGTCTCTCAAATCTTCGAACTCAGCAGCGCACAAAAATTGAAATTTTTCGGGACGATCCCAGCTCTTTCCTTTTGAGTGAAGAGTATTCCGAAATCTTAAAGGCGTTTGCCACGCTCATGCACACAAAATATTAGCGTTTCGATGATTATTTGTGGGAAGGGTATGAAAGCGTTGCTGCGCTTACAGAATATGATTTCGCGACGGGCATGCACACACACACTTGCAGTCTCTGAAAACATGTATGTATGAACATTTGGTTGCCTGTGTACGAAGTAATGTAATGTAATGAAGGCACTGTATGTATGCACTCACAAGCCAGTGCGTAGAAAAGTGAAAAGTTATTGACGACGATCCCATTTTGACCTTCTAATTGAAAAGTGTACCAGTCTATTGAAAGAGTTTACAATGATAATGTAAAATTGTAAGATTTTTGCTATTATTTGTATAAAGGGCATGTAAATGTGTTGCGCCTAAAGAATTTTTTTTTTGTTGTTGTATGGTTAGTGATTAAATAAAGTTAAAGAAATTCATTTACTCTACTAAGTATTTTTGCAAATTTGTTCAAAATTAAAAAGAAAAAAAATAATAATAATAGCATATAGCTATGTGATTTTATGAATTAATGCCCAAATCTTTTATGATTTAGATTTTTAAGTGCGGAACCCAGTTCCGAATAACCGATGCGGATTGATCTAACTCATAGCACGTGTAACATCGAACTATAAATATAATAAACATGCACTCAGGCTTAGAAAATTATATTATTGAATAAATCTTAATATCGGAAAGGCATCGGAAAGGCATCAAAGGATAGACGTGATATATTTTACCGTTTAGCCAAGGAACAGGGATGGCGGGCCAGAAGTGCCTTCAAACTACTACAGGTAGATGAAACGTTTAATTTATTGGAGGGTAAGATTTGAGCGAATCCATTATTAAATTATGAAAACTCAAAGGTTTCTTAATTCGTAGGCTTAACACGGGCGGTTGACTTATGCGCAGCTCCTGGAGGATGGTCGCAGGTCTTATCGAAGCGTATGTACGAACCGCGATCGGAGAAAGACCAGGAGCAAGTAAAGATAATTGCTGTGGACATGCAGGGTATGGCACCCATCGATGGCGTCACTCAGTTGCGTGCCGACATTACTAAGGAGTCAACCGCAGAGGCAATTATAAATTTTTTTGATGGCAAAAAGGCGGAACTGGTAGTCAGTGATGGCGCGCCCGATGTCACCGGCTTGCACGATTGGGATGCCTACATGCAGGCAGAACTCTTATTGTCAGCTCTAAGCATTGCGACCTACATTCTCGAAGAGGGCGGTTCGTTCATGGGTAAAGTGTATCGAGCAGCAAATACCAGTCGCGTTTATTTACAGCTGCAGCGATTTTTTAAGGATGTGTGCCTCTTCAAGCCATCCGCTTCACGCAGCTCAAGCATCGAAGCATTTGTGGTATGTCGTCAATTTACCATGCCTGAAGGTCATGTTCCATGCAATCTGACATTGGAATGGTTCGACAAGCCGGAGGATGCACTGAAAAATATATCGGGAAAAATTGAAAGAACAAACCAATGCGAATATGATGCGGATCTAAGTTACGAGATGGTGATTATGACAAGTTACTTTTAAATAAACTTTTAAATAAATTTGTGTGGGGTAACCTGGCCCAAAAAAAGCTGGACAAAATCTTTCTTCAGCGTGTCCAGTCTATGCCTTCTATGGTTAGTGATATTATAAAACATATCGCTGAAATTAGCTTCTAATGGACATACAACTAGTGCATCTCTAAACCGGGCTTTGAGCTGACAAATTTTATATACGTCTGCGCTTGCGTTTGTGGGCGCAGTAGGTCGTCGTTCGTTGTTGAGTTCGTATTAACATTTGTGCATATACGATATTTTTAGTGAGAGGTTAATTTTAAAATCCTTGCGCATCACTGTGTAAATAAAAGACCGCTTAAAAGTTGTGATCAAATTCAAATTTATGAGTTTCATAAGTTGTTATTTTGTTAATTATCAACTAACTGATAATTTAATTTATCTTCAGCAGCTAGTCAACTTATCGTTAACAACAACTAATAGCACTGAACGTTTAAATCAATATTGTTAAAACGGTTAACATGAAAACAGTCATTAAGTAAGTTGTTATCATACCCAGGACGTATATACGGTTATATTTTATTTTTATTTTTTTCTAATATTGCATTTTTCCTCTATCTCTACGCTTAAACAATTTTACTTCCCACTCCATTTTACAACAAAATATTAAAATAAAAAAAAATTGAAAAGCAAAAAGAAAGTTGAGCTCGTCGATTTAAAAACACATTTTGGATAGTTTGATTTGGGATTAAAAAAGAAACTTTTCATTTTTCTATCATCAATTTTGCATTTGTATTTAGCTAAAATAGTATTTTCCTAATGAGTTAGTATTCTATTTTTAGGGAATGTTTTTTTCAGTTTCTATTATAGCATTTTTGGACTTTGAATATTTATTTAGGTAAATGAATATATACTGTTAGTTTTTAGTGACCGCTTCACGTATGTTATTTAAATAGCTTCGTAGTATTCTCTAGTAAATATATATACTGATTTATTTCAAACATATATATGTATATATACAAATGTATATTGAGAATTTGAACTTAACAGTTTCTAGTAAATGGGGAATAGCTGAATTTTGGGGTAACTAAAAGGTAATTTTTATGTTTTAATGAAATCACCCACAGTTTTATAAAACTATTAATTCGAATCTAAATACATGAAAATTTAATTTAGATTAATATAGCTGTTAATATTTTTTTTCCAAGAATTATGTAGTTAGTTGAGCTCGACTGCAACGTTCTTATATTTTTTTCTCTTTAACTCTTGAGTGAAGGCAGTTTCTTTAAGTATATATATATATAAGTATATATATGAATGAGCTCATTATTTTTGGGTTTTGTTGCACTAGCTCATTTGCTCAAATAGCATAATTAAATGCACGCAGACCTTAGCGTGGCCAAAAGCAGCAACAGCGGCTAGATATACCAACAACTTTAATTTTGGTCAGTCATTTGGCCATGCAACTACGTTCCTTTGCAACCGAAGGTGAAGCTAGTGATTGAAATCTGCCACGCCCTCAAGGCCCACTTAACCAAAGTACAAAAAACCAAACCGAACCGCATACCTTTTAGTTAGAACTTAGGCTCATTCTGTTTTTGGACCGATCGATTCATAGAATATAACAGAATTGTCTATTCTATCCTTAGAGGAGCTCAGTTAAGATCTATACATATAAAGCTTCTTCTAATAAGTTATCAGGTGTTTATATATTTATCTCAATTGTCTTAGCGATAAACTAAATAGCTTTCTGATAAACTTTATTGCTATACATTGATAGTAAATTGGCGGGAAAAAATTTGATTTGTGAATTCTGCTTTAATGGAGGAAGTTAGTTGGCTACCACATTATCAAGAAATAAATAATAAAATAAAATAAATGTAATTACGAATTTTGATGTGTGCGTGCATGCACTTCTTCCTTATGGGCCAAAAATAAATGTCAAGTGGCCTGGTCCAATCTTCATGGGTAATTGCTGGAAATTTTGAAGCATTTATTCCCGGTCTTTGACTTTCTGGTGTAAATGTCTGCATTACTCAGACTGTACACACATTAACAAACCGCTTTTCAAGCCGTTGATTGATGTTGTCAAAACTCTGCTTCAGCCCAGGTATAAGAGGCTCTCTCATTAAAAGAAATTATGTCTACTCGTTTGATTCGCTGATATTATGGGGCCAGAGAGGATTTTGTAGGTTTAAAAGAAACCGGGAAGCGCTGGAATTTCGTACTTGCTAGCAGCGGTTCACAATCAGGCAACGATAACATTAGGTAGTCCAAATTTCTCTTAATAAAGCAGAAGTAAACGATTATTATCAAGTTAGAGTTCTCTATCGGGGACTGATCGATTAGCAGACACCCTGGGATATTCAATTCTACACAGCGTACAAAGCAACAAGTAAGAAAGCTTTAGTAGAGACTGCTCGACTACGAAATCGCCTGAACCTTTCCAGGAACTGATATTTCAATAATTCTAGGCCTCTTTCTGCTTACACAAGAAACACAAACACACAGCACACATAGGTACGCACGCATAGACATACATATAGGCTGCAGTGTGGGCTTACTATGGGAACTTAATTGTTTAATAACTTTTGTTGTCGATAGACTTCATGAAACTTTTAGATCGTGATTATAGCATTAAATGCATGCATTTGCCAAAGCACAAGTCTATAGTGTTTGAAATACGCCTTTAACAAATTTAATTGTTACAAAAATCGAATATCATCTGAATCTATATTATATCACAACTGATTTTCGATAAGCTTTTTAATCGATAACAAAATAACGGAATGAGTTATCGTTTTTTAGTGATAAACTCGATATTCGCGCTCAGTGTATGGACAGCTCTTATATGTTCTGAGATCGACGCCTTCATACATACAGACAAACAGACGGACCGGGCTTAATCGGCTCAGTTCGTCGCCCTGATCAAGAATATATATATTTTGTGGGGTCTGCCACCCCTCCTTCTACACTTCAACAAACCCATTATACCCTGATTTCCTATTTTTAATGGGTTCAGGGTATAATAAGTAAAAGAAGAGTCTCAAAATGTGGCATAGAACCCCATATCTACGAAGAGATTTTACATACATATATTATATGACATTTATACTACTACATAACAATAACAATGAAACTAACTTACAACATATAATTTTATATGTTCACAGCTGACATTTATATTATATTATATATTTCCATTACAATAGTACATTACTTATTAACTTTCGGAAGTTCGAGTTTTCAAAATAGATTATTATTTATACGGCATTTGAAATGCAGTGTGTAAACAATTGTGAGGTCAGACTATATGGCGGAATTTTGTCGATTTGGTGTAGAAAACTATATGCTGAATGCATGTTAAGTAATACGTTTTGCAATACTGTTGCCAAAAAAAAAGAAGTAATTACATATATTTTGTATATTAAAACAAGTAAAAACGTTGCAGTTGGGCGTTACCAACTGCGGAATACTCATTCACATTCCGGCTCTAGCATGTACAATTTTCAATATGACACGACACAAAAATTGGCCTACAAATTATTTTTATACCCTGAGCCCATTAAAAAGGTGTAATCAGGGTATAATGTTTTTGCTAAAATGTAGGTAACAGGTAGAAGGAGGCGTGACAGACTCCATAAAGTATATATATTCTTGATCAGGGCGACGAGCTGAGTCGATTTAGCCATGTCCGTCTGTCCGTGATACTAGAGACTTGTACTTTGGCAAATTCATGCATTTAAATTTTATAATCACGATATAAAAGTTTCATGAAAATAGTCCATCGACAAGAAAAGTTATTAAACAATTAAGTTCCCATAGTAAGCCCACACTGCAGTTAATGCGTGTTTATGCGTGCGTGCCTCTTTGTGTTTGTGTTTCTTTTGAAGCAGAAAAAAGCAAAGAATTCTTGAAATATCAGTTCCTGGAAGGGATCAGGGGATTTCGTAGTCGAGCAGTCTACAGACAAAAGCGCGCCTTCTAGCCTATTCCAGGAATTGCGATTGATTTGTGAATATTTCAGTCGTTATTTTAGTTTTGTGAGATAACGCTCTAACACTGAAGCTACATACAATAATAATACAATATATAATTTTTCGCTACTAGATAACCAACCGGAGCAGTGCTGCCGATGGTTGAGGCAACGCAAGTCGTGTTAGGTATCGTGGGTTCAAGGCCTATTGATCACATTTATACAAAAAAGTCTGCATTACAGCACGTGCTCATTGGTATGTGTGTATGTATGTACATATAATGCGCACTCTAGCATTTTCTAAGAATCTCAATTGCGAATGATTTGTCTTTGCATTGTTTTTGAATTCCTAGCCGTTACTTTGGCTATTCTTTGCTATATGGCGACCTAACAATAATGTCATTTCGTTTTAATTATCATTATTACGAGTACCGCGGTGGCACTGTAGGCAAAGGCGCGGGATGCTTGTCGATGTCGATGTCGACCATCCCGGTCGAACGCTTGAAGCGAAATGATTGTACTGTCGTGAAGTAAGGAGACGAGCGAATACGAAGTTGTATGGGGTAACCTCGCCCAAAAAAAAGTTGGACAAAATCTTTCTTCAGCGTGTCCAGTCTATGTGTTCTATGGTTAGTGTATCTACTACCAATTCAGCATTGGATCGACAATGTAGATCAAACGTGGAATGATGTCATGGAAGATTAAAAATAAGCTTTAGGACTTCCTTTTGCGTGATTTGCAACTGGTTTATGTGACATTTGGCTATGTCTGACCAGACTGGTGCACCGTATATAAAAGATTATGTAGATACACATCTGGCGCTAGAATTTGGCTCATGTAGCCGTGATTATGCAACCAGCCATAAATATATACAAAGTCTGGCTTAATCGTTCATTAAAAGCGGGTTTGGCTCTCATAACTTTCGATTTTAGTGCGCATCATTATTTTATAATATTTAGACGTAATTGAAGCGTGCTAAAAAATCATCAGCAGCGGAAATGATTTGTATATATATATGTATGCTCTATTACATTTTGCAACGCAGTCGACAAAAGACTTACAACTAAACCCAACAAGCTTTCGATATCTATTTTTAGTCAAGCTCTAGCTACAATTTTTTAAACTCAAAAGACATTTGCCAATGAAAGGAAGCGTCCAATTGGCAAACTTGATATTCAACAGGTTTTAAGCAATGTGGCCTGTTTTGTTATCTTGCCGTATATATTTGGGTGTGAATAAAGATTTAATTAAACTTGAATATTGTGTATAGTAGCGTTCGTTAATATAATTTACAGTACTTCTCTCTGCTAGACAGCAAAGTGCGAGTCACTAAAATAACGCACAACTTGGTGTCCCAATCAGAATATTTATTTATTTGTTTATAGAGTCACGTTGTTCTTGTTTTCAATTATTTCATGATATGAATATATACGTGGAGTTATAGTGTATGTATTTGATATAGCACATATATTTTTAATTAGTTGGTTAATAGCTAAGAAAAACCTAGTGCTTTTTCCCCGCTTTATCAACATTTCATCAGTAAAGTACATTTTATAAACTTTTAAATGATTTAACGTGTTAGCTTTTCTTTCCCCAGACATTCGCTTTCTGCAGATCACATTGAAAGTCTCGACCTCACTTTATTGTACTTAACTAAGAGCAAAAGTTATACAAATGCGTCAAATATAAAACTAAAAAAACTTTTTGCTATTCTCGATTTAAATCTGCTTTTCTATTAAAGCCGATATACTATGGTTTTTTCCATTGAAATTATCACAGAAGCCACGACCGCAAGTCCAGCGAGATGGCCGCGTTGGTGATAGCCAGAAAAAAAGTGAATTGATTATGGATAATGTCGATGAGCGAAAGAAAAAGCTGTTCATCGAGAGCAAGCTTATGCCAAAGAGAAATTTGCTTTAGCCTAACCCGCGCACTGCGGGGAGCTTTTTAATTAAGATGTGTGCGCTGATCGTATTTAAACTCGAGTTTGTTTTTTTTTCCTTTTTTGTATATTTGTTTACTGGCACCACAGGAACCCGAGCTGGTGGCGACGACGCACCAAGCTGGAGCGTGGTCTGCTCGTTCTGAGCAGTATTCTGTTCCTAGTTGCGGCAATTGGCTTCGGCCTTTGGACATTCGATGCACTCAGAGCAAAAGTCGCTGGCACAGACCCTGATCTGGCAGAGGCTCCTCCACAAGCAACTGTATTGCATGGCGATAGCGCCACTATGAACAAGGTGCCCGGCACGGAGAGCAAGGAGAAGGCAGCAGAGGAGAACGTTTGCCTGACCAAAGAGTGTATACACACTGCCTTCACGGTGCTGCGCAAGATCAAGCCCGAAGTGGAGCCGTGCGATAATTTCTATGAGTTTGCTTGCGGCAGCTATATCGAGGAGGAGAACATTCCTGATGACAAGGTATCCATCAATACATTCTTCGTTATCTCGGACAAGCTGCAGGAGCAGCTTAAGGATATCATCACCGTTGAGCGACCAGCCACAGACTTCAAGCACTTCCGGTTGCCCAACTTGCTCTATAAGGCCTGCATGAACAAGAGTATGTGATTGATAACCGATGAATCTAGGAGCTCAATGTTTGTTTCTTTTCTGCAGCGCTGATTGAGTCTTTGGGTGCTTCGCCCATTGCCAAAATAGCCAAGTCCTTAGGCGGCTGGCCGTTGATTGAGGGAGATAACTGGAATAAAGATGACAGCTGGACTTGGCAGGAACAGGTCAAGAAATTCCGTAAGGCCGGCTTGAGCCTGGACTACATCATTAACTTCTCCATTGGAGTGGATCTGCGGAATAGCACGAAACGTATCATAGACGTAAGTGTGGGTAGCAATAAACATTTTACAGCTGATAATAATATCGTAATACCTCTGTTCTATATAGCTGGATCAGTCGGCGCTGGATCTGAGTCGCGAATACCTAGTTAAAGGCTTCAATGAGACACTGGTTCAAGCCTACTATGACTACATGGTGGATATTTCGGTGCTCTTTGGTGCTGATAAAGATCAGGCTAAGAAACAACTGCTGCAGTCTCTTGAATTTGAAATGGCTTTAGCTAACGTATGCACAACAAGATTTGATTCTATGTAAACATCCAAGTTTAATAATATGTCACTGACTCTCTAGATTTCCTTGCCGAAAGAGAAGCGCCGCAATTCCTCGGAGCTGTTCAATCCTCGCACCACACAGCAGCTGCAGGCAGCTTATCCATACGTTCAGTGGGTAGACTATATGAACGCGCTGCTGCCTGATGGGCTCTCCGTGCAGGATGATGAAATAATCAATCTGACCGTGCCGTCATTCTTCGAGGCACTGGGAAAACTACTGGCCAAGACACCAAATCGTGTGATTGCCAACTACATGATGTGGCGCATACACTCCTTTTCTGTTGGCTTCCTGAGCGAGGAGTTCAGAAAGCGCCAGCTGCAATATGCTACCGCTCTATACGGTCGCCAGGAGCAGGAAGCACGCTGGAAAGAATGTGTTGACATTGTCTCCAGCAGGTTAGTATTCAAACTTCAGTATACGCTCTATTTAATTTTGGAGAAGGTGTTGGGGACTCGTTTAGGTGCTCATTTTCGTTATTTTCTGATTGATTTTACAGTGAACGGAACGATCTCGAATCAGATGTTGATAGGTATTTTGAAGAATTTTGACATGTTAGAAAGCTCACATACCCCACACACTTATATCACTGAGAAAATTCGCTCCTTTCACTGTCTGATGAAAATACAAGTTAGAAGAACATTAGGCACAACAATTTATTCATTCAAGTATCATTCTACATAGTTATCTATACGTTGTATGTTTGAGAAAGTGGATCCATTTAGTTTTTATTTTTTTAGCTTTATTAAATAGCGTGTAGGTCCCTCTCGCTAGTCATTTAGGATTTGAGCATTGACATACTGTTTAATTGCTTTAATTATTTATGTTAATTCATTAAAAAAAACTCATTTAATGTTTCGTTTTCATGACGATTCCTAACTTTTAATTCCTAACGTCAACTATTGTGACAATAAATATACATGATCACAACATTTATTTATAAATTTAATAACCATATAAAATGTTAACCAAAAATCAGCCTCGGCATATCGGTTGGCTCTCTATATGTACGCAAACACTTCAATCAGGACTCGAAAGCGAAAGCCTTGGAAATGGTCAACGATATACGCATGGTATTCAGCGATATTTTAGATGAGGTTAAGTGGATGGACGAGAATACCAAGAAAGAGGCCAAGCTGAAGTTGCACAACATGGCCACCCACATTGGCTACCCCGATGAAATGCTGGACAACGACAAACTGGCCAAATACTTCGAGAAACTTGACATCAATCCTAATGCATATTTCGAATCCTTCTTGAAAATGAACATCTTCGGGACCGACTATTCCTTTAACAAGCTGCGTCAGCCGATCAACAAAACGGAGTGGGTGCGACATGCCCGCCCAGCTGTTGTGAATGCCTTCTATTCCTCGTTGGAAAACAGCATACGTAAGTTGTGGAGTAGGAGGAGCAGCCGTATTATACTGTATTCGTCACTTGAATTTCACAGAGTTCCCGGCCGGCATACTGCAGGGCCACTTCTTCAATGCCCAGCGACCCAAGTATATGAATTTCGGAGCGATTGGCTACGTCATTGGCCACGAAATCACTCATGGATTCGATGATCAGGGTCGCCAGTTCGACGTGAAGGGCAATTTGCGGGACTGGTGGCAGCCGGACACCCAGAAGGCGTATCTGAAGAAAGCACAATGCATTATTAATCAGTACGGCAACTACACAGAGCGCGCAACGGGCTTGAATGTGAGCTTATTGTATCTGTAGAACTGATAATCTAAAAATGCTCGTATATTTCTACTCCCACAGTTGAATGGAATCAATACACAGAGCGAAAATATAGCCGATAATGGTGGAGTAAAAGAGTCCTATATCGCATATAAACGTTGGGTAGACAAACACGGCGATGAGCCAAAACTCCCCGGCTTGGACTATACGCCACAGCAAATGTTCTGGATCTCAGCTGGTCAAACCTGGTGTGCCAAATATCGTAAAGGTAAGCTTTCAAAATAAATGGATTTTTTACCAAATATTACTACTCGTGCATGTTTTCTTGCAGAATCCCTAAAAATGATTATTACAACAAATGTGCACTCACCGTCGGAGTTCCGTGTACTCGGTTCACTGAGCAATATGAAGGATTTCGCTAAGGATTTCCAATGCCCAGAAGGCTCGCCCATGAATCCTGTGCAAAAGTGTGAAGTGTGGTAGAAACTAACAGTAGATTGATTGTATTCCCATTAAAAATAAAAAAAAATAATAAAATAAAATAAAAATAATAAAGAAATTTATTAAAGATGTATTAGCGCTCAAGTCCACATTGGATGGACTAATCTCACGTAGATTTAGCTTTACTTCCCCTAGCGTACTTATGCTAAATGAGCATAATGTAAGAAATTTATTTAATATATGTTTTTATGTACCGAAAAATTAGGTCAATATTACATTTGGGTCAATAAATATATAAAATCAGTAAATATATAAAAATTCATTCTGATAGGCAAACCCACGATCATTCAAACAAAATCAGGTACTTAAATATAAACGCGATTCTGCAATTCGAGCCCAAAGTCGTTCACACAATTCTAAGCTGTGGTAGGCACACGCCAATGTTCATTTCCCATGCATACACATACTCAGGCACATAGGCTCACAAATGCTTCCACGATATCCCACAATTTTTGTGAGCATCGCGTCCCATGCGTACACACAATCAAACGCATGTATGTGTGTGCAGTTCACAAGATCTACCAAATGCAAATGTTCGGCTTTCAAATTCGTACAGGCAGCTAGAGATTCGCACACAGGCATATAAATGCTCATACATGTAGCAAGGGACTGTAAGTGTGTGTATGTATGGTCGTCATGAAAATGATCTCTATGCGCAGCAACGCTTTCATACCCTTCCCATAAATAATAACGAAAACGCAAATATTTTGCATGAGCATGGCAAACGATTTGAAGAGTTACTCTTCACTCAGAAGAGAACACAGGGGTCTTGCTGCGAAGAAATTTCAATTTTTGTGAGCTGCTGCTCGTGCTCACATGCATGCATACATATACATATTTGAGAGAGCAGAGAGCATAGAAAGAGAGAGCAAGAAAAAAAATTGAGCATAAAGCCACTTTATTTCAAATGTCGACCATCTCGGTCGAACGCTTGAAGCGAAATGATTGTGCTGTCGTGAATTTTCGTACGCCGACCCTAAAAGTAATCAGCCGAGCGAATATGAAGTTATGTGGGGTAGCCTCGGCAAAAAAAAAAGTTGGACAAAAAGTGGAGTGGCGCAGTTCGCGTGGGAACTAGCTCTTTAATGGATGAATTAAATAAAGTTAAAGAAATTCATTTACTCTACTAAGTATTTTTGCAAATTTGTTCAAAATTAAAAAGAAAAAAAATAATAATAATAGCATATAGCTATGTGATTTTCTGAATTAAAACCCAAATCTTTTATGATTTAGATTTTTAAGTGCGGAACCCAGTTCCGAATAACCGATGCGGATTGATCTAACTCATAGCACGTGTAACATCGAACTATAAATATAATAAACATGCACTCAGGTTTAGAAAATTATATTACCGGCAATAAAGTTCTTAAATAAATCTCAATATGGGAAAGGCATCAAAGGATAGACGTGATATATTTTACCGTTTAGCCAAGGAACAGGGATGGCGGGCCAGAAGTGCCTTCAAACTACTACAGGCAGATGAAACGTTTAATTTATTGGAGGGTAAGATTTGCGCGAATCCATTATTAAATTATGAAAACTCAAAGGTTTCTTAATTCGTAGGCTTAACACGGGCGGTTGACTTATGCGCAGCTCCTGGAGGATGGTCGCAGGTCTTATCGAAGCGTATGTACGAACCGCGATCGGAGAAAGACCGGGAGCAAGTAAAGATAATTGCTGTGGACATGCAGGGTATGGCACCCATCGATGGCGTCACTCAGTTGCGTGCCGACATTACTAAGGAGTCAACCGCAGAGGCAATTATAAATTTTTTTGATGGCAAAAAGGCGGAACTGGTAGTCAGTGATGGCGCGCCCGATGTCACCGGCTTGCACGATTGGGATGCCTACATGCAGGCAGAACTCTTATTGTCAGCTCTAAGCATTGCGACCTACATTCTCGAAGAGGGCGGTTCGTTCATGGGCAAAGTGTATCGAGCAGCAAATACCAGTCGCGTTTATTTACAGCTGCAGCGATTTTTTAAGGATGTGTGCCTCTTCAAGCCATCCGCTTCACGCAGCTCAAGCATCGAAGCATTTGTGGTATGTCGTCAATTTACCATGCCTGAAGGTCATGTTCCATGCAATCTGACATTGGAATGGTTCGACAAGCCGGAGGAGGCACTGAAAAACATATCGGGAAAAATGGAAAGAACAATCGTGCATTTACCATTTGTGGCACACCAATGCGAATATGATGCGGATCTAAGTTACGAGATGGTGATTATGACTAGTTACTTTTAAGTAAACTGCAACAGTAACGTGTTTTTTTCTAGGAAGAAGGTTATAGTCCACATGATGCTGTACAGAAGCCACTGACTGCTGCCTATCAGGAAGTGATAGAGAAAACAAAATCTATAAACCTTAAATACGATTATTTCGTTGTTCGTCACGACGAGGAGGAAGCATCTGCTGAGCCAAGTACAAGTAGTAAAAGTAGCAGTGCTTACGTTGTTCCTGACGACGAGGAGGAAACGTCTTCAGTGCCAAGTAGAAGTGTTAAAATTGGCAGTGCTGTTGTTGCTCTAAACGACGACGAGCCAAGTACAAGTAGTAAAAGTAGCAGTGCTTACGTTGTTCTTGACGATGACGAGGAATCATCTTCAGTACCAAGTAGAAGTGTTAAAATTGGTAGTGTCTTTGTTGCTCGAGACGACGAGGAGGGAACATCTGCAGAGCCAAGTACAAGTGGACAAAGCAACACTACATAGTCCGCCGACGTCTAAGCATTACAGTGGCAAGGAGCCATCTTTCTAGTATAAATATATAATGAAATCAAGCGTGTCAGGGAATAAAAGGCCTATTTTTTATTTACACTCCTTTGACAGTTGATTCTTATGATGTATGTATATATATTTTTCTATACGTTCCACATATGTGTGTGTGTGATGAATTTTTAAAAGATGTAAATAGGGCAATTCTTTCTAAATATATTTATAAATAATGCATGGATAGCTTCTCTGCTGGTTTTACTCCATATTTGTACACTTTGTTGAGACTCTCGGGAAAGTCAGGCAAAAGATTATTAAAATTCTCTACATGATGCGTATGCTGTTCAGTCCAAATGCCATCGCCGGTAAAATGAAATTCCGATTCTATCAGATATAAAATCAATGTTAGTATCTCATTATTATCCAGAGCGTGAACATCGGGAACAGGCAGTTGAAGCTCTTCCATAATTTCCGGCGTCTGCAAAAGCAACAGTTTTTCCTCAACGCGTTTTCTAAAATAGAAAAGAAAGGCGTATTCAAATATGGTGTCAGTTGCTAAAAACTTGATTACTACTCACATGGGATACAACAGCAAGTGTATGTTTCGGAAGATGTCGTCTAGCTTAAATTTTTTAGCTAGTAAGTATTCCAGACATTGCTTGATATGAAGAACGGGTATGTGACACCAGTTCGGATGCCGTGACAGCACATTACGTAGCAACTGTTCATCTTTTTGTAAAATATTTCCCAGGTAAATTACAATGTCACGACCTTTTGTACGATCCGAGCCATCCCGTGCAAATCTATAAAGCCAAAACAGAGACAATTGAGAATATACATGTATGCCATGTCAGATGTTCGATAAATCTATAATGGTACTCACTTGGCAAAGGCTTCCGAGCCACACGAGAGTATATGCAACGAGGCACAGCGTACACGGAGCTGGTTTAAGTAGTCCAAACGCAGACGTGCCTTATTCTGATAGTGCACCAGGCGAAGAATGCGCGGATTGCTACCCAGCACCTGAAACTGCTCTATTTCATTTATATCGCGAAGGCGCTCCAAGACAGTATCTGGTCCTAAAGTGAGCACTTCTAGACAACGTAGAATAGCATCCTCCTTAATGCCAAAGGATTTCACGTGGTCCAGTGTCTGCTTAAGACTATCACAAGTGGACATTAGAATTTTTGGTCGACGATATCCAATATCACGAATATCTTGGCCATTAATTGTGGGGATCTCCTTTAGAATACGACGAACATTGTCTGCATCCCCGTGCAGAAGGAAACTGTTCTTACGCAGCCGTTCAGCTGGAAACTTAAACACTGTAGTTAGCAATTCGATAATATCCTGCACGGACCGGAAACTCTTGTGCCGTACGCGCGCATATACACGCCACAGCTTCTGCAAGTCCGCATCTTCCATTTGTAGACGTTCGCGCAAATATACATTTAGTAAATTTTGCCTTAGGATCTTTAAGGGGACGCTTTCATCAAGATGTTCTTGCAAATCGAAATTGTTCAGCTGGACTGTCGTAAAGCATTTCATAAGACGTTCCGGCACATTAACATCATAAGGTATAAAATTGTGCGCTTTTAACATATGTATTGGCTTGTTTATAACAGTGACGTATTTAAACAACGTTGGGATGGTGATGTTTTGGAACCCGCATTCAATGAGCACACTATGACGATTGGAAAGTGTTGAAGCGCCATAATAAATTATCATCGGTTTTGTAACAATATCATCGACGCTGTAATTCAACGATTTTAAGGTGTGATACGAATTGAGCAGGTCCTTTCGCTTGACCGTTTTCAGCTCAGGATGCTTTTCTAGCGCCTGTGCCCAAGTGCGATAGCTACTGCCTGAAAGTCATTTCAATCTTAGTAACAATGTATTACCATTATCATAAGTACGTACCTAAGGTTCGCGCCAAGTAGCTGGGATTCAAGGAATCCTCCGTTGTCCGTTCAAATCTGCTTGATTTGATCAGCTTTGGGTTACCCTCTTTCTTAGAGGTCTTATTTAATGCAGCTAAGCCTCGTGCTATATAAACACAGCCGCGCGACAGTAGTTGGGCTTGACTTTGACTAGTTCGCAACATATTTATGTCATTTTAAACTCTATTAGCTCGCGTAAAACAATTACAATATGCAACAGTTGAGGTAAAGAACAATCGATTAATTATATTCGCATCTGATAACAGCTGATTTGGCGCTGCCAACCTACATAAATAAGTAAGTGCAAAATAAACCAGTTGCCACTATTAGAGCGACGCTACACGTGCGTTTATTCATTTTGAAAAACTATAAAGTTAAATAAATTAATACTTGATAATGTCGCTTTTACGGATCAGGTATATGTTCTTAAATAACTAGAATTCACTTGTAGCTCACTGCTCACATATCTAAATGTTTTTGTAGAAAACCGAAAACCCGTAAAGGAAAGAAAGTGTTGTTGGCCCGTGAGCCGCAACTCATTGAGTCGGCACGTACTATGTTGTTCGTGGACGGACGTAAATGTGGTGGTAACGTAAAACTCTGTATGAAGGATCTGCAACAGCTGAAGAAGCCGCTAGTTAAAGTTCTAAACCGTAAGAACGATATAACGCCTTTCGATGACCCGTCTTCCCTGGAATTGTAAGTGAAATCGGTGACAATTCTACATACATCACCCGAAACTAATTTATTTATTTGTAGTTTAACAATGAAAAACGATGCGGCGCTTTTCACGTTTGGATCAACGTCAAAGAAGCGCCCAGATAACATAATCATTGGTCGTATCTTTGAAAATGAAGTACTTGATATGTTTGAGCTCGGCATTAAGCGTTATCAGTCGATTTCAGAGTTTAAGAACGAAAAGATTGGCGCCTGTGTGAAGCCCTGCCTAGTCTTCAATGGCCCGAAATGGGCCCAAACCGAGGAACTGCGTCGCTTGCGAAATTTTTTCATAGACATGTTTCAGCGAGAAAAGGTTGAATCCATACGTCTACAAGGCATAGAGCACGTACTTAGTTTCACGGTCACCGACGATATGAGTATCCTGATGCGTTCATACAAAATCTTGCTAAAGAAATCCGGTCAAAAGACCCCACGCATTGAGCTGGAAGAAATCGGACCATCGGCTGATTTTTCAATTCGTCGTACGAAGATTGCATCTGATGATCTATATAAGCTGTCCAGAAAGCAGCCCAAGCAGCTTAGGGTTACCAAAAAGAAGAACGTCAGCACCGACGCGCTGGGCAATACGAAGGGACGCGTCCATCTGGGCAAGCAGCAGACAAGCTCAATACAAACACGCCGCGTGAAAGCGCTGAAAAAGACACCAGAAGAGAAACGCGAGAATCGCCAGAAAAAGAAAGTAGCACTAAAAGCAGCCGCAGTTGAGGCATTGTCAACAGCCGATTGATTTACAAAAAATGATTTTAGATTTTAATTAGTTATAATTGCAATAAATTGGTCCAGCTTAAAATATGGTTAATATATTGGCTTAACAACTAAAACTATATATTCCTCTAGTGTATGGCATTGACAATGTTCTTGATGCGACGCGTCTTCGACTCCGCCAAGGCATCCTCGAGCGTTTTAATTATGTACACCAGACTGCTGACATCCGTTTGAACTATGAGATCCTTACGGTGCCGTCGCTCATCCTCATGCATTGCTCTAAGCTCATTCTCGCTACGTTCGGACGTATCTATTTCGAGCAGTTCGCGATTTTCGTTTTTCGGCTCAGTATGCAGATATAGCTTCATTGTTATTACAATATTTGATTGTTGCAGCAAGCAACGAGATGCGGTGCGCACCTCCAGACGCCAATCCAGGTTGACTAGTCGGTAAGCACGAATATTGGCCGACTTAATGGAGCCCTCTACGAAATTTCGCTTACTGGTGACAAACTGTTCAAGCACCTCCAGCACATCGTCATTTAAATCAGGGAATATATTGCGCATATTAACGTGTTCTCCATTCGGGCCGGACTTGGTGGTTACATGGATTAGGAGTGATATTAAGGCTTCCACTGCCCGTTGCACCGCTTCGCTATTCACATCACCTGCATATTTCTTGGCCAGCATGTCATAGCGCTCCACGTTGGGCCCATTCACCAGGTAGTCAAATGCCAACTTGCATAGTTCTAGGACTTCAGTGGCTGGACGTTGAAGTAACGCCAAATGGTCGCGTTCCACTTGGCTTAATCGTACTGTTGACATTATGTGATTTTCTTTCAAAATAAAACAATTATTTCACATCCAAAATGTAAACAAATCTGATTTCATCTGATTGTTTTACTTAATGGTACGCTGTTCATTGCTGAGCTGGAATTGATACTTTCAGTAATATTCCGAACACAAATGAGTTTATATATTTATTAAAATGTAAGTAGAGTCCTTCAGATTGAATACGTTTTCTTTATTTTTGATTTATTTCTGCAATTTATTTAACGCAGCTTTGCATATTGTATTTGGATAAGGTTGGCATTGCTATTAAATTTAATCGATTTTACAATCGATTGTTTGCCCCTTCTGCTTTGTTTATTGATTGCAGATGGAGTAAACATATTAATTGTATTTATTTATTTATTTAAAAAAGGTGCCACAACAGTATGGATTTTGATAGTCCGGAAGAAAAGGAGTTTCCTGGGCTTTATGCCTCTGAAGCGATCGATTCCAAGTCAAAAAAGAGCAAAGAAGAAAGTGACTGTAAGTAGATCAAAAGCTGAAAAAGGGCGCTACAACAAAAATAATTTGCATTTCTTAATTAGTTAGTGAAGGTGACCATGACAAGCACAGCAAGAAAGATCTGCTCATAGGTCGACGCAAGGATAAGAAAGATAAGGGGAAAGATCGTGGATATGCCGCCCTGGAAGGCGAAAGTTCCCCAGAAGAAGAATTGGACACAAAGTAAGCTAAGGCGAACGTTGAAATCTTCTAAATACCACATAAAATTGATATTTTTATCTTAACCCACCCAGAAGCCCTTCAAAGTCGAAGAAGTCTAAGACTTTTAAATTTACAAGCTCAAAAAGTAAGGAAAAGCGTGAAAAATCACGTGACAAGGAAAAGGAACCAAAAGCGTTAGAGGAGGAGCCGCCACAAAAAGCAAAAGAGAAGGAACGTGAAAAAGAGAAAGATCGACACCATGACGAAAAGGAGCATAAAAAGAAAGATAAAGAACGCAAAGAAAAGGACAAGAAGGACAAGTTCGAAAAGAAAGACAAAAAAGATAAAAAGAGCAAACAATTGCAACAAGAGGACGGAAGCGAAGTTGAAGAAGTTTTAGCGCTTGGATATCCTATATTTGGTGTGTCGATTAGTCTGGCTACAGAACGTTCCCGATGCCATGATGGAATAGATCTGCCGCTAGTAGTGCGTGATTGCATCGATTTTCTGCAGCAGGAGCAATCGCTCAAATGTGATCACATTTACAAAGTGGAGCCCATTAAGACGCGTTTGTTGCACTACAAGAGATTATACAACAATCGCGATAATGATGCATGTGTGGACGACATACCCACCGCCTGCAGTTTGCTAAAATTATTTCTGCGCGAGCTCCCCGAACCGGTTTTAACTACAGATTTAGTAGCACGCTTTGAAGAGGTGGCTTCACATCCCAAAGTCACCGAACAGCAGACGGAGCTGCAGCAATTATTAGAGCAGTTGCCCAAATGCAATCGCACTTTCTTATCGTGGATACTATTGCACTTTGACGCTGTTATACAGCAGGAGCGTTACAACAAACTGAATGCTCAATCTCTAGCAATGTTGCTCAGTCCAACGCTACAGATGTCACACCGCCTAATGGTCGTGCTATTGTGCCACTGCACGAATCTCTTTCCGGACGTGAAGCTGATAAAGTGAGTAAACATTGGCCAGATTAGATTAAAGTGCGCATCATGCGCCCGTAATATGACAGATCTCCAGAAATATGAGTGTAGCACCACGCAAACGTACTCGTTTTCGCCGAATCGTCAGCTTTTTGTTCAGGCAGCCATCAATCTCAATACACTAAGGAAGCTTTAACTAAAATTTAATATATCTTGCAGATATGTTCCGCCACTTACGTCTAGCAGTCCTGGACTCCCAGACAATCCGGAAGACATTAAGACTGAGCTACGCAAGCAGGACAGTCTGCTGACTCAGATACACAGCGAAATGAATGCGGGCTTTATTACCAAGAAGCGTGAGGAACAGCTTTGGGAGGTCCAACGTATCATTACGCAGCTCAAACGGAAACTTCGAAGCTGTGAAAAGAAGCAAGAGAAGTCTATTGATGAGCTAGAGCACACCACCTCTGCACCACCAGCCGCAGCACCAGCACCAGCACCTCAGTCAGTAGTCCAACTAACCGAACAGAAACCACCCACCACCAATCAATCAACTGTATCTGCAGCAATAGTCAGTGAGGATACCATTGACTCAAAATCTGTGCCGACGCACACGATCACATCGCTCCAGCAGCATGATGAGACTAACATTGCAACTTCGCCACCACCGATAGAATACACCGTTGATAAGCAGACAGGATATTTGCTGTTGTCCAAATCAAATCCTCAGCGCGATGATCTTTTGCGGCTTCAGATAGAATATGACGAGTTAATGAATTGGCAAAACGAGCTTAAAACTCGTATTCTTGCCGAGCGCAACGAGATCTTTCGCATGAAACAATTGTATGAGCAGGAGGTATTAAAAGCACAAGCTGCTCCAACCATAAGCCAGGAGCAACTTCCCGCGGAGGCTGACTACGAACGAATCATTGAACATTACACGCGAGAGAATTCACTGCTTGAGCACAAAAAGCAAATGCTGGGCATGGAAATCAAGGAGGAGCGCCGTGCCTGCATTGCCCTTCAAGTAGAGCTGCGGATGCAGGAGTTTTAATTTATGCTTATTTTTATTCATATGTCTGTCGAACAAAACAAATTCAAAAGATATCTCAAATACAAGAAAAAGCTTAGCTTTAAACAAAAGACTTCCCGCGCTTTTCTGCAAATCAGTTGGCAGCACCGTTTTACCGTAACAGCTGTTTAAAGCTCAACTACAACAACAACACACTGAATTTAACCTTGCGCCAAGTTGGCTGAAAGCTTTTTGTGAATAGCAATTGGGATTTTGCGAGTTGCACAGCTGCCTATTGTTTTGCATACAAATTTTTTAACAATTTATTAAAAACAAAATAAAAATGTTGAAGCAAATTACCAAGCAATTGGCGCTGCAAGGCGTGCGCAACTTTTCGGTCAGCCAACAGGTGAGCAATAAATAAAAATAAATCGTTTTATGCCACTTGACGAGACCGCAGCTGCGGTTTACGTAATAAAAAAATTTACATGACCAAATAAAAAAGATTTATGTTCAGCTTTGAAACAGAATATATTCGGTCATAATCATACTCAGGTTTATTATCAACTGAAATTAAAATATTTTAAAATTCTTTTTTGGTAGAATAACTATAAGGTGACCGTATGCGGCGCCTCTGGCGGCATCGGCCAGCCGTTGTCGCTGCTGCTGAAGCAAAATCCCTTGGTTACGGATCTGGCTCTGTACGATATTGTGCACACGCCCGGCGTAGCTGCCGATTTGTCTCACATCGATACCAAGAGCAAAACGGCTGGATTCATGGGCCCCGACCAATTGGGCGATTCCCTGAAGGGTAAGTGGATAGGGCAGTAAGTGAGGTTAGGTTTAAAAATCCGGATTGGAAAATTAGCACACGATCGTAGGTTTAGTAAAGTACTTGGTATTTTATTCCAATGCGATTTGCATAAAAAGATTCAAATTGCTATTTTTTAGATTCCCATGCATCTGCATGCCATAACCGATAAGCGTAATTGATGTGATAAGAGGCAGTTTATAAGACCTTTATAACTGGCTTTTAATCTGTGCACGAACTTATCGCCTTAACAGTAGCCTGTTGTTTGGAGCATAATACAAAAGATCAAAGTGCTTTCATTTAAATCTAGTATTCTCGTTTAATCGTTTTTATTGTATTAATTATCTTGAATAGGCTCTGACGTCGTTGTCATCCCTGCTGGTGTACCCCGCAAACCTGGCATGACTCGTGATGATCTGTTCAATGTCAACGCTGGCATCATTAAGGACATTTCGAACTCCATTGCCAAGAACTGCCCCAAGGCGCTGGTGGCTATTATCACCAATCCCGTCAACACCTGTGTGCCAATTGCTGCCGAGATTCTGAAGAAGGTAAATTTAGCTTAACACGAGAACATAGAGAAAATTCTCACTAATTCTGCTTATGCAGGCCGGCGTGTACGATCCCAAGCGCTTGTTTGGTGTCTCTACCCTGGATGTGGTGCGTGCTCGTGCCTTCATTGGTCACGCCCTCGGCGTTGATCCCCAGAGTGTGCAGATTCCTGTGATTGGAGGCCACTCCGGTGTCACCATCCTACCAGTGCTATCGCAAAGCCAGCCTCAATTCAAGGGCAACCAGGATGCCATTGAAAAGCTGACTGTGCGCATTCAGGAGGCTGGTACTGAGGTGGTTAAGGCTAAGGCTGGTGCCGGATCTGCCACCTTGTCGATGGCCTATGCTGGCGCTCGCTTTGCCGGCTCCCTTCTGAAGGGCCTCAATGGCGATAAGAACGTTATCGAGTGCTCGTACGTGCAGTCCAGCATTACTGAGGCGACATTCTTCTCAACGCCCCTGGTGCTGGGTAAGAATGGTCTGCAGGAGAACCTGGGACTGCCCAAGCTGAACGACTATGAGAAGAAGTTGCTGGAGGCTGCA
Organism: Drosophila mayaguana; assembly: GCA_037075325.1. NCBI lineage: Eukaryota > Metazoa > Arthropoda > Insecta > Diptera > Drosophilidae > Drosophila > Drosophila mayaguana. The sequence continues at coordinate 6,561,236 of JBAMCG010000037.1, read as the reverse complement.
ATTCCCGAGCTTAAGAAGAACATTCAGAAGGGCATTGACTTTGCCAATGCTTAAATGTTATCAGTTCGCAGCTACACACTAGCCAGTCAGCCAGTCAACCAGTCAATCGACCCACTGTTTCCTTCATTAGTTATCATTTCAGATTCATACCAGCATTGGTTATTTACTTAACAAATTAGATCGTTTTAAGTTGAAAAGTGTAAAACAATCGTTTGTCCAAAGATTAAAATGCAAATCGCTCAACATCTTTCAATATAATGCTTATGTATTTTACATTTTTGGGAATCAATAAGAATATGTTAAATGACATATGGATATACTCTTTGAGAATTCATGTTTAACATCAAGAGGGAATGGTTTTATCCCTTAAATCAGCATTTTATACACCTCGCTGATCATCTAGATTTCTTTTAATAAGTTTCCAAATCGATGCAAGGAAAGCTATTTGCCTCGAATTTTCTTTAATGAAAAATATACTTCAAGAAATGCGATATATTGTAGAAATTAAATATGCAATAAATAATTCGCATGCTAAACGTAGATATTTTCCTATATATGCAAAAGTAATTGAAATATTCTTTGAAATATATTTTCCCAAAACACCAAAGTCTTTAAGCTCACAGGTTCTGTTGATAAACTAGAAAGATTATGTTAGGTCATAATATTGTTATAATTTTGTAACCTAATTTATTATTATACTAGTAATAAATGACAATAAATATAATGAGACTTGAGTATATGAATTTATTGATATATTATAATAATTCACGTCGGTTTGACCAATTGTTAGCACATTCCGCATGCACAGTACTAAATATTAAAGAGTCGCATTACTCAAATTCTAAAACAGAATATTCATATTATTTGCCTTAACATTAGTCCCTTTAAGCTAAATATACAAGATATGTTTATTATTTTGTATATTGATTGTTACATTGAGATTAGTTTGATCAACTGTATATGATTAAAATTAAGTATATAAAAAACATTCAGAAAAAATACTCCGATTCTTCGTTACGTTAAATATTAACAAATTCTGTGCTCTTACGTAATCAGATCTGTAAAAGCAAAAAAAAAATCGGGTTCCCACATTAGCTTCGTTCATATATATACATTATAAATATATATATTATATATGTATTAATATATTAAAGCAGTGCAGCCTGGGAACGGATTGTCTTCAGTCGGTTTATAGTAAGCTGACAACGTAATTGATCTAGTCACAGGTCAATTACGTAGTTACGTAACTAGCGGTTTTACGTTTTTGTATTTTTGTATTTTCGTTAAATTCTAACTGCAAGCGTACAAATTATTTCTAAATCAAGGTGCACAGTAATTCGTCATAATTATTGCAGAAGTCAAATCTGCTAATGGTTCAATAATTAATCAATATCTTTAAACTTATCTTAACATTATAAATTTATTAATAATGTATCAGAAAGTAAGTGTATAACAGGTCGTATTGAATTGCATTAGCTTGGTAAGGGTATTCGGTCTTTAAGTCTTATTGTTTATTTCATTGATGCACAGTGCGAAATCCTAATCGCTTCAGTTTAGGTCCGCATCGCATTCAGCCAATCTGTGCCAAACAGTTTTCCTCAGTGTATGCGCAGCTCAGTCATGGGGCATACTATGTTTTCCTGAGGCTCACATGCACATACCAATACATGCGCAGCCAATTAAGCTTCATTAAGATCAATTGAAAAACTTGCCCGCATGTCATATTTGCGTCTTTCTCCACCTTCCCCTCGATATTCCATGTATGCCTGTATTTGTCGACGGTTTGTGACTAGTGCGTACACATTTTGGAATTTCTTGACATATCGTATATTCATATTTACATACATATGTGAATATACATTATAAATGTATGTGTACATATTTATATACATTTTTTACATACATGCATGTTTCGTTAGAGATCGTAAAAAACAATTGTCAAACATAAAAACTTTTTAATGTATCTTAGAGTAAATATATATTTTTATATATTTTTTTTTCTGATTAGATCATAGATGACATATAATTGTATTCTGATACTTAAACATATAAACAAATTTACTGGCTAGATTAGATATACCTATCTCATCCGAGTAATCATAAATCATGAATCAGAATAATATATTCTTCAAGAAGTTCAAAGGGTAATTGAAAAGCCAACCGTTTCAATCTTCTTCAGCAGATAATTTGAGTAATCTTGAAACTTGAATGACCGTAATATACTGAATAGATTAACAAAATGTCCTTAATCAAAATATAATGGCTTCAATAGAGATAGACAATTTGATTTGCTAATTGATCCACTAGAAGAGAGTCACACAAGTCAACTATAACTCGAATCTATTTGAACCATATGAAGCACACGCCCCCGACTTAATTATCGACGATCAAAAGGCAACGATAACAGCACCAAAACAATCAATTGATACAATTTCATTCATAAAATCTGATCAAAATGCAAGCAAAAATCAGGGAGCACTCAAACATGATGACGCTGACGACGACGACGTCGATTCGATGTCTCCTTCTACTGAATGGGCGCTGAGTGACCAATTGGTCGGAGCGTGTTTAATGAAATAATGAGCAGGAATCAATTTCAGACGCTTACTACATACAAAACAAATACAAATACAAATACAATTTTGCCGGCCGGCCGGCGTTTTTCATCACTTATTGCACTATATATTAAAACAAATTGGTAGTCATGGATTTTCCAGCAGTACGTCCAAGTCCCAATGTCACTAAGTGAGCGAGCGAGAGTGAGTTTGTAAGCGACCTTGTACAATTTTATTTAATTACAAACAATTAAGCCACACACATCGGCCGAGCAGCCAAAAACGATATGCGACGCCCCCAACGACAACAAAGTGCTATAAATTCAATTATAAATTAAGAACACAAATTTCAGGCGATGCTGCACTCCAGTTTATTCATTCATAAATCGTTCAAATTAAATTTAACGTTGATCGGCTTCGATATCGATACCACTTATTAATAATCGATGTCTGCCTTTGAATTTTTGCAATCACAGACATACATACATACATAAACAGTAAAAGACTTAATGGGCTGCAGCCGATAGTTAAAAATTTAAATATTATTGTAATGTAAATGATGACGTTTAATGTTTGTAAATTCAAATATTATTGAAATCAAATTTAATGATAATTTCTTTTCCTTATGTCGACTTTTTTAAGCTTTCAAGATTCAATATCTCCAAAAGAATAAGTAACGTCTTACTATAGTTAGCATTTTTATTACACAAATGGAGATGACCGTTTAATAGAGTTATCCTTTAACAAAGACTTCGCCGTATTTACATTTAGTCTCGTCAATCGGTCAACCATTCTATAAATCTTTCAGATTTTGCTGCTATAATCACACCGTTTAAGTAATCAGAGGCAAACACTGACTGCATCCACATCCACGTTGAACCACATTAAATGGCGCCTTTGGCTTAAATAAGTCACAATTGTCAACAATTAATTTGAATTACGCGCGCTCTGTTGCGATTTTTTTGTGATCCGAGAAGACTCCGACCCAGAGCCAATTACAAGGGCCAAGGCAAGCCATGCGAAGTGGTTGTCATTTTTCATATGTATATTTGAGCTCCATATGCGCTCTATACGATTCTGATTGGATTTAATTTATTGGCGTGTTCTCACTTTCACTTTGATTGCATTAAGTTGTATCTGCTATATTTCTTACACCAATAACACGATAAATGGGTAAAAATAAAAAGCTATGCTTGTATATCAAGTAAAATTACTTAAAATAAATTACTATCCTTCTCGTACTAAGCGCATTGGATATATATTGTATATGTGTGTTTAAGTATTGAGTAATATAACTTGAAAATTAATAAATTAATGCATCATTTCATATACTAATACATTCCATTTTACAAAATGTGAAATTGTTTTTCTTTTATTAAAAAATTTAGGAGTTTCCGCCTTCGTCCTATTATATGTACATGAGATTGATTCTATTTAAAATGTATATAAAATATATAAATAAACATATTTTCCAATCTTCGATATTTTACAAATATCCATGCATTGTAAAAGACATTGTGTTGTAATAATATTTAAATAGTTTAAAATAGATGTAATATCATACCAATTGAATAATAAGCAAACATAAATTTAATATTCAAATTAAATAAGTTTTCCTAAAAAAAAAGACTTCAGAAAATATATTTATTATATTTTTATTTTCGTAATTTAGAAGTTCCGGTGTTAGGTTCAAACTCTTCAGTTCACAGATCGCTTTACATAATCTGGTGATTATTAATCCAATATGTATATATGCTGCGATTTAGCTAAAGTGCAAAGCACAACTCAACTATTGGAATATTTTTAGGCAATCATTTATGACCACGAGTCAGTCAGGCAGTTGCCGTGTTTGATGGATACTCTTATAGCTCGTGATCGTACGGGTCAGATGTCAAAGACGTCCGCACATCCGTTGTTATGGAGCCTGTGCAGAGTCTCATCATGTAAAGTGCTATTCTAAAGGGGGTAACAAGTGGACAGGCAACAAGTGGACAATGGGCAACTGCAACCCCAAAGTGCCATAGAGAATTAACAAAATATGAAAAACTATACATCTTTGTCATGTCGGGGCCTGGGGCCCGATCGACTTGGAGACATTGTCTCGGCCTGTGGGCTGCGGATTTCGAAACGTTGCTGTTGTTGCTGGCTGGCTCGCTGCTCGGTTGGCTGTGACTTGGAGAGCGTCTGCCCGACAGCCGACAACAAATAGCGACAGCAGAAATGGAACTAAAGTACAAAAACTATTTGATATTTTATGCGGGATTTTAAATTGATCTTAACGAAGCTTAATTGAATGCAACTGTATTGGTGAACTGCTTTGCCCAACTCTGGACTCTGACACTACGTACATACATATGTATATTGTGTATGTGTGTGTGAGTGTGTGTGTTTGTGCACGCCATATTGGAATTTCGTTGGCGCAGATCACAATTACATACGAGTGCGAGGTATACGATCATATATATCACATATATGCACACATATATACATATAGGCATGCCTGTATTTGTCTGTGAACGTAGATATGCATGTTGAGAGGCATGGCAAAAAGCAAAGAGCAAAATAAACAAAAAAATACATATATGCATAAGTATATCGTAATACAATGTGATAATATTCAACTGGAGGATGAGAATGTTGAATGCTGAACGATGATGATGATGCCAAGCTGAGGCTGATGCTGATGCGGAGTAGTGACTGTCACTGGGTTCAAAACAAATATGTGCAAGTGCGACTCGTGTTTCTGTATGTGTGTGCGTCTGTGTATATCTTAATGGTTATGGAAAAAATATGAAAAATTGTCGCTGTGGCTCTCGCACTCAACAACAAAAGTTTAGGCAGCGCAATTTGGTTTGTGTGACAAACTGTACCAAGTTCCATAAGTTGATGAAGAAACCCAAAACGCAAATCTTTATTTGATTATTATTTAGAATACTTCAAATAAAAAATAAAACAATTGCGAAATAATCATATTTCTTCAACATGAACCCTAGTTCCCATTCCACAACCCCCCGTTAGTATACTTGCTATATATCTATTTAGATAATTAAGATCAAATCAAGACTTTTAATTCATTGATACAATCTCTATTGCCCAGATCTTGGTTACTCATTAACTCTGTCTGAGTCCTTTGCTCCCTTGACTTACGGACTTTGCCGTATCGATCAGATGCTATCCTCGTTGACTCTTCTTAACCCTCAAAACCTTGAGTCGGCAGGACAACTCTCTGTCGCACACCCCACCCAGGGATATTCCCGCACCATAATAGTGCCCACATAATTGGCGCAATCGCAATCGCAATGCAAAATGTTGTCTGATTATTCACACGCAAGCATTTACGGACTAAGGCTGAGTCGCATCATCTCTACAACTGTGGGGTGGCTTCTTTCCTTTGCTCAACGCCGATCGCGTGTTTGTTTCCCAGTCTCGATTCTATTTCCGCTGCCCGCATTTTGAAACCTGCAAAGACAAATCCAGACAAAAATATTGCCCCATAGCGCGACCAAAAGTATCAAATTGTTGCTGTGAGATTCTTTCATGAGTTTTCTGCCGAATGAAAATGGGAATATATATGTTGAGCCTTAAGCGTGATGCGAGCTGATCCTGAGAACTTCAGGTCAAAGTTTTTGTTTCATTGCAAGGTCAATGCGGGCAGCAGCTAGGTTTATCAGCATCGGGACTGGGCGGTGGTGGCTGCGGATTGATTAGAGCCTATAATAAATGGTGAGAATATTTTTGATAGCTCATCAAAAGAGCGCCAAGGAGATTTAAATAGGATATAATGATTAGCACCTGGCATTAAATAAAAAAGTTTTACTAATTATATATTATTAAAGGGTCACTTTTCATACTCATCCACGAAATGAACAGAGTTCTTATTTTTTATTCACTTTCAGTCAACTTTACCGTATGTTTGTCTGTCTCCCGTCACGCTATTTTCTTCAATAAGTATGTAAATTCGTATATATCTCAAGTTTCCCATTTCTTATTCTACACAGATACGGATATACAGCTTTAAAGCCAGAGTCAGAAATATTTAAAGGTCAACAATTCCTGAACTTTCTTTCTGCAACTAAAGTGAATATCTCTTCCGCCTTACATAGTTTACTCCCTCTTTTCCTTCCCGTTCGAATTCCTGACGTGAAATCTTAAAACCTATACCAATGACCCACAATTTATTGACTCGAATGTGCCCGCCTGTTCGATACCAGCATTTGGCCAAAAGGTCGAGCGTGCAACCAAACGTGCGCCAATCCTTCAAGGGTGAAGTTTAGCTTAGGGGCGACGGTGACACGCGCAGCAGCAAAGATATAGAGGAGAGAGAGAGAGAAAAAGGGAGTGTGCGACGCGATCCTTGAGGTCATTTGGTGGTAGGAAATAACAGCGATAACAACGCGACCCTCATGCGATCGTATGGCGTGAGAGAATTCCAATTAGAATAGTACATAAATGTGGATAGTAATAGGCATGTATAGGGATTCGTTCTGACCAAAGCTAATCGAGAGAAAAACATTTGCAGGCATGCAGGCAGGTGATCAAATGCTCATTATATAAGTAATGCAAAAAAGTAAAAACAAAATAAGCACATATACAATGTATTCGTTGACTGTGGAAAATTTGTATTGAGAATCTGTATTATAAGAAACATTTATCATACTTTAAATTTTATTCTTATACACATTCATTATATATAATCTATTAATCATTATTAAACAATGACATGATTATTAAGAAGACAAATATTCAGAATGCTTTAATTCAAAGTCTATTTTAAAACTAGATTCTAGTAGAGAATGCTTAAAAGCTTGTAAGCAAATACCCCTGGTACTAATTTTCCCAGGATATTTCGATCCTGTACGCGAGTTCTGCTGGCTCCTTTCAGTTTCGGAAAACTATGCGAGTAATACCCACTGGCAACCGTCGCAAACTGGCAGCGAGCAGATTCTCAGGGTAAAACAAAAACCACACCCCACGGTTGCAAAGGCAAAGCCAGAGCCAAAGACAAAGGCAAAGGCAAAGGCAGAGGCAAAAGCAAAAAGTCACACGCGCCAGCATAAACCACAAACACAAGCAACACAGCCGGTATATCGCTCTGTCTCTCTCACTCGCTCTTCCGCCGCGCTGCTGTGGTGGCGGCCATTGCTCGTCGCTGATTGGTCGAAACTGGCTACGCTGCGTCGCTGCCAGCAAATTGGTATAAAAGGGCAATCATCGCGACTTGTGTGCTCAATTAAGGCCACAGGCACAGAGTCGAGCGGTTCGTAGTGCACGGAGCGGAATCATTGCAGCGAGTGAGTGAGTGAGTGTCGCTGCAGCATCATTCAACAGGAGTGGCGCATAAGTGAAGGCAAATGCTTTTGCGCGTGCGCCAAAAACTAAATGCAATTAATTCATTTACTACAATTAGTGATCAGTGACAATTGATTTTGATTTTGATTTTACTTGGTGCGCACTTTGATTACCGACTAAATGGATTAACACTTGAACAGCATATCAAAAAGAACTTTAGAAAGTGGTTTATTGTGTGAGTGAGTGTGCGTGTGTGTGTATTTCTGACTGCGTCCCTTTAAAATGGAGCACGCCACCTTCGATGATCAAATCTTTGGTGACTTTAGCGGCGGCCCACTAAGTCCACTGGGCGCCAGTAAACCATTGCTTCCGACATCCACGGCAACGGTCACCCACAGCAGCCTGCATCCCGTGATGCTGGGCAGTGTGGTTCACGAGCTGTGCAGTCAGCAACAGCAACGACTGCCCGATTGCAACACTATTCTGCCAAATGGTGGCTCCGGCGGCGGTGGCTCTGGATCGCCCAGCTATGCGCAGAAAATGGACTTTGGCAATAAGCTAGGCTGCTTCTCGCCCAGCCAGAAATACGAGTACATGACAACGCCCCAGAAGCTTATAGAGCAGCAACCACAGCAACATCACCAACATTATGCCGTAACGCCGCCGCCTCCACTCTCGCATCCGCACAACCACAATGGCATGCTGCACCACAAGCCAAACCAGCAACAGCAACAGCAGCAGCAGCAGCAGCAACTGGTGGGCATTATGAGCGACTATCATGCACTAAATGGCAAATTGGACTATTCGCCCAAGGATCCGTACGAGCCTCAGCCGCAGCATGTTCAGCTGCAGCACCAGCAGCATCTGTACGGCGGCAGTCCGCATCACAACCATGCGCATGGCCATGGCCATGGCCATGAGGATGCCAGCAATGGCAATGGCAACGGATTGCTGGAAGCGACACCGCTGCTGCTCAGCAACACGGCAAATGGAAAACATAAGAAACCAGAGGATATGTGCGTCCAACTGGAGAATGGATCATCGACGCCGAATGGAATCAGCAATGGCAATCCCACCAGCAACGGCAGCAGTGCCAGCAGCAACAACAACAACAACAGCACCAATAATAGCAGTAACAGTTCCGTTGGTCCTGCCACGAGTGGAGCGGGATCAGCGGGTACAACTGTTGGTGGCGTTGTCACTGCGCCAGCCGCCAAAAAAGACAACAACAAGAAGAAAGGCGATCCCAATGGCATAAAAAAAAAGAAAACGAGGTAAGTGTTGGACTGACAAAACTATTTCCAATTAACTTAACGACGGGAAATCAATGAAATTATTTCACAATTTATATATCGCACAATGGGACGTATACTTAATGTGCGCGCTGACAGAGTTAGCAACCGTCCACAAATAACGGACTTCACGGCAGGGGACACACTGAAATGTGACTTTACTGCTTAAACAATAACTTAGTTTATGATGTGGGGAGTTTATACGTGACTATTCCAATTTAAATGAACTTTATTCTAAAAATCATCGAGCTATTAGTGTAACATAAAGTCGAATAATAAGCAATCCAACCCTATTCCGAGCTCAAATAAAATGTCCAATATTTAGGCCTTTACCCTATGTACTTTTTATCAGATACAGATACAGATACAGATACAGATACAGATACAGATACAGATACAGATACAGATACAGATACAGCCCTATTCCGAGCTCAAATAAAATGTCCAATATTTAGGCCTTTACCCTATGTACTTTTTATCAGATACAGATACAGATACAGATACAGATACAGATACAGATACAGATACAGATACAGATACAGATACAGATACAGATACAGATACAGATACAGATACAGATACAGATACAGATACAGATACAGATACAGATACAGATACAGATACAGATACAGATACAGATACAGATACAGATACAGATACAGATACAGATACAGATACAGATACAGATACAGATACAGATACAGATACAGATACAGATACAGATACAGATACAGATACAGATACAGATACAGATACAGATACAGATACAGATACAGATACAGATACAGATACAGATACAGATACAGATACAGATACAGATACAGATACAGATACAGATACAGATACAGATACAGATACAGATACAGATACAGATACAGATACAGATACAGATACAGATACAGATACAGATACAGATACAGATACAGATACAGATACAGATACAGATACAGATACAGATACAGATACAGATACAGATACAGATACAGATACAGATACAGATACAGATACAGATACAGATACAGATACAGATACAGATACAGATACAGATACAGATACAGATACAGATACAGATACAGATACAGATACAGATACAGATACAGATACAGATACAGATACAGATACAGATACAGATACAGATACAGATACAGATACAGATACAGATACAGATACAGATACAGATACAGATACAGATACAGATACAGATACAGATACAGATACAGATACAGATACAGATACAGATACAGATACAGATACAGATACAGATACAGATACAGATACAGATACAGATACAGATACAGATACAGATACAGATACAGATACAGATACAGATACAGATACAGATACAGATACAGATACAGATACAGATACAGATACAGATACAGATACAGATACAGATACAGATACAGATACAGATACAGATACAGATACAGATACAGATACAGATACAGATACAGATACAGATACAGATACAGATACAGATACAGATACAGATACAGATACAGATACAGATACAGATACAGATACAGATACAGATACAGATACAGATACAGATACAGATACAGATACAGATACAGATACAGATACAGATACAGATACAGATACAGATACAGATACAGATACAGATACAGATACAGATACAGATACAGATACAGATACAGATACAGATACAGATACAGATACAGATACAGATACAGATACAGATACAGATACAGATACAGATACAGATACAGATACAGATACAGATACAGATACAGATACAGATACAGATACAGATACAGATACAGATACAGATACAGATACAGATACAGATACAGATACAGATACAGATACAGATACAGATACAGATACAGATACAGATACAGATACAGATACAGATACAGATACAGATACAGATACAGATACAGATACAGATACAGATACAGATACAGATACAGATACAGATACAGATACAGATACAGATACAGATACAGATACAGATACAGATACAGATACAGATACAGATACAGATACAGATACAGATACAGATACAGATACAGATACAGATACAGATACAGATACAGATACAGATACAGATACAGATACAGATACAGATACAGATACAGATACAGATACAGATACAGATACAGATACAGATACAGATACAGATACAGATACAGATACAGATACAGATACAGATACAGATACAGATACAGATACAGATACAGATACAGATACAGATACAGATACAGATACAGATACAGATACAGATACAGATACAGATACAGATACAGATACAGATACAGATACAGATACAGATACAGATACAGATACAGATACAGATACAGATACAGATACAGATACAGATACAGATACAGATACAGATACAGATACAGATACAGATACAGATACAGATACAGATACAGATACAGATACAGATACAGATACAGATACAGATACAGATACAGATACAGATACAGATACAGATACAGATACAGATACAGATACAGATACAGATACAGATACAGATACAGATACAGATACAGATACAGATACAGATACAGATACAGATACAGATACAGATACAGATACAGATACAGATACAGATACAGATACAGATACAGATACAGATACAGATACAGATACAGATACAGATACAGATACAGATACAGATACAGATACAGATACAGATACAGATACAGATACAGATACAGATACAGATACAGATACAGATACAGATACAGATACAGATACAGATACAGATACAGATACAGATACAGATACAGATACAGATACAGATACAGATACAGATACAGATACAGATACAGATACAGATACAGATACAGATACAGATACAGATACAGATACAGATACAGATACAGATACAGATACAGATACAGATACAGATACAGATACAGATACAGATACAGATACAGATACAGATACAGATACAGATACAGATACAGATACAGATACAGATACAGATACAGATACAGATACAGATACAGATACAGATACAGATACAGATACAGATACAGATACAGATACAGATACAGATACAGATACAGATACAGATACAGATACAGATACAGATACAGATACAGATACAGATACAGATACAGATACAGATACAGATACAGATACAGATACAGATACAGATACAGATACAGATACAGATACAGATACAGATACAGATACAGATACAGATACAGATACAGATACAGATACAGATACAGATACAGATACAGATACAGATACAGATACAGATACAGATACAGATACAGATACAGATACAGATACAGATACAGATACAGATACAGATACAGATACAGATACAGATACAGATACAGATACAGATACAATATTTATTTCAAAATATCTAAAATCCTTTAATCTGTTCTATTTCGTTTATAGAACTACCTTTACGGCTTATCAACTTGAGGAACTGGAGCGTGCCTTTGAGCGTGCTCCGTATCCGGATGTGTTTGCACGAGAGGAGCTGGCGATCAAATTGAATTTGAGCGAGTCTCGAGTGCAGGTTTGGTTTCAGAACCGACGGGCCAAATGGCGCAAACATGAGCCGCCACGGAAGACTGGTTACATCAAGACGAACACACCGCCGACGGCAGCACTGAATAGCTCATTGGCGCCGCCTTTCGCCAGTTTCCCGCAGACGACAACGGTCACGCCGCCGGGCAGCATGGACAGCTGGACGAGCTATCAGACACCCTACGAACTGAGCCCACAGTTTAGCCTGCTCTCGCCGGCAGCGAGTCCCTATGGCACCTATTCCGGCCAGTACGGCACCTATGTACACGAGAGCCAGCTCTTTCCCATGCGCCACTTTGACTATGGCAGCCCGCCGCGCATCGAGATGAACGGCACTGGTGGTGGCGGTACAGCCAGTGGCAATCCCGAGGCTGGCGATGGCTACCAGGCGACCGATCTGCAACAACAGCAGCAGCAGCAACAGCAGCACCTTGACGGGAGCACCACCCAACTGATTACTGTGCACCAGCAGCTGAATGGAAAGTACCTCAGTGCCGAGGAGGCTAAATATGTCCAGGTGCAGTGCCAGCCGCCCACGGGACTGGAGGAGAACGCAGCTACCTGTCACATGGACGGACATCACTATGTGGCCACGGGGACAGCTGCATCCGGCAGCGATGATAATGACAGTGCTTTGCATACTGTGATCAAGAGCGAGGAGGCAGGCGTCAGTGTTCAGCAGCAGCAGCAGCAGCAGCAGCAGCAACAGCAACAGCAACAGCAGCAACAGCAGCAGGCGCAAAGCTATGTCCTGCCGCCTTTTTTGAACTAAGAGAAATGCTCACACATCGACGACAGCAGCGACGGTTCGTCCCTGCCTCTGCCACTGTATCTGTACTCGCATCGACACGCTTCAAACGGCCATTTTGATTTCATTCATTTTCGATCAAATCCAAGCTGCCCGAAATTCCGTTGTATGCGTGTACGTATGTGCGTGTGCAGCATTTCCAAAAGTCTTCAAGCCATAGAAAATACCATAAAAATATAGAAAATATGGGAGCAATTAGCAGAATTGCTGCCATGCGTTCCTTGTAATTTTAAGCATAGTTAAGTTGACCAACAACAACAACCACAACAAAATCAACAAGTCTTGCCAAAACTTAATGCTTTTTATTAGCCTTACTATCAAAAATTAAAAAAAAAAAAAGAAAAAAACTATTATACCTTCCCTGATTTCCCATTTTCTATGGGTTCAGGGTATAACAATTATACATTGTTGGCTGCTCCCAATCGCCAAAATGTACGCAATGCATTCCAAATGTGCCTTATTAGCAGTAACCAGATGGATGAGAGAAAGCCTCTCGATTTCTCCCAATTCTGGTTCATTATTATTGCCCCTAGTTGTATGTATAAATGTAGTATATCAAAAACTGTTGTGTAGATAGACAATAAAGTGTTTGTATGTTTGTATAATTGGCTTATAGTATATAAACAAAACCAAAAACTATTTTAATACATATGGTATATGAAACTTAGTTATCTAATTTCGAGTTTCAGTTGCTTCAAGTTTTCATTAGTCTAAGATCTAGTTTGCTTCTCAATATGAAATACTTTAGGAATTTGCAATGTATATATACATAAACATAATAATACATTTATATTAAATAATAAAGTAACATATTTTGTACCGCACAGAATTCATGTCAAACAAAACTATGAACGGAAAACAGAAAACAAAACATCAAAAAACAAATGTGATTAGATAGGAATTTTCTCTTATTTTTAAACATAAAAATTACTTGTGTTGTTTATCAAGATTCTTCAAGTCCCTCAATAATTAAATAATAGAGCAAATTGGGAAATTCGATTCGTTTGGTGCCTCTTCGTCATATGGTTAACTAAGATGAGCCGTTGCCTTGTTCCACAACAATTTGCCAATCGACGCCTTCAAAAAATGGATGTGCTTGCAGCTGTTCATAGTCCAAGCGCTGCTCTGGTGACAGTTGAATTAGTTGCTCTAGCAAATTTCGTGCATTATCTGATATGTCCGTAGAATCTGACGGATATTGCACACATCCATAGAGTTCCAGATGGCCGGGATGCATTGCCTTGTACGACTGCAATAACTAATCATTAAGCAAAATTGAAACAAAGGTTGGAATATCTGAGTAGCTTACCACGCCCAAGAGCAGCTGGTAGAGTACGATTCCATAGCTCCACCAATCTGAGCGAAGGGTAAGCGGTCGTTCTGGGGCCACGAAATGATTGTTTAAAGCTTCGAAACTCAGCGCCTTATGCACGTAGTTGTCATCGGAGGTTAGACCCTCGTTCTGGTAGAAGTATGTGAGCATCAATTGACCAGACTTTCCCAGCAAAATATTTTCCATATGTAAGTCTCTCAATATAATACCCTTGCCATGCAGACTGTGTATAGCCACCGCCAGCTCGCAGGCCCATTGACGTAAGCAGACCTCAGGCAAACGTCTCGCCGTTGCCTGCTGTCGTCTTGGAGTCAGCGCTCCCGCTTGCAAGTTGCTCAGAGTATGCGAGACTGATTTCAGCAATTGTTGCGAACTGCGAACCAGTTCGGTAACATCACTGGCAACTGTCAATGGCTGTTCCGCAGGGAATAAGTTAGCATAGTCACCACTTTTGCTAGCCGTAGGTGTGTAGCTTTGTATGTAGTCGTAAAGGCGTCCACCCTCGGCCTGCTTGAGCAAGAGGAAAATCTTCTGGTCCGACTGGAAATATGCCAGCAATTGGCACATGTAGGGTACACACTGTGGCAGAAAAATGCTCTGGGTGGGCGAATTCCTTGCTGGTTTCTCGATGCCCTTCATTATGCACGTTGGCCGCGACTGCGGCTCTGTGATGCACTGCACCTGCATGACGCGATCTCCCAACACTTTCAGCACCTTGTACTTAGCTAATTGATTCCAGGCACATTCTAATTGCGCTACATTGTCGACTTCATCCAGAGAAAGTTGAAATTGCAGCTTTCTGTTGCCATTGCGACCGATATCGCAGCGCAAGAAATTTGCATAAATATCATCGGCACGCGCCAAATATTTGGCAATCTTGGCCTTGGCAATAAACTTACGCTCCTCGTTACTATCACATTTAGAACCCACAAGTAAAAGCTCCACGCCGCGTTTGTAACGCTTATGGGCATCTTCATACTCCAAATTGACCTCCGACTGTACGGCATGACTGAATTCCAAAGCCGCCTCATATATGTAATCGCTGTCTTCACTTTCCACCGAGGCCATAGGCGTCAAAAGGCGTGTGTAGTCGCGCTTAGATTGTTGTTCCAGCTTTTGCACCATCTTATCAGCACTAAGCTGCTCTTGTTCTTGCTGCTCATTTTGCTCGCTATCGCTGCTAGGTTTGTCACAGCGTGGATCCAAGAGCACCATGGCATTAGCGTCGTATGGATCGTAGGGCAAATCGAGTTTATCGCAAATTTCAGCTATTGCACCGCTGCCAGGTATCTTGAGCGAGCGCTCCACATACAATTTTCGTAGCGGTGATGAATTTGGTGATTGCGCTTCGCTAAAGAACTGTGTGAAACTGTTGCATTTGTATAGCACCGGATGCTGGGCGGCAAAGTCAAGTAACCTGAGTATATAGTCTTTGCGTAGCTGTATCACATCCTCATCGAAACGTTTAAAGTAGCTGCTGTCTGTTGGTTCGGGCACTTTACCCGGCAGTTTCATACTTTTGTGCCGGCGGCTGAGTTCCCTATGCAGCCGTTTGACCTCGTGAAATCGTTTCCATACCACAAGGCACGTTAGTGCTTGGGGCACCGAACGGGGGAAAACCTAACAATGAAATGTTCCAATAAAGTTTATAGTTCGTACAATCCAGAGATACTTACAATCGATGTAATCTTGTAAATTGTATAACCTCCCTTGTGCTGTTGCGTATCCGTTACCGTGAAACTGTGTATCCATCCTCCCAGATTTAGGGACATCTTTGCGCAAGATGATACCAACTCCTTTAATAAATGTATTTGATTTGATTTGGTAATGGAGCCAAACTGTGGTTGCACAAACTGTTAATTTTCTCTTTTCGCCTCTGCTGTTAACTTATTTTCGTAAATGTATATTCAAGTATGCTTTGCCTTTTAGTAATTTCATGTTATAATGACTAAAAGTCTATCTTCGGCATCCTCTTACATTTTGTTCCATTATTTTTGTGTTGTCGTTCAACTGAACAGATGGGAAGGAGTTATAACAGACAATTCACAATAACAGTATCTGAGCATTAAAAGTTTCGTAAATGTTAATAACAGTGAATATTTAAGAGTTCACCAAATC
This sequence comes from Drosophila mayaguana, assembly GCA_037075325.1. Classification (NCBI taxonomy): domain Eukaryota; kingdom Metazoa; phylum Arthropoda; class Insecta; order Diptera; family Drosophilidae; genus Drosophila; species Drosophila mayaguana. The sequence continues at coordinate 6,544,316 of JBAMCG010000037.1, read as the reverse complement.
CCTCGGCCAACTAAAAATTAATCAAAACATATTTACTTATTTCTATTATTACTCAATTAAATTTTTATATTTTAAATTGAACATCAACGAAAGTAGAATATTAAAAAGACAATGAGTAATTGGTAGAATTTGTAGGAAGGCGCAGGCCTAGAATTTTGTCTGGACTATCGAAAAACATGTTTTCCTAAATAACATGGATAACTAGTGCTCAAATCATAAAATTAGCATAAATGTTTTAAATAAATTAGAATATTTTTTTTTACTTATACTTTTATTTGGGAAATACAAATAGTACATACCATCGATAGTAATCGCTAATGTACTGGCAGACATAAGAATATGTTACGATCAGTGCGATTTATAATTATTTTAAGCGCCTTGCACAAAAGCCGGCTAGGATATATAATTTATTTAAAAATTTAAAATTCTAGCAAAAAATTATAAAATTTTGTCGTTAAATTTTACTATTTATCGTGCGATTGTCTTATCGATACTTTAAATAGGCGTGCATCGCTACTCAAGAGCCATCTTTTTTTTGCCGCGCCTCTGCCTCTCATTCACAGAGATATTTTTGAGCGACCGACGACAAAGTAAGCGTTTAAAATCAATCAAATAAAACAAATTAATATCGTCTTGTGACAGTGTGTGTGGAAAGACAGTTAAAATTATAAATAGTTTTAAAAATTTGAAAAAAAAGAATAAATTTACGACGCACGCTCGCTCTCAGTGTATAAATTATTCATTTTACCCCCAAACGTTCTTTACTGTACTCGCAGATTCGTGTAGCGTCCACGACGACATTGAAAACGGAACGGCAGCCGAACCGAGCGTGCGAGTGAGCTAAGCAGAGCGCTTGTCAACTCAAAAAGCAGTAGAGAAAAAGAAGGCGACGAAGACAGCAGCATAATCGACGCCGCACGTACCGGGAGCATTTAAAATAATTTTTTCTGTGGATTAATTTTACTAAAAAAGATTTAAACACAATGACTGAACGTGAAAATAACGTCTACAAGGCAAAATTGGCCGAACAGGCCGAGCGATACGATGGTAAGTACGATAAACGGGCGAAAAAAATTTTTTTTGTTAGCAGAGCGCCAAGTTTTGGGGAGGGGTCCAGCGACATTGTCGTCGCGTGGCCTGCGCTACGTCAAAAACTGTGGAAAATATTCACAATTTATACAGCGGGCGACAAGAAAAGTAGCAATTATTAATCTTGCAGACATGTGTAGGTGCGCCCCTCTGCCTTACCAATGGCTTTTGTATGAAGCACACGCAGCAGCAGCGGCAGCGTCGAATCGGCGTCGCCGCCGCATCCGATGAGTAGTGTTTCTGCGAAAAGACCGAATACCGAATGAAAAAGAAGATGACGAGGAGGCGAGGCAGCGCTGCTGAAAAGAAAAGAAAGACTGTAAAAGAAACATGTAAAACAAACCTGATTTTTACCGGCAAAAATTCGCGTGGTTTTCGTTTTTCCGTTGGCCTTTGCAAAAAGACAATTTTGTTGCGTATTATTTTGTATGTAGATATATATATATATATGTATTTAGTAGCTACTTAACTAAGAAAATATTTAGGATGGGGGGATTTTTCAAGTTGAAATTTTGTGTATTTAGTGTTCGATGATAGGCGCGCAAGGGCTGCGCAACGGGAAAATTACATCGTTGCTAAGGGCTGTTTTGTAAATGCTTTTGTGTTGCCAAGTCAAACTTAAAGTAAGGCAGAAAAAAGGAACTTGCAACCGTAAAGTTGCAACTTAATTAATTACATATTTAAATATGTTAATAGCTCGCCTCTGCCTGTATTCGAAATCAATGAGAGGCGAAAACTTTTTCTTCGTAGTTCTCTTGTTCCTTTCGCTCTAATTCGTCGGCACTCAAAATGTGCTTTTGTTGCGCAGCAGCAAGGCGGCGACGTCGTCATCATGCCGTACTGCGAAAAATCGATGAATGAATCGATTGTGTGACTGGGGCCTCACAAATCGTTGTTGGAGTAACGATCACCGCCTGCTGCCAGCCATTGTAGATTTTTTTTAATTTTTGTGTTTAAGATTTTTTTTTTTGGTTTTTATGAAATTAGTGATTGTCCCTTTTACTGAAACTCGTCGAATAGAACTTTCTCGCATTATTTAAGGGCAGGAACTTGGCAACTCTGCTTGATAGTGCAAAAAAGAAAAAAATTTGCACTAGCATTACTCATGCTTCTGTGCGCATGTGTGTGTACATATGTATTTATGTATGTGTGTGTGTGCGTCTCGGAGAGGCATACGCACGCACGCCCAGCGCTACTATCTTAACTACTCACACCATCCCGGTCAAAATTGTGTTGTTGCTGGCTGCTTATTTAATTAAAAATACTTCAATTAATTAAAATGCTACGGCTGCTCAAAATGCAAAACGCTAGGCAGCTGCCGTTGTTTTTGGGAATTGACTAAAAAGCGCGCGCGCTCAACGACGTTGCTCAAATGTGTTTCCGTGTGCGTTAAAACGAGATAACTAGTGTTGCTGACACAGACACTGATGCCTCTTCTGACCCAATACAGTGGTGGTCAGAAGTTTGCTAATGTGTTTCTTGTATTCGGACAGAGGCATTAACTGTAGTAATTATAACTAACAACCAATTCTACTAGCAATTGACAGGAATACTGCCTACTCTTAAGACAGGCATTTTTTTTCTCCTTCCCTTTCGCTGTTGCTTCGGCGCTCCAAAGAAGTCAATCAACTATTAGCAGCCACTGCGGTCACGCACACAGACGTACTCCTCGCACATACACATGTGAACATTAAAGTCTGTATCACATGTTTTTCTTCTTATTTTTGCCTGCGTGAGCTCCAAACTGTCCTCGTCTGTGTATTAGTGCGAACACTTGGCGTTGGCCTTGTCGCACTTGCGACAGCTTTGGTCATGATGGAGAGACTAATACAAATGCATTCCAGGCAGCCGGCAATGTCTGGCTTGCTTCTCCTCTAGACCCGCTTCTTCCCCTACGTCGCTTCCACACAACGCCAAGTTTTGCCTCTTTTCCCCCACCCTCCTATATACATTAACGTCAGCAGCGGTAGTTAGCCTTTAAGTGTGCTTTCAGGTGCGGACTGCTGCTGCTGCTGCTCCCGTTTATTCTAGCTACGTCTTTTCGAGGTCGCTGCTGTGCACTTTTTTGTTGACGTTCAGCTTAATGTCGTCAATAGAAAACAGAAAAACAGAAGATGGCAGAGAGAATAGTTTGCAAAATGTTACAGATTGACTGCTTTACTTGTTCTTGTTTTAAGCTTATTTTATTTATTTATTTTTTGCTTCTGTATTTACACTTTTCTAACGGCATCACATACTCAGGCTAATAACCTGGTAGGCACGCAGATGAATGAAAAAGAAATTACAAATATGGGACTACATATTGTACAAATAATCGTATGCATGTTTAAAGGATATTTTATGTCTTGACAAACTCATAAACAACGACCGGAACCAAAGGTGTATCGCCTGCTTTAGACATCCTTTTGTAATGTACCTTTGTTAACGGCGTCACAACGTTTTCCATAGTTTTAAACAGCATATAAATGTGACGTATGTGGGTGGTCATGTACATATGTAGGTGTACGATGAGGTGGGGTGGGGGTTTGTTGATTTTGGCTTTTTGACGTATCTGTTTTTTATTTATTTTTCTTGCTCTTGCGCTGACATGCCGTGGGAATTTTGCTTAAATTATTTAGTATTATATTTTCTGGGTTTGTGTACCTATTTTTTCGACAATTCCGCAATTCTATATTTTGAAAAATTTGCATGTCTATGGATGCTGTAAAAGCATGTACATAGTGTTGAAAAATGCATTACGATTCTGTGCCATTGCCAAACAACAATTTGAAGTTTACCGAAAAGCAGCAACAACAAGATGCTACTAAATTGGGCACAGTGAATCACAGAGGCAACTTTATTTCGAATTTTCACAGCTACGTGCTGCAGCAATATATTAAAGCTATACGAATAACAAAGCTCCCGCTGTTTGAACGTAAAAAATCATGAGGGGTATGATGGGGGCGGTGTTCATGCTTAAATACATACATAGTCATATACATATATATGTTAGCAGCTCGCAACTATAGAGAGAGAGAGAGAGAGAGATAGAGATGAAGAGAGCAGTGCAGGCAATGTCAAAATGCCACAATTACTCTATTTAGCGCTGATTTGTTTCAATGTGTGTTGCAAATATATATATATATATATATATATATATATATATATATATATATATATATATATATATATATATATATATGTATGTATATAATTAACTTACGTGTGTGTCAGTTGAAATGTTATCAATACGCACACAAAAGTAACGACCGACTCAAAAGTTGCAGCTGTATTTCGAAAGAATTCAGTCACTGCAAATGCATGTGATTCATGACGCGGTTTTGAGCCTATGACGCCTTTCGCATTGTTGGCTAGCCGAGACAAATGTGCAACAATGTGGGTGGCGAAGTGTTATTTTCCTGATTTTTCTTATCATACTCTCCATGACAAAATAGGTCTAAAACTAACAAATAGTAGTCACAGGAAACAGCTATGTATATATCATCTACCTGAGTGTGTGATAGGTTATGTCATTAAAGATTGGGAATGTGTCTACGCATAGATAGCGAATATATGAATGTGAATGTGAGTGTAGATAGCCGATAATATGGAAAAGCAAACAACTACAGTGGATACTAAGTTGAGGTAACTAATGATAGAATATTTATTTTGGACATATCACAAATTCCGGCATTAATTATATAAATTAACATATTAGGCGCATAAGAGAAATTTATAATATTTTGTTTATTTGTTGTGCACTTGCAGAAATGGTCGAGGCCATGAAGAAGGTCGCTTCCATGGACGTTGAGCTGACCGTCGAGGAGCGTAATTTGCTATCGGTTGCCTACAAGAATGTAATCGGAGCACGTCGCGCTTCATGGCGCATCATTACCTCCATCGAACAGAAGGAGGAGAACAAGGGCGCTGAAGAGAAATTGGAAATGATTAAGACCTATCGTGGTCAGGTGGAAAAGGAGCTGCGCGACATTTGCTCGGATATATTAAATGTGCTCGAGAAACATCTCATTCCATGCGCCACGTCCGGCGAAAGTAAAGTATTCTACTATAAGATGAAGGGCGATTATCATCGTTACTTGGCCGAATTCGCCACCGGTTCGGATCGTAAGGATGCTGCAGAAAACTCGTTGATCGCCTATAAGGCAGCAAGTGATATTGCCATGAACGATCTGCCACCAACACATCCCATACGATTGGGTCTGGCTTTGAACTTCTCGGTAAGTTAAATAATGCTGATAATGATTATTTGAATATCAACTCATTAAATCCGTTTGTTTTTTATTATTAATCTTAGGTGTTTTACTATGAGATTCTCAATTCACCGGATCGCGCTTGCCGCTTGGCGAAAGCCGCATTTGATGATGCCATCGCTGAGTTGGATACGCTAAGCGAAGAGAGCTACAAAGACTCGACACTGATTATGCAGCTCCTGCGGGATAACCTCACATTATGGACGTCCGATATGCAGGCAGATGGTACGTAATCGCTCATAAACGATATTGATTTATTATATTCTTTCATTTGCATTTGACTAATGTAAAATAAATTTTTGCCCTTTTCATAAATACAGACTCCACAACAGGCGATGGCGAACCCAAACAGGAAATTCAGGATGTTGAGGATCAGGATGTGTCGTAATTTAAGTAAACCCCCGCCCTTCCATTTAAAACACAAAAACATATACCTTCTAAAGTAAATATAATACATATAATATATATGCATGCAACAATAAAAGAACACGCGCAACCGGGTAGTAAACAAGAATAACAAGAACAGCAAAATCAGCAACAAAAAATCAACAGCAACGATACGCGACAACTACTCCCAAGGGCAGCAGCAACCACAGTAAAAATTTAACAGCAATACAGAAAGAACACGAACAATAATAACAACAATGGCAGCATCTACATCAGCAGCAGCAGCAGCAGCAGCAGCTAACCCCACCAAGTACATACAACAAATTCAGCAGAAAGCGGCACAAAGTGAGGGTGGTAATGGGCGTGGCTCTTGCTGGAGCTTGATTTAGGTGCAGCCATCGTCGTCTTCGCTGTGGAATGCGAATCTTTGCCCTGGTTCCCAAAGCTACAGCAGCAGCAACAACAACAAGCAACTCTACTATATTTGAAATTTTTTGCATTCGAGAAACAAAAGCATTATATTATATTTAAATAAATATTATATTTAATTCTGAGAAGCGAAAACAAAATAAACTCATTTCAAACTAAATACACACACTCACACACACACACACAGTAAGCAAAACGTACATTTCATTGAAAGTTGGCATATTAATCATTTTACAAACTTAGCATAAAAATGAGAACTACACATAAAATTCACAACTTCAATTTTAATTTTAAGCCAGTCATAAAAGTAATGAAATGAAATAAATTAAACGGAAATAACACTTAAAAATAAAAATACAAAAATTAATAAGCGCAAATTGAATTAAAGCGAAGCAAAGAAAAGCGTAAAAATAAAATACCAAAACAACAAAATGTATGAAGCAAATGCATGAACAAAACAGCAACAATTAATTTTAATTTGATACGAAACAAAAAGCAAATGTGAAGTAAGAACGAAATGAGCAAAGAAAAACAAAGTCAAGCTTAAATAAGAATATACTATGAGGCGAAAAGAAGGAATGTTAGTTAAAGCGAAATTCGCACGAATAAAATTAAAATGAATTCTTAAGCTTAAATTTGTATGTATGTTAGTGTATTGTTCAAAAGACACAGAGACACTGACGCAGACACAGACAGAAACACGAAAATCAAACACTCGGAGCAATCAATCACCATATACGCAAATAGAAATGCTTTCTTCTCGGTTAACTATTTGATTTCTCTCATTCTCTCACCGCTCTATTGCTCGCAAATAAAAGATTTAGGCGCAGTTTATGTTAGTGTTTTGATAAGTACAAGAGTTTGTTTGACGTTTTTGAATTCACTTCGACACAAACATTTCAAGAAACAAGTATTTGTAGTTGCTAAATAAATGGTACACATATATTTAAATATATATTGTATACATCTTAGTATATATACATTCAGATATATGTACTTGTATATTTTCTATGCCTACCACTTATGTAATTTGTAGAGAATTCGAATTCGAATATTTCCACATGAAAAGTTCATCCCAAAATAACTACCTGCGACAAAATGTTTGCATTTAAAAACAATAATAAGAACAAGCCAGTAATTATATGATTTATTTTAGCTGAAAATTAAAAATCAGAGACAACGTTTTATGTTTTCCCTATTTGTTGCTGCGTTCCAGGCAAGCAATTTGACCAGAACAACAAACTTAGTAACCAAATTGATGAAAAGCATTCCGTTTCAAACACTTTCTGCTCGCATTTTTCTTGTGAATGAGAATATTTTATAATTATATACACACATATATATTTATATATATAAATATTTATATATATGTCTGTATGTATTTATATTGAAGACGCAGCCGTGGAAAAACGAGCAGGAAATTGGAGCGTTAAGCAGCAGTAAATACTTAAATAATATCGAAAAACACAAGTTTCTTAAATGAAAAATGAAAATCAGCAAAACAAAAGCTAAACTGACATTCGTATTCATTTCAAATAAAAATAATTATTAAAAAAAAATGCGCATAAATTAATATTACATCAGCAGAGAAGGCAACGATATTTTATTTATGGGCGTAAGTAGGTGGGTACTGCGTGGGCTACTATTAATTATATAAAGGAATTTTGGATTAAGTTTACATATTTCTTTATATTCCGAACAGTTATTTACCATTACATTGTTTTTCTATATATAAAGAGGAACCGTAAAAGTTAATATTACTCAAATTCTATTGCATATCCTATACTACAATATATCAGTTCTTATGCTCATTATTAAAATCGCTTAGCAATGCAGATATTGTTTAATATATTCAATATGATAATTTGATTTAAAAATTATTAATCTTATTTAGGATTTGGTGTGGGTCTTACAAATTTAAATTAAATTAAACATGGAAAACTTAAGATAAATTGGCGAAAAAGAAAAATCATGAAACATTTATCAATACTAGACACTCGTCGTAGACACAGCGATGCAGTAGAGCCACATCTCAAAGTGCTCGAGTTCACTTCAGCTCAATGTCAAAGCCAAAGGCATTGAATACACTTGCAACTGCAGTGGAACTAGGTCTAGTGGCCATTGTTTGGGCTGTGTATGGCCAACCATCTGAATAACCCTCCACCACCACCGTCACTGTCACCACCATCGCAAGCACGTAACAAAAGAGGTACGCCACATACGATACGGCATGTCATATGGCATATACAATTGCTTATATGTATATCTAAATATGAAAATCTAGGCAAATTGGCAGACAGCAGCACAAAGTAGAGAAGCCAAAAGGCCTAACGATTTATTTGCAAAACGTCGGTAGGTCTTGAGACAACAAAATATTGGGAAATGACGCTGCAACTGCAAATTGAGAAGTTGAAAGGCTTGGATAATTACAAAGCGTGGTCCATGACAGTGCGTGCGTATTTGGAGTCCGAAGATCTATGGACGGTTGTTGAGAATGGACCGGAGAACAATGAAGAGGTAGCTATTTGTCCCATATTCCATTTAGAGTTCTCATTTATTGCCCCAGTTAATCAATTGCAGTCACTGCTAAAAGATAAACGTGCCAAATTCCTGATACTCTGCTTGATAGAAACGAAGCTGTGCCAGTTTATGGTCAGCATACGCACGGCCCGAGACCTTTGGAATTATTTGCGCACTCAGCATTCGCTTCGTTAGGGCGTTCAGATTTTCTGTGCGAAATCGAGAAAAGAAACCAATAAAAATATGAATTGAATATTGGCACCAGCAGTGTTTACCTCGCCTTATTGGGGTAGATCTATTATCACGGGTTGTTCTTCAGGATCCTCGTCGAGTAAGCCCTCAAAATGCCAGCTTAGCTGTTTCGCCAGTCGTTTTATAAGGCGCTCAGCGTTTACCATGAGACCACCAGCGTAAAGATTTACTAGCAGCTCGCGAACATCTTTGTAGACTGTGTTGTGCATGGTGGGCGCCATCAACTCCTCAGGCAGGTGCGGCAGTTGGTGGGCCAGCACTTCGCTATATTTCATAAAGGCCAGTTTGTATTTGCTAACAGCCGTCTCCGAGTGTGCCAGCAGGGCGAGCACCTTCCGCCAGTGGTCCAAAGACTCCACCGAATAGCCAACTAAGAAGAACACAAACGCCAGCTGCACCTCCTCAATGAGTGCATCGGAATTGTTTTCAAACTTTTCGAATAGCATGTCCACAGCTGCTATGCAGTCTATCGCATGTCGGGAAACATCCGCTGGTGGTGAGTTCTGTGGAACACGTGTGGGCACAACACAGAAACGTGGCGCTGTGCCCTGTACTGGCTTTAGGTATGGCAGCATCTCACTCTCATCCAGAAGCAACTTGGCAGCTGTATTCCGTTTGCTGATGTTGTCCACTCCACCGCGTGGTCTGTCAGCATCCGTACAGGACTCTAGCTCAATGTTGGTACGAATTGTTCCCAATTCTGGACGGCAGCGATTTACGCACGCCTCTGTAACGCTGCCAGTTAGATCTTTCCACTTATACACATAGCGATAGTCGTATGGTGCCAGAACTCGTTCAAGTTGTGCTAAGTTATTTTTTATACGGGTGCGCTCTAGCTCCGGATCTGCTGTCTGACGTGGTCGCAGCTCTTCCAATTCATTATCCCATTCACGCACAAGGATCTCATTAGGATGAAAGAAATGAACGAAGCCCACACGAGGCGCGGCGTCGCCATACGGACCGCGGGATGCGCACCACACATAATGCACACCTGGAGGTATCATTTTAACGCCACGAAAATCTGGACCAATGGTATACGAGCACAGGTCAATGCCAAATTCTGTGCCCACGGGAACACCGGCTATGACCAGAACGGCGCCATCTGCTAGCAAGCGCAATGCTAATTCTGGATCCATTTGCATGTTGGAATTGTCCTTATTCATTGTGAACGTGTGTATTTATTTATATATTACTGTAATTCAAATATGAAGACTAGTTTGTCGTTTTGAAGGCATCCAAGTAATCGTTTACATTCATATGTTCATTCCGGAACACGTTCATTGGAACTTCTATTTGGTTTTTTGTTTGTAAGTATTTATTTTATTTTTTTGTCTAGTTTTGATGAGAAACACATTGCAGAAAAGATAATTAATTAATTTTATATCAAATTGTTATTTTTTTTTATAGAAAATAGATACATATATGTTTTTAGAATATGGATATTGTAAGCACGTTCGATAGGCTCCGTATTTATCGATAGTTCGTCTATAAATCGATTTAACAAGTTAATGAAAACTGAGTCCGATTGAAAATTTTTGATTGTTTAATTCGTTGGTCAATATTATATCTCGAATTTAAGCAGGCAGATCTCTTATCTTTGAAGCAGTATATTATAGTTTGGTATTTTCTTAAGATTATGGTCTACTAGATAGTTTATAAAGAGCACTGTGTATTTTGCCATTCGAGAATAATCTTAATCTGAGTTCGTTCGTTAAATTGGCTAAATAACAATCCCCACATCATTTGTCTACTATGATGCGATTTATGTATAAATCCAAATGTTTCGTGAAATGCAAACAAGGTACAAGTATATGTGAGCTTAAAACTAATTATATGAATGATATATATTAGTTATTTATTTACTACAAAATTAACCAATTAGTACTGTAAACTGCGCTTAGTGCCTATATCGTCGAGTATCTGGCGCAGCTCCTCGTCTTCAAAGCGACCCTCTAGAGAAGGTATTAAAGCCTTAGCCTCTTCCGGCGCCTCCGGGCAGAGATTGCCCAGAGCAGCAAGTTCGAATTTGTGCAGCTTCTTTTGCATAAGTAAACTAGAAGAAAACAAAATTAATCGGAAGTTATGCTGATTATAATGAAAGGCATTTTGTGTTTACCTGCGTACGGACATAATGGTCTCTTTATTCTTAAATTTGCGAAAACTGTCTGTGTAGGCGTAGGTTTTCATGAAGACCTCTGAAAATTCCTGCTCTTCGTCAGCGGATTCGTTTTGCCGTTTGCGATGATCTAGTAACATGTGCACCTCCGATATGAGCAGTGTTTCAGCATTCTCGAACTCTGAAAGACAACACCATGCGGTATATGAGAATAAATTGTATTGCGAAATATTTCATTTCTCTGCAATTTACAAGTGAGACGCAAGTAAATATAATGCTACAAGTTTAGCCAATTGTATGAGGTCGAACGTGGCCATTTTCCACCAAGAAATCGTAAATCTGACGCGTTTTGTTAACATCGATCTTAATAAGTCGCCGTGCATCGCTCAGCCTTAGATGCCCCAGCTTGGCCTGCTCTGCAATAAGTTGGTTTTTGTGCTCCAAATAGGCCTGTGGTATTAGACGCGCCACGCTACAAAGTGTACGCTCTCCAGCATCTAGCTTAGAGTATCCTGGCAGATCTGTAAAGAAAAATGTTTGTGTCAATGGATAGGTTCATACATTCACTATACAAATATATATATTATACATATATTTAGATTTTACAGTAATTTTTATCTATCTATGAATGTATGAAATGTATATCTGAATATGCCAATATATTTGAATTTATTACCCGAAATATCCATTGGACTGGCCTTCCGACGCGGACACTGCATATAGACTCTGGAGCTACTGCCTTGAGACAGCTGGTCAACATTGTGGTTATTTTCGAAGTGGTGCACCAATTGTTGCCAGTCGTAAGCATCGTTTTGCCGTTGCCGTGCATAATCGCGCTGAGCCTGCTGGCGCTGTTTGTAAAGACGCGTATAAAGCGTACCGCCGTAGAGAGTGCGAACGCCATGCTGCCGGATATCGTAGAGCCAGTGGAGTCGATTTTGTAATTGGCGATAATTACGCAACGACTCTACTATCAGATCGAATTGAATGGGTTTACAAACTTGCATTAGGGCAAGGAAGCGCATGCAGCTGGCATCGCTACGAAAAGCGCTCATATATTTGGTTATCCAGCTGACAGTGCGATTGGGCAGGATGAGACCATGGTCCTGCATAATTTTGTAGCGTCGCTGGCGTTCTCTAAAAGTGCATTGACATTGACTTGTAATTAAGGCAGGTTCAAATAAATGGGACTGCTTCGAAATTACCTCAAACGATGGTTATAGGCACGCAATAGTCCCAACTGTAGCTCCTCGAGTAACTGCCTATCTGTGAAATCATCTTCAAGTTCAACATCAGCGTTTGCTCGCTGCTGGTCGATCATAATTGACAACAGACCCTCGGCAGAGGAATCGTAGGGCGTGTCGAAATCACCGCGCGCGCATCGGTACCCTGCATTGATTTTAAACTGAATCGACGAGATGTCATCATGCCGAGGCGGCTCAAGGGATCGCATTTTGAATATATATGGCATTCGTTCGGGCACGTAACAATTTCGTGCATGCTGCAAGCCGAGCAACCGTTCAAATATACCTCCGAAGTAGCAATCGTGATAGTGTCGTCGTACCTCCTCGGGTGAGTAGCGTCGCCCAAGTGCATTCGCTATGGCATCCCAGTTGCCATAACCATGTGTATGTAGAGCTTGCAGCAGTGCACGCTCGTCTCGCGCTGTCCAACCAGAATTGTTTGCAAACACTTGAATATCATCTCGCACTATAATATAGGCGTGGCTGTTGCGATGACTCCCGATTTCGCGTCCTCGTGAAAAGCACTGCAAGCATATGAGCACGTCCAGGCATTCTGCACACTTGATATACGGCTCTGCGAGGCAACAGCGACACATTACACATATAGCGGAGCCCGACGAGTGCTCGGTTCCGCCATCCTTATTCTCAACACTGTCTATATTTTCATCGAACTGATTGTTGAATGCGCGGGCATTATAATAAATCGTTACATGTTTAGTTGTTTTATCAGGGCGAGCACGGGCAACCCTGACAGAGGAGCACATGACCTGGCTACTGTTAGCTTTCTCTGTAAAGAGGTAATTAAATGTTTGTTATGGTGAACATGGCGCGCCATGTGGACCCCGTGGCACTTGGTTCGCATCACTTGTAATTGCTAGTTGGGCTGCTTAGCCGTTTGTTATTGTTACCTTTTGGAAACTGCAAGTCTGCTGCATCCTCATCGACCATGTCCACAGGGTTCATAAACGACATGTTGGTTTAGCTTGATTTCTATGCTGATAAACAATATTGAAAAATAAACTTGCTAAGTTTAATTTGTTTTCACGCAATGCCGCTTTTTTTGTTAGTACTAGGGCTGCAAGAAAAGATGCCTGCGATTGTAGCGTCTTGCAGCACTGTTAATAGTTAGGGCTACCAAATATTTTATAGAGTCACTGCGACCATAAAATACCCGTGATATGTGAAAGATGGTATGTTATACAACACTTAATATTTAGCGGCATGCATTTCTGGTGTTATTCATATATTGAAGCTGCAAACGGTTCTGAAGTTTTTGTCGTATTTGCTGTTGGAAAGTGATGAGCGACGTTGAGGTTGCGCCGCCCATAAACGATCCAGCAGAAAACCTTCCCAAATACTGTGACTTCTTCAAATATTTGCTTGTTGAGGAGGTGGTGCTGGAACCCGACTACCGACAGATCCATTACGGCAAATGTGCCGTTATTGGACGCCTATGTGCCATTCCGGATAATTTTAAGCTGGAAAACGTGACGATACCGCACCTGCCAAGGTAACTACTTGTATGTACTTTTACAAATCCTTGTACTCATCCTTCGCCACTATTTCACAGTGTCTATAAGCTGCCTACTGGGACCGTGTCTCTGCTCCTATTGAACTTCAGCTACGAGAACAGCTGTACAGGAAGTCTGGCTAACGGAGCGTACTGTATTATGCGTGGTGAGATTGTGCTATGCAACGTGCAGAAGCCGAATAGCCAGACTCTGACCACACGGGGCTTACATGAACGATTGCTCCGATTGGACGACAACGACAAAGAGAAGTCCACTTTATTAGAAAAGGTGCAGAAAACTCACAAACCTGCGTTGTACGTATGGCACTCAAGTCGTATTGACCAAGCCGAGGAGTTAATTCAACGTCGACTTGAGATTCGTGTGCTGTGCAAGTAGACTCATATCAAGAAGAGCCAATGAAATGCATGCTCATTATTTGACGACGTCACGCAGCAATCCTCACTTCTATACATTCTCACAAGTGTTTGATCGAGCGGCAAGCTTGGATCCACTGTGGAAAGAGGAGTTACAGCAATCGGCTTGGCGTAGTTTCTGGGAACGCGAAGGTCACGAGTTTCTGGAGAAGAAGTGGCACAAACAATATCCCGAATATAAGCAGGCAATCGAGCTAGCCACAGACGAGGAGCGAGCATCTTGGCAAGAGTTGTGGGAAAAACACGCCAACAATCAAAGTGCACATTTTTGGCAAATTTTTTCTTGTGTCTTGGAGAATTACGAACGAGACTTGCATAATGGTCTGCAGATTGTTGATCAAGCCTTAAACTATATAGACGATCAGTTTTCGTATTTAGAAATACATCAAACCGACCCCAGTGCAGCAAGTGCTGAATGCAGCGAGGCGGGTCAGGAATACTTAACCGGTAACGGCGATTCAGAATCTCTTGACGAGGAGCAGCAGCTAAAACTGCTCGGATTACCAACATCTTTTGGTTTAAAGAGTACAAAGGACCGACGAAAGCCAAAACAGCAGTTCCCAAGTGAATCTGATAGTGAGAGCGACTCAAATTGTTTAAGCATGTCCAACGATAAGGATGAAATCCAGCTTGACGTGAAGTCGAGGGCGATTAAGAAAACAAAGCGACAAAAAAACTCAAAAATCCCCCAATTTATGCGAGATGACAACCTTTTGCTCAAGTACTGGTTCAAGCGCTTCTCGCTCTTTTCACGCTTTGATCAGGGCATTCTCTTGGATCGCGAAAGCTGGTTCTCAGTGACTCCAGAGAAGATTGCCAAGCAGACGGCTAGGCGTCTCGCCAGCGATGTGGTTGTGGATGCATTTTGCGGCTGTGGCGGCAATGCCATACAATTCGCCAACACCTGTGGTCGCGTGATTGCCATCGACATTGACCTAAACAAATTGGCGATGGCCAAGCAGAATGCGGCTATTTATGGTGTGGCCCATAAGATTGACTTTGTGCATGCGGACTTTCTGCAGTTTGCCCGCACCACACGTTTGCGACCCGATGCGATTTTTCTTAGTCCACCTTGGGGCGGACCGGATTATCAGAAACAGCAGACTTTTGATATTGAGGAGAATTTGTTGCCGTTGGGCGCCAGTCCCTTGATGGAACATGCACGACGGCTAACGGAAAATATTGGATTCTTTTTGCCACGCAGCTCCAACATTAAGCAGGTGATTGCGCTCACTCATGCGGGTGAGCAGTGCGAGGTGGAGCACAACTATTTGGATACGCGTCTGGTGGCGATTACAGCCTACTATGGCAAGAGCTTGATCAAAAGACAACGGCAAAAGGCTGATAATTGATTATCAGCATAAACTTTAATACGTTGAATTAAATCGTATTACTATCGATCCGTTGTACTACTTAATTAGTATTTTCTACTTTTTAAACTTATTAAGTTTTAGCTTTAAGTGTAAATAGCATACAACTTACATAAATTAAGCACATTGTTCACTTTTTCTGATAAGACATAATTATAGTTTTTATAGTTTGGATTAAATTGTTTGTGGCTCTTTCGAAGGACTTAAATTCTATTGTAACCGCATTGATAACAATTTGTCTGTGCGACTGCTGCGACTCTGCCAAATCCCGCTTTGTTGATGCACCATTCTGCTCGCACAACAGTTGCCAAGTCACCGAGCAGAGCGTAAGGACTTTATCCAATTTAGACAGCTTAAACATGCTGCTCTCTTTCTCTCCGTGTCCTGTGCAGCCCCGCTCAGTTTGTGTGTGGTAAGATTGCAGTGACCAGTGGTCATAACCGTAACGTCCCTCCTCTGCATTGGTCCGAATGTGACTTTTAATTAAAAACGCAAACGGAACTAAACGGGCGTCTATTTTTAAGAACTTTGTGAAACAACTCTAAGCCTGGCAACCGGGCGGGGGGCAATTAACATGTTCCATGTCACAAAAGTTTCACATAAATTCCAGCGTAGACCAAACACAAACAACAGCAACAACCCTTTTCGCCGTTAACAACATACTTAGAGCATCCCTTGGGTTGGGGCTGTATTTGCGGAATTTACAGCTACCTAAATGGCCAAATGGCATTCAGCTAGCTCTCGCTCCTCTCCCTGGATATCATCATCAGTGTATTCGTTCCTGCTCTCTAATTAGTTTGATAAACTTATCATTCGCCTGAATGTAGCTTTAGCAATTTTAAGTGGATTATTTTGATTGAGTGAAATATTATATGGCAGTTACCATTATTTCTGATATTATGTTATTTGTAGAGCTAGTTAAAATCAAATTAACGATATGCTAGCATATCTTGCATTATACTCATATACGTAGATAATGTTGCTTTTGTTTTAAAAAGTTTTATTATTTTAAGACGAGTAAACTAAATAGCTATAATGAATTATGATTTGATTTGTGTATAACAAAACTTATTTTTTTTATGTAACTGTATTTTTTCCTTCAAATATTTCCTCTTAGTATTTCCTGTTAATATTTCCTGTTAATATTTCCTCTTAGTATATCCTCTTAGTATATCCTTTTAGTATTTCCTCTTAGTATATCCTATTATCTCCTCTTAGTATATCCTCTAGTATATCCTCTTAGTATTTCCTCATAAGAGGTAATAATATCTCCTCTTAGTATATCCTCTAGTATATCCTCTTAGTATATCCTCTTAATATATCCTCTTATTATCTCCTCTTAGTATATCCTCTAGTATATCCTCTTAGTATTTCCTCTTAGTATTTCCTCTTAGTATTTCTTCTTAGTATATCCTCTAGTATATCCTCTTAGTATTTCCTCTTAGTATTTCCTCTTAGTATATCCTCTTAGTATATCCTCTTAGTATTTCCTCTTAGTATTTCCTCTTAGTATTTCCTCTTAGTATATCCTCTTAATATATCCTCTAGTATATCCTCTTATTATTTCCTCTTAGTATTTCTTCTTATTATTTCCTCTTAGTATATACTCTTAGTATTCCCTCCAAGCATTTCTTCCAAGTATTTCCCGCGTCTTTTATGCTTAGCTGAACGATCACTTCATTTCATTTCATTTCATTTCATTTCACTTCATTCACTTCATTTCACTTTACTGCACTGTACGACTGACCCCCACCAGGCCTGGGCGACTGACTGAAGAAATGCTGCAGCAGCTGCCCTTAATATAGGGCGACCTTCACTCAGGCACTAGATTGCGCTCAATTTTTGAGCACGGTGCTTTAAGTGACCAATCGGAAGACTCTCTGCTGCTGCAAGCATCAATGGAGACACTTTCTTCTGCTTCAAGAATAAAAGACCCCTCTTTACTTAAATATAACTACCAAATGCATACAACTGCAAACATATAGACAAATTAAGTGATCTTCTCTAGCACTACTTCGTCCAGAGAGACAGACGGAGGAACAGACTGTGAAATAGACAGAGAGACAGACGGAGAGTAGACAGAGGGACATAAAGACATACATACGTACAAATATATAGGCAAACAAGCACACATAGCTAAATCGGGTAGCCCCATTACTCTGACCAACAATATATATGTGCGATATGCTAAAGAGCTTATGTGCATTAATATTTATAATTATTACATAACATAGACAGCAGTTTCTTCTGCTATACTGGTATACTTCTCTTATCACTTCTGCATCAATTTCTGAGTATTCCATCCCATACTCTTTTTCAAATAGGCTAGATCTAGCCTGAAATAGGTTCAACTGGCAACACGGATTGCAGTATCTTTCGGTCGGATGCATATGTGTGTACGTGTGTGTGTGTGTGTGTGTGAATGTCATGTGTGGTTTCTTCTGTAAGTAGAAAAGAAGCATTATTAAAATATCAGTCCAACAGGGGATCTCGTAGCCAAGCAGTCTCTACTAGAACTTTCTTACTTGTTTTATTATTTAATTACAAAATTTTTTTTTTTTAATTTGTATATTTTATTAACAAGTTTACTGGTACCTTTAGTGGTAGCTTAATCTAGTCCTGCATAATAATTAATAACAAATAATTCAAGATGATCTATAATTAGATTATATATATATTATTATTATTCTTACATTTGTGTATTTATTTAATTATTTTATTATTATTTTTTAATTTTTGTTTGTTTTAATATTCTATTTTTATATTTTTTTATATTTATTGGTTCTGGATTATCCTTTTGTGGAGATCCGATGGGTGGCAATTTTTGAGGCGTCTTTTCTTCGTCTTGGCAGTTAGCCGTCTGGCTAGCAAATTTCTATTTGCTTTATTATTATGAAGTCGAGTTGAACAATTTCGATATACTAGGGCACTATTCATCTGTTTTCTGTTGCATATTATATGTATACACTTGCTTTACTCATAAATCAGCTCTAAATGAGAATTTCGCTGCGTTCCGGCTGCCCATCATGCTTAATTAGCTGCACGCAAAGGCTGCACCTGCAAAATCGTATTTTCCACTGGCTGTGGGCTTCGTTCACGGCCTAATCGCATTTGATATTGTCAAAACTTGTAGCACAAATAAACCACCCTGTCGTTTAGGTTTGGGCAGGAGCTAAGCCCTCGTCATCGGCAACATCGTCAAGTGGCACAAATTACAGATCAAACATGCAGCCAGAGTTGCAGTTGGACTTGTCCGACGGGGCGGGTTGGTGCGGTGCTGTACGGGGCGGTGCGGTGCGACCATTTATCAAGACCGTTGACAATATTACGCTTAAAATTAAATGGCGTAATAAAAGGGTGACTTAATTTGTTTTTGCCCAGGCAGGCGCCACCACTCACGATTACGGGATGATGAGCTGTGAACACGTGTTTGCTTTCTAATAAAATATTTGCCCATATAAACAACGACGGCGGCGGACTCTAAGGAATATTGCTCTTATATCTTTGGTCTTTGCATTTTATTATTGAAATTTTTTTTATATGTCAACCCCTCAGCAATTAAGCGTATCTAATAACGGTACCAGGCAGTAGAGCCCTACATAGATTTAAGTAGCCGATAATGCCTCGATTGACGCGTGACGTAATTTGTTTGTCTTTTATTAACATTTACTTTTCTTTATAGCATTTCCTGACTGTGTGAACAGTTCAAGTCTCCTAGCGATTTTAAGCTTGTGTTCTGACAACAATTTCATTTGGAATTGAGCTTCAAGCTGATTGCCAACACGACAAAGAGCTCTATCAAAATAAAGTAAATTGATTCTTTTTATTTAACTTTCATATAGTAAATAATCGTTTAGTCTAATGAACTTAGGTCTTAGCTGAAGAAACGTTATAATCTTATTGATTAAAGACATAAGTCAGTTAAAATCTAGCATTTGTTTTGCCATATTTTATATTAGTATTTGGGAGATTGTAACAATAGAATAAAATAATAATATTAGCTTTTGGGTCAAGTATCAGTTCGAAACTTTAATTTAATTTTCTACATACGCTAGATACAAACTATGGTGTATATATTACGCAGATCAGAGATTTCTTACTTGTTTCAATATCATAATCATATAGCTGATATATGCCATCAATGAAAGAACCGAATAGGAGTGCATGAAACTATTCCAAAATGGCGGCACATTTGACTTATTGATTAACCGTTATTCATGGCTTGGGCATTAAAATTAATAAACGTTGCCCAATATATGTACATACATATATATGTATGTACGTACAACCGCAGCCGCAGCAGCAGCAGCAGCAGCAACAACAACAACAATAGTAATAACAATAACAATAACGCAGTGCCCGAGCACTTGCGTACAAACCAGTAACCACAACAATACCAACTTTGTCTCGGAGCAATAAAAAATGCCAAGTATATCCACAAAATAAGAGCAATAATATTTAATAAATGTGCACACACATACACTCACACAAACAATATGTTTTTACTTTGGTGGTTGAATACGAAAAACCATAAATAAATACAGGCGCGCAAACAAACACACACACACACATAAAAGCAGCGAGCGAGAAATAAGCGCATAAAAAGATTAAAACGTGTGTATATACATACATACATAGGTAGGCAGGCCAGCTTTCTCTGTGTATGTGGGTGTGTGCATGTGTGCGTGTGTGCTATGCCCTTTTGGCTGAATGCTTGAGCAAGGCGAGCAGGCGAGCGGGCGGCCTGAGCGACTGGGTGGGCATGGGCGCGCAGATAACTTCCGCATCCCTGGCATCTCCGCCCATGCCAACCCCCGACATCATTTTCCGTGGCATTTCGGTGAAAAAGAATGCTTTTGATCTTCACAAGCGAATGATTTTTAATATGACTTTTTGCTGCTGATGACGCTGAGGTCGTACGACGCGTCGCCTTGTTGCTGCTATCAGCTCCAAAATATGTTTACCAAATGCTTGATGCTGCCAGTGAGGCAGCGAGGCAGAGACGCAGCGAGTGAAGTGAGCGCAGACAGTCAATCAGTCGATGTCCTTTGGTACAGAGTTTTTTAGCCCGTTGCTGCATATAATTAATCAGCTCAATTAAATGGCAATGTAATGCACTTTGTGACACACAACACATACACACACAGAGGACAAAAGCATATGCACACACACAAGCACAACCGATGCATAACCGCAGCGCCTAAAATTAGGCTAGTTCAAAGGGCCTCATTTGCTGTTCGGTGAGGCTGGGCGGATGAGCGGGGTAGGGGTGGCATTCGGGCACAAGCATAATGATGGTAATTTGTTGGTTTGGCCAAAAGAGCAAACGGCACGCTTGGAATTTCAATTAATTTCCATAATTTCCAACGCTTTATGAACGAACAGAACAGAACTGAAGCGAGGCGAAGCGAGGCAAAACAAAGCAAAGCAAAGCAAATGCGTCGCGATTACGAGGGTGTTTTTTGTTCAGCCAACAAGGCTGAGCTGAGACCATTGGAACAAACGGCTCCTGTCTGCCTATCTGTGGATCCAGCCCCTTTCCCTAATGTACGAGCGTGAGCTCGTCCCAAGATGAACACGACCTTTAGGTGAAAGTTGTCTTTTTCACATCATCATTATCGTTATCATTATCATTGTCATCATCATTGGAGAATAGAATATACTAGTTGCAAACCTATTTTATTTAAACCATACCGACAGCTCAGACTTTTAGCTAAGATAGCCTAATATGCTAAACACTCTTCGAACAAACGTTGCTCAGGTGCGCAAAGAACAGAGCTCTAGAGAGCTTACATACTGAGGATAGTCCATAGTACAAGCGCTTTTTGTTTCTTAATATTGTAGTAACAAGTCTGACTGGACTTTTAACCCTTTGGCAGATTGATTGATTGATGTATGTTTAATACTTCATACTGAACGTAAGAAAAATTCTGGATTTAATTTAAAATGTCAACACGAGTACGAAAAATGTTATATTTTTATCAATCCCAGAATGGATATAAACGAAAAGAAAGAAAGAAGAGAATTTTCTTCATACCTATATCAAAGCAAATTCACTTTTGCCAGCCCAACTTTAAGGCAACCTTAAATTTAGTTATCAGAAATCAAAACTGATATATTTTTATACTTCTGCTACAATTTTAATATCTTATCGACTTATTATTAAATAACATTAAGTACTATAACAACAGAAATTATTACAGAACCAAACCCCATATCGAGATATAAGGATTTCAAGTGGTGGAGGTCTTAGTGAAGGCCAAAAGTTTTAGCAAAGCCTTGCCGTTTTAGTCGCCTTAGTGGCCTCGCAGGGAGCAACCTTTCTGCTAGTCTGTTGCGGTGTGTAGCCAGTCTTTCACTATATCGACTGGAATGTCTTCCAATATGTTCCTCCACTGTAAGCAGATTTAGATGCCTATGCAGGGTAGAGCCGCGCATATACCAGGGGCAGTTAGTATGATCCACTGTTTAACATTTCTTGAAGTATAATAACAAAGAAGTGCAAAAAATCTATTCTCTAGCCCAACTTTAAGACAACCTTAACTCCGCCGTGTGTTGTTAAACATATCGCATTTTAATATATTAAATGCATCCACAAAACATACATAAGCACCGGGATAGCTAGTTAGACAGATATAGCTACATGGGTCAGGCTATTGTCCTAATCAAGGATATATAATATACTTCTCTCACACCTAGCCAGAAATTAGCTTTGTTTGCTGAATTCGCATTCAGTTTAAATATAAAATGCATTAAAAATAAAGTTTTATTATTAGATTTTTTGATAAGTAAAATCTGTAATAGATATTACAACTCAAGAATTTTACATTTTTGAGATTAACTCAAAGAGAAATACATTTTTATTTGAATTCATGAATTCATTTTATTTATATTTACATGTGAAAGAAAAATAAATTTTAATGAGGCAATGACTTTATTTTTTTTTATACTTTTTGTGATAAATTAATTATAATAAATTACTAAGTATGAATACCTCATATTTTGAATTTCTGTAACCATATATATTTATTTAATAATAATAATATGAATACCTCGTGTACCCCACTGCTACTAGTTCGAATTAGTGTCAATTTTAGAAGTTTTTTGCAATCATAGATTATATATATAGATTATATATATGGATATAGATTTTATGTACATATTTGTTTAATAAATATATACAATGATTCATTTCCTAAGTACACCGTTTGAAATTTTGCTGAGCTTGACGTGCCACAAAAAGCACTGGAAAATGTGTAATTAAATGCGCTGCAATAATATGCAATTAAAAACTCAGTTATTATTATCAAAAGCCAAATAAATTTCTAATTACAACAGCTAACGGGAAACGTTTGCAAGTTTTGCTATTTGGTTATTTGGCTGAAATTAATTTTTGGGTTAGGTGCGCAGCAAGTGGAGAAGGCAACAAAAACTCATTTCGACAGCGGTGGCCACAGTTCCAAATTGGAGTGCCTATGACCACTAACAGCATCAGCAGCAGCAGCAGCAACAACAACAATAACAATGACTGCATTGGCCAAAACAGGATTTAATTAAAAACTCAAAATGGCGGCTTAGTACCTGCTTTGCGTTTGTATTTGGCTATTGTGAAGTGGCCCGGCGAATGGGCGAATCGAGAATTTTGTAAATTGCGCTCATTATGGGTTTTGATTTTTGAGTGCCAGATGAGATTCTAATTAATTTTTGTGCTAGGCATTTATTGAAAAATGCTCGCATAAAACACACACAAACACACACACACACACAGCTATCAAATTGTTGCAGTTATATGAGGCAAATGAGAAAATGACCGGAATAAAACAAATTTAATGGCATTTGTTTCGAGCCACTGCCCCAAAAGCCATAAAAGGCATTCTATACAAATTCATCCAAAAGGCAGATAACACAGCAACAACAACAGCAACAACAACAACAACAACAAAGCAGCAACAGCAACAACAACGTCTAAAAAAGGAAAAAAATCGACATTATAAACAACATTATTAAAAACATGCCGCAAATGTTTTACTGCGCTCAAATTTTTGAGTCCATTTTGTTGTCGACGCTGCTCCGTGAGTGGGTGGTTGGGTGCTTGCTGGGTTGGCAGGCTGACTGGCTGGCTGGCTGTACTAAGCTCATAATGATGTTCAGCGGGCAAATTAATACTGCTGTCTCGCTTCCACACCGGCAGGCTAATAATATTAAGCGCTGCCAAAAGCGGGAGTGAGAGAGAAAAAATGAGAGAAAGAAGAAAACAGAATTGGCTTGTGTGTGTGTGCGTATATTTATGTATATATATACACATATATATGTATGTGTACATAAAGTGCTATAAGGTGCTGTTAACAATCTGTGTTCGTGTGTCAGGGAGAATATGTATATATGTGTGTATGTGTATTTGGTGGCATGCAATAACGCAGTGCTGCTCAATAATAATAAAAATATTTCTGAGAAATGCGAAGGGATAAAGAAAATCAAGCTGTGCAATAGATATGAAAGGAGTGTAAGTATGAGCATAAGCATAAGTATGGGTATATACACAAGATCAAACCTAAATTAGTTAACATAGCTGAGTTTATGATAGAAGACGTCATATAATATTCATTTATATCTATACCTAGTTCATTGGTTTTCTATACGCAATTTGCGCGATACACTGCCAGATAAGTAGGCAATACTTGCTTTAAACCCTTATCTATATTCTAATGAAAGCCGCAGTTCACTCCTGTCGCTCTAACGATAATATAATTCGGCTTAACTTTGTTGCTCTCTGCTTCTCGCGCGCTCTCTCTCTCTCTCTATTGGTTGTTCCCTATTCCAGAAATTTGCGTAATAATTCATAATGAAAAAAGTTTTTCCATCCCGTGCTTGCCAGTTTTTCGTTCGCTTTCTTGCTATATGTATATATGTAGAAATATTTTTTTTTTATTTGAAAATAAATAAATATTAGGGCCATGGCAAGGCAACAGCAATAAGAACTACATTATTATCGTCATTATGATGAGCCGCTTTCGCTAACGGCGAAGTTTATCAAAAGGCCAAGTAACAATGGCGATGGCAGCGACTGAGACTGAGACTGCGACGCCTTCTCGTTCCAGCTCGCTTCATACAGATGCACGGACACATGCGCAGAAGCAGTGTACACACACACACGCATGCATATGCATGTGCATTCACACACAGCTTTACATGGCCACTTGTAACGTGTGGAATTTGTTTACCCTTATTTCATTACAAAGGCATTGCAAAAAATATTAAAACTGTGGTAAATAAACAAATTTCGAAATAATTTAAAATATATAAATACTTTAGCTGTATACACATACACACACGCACACACATTTATTGTTGCATGTGTGTGTGCACATATACGCTGTGCGCTCTCTGCATACATTCTCTCGCTCTTGCCGCCGCATGGCCGATTTGCTCTCACTCTCTCTCTCTCTCTCTCTCTCGCAGGCAGCCATTGCCCGCGCCATGCCAAGTGGCTGCCCAATTCTTGTGGGTACATTAGCGCTAATGATGATTGAAACGACAAACGTGTCGCCTCGGCTTGAGCCTCAGCTCGAGCACAAGAGAAAGAGCGCGAGAGAGAAAGAATGTAAGAGCGAGTGAGAGGGAGATAAAGAGAGGAGCGTTAACGAATTCCGAGCTTTGATTTAAAATTTGTATCTCGTGCCAAATTTAAACTTCAAGGAGCGAGAGGCTGCGCCAACAAACGGGCGAGGAGCTCCCCGTGCAGGCACTTGGTATCCCATTTTTCTTCTCGTGCCGTTTTCCCTTTTCAATTGATTCACTTTGATGGGCGCTAATTGGGGTTTCTGTGGTGGTAATGATCGTTGGTATTTTCTGTAGTTTATCAAGTGGTAAATTTAAAAGCTTGCCTTCAAGCTTTGTACAAATAAGGCGAGCGGTAAAGTTTAATAAATGGGAAGTATAAAGCTAATTCAAATAAATATTAAAAAAAAAATTTTATTTTGGTTTTATATTTATTATATCGTTAAGATTTTGTACAATATAAAAATAAATATAAAAGATTCAAGTTACCTACTTTAACTCCGAGTACCGAGTCTTATAATGCAAGAATATATTAAATATATGTAGTTAGGTCTTATACATGCCTAATTAATTATGGGATGTTGCGACGGGTAATCATTGCGCTCCTTAATCAGTAAATGTTATTTCTACCGCAACGCCATATTGTTTTCCCGTTAATAATTCAAGGCACCGCCCACTGAACCACTCACCCGCTGAGCCACTTCACCCTGCAAACAGCCAATTATCCATTTATTTCATAATTTCAATAACTTTTTATACAGTCGCGTGCGGGCTGAGAAGAGCGAGGCGTAGAGGCTAGTGGAAGGGTGCTCTCTGCGATAGGTGGGTGGCTCGTTGGGTGGATGGTTGCGTTTTTATGTAACTGCTGGTGGTTGCTCCTGACAATCTGAATGATGATGATGTTACGCCGCTACTGCTGTTGTTGCTGCCGCTGCTGCTGTTGCTGCTGTTGTTGTTGCTGCTGCTGTTGCTGCTTCTGTCGCTGCTGTGTAAATCCCGGAAAAAAGCGGAAACAAGCTGGATGCGAACCGCATCCCACACGAACATGAGAAAAATCACAGCCACGAAGCATGCAGACGCACACACACACACCTCCACAGAGACACACACAGAGGAAGCAGCGCTGCTGCCGTCGACGTCGACAATTGCTGCAGCAGATATTGTAAAAATTTTACGACTAGCTACTTTTGAATTCAGTTGAGTTTGCAACACGTTCACGTTCACATGCGGCTCGAAAGGATGACCAGATCTCCGGCTTTTCCGCGATTATCCAATTTTCTCGGCTTCCTCTGTAATTGACGAAACGCGCGCAATAGTAGGCAACATTTTTTGCCGTCGGCTAATTCAGACTTTCAAGTGTATAAGTGCATTAAATTGAAAATATTGTTAAAGATGCAGTTAAACATTTAAATATTATTTAACTGAGGTGAACTGTCACTTATTAGCGCAAATACAAAACTGAAATTTTGGATAAAACTGAAATAAAAAATTGCCAAGAGGTTTGTTTTGCCAATCGTGAAATGGCCGCC
The DNA here is from genome assembly GCA_037075325.1 of Drosophila mayaguana. NCBI lineage: Eukaryota > Metazoa > Arthropoda > Insecta > Diptera > Drosophilidae > Drosophila > Drosophila mayaguana. The sequence continues at coordinate 6,517,627 of JBAMCG010000037.1, read as the reverse complement.
ACAGAATTGACATAATAAAGTCAAATTTATTTAATTAAAATTATCTATTCATATATTTGCATATTTATCATGACTAATTTGGCATTTGCTAACAGTTTAAGTTCTTATATTTTTGATAAGAAGTATTCGCAGACTTTAAAATTAGAAGTAGACAAAGCTTATAAATTAGAAATTATTAAATCGTAGCGTTTATTGTTTATTATAGGCGAAAAAAAGAACATTTTTTAATGCAGCTGTCTGTATATGTTTTACATTTTATATACATATATACTAATTTTCGCTATAATAGAAATTGAATAATGAGAATTGCCGAAGACACAACATAAAATATAAATAATTTTTAGAGCATTAGAATTAATTTACTTTCAATCAGATTAAAGATATTCTTTATAATCTGAATACAATATTAATAAATAAAAAAATAAATAAAAAGCAATAGCCAATCTTGCTGTATCAATATGAGAGTTTGACCAGAAGGTCAAGAGCAATTTATATAATATTGTTATATCTTTAATCGGTATTATGTATATCGCCCATGAAATTATAGATATAATATTTATTTTCTATCAGCTCATCAGCTATTGGTCAAATGTTTGTTAGTTTTAAATTTGTTGGAAGTTTAAGCAATAATTAGTTATTTTTAGGCCCCTTGATTGGGTTAGTTCTTAAAGTATTAAACGTAGTTACTTATTTCGAAGTCCTTATTACCTGCTTATATTTATTATTATTTACAAACTTCAATCTTGTTTTACAACACTCAGAAATGCTTAAATTTTAGGAAAAGATGCAATGAATACGATCGTTGAAAAATTTATATTAATAATGAAACTAATAAAATAAAATAGTTTCGAATCAGCGCGTTTCAAAAGAAAGTCTTAATAGAACTCTAACGACGATTTCACGTTTTTATGAAATGATGCATCAATTAAATTAAATCATAGATGCATTAATTTGAATTTAAAATAACAGAAAAAAATTCTAAGTCAACTATATTAAAGTGCGGGTACATATTTTGATATATACAGAAAATATACTTATAATATATTGAAATAACTTAATTTATTGCTAATAGAAAATTGTATTTTTTAATATATTGAAAATATATTTAATAATTGAAAAATTGTATAATAATAGAATATTGTATTTTTTTATATATTGAAAATATATTTAATAATATGTATGTATTAAAACTTTATTATTTATATAATTATTTTTATTTATTATGTTTATAATTATGGTATATGGAGTAAAAACCATTAGATTTAAATTGGAAATAAATTCTATTTTATTTTGACTATAAAATGTGTTATGTAATTAATTTTATATTTATAACTTATATTGCCTTAAATTTGCTTTCATTTTAATAAATTTGCGAGATAGAGAACTTAAAGTTGTCAATTGCTTAAATTGTAATTCCCATTTATAATTGTCATTATAATAATGCAAGGAACATTTCATTAATTAACTGCATTTTTGCCAACAACTGCTATAAGGTTGAGTTCATAGATTTTACATGTACGTTTTTGATCTTTATTAGCTATTATTACATTTGGAAGCCACAGTTTGCATGCTCTGTCTGTGTCTCCTGCTGAGCTCTGCTGTCCACAGTTATTTGTATTAGACGCCTTAATAAACCTAATTTATTCAATATAAGCCACACAGCTTGACCACGTCTGTGTATACCATGTATATGTATAAATTTGCACTTGTATGTATCTCCATATATGTGTGTACATGTATCTGAAACTGTCTGGCTATCAAATGGATATTAAAGCACCTGTCCAACAACAACAATAACAGAAAGAGCAACAGCAACAGCAACAGCAGCAGCAGCAGAAATGCCAACAATTAAGCAGCAAACTGTGACAAAGTCTCAATTAGGCTATCAAATTGCTAGCGGGGACAGCGACAATAGCTGAGCAGGACAGATGCACAGAGTGAGACAGACAGAGAGCCTAAAACGGCGAGAGAGAGAGAGAGAGAGAGAGAGAGAGAGAGAGATAGAGTAGACGCGGGACTGAGATAGATAGAGCGTGAATGAGAGGAGGAGAAAAGCATTGCAATTAAGTGCAATGAATGCACTCACTGTGCAGCTGAGTGTGTGTGTGTGTACGTGCGTGTGTGCATATGCGTACGGCTTTGTCCGTGTGCATGTGTGTGTAGTAGTCTGCGGTCATTTGCCGTTGTATCAACCAGTTGCTGCTGCTCACCATTCATTGCTGGGTCAATTGTTTGGCTAAGCTGAAGATTCTGGACTTTGGTTAAGGCAACGTGTATCTGAACGATGATCCCCGGCGGTTGCTCTTGTGCCAGCATTTCCCTTTTCACTTCAAGCAGCTCAGATTACACGCGCTGGCCGCTTTGGTTGTGGTTGGCCAAGTGCCACTTAATTGTGGGCATAATCAGAGCTGAAGACAATTGCAATGGCAATTGCAGTCGTTGACACCTGAATGCCATGCGGATAGCCAAGGTGGCGACCATTTAACATTTAACACAGCTCTTGGCATTTTTCAGCTGACCAACAAGTGAGACGGAGGTGAGCAGCTCGGGATTGTCGTCGTCGACTTGTGCCAAATACTAAGCATGTTGCAGAATCCTTCCAAATATCACGCAAATCCCTTGTCACACTTCCTGGCATTGCATAACACACAAGCCAGCAGTGTGGCACACGCACATGCACACGGACATGGACATGGACACGGACAGGGACATGGGCATGGACAGCTGCAACCGCATCATACACTGCCAACGGCGGCGTTAGCTGCAGCAGCCGCGGCAGCTGCAGTGACGGCAGCGGGTCAAAGTTCGTATCAAATGGAGCTGCAGTCGCACCAACAGCAGCAGCAGCAGCAGCAGCAACAACAGCAACATCAACAACAACAGCAGCAGCAACTTCCCATTGGCCTCCCAACACCCACACAGACACAGTCGCACACACACACGCACAACCACCACAGGGAGCAGCTGGCGACTGCGACGTCGCACGCGCAGCTCATTGAGGCGGCCGCGGCGCATACCTCCCTCGATGTGGGCAAGTCATTTACAATAGCCGCCATTTTGGGTCTGCAACAGCAGAGCAAGGAGTATAATAATGCCATTAATCTGTCGCTCAATGGCGGCACATCAGCAGCGGGCACAGGTGGAGGCGCTGCTGGTGCGGATGCCCTCGACCAGGATAACAATAACAGCAAATGCTACAATAGCAACAGTGCCAACAGCAGCAGCAACAACAACAATAATAACAACAACAACAACAACAACAATAGCAGCACTAGCTATGGCACAACCAACAACAATGGCCAAAGTGTAAATAACTTCAATTGTGATAGCAGCGGCAGTCGCTACCTGTCCGCAGTGCAACATACTCTTCCGCATCCCCACACCCATTCCCAATCACAGCAGCGGGCGAATTTCGCTGCTGCCGCTGTTGTTGCCGCCGCCGTCAGTGGAGCTCCCTCCGCACTGCAGAGCTTGCAGCAGCTCCACCAGCATCATGCGCAGCAGGCGTCGCTTAGCTTCCAACGTGACAAACTCAAGTCGGGTAAGTCGAGTAATCCAGCGATAGAAATTCGCTTTATACTAATGATGAACTTTTTCCTATTTCACTGTCTTCGCAGACTCGCAGAAGAAGAGCGGACTGAAGAATAAGCGTGTCCGAACTATCTTCACACCAGAGCAGCTGGAGTGCCTCGAGGCAGAGTTTGAGCGCCAGCAATACATGGTGGGACCGGAGCGTCTATACCTGGCGCACACACTCAAACTGACGGAGGCCCAGGTGAAAGTGTGGTTCCAAAACCGTCGCATCAAATGGCGCAAGCACCATTTGGAGCTGACCCAACAGCGTCTGGCACTAATTAGACAAACTCAACTGCCAGGTGGAGGAGTGACATCGGTGCCAGCATCGACGAACACTACGTCTTCTGTGGAGCTGCCCTTGAACGCCGGCTGCAGCACAGCCTCGCCGAGCCTGCTAGAAGAGGACAATGATGACAGCAAACAGTCTCTATCGCTGCCGCTACGTCCACTGAGTCGAGCGGCCTCCGAATCCGACTTATCCATATGCAATGACTCCCTGGATCTAGACGGCGATAGCCTTATGGATGGCAGTGAGGAGGCATAAGCAATCCGTGCAGACAAATATGTAAATATAGTAAAATAAATCTGTTTGATACGCACTAATTCCTTATTTAAATATAAATGTATATATTTATTAGAAGTAAAGCGTTTCTCCTTAGCTTAATATAATTTCAAAATTACACGAATTTACTTAGAATTTATGGAATTATACATCTCTAAACTTATAATGGGTTGCATACATATGCAATGATCACACATTAAAGAGTTCAGTTATTGTTGTGTTGCCGAGACGGCTCTATCGTAGCAGGAGAGATGTATCACCTCGCCATTTGGATAGCGCACAAAGGCCGTTTGGTTGGTGAAGCGTTTCCTGCACTCGGGACACACAGTGGACTCGTTTATTTCGAAGCTCTTTTTCTTCTCCTTGGCGAGAGACGCTCGCAACCGTGCGGCTTCGGCTTGCAGCAGGCCGCGCATGATCTTACGCTGGTGGCTTTCGTTCATTTGGATGCGAGCCACTGTCTCGAAATAATTTTTCAGCTCATGCATGTATATGTCATCGGGCAGATGCTGGAAATGGAAAATGAATGAGTGTAAGTAAATATTGCAATGGTATAACTGTACATAAGTGGCGCTTACATCTATTATCTTCGTGGGATCTATTTTGATGGTATATGTATTCAGCAAGTCCACTGCGACTTCTTTGTTGGGCCTAAGAAAATCGGGATGCAAGGTAACGCCCTCATAGGGCGGCTGTTGCATTGGCTTCAGTATAATGAGGAGTAGCGTATTGAACACCTCTTTATCCTCGTCGTAGTTCGCCTCTGCGTAAGCTTTAGCTTTGTCCACATCGCCAAAGACTTGTATATATATGGACAGCACTTTCTCGTGATCTTTAAGGCGGCCTAGAATTAAGGCTCGCTCCTCTAGCAGTACTGTGGTCGGAAAGTCATCCAACACGCGATCCGGCGAATAATGTTGCGACTCTTCGAGCATCTTGTACATCTTTGCGCGCAAGGGCTGGAGATCGGGTGTTTCTTCCCTATCGATTAACGATACAATAATAATAACATTAGGATATATAGAATTCTCTGACTTACCCCTTGGCCTGCAGAGCCAGTAAGCGTTGCACCTGCTCGCTGTACTGCTTAAGAAGTGCATTGTGACGTAGGGTGTTGGTGTCATTCCATTTGAGAATGATATGCTCGAGGTAGGGTATGACGAGAGCTTTGTGCTTGCTGAGCAGAAAGTCAAGAACTTTGGCACGAGGCAGCGCCTCTACAGCGATCAGCTCGTCGGTGAATATTGTTAGCCCTTCAACCGGATTCTCAGTCAATACCCAGTCAGCAAATTCAAAAATTAACGGCAGATTATCAGAACCAAGTGCCTGAAGATAAGTTATGGTACGCTTAAGTCCGTGCAGCACAGAACCCTTAATATTCGCTTGCTCCTTCAGCAGTGTCAGGGCCTTTTTGTGCTTCTTTTTGCCATCGTAGAGAATGATCAGCTCCGAAAGCTTGTTGTGTTTCTTCAACATTTTCTCTGACTCCTCTAGGTGGCATTGGTTAAGTCGCAGCAGAGGTGCAATCAGTGCATCATTTATCTGCAGATAACACTTCAGCAGTGTGGTATCAATTATTTCCAGCAAGGACTTTGAGCTGCTCTTAGTGTCGAGCAGTTTTACCACTTCTCGTTGACGGGCTTGCACCAGAAATTCGATAAGCGCCATGTACGCATTTTCAAGGTCATGATCCTCCAACTTCGGAACACTGGATGGCGGAACAGCAGCATCTGTAGGGTTTTTTGGCTCCGGGACCAAGCTAGGGAATAGGCGTATTACATCATAAGGATCAATGGCAGCTTTCTCGAATTCTTTCATGGCTGCTGCAAACTCTTTATTGGTAAAGAGTTCTTTGGCATAGACCATACGTATTTGGCGTATAGTCTGTGCTTTATCAGCGCCATCTTCTTCAGAAGTTTCCTAAAAATTGATGCCATATTAGCATAACTCATGATTGAGACATTTTTAGAGTAAACTTACAGTTAATTCAATTGCCAATTGGAATTTCTTTTGCTGCAATAGCTCTTGTCGCTGAATTCGAATATCCACGAGGCGTATACACCAAAGCTCAGATGACGCGGCAGCAAAAATAATGCCCTTATCGGAGCGAACAAGAAATTTAGTGTTCTTTAGCTCCGGCATAGATTGAACTAAAGTGTCCTTGCCTACCAAGCTGCGCACCTCAATTGTATTTTTAGTGCGTCCAACAACAAAAGGCTCATCCCAAACTGGAAAAATCTCGGGTTAGTGATCATAGCAAGGTATTAGATTATATGATTACCTAGAGCCAAGAGCGGACTTGACCATTGAATCAGTGTAGTTTTGTTCATGCCAGTGTCGACGTTATTCTCTTTGGTTTTGTATTGGCCGAGATCTATGAGCATTAGGTAGTTGTCCTTGGATATGCCCAGCATATTATTTCGTACAAGGCAAATATTGGGCTCCTGACTTATAGTGGACGACGTAAGTATGAGCTTGTGCATCTTCGGTGGAATGCAGGATATCTTGCAACGGAGATTGAATTGTGTGTAAGGATTATTGAATTTATATCAAGTGACATCACTTACATCGTATAAAACATATTCATCTTTGTAACCGACACAGATGAGCTGATTGACCCAGCACATTGCCTTGGGCACATCAATGAGCTCAATGGCCAGCTCCAGAGAAGCAAGCTTGTTATTCTTCCAGAAGAACAATACCAATCGACGTTTGATGGCGCACCCTATTCGTATTAATGTGGCCACCTCACCAGTGATCGATTTGCGTGTGTCCACATCCATTGTAAATAATGTACACCCCTTAGTTTCCGCAGAGCTATGCATAAACTCGAAATTGTTCTCGATCCGGCTTATATCACACACATGAATCATGTTGTCGGTGAGTACAAATAGCAATTTTTCAGCAGCCACTACTTCCATTTGCGTAATAGGCTTCTTGCTGAAATTCTTATTGAACATTCGCATATCGACGTCTGTTTGATTTTCCACCGAGTACATGATGAGCTGACCGCTCCGGGTGCCGAAAATGACATGATTACCTGGTGGTCGTAAATATATATGTAAAGAGGATCATATATTATTTACTATAAGTATTTACCAAATGCTGTAATGGCTTCGATTTGAACTCCCTGCTTTAGTATTGACTGAACACTGTAAGCCGTATGCATTTTGCTTTTTTCATTGGCGTAAATAAATGCCTTAACGCAAAGAAAACAAATATTGAGCCCAGCCCCAGGCCGCAAAACAGCTGATATGAGGCCCACGCACGAACATTAGGAGTGCAAACAGCTACAGCAATCTCAAATTTGTATAATATCTTATAGATCTGCCGTTCAGCATATAATGAATAAGGTTATTATTTAAAACTAAATTTATAAAAACAAGTGCTAATGCAATGTCTTTATTATACATATCTACCGACTAATTGAATGTTTGTCGTACAGTGTGTGTGTACCATATCTGCACGCAACTTTGCAACACTGCCAGTGGCACTGCCACCCTGTGCAATAAATAATATGACCAGCGGGATACGGCGCGCGATTTGTGAGCAGGTAAATCAGTGAAATAAATTGTTTAAGCAAATATACAATTTAATTCTCTATTTAAAACAGCTGCCACAACTGAAAAATATATATTATGCGCTGGAAGTGCCTCCTAAAGTGCATCACAGTGCCGCTACACGACCACTGCTTCAGTGGATTTTGCCGGCTGATGTTGCACAACATGAAAATGAATTGTTGGACTCGGTAAAAAGACAACAGTTTGATACCACATTTATTGAAGAAGTTCGTGTGGTGCCCCGAAACGGTCGTAATGCGGCCAAAGTTGAATTCAAGATTCAACCCGATGCATTCACAACACATCTTCTTCGGGCAGATTCAGTCGCATCAAAGGTGTCAGCCTTTCAGGGGGAACACGTTGTTGTCGAGTATAGCTCGCCTAATATAGCAAAGCCCTTCCATGTGGGACATCTGCGGTCAACAATCATAGGTAATGTGCTGGCCAATCTTCATCAGTATTTGGGTTACCGTACGACACGTGTTAACTATCTTGGCGATTGGGGCACCCAGTTTGGCTTGCTTGCGCTTGGCGTCCAACTGGGGAACATTAGCGATGCTCAAATGCGCGAGGCACCAATTCAGACGCTATACAACGCGTATGTCATGGCCAATAGAGCTGCTGCAGAGGATCCACAACTAGCACAACGAGCTCGTGAACTGTTCACAGCGCTGGAAGCGAACACAGATCCAACTCTGTCCAGCGAATGGCAGAAATATCGGCAATACACCATAGACGAGCTCGCAGGCATTTACGGTCGCCTGGGAGTGCATTTCGATAGCTACGAGTGGGAGTCGCAGTACTCACAGCGAGATATCGGAGATGTCCTCACACGACTGCGCTCTGCGGGGCTGCTACAAAGAGAGCACGATGGTCGCGAGATCGTTGTTGTGGATGAGCGTCGTGTGCCTATCATAAAGAGCGATGGATCTACCTTGTACCTGGCGCGCGATATTGCAGCATTGTTGGAACGCCAGAGGCGCCTGCAGTTCACGCGCATGCTCTATGTAGTCGATAATGGTCAGGCGGATCATTTCAATGCCCTGTTTAGTACGGCAATAGCTTTGGACGCCGGCTTGAAAGACAAGCTGCAGCATGTGAAGTTTGGACGCATTCATGGCATGAGCACCCGTCAAGGTAAAGCCGTATTTCTCCGTGATGTGCTCAACGAGGCACGTGACGTGATGAGGGAGAAACGCTTCGCGAGCGCAAGTAAGTGTGAAATTATTTTGCCGACACTTTTGTTATTCAATTTCCACTTGCAGCCACTAAAGCTAATAGCACACTTAATGATGAACACGTTTGCGATATTCTGGGGGTGTCGGCTGTGCTTGTGAACGTGCTGAAGCAGCGCCGGCAGAGGGATCATGAGTTTAGCTGGCAGCAGGCACTTCAGGTTAATGGCGATACAGGCATTAAGCTACAATACACGCACTGTCGTCTGCACAATCTTCTAGAGCGTTTCGGTGACATTGAGCTGGCGGAAATAAAGCCCAGCTGGCAGCATTTAACTGAAGAGCCATCAGATGCGCTGGCTGTGCTTTACGAGCTGGCACGCTTCGACCAATGTGTCTGGCAGGCCAAGGAGCAGCTAGAGGCCCATGTATTAGTCAACTATCTGTTTGGTTTGTGGTGCGTGACTGTCGCCGAGCAAATTGTTGAGCCCTAAACTAATCCTAATCTTCACTATCATACAATTACAGCAATGCAACGAGTCGCGCGCTGAAACGATTGCCTGTGAAGCAGGAAAAGTGTTCAGATAAGCAATCGCAACGTCTACTGCTCTTCCGTGCGGCCAAGCGAACGTTGCAGCAAGGCATGCAACTGCTGGGTCTGAAGCCTCTAAACCAAATGTAGTAGAAAGTTTTTGATATAATTTAATAGTTTTTTTATTGAACATATGAGGAGGCGCTTTGTAGTTTGCCGCTTAGCGCTTCTTCCACGTGTACTTGCGACGTGCGCCTTCCTGTCCGTACTTCTTGCGCTCCCGCCGGCGATAGTCACGTGTCAGCAAGCCGGCTGCATGGATAAATACATAGTATATATGTAAAAGTAATTAGTGACAATTAAATGCTTTTTAGCCGGCAGTTGCACTTACCCAAACGCATTGACTCAATCATCTCTTGATCAACAAAGCTGCGCAAACTCATGGCGATGCCCCAACGAATGGCGCCCGCCTGACCGGATGGACCGCCGCCCTCCACATTGGCCTCCACGTCAACTTTGCCCAGCATTTCGCTGTAGTTCAGAGGAAAGAGTAGCTGAAAAAAAATAAATAGATAAAATGTAATCATGTTAGAAGTCAAGTTCAGAGCGCTCGAGGCGGCCATTGTCTAAATAGATGTGCATGTGGAACTGCTCAACTGGATCTACGTATTCGCTGCATTGTATTTTAGCGTATGTAATGAAAAATTAAACTGCGAGTGTATTTCCTGCACTAAAATAACAACAATAGATATTTAGAAATAATGACCAAATCGTTATCCGAATTAAATGGCTTTGAGCCAATGCCTAAAGCTGCAAAAAATTGTTGCATACGTGTGTCTAAAGCAATTAGCTGCCTGCAGTTGCGTTGTCTCTGATAACACCTGTCAAGACTGAAGAAAATATGCTCTAGGGGAGAATAGCCCATTAGACACTTTCGAACCTTTGAAAAACATATGATATATTTTGATTAGTATCCCTCACAGGAAGCCCCGAGTAGAGTAGAGGTTGTTGTTTACTATTTTAGCGATAATAATTTTTAACGCCGGCATCTTTTACCTAATACTGAATTACTAATACTTTAGCCAAGTGCAGATTTTGAATTTGCAAGGCCATCTGTTTGAAATGAACAGCTGAATTGATCGGGCACAGCCCGAAGGGCCCGTATCCATTTTGGAAAGAACTATTAGAGTTAGAGACTTTTAGTTTAGTCGAGCTATTCCAGCTAGATCACTTTTACTTTTACTCACAGTTGTGAGGTGATAATTACTGCCGTATTTGCATATTTCCATGCTGTAAACAGTTATTTTTCCTTTAACAGCCTATTCACTGTTTTAAAAATATACAGCAAAAAAAACTGGCTCAAACGTGTCATAAATTATGTACTAGGAAGACATTAGCTACCGCATAAGCCCATTGTGCATATTTTACAAACTCAATTCGAAATATAATAATTTCAGATTGATTAACAACTAATACATGGTATATACACATGCAAATTAAAACGCTCTGACGTCGAAATCAAAATCCACATGCAGGGGCTGTTCCCAATATCTAAATAAATTTATATAATGTTAACCTCTTTTTTATTTTGTCAATTTTATGAATGCGTGGGAAAGCAAAGTCAACGAGCTTGGATAGAGTCCACAAAAATCCATATGGTCTACAGCACACAAACAATAAACGTTATGATTAAAAACGAATAAACAATAAAAATACATAATAAAAGATATAAACAAAGCAGCGATCACAATTTTGGCAAAAGCGGACAAAAAAATAAATAAAAAAAAAGAAAAATCCCCAACAACAAAATAAACACAATCAATCATTGAAGACTTGACAAAATTTATTTTGATTTGTTTGTGTGTCTTTAATTTGTTTAAACAATTTGTCAGATGACTTCACGCAGCAACAAATAATCAGCTTTAGCAAAGCAACAATTGCGCAAAAGATTTTTAAATTAATTATACTGACAATTAAAGTAAGTTCCAAAATATCAAACTACTCAGCGAATACAGAGGCAGAGACAACCTCATAATAAACAGGTTCCCAGAAAACTAAAAAAAAAAAAAAAATATGCCTATGTAAATATTTGAAGAGAATGAAAATTCTGGCTAGCCGGCATAGAAGACACTTTGAACCGGCGCTTAAAGAAATCTCGCGTCACATTTTATTATGATTTAAATGAATTTTATAGCTGATTCTCTGGAGGGTTCGAAAAGCTCCTCGCTTTGCGCTTTTCCCTCAACAATGACCGCTGTACATGGCGCGTGTGTGTGTAACTATCTGACATGATGACGATGATGATGATACTGTTGACAGCATATGGAGGTATATGTCTACGTATCTGTATATGTATATGTATATAAATATAGTATATATACTAAATGTACATTCAGCCTCATTGGCGCGCGCTCACTTGTCTCAAGTTGGATATGCTCAACCACCTCCCACATTCGCATCTACAACGAAACTTGTCTTGGTTCGCATTATCATTTCGGCGCAGTTCTTTTTATCAGTCAATTCTCGCTGCTCAAGTCGCGCCTCAAGTCGCGGAAAAATTATATATCGCGAAATCGAACACCCGATCTTCAGTGTTGTTTATACCTTTGGAAAATAGAAAATGTTGCGCCTGTTGCAAGTCGAACGGCCTTGGCCAAGCCACTTTTAAAGCAAAACAGTAAATCAATTAAAAGCGAACAAACAACTTAAAAATCGTACTGAAAACTTTATCATTCCTTTTTTTTTTTTTTGGTAATTTACGTTTACAATATTCCTAAAAACCTAGCTCAAAGAGATTTCTTTAATACTTTGTATTTCCGAACTCCACTCAATACTTCGATAAACTATAAAGGTCTACTACTAATTGAATGCTGTTATTAAGATTCACAAATGAAAGTGGATTTCAGTTCATTTCTTATCACGCTTCAATATAATATTACAGTTTCTGTTGCAATCATCAGTTGTATTATCCTTTAATTCGGAGATATTAAATTACATCAACGCATTTGAGTGCCCAACTTGGGGGCAACGGGGCGCCTCAGGTTCAAGGGCACTCTGAAAGCAATGCAAAAATACAGCTCAGCTCGCAAACGCTACGCCTTTCCAATGGGCACAACAACTTGCTCTTCGTAGCGCCGTAGCGCCCCCCACGCGCCAAAGGCTTTCAACCGTACAAATTCAAATTGGTTTCAATTATAATTGAATAAACGCAAGCCGAACGAAACGAACGAAGCCGAACTGAGCCGAATCAAATAAAGGAACGAGTACTACTATCAAAAGAAACGACGCGAAATGTTCGCAGGGTTGCTTTGGGGGCGGCGCAGTTTTCAAAATGACGTTGCATCGTTGCAGCTAAACGGTAAATTACAAATGGCGCTTCCGGCTCAGTTCTAAACGTTCAGTTCGCTCTCTGCTTAATGAAGCATGTGCATAATATATGAATGGATTTTAAATATGAATTGCAAAAAACCCTTTTTAGAATCTTACTCTTAAAAGAAATAATATAGAGAAATACATGGATTTACTTAGATTTATAGCCAGTCATGTAAGCAAATATTATTTGTTGGCACAAAAAAACTTTCAACTGGCAAATGGAATTAAAACCTGAGAACTGCAAACTGGTTTTTCTACTTCGTCTATGGCCTCTTGTTCAGAGAACTTCATTAATTTGTGCGCATAATCATTTAAGAGGTTTTTTACGTTCCGTTATCTGATTGACCACCAAGTTCGGTAATAACTCAGCTCAAATGTTCTGCTTGGTGCGAATGAAGAAAGTTTTTATTTTATGACTTGTTTCCAGGCTGGATTTGTTCAGTATTTTCGCATCTTTATTTGCTATAATTTGTATTAATTAGGCTTGAAATTCACAGAAATGTACAAAAATGGTTTAATAATGTTGATTTAATTAGTTAAAAAACTGACAACAATGTTATATTCAAATTAGTGACTTTTAACTGTTTTTTCCTTGCAATTACAAAACGAAAACTCATTAAACGGTTTCACGTAATTCTCTTTGAAATGTTTTTACATCAGCGACGATTACATTGCGCAATGGGTAGAGAGCTGAGAGCTGCAAGTGCTATTAAACAAGCAAATAAATTAAATAGTATAAATCACCGCACAATGGACATGTCTAAATAAAAACTAAATGAGCTTTACTTAGGCGTGCCTAAATAGACCCAGTTCCTTGACACTTCAGATGCTTCAACAAAGTTTCTCTACTAAAGAGTAGTTAAATTCTAATTTAGTGTCTCGGTATTTATATATACGATCTAGAGAACACGAATTACGTTTCACACCGAATCAGACCTGATGCACAGCCGATGACTCGTTTCGAATGATATTTAATGGAATTTACTCAAAAAATGAACGTTGACATAAATTGTAAATAATGTGAGCAAACAAAATGGGGATAGAAATAAACGAATAAGCAAACGTTTCGTAGAATACACAATATGAAGGGAGACCAGGGGTAAAGTACTTGTATTATGAGATGTCTAGAGAGGATAGAAAAACTCTCAAAATATGCGACTGATTTGGTATAAATATTATTAATTATTTACTGCAAGACGAACCCTAAAACAATGTAGCGTATTAGAAAAATCTTCTGGATAACAATTTAAGTCTTTTGAGAACTCTGCGTTGAAAGTATAAATACTTTAGCTATGGAGGACTCATAGATCGGGTACAGCAGGACCTTAAAGTGCCATTTAAAATTATGGTAAAGCAGACAAGCTGAATAGCAGAGTCAACGCCCAAAAAGTACGAAATTGAATTATCAAGATTCTTTCAAAGTTTACTCAACAGCTGATTTTTCTCTCTAAAATATTCTGTTAAAAAAATAAAAGCTTCCACTAGACATTGAACTAGACCCTATGAGAAACCCCGCCCCTGCTCCGTTTAGTTCATATAAACAGTAGCGCCAGCAGATAAATCTCCGCCCGATAACAATAAAAAACAAAAGTTGCTTTGTGTTTCATGATGCTGATGATTCTGTTTATATGGTCGGCCTTATCGCTGCGTCAAACGAGACGGATGCTTAGATAAGTCCCAGCTGAGATTGTCGCATTCGAGGTGCGCAGAAATCTATATCGAGTCCAAAAGGAAAACGATCGCAGGGAAAGTCAGCAGCAGCAAAAAGTGACGCCAGAGTAAAATTTGATTAGCGTTTGTGTAGATTATGCGTTTGGGCTGGCAACGAAAGTAAACGCGAATTAATAGTGATCCAATTTCGCATTGGAGCACAAACAAATCAAGGTGCACATAACTCTCAGCTAAGACTCAAATAACATAAACATTCTCCTCTTATTTCTCTATTGCAGCTGAGAGCCGAATCGAATCCAAATAAGAGCTTAATCAAAACTCAATATCAGCCAGTGTCAGATATCAAGAAACTGGTCTATAAATTTTTGCTGCTGATATTGGAAAGTTTTTGGTTGGTTTATTTGCATCGTGCGCAAGTGCAGCCAGACGATTGGGTTTTTGAATATCTGCGCATATTTGCGCGTTTTAATTGCAAACAACAACAACAACAGCGAAGAGAGCAAGTGCAACAGCAACAACTCCAACTGCAAGTGGAACGAGAGAAGCTAGCAAGCAAGGTCTGTTCGTTGCTTTCGTGGTCACCATGGAGAATCTGGGCTACAAGGAGGGCAGCACGAAGCCGCGTCGTATGACACGTTCCATCAGCGTCGTAACCAAGACCGAAGTGGAGCAGCCGCTCAATGAAAATAATGCGAATAACCGGTAAGTGCCAGTTGTGCCCAGAGGCCAGCATTTAGCCCATTCAGTTATTTTTACCAAAAACGTGTGCATAACGAAGATAAATACCCCTCATAAAATAAAAATCCCCAATCGAAAGTGAGAGCGAAGGAAAAATAAACAAACTTGACTTAGGATCACTTTTGGGTGGGGCCAGCAGATAAATCAGTTGCCGGCGATTTGTAAACTGTGCAGCGACATTAAAAACACGAGTTTACAGTTAGCCGATGCAGGTTCGAAAGGAATTTAACCATCCAACGATGACAACAAATAGATAACCATCTACATTATTTTCACGCTTGCGAACTCATGAAAGCCACATCACATTTGAAATCTGATTTTGCATTGCTGGCGAACAGTTGCGATCTAATAATAATTGGCGTAATAAATTAAATTAGCATCAATTGTCAAAGGCACCATGCGAAGTTGGCCGCAACTTCTAGTTTACATAATCAATGTTGTTGTGTATAATTATATAAAAGCTTTCTCACGCCTGATTAAACGAAGCAAAGTCATAAGCTGCATCTCGCATTGATTAGTCAGCCTTGCAGGTGGAGTTTCTTTTAGTCTCTTCTATAATCCAATTGCTAAAGTGCTAGCCGCTGTCGCAGACTGTGTAACATTCCAGTCTTCGCGCTGCCGTCTCAGTCACTCACTCCAACCCAGTCCAACTCCCACTCTCGCTCGTCTCTCTCGCTCTTTCGTGGAAGCTAGTTTTGATGTGTATTTTTTGTTTTAGCTTTTTTGGCAATCGCTCTCGCAACTCTTTACTCTCTCACCAATGTGTGTTTGTGTGTGTGTGTGTATGTGTGCGTGTGTGTATTTGGCATTTCAAGCCCGATCGACTAGCTGGCACTGAGCGGCGCTTAACGCTTTCCATCAGTCGGAATTGAAACAACAATGCAGGCGGTCGCGTTTTAGTCGCTGGCTAAAAAAAAAAAGACATATTCTACAAAAACGCGTTCGCAGTTCGTAGTTCGTCAGTCATAATAAAACAACAGCTAGAGCAAAAACAACAACAACAACAACAGCACAAACAGCGCCAACGAAACGGAAGTGAAAAATTCGCGTTTTCACACAGCATTTTTGCATTTTCCGCCCGTTAGACACAAATTATACAAGCGGCACAAAAGGCAACCATTGTTAGCCACTTGGCCCGTCTCTGCCTGTCTTATTGTCTGCCTGTCTATCGGATCGGTCTGTAGATGGGTCACTCAGTCAGTGGACAGGTCGGGCTCTCCTATGTGTGTGTAACCGCGCGATCGCATTTTGGAAATGAAATTAGAAATTGAAAATAGTTCATTAGCGAATTGGCATCATCCGTGGACATGGCTGCAAACGGTGTACGTACACACACACACACACGCATACATGAATACACCCACACATACTCTCACATTGAAACAGCTAAGTGCAGAACAATGACGGGCCTAGAACATACGTCCCTGGATTCAATGTGATCGCTACCTGAAATTATGCAAAACTGCATTAGAAATTATCAACAGCAACTGCAATTGGAATTGCGATAAATCGCAACAGTCCAAACCGGCGGCAATTGCTGCAGCTGTGCTGCAGTTCCTGGCAAACGTGGAAAACATTTAACATAGTGCATTAATTATAAACACATACACATATATATAAATACAGCAAAATATTACATATATAAAAATAGTATAGTATATGCTAACTCCGCGCGTTTGCATAACTTAACATATTATGCTGATAAACCGCTTCTCCTCCATTGTGCATGCCTCGCAGTCAGCAAACGTGCAGCGGCCGCACATTCAGTGTCACTCAAAACAATAATAAAAACAAAACGAAATATGTGAAAAATGTTTAAACAAATAAAAGCAAACAAATTTCAGAAACCTGAGCATAACGAAACTTCAATGCGCTTGCATATCAATTGATTCAATTCTCAATCAGTTCATTGGTTAAAGAAAATATTGAAATTCTGAAAAAATAAAAAATACCGTGCTCAAGTTGGGGTTTCTAAGCTGGCTTGTACTTCATTGTAGTCAGACTTTCTCTGTTTAATATTCATGCCAAAACTTAAATATATATATACTATATACTTGAAACAGCAAAATGGGAGATGCACAAATTTGATAAGGCCTATTTAAAGAGTGAAATCCGCATTATAAACTGTTAAATTGTAATTTAGAGAAAATTAAAGTTGTATTGTTTTCGTTTGAGCTTAAAAGTAGTGTAAAAATTCAATTTTCCATTAATTTTCATTTCATATTTAACGAGTTTCGAGCTCTTTCTCGAGTCGACCTGCCGCATTCCCTAAAGCTTCCTAGCTATGCTTAGCTTAATTTTTGCACTATAAAAAGGGTAGAATATTTCAAAGTCGAACAAACTGCATAACAATAAACAGATAAGCTATTTTATATATTATGAGGATGAGAAACACAAAATGCTAAAATGTAAATGCTATTATATGATTCAAGAAGTTAGACTGTGAATGATTGGTTTGCAAAGTACATTGAATTGCGTTACACTCATTTAGTAGATGATTGAGAAAACAACAACAACTAATAACGAAATCTTCTGATTGTACTTGAAATAGTTTCAAATCGATTCCACCCAATCTAATGGTGCGATGGCGCAACAACACTGACGCCATGATCGAAGCTCAGTATCCGACAACTGGTGAATTTGAATACATGGAGTGTGGACCATCGCCGCCGGCGGAGAGCGCGCCGAGCATGTACGATAGCTTCGAGGAGCCAACTAGCGAGCTGAGCGTGCAGATCTGTAATGATACGCTGAGGATAAGTCTCATCGATCAGATGAAGAGTGCCGCTGGCCGGGTGCGTTTGTTTGAGGACATCGAGCAGGGTAATGTGGTAGCTGAGAGCATTGGCGCACATTTCGAAACAGCTTCCAAGCTCGAGAAGAACCTGTGTTATCTGTGGGCGGCTTTTCTCAAACGCTGGGATCTGCTCGAGGGCCTGCTAAAAGCTGGCGCGGATCTGAACTTTTGCGACCAGAACGGAATTTCAGCGTTGCATTTGAGCGCATTCAGCGGATGCTTGGCCACGCTGAATCTTCTCGTGGCCAAGGGCATCAATGTCAACTTGCAGCCCAAGTGCTACACTCCACTGCACTGCGCTGCGTTTGGCAATGCCGTTGAGGCAGCCAAGTTCCTCATCAACAGCGGAGCCCTCATCTCCAAAGACACCAACAAGCCCAACTGCGAGGAGAGCCTGCTCCACTGCGCCGTTCGTTCCAATGCACTTGAGTGCTTGCAGCTGTTCATTGGCGAGGGAGCCGATGTCAATTCGCTAAAGCCCAATGGCACCAACGCCATACACCTGGCCGCAGATCTGGGCCACCTACAGTGCTTGGAGGCGCTGTTGAATGCACCCAATGCCGACGCCAATGTCCGCATCTGCATTCGAGAAAAGGAGTCGACCGCACTGCATCTGGCAGCCGATGAGGGCAACGTGGAGTGTGTCGATCTGTTGCTCTCCAAAGGTGCGGATGCCAAGCTAAAAAACCATCGCGGCTTCACCCCGCTCCATCTAGCAGCGCGAACTTCTAGCTTGGAGTGCGTGGAGTCCCTGCTGCGCAATGGCAATGCGGACGCAAACGCCGAGGACTTCGATCATAGGACGCCGCTGCATGCGGCCGTTGGCAAGTCCGAGAATGCCTATGATATCATGGAGACGCTCATCCAGTGGGGCGCCAATGTCAACCATAAGGATATCTATGGCTTCACCGCTCTCCACTTGGCCGCCCTTGACGGACTCGTACAATGCGTAGAGATGCTCATTTACCATGGCGCCGATGTCACAACGAAATCTAAGAAGGGCACATCTGCTTTAAACGTCATTACACGGAAGACACCCGCCTCGGTAGCTATGATTCGTCAGAAGCTGGATGCGGCCATTACCCTGCATCATTCACAGGTGAGATGATCCACAATGGAAACTCTCAACTGCTAATCATTTATTTGTTGTTATGCCTGAACAGGATCCCGTGAATCGTGAGGTGGAACTGGAACTGGACTTTCGCCAGCTGTTGCAGCATTGCCATCCACGGGAAATTAGCTACTTGAACACATTCGTGGATGAGGGGCAAAAGGAGATACTGGAGCATCCGCTATGCTCCTCCTTTCTGTACATCAAGTGGGGTAAAATACGAAAGTACTACATCGGACGCCTGATCTTCTGCTTTAGCTTTGTGCTCTTCTTGACGCTCTATGTGCTGACTGCACTGGCTCACAACTGCTACAACGGCAGCAAGGACGACAACACGACAATACAGGCACAGGAGCTCTGTCAGAAGCAGTCCATACTGGGCGATATGCTGCGCAATAATCCGTTTGTCATGGAAATGCAGTGGTGGGTGCTCGTAGCAATTACAATAGTTGAGATATTTCGAAAGCTCTACGGGATTACAGGCTACTCCTCGTTTCGACACTATGTGACGCAAGTGGAGAACATTATGGAGTGGTTTGTCATCACCAGCGTCTTCGTCATCTCGTACATTTACACGAAGCAGACGTACACGTTCCAGAACCACATTGGCGCATTTGCCGTACTGCTCGGCTGGACCAATTTGATGCTGATGATTGGCCAGTTGCCCGTGTTCGATGTTTACGTGGCCATGTATACGCGGGTGCAGGGCGAGTTCGCCAAGCTATTCATGGCCTATTCGTGCATGCTGATAGGATTCACAATTAGCTTTTGCGTTATCTTCCCATCTTCATCCTCATTCGCCAACCCATTTATGGGATTTATCACAGTGCTGGTGATGATGATTGGGGAACAAGATCTGTCGCTATTAATCAACGATCCGGACGGCAAGGATCCGCCTTTTCTGCTGGAGGTCAGCGCGCAAATTACGTTTGTGCTCTTTCTGCTGTTCGTCACGATCATTTTGATGAATTTGCTGGTGGGCATTGCGGTGCACGACATACAAGGCCTCAAGAAGACAGCCGGACTCTCGAAACTAGTGCGACAAACGAAGCTCATTAGCTACATTGAGTCGGCATTGTTTAATGGCTATTTGCCCACATGGTTGCGAAATCTGCTCCACTACACGGCGCTCGTCTCACCACAGGCCTATCGCGTGGTGCTGTGCGTGAAGCCTTTGAATCCCAGCGAAAAGCGATTGCCGCGCGACATACTTATGAAGGCCTACGAGGTGGGCAAAATGCGTAAGCACTTTGGCCACACAATCTCCTCGAAAAACCCGGGCGAAAATTATCTATCTTACAAAAACAAGTACAACAATAACAGCGGCTGTGTGAACACAGCATACGTGTTGCCCGATCCTGATCCAGAATGCACACAACTAACGACGCTGACAAGTAAAATTGACGATAATGCAGATCGCATTGAGTTTCTCACGCAGGAGATTCAAGAATTGAAGCAGGTGCTCATATCGCAGCAGCAGCAGGCCAGCAAAGTGATTGACAAGCTGCTGATCGTCATCTCCAACCAACAGAAACAGCAACTGCGTAAATAACTGCTGCATGATGCCATTTACTATTATCGCTATTATTATTATTATTACTATCTTTTATAAACATCCGAATCATAAAATTCTTAGCCCGTAGACACTTCTTGAGTGTATAAACCATTGCACCCAAGAGCCCGAAAATTGTTGATATTATATTGTAGTTAGCATATTGATTACTGCAGCGTCTAACGCTCTGCCTAATAATGCTATTTAGCTCTATACTATACTATACTATATATGTATGTATCCTACAATATATATATGCAGATATATGAATAAAAAACTAGTTGATAGGTCCTAGAGGTGGGAGTTGGCAGGTTTGATTTTGTCTGTGTCTGGATTTAGGCTGTGTCTTTATTGTTTGGCGTTGTCGTAAGAAAAGCGTTTAAATAATGAATAATTCTGAAAGTTATATATTTTATAATATTAACAATAAACTATCTATACATCTATTGTTTTAAATATCCCTCGGACTAAACTGATTTGTTTTTGTGAAAGGACAAACTATTGCGAATTGAGAATATTTGGATTTTATAATAAATATTACAGTTGCCACATATACATAAGTATAATTCAAAATTGGACTCACCTGTTCTCTGCACTCTTCACTACTGAAGTACGAGATATCCTGGCCATTGATTGTTATTTTTCCTGTGCCGGGCAGACGTACAGTGACATCGGCGCGCGCCGTTTTGCGCAGGCACTCATAGGTCGTTATGTACTGGCGACCCTGCTCATCGATCTTTGGCTTGGGCACCTCCAGTTGCTTTGATTGATCAATCAGGGGTTTCAAATAGCGCTCAATAAATGCTTTGCTTTTATACGAATATGGTAAGGAAATTAACCGATCCATGGCATTGGTAAAGTTCTGGTACTCAAGGTCCGCAATGTGTTCGACAAGCACTCGTTCCAGTTGATCTTTCGGCAGTAATTGAAAGCCAGCCGTTTCGCTTTGGAAATAAGGTTTACGTAAAGTTCAAGTATTATGCAAGCATACATTTTTGTTAACATACAGCTTTTGGTTTTCATCTGGCTTGTTTCCACGCCTCAGCATGCGCTCTTCAAGGTCATACAGTTTGTTGGTTTCCTCAACAATGTCCTATAAAAAAGTATCGCCTGAGGTTAGCACATTTTTATGATAAACGAATTACAACATACGTGTAGCAGCTGGAAAAAGTTCGGCTTGCCCGTGTAGAACATGCTGTGGAAGGGCCGACCCGTCTCATCGAACTCGGCCGCCTTACGTGCTGGAAACACTTCTTCAGGCGATCGCATGGCTGGACGAGCACGCTTGTCAAACAGACCGGAGGGAAAGAGATACGCGATGGCTTCCTGAAAGTGATATTTTGTTATTAACTGCAACTCACTTATTAATTAACATACTCACATCAATGTTTTCTTGTGTAAAGGTTTCTGCGTCAGCGCCCATCATATTTGCCAAATGCCGTTTTCCAATTTGAAACTCCAAGTCTTGAGTTTTCATAAACTCGTCGTGCTCCTTAGCCCGCTCAAGATAGGCCTTCATGGCTTTGCTCACCTTTTGCTTTTGGACAGCAGCCGGTGTGGCCTGGACAGTCACCTGTGTAGCGTACGGCGCCACTGCTAGCTGAAATGTTATGCAAACGAATATGCGAGTTGTTGATTCCACCTAAATTGATGCCGTTGTTAATTTTAAGGGAAGGATTCACTTACCGCTTGGACACCGGGTCCTCTATTGTTTCTAACAGCATTCTGAAGGAAACTTCTGTTATTTTTTAATAAGTTTAGACTTAAAACACGCAGAGACATTATTCTTGCCTTAGCGCACGGTGAGGCAGGAAGAGGAAGACACAATCAGCTGTTTTGCGCCATCTGTGTTGAGAAGTGGCCCAAAAAACAGTTGGCAGCACTTAAATTTCTATTGAAAATGCGCCATATTTAAAACAAAAACAAAAGTTTTTCGGCATAGGTGTAAATATAAAATGCAATAAAAGTCGTATGAAACTGAAATTACATTTATGAAGATATTCAGAGTGCATTTGAAAGATAAATTGAAATGAGTTTTTAATTACACATGCATAAATATACATCTAAGAAAAACAAAACAGTTTTTACTTCAATATAATTATCATTGCACTTGATTATCTTTCACACGTGCTTGCTGTAATTACATTGTCTTTATAGCGTAAATAAGACTCATTAGTTTACCATTGTCCTTACAAATGTTTTTATTGACTAATTTGAAAAACACAATTTCAATGCTGATATTTTGAACTATGTAAAGTAAACACAAAACGAAACAAAAATGCAATGAGAACTTTTTTCAACAGCTAATTACTTGTTTGTATGCTATATATATTTAATTATAAATAATTGCCTAAGCTTAGAGAAAAAAATTGTTATCAATTGCATTAGGTAAAATGCAGCTACTACAATTTGTTCTCTGCCGTCTACTCCACTTTTCTTCTTGTTATTATTTTTGGTCGTAGTACAATTTATATAAAGCAATTACATATTCATATTAGGGTCACTTCTATTTCCACGCCTGTTTGAGCAGCTTACGAGACGCTAAGTGCCTAACGATCAAAGAACCCGAAGTGAGCACGACCAGTACTATCGAAATTAATATATAGTCGAAGTCCTCTTTCAGTAAATCAAACGTTTTTGAAGGCGCAACACGCGTAACAAATATATCTAAGCCCGTGGCTACGACTAGACAGGTACTCTCCAAGCCGCTGGGAGCGGTATAGATATTACGCAAACGTGCAACCGTTTGATTGTAATTTATGTAATTCTCAGTTGGCAAAGGCAGCTCAGGTATATAGGGAATGGCACCTTCTTCACGTCCCTGAGTTGTGGATGATATTGGACGACGTGGATCTAACAAATGCCAGGACATTTCTACAATGCCACCACTAGCAGTGCCAACTGTATGAGTAAATAAAGTAGAATTGAATGATCTGATCGGATAATTATATGAAATGACGTCTTACTTAACACGTGCTTGTTAGTGATGCCACGTTCGGTGATTGTCTCGCGCATGGCTTCCACTATTGTGGGTATGATATAAGACTGACGCTCCACGAGCGGCATGGACGGTGCCTGCAAGGAACTCCAAACGCTGTTGTTGGCCTGCGCACTGCCCTCATAAAGCTCAATAGTAGCTGTTGTAAAAAGCAATATTTTCAATAAGCATATACCAATCAGTGCGCATTAATATTCCTTACTGATTTCAGTGCGTCTCACTTTATCGTTGAAGTAAGAGTAGGCTAGCCAGTTCTCGGAGTGCACAATGTGCAGCGGCGCGCGCACTTTACGATGCGTCATCGAGAAGATGACTGATCCGGATACAACATCAATTAAATACATATTGAGCACAGCTGCATTTAAAGAAAAATAATTAGAATTGAGTTCTATTTCGTATCAGCTAACCTACATTTGTGAGTGGCATCTGGAGCCTGTGTAACGAAGGCAACAAGGTTAGGATTAATGTACTTATACAGTACTGAGCGATCACCCAGTACACGGCCCTGGGAGTGCACATGCTCAATAGGATTTTTGCTAGCAACGCTAATGATTTGTTGTTCCGAATTGTGACCGCCCAGACGAACATTCCAAATGGGTAAAGCTGACAGCTCCTAGGGGAATATCAGTTAATTAGTATCTAACACGCCAGTTATTGTTTGCTCGTTGTTTACTTACACCGCCCGCATATTTCACATAGTAGCCTTCGAGCTCAGCAGTCTTTAAATCGGCCGTGTATAAATACATACCATGCGCCTGCAATGATTGAGATAAATGCGGGTTAAGTCATATTCAGTGAATGACATATTTGTATTTACCAGTGGCGTCGCATGTTTTGGCTCGACATGAACTTTATTGGCGCCATCCAATATTAGAATGCCTTTAACATAATCTTCCTCTGTTTCGGGTAGCAGTGCCAACTGCTTGATTTTATAGTTCAGTTGGAGTAGTCCACCCTCGGAAGCCTGTCCTGTGATTGGATTAAACCGAAACAATACACCATTGCCATTTTCCTGAAAAGAGATTACAAATTAGTGTTTTTCCCGAAAAATGTACAATGCCCATTTAAACTCACTACAGATTTAGCTACAATAGCGCACAGAGGCTGCAATGGGAAGTGCTTGGAGCTTCGCTGCACAATCAGACGCATTTGTTCGGAATTTTCGAAGCCCGCCACATTGGGTAAATAGAGTTTCCAATGATGTTTGCCGGCAATATTGTCAATGCCAAATATTTTGCCTGTGCGTGTCAGCAACACCAGCATCTTATGGAGTCCAAAGGAATCGCGGACAAGTCCAGCACGTTGCGTATCCGTTGGTGGGGGACCCAGCCCAATGACATGCAAGAATAGGCTCTTAATTTGCAGCGCTTGCGTGGTTATGCGACGCATAAAAGCAGTGGCAATGTCACCTATAGCATCAAGAAAATAACTTTAGCAAAATTCTCCAAATTTAAAATATACCCAAGACTACAGATACTTGAATGTGTGTGCTAGTAATAGTTAATGCAACTTACGCTTTAAACTATTTGAATCCACTTTGGCAAGCATTAATTAAACATATGAATCGAATTTTGTTTAATAATAGCGCATGACTAGAGGCTTACCTGCTTTGCCCTTCATTTCATTTTCCAGTGTGCCTTCCGTATCCGCTAGGGGTAAGTCTAGGAACTGCGTATCAATAACATTCGCCAAGGATTCTTCACGCGCCCAACGTACACGACCTTGTTGTACAGCAACAATGGATTCGGCGCTGGTGGCAAACAGAAACAGGCAATTTTTTCCATCGCTATTGCGCTTGGATTTACAGTCAAAGGATCGAAGACTGGGAGTTCCATAGTGCTCAGCAAAGGCTACACTTGAATGCAGTTCAGACACGTGACTGCAGTCGTCCAAATAAACGGCATTAATATTAAGCATCTACAAAAGGACAATTTATAAGAACAAGTTTTTCCTCTTTGTTGTTAATTTTACTTACGTTATTTATCAAATCGGCATAGGCAATAACTTTGCGGCTGTTAAAGCTGCCGACAATATAGCTATCGCTTGAAAGATCTGGACACACAGCCTGATCCTTGTTAACGCTGACTAGTTTTTTATCAACAATCAACGCGCCATTCAAGCCCTGTAATTATATTGTTTAAAATAATCCATTGTTTTTTTTTCGTTTTAATAAAACTTACTGGTAAATTCTGGATTCTGCTGGTCGGTTCGGATCCCAGAGATGTGGCAATCACCTGCGTATTCTTGGCAACTAGATCCAAGCTTATGAGCTGCTTGCCATCCAGGCAAACATAAAACGAGCCACTGAGCAAACAATTCTCTGGATTTATCCAAGCAGCCATTATCTTGCTTGTGCTGCCTGTTGTGTGTCCGGACGTTGCAAAGTATGAGGTGACCTCAATGTGACTACGCCATGCAGGCACCACATGATACAGCACAGAATTACTGTAGAACCAGACGGCTTCCTGTGCCTTCTCTGTATTCAGTGGCATTATGGACCACTCCCATTCGATTGTGCCAATATTCGTATTCCAGCCTCGCACAAGCGCTGGTGCGTGGCCCTGCACGGTCATCATGTCAAAGCCCAAATGCGAGCCCATGGGGGCAGCCGCCGTGTCACTGCTATCGTCAGCGAAACCGCTTACCTGTAGCAGCTTTATATCACCTCGCGGCTTTTTCTCTAGCACCTGTCGCCAGATAATCTCACCGGTCTTTGGGCATAATGATCCAATCACTTGCTCGTGTGTACTTAATAGCACACGCGGCTGAAAATGGTTAAGATCCACGTAAGCATGCTTTAAACTGCCCACATGCGCGCTTCTCCTGTTTATGGGAAAATCTTAGTAAATGGTCAATGTCCAATATTTGTGTCACTTGCCAGTCGAATTTTTTAATCTGGTCCTCGTACAGCCCAGAGCAGGTGCTCAGCAGCAGCAACAATGAGAGCAACGAAATTAGCGTACCGGCTGAAGATTGTAGGAAATCCATTTGCGTGCGGTTCGCTGTGAAACCTCCTTTAAAATGTATTAGGCACGAATTGTGCAGAGACCGACACGTTTTTAAGTTATAAATTAATGAAAACGTCAGTAATTTGTGTTTTCCGTCATAGTAAAAGAGGGATGAGATGACAATTTTTATAGGGCTGCAATTATCTAGCTGTATCGTTATCAATACTTTTAACAGACGTTACTCAGCACTGCTTTGTGTTATCGGAAATATATCGAACAATTTAGAAATTTACTAACGGTTATAAATCAATTTAAAAAAATACTCTTTTAGTTTTGGATGCTTGGATGTATATTGGAATAGTTCTCAACTAATTTAAACTATAAATTTAAGTAATAGGATGATAAAATATGCATTATTTTATGAAATATATGAATATATATATATTAAAAAAAAAAAACAAAAAACAAGAAGCAACTATACTTTGTATTCTATAGTTTCAATGTTATTTGTGCCGATCTCGATTTGCGCCGATGCGTGGAATTTGCAGAGCGCCTTGGATTGAATTATTAAGTTGCACCTGACATTCTTGTGCTAAATGTCTTTTTTTATTGGCATTCATAATTTATGAAGCTAAACAATAAATGGTAACAATGTATAATAACTGATGCATACAATTTGATATTGATTGCTATTTCTTTTGTACAATAATTGTCATATTTTAAAGTGCTTTTCACTGAAAAGCTACTACATACGTATGCTTAATTTAGTATAAGGTGTATAATTTGAGCTTAATAATTATTATATAGAAAATGGAGAAAATTTAAATGGATGCGTGCTTCACATGTGAGGCGTTAAATGCAAAAGTGCAACTACATAATTTGTGACAGTAATTTTGAGCGCTCGTTGGCTTTATACTGTAGAGTTTTCGGTGTTTTTTATACTGGGAATGTTCACCAGCTCAGCTCGTCAGGCAATCCGCCAGGATATTCGCCCGTTAAGCAGGCAGTGCAATGGCCTGTCGGCTTGCCAGATGCCACATGCTTGCGCTGAACTGTCTGGACCAAGCCAGCTACACTCAGGTAGGCCAGACTGTCGGCGCCCACATGACGGGCCAGTTGCTTGGCGTTCAACTTGTTGGCGATAAGCTCTTCGCGCGTGGGTATGTTGATGCCCATGTAACAGGGATATTGCAGCGGGGGGCTGGCTATGCGAATGTGAACTTCCAGCGCCCCGGCGTCACGCAGCAGCTTGATAATGGGGCCGATTGTATTGCCGCGCACAATTGAGTCGTCTATTAGTACCAGTCGCTTGCCGGCTACATTCTCAGACAGTGCTCCGAATTTCTTGGCAACGCCCAGTTGCCGCAGACGAGTCGACGGTTGAATGAACGTGCGGCCCACATAGCGGTTTCGACATAGAACTTCAGCAAACTCCAGATTGGACTCTCGGGCATAACCATGGGCTGCCGCAGTCCCCGACTCTGGCACTGAGCTCACAATATCAGCGTCAACTGGGGCCTCGCGCCATAGCTGACGCCCGCACTCCAAGCGCACCGAATATACCATTTGACCCTCAAAGATGCTGTCGCTTCGGGCGAAATAGACGTACTCGAAGATGCAAAAAGCCATTCGCTTAAAATCTGGACGCTCCACAATGTCCACGGTGCGGTAGCCCTTACGCGTCAGCTCCACAATTTCACCAGGCTCCACTTCACGCTCATAGCGGGCGCCAATAGACAAGAAGCCGCAGCTCTCGCTTGACACCACCCAACCATCAGCTGGAGTTTCAGTGGTGTTGCCCGCATGGCCTGAGTTAATGGGTACAATTTTACCAATGCATAGCGGCCGATTTCCATACGTATCTCGCACGGCATAGATCTTGTCCTTCAGCATAATGACCAGCGAATAGGACAATGGGGCAAACATCATAAAGTGCCTGATGCGTGCCGGCCAGTTGGGTCCGTCATGCTCAGACACGCCCTCCGGTGCGCAGCAAAGGGATTGAGCTATCAATTCACTGTCACTGTGTGTGGACAAGCCGACACCGCGGCCCAACACTTCGCGCCGCAGAGATTCATTGTTCACCAGTTCTCCGTTGTGGGCCAGCGCCATGGCGCCATGTGCCGTGTGCACGACAAATGGCTGACAGTTCACCACCTCCGATGCACCGGCAGTGGAGTAGCGTGTATGGCCAATGCCCAAGTTGCCTCGCAGCTTCTTCATCGAGTCATCGTTAAACAGGGTGCTGATCATGCCCATGCCCTTGTGAACATTGAAGTTCTTGGAGCATTTTCCTTCACTTGTTGCTATGCCAGCCGACTCCTGTCCACGATGCTGCAGAGCTACTAGGCCCAAACATATCACGTGAGCAATATCTATCTGAGTGGGCCAGTCGCCACAGGCGATCGCAGCAAAGACTCCGCATTCATGCGTCAATCCGGTTAACTCTTTACTTTCAGCAATGGACAGCGTTGCAGACGACGGCGTAGGCGAGCTGGCCACCACCTGTTGATCATGACCCTCAATGCGCACATGCTGCTGCTGTTGTTGTTGCGCCGTCGACACGTTGTTGCTGCTTAACATGTTGTTGAACTGCTTATCACAGTGTGGAGTGAAGTGATTGTTAACCAGCTTAGCTAATGCAAGACTTTGATCTGCTTTACCTGTTGATTTATGCTATGGTTTTATACACATAAATCTTCGCGACAGAAACGTAAAAAACTTACCGCGATCATTGACTAAGCCTAAGATCGATGACACTATCGATAGCTATTACATATATAATATCGATATTTCCAATTGGTCTCATATGACCTGTGTAAGTAATAACGGATAGTTTCAGTTTAAATGTTTTTAAAAGAACTTTGTTCAATCGTTTTTTATAATATAAATAATTTTTAACACAGATTGAAATATAATAAAAACAGTTATATTTACATTAAAAAATCATGAAATAGTTTTAAAGTTTGTTAATTGGCTAATCACATATTCAAAAATTATCTATCATAGGGCATTTAGTAGTCAAGTACCTCCACTTCAGTTTTCCGACGTGCCTCAGCAAATGAATCAATCAATCAAGTTTCGTCATGGAAATAATGGTATTTAATTAAAAAATCTAAATTTTCTACATTTTATCAAGAACGTGAATCTTTAAGTACCTGAATGATAAATTTTAATCTTTAATCTTTAAACTTGCCGATATCAATGAATTGTATTTTAATGTTTCGCTGAAAAGAAAGGACTATGTTGTAGTTTCTGATTTTCTGTCGTGTCGAGTAATATTGATGCTGTTTCTATATCCGACTTTATAGCCTTAATTAAGTCATCTACAGACTTGAAGTTTTGTTCAGGTCTCAGATAGCCAACAATACAAATTTTTAATATTCGACCATACAAATCACAGTCGAATTTATGCATAATATGCGTTTCTAAACTCTTTTCTTTGTTGTTGTAGAAAGGATTCCATCCCACGCTTAGTACCATTTTGTACACTTCGCTCTCATTCACTTTTGCCCACCCATAGTAAACTCCTGTTTGCAGGGATTCGGGTAGGGATTTCACCACATCCAGTGAAAAGTTCGCTATCAATATAAATCGCACATTAATGTAAATCATTATATGATCACATGAGATTTACAGAGGCCTATACCTGTGGGAATACCTAGCTCCTTAGAGCCACGACCAAATCCACGAACGATTTCACCGCTGACGTAGATAGGTAACTTGTTTATCATATTTGTTAGTTAACGTTACTGGGGAAGTACTTCGGTTTGTGGTTAGATGAAATGCGCCTTATTAAATTTCCAGATTTGGCCTTGAGTACGCTTTCTGAAACAATTTGCCAATTAAGTATTATTACGAGAGAGTGCTAGAATTACAACACCACTCACAAAACTGCTAAACTTGCCATTGCTGCTCGTATTATAAGCGAAACTGTGAGGTCCCAATCAGCTGTTAACAAGGCTGCAAGTGCTGACAATCGAAATCGGAATCCGAACTTCTAATCGAAATATGATAAAAAGTTTTGTGTTTATGTGAATATACATATACACAAATTTTCTACGATAAGAGTTTTAATTTGTTGTATTGTTTTTCTTAATAAACAAAAGCTCGTATGATATTATAACGAATTCCGAAATGGACCAACTTTGTCGTGTCTGCATGGACGATTCCGTTACATTGGTGGACATATTTACCGAGCGGCAACAATCATCAACAGAGCAGCCGAGCCTCTGTGAAATATTAAATGAATTTTGTGAGGTAAAACCGGATGATTTCCTACCGCAGCAGATTTGTTTGTCCTGTGTGCTTGCGGCACAAAATGCGTATAAATTTAAACGCAAATTCGAGGAGACTGAGAGGAAGCTACTACTGCAGCAAAATATTAAAATTTGTGAAGACCACAATACTGCATTACCGTGCGTGCAGGCAATCTACGATAAGGATCGACAAGCGGTCAATTTAAGCTGTGTTAAGCAGGAGCCACTCAATGAGGATGAAGTCGTTGCCCAGGAGGACGAACCCGAAGAGGCAGACGAAAACGAAACCGAGTACGGAAGGCCATACAAATGTCAATTCTGCGAGAAAAGTTTTGGCCGCAATTACCTATTGAGCGTGCACGAGATGTGAGTGACTGGCAGCTAACTAATTGTAGATAAAGCTAATCTTCAGTTTTTATACGCTAACCAGGCGCCACACTGGCGAAAAAACACATTTCTGTGAGATTTGTGGTAAAGGTTTCATCCGAGGACACGATGTAAAGGTTCACATTCGTACCCATACTGGTGAACGTCCGTTTCAGTGTCCCCAATGCCCGAGAACCTTTATACAGAACCATGTCCTGAAGGCACATCTTCGTCATCATCCCACTTTAAATTTTCGCTGTGAACACTGTATGAAAGGATTTAGGCTGCGATCTCAGCTAACCACTCATCTATCTCGGGTGCACGAAGCTTCGAATAATCCGGACAGGAAGCCTGGCACGAGGTGTATTAAGAGAGAGAAAAGCAAAACTAGGGTAGGGAAAAAGAAGCAAAAAGAAGAAAGAAAGAAAAAGAAGGATAAAAGTAAAAATGCTCTGGAACGTGGACTACGAAATGGATTAGCTCCAGTCGCTTATGAAGAGCTGGACATCAAATGTGAATTAGACGACTTGGAGACAAAGCCAAACGTTGAGCTAAATTGCTTGAACATAAAGTGTGAATCAGTAGACTCGAAGGCGAAAAAAAACAAACCAATGGGATGCAAAAAAGTACTGCCTAAAAATTGTTCTCCACATGTGAAGGGGAAGTCAAAAGATATTAACAACATTCAGTAAGTAGTTTTTTAAATAATGCTTTGAAACGAATTGCAGTTTGTGTTTCATAATTTGCAGACGAAATGGCAAAGTCAATAAATTTGTCTGTGAGACTTGTGGAAAGGGTTTCGCGCGCAAGTGTGCTTTGCTAGTACACAATCGAGTTCACACAGGAGAGCGGCCATATAAATGCCAATGTTGTGGATATGCATTTACCCAAGCGCAGGCTCTGAAAAGACACGTGAATAGAATTCATAAAATTAGTGTTCAGGATGTGCTGGTACCAACGACTAAGCGAGCGATCGTTCGCATAGCTCGTATTCACTTACCTCTACGCGCCACGACTGTTAAGAGTGAGGACTGACCAAATGCTATTGATTAGCATTCTTCCAGCTGTGTTTCATTATTTATTGTATTTCTTTTTATGGTTATTGTTTTAAATGAATATTATTATTTGAACTGATTAGGCAATGACGTATTAAATAAAATAATAAATGTACCATTTTATTAAAATCATCAAAAACAAGTAATGCTAAAACCAAGTACGATACCTAAGATAACAATTAAAATTACAAATTTTAAATTAATTTTTTTATAAGAATTAACTTATAATTATAAAAGTTCTAGTCACTTTGCTATATTTCTTTGTATGTATGGTAATTGTCCAATTTTAAAGATCACCTTAATAACAAATCAGTTTCAACGATTATTTTTTAAATGATTCGATAACAATAACATCAACAGGTGGTTGCTTTAGCTGCGCAAAATCGAATCGCTCGCATGAATCGTTCTCATTTCAAGTCACGAAAATTTCCATTTATCGATATTAAAAATAGTGGACGGGTTGAGACATTATCCACCTCTAGCCGTGATTATCTAAACATTTTTCTATGTTAAAATGAATATTAACGCTGGAATTCTAACTAAAAATGTGGCACAAAAATATGCATTCAAGCGAATTGGTGAGTACATCGATTTTTTTTGCTAAAAGCAAGAATTAACATGCTCCAATTTCAGTCACATTTTCCACTAAACCGACACAGCAGGCTGCAGCTGTCGCAGTGCCGCAACAGCAAGAAGTGACAGGTCCCTCAGTACGGAAACCCATTGTGCCGGCACACTATCGTTTTGTCTATCCTGAGTTTCTGCCAGATCCGAAAGTTGAATGGCGCAATGCAGTTCGCGAAAAACTAGAGCGTCTTGACATGCTCGATCGTCGCCGCCAAATTGAGCTACCTGAGTTTTATGTGGGATCCATTCTTGCTGTTACTAGCTCCGATCCCCATGCGGCTGGCAAGACAAGTCGCTTTGTGGGCATTTGCATACATCGTGAACGCTGTGGACTGCGCGCACGCTTTATTCTTCGTAACGTGATCGACCATCAGGGTATAGAGGTGGTCTACGAGCTATATGATCCAACTATACAGAAAGTAGAGGTTTTACGTCTAGAAAAACGTCTCGACGATAGTCTGTTCTATTTACGCGATGCACTGCCTGAGTTTAGCACATTTGATGAAAACATGGAGGCGGAAACTCTGGAGGAAGGAGCTCCTGTGCCTATTAACGATATTAAAGTAGTTCTGCGTCCACGACCCTGGCTAGAGCGATGGGAACGACAAAATTTGCTTGGCGTGGCAAACATCGAACAATATATAAAGGACAAGCATCGCAAGTCAGCCGAAAAAGTGCAGAAGCCATGGGAAAAATACGACTTGATGAAGCAATACCGCGCCACAATACCAGAGGAGGAGCAAAAGGAGATTTTCGCTGAGGTTCACACTGAATTGCACAGCTTGGAGCTGCAACGCAAACGCAACAAAAGGAAACGTACCTTTGTTAAACCCAAACACCTGGCATAGGTCAACCAAAGTACTGCATTTGTTATTCTACCTTGTAGTTCAATAGAACCTAAAACAAACGAATGAGACCATTGAAATTTTTTATGATGGAAAGTTGAACTTTTATGCATATATATTAACATGGATAATGCTACAGTAGTTAGTTAGTATTAGTTAGTCATTATTGTAGGGGAGCGCCTAACAGCTAAAAAGCAAAATAATTTACAATCCACGTTGCTAAATCGATCAATACACGCGATATTTGTAGAAATTTACAAACGAAATCGTTGCATTCCAGCCAATGATCGTGACTACAATATAGAGGAGAAAGATAATGGGCAGCGCGATGAGTATGAGGCGCGTATTCTTTAAATGTGGAACACCTGAAAGAGTAAGAATATGATTAGTTAAGATCTCTCTGCTTTAATTTGTACTCACAGTTGTAGCCCAGAAAGGTGATGTAAACGTAGTAGCTCATACCCATTAGCCAGAATGAGTTACCCAGGAATCGCGATATAAACCATGTCTGACTGATCAGCCAATTGTAAAAGAACAACTGAATGAAGTGCAACAGCATTAAGGGTGGAAAGAAGGCATTTAGATGGACATCGAACGCGTATCCCCATTCAATGTCTGGCTCCAGATTATTGGTGCGCAAGAAGCGATTTGTAACCAACCAGAAGAAAGACGCAATTATGATGCCAACAAATATGCAATCAATGAAAACCACGTAGAATATAAAGGAAATACTTTGCCAAATGGACAGGCCAAGTACATACGCAAAGCCCAAGGAGGTTACTGAAATTAAATTGTATTAAGCTTTTACATTTACGTGCTTCCTTTTTCTAGCCATTTACCACAGAGACAAATAACCAACAGCACCAGAAATGCAGGATCATCGCGGGCGAATTGAGATTTGGTTTGCTTCCTGTAGTTGAAGTTTCTATATACCTTTTGAGGCGCTATAAATAAATAGATCATCTGCCAAAATGCAAATTCAAAGTCCATTTGATTGAATTTTAGTAAACGCCGCAGATATTTGTAGCTTTTTGATGTCGCCGAGAGGCAATCTTTGCGGTATCCAACTGGCGGGGGCAGCGGCGAATGTAGCCGGGATGCGCTCGAATAGCCAGACACCACGGATGGCGTTGGAGATGTTGTGTACTTAACGTTACTATATTGGCTCATATTCCGTGTTATTAAAAACTAAATATGTAAACGTAGTCTTGCATTTTTGTCTGCAAGAACAGCTGAGTGGTAGTCTAGAGATGATAAATAAATTTATCGAATTGAGATAACATCGGACTGTCAGAGAATGTATAATATCGATAGTAAGAATGATGCGCTTATTAATGCAAATAGTGTGACCAAAGGTAAAAAATAAACCGCCAAAATATATTTAATTTAAAAATTAAATAGTCTAACTTTATGCAACATATTTAACTTTGATATTTTTAGCTGGTAAACTTTTAAGGCTAGATAAATTAATAAATAACATAATTAATAATAAATAATATTATATTTTTAGCATAATGGAGTTTATGGTCAAGTAAATATATAATAGTTAGTTTGAACTAAGTGATTTGATACTAAAAAGTATGGGCAGCTTGATTTTTAAAGATTACAAATGTATTCAATCTATTATATTATTATCAGCTAAAGCAGTATATTTTAATCTTTTCCCCTAGTAAAATCAAAGTATTATCATAGTAAAGGTTATCAGTAATTAGATAAATTATTTTATTTTTGTTTTAAACAACTATGCAAATAGTTTGTATTAATAAAACATATAGTTAAAATGTGTACGACGCCAAGAAACAAAATACAAAAGAAACTCCCCTTTGAAACACGCGCTAAACTCCCACTATTTCTGCGATAGTTCAATAGAAATATAAAGTTTCAGCTGCCACAATTAAGGTATCATTGAAGGCATTTTTCAACGCTATGCGACATCAAGGAGTCGCCCAACGGCCAACGGTCAATCGATCGGCCAGCCGGCTACGGGCAATTTATGGCCCACAGTCTGAGCAAGAAAGAAAAAAACAAAGAGCAATCTTTATCACATTTATTGCAATGCCCTTTGGCATTGACAACAGGCCAGGATCACAACGCAAGCAAAAGACAAAAGCGAGCGGGTGCCAAGGGAAATAGAGGACCGAGAATCAGAAAAGGTCAAACAATGACCGGCGCATGCACAAAAGGAGCAGCATGCGCGCGCGCGCTTCATACGGACACATTTTGAGGTCGTCTTAGAGGTCAACTTTGGACTTACTTACGCATGTTGCAGACACAAGAGTTCCATACTCAAACTAGAACTCCATTCAACTCCCCGCTGCTGCTACATATATTGAGTTTTCACTCGAAACGGGGGTTGAGATTTTCAATGTAGGCATTAATTCTCTCAGCTAACTCTCCATCTCTGTCTCTATATTTCTCTCTCACTCCCTTTCTCTCCCTCTCTCTTCAATTTGAGTTCAGTTCCTCAGATTTCCACTTGGGCGATCTATCTATGTCGATGCAGCACAGGACATTTCCGGATTGCATTCAATTGTCATATTGCAACAATTGCGCTTTTTATTCCAAATGTTTGTTTTTTTCGGATTGCTTGTCACCTTTTCTTTGGGCAATCGTTATTGGTTTTTTAGATCATGTTACGTTTTTCTGTTTGAACAGTAAATACACCGATCGATGTCAAGGCAAGATAAATGGTCAAATTTGCCAGGCATTGAGCGCAGCTCCCTTAATACAACGGCAGCCGTCTCGTCTTGGCGCCCATAAAAATTAAACGAAAATTAAGCGTAAACACGAGAATTCTGTCACATAAATCCCCCCGGGCAGATCACAGCTTCGCTTTGCACCTTGCCTCCAACTATTTTTAGTCCTTGTCGTAGACTTGGGAGCATGAGCTGATGCAGCTGTTTACTCGTTCGCTTCCTCGCTCGCACATACATTCATATATACATACATCTGCTGACTGCAGTTGAGTTATGCGCCGCTGAGGCCGCTACTTGATTAACACATGTCCTGCCGGCCATGCGGGCGTATCCCTGACACGCAATTTTTCAAGCGTCACAAGGGGCAGAGCTGCTGCCCCAGTAGTCTCAGACGCAGTCGTAGTAGTCGAAGCTATATGTTAATGTTTAGTTTGTTGATGCTCTTAACTCATTCATTATGAATTGGAGGTGTTAAGTGTGCCACATGTGTGTGGCAGCCGCAGCACCAGTTGATTCCAAGTACAAACTGGTGTAAAGCTGAAGTTTTGCTTTTGGATTCGTTAGAGTGAATATTTGAGTGATTTCTTGTTCAATATACCTTGATTATATTAGACTGCTCGGCTTTATCTTAGAATTAATATAATTGTAGTCCATGATTCCATGTACAAACTGGTGTAAAGCTGGAGCTTTGCTTTAGGATTCGTTAGATATAAGATGAGTGACTAAATAGTCTTTAGGTTAGCTTTATCTTAGGATTAATATTAAAACTACAATTTAATCTTGTTTAAAATATATTCACAAATTAAATTTTTATTAGATTATATTGAGTTGATATTCATTAGACATATATTGAGTGAACAAATCTAGATATACATATATTATTTGCCTCTTAGATACTATAAACATAGTTTTACTTACAATTTAAACTTGCCTAAAAACAATGACTAAATTAAACAAATGTGTTTCATATTTTTATAGAAGGAATTATTTTACTTCATAGTAATTTCTTTCAGTTGTCTTCTATCAGTTGAATAGATTCCAGAAAGACATTCTACACATAGAATTGTAAGCAACATCTCTTGCGCATTATGAATAATCACGCTGCATATTTTTCCAAAACTATCAACCGCAAATTTGTTATATACTACACCCCACGTACTGTTCATGCTACATTGAGAATGCCACAAGATTATGATCATGAATATGAAAAATCGTCAAAATACAATAAACCGACGCGAGTATAAAGAAAGTATTCAATCATAAGACGCAGAAGCAATACACAAATCCTAAAGGAAATCAAACAATGACGCCACGAGCTCGAGTTCGAGGGAGGACAGAAGCCGAGGTTAAGACCGAGGTTCGGGGTGAGGCAATGTTGCGCGTGCGCAGCGCACGCTCCCATTAAATGTTTACGCTATTACGCTCGCCAAGGAGCTGGCAGCCAGGCAAGGAATTTAAAGGACCCCGACACCGACCCCGAAACTCACACCGAGCATCTCGCTCCGGAAACACACAAATCTTGCGCGCCAATGTCGCGACCCTTGATGGCATTTGGCTGCTGCTGCTGCTGCTCCTGCTGCCCTTAGCACACGCTCAAGATCTATAGCCCTGACCCCGGTCTCAATGGCAACCCCGAGGTGAAGTTCAAATATGCATTCAGATTTTCTTGCCTCACAAATGATTTTCTTATGCCTGCTCCTTTGGGGATTTGTTGTTGTTTCTGCAGAAGTGACATTTAAACGAGCGCGGGGTTAAGTCGAGTCCTGGTTCGCCGTCTGCAATCCCATTTGACATCTGTCCAAACTGGAGTTATGAAGTTATGCACTAATTTCTAGTAGTTTTTAGTAATTTTTCAGCCATGAAAGTCTCCTGCTCCATGTTCTAAAGGATGTGTTAAAAATTGTCAATCCATGTGCGAGGACATCTGTGCTTGGGTGTTCGTTAGTTGAGAGTGGGTTCATCTTTATTTTTTGAAGTGTTTCGTATTTCGATAATTTAATATGCTGTTGACATAAGTGAAATTTAGTAATTTTAGCAAATTGAAACATGGAAATCTGGAGAGAAATGCTCTAAGTCCCCATAAATACATCGATTGATGGAGAAGAAGCTAGAATTTTACGGCAATTGCACGCCCATAAAAAAATAAAGATTATTGATACATCTGAAGATATCGTCCTATCGAGAGCGGATTCCGATTTCATGGCCATCGGCTTGCACTTTGTTGGCATGAATGAGACTATGTGAGGATCGGTCCAATTAGCACAGGACAATCGACGACTAGAAGAAGATAAAAAACTTCATTTCAGCTAATCCGCTCAGTGAGTGATTGGCGTGCTTCGGCTCAGCCAGGATCTGCTGGGAGATTTCAATCGCCAAGCGTTGCTTGAATGGAATTCGAGCTCCGATCGCCAACAATATGAAAATGTCACGCTTATCGGTGCAACGACAACGACAAGGACAACGACAGAGACGAAGACTAGGCAGGAGAAGGTGAGCGAGGTCGGCAGTTGCCTTTGGCTAGTGTTGTGGTTGCACTCAAAAGGAAGTCGAGACCGATGGCTACACCCAGAGCCCAGTTTGAGTTTCATTTTCAGCCAGTTGTTGCCTTGGTTGCTTTTGTTTTTGTTTTTGTAGCCGCTGCACGCTGCCTTCTGCCTTCTGCTGTCTGCTGTCTGCTGCGTGTCAGTCGAGGGAACTCCAACGCCGACGCACCGGGCAGCGAGCACATGAAACCGGATGAAACATAAAAATAATAACAATATTCGTTCGTATCCTGTGCCAGGATATTGGCGCGCTGTCCCATTGAAATCGTATTTTCATGACAACAACGAACAGATTTGCGCCGAAATGAGATGCAGGCGTTGCTGCTGCTGCTGCTGTGGCTGCGGCTGCTTATGTCCCGTGGTTCCTATTCTCATACTCCTGCTCCTACTCCTACTCGTGCTCGATCTCCTCTCAGCTCTGGCCGCGTGCCCGTCCATTTAGCATCGTCATTGTGCTGGCGAGCGTTATTTGAATGACATTTGAATTTGTGCATAGACCTGAACAACTATTCAAACTCCATTGTTGGCCGCTGCATGGGCGGCAATTTGTTGCAGGGCCGATTGAGGATCTATTCGATCAGCATTTTATGCGATGAGTTCATTATGCTGTCCAAGCTGCAGCAGATGATGCAGCAACAGCAGCCGCATGCCAGCGCCTAACGAACAATGATTTGAATATCCTTTATTCCTTCAGCTTGGAAAGAAATGAATACGAGAGTCCTTCGTGAATCAGAGATATCAAATTTTAATGGAAATCTCAAACTAAACATACATAGGTATTAATTAGTGATAATCGGCAATTGGTATTAATTAAATATGGAAATTATGGGTAAAAAATTTATATATGTGTTTGTGTTGATCTATGAAAAGGAACGGAAACTTATAATTATTTATTTATTTATATACATATTTTAATATTTGAGCTCTAAATCAATTTTTTAACAAATATTTTGCTGGATGACCTCTCTGGTTTAGTTGATAAATAGTCGAATAATGCAATGCAATTATACCTAATATTATATATTTCCCAACAGATAAAAATGACTGAAATTACCCTGTAACGAAAGAATATTATATTTACTTCTAAAATATGCAAATTGATTAAAATCGATTTTAAATATAAGTTATTTACGATCGGCAAGAGCTACTAATGGACTGACATATGTAATTCTAAGTATCTACTTCTTATAGATACATAGCCTGTCCTTGATTCTACCTCTCTCTTTTTCTCTTCTCATATATATTATCATATTCTCTTTATTCAATTCCAATGAATGAAGCAGAAAGTAATTTTGTCAACATTTGATGTTCATAAAAAAATGTCGGCCACGCCCAGCCCAGCCACCCTTAACATAACATTATGCCCTCCACTTGAAAAGTTAATTACATAATACACTCCAATTACCATGTCAATTTTTTTAACCCCCAACTACATAAAAAAGAATAAATAAAATAGGGAACAAAAAACACCCTAAAAAGTGCGCGATAAGTGGCGCTAAAAATCATATTAGGGGTGTTTACGAGACTCCTCGATTACAACATAATTTAAAAAAAAGGAAACATGGCAGGCGGCAAGGGGGAAGCAACAGGCAGCGAACAAAGGACCAAAAAACGGAAGTTGTTTTTTTTTTTATGAAGTGCCTTTTTATTGGTGGTTAATTTGTGAGTGCACTCGATATGATGAGGGTAACTCGATGAGAATGATGATGCAACAAGTCAGGAGCAGGGTCTGGAGGAGATCCCAAAAAGAAAAGACTAAGCAAGGGTTCCTCGACGGCACGGGCCATTTATAAAGACGTGCGACAGTCAAAGGGTTTCTCGGAGAGCGCATTCCTTTGATTGCCCAACGTGTTGAAAGGGTAAACTCAGCGGCTGTTGTTGTGTCTGTTGCATTTGTGTTATTGTTGCTGTTGTTGGGCACATTTCGAACACTTTTCAAGTTCAATGCCGGGGATCTTGCGGTGCCACGCTGCCATAGACGCACCGTGTAATCCCCGAGCGTTGATTGGCCCACCATCAAATCTACTTACGTGCTGTTAAACAATACGAGGGGCTGCCTAAAAATAAAAACAATAATTCAAACTCTTTTCGGGCACTCGCCGAGCTCATATTATTTTCTTGTTTTTATTGGGCGCCGTTAATTTTGGATTTTTCTACCCTTGCCTTATGTGGAGTGGGTCGGGATGAAAGTGGAAATTACGTATGTGTGTGTGTGTGTTTGACATTTTTAAAAATATAAAAGTGTTATAACGCGTGAGTGACAAAAAAGGGGGAAAGCGATACATGATTGGGGGTTGGAACTATGTAGAACTATCAAAATGGCGGCACAGTAGACAGGGTTATGTAAGTCGCATTACAGATGCTGATATTCTAAAGTATCATAGTTATCAGTATCAGTAATGGGCGTTACTAAGAATAACCTATTATATGGTTAACATTTTGGCAAGTTGTATTTACAATTTTCCGAACATTTAATTTAAGAATAGGAAAAGGAATCAGAACGAGTAAGTTCAAAAGAGTTCAATCATTTTTAGTAAAGAAGTCAGGCTTTTATTTTTTATCTATATAAATTATAATATAAAATATAAATAATAATTTAAATGTATAATATATTATTAGAATAAATTAGAGAATGTAAAGCTTACTTGGTTTTTCTCCTTTACTGAGAGAAAGAACAAAAGTAAGAAAAGCTTTTCTTGTCTTAGACTTTGAGATTCACTTATTCTAAATGCAGAATATATTTAAGATCTGAAATAACAAAATATGGTAAAACTATATTTTATATTACAGTAAGAAATGGCTCTAATTAATATAATATTATTAAATATTTGTATTTTTTTTTATTTTTAATCTCAATTTTATAGTCAATATATATTTAAGATCAGAAACAACAAAATATGGTAAAACTATATTTTATATTTAATTAAGACATATGTCTAATTAATATAATATTATTTTTTTTTAATATTGTTAATCTTACTTTTATAGTCAATATATATATAAGATTTGAAACATCAAAATATGGTGAAAATTATATTTTGTATTTAGATAAGAAGTGTGTCTAATTAATTTAATATCATTAAATAGTTATATATATATATATGTATATAAATTTTTTTTTTAAATATTTGTAATCTCTAAATTTTATAGTCGGTATTAAAGATTTCCATTTGGTAAATATAAAAATATAAATATAAATACTTAAGTAAGTAGTGTGTTTAATTACTTTAATATTATTCAATATTTTTATATATATATTTTTTTAATTTCTAGAAGAAGTGTGCTTAATTAATTTAATATTATTAAATATTTTTATATTTTTTTTAAATATCTAAGTAAGAAGTGTGTCTAATTAATTTAATATTATTAAATATTTATATATTTTTTTTTAAATATCTATGATCTTTCAATTTTATAGTTTGTATTAAAGACTTCCATCTAAAAATATAAAAATATAAATATAAATACTTAAGTAAGAAGTGTGTCTAATTAATTTAATATTATTAAATATTTATATATATATATATATATATATATATATATATATATATATATATATATATATTTTTTTTTTTTTTTAAATATCTGTAATCTTTCAATTTTATAGTTTGTATTAAAGACCCGTCTAAAAATATAAAAATATAAATTTATATATTTAAGTAAGAAATGTGTCTAATTAATTTAATATTATTAAATAGTTTTATATACTTTTTTTTAAATATTTTTAATCTCAATATTGAAGATGTTCATCTGAAAAATAAAAGACCCTTCTATCCAACATCAAGTATATACTATGTTACAGATACGAATAATTGAATTTGCACAATTCTTGCGTGGCAAATAAGGTGAAGAGCTACGCAATTGTAATTTTAATGAATTTCGACTTGCAACGATTGCTAGCTGGATCAAGGAAAGCA
Organism: Drosophila mayaguana; assembly: GCA_037075325.1. Classification (NCBI taxonomy): domain Eukaryota; kingdom Metazoa; phylum Arthropoda; class Insecta; order Diptera; family Drosophilidae; genus Drosophila; species Drosophila mayaguana. Next base: position 6,474,727 of record JBAMCG010000037.1, on the reverse strand, counting down.
GATGTTTCTGTTGACAGCCACCGACGAAAAGGGTTTGCGATTTGTATAAAATTCTGAGCGAAAAAGGGTTAAAATGTAGAAAAATAACACCTCATTCGGAGGGTACTGGAACAGCTCAGAATATTGGCATGAAAAGCAACGAAATGAGTTCGCTGCGCTGCGCTGCGCTGATTTGGCAAAAATCAATGACATTTGCAAATGTGGCAAGCTGAGATCTGGCCACAATTCAATTGAATTAAGGAGCAGCTGGAAATTGTGTCCAGACGCAGACAATTGACTGAATGTGGGCAAAATATGTGCAGCATAATGGATGCACTTCACGTAGAACAAATACAAACAGGCGACTGAAGGCTCTGATGGATGCGGTTGCAGGCGTAGGCGACACCTGGCTGCTGAGTGAAAGGCTTGCGATTTGCTTGGCCTGGCATAGGAATGGGGCAGAGGCACATTGCACACTGCACACTGCACATTCCAATTGCAACGTGCCAGGCAGCTCAGCTCTAGAGTAACCCAAAACCCATATCCGCCCATCAAATGTTTAATGTCTTGATATGTGAGCAGCAATGACAACTTACCGGGATTTCTAGGTCCTTGGCGAGGACGGCATCGCTTAACACCTGTAAGTTGTTGCTCCAGCCTGATAATGATACCTAGACAGAGCATGTATAATTGCTCACGTTACAGAACTCCAGCTGACACTTGCACTTCTCGCTGCACAAAGACCAATAAGTCGATCTTCAGACCAGACCGAAGTCTACAGATACCAGATCTATTCACATCTTCGCCCAAAAAGTATCTGTTACTGAAAGATACAAAAAACAACTACCTGTTTTTTATTCACATGACAAAAAAAAAAAAAAGGAGAAGAAAAAAAGAAAACAACAGAGGCTAAAACTGGCAAAAATATCGATTTATTCGGTATTGTGAAAAGGTTTCTATGGATGTTGCAACCCTCCTCGAGTAGGGGATGTTTCCTCTACCCACCCCATTCACAGCATTTGCAGTTTTCTGCACATTTCAAACCATTTTTTTGTGTGGATGTGTGTGTGTTTTTTTTTTATATTTACTTATGTTTTTTCCTATATTTTTATTGGTCGTAATCGCGTTTTTTATGTGCGATGCGTGAAATTGTTTGCTTCTGATTGTGTAATAGGCGTTTTTTGACTTTACGGCTTGAGCTGCAAACATTTTGATTGGTTGTACAGGATCTGCCTAGGGGATGGGATATATGCAGAAAAAACTCGCGCTGAAAGGTGATAGAGTAGTTCAGGGAGATGAGGATAAAATCAGTAAAATATATGAATTGTTATAATAATAGTTCCAGTAGTTGCTTAAATAGAAATGTATTCTATTTATGGGTATGTACCCATACTATCTATTCTATTTAAGGCCTTAAGCTTAAGTATTACCAAGCATCCATGAGCTGGGTATGTTTTATTTTAGAGACGTCCTGCATGAATGGTATCCCAGGCATCTACGATTACTCTGTTGACTCACCGACATCTGCGTCGCCGGCCTAGCGTAAATATAGTATCTAAGTAAAGGCTGCAAAAAATAAAGAGAAAAAATCTCTGTGTGTGTGCGTGTGTGTGTGTGTGTAGAGGATACAAGAAAATCGAACTCAATCGAGTAACCCACACAATTTTGATTGTTTGTGCGCGGCAAATGTAGCAAACTGTCCAAACGAAGGCCGCCAACGGCTGTCCAGTCCACGGCATTGTCTGTCCAGTGCAAATAGTTGAGGACAACGCCACAGCGGACTACCAAGTAGGACGCGTGTGCAACCCCCACAGACACACACACACTCACACACGCACACACGCACAAAGGGCATCAGGCACACGCTGCTGTCGTTTATTTCGACTTCCTTTTTCTCTATAACGGATGCTGGACATTATCGATGGCACAGCCAGTCCAGAGCAACAACAACAAAGACATTTTTTTTTAGTTCCATGCTGCATGCATACGAATATACATATACATATACATATATATAAATGTGTGTGTGTGTGTATGTGTATGTATAAATGGCTATGTATATTTTTAACCATTGTTATTTTTCGTTAACTAAAGTGCCATCAGGGGCAGATGTTTTTTCTATCTTTGAAAATGTTCATCATGTAGGCGATTCTAGTTTTCCATCTCCCTCCCACTCCAAAGCAATCATACATACATATATATGTATGTACATCCCTAGCATTCCGAGTCCGATTTACATGTGAAGTGTGGACAGTGTGGAACTATAAACATTTTTTTAATACTGAGTGGATTTGGTGCTTCTTTTTTGTATTTGGCAACCTCATTGGGTTAGTGGCTATCTGCGGGTGTTACCGCCTTTCAGTATCATTCACAAACACGCACACACACACACACACACACACACACACCTATTCGGTTAGTCAGCACCCGCCCGGCGTTTCGATTCAGTTTTGCATATTTATCCCAGAATGTGTTGCAATTAGTTTTGGTTTTTGCACTTCAATTGAATTCGAATTTCAATAGCGTACTCATGGAGGTAGAGTAATTAGTTCCCCAATCTCAATAATGGAATGTACAAAGAGGCCCCTAGATAGAATGCAAGTTTTAAATTATTGCCATAAAAAGTAAATTTAACAAATTTCAGTTTCAGCTTCTTTTCCATCGAATGAATTTCCAAATATTTCATGCATGGCAGTTATCTTCGTAAATATGTTTTGTATCCTTGCAACAAGTACTTTTCAAAGATGATCAGGGTTAAGTCTATATATGTGATATGAATTAGAAAATACACAGTCTTTGTCCGATATATTTGTCTACCTTTTGTTGGTGAGCCGAGGACAATTATTGTAAAATATATAATCGTTCAGCCTCTATAAAATTCCTATCCTATAAAAATTATATATGCCCGATGAGCATAAGAGGTGACACGCCCAGCTCTTTACCAAGTTGTAATGCCTTTTTTAGTGTTTATAAGCGATAGACATAACTTAGCTCATGCCAAAACACTCACCTGGCTGAAGCGTAGGCATCTTTAGGTCTGCCTGTTAACGGAGCCTATTTAAACATTCGTTCCATTTACCAACACATGGGCCCGGTGATGAACGGACCTTGGTCAGCTGTTGGACTGGTTGAAGAAGCGAAAGTGGTTCTCGGACCGTGCGCAATTCCAGTGAAAATTGTTTACAGAAATAAATTATCGGCTATTCAGCAAATCCTTCGGCGTGTGTGTGAGTTGGGATTGGTTTGCATGGATAGCGAGGGATATTGTTAGGTGCCGATAGACGGCAGCACATGACGTCATGCTCAATGGATCAGAGCCAAGCCATAATTGGCTACAGATGCTGGTCAAAGGCAATTTTCTAATAATAATGTGTAGACCTTAACAATTCCGTCTCGTCTCGTCTCGTCTCGTGCTGAATGTGGGCGCCGTCTCTGCGAAATGGCAGTCAGCAGCCAGCTCATCGGATCAGGCGGCAACGGCTGTTTGATAAGGGCTCGTGGTCTGCGACCTGGCGGGGTGTATTGCAAGCCATCCAGCGTCTCATGGTCCATGGTCAAGAGTAGTTATAAATGGTGAGTGTATCGCTGGCATTTAACGGCACCCTCGCGTGTGTTAATCAACTGAACACCCACACAACGAACCACACGCCCCCATCCCTCTGTCGGCCCCTCCCCGCTGCCCATGCAGCGCCGGCTAGTTTTGCCATAGTGAAAAACCTTGTAACACTTTTCGAATCAACTTCCAGCTCTGTCGAATTATTTCGGAGTTGTAGTTGGCTTATTTTTAGCTGTTGAGCATCTGACGCGTCTAAAAATGGCTACCCACACTCTAGACCAAATCCAGCCCAACCCTACACAGCCCCAACCACAATCCAGACTCAATATATTCAATATGGCGTGCGCTCTGTGGATTTTTTTTGTGCACTTTATTGTAGTTGTCGTCGCTGTTGTTGTTGTTGTTGTTGTTGCTGCTGTTGTTGGTAGTAGTTCCGGGGGTGGTTCTGACTGTAAATACCTATTTTATGTTCAGCCCTGTGGGAGATTTTTTTCGTGGCATTAATAATACTTTCATGTTTACCATTGTGTGCTGGCTGCGGTTCTTATGTAGATTGTAGGATAAGCCAGACGATATATCGTATATATAAATATAAATTTATATACGTACATGCTTGAAGGGTAACAACAAAATGGACGCATCTGATATAAACCTCGAAGTTAGACCAACTGCATAAAAGAAAAGACTGTCTCTTTGTATTTCAAATCTCTTTGTATTTCAAATAGTCGATTTCATTCGTATATATCTTATTTTTTTTTTATATTTCTAATTATTTATAATAAATAATTCCTTAGTGATGTAATGAAATCAAATTTATATATATTTCACATAAGTGAATGACTAATTCTGTCTTTAATCTCTGTCTTTAGAACTTGGAGTTCAACATTTGATGCTTTGAGTTGAGCTCCTGCTATAGGATTATGCATATATATGGACAAATAAAGAGAGAGAGAGGGATATAAACACGGCTCATACATCTGATTAGGAATCTATATATGATATAGACTGAGTACACAATTTTATAACTGCAATACGATTCCTATTCAAGATGATTTCATGAAACACCATTTATAGATATGATATCGGAATTATTAGCATTTAAGGGCCTCAAATCGAACTCTATATAGATTCTTTTGCATTATGAGTAAAATGCGTTAGACTAAAAGACATATTTGATTTACAAAACCTTTCCTTACAAAAAACACAGAAACTTTGTAGCTAAAGGTGCAAAATGAGCAACAGCTGCTAAGGAGAAGAGGGAACTGCAGCAAATACAAAAGAAACCGGAAAAATGGCGCATGCGCAACATCTCAAACCGAAAATTACACCTTTTAAATGGTCAGTCAGTCAGTCAACGACTATTCGAGACTGTGGGGTTCCTGTGTGAGCCCGGCTAGTTTCACTTAAAAGAGATTCGTCTTTCTATTATGCTCCGAGTTTTTTGTCTGCGAATCGAACAATGGCCAGAGGGATGGGAACAATACCACAAGCCGAGATAAGAGCTGGCAAACAAGACTAGGGATCGACCGAGCATCGTTAGGCAGCAGATTGAGGTTAAGATAAACATCTTAGAGCTGCGCTTGCGCTTGCCACAAGCCAAAGCCGACTGTCCAGTGGGTTATTAGCAAATTACGTGCGCTCAAATGGACAAGAATCTGGAAATGTTCAACTAAAGGGATATGCAAAATCTTATTTCAGATTAGATCTTTAGACTGTTGACTAAATATCAGGTGGACCACCATCAGATATTTACATGACGTTACAGGCAAAATTTTCCAAACTCTATGCTAGGCGGGGCCCCTTTTGAATTTAATTTCTATCGACTCATAAATATCAATTATTGCATTGTGGGTGCACAGTTTTAATGAGGAAAAACGGAAAATTACAAACATTGAAAACTGTCTAGTGAACAAATATTCGAGCTATGTCGTGTCTAGCCCACACTCAAATCATTTACAGCCAATCAGAAGCCAGCTGGAAAAACTATTTATAAAACGCCCAAAAATGCGCCAAGGGATCAACGGAAAAGAAACCCCATTTCAACTCAAGAGCACGCGCCATTTGCAGGCAAAGCGTGTGCGACGCATGCGCAGCTCTGAGTGAACTCCCCAAGCGATCCTCGCGATCGTCGCCAGATCCCTTGAAAGGCGTTGCCCATGTGCGTGTGCTCATGAGTGTTTCATTATTATTATATAATTCCCCCCCTCTCGGCTCATATGCCATGCGAATTGTGCGTTTTCACGTAAAATGCCAGACAATGATCGATCAAGGGAAGTTCTTAGGCCTAGGCCATCCTCGCCAGGCCAATTTGCTCGGGTCACCCGCACAGTTTTTTCACTTAATAGCTCGAGCATTTAGCCCATGATGGGGCAGTTTTTCAATTAACCGTTACGCCACATTGTGTGGTTCTTGTGTAGGCGAAAATTTCCATAAATCATCTTTCGAAAAGGCCGCTGACATCTGGCATCGATCATGAAACTATAGAATTGTATATGTGCATTTCTTTATATCGTATATTATTCTTTATTTCATATTACATAAAAACATTTGGGAAACTCTATTTGTATTTGTATTTAAGAAACACCTGTATGTTTCTTCACACTGGGATTGTATATGACAAAGTCACTCAAATATTCTGACCTTGATTTACATTTACCACTAGAAACTAAGTAAACTTGAATTTTGATCCATTTGCTCAGATTGCGCATAATATTTTGTAAATATTTGTTTATACAATACACTTAATATATCTAATTATTTATTAAATTTACAAACTGTGGGCATTCAAAATTTTGAGTTGTAAAATCTCTAGATTTGTACTTCTTTTTGATCGATATCAAAAATATTGTCATTATGCCGAATGAGTTGGACTTGAAAGGGTAAGAAACGAAGAAGAAAATAAAAACTTTAAATTATTCTTGAAAAATTGTTCGTTTATTGTGGCTGGACTTAAGACTGAAATTAGGCTAACAAAATACTGCAATATCAATGAAAAGAGAGCACTCGCTTGTTTTTCTTCTTCTTTTTTAAGACTAAACATTTATTTTGTAAAGAAAATATAATAGTTATACACTAATCGCTGCTGTGTAACTGTGACTTTGGACTGATTGCTTAGGAATTAAGTTAAGTTAATGTCGACTTAAACTAGGAATTTTTAAACCTTTTTCACGGTTTTTGTTCGGTTCGCGACGTTAGTTTAGTTTGTTTTAGTTTTAGTTTTAGTTTTAGTTTTAGTTTTAGTTTTAGTTTGTGCTTGCTTTCATTCGCTGGAAACAGAAAACTGAAAAGATACAGAGAGTAGAAGAGCTAGCAGAGAGTGGGGATAGTTACTACATAGTTGCATTAGATCTACAGTTAGAGCTAGACACGAATCTTAGGGGCTGTGGGCTTACGTCTAGAGTTAGTTGGTAGCGTTTTGGCGCATTTTTGGCTTATGTACAATTCTCGACAACAAAATGAAAACTAAAATTACGAATATATACAATTTTGGACAACGAAATATGTAAATAATAATAAAAATAGCTAATAACAAGATTGTGGGCCGGCGCTTGGTGGCTCTTAGGAGTGCGCATTGCGGGCCATGTGAACGAAGAGGCCGACGGGTCCGTCGCACTTCTCGCCGCACATGTTGCACTTGAAGACGTCGTCGCAGCTGTGATACCCCATGTGGATTGTGTAGAGCACAGCGTCCTTGAAGTAAATATCACAATACTTGCACTCGTAGATGGCCGGAGCGCTGCTGCCCGTGGACGTGGCTGTGGATGAGCTCGATACGGTGGCGGAGGTGGCAACGGCGGCAACTGGAGCAGCATTGCTGTTGCTGCTGGCATTCGAGCTATTGCCGGAGCTGGAGGCCGTTGAGCTGGCGCTCGTGTTGGCCTGCGGCACACGGCCCGTTTCCATGGACTCATCCGCGGAGCTGGCGCCAGAGCAGGGATCATCCGCCAGCTGCTTGTTGGCGCTGCTGCCGGCAATGGGCGACGATGCCGTGGGCAGAACACTGGGCGGCAGTTTCAGTTGCTGTTCCGGCGATGACATCGCAGCCGATTTCAACTGCAGCAGCGTGTCCAGCTTTAAGACACGACCCTTGCGGCGCGAGGTGCTGCTGCTGCTGATCAGCGGGGTGTCATCGTCTTTCAGCTTCAGGTTGATGGCCATGTGGTTGCTGTGGGGCTGAGGCTCCTCCTTGACCGGAGTGCCCTGTGACAGATCCATGGCTGAGTCCACGGATTTGCGTTCGAAATCATCGTCATGCTCATCCTCCTCGTTGTCGCTGTGCGTTGGCAATTGGTGTTGCTGCTGCTGCTGTTGGTGTTGGTGTTGGTGTTGGTGCTGCTGCTGCTGTTGTTGCTGCAACTGATCACGCATGCGCGGCGACAGCTGTGCCAGAACTGCTGCCTGCTGCTGGGCAGCGAGCATCTGCAGATTGAGATTCCAGTAGGGGAAGAAGGCCATGTTGCGGTTCTGCTGAAGCAGGCTGGCCAATGGCGGCAGCAGCGCGCTGGACAGGCTGGGCGCCTGCTCAACGCTGGCCACGCTCTTGGCCGGCGACGGTGGGGAGACGGGCGCCACAGCTGCTGGTGCTGCTGTTGCGGCTGCTGCAGCTGCTGATGGCAGGGGAAATCCTTGGAGCGCGGCGGATAGCTGAGATGTTGCGCTTGGTGGCAGCACAGGCTGTTGCTGCTGCTGCTGCTGTGCCTGGGGCTGCAACTGTTGTTGCTGCTGCTGTTGCTGCTGCTGCTGGGAGGCAGCTGCTGCAGCACTGCCCCGCTTGCTGGAACCGCCACAGTTGGAGCTGCTGCCCGAGAAGGACTTGCTCTTGGGTCCGCGCCGTGTGCCATAGACATCGATGACCAGGGAGGGATTGGGCGTGCCATCCTCGTCCAGCACCATGCCGGGCTTGTGGCCATACTTGCGCAGATGCAGCTTGAAGCTGTGACAGTACTTGGTGGCATAGTCGCAGTCGGCACAGCGATACTGATAGACGGAGCTGTGCGACTTCCGGTGGGAGTTCAGCATGGACTTGTTGACGCAGGTGTAGCTGCACTTGTCGCACTGGAAGGGCTTTTGGTTCTTGTGCTTGCGAATGTGATACTCCAGATGATGCTTGAATTCCGTCACAAAGGGGCACTTGGCGCACTGCAGTATCTTGTCGGGCTTCATGTGGGTGCGCGTATGCGCCCAGAAGTCCACCTTGGTGATGGCCACGACGCCGCACGTCTTGCACTTGTAGTTCTTCATCTTGCCGTGCGAGTTGTAGATGGGCATGCGTATGTTGCTGTCGTCATCCTCGGACTCGGCCATGTACTTCATGTCCTCGCTGGAGTTCGACATCAGATCGTGCTCCTTCTCGGGCTCAACGCTCGATTGCTGCGACTTGGCCGGCGACTTGGGCGGCGTCACGTCCATAGGCGGCGTCAGCGCCTGCAGCTTGTCGCCGGTCTGTATGGCCGTTCCCACCGCAGTGGGCACGGCTGTGGGCGTGGGCTGTGGACTGGGGCGCATGCTGCTGGCATAGTAGTGCTGCATGGGATTGGGCAGACCCGGCGGCGTCAGTGGATTGAAGCCGCCCAGTGTGAGATGATGATGCTGCTGCTGCTGCTGCTGCGCCGCTTGAAAATGTTGCTGGTATTGCTGCTGCTGCAACAATTGCTGCTGGAGTGTGGTATCGAAATGTTGTATGCTGTTCTGATCATTGTTGCTCGGCGACGGCGTCATGGCAGCCGCACACATCGTATCCATTGGCTGCTGATGCTGCTGCTGCTGCTGCTGTTGCTGTTGCTGGTGCTGCTGCTTGAGGTATTGTTCCAGCTGAGTGCCAGGTGCATTGGGTGACGGCAGCGGCGATTGCCGTGGGCTGCTCGCTCCGCTGTTGCTGTTGCTGCCATTGTCGTGCTGCTGACTGTGATGGTGACTGTGGTGATGCGACATCGGCTCCTGCTTGATGTTGGCGGCAAACATGCTGCTGTACCAGGCATTGTGCTGCTCGTAGTTGGGCGCCGCGGTGCTCGTCTCCCAGTTAGGCATGTTGCTGGTTACGGCTGCAAATGTAGGAATAAAGAGCACACGGTTAAGATTGTAATTTGAATGTCTGGTCAGTGCGCCTGCGTCGAGTTTTTTATGCTTTTTGTCTCAATTTCCATTTTTTTTTGTATGTTTTTTGTTTGCTTTTTTCCAAGTGTTTTTATTTGTGCCACCCCTAAGCCAGGCGGGCCACCCTGCTGCTGGGAGAGAGCGCGTAGCGGGGTGGCAATTTGAGTGAGTTTTGCTGAGGGCAAAATGGCTGGTTTGGTGGACAGGCGGACGGGCGGACTGGGCCGTGTATGGGGTATGGGATATCCTTGGGTAATTGGTCTCACCTAGCGCTGCTCGTGCTACGGATATTCGTGTTAGATATTCCAATGATTGCGAATGTGATTGTGCTGCAATTGATCTGGAGCGGACGCTGTGTGTCTGGTCGCTGGACAAGCAAATTTGTGACTGACTGGCGAATTGCAAATGGTCGTTGCTTATATTTGGGTCAGGTAGCCGACACACGCGTCAAGGGATTAGATGGGAAAAAGGTGAGCGAAAGTCAGGTATCGGGTCGCGGAGTCGCGAGTCGCGCACTCGCCTCAGCTTCTTGATCCATTCAAACTGGATTAGAGCGACAACAAAAACAAAAGCGGAAAAATGCAAACACGAGAAAAAAGAAGAAAATTACGCGCATTGGATTTGGATGATCCGGGCCGCGAAACTTAAGCTATGCAGATTAGAACACAAAACGCAACGAGTTTTCCCCTCGCACACGGCACGCAGTGGATTAAAGTTAATCAGCGAGCAGCCAGGAGCGAGCATCGAGGATTGGATTAGAAGGCGCAGCCTGCGACGACGAATTTCGCGTTTAATAATAAAAAGCAAAAGGATTTAAGTTAATTGTCGGCACTGCGCGGTATATGGTTGAGTAACTGTATATACATACATATGTATATGTATATATGTATATATATATATATATATATATATATATAATTATATAAATATGAACAGCCCACAGCAGGCGAATTTGTCAGCTTAGGCGATTATCATTATTAAACGCTGTATTTTAGTTTTTGCAATTTGTTATCATAGAAAGCACATAAATTTCATTTTAAGAGCAATTAAATTATTGTTATTTATACAAGTTTATTTTAATGAGACATTTTTGAAAAGCTGCACGCTAAATTTCACTAAAATTCGTTAAATTTCTATAAAGAGTTCGACAAAGCGATCATAGAACGCAAATAGAATTCCCAAAAGGCAGTGCAAGAGCAAAAAAAAGTGAAATCAAAATCAAAATCAAGAATTATATACAATGGTATTATACGAATTATACGAATTCAACTCAATGAAATTCTCCATTTGCAAAATAATTAAAAACGGAGATATTTGGTAAAAATAACGAGAAATATATTAATAAATACTTTTGTAAATTTTTTAAATACTCTAAAAATGGTCTAACAATTTTTGAAATTTCAATTAAATTAATATTTAAATAGCACACAAAGCATAGTAAAAATTGCATTTGTAAATTAATTTTATAAACAGAAAAAGCGATTTTTTGTAAACATTTTCAGAATTTCAATTTATTTGGAACTTTTTTCAGCTAGGCATTTAATAATTCCAAATACATATATACCAGAAAGAAATGTATTTTTATGGTATCATAGAAATTGATATAAATAATATTTGTATGTATAGAAATATCAAATATTTCAGAGTAGAATTATTTTTTGCCTTCAAATGCTTTGTTAAGAGCTCTCTATTTGTTCTTCTTTTTTGTTTTAGTCTCTACTTTGATTTGCGTAGTTTTCTAATATACCCAATAATTTTTCAATATATTTTTTGGTTTTCTTTTTTGTTATTTTCATTTTTCCTATTGCAATTTCAGTGCAGTTGCCGCATTTTTGGCCAATTGTTTGTGCTTTTAAGTAAATATTATTAAAAACGCAAAACGTCAGCAGCAGTCGGCTCTTGGTAATGGCAGCGCAGCAGGGGCGGCGGTGGGTGATGACATGGTAATTGGGATTGGAGAGTGGGAATCGAGCTGCTTGCTAAAATATCTACAATACTTATGCATAATTGATGGTACAGGAAATTTGGCGCTGCAAAAGTTCTCTAGCAAAACAACAAAAGCGATATGTATATATGTATGTGTATATCTATGTATTTATATATATATATATATGTATATATATATATATATTGTGTAATATGCTTAGCATATTTATTTAATTTAGCTAGTGATATTTTTAAGAACCCAAATTAATTGGCTTGTCAGTGCAACAGAAACAAAGAGGGACAGAAGGAGAGAGGGAGAAAGAGAGAGCGAGAGAGTGAGAGAGGGGGAAAGGGGGAGAGTGAAAAGCTTACGGGCTGTCTACTTTTTTGTACATCCAACAACAACAAACAGAACAACAATAACAAAGGCAAAAACTAAAGGCCAAGTGTAAAATTAATATTACGCCGGCTACATGCTATGCAGGAGCATCAGCAGGAGCGGGCCAAGAGCGAGCACGAGCAGGAGGCTTACATAGCGGGCGGGGTGCTGGGCGACGAGTGCGAAATGCAACGCAACCGAAACTGCAAAGTAAAGTAAACATGTGCTAGTCGTTTGGCCAACCTCCCTGCCTCCTGCCGCCTGCCGCCTGCCTTTTGGTGCCGCCTTTGCACCCCCGTCGCCCCACACACACTCGCTGCGCACACGAACCACAACCACAGCCACCGCCCCCTTTGGAAAAATATCATGAAAATGGCAAAAATTGAAAATTCAGACGCAGAAAATGCGCCACAAAAAATGTTTTTGTTGTAAATGTGCAACGGCAGGAGATGGATCAGGGGGAGCGAGCAGGCAACGGGGCAAAACTGCAGCGTTTGTCGATGAATGTGCATTATAAAAAATTATTTATATATTTAGTTGTTTAGTTTTTGTTGCAAAAGGCAATTTTTATTATGCATGAGTAAACAGATGTTTATCGCGCGCGTTTTAGCCAGAGAAACTACATGGAACATAGTCTAGGAAAAGTCTTTTCAATGCCAAACGTAAATTGTCAAAAGCAAAAAATTGATCATCTATTCGGCTCTTCTCTGTTCTATTGTCAGCAAACATTAAAAATATTCCACAGCAGCTGACAATCATTTTTGCAAATAGTTGCCAAGAAAAAAAAAAGGAAAGAATAATGTAAATAAATAAATATAAAATAGTTAAAAAGAAAACAGAAAAAAATATTTCTTTCAGTTTTCGTTCGGGCTGTGAGAACTATTTTGAAATGCACTTTTGGCAGGCTCAAACAAAATGGACATTAAAAAATTGCACCGTTGACTTTGAATTATAGTTGAGTGTCTAAAATTAAATATTAAAAAAGAAAAAATGAGAAAAGGCGAATATCAAAAGAAATTGCTAAAAAGCCAGAGGACGGCGCGAAAGAAAGGCGGGCAAAAAATACAACATGCAGTCGGACATGTAAACAAATAAAATTAGCTGCCAGGCAACGAGCGAGCGAACAGGGGGCAATGCTGCACTGGCCGGGGAACGACGGGGAACGCCGGGTAGTGTCGGGGCGTGTCGGGGGCACCCAGTGGGGTGGTGAGGCCTGGCGAACTGCACGGGCAAAAAACAAGTTTGCCAGATCGGCTAAAAGCCAGACAGATTTTGAAATATTGTTTTAGAATTTTTGCTGTTGCATTTTTAGCGAGCGATATGTAAGCAAAGCTATGTGTGTGTGTGTGAGAGTGAATCTGCCTGTGTGTAAGTGTGTGTGTGTGTGCGTGTGTTTGTCTTTAAGGTTAGACACAAAAAGAAGCGTTCGACAACAACAGAAATCAAAAGTATTCGAGGAGAGACTCGCACTTTGTTACTAAGTGTAGTTCCTTATATATTATACTAAATAGTATATTTCTTTTAAGTATCTCTAAAAGCTTTATTCAAAAAATAAAAAAACAAACTTGTGTTAATTTCGCTAAATTTCTGCTGAAATATGTTTATGTGGAATCCAAAAAATAATAAATAAAAACAAAAAATATTTTAAAAGAAAACTATTTTAACCTGATTTACCATTTACAATGGCTTATAATATAATAGAATAAAAATCAAGCTAAGCAAACATCCAAGGCAGAGACAATTGGAATATTTGAACACATACACATTAATGCATAGACTTCAATATATAATACATTCGCATTCATTTGTATTCCCTTAAACGTTCTTTGGATTGCTCATCAAACCTGTTAAATCGGGCTTTATGTTTATCTAGAATGCCTCAACATTTTGCGATTTGTGCTATTCCCTCGAAATACTATAAACTATTTTAAGGCGTTCGATTGTTTTTGTTTATTTTCTTAATCGCTGCACCGTTGATCTGTGGAGTGCACTTTGCTCTCTAACTGTAAACCTATTACTATTGCTCTTGATTTATGTGCTGCTTTACCGCCTGCAGAGCACGCAAAATTTTGAAGGTTAACTGAGAGATAATAATAATAGAGGAAAGTGATATTTACATACCTTGGGCGACTGTGGGCAAATCTCAAAAAGTTTTGGTCCGAAACGGGAATCGGGAACAGGAGTAGCGGCTACTGCTGCTGCTTCTGCTTCTGCTTCTGCTGGCGTGGAAGCTCTCGCGCTCTCTACACTTGACCGCGGCACCGTTAAATCAAACAAAACGGCGATAAATGTGCGTGCGAAACAAAAACCGCGCACAGCACACAGGCGCTCGTTCACACACACAGACACACACACAGGCACACGCAGTCGTAGGAGTGTTGGTGTGTGGTGGCTGCTCCTTTTTGGTCGTTTTTATCTCTTTTTTGTCTTTGCTTTTTAGCTTTTTTGTGCGAAGTTCGCGCATGTGCGAAAAAAAACTCTTCTGAAGGCTGGCCAATAATTTGTAAATTGTTTACGAACGTTTAATATTTGTTTGCGGCTAGACTTAACACAATCACTGGCAGTTGAATTGCTATGTAGTTTTTTAATATTGTTTTTTGTTGTTGTTGTTTTTGTTTTTGTTTTTTTTATTTAGAGCTACTGTGTTTTTGGTTTCGCTTTCGTTTTAGTTGAGACACTCGTCGTCCTTTTTGAGATTGCTGATGGTTGCTCCAGAGCGACGTTCGGCTTATGCGAGGCACTGAGCACGACTGACACGGATTCCTGCTCAACTAGCACTAGTCATAGCTGAAAATCTCCGCATAGTGCAGAGCTCTGGTCCAAAAGCCACTCAAATGCAAAAGAAACAAATGTCAAAAATGCACGAACAAAACCAAAAACACTCACACAATGTTCACTCACACGCCAACACAAACAGAAACACAACACACTCACACAAACGCACACGCACAGTGGGTCGTGCTGAGAGCCAGAGAGCGGAATATGCACGAATGAGCGAACTCAATTACAACGGTACAAGCAAAAACGCACTCAAAACGGCTGCTGCCTGTAACAGACTCAATGGCTCTGAGCGCTATCAGCCCCGTCCCCATAAGCGGCGTGCATTGACTGGTCGCTGCCTCCCCAAGTGCTCTCTCTCTCTGTCACTCACCGTCTCTGTTCCTCTCTCATCCTGCCCCGCTCGCCGTCCCTCTCGCGCTCCCTCTCCGCATGCTTCGTCAGCGAGCGCACTCTCATTGTCCTGATGCACGCGTCTAATATGCATCCTTTGGCTGCGCGCTGCATTTTGCTGCAGTTCGCAATTGCAGCTGTCGTTTATTTTTGCCAAAATTCGCTTCACTATTGATTATTGATTTTTGGTCATTTTCGTCGGCCTTTGACCGCTGCTACATAGAGCTCCATGGAGCTCTCATCCCCCGCCCATGTAGGTGGGGGCGGTCGGCTGTTCGGTTTCCAACTTAAAGCCACCTAAACAATGCTGATAGAAAGTAACAGGCAAGCAATAATAAAGCATGTTATAGAGCTTGTTGATGCGACGCATCAAGTGTTGGGCTTTCGCTTTCAAAGGGCAGATGGAAGTTTGTGCGCCATTGAAACTGAGATGATTGAGAGGAAATGAGAAAATGACAATGGATTGCTTATAGACATTGAGTAACGGCACCTTTATAAAAATTATATTTATTTAGTTTGACTTGCAATGCAACGAAATCTATTAGCAAATCTATATTTAATGGTAGGTGTACTATATTAAGGGCATTCCTCTTTAATTCTTTTAATTGCATAAATTCAATATGATACAATTTTAACAACAAATTTCATGTTCATGACATTTGCAATTTGTTGGCAATATTTACAAAACAAACGAAGTTCGAAAACGCAAACAAAGCGCGAACAGTATGCAAATACATATGCACAGCACACGCGCAGGACATGGCAGGACGCTTGCTGCGAGGCAATGGCTGAACAGGTAGTTCGAGCAGCAGCAGGAGTCGTGGGCAGGGGCACTGCAGGCAGGCCTCGCATCATTGACGCTGTCAACCGGATTAGAAGTGCAACCGGACTTTGTGCGCGGATTTGCGAGCACTGAAGAAAGGATTAAAGGTGCTGCTACCTGGACCGGTCGCTGCGTTCATTAATCCCGCGATCTGCGAACAAACCGCGGCTGCCGGGAAACTAGAGCAGCAGCGACAGCAGTGGCCCAGAGCCAGAGATTTAAAAGTGATTTAAAAGTTGCAGTGGGCGACTACATAATCCAACATTACGCACCGTGTTGCAGGATCAGGATCAGTGACTTTGATCCTGATCCGAGTGTTGATCATGTGATTAGCGCTGCTTAAGGCGGGCGCGGGCGGGTGTGTGGAGCTGCTGATTCGCAAGTTATGTAAAGTTGTCGCAAAGCCAAAACAAATGTTCCTTAAGCCGCACTCCGTACTCCGCACTCCTCAGACCTTAGTCCTCCGTGAGTCCTTAGTCTGCAAGTTCGCACATGTTCAGCGGCAGCGCGTCACGCTTGACCTTTTAATTGATGATCGTGATAATAACTGTCATCTAATTTGCCCCGAGCGCAAAGTTCAAGTGCTCTATGATAATCATACGCTGGCTTGGCCTCAACCATTGTTCAGCCAATGTCAACAGACATCCTTGAGATTGAGTCTTAGCATCCGTAGTCCTGCTTTGTTCTGCAGTGGCTGCAGTGGCTGCGGTGGTGGTGGTGGCTCGGGATCAAGATCTCATATGCAAATGCGAATCTTGCGGTTGGCTGAGTCTCAATTGATGTGCCCATGCCCAGGATTCCACACCCCAAACTCTTATTTCAGACCTCATTAGTTTTGTTTGCATTTGGCGCACTTTTCAGCTGACCTCATCGAACAGTTCCTTGAGTCTTGAGTTTTTAAGCTGATTTCATGGCATGGATGATGCGGCATTTTCTTTTGGATATATTTTTTTTTTTTCTTCTTTAGGGTTTGCCTGCCTGTATGTGGTTTCTTTTTATGCCCTTTGATCATAATTAGTTTTTCAGTTTTGTATAGTTTTCTTTTTCCAAGTGCTACTGGAGAAGCTAATTGAGATAATATTGCTTGGTTGTACATGATATATAGAGAATATCCATGAAATACTGATTGAATTATCTAAAATAGGTATTGTATAGGTAAAGTATATGGTAAACTATAAGGAATTCGTGTTTTCGAGTCGAGTCCTGGTTCACAACAAATATTCATCGAAATATATTTCTCTTATAGTCTTTAAAGAATACCCATTCCTTGCATAAATAGAAACATATTCTAAGCTATGCCAGAATCCGAATGTTTACATTGTAAATGTCTGAAAATTGCATTGGAATAAATCAAATGACAAAGTGCTCGCCAGAGATACGCCCACTTGGGTGAGAGGTGGGTAGTTGGATTCGCAGAAATGTTATGCTAAACAGCGGGCACGAACGACACATCCGTAAATCCTTTTTTAGCATGAAAAACCGAAGGATTAAAAAAGGAAACTAGAGCAACAGCGACCCACATAGAGACAAACCCGACAACACAAACAGAAACAGAAACAGAACCAGAACCAGAACCAGATAGAAAAACATGAGCATGGCGAAATAGTTGCTCTAATTTTGATTGTTTGTCCTAATGGCTACGCCGTAAAAGTAGCTGAAAAGCAACAAAAGCGTGAAGGACAACGCGAGCATTGCTGCAGGACAATTGCCCGCTTCGGTGGCTTGGTGGCCGGGTCCGTGCTGTGTTTATGATTCCCACATCTCAGCAGTTAGATGATGCTTTCACATATTTTGCATGCACCCAGGCATACCGTACCAGGTAATCAGCTATGGCCAATGGCTTAACAATGAAACTCACTGGAAAATCACGAGAAAGTTCCTCTGGACGGACAGGCGTTGACGCCTCGAAATAAGTACAACTCGAGCATCTACGGCACTGCAGGCTCATTAGACTGCTCTAGTTATGATTGCCCAAGGACTCGGCGGCACCGCGTCGACTGTGAGCGACAGAGACGGTGCGAGACAAAAAAGGCCGCGAGCTCACTTCCGCGTAATGTTGTTTTTTAGAGCCGTGCAACAACCATAAAACATTTAGTTTTTTATGGCCTGGACACAGCAGGTAGGCCGATCTGATCCCAGGACTCTGGCTGTTTTGCGGATGCGGCTGCTGTTTTTTGTCCCTTAACCCTTTCACCATTAACAAAAAAAGATCTTCCAATTCCCTTGCTTTCTCTTTCCCTCGGTGTCCTTGCCAAATTCCTGCGAAAACTGCCTACGCTATATATATTTGTGTGTGTGTGTGTGTATGTTTTTTTTTTGTTTCTAGCTAATGCCGCTCGCTTTGTGTTCTTTATGATGCATCGGTTGTGTTTTTTATGACACCCATTGTTCCTCACCTCGCAGGGCGAAAGACTCGCACTTCCTTAACCCTTTGGCGAAAGTTCTTGGCCTGTTTGCCCGAACGGGTTAAATGCAAGTCTGTGCATTTTTTATGAGTGCTTTCAAACACCGTCCACTTCCACGAATTCAGCATCCGCTCATTAGCCCTGCGAAAGGGTTAAGTTAGATGGGTTTCCTTTTACGATTGCCCTAAAAATACTCGAAAAATGAATTGGATTGCTCTGCATTTACGATTGACAAAGCTGGACAATCGATTGCCGGAGAAAACTCTTTCACTAAGCTATAACAATAAAAGAGTGGAAAATATTGTTTTTTAAAAATTTATTATTTTTATTTAAATATTTTATTTATTTACAATTTGTTTATTTTTTTTTTAATAATTTTTTTTTATTATATATATTTTAATATATTTGCAAATTGTTTATTCAAATATAATTGAAAGCGCTTTCTTTAAATAAGCTGTACGAAATATTGTAGGAACCATATAGAAGATATTTTATATATATAAAAGAAAAGTTATATTTTTGAATACTTCGCATTAAACATTTCTTCCAATATTATTTCATATTATTATATATACGTATTAGATCGTTAAAACAGTATTTTTATGGTAGGATAAAATACTTATAACTATAAAAATAATGAAATACTGAGACTGAGGCTTTATATGCTGTCTATAATATAAATATAAATAAATAAATTAAATAAAAGAAAGAAAAGAATAGTAAATGAAATCTCATATATATTGCTTAAAATTATCAATTCTCAAATCGTTTTATATACATATATATACATAGCCATATATTACATACTATTAAAAATTTAAATCCTTAAATCTGTGCAACGTCCGTTACATTATCGCTGTGATGCCACAAATCATTTTACTTCAGGATTGACGCAACAGCCCGACTCCCATTCGACTGACCATTGGGTTACATTTGTAATGCGTGTGAAATGAATAGCACTAAGTCCGCCTTGGATGTCGTGGCCGGCGCATTAGAATCCGAATGCATTTCAACAAAGGCCAGCACAATTGTAGACTGAATTTGAGTCCGTTGTGCTAAATCCCAAGCTTAGACAATTGGCAATTTGAAATAAGCGCCAAAATGTGCCGAATCTCACCCCGAATATAGCCTCAAATGCGGACCATCACCATCTAATCAGTCCGGCCGGGCAGTTACACATTTTCACACTTTCGTGAACCCTGCGGTGCAGCGACGCCAACACAGAGCCAAATGCGGATCGAGCTAGAGCTACAGCCAGAGCGAGAGCGAGAGCGGTGCCAGGGGTTGGGCAGCAGCCGTTGGCTATTGGCTGCAGCTGAAGTTGACCCCTTGTCAACGTCCAGCGGAGGTTAAAATTAATGCGAAAACTGTGAATGTGTCACAAAAATTGCGTGAATATTCGGGGTCACGCATAAGACGCTGCTTCAAGGAGGCTGTCCGAGTTGCCCTTGCTGCATAGGGGTGGCCAGGGTCAGGACCCCGGGCAGGGGCTGCAATTTTCAAATTTATTGCTACACAAACAGCAATGCTCTAAATTGTAACGATTTCGATTCGCACACACACACACAGAGTCGAGCTGTAAAAAAGGATTTTCTGTTCCATTGTTTTGCATGCAGAGAAATGGCTTTCGAGGATCACATGCGGCTTCGGTCGTGGGACTGCGGCTGCGGCTGACCCCTCGCCCCTAGCTTGACCTTTTTTCGCCTTGATTCAAAATAGTTGGCACATTTAAATAATTATTCATTGCCATCAATGGTCATCAGCGATTTCAGAGTTTCCATTGCAAATGGCATTTAATTGTTGACCCCGGCAGCAGCATATCCATCGTCCAGTTTATGACCAAATTGTAACGAATTTTGGCAAAAACCAAATTAAAATTCGGCAGCTGCTTTAGCCTACACCAGAACTATTTTTCCAACGGACTTTATCAGAGTTGGAATTTTGGGACACACAATTTTTAGGCGCCCTTCTGCATCATGATCCGAGTGGGACATATGTATATTAATTTTACAGTTATATGTTTTACGCTTTCTTTGTATGAACCGTTCCAAGCAAAACTTTTCCTTCATTCACTAACGTTAGCTCATAATATTGAATTGATTTTCTATCAGCAGAGTAGATTTTAGGATAGATTCTGTAAAAAAATAGACGTTAAACTTTTATACATTTTTAAAATTAAAAAAAAAAAATGTAAATAAAATACAAATATCAATATCCTGAACGTAACTTTAAATTAAAATATCGAACGTTCTGCTATATCGAATATCAGATTATAATAAGAGAGCTATGAAAATAATCAAACTTTTCTTCTTGAAGAAGAATTAATGAGTAATTTTTATCATAATTTTTTAATTAATAAAACCTATTAATTTGCAGAAATTTTTAAATAATTGTTTCAGCAGAATATATTTGAGATTCTAATAAAATAAATTCAGAAATTGTCTCTCCTTCTCTGTCTCTCTCTCACTCTCTCTCTCTTTGTTTCTCTCTCCCTATATCTTTCCCTCACTTCTACCCAGACAAATAAATATATATTTACTATATATTTCATATATTTACTATAAAAAAACACGCTTTTCCCAAGCATATATATATTTTTATACAACAAAAGTATAAAGCTCTATGCACATAAGGAAAATGTACATTAATTCGTTATTTCGTAAGTGCACAGCAGCAACCTGAAGATCAAAAAGATTAGCTTAATGGCCAGGCAACTGGCCTCCTGCACCTACATTTCCTTTATTTCCTGCTCCGCCTCCTGCTCCACCGCCGCGTTTAGCAGGGCCTGTAACAATATGTCGCTAATGGGAAATGTCGGCAGCCATTTTGTGCCAAAAACAAAGCCGGAAAACACAAACGAAGTGCGAATAAAAAATTGAACTGCTTACGAAAAGTAGACGGGCCTATTAGATGCAAAGCCAATGCCAAAAAGGATGAATTAGACATGCCTCCCCAGCTTGTTGCGCCAGCAGCAAAGGTATTAGCCGTAAGTCAGGCACAACAAAGACAGCATATTTTATTTTTGAATGTGCCGAAAAGGAGAGGTAACGAATGCTGAATACTCTACACAGGAAATAGTGTAAATGAGTAAATAAATAAATGCCGATTTGTATATAGATCTAATAATTATGATGTGAACTTAAAATATAGAGCTATCTATGCTAGCTTCGACATAGCATTGTTGACTCTTTACATATACAAATTTCTTTCAAATATTTAACTTCTGAGACGATTGCTTTTAAATACTCTCACACAAACACGCCCACATGTGGAATTGGCTGCTGGGTGAGTTATTGGGAGTTGGAACTCCCCGTTATGCCATGAGTATAAACACCACTGTCATTTATTTTCGTATTATCATAATGAGTACTCGTATATTTTTATGTGAATCTCTTGCTTTTTGCAGCAGGCACTACCCCTCGCACATGTGTCACACACACATACACAAGTTTCTGCGAGTGCTGTGTCTGTGTCTGTGTAAAAAAAGACGAAGATAAGCAAAAATAAAAGTGAAATACAAAAACAGCACTCGCCTTCGCCTTCGCATTCCCATTCGCATTCGCATTCGTTTCTTGTTAAATTATCACCCAAGACAGCAGCCACCCTCTCCTGTCCAGGGCCAGCTATTTATGCTGCCAACAACCACCCCCACAAGCACTCACACATACGCGTACACACCCACTCACACGTAAAGCATACGAATCGCTGGCAGCCCATTTAATTCTTTTTTTCCAAATAGTTCGTTATGTTTTTCCTTTTGCTTGCCCATGCAGGGTAGAAAATTCAGCTGAAAATGATTTTCCTGCGGCCCTTAGATCTAGAAAAAGCTGAAAATATTATACGCAAGCCCCAAGAGGCAAACAACTCAAGTTTGCCTTGCAAATATTATAATTGGTCATCGTTTGCTCTGATACCTTCTAAACATGCTTTCAATTTGAAGATTACAAATTAGCTTTATAATAGAGATTTTTTTTTTCAGTCCGCATATACTAAACACTAACAGCTCAAATACATTGATAATTTCTTTCTCTCGCCCAACTAACTCTGGGTAGAAATGACTTTTCCAGCTTTTCCAACTATTTTGTTTTTCGATTACTCGAAAGTTAGAACTCTGTAACTAAGCTTATCTTTCCTTATTTTTAAATCCCACAGAGTCAAACTACTTTATACACTCTTATTCTATGATGTTTGATCAATCTGTGACTTATAAAAAAATATTTGAATTGTGGAAGCGTTTTGTTTGAACAACTGATAAGGTGCTAAAACACATTGGCACTTGTTTGCCATTGCGGTCATTGTACTTTTTGTGATTTTCTATTCTATGGAAATTTTCGGGTAAATACAAAAAAATCAACAGTCACAATTAGTGATTGTGGTCGATTTTCTTGTCGGAGACAAAGCATATCGCTGCAATTTTATAATAAATATAGGAAATTCACTGTCATTTTCAGCCTATGAATAGTTCAATTTGTATTGACTTTAATTTAAACATATTAAGGTTAAAAGGTTACAGGGTTAATTAAAAGAATAGAGAAATGATAATTAGACATATTTTACATTAAAATATAAAACATATATATATATATATATATGTATTTATAAACTTATATACATCTATTTTCTATTTAATATGTATACATTTTCACATATTTTAAAAATATATCAACAATCAATTTTTGCTTATTGTTAATTCCTTTTTTATTCATAATTATATATTTTTAGTTATATATAAATATTATGAAACATAAATATGAAATATTTATTTATAATTAATAAAATATTTGTTTACATATTTTATATTATTAACAGTTTTATGGTTATTACTAATATTATTTATTTATTTATATTAATTATAATATTTTTTTACATATTTTATATTATTAAAGGCTATTACTATATTATTTTTTATTTATTTTTATTTATAGTAAATATAATATTTTTTACACATTTTTATATTATTAAAGCAGTTTAAGGGTTATTACTATTATTATTATTATTTATTTATTAATTTTTATTTTTATTTTTATTTTATTATATTATTATTATCATTATTATTACTATTATTAGTATTATTATTATTATTATTATTATTAGTATTATTTATTTATTTTATTTATTTATTTATTTATTTATTTATTTTTTTTTTGTCAGTCTATTCCGAAACCTTTTTAGTTGATCGAAAACATTTCACTGTATTTATGCCTTTCACCCATTCTTCATCGAATATTGTCCTACTTTATGCTCTATATAGTGCATATACTTCTGGGCCTCATCAAAAAAACCATCTCAAACATTCCACACATTCGCATTTGCTAACAGCAGCCAATAACATTTTATGGCGCACGCCATTGCTATGTGCCACACACTCAAACACACACACACACACACACGCGCACACACATACAGCGATCAACGAGTGAAAAAAGAGAAAAACTGGCAGAAAAACTAATTCCACATAATGGCCAATCTACATAAAAAAATCGCTCGACATGAAAACCAAAAATCGATGAGCGGAAAGGCAGTGAAGTAGCAATAGCAGAAAAAAAGAAGGAGAAAAAGAAGATAAAAAAAAAAAATAAATAAAACAACAACAAAAGCAACAACTGCGACTGAGTCAGAAAAATACCACCCCGCATAAATTTGCAAATAATGAAATGGTAAAAAAAATGCACACACAAACAGAAATACACACACATATATATGCACACACACACACATAGGCAGACAGACGTGCACGGCTCACCAAGGGGCGACTGGCGAATAAAGTTCCAAATCATGAAGCATACAAAATGAAAATCCACCCTCGAAAAAAGTTGCCACGTTTTTTCCTTTTTTTCATTTTGGGGGAAAAAAGAAAGCAAAAAGTATTGTAATGGTCTCTCTATGCGCGCGTGTGTGTGTGTGTGTGTGTGGGTGGGTAGGTAGGTGTGTGTGGGTGGTTGGTTACTTGGTTGCTTGTTTCGCTTTCGCTTTGTTTGCAAAACAATCAAAAGCGAACGATTCGTCTCCGCTCTCCGCCAACTGCCTGGCCGCCCCACTCCGCTCAGTGCCAGCTCGCCCGGCTGCTTCTATTACTCCTGGTCGGTGGAGCGTGGTCCTTGGAGCACATGGCTAGCGTTGGCCGCGACATTTGTCGTTGTTGGCGACATTAAATGTAGCTAGAAGTTGTTTGTATTGTACATTATATGAGATATACCCTGTAAAAATCAAACAAAGCGGGAGTCTTAACACTTAACGCAGACATTGTCTTGAGCATTGTGCGAGGTATTGCCAATTTGTTCTGCTCCTACTTTTTTCCTGCCCTTTCTTTTCGCTTCTGCCCAACGCAAAACCAATTTCAAGCATATTTTTATGAGCACTGTGAGCCGCCGTTGGCGACATGGACGCGCTCGAGGAAGGAGCAGCTTTATTTTATTTTTTAGACGTGCACGAAGACCATCTCCAGTCGCTTATAACGTTTGTCGAACTGGCGGAGCAGCCAGCTCTGGCAGACCTAGGTAATTCAGCTTGGATTGCTTGGATTCCAATTGGAAAAGTTCTCACTGAGGCACATTTACGCAGTGGGAAGTTCTTAAAATTGATGAAGATATTAAAATATATATTAAATTTGATATAGATATGAATATAGAATTAAAGTAAGTGTTACAAGATGGTAAATGAATATTTATATTCTTTAAATATAATTTTTTTTGTATTATATATATATATAATATAGCTTCGTACAAAATAATAAAAAAAAATTTCAAGTTTCTGCAATTGGATTATAAAATACTTTCATGCTATTATAAAATTTAAAAAATGAGCTTGCTTAACAAAGTCTTTGAATGATACTCCACATATCTTAGTAGTGCTTTCTACATAGTTTCTCTTCACAAAGATGTCAACATTTGGTAACTGTACGTCGTAATATTTTGTGCTGCTTTTTATGTGCCTTTTTAGCAAATTACAAAACTGCGCCATTTTTTCTGGCATGCTATTCGCACAGGACACAAAACGGTGTGCCTATAAAACAACAACAGAAATACAGCGCAAATGGCAAAGTCACACATACACACGCTCTGTGTATGTGTGTGTGTGTGTGAGAGAGAAAGAGAGAGAGAGCGCGCGAGCGAGCAGTGGGACAATTTTCAACGTTGCTCCCGAAAATATGCAACATTTTTTATATGTTTCTGCTTCACAAAGTTTTGCGTCATAAAATTTTTTTTGCTGCGGCTGCCACTTTTGTGTTGTTTTGTGGCTTTATGTGTATATGTGTGTATGGGTGTGTGCCTGTGCGTGTGTGTGTGCTTTTTATTACCCAATATGGCCGCCAAGCGTGGTGTACGTGTTTCGTTCAGTCTCAGCTTCTGCGATTGTGTGGGTTTATGAATTATATAGATTTTTATACGGTCGCATATTATTTTTGTTTCTATTTTCCTTATTTTTATTTTTATTTTTTGCCCTTCCTTTACTATCTCTTCCAGCATGCCGTTCTCTTTTTTCTCGAGCAATAAAAATGTCTTTTTATATGCGGCACTATCTGGCAGATCACCCTGCATAATGTTGGACCGTTTTTGTTTCTGTTTATGAATATTTGCTGGGCCTGAGCTTGACTTTTATGTTTTACTGGGCCGGGCTACCAAGCTGGCATTTCATTATGACACTATTCGTATATAGAATATATATGTTTTACTCGTACGCTTTGTGCGCTTTTCTCTTTTGCCTCTTGCCTTTTGCGCGCTGCTTTTGTCATTTTTGCATTAATTTCATATTTTGTGTGTGCGCTGGGCTGCCGCGCTGCTGTTTATTCCGCATAAATAATAAATATTTTTGGTTATTGCGTCTGCACGGCATTAATATTATTTTCCACACAAGCGCGCACACACACATACACATTCACACACACACACACATGCACGTTAACATCCTGCATCGTGTGCGGCAGTCGGGACAACGCATTGCCCTGAGCTTTAATTTCGGCTCATTTTTCGTTATCAAAACATTAGGCCTATGCGCATGTATTTGTTGTTTTTTTATTCTCACACATAAATATTTGCAATTAAATATGCGAAACACTCACACACACACGCCACACAATAAACAGGTCGATAGATTTCAATAGAGCCCAGGCGTTGGACACTAGCAAAATAGCCAAATATTGTTTATATGTGATTTAGCTAACAAATTTCATGCTTATCCAAATTTTCAAGTGTTTTAATTAAAAATAGCAAAGTATATTCGAAATTTTTTAAAGTAAAATATGTTGGCCCTTTATTATTATATTTTATTTATTTATTATAAATTAGAATTGATGTGAAATGGAAGCTGACTTAAAAATTGAGCACTGACAACTGGGGCCATCGGCTTGAATTATTATATATTATAGCATCATACTACATTACATTAAAAAATGTATTGCATAGTCGTTCGTATAGAATATTTCTCAAATGCGCTACTTTAGACATAATATAATTATATAGGCACTCTGTTAATATTAAAAATCCAGTTAATATTAGATATATAATAGCAAATGACTTAATCCGTTTTTCCAACTGGATTTTGGATTTAATAGTAAAAATCCCAAAACAAAATATCCCTTTGGGTAATTTGCTGCATTTGGTAATCTGGACAACAACCTTCTAAATGAGCAACACACTCTGAGCACAAATTTTGCACATTAGACACATTAAATAGGCTCAAGTGTAAAATTATTATCAAATTCTAATTCGTACATCTGTACATATACCCTTCATTGTTTGTTTACATATGTACATATTACATTTCGTAATCCGCTGTAGAAATCTCAGCGCGCCGCGTCATATTATGTATTGCCATATACACATGTGTACATACATACTTACATATGCGCATATTCATATGTATGCCAGCAAGCGCACATATTTCTGTCTGTGTGGATGTGCGATGGCGAGTGCTAGTGCACCCGGGCCAATGAACAATGGCCTTATCAATAACATAGACCCACATGTGTTTCTCGTAAGACGGACGGGTGGCCGATTGATTAAGCTTCAAGTGCCGTTGACAGCTAATCGGGTCGCATAAGGCGCGAGCAATCAAATTAATGTCTCAATTGTAATGTACTTAGCAAAACTATTTCAGCAACATCAGTGTACTTTGCTCAGAGCGCAAGATAGAACGAGAGAGAGAGTGAGTGAGAGAAGAGAGGAGCGCGTCAAGCTTGCTTTGCTGGGCGATAGAGGCGTCGCATCGCGACGCTTTGTGCTTTTCAGTGCAAACGCACCCTCATCAACTACGCCTCTGGCTATTGAGCAAATGCGCCGTTATCATTTCATGCATTTGACAACAGCAGCCAAAAGCAAGTGAGCCTCGGAGCTCTCGGCACATTGTTCAAATAGCTTCTCGCGCAGACGGTTTGCTATAAAACAGCATAGGTCATTGCAAAATACTGATAAACACACAGTGCACAACGCGAAATAGGCAACACATTTAGTTTTTTGTTGTTTTTTTTTCGCCATGGCTGAGGAGTCGAGGACAGTCGGGGAGTCCTGCATGGCAGGAGGCGTCGATCAGCTGCAGTTTTTGCGCGACAAACTGCAAAAGTTTCAGAGCAAAATCATGAGCGATTTCGACCAGCGTCTATCCTGCATGATAGAGGACGTCATGCAGGACGTGCGGCAACAGGAGCTGCGCGCACAGGAGTTTCGCCAGTTTGACACATCGCGGGGCAGGGCCAACCACGCGAGCACCACTTGGCACAATCGCCAGCAGCAGGCGTTTGCGACAACAGCGGAAAATGACGTCAGGGACTGCCCAAATGGTCGGACGCATGCCCAAAATGAGACAACGCCAAAACAAGAGCAGCAACAGCAGCAGCAGGCGCAGCAGCGACAAGATCGAGCGCGACGTCAATTGCCCGACAAGGTGTTCGTGGCGCGCGAATCGTACCTGACGGCGCTGCTGCAGGTGGAGCACATGCGCACCATCTACCACATATTCTCAATCATTCTGGTCATGTTTCTGATGAACGTCATCTTCTATGACTACTTTGTCGAGGGCCGCATCAATTTGGCTCTCGGCACGTTCCGCACGGGGCTAAAGCGTCTGCACTGGGTACTGGGCGCCTGGCTGCTGGAGCACGTCTTTGTGCTGGCGCTCTACTATGCGTTCCAGGGCTGGGCCCTGGTGCGTGCCAAGCTGCAATCACACAGTGAGCCCTGAAAGTACTTTCCCGCATCCAAAGTCTAATAAGAGTTCCAATTCCCTTCCAGAATCGCTGCAGCGCTTCTGGTCGCACAGCTGCCTAATTCTGTACATCAGCGCTCAGTTCGCCTTTGGGTATGTGTCTACCTCGCTGTGCCTGAAGTTCCAGCTGCCCTTCATCAGTGCCTGCGTGCTGCTCCTGGAGAGCACGCGGCTGCTGATGAAAATGCACGCGTATGTGAGATACAATGCGGCCCGGGTGCTGCTGGGCAAGCAGAAGGTGGACGACAATGTCAAGCTGAAGGAGGCTCGTCCCTATTTGCCGCCCCTGCGCTGCTACGTATATTTTCTGTTTGCGCCCACCCTAATCTACAGGGACACCTATCCACGCACGAAGCAGATTCGCTGGAAGTTCGCGCTCGCCCGCTTCATGGAGGTCGTGGCCATTGCCTTCTTCTATGCCTCCATACACGAGCGCCACATTCGCGAGTATTTTGGCCAGTTTGGCAAGGAGCCGATAGGGCCATCTCAGTTGATTGTGAAGGTCTTTGGCATGATGCTGCCGAGCGCCGTAATCCTCTTGTGTGGCTTCTATATGATTCTCCACTCGTGGCTGAACTTTACGGCGGAGCTGCTGCGCTTCGGGGATCGCATGTTCTACAAGGACTGGTGGACGTCGCACACCTACGATGGATACTATCGCAACTGGAACGTGGTGGTGCACGACTGGCTCTACGAGTACGTCTATAGGGATCTGTATACCTACGTTTTCAAGGGCTCCAAAGTGGTCGCCTCTCTGCTGGTGTTCATGATATCGGCGCTGGTGCATGAGCAGGTGCTGGGATTCGGACTCCAACTGTTCTTCCCCGTCATGTTTATGTTTTTCGGGGTGTTGGGCGTGGCGTTGGTGTTCCTGATGCGCAGCGCACCCAAGACACTGGGCAACATTTGCGTCTGGTTTACTCTCATTATCGGCAATGGCATCATGATCTCGCTCTATGCCATGGAGTATTATGCGAAACGAAATTGTGAACTGCGCTACGAGCACTGGACGGACTACATAACACCTGCGATCTGGCGTTGCTATCATTAGCAAAAGAATGTTTTTTATCGAATGTTAGTCTTACTACTTGTAATTTGTACACATGGCGTACGTTTCGTATATTAGGTCAATAAACTTAGGGAAAAATTCGGGAAAGGCGTTCAAATTTCGGTTTGCCTGAATGGCCACAAAGAACTTAAGGCTATAATTGTATAACAATGTATCAAAAGGTGTGGGTCCTTAACCTACTGTAAACATATTTTACATCAAGCTGACTGATGATTAACTCCAATCTTATTGAATACTGTCTAACATTAACACAGTGCTCGCTACCAACTCTACTAGCCTCTGCCTCTGGCTCGTACTCGTCTGCGTCTTCATCTGCTTTCTCCAACTAGACGCAAACATTGACATTGGCTGTTGTTGGTTGCGATGCAGATGTCTCGTCATCGACGTGTTTGCGACGAAATAGGATCACATGCGGCTCTGGCGCATGCATCATGTAGTGCACCCAGCCGGGACTCTGTTGAACTCCAAGATTACGCCATTCGGTCTCTGTCATTAAATGCGATTTGGGGACATGCTTGGCCAAGTCGGGCGGCAGAATTACGTGCCTGCAAGCGATAAGCCGAATGGTGAATAAATGTTATTGGTTATTATATATAAGATCGCTACCTGTACTCATATTTGTCATCAAAGTACTTTTCGGAATATTGAATTTGATCAGCAGGCATGGTAAATAATATTTATTTATTATTTGAGATTATAAATGTCTTTTCTTGTGGCGGTTAAACGATAAATGTTGAGCACTAAAAATCTCAGTGTTGAGAATTGTGGTAACTCTACAGAATATGATTTCTTGGCTGTTGAGCGAACTTTGTGGTTCATTTAAATTCAAGTAAATAAAAACAAATTAAATATACTGCCATTGTAAATAACTGTCATAAAAAGCACGACAAAATCAAAATCGATTTTGCCAATATTTTGATTTTTAACTATAACGATATTTAATAAGAAATGCGCATTTGAAGTTTTCACTCACTTGGTACTGTCAAAAATGACTCATTTTGGAACTGCTTATTTATGTTATGTTAACATTGCAGAGTTGCCACAGCGCATCACCGACGCGCTACGCTTGGCTTTGTTTTCTATTTTGTTTTGTTGTGCGCATAAATAATTTAATATTGTTTATTTGAATTAGCAAACTGAATAATGGATGCAACAAGTATATTGGACGATGCCAAGCTGGAAGCATTCCGAGAGCTAAACTTGCTAGAAAAGCATCGAGTTGAGAGTTTCAAGGATTGGCCCTTTTCATCTAAGTCTACATGCAGCATTAGCAAGGCAAGCGAGTTGTGAATATATTGGTAATATACAGTTTTAAAATATTCATTCCAACAATTGTGTAGATGGCTGAAGCGGGCTTTTACTGGACGGGCACCACGCGTGAAAACGATACCGCCACTTGCTTCGTGTGCGCCAAAACCCTAGATGGCTGGGAGGCAGAAGACGATCCTTGGAAGGAGCATCTGAAGCATGCCCCACAATGTGAGTTCGTTAAAATGGGTTGCGCTGAAAAGGATTTAACTGTAAGTAAATATACGCTTTAAGTAACGAACAGTATTTGGTATTGAAATGCATTTATTTATTTTCAGGTGGAGCAATTTCTGAACATTTTTGGAACTGTTGTTAAGACGAATATTTCAAAGAATATTAAGGATTTTAAAACTAAGTTTGTGAAAGATAATGAGGCCAAGCTGAAGACCTTCACGCATAATCAATCTTAGTTTCAATTTTAATATACATATTTAATAAATTACTAATCGTTTTTTTGAATCGTGAAATTTGCATTTCTGCCGCTCATTTCTTAACAGTGCGCTGTTAAAAGTCTACCAGGTGGCAACTCTTCAAAAAGTTAATCATAAATTTTGCATTAAACAAATTGTTGCAAAAATGTAGCTCGAAACTCATTTATTACAAGTATATATCCGACAAGTGTTCGGGGTGCATTTATGAAAAGGGTATAAAGTTACGTATAATGTTGAAGCATAAACTTGAGAGGCAAATGCAGGCTCTGGATCTAAGAAAAACTACATCAAATTCAATGCCGACAATTGATCAACGATTTTATGCTTTTGAATGCGAGTTAAATGAAGAACTCAAGCAGGTTGAGTTGCCTAAGGAGATTACGTGTGTTTACAATCCCGTCGAGTACGCATCAGCTTTACATTGTGCGTATCTAAAAAAGTACTTAAGTGGAACCAAAAATGTTCTATTTATTGGCATAAATCCTGGGCCAAAAGGGATGTGCCAGACAGGCGTGAGTAATATTTATTTCATAAATATGAGAAAATGTAAACATATGTTAATATATGTATATCACATTATTTGTAGATACCTTTCGGCAACGTTGGCACCGTCGTTAATAAGATGCAGCTCTCTGGTGCAGTGCAACAGCCGCCCTTGTTGCATGCTAAACGACCTGTTACAGGCTTAAATTGCAGAACTGAGGAGCAGAGTGGATTACGTTTGTGGAACCTATTTGAGGAATTAGCTGGCAGCTTGGATGTATTTTTTCAACAGTGCTTTGTCCATAACTTATGTCCTTTAGCGTTTTTTGATGAAGGGGGTGGCAATGTTACACCTGACCACCTAAAGGGCGCTTCCAAGACGTCGATACGAGACAAGTGCTTGACGACATTAGATAATCTGCTCGAACTGTTGCGGCCGCAATTTGTTGTGGCTATTGGATCGTGGGTTGAAATGGAGCTAAAAAAAAGATCGTCTTATTGTAAATCAAGCGCAACAGTGATTCGTTTAAAACACCCAAGTATGCGTGTGCCCAACAATACAAAGTGGGCAGAAGAGGCGAAAGCACTGCTGGAGGAAAAAAATCTAATCAAGTACATATGTAATAGGGTAGAAGGCTAAATATTGTGAAGCGAAGAAATGGAACTTCACCTGAAAGTGTAATATGTACATATATATGTACACATATATGTAACGTCCAATGATTTGTATTTGCTCAGGCGAATATGATGGATTTGATTAATGGAAGAAAACACGCAAATAAGCAAATTATTTGTAGTGATATTTTTGTGCTCGTCATAATAATACAATAAAAAATCACCCAAAAATGTAGAATGTAGGCTATTTATTTGTATTTATCCTAAGTATTTCATCCCTTTTCCCTTAAGCATTTCTTCTAAGTATTTCCTTTAAACCTTTTGTCTAAGTGTTTCTTCTAAGTATTTCCTTTGGGCATTTCCTCCACGTCTTTAATGCTTAGCTGAAAGATCACACAGTTCACTTCACTTTACTACACTGCTCGACTGACCCTCACCAGGCATGGGGACTAAAGAAATGCTGCGGCTGCTGCCCTTTATATCGGGTGACTTTCTCTAAGGCAATAAATTGCCCTCAAATTTTGAGCACAGTGCTAGGTAGAGCAGCTTTAATTGACCAATCGGAAGACTCTCTGCTGCGACAAGCATTTTAGCGTCGTGAGCTTCGTAGGGTTCGCTGGAGCCGAGATTTAAGGGACCAATAGGAACACTCTCTACTGCTTCAAGCATTCCAGTTTCGTTTCACTAAAATATAAATACGAAATGAATACTGCTGCATACATATAGACAACTTAAATTATCTCTAATTCTTCGTCCTTTGCTATCTGTCTATTCTATACTCATTTCAATGGACCAATTCAGCACTTCCAAATAGGCAAGATATAGTCTGAAATATACTGAGCTGGCAACACTGTTGCTGTCGCTCTCTTCTCTCCAAAATGTATACATATATCGATATATGTAGGTGTGTATGCTTGCCGGCACAGGCAGCAGCGAACAAAAAAAATTGTTCGCGAAGAGCTACCATTTCTTCTCTTCTGAAAGGAGAGTATACCAATATATACCACATTTTCATTATTAATTTTAGGGAGGGCATGAAATCGTTAATTTGTAAAATGAATACTTTTACTCGACGAGCATGCATATAGGCACACTTACAGTATGAAGTGAAATTATAGCTGTCAATGTGTTGGTAGAATGGCTAGTGCATTAACAGAGTGAAATATATTTGAATCATGGCCAGTGTTGCCACACTGTTGACGTTGAGTTGCCAATCACATTGTGACTGTGAACAGCTGATTTTTGCTTGTTATTTTTTTGCTTGCCTGCGTCGTGGCGTCGTAGTCAGTTCTGTTTTTGTTGGTCTGCGAATAAATTGCAATATTTCCATGCCAAATGGCCGCGTTTATGGAGGAGGCTCTTGTGGAAGCGAGGCGAGCACGTGACGCAGGCGAGGTTCCCGTGGGTTGTGTATTTGTGCACAACGACAAGGTAATAGCACGTGGCGGGAACGAAGTGAATGTACATCGGAATGCAACACGTCATGCGGAGTTTATATGCATCGATGCCACCTTGGCGTACTGCCGTGAAAAGCGATTGCCAGCACGCCAGGTGTTCAGTGAGATTAGCGTTGTGGTCACCGTGGAGCCCTGCATAATGTGCTCTGCTGCATTGCACACGCTCGCCGTCAAGGAGATCATCTATGGCTGCGAGAATGATCGATTCGGTGGCAAGACAGTGATAGATGTTGCCGCTGTGGTTGGCCAACAGATCAACATAACGGGCGGTGTGCGAGCGGATGAGGCAATGGCCTTACTAAAGGACTTCTACAAGGGCGACAATCCGGCAGCACCACCCGTCGCAAAGAAGAAGAAATGACTGGATCTCAGTGGAAAGACGAGAAGAGAAGAGAAAAGAACAAGCACCGTAGTCACCTTAAGCTTCAGCTTATGTAAAACCGTTTTGTATATGTTTTAATTTATTATAAACTTTAAGCATAGAGTCTAAGCTAAATATGGCGTTCAGAACGTTACATTTAATATAAATACAATTACTGCATGAAGAGCAACAAGATGTTGTGCATATAGTCGAAGGCTGTGCCAATGCAACTGTTACAGGAAATCAAAAAAACATGTTTATATCATTCAAATCGCACCATCACCAAATAATGTTACTGTTAACCCTTGTGAGACTTATTGGTATTGCACTAAAACCTAAGCTAGTCTTTTGGCTCGTCATTTGCTGCGCAAGCTGCCCCGAATCGGGGAGCGTGCGCAGCAAACAATTGCGATTGCCATTTACAATTTCTACATTAATGCTATCGATATATTAAAATGTATGTGTACGTTTTAGATGCGCAGATTGCGACGTCTGTGACCGATGTTGACCCACTCCAATGGCACACTGTTGCCCACGTTGTATGAGGCTGGATTGCAGCTGCTTAGCTTTCTAGCCGGCTCGCAACGACGGCTCACATTCCAATAGGCGAAGCCTTGCGGACAGCGATAGATTTGTCCCTCGATGTGGCCTGTTTGCTGCGAGTAGTCGCACTTCACGAAGACTTGACTGCATTCATCCTGGTTCAGCGCAAAGTGTCCCTCCTCCGGACAAAGAGGCTCTGTCGAATGAATTGGCACCTAAACAGAGACGAATTTGTGGGTTAGTAAGACTATGCGATTTGCTATATTTAACAGATACTTGCCATGTTTAGTGGCTCCGCTTCCTCATTAAACAGCTGTGTACGTGATGATCCCTTAGTGAAGCAGGCGTCATTGGGCTCTGGCTTGCCACAGCGACATGATGCCTCCTGATAGACGGTTCCATTGGGACATTGGAACAATACAATATTCAGATTCGATTCTGAGTTCTCATTGCATTGGTAAAATACGCCGCATTGCTTGGAATGTCGACGAAAGCCGGACGGGCAGACAAACAAGCTTTGGTCCTCAGTGGTTGCTGGGCAGGGAGCACTTGAGTTGTTGGATGTCTCAGGACTCGGTGTTTGTTGCTGCTCGGTGGTTGTCTCCATTGGCCTATCTGTAGTTGTGTCCTCTGGTTTATTTGTAGCTGTAGTTGTATCGTCCGGTTTATTTGTAGTTGGCTTAGTTGTAGTTGTTGTGTCAACTGGTCCACCTGTAGTGCTGTCTGTGCTGGTGGTTGTCTCTGGCTTACTTGTTGTCACTGGCTCCATGGTGGTGGTTGTCATGTCTGTCCACGGTGTTGTTGTTGAAGTCGTGCTGCCTGAGGAGCAATTGCCAGACACCTGATCAGCATAGTTACATGTGTCTAGGGATGTGTCCCAGACCGTGCCCTTCGGACAACGGAATTTATATACTTGATAAGTATCCTTGTTCTTGGTGCAGCGATAGTAAATGCTGCAGTCCTGCGGATCAGCGTGGAAGCCTTCAGCTGGACATGTGAAGTTCATTGGCGGAGCCAGAGTTGGAGGGTAGCCTGGCCCTGATCCAGTTGTCTCTGGATACATTTCTGTGGTTGGAGTGCTGTTTGGATTGTCGGTTGGCTTTGTTGGTGGCCCAGTTGGGTTCGTTGGAGAATCTGTTGGTTTCGTAACTATTTCTGTTGTTGGCTTCGTTGGTGTTTCTGTTGTTGGCTTCGTTGGTGTTTCTGTTGTTGGCTTCGTTGGTGTTTCTGTTGTTGGCTTTGTTGGTGTTTCTGTTGTTGGCTTCGTTGGTGTTTCTGTCGTGGGCTTTGTTGGTGTTTCTGTTGGCTTCGTTGGTGTTTCTGTTGTTGGCTTTGTTGGTGTTTCTGTTGTTGGCTTCGTTGGTGTTTCTGTCGTGGGCTTTGTTGGTGTTTCTGTTGGCTTCGTTGGTGTTTCTGTTGTTGGCTTTGTTGGTGTTTCTGTTGTTGGCTTCGTTGGTGTTTCTGTTGTTGGCTTCGTTGGTGGTTCTATAGTAGTTGGTGGTGTTGTGGGCGCTGTTGAAATAATTTCGGTGGTTGTTGTCTCTGGAGCTTCAGTTTGACCTGAGCAGCTCTCAACATTCTGCGCGTGATCACAAGTTTGGATGTCTGCATTCCAAGCAGTATTCTTGGCGCACATGAACTCATGCTTCGTGTAGGAGTCTCCTGTTTTTATACACCTGTAAAACTTTCGGCAATTGTTAGGATCCGGCATAAATCCTTCCCCTTCACACTCGGTACCAGGTGGCAAATTAGGCACCTTGGTTGTAGTTTCGGGCAATATCGTTGTAGTTGGCGGTTGCGTGGAAGTCGTCCACGATGTTGTGGGTTGACTTTCAGTTGTGGTTGGTCTGCTTGTTGTCGTAGTCCATAGTGTAGTCGAAGTTTGATCTGTCGTTGTTGGCTCAGCTGGAGTAGTTGTTGTGGGCTGGTTAGTTGTGGGTTGGTTAGTTGTGGGTTGGCTGGTTGTGGTCTGCCTGTCCGTTGTTGATTCTGTGGCTGGCTCCGTGGTAATAGGCGAAGTAGTTGTCACCGGCATTGCCGTTGATGTTGGATTCTCCGTGGTATTGTCACATGGACCCTTATCGGATTCAGTTGTACCATTGCCAGGGCCATCTTCGGGCTTTGGATTGCACATGTTCAAGTCGTGATTGCAGGTTTGGAGATCCTGGTCCCAAACTGTGCCCGCCGCACAATGGAACGCCACCTGGCTAAACCCGCCCTTGCCATTGCTGATGCAACGATAGAATTTCGCACAATTGTCCGGATCACCAATGAAGCCCTCAGATGTACACTTCACATTTCCAGTTGAGCTCGTTGGCCTTTGTGTGACAGGCCTTTGGGTAGTTGGTTTTTGGGTTGAGGGCTTCCCCGTCGTAGTGATCGGTTTTTGTGTTTGTGTTTGGATTGGTTTTTGCGTTGTCGCAATTATAATGGATGGTGTTGGGCTTGGGGATTGCGACGAGCCCTGATTAGGTGTAGTGTCGGTTGCGATTGGCCGTTGAGTAGTGACGCTACTGCCACAGTTTTTATCTTTGACGGCCCATGCATGATTACAAGCCTCGATCTGAGCATCCCACACAGTTCCGGGCGGACACGAAAAGGCCACCGTGTAGAAACCACCTCTATCATTGTCCACACAGCGATAGAACTTTGCACAGTCTTTATCATCGCCTAGAAATTGACCATTAATATTACAATTGCCAGAGGGTTTCGGCGAGGGTGTGGTGCTAGAGCTACTTGAGCTTGATGTTGTAGAACCAGAATTAGATTGAGAGCTTGTAGATGTCGGATGCTCTGTGGTGCTGCTTGAAGACGGCGATGTATTGATGACCCGCTTGCACTTAAGGCTCTGCATGTCAATCTGCGATGGATGGTTGCAGCTGTTGGCCTCGGGATGCCAAAGAGTATTTGGTGGGCAAGTAAATGAGACTTTCATAAATCCACCCTTTCCGTTGTCCACGCAACGATAGAATTTCGAACAGTTTTCCTTGTCGTCTAAGAAGGTTTCCTCGCTCTCACATTTCTCTGCTGGCTTGAATGGCTTCTGCGTTGTTGTTGTGGTTGGTTCCTGGTTGGATGATCCTTGATTCGAAGACGATTCCTGATTAGACGAGCCTTGGTTGGATGAAGAGCCTTGATTTGATGACGAACCTTGATTAGATGATGATCCTTGGTTAGATGACGACCCTTGATTAGAGGACGAACCTTGATTCGATGAAGATCCTTGATTGGAGGATGATCCCTGATTAGAAGATGATCCTTGATTGGAGGACGATTCTTGGTTAGATGACGACCCTTGATTAGAAGAAGAGCCTTGAGATGAGGATGATCCCTGATTAGAAGATGAGCTTTGATTTGATGAAGATCCTTGATTGGAAGACGATCCTTGATTGGAGGATGATCCCTGATTAGATGATCCTTGATTGGAGGACGATTCTTGGTTAGATGACGACCCTTGATTAGAAGAAGAGCTTTGAGATGAGGAT
This sequence comes from Drosophila mayaguana, assembly GCA_037075325.1. Taxonomy (NCBI): domain Eukaryota; kingdom Metazoa; phylum Arthropoda; class Insecta; order Diptera; family Drosophilidae; genus Drosophila; species Drosophila mayaguana. Next base: position 6,436,443 of record JBAMCG010000037.1, on the reverse strand, counting down.
GATCCTTGATTAGAAGATGATCCTTGATTGGAGGATGATCCTTGATTCGAAGACGAGCTTTGGTTGGATGAAGATCCTTGATTCGGCGACGAGCTCTGATTTGATGAAGAACTTTGAGTAGAGGATGATCCCTGATTGGAGGACGATCCTTGATTCGAAGATGAGCTTTGATTTGATGAAGATCCCTGATTAGATGATGATCCTTGATTCGAAGATGATCCTTGGTTGGATGATGATCCCTGATTAGAAGATGATCCTTGATTGGAGGACGATTCTTGGTTAGATGACGACCCTTGATTAGAAGAAGAACCTTGAGAAGAGGATGATCCTTGATTGGAGGACGATCCTTGATTCGAAGACGAGCTTTGGTTGGATGAAGATCCTTGATTTGATGAAGAACTTTGATTAGAAGATGATCCCTGATTGGAAGACGAACCCTGATTGGAAGACGAGCCCTGACTTGATGCACTTCCTGCACCACTGGCCATAGCTTTGCATTCTTCCTTCTGTACATCAGTTGGATGGTTGCAGCCCTTTGATTCGGGATCCCAAACAGTGCCTGGTGCACAATCGAAAGCAATCTTATCAAATCCTCCATTTCCATTTTCGACGCAACGATAGAAGCGCGCACAGTCCTTTTTGTCAGGCAAATATGTTTCCGAGTGCTCGCACTGGCCGTCCGGGTTTGAGGGCTTGCTTGTTGTTGAGTTCGAAGAGCTGGAGTTTTGAGCTACAGAGGAGTTGGATGTGGTCGATTGATTGCCAGAGTTCGAAGAAGATGAAGAGCTTTGATTGCTGCTCTGATTAGAAGACTGATTGCTGGAAGATGAGCCTTGATTGCTGCTCGATGAACCTTGCTGACTGCTGTTTGATGATGATCCTTGCTGGTTGCTAGATTGATTGTTACTATTGCTGGAGCTGGAGCCAGAACTGCTGGACTGATTGTTTCCGCTGGACTGCTGACTGGAAGTGCTGTTGCCCCCTTGACCTTGGCTATTTCCGCTGCTGGAAGAGCTAGATTGTATGTTGCATTGTTTCTTTTGATCTTCGGTGGGTAGAACGCAAACTTTCTCCTCTTGACCCCAAACAGTGCCAGGACCACACGTAAATGGCACCTTTTCCAAATTACCATCAATATCCTTGCGACATCTGTAGAACTTAGCGCAATCGATTTGATCGGGTATGTAGGTGTTCTCGTCCTCGCATTCGCTTGATGCCGGCTTGTTTGTCTGGTTGGCTTGATTGCTGGAGCCACTGGTCGACTGATTGCTCGATGAGTTCTGATTGCTCTGGTTGTTGCTGGATGACTGGTTGCTGCCAGAGCTTTGGTTTTCGCTATTGTTGGAGATTTGGTTGCTGGAATTCTGACTGTTGCTGGCGTTCTGGTTGCTGCTGGAAGATTGGTTGCTGCCAGAGTTCTGGTTATTGCTGGAAGATTGGTTGCTGCCAGAGCTCTGATTCGAGGAACTCGAGCTGGCTTGTTGAGTGCTACTACTCGAACTTTCTGTGCTGCTGGAAGACTGATTGCTGTTTGACGATTGTTGGCTGCTGCTCGATGTGGATGACTCCTGGTTGGCGTTTGAGCTCGATTGATTCGAGGAACTGTTGGAAGAGCTCGAGCTATTAGACGAGGAAGACATTGAGGAGCTTGTGGAAGAGCTTTGTTGACTGTTGGACGACGATGACGATGAGGTGGTATTCTGATAGCTCGATTGGGATGACTGCGTCGAGGTTTGCTCATCGCTGAGAGGATCGGCCTGATTGCGGCAGCCGCCATTAGCACGAACTTTGACTATATGGTTGCAGGACTGCAGAGACTCGTCCCAGGCGGTTCCATCCGAGCAACGAAAACCAATTTTATTATAGCCGCGCCCATTGGAGATGCAGCGATAGAACACGGTGCAGTCAATGGGATCACTCATAAATCCATCATCCTCGCACGACACACCGCCCTCCTCAGCAGCCGAGCGCAAAGATGATGAGCTCGAAAAGGATATGACTGAAACACCACTCAGGCCTGTCAGTCCATAATTTGTGGGCAACTGATTTGCAGCAGCATAGGTGTGCAGCTCCAAGGCGGCGGCGGGTGTTACGGCGCTGTTAAGCATCGCATTATGTCCATTCTGGTTATTGACGAGCCCATCAAATGGCAGCTGGCTGTCTGTTTCCCCGCCGACATCGATTTCGTTCATGTACGGCTCGCACTCTCCGCGTCCGGCCAGCATGGGGGGCAGACACAGTTGGAGGGTGCGCGAGAAGACTGTGCCCTCCTTGCAGGCGAACATGTACGGTTTGATGTAATGCTCGGAACGCTTCTCGCAGCGGTAGTAGATACGGCAGTCGTAGTCATCGGCAAACAGACCCTCCTCCGGGCAATAGAAGGCGACATCATCGGGGGCACTGCGTCCATGGGCTGACGAAGATGGAATGTCTGCAATAAAAGTCAAGCGATATACTCGTTTGTAAGTTGGATTTAGTTGGGGGCCATTGCGATTAAGCATATAAATTAATATTGTCACGCCCAGCGGCCAACGGCTCTGGCGGAGTGCATTTCAGTCAAATGCTTGTCAAAGGATACATACGTTATGTACATCTATATAGGATATGTGCTGGCAATTCAGAACCGGCCGCTGGAACAAACCATTCAACTGAAACTTCCTGTCACAAATGCCCCGCCTGAATATATTTTGCTCAATTTCATCTGACATTTTGCGCTCGACCATCTCTCCCTCTCCCTCTCTCTCTCCCTCTTGAAGCGGGATTTTTCGCGTTGTCAAAATAAAATTGATAATTTATTGTCATTCAATGGGAGAGTGTTTTTTTTTATTATGTATTTGGGATCTGCTTCTTCTTCTACTGCTGCTGTCGCGCATTCCAATAAATTTAAATGCATTTATGGCCCTTACAGCGGAACAAATTCATTTCGAAAATGAATTGTGTATTTGTTTTTTTTATTCACATAGCTCCATTGGCCGCAACAATGTTTTTTTTCTATATTTTTTTCTTTTTACCGACATGCCTTATAAACCAAATTGTTGTTGCGGCATGCAAATCTGGCAAAAACATTGTAAACGCGCGTCTAAAAATTAGACCCAACAGGGATTGGCATAAATTTGCATCAGTCACTATGCGATTTTCATTGGAGCCATGTAAGCCAAAGCCAATGCTTTATGGCCTGACGGCGTGCCCTCAGCCATACAGGTCCATTTACCCTGCCAAAATTGCCAAAATCCAGGGCCCATAAAACTTAATTATGGCAAATGTATGTAGCTCACTACTCCAGCTCAACGGAATTGCCGTTTTTTGTGCCTTTTCAAAGAGCTGGAGAAAAACACGCCGTAGCTACGGCTCAGTAAAAAATTAGATATGATTTTCCTAATTTGAAGTGAAAATCGTATTATATAATTGCCAGCAAATATTTAAGTAATGCAATAAGTTATATGAGTCACGGATCTCAGTTGCTGACTTTAGCCAGGATAAATTCGTTTTTAAATGACTTGAAACTAACTTTACTGATTTGAATAATGTACCTCGGTAGCTATTGTCTATATTCTCAGTTATACAAGACTTTTTTTTGGCTCTGCCTCGAATCGCCACTGCATAGTATGTTATAATAAAACCCAACATAAATATATCGTAATTGATTTGAAGAACTTGTTGACTGCTTTTAGAAATGCATAAAATTCAAGTAATTCAACAAATCCCATAAGCCACTTTACATAGAAACATAATATCCAATTTTAATGGAAATATTATAATATGCACAGGGCCCCAAAAGCGTCGCTCCCATTGCTCTTGGCGCGCATGGCTTTCGCCGAGTCTAAATTGACCGTTTTGTGATTTTAATTATATATGATGTTTACTTTAGAACTTATGCAAAATGAAATAAAAGGAGCGACCGCAAACTTATATGGCGCCCAGCAGGCGACAGGCGTAACGGTCCCAGGCCACAGGCTGACCGCACAGCATGTCCGCAAATAGTTTTGGATACGCCATGTTCCGGGACGAGGCTGGCACTGCCAAAATCTGTGTGTATGTGTGTGTGGGTGTGTGCGTGTAGTGTGTTGCGTTAAAATTTCAATTTGCAACATTAAAGCACATTATGGTATCGTAAATGTAGTTATTAAAGCTTAAACTATTCGCTCTTGGCTTATACGAGCCGGCACTTGATGCTCTGCCAGAGGGTAATACAATTTGCCATGTAATGTGTGTAGGTACAGGGCTCTCCTGATGCGAGTGACCCATCTGGCAGCCCTATACCTTCTGACCGAGACGGGCACTATACGCCGTAGAGGCTAAAGGCGGCCATTTGAGAAGAGTGATGCCAGCAAGTCTACTTGAACCAAATAATATGATTTTTATTGACATCAACAAAATTGTATTTTTCATTGATAAAAAAAAATAATATGGGTCCGTCGAATATGGGCAACCTTGTAGGGTTTCCAGATGGGTCACTCGTATATGGAGAACCCTGTACTATATTATAATATAGTGCCGTATATTCGTAATCTGTTTGTTTTACACATCATAATTGTCTCTATATGTCTATATGATCCTTCAATGGATCCTACATATAATTTTTTTGGTTATTATTTTAAAGTCTTCTTTAGTTTTGTACCATAATAGTATATGTGTTCAAGCATGGAAATTTATTCGGTCCTTTCTCTCTTTTGTTTATTTGGGTTTTTATGCAGAGCTTTGGTGTGCGAAAATTCTAGCTCCACATTTTAGGCAAATGGCAAATAGTAATTAAAATTGTTTCATTCATAATTAAATATTTATTGAGCATGGCCGTTGTGCTGTTATTAACAAAAACGAAAAAAGAAGAAGAAGATGCAGAGCAGTCATTTATTGCTTTTGCTTTGAAGAGAGAGGAAGCAATGGATAATTTTTCAACAATTTAAATTTAGGAAGCAAACAGAAGAGAAAGGTGCATAGAGAGAGAGATAGAGGGAGAGAGAGGGAGCGTGAGAAAGAGACAGAGGGAGAGAGAGAGACAGAGGGAGAGAGAGACAGAGGGAGATAGAGAGAGCCACAATTATTTTGTACGGCGTGAGTTCTTAAAAGTTTGAACTATATCTATATTATAAAGTACTTGACTTATTTCAGAGAAATTTGTGCATCTGTGGTAATTACAAGAATAAATATAGAACAGTTCTTATATATTTCTCCAAACTATATTGAATACTAATTAATTACTCAACATGTTATAATAAGCGATTAACTATAACAACTTATTTATATTGCAACTCACTTGGAAACGATTCTATACCTATAACTATACACAGCTTTACTTCGTATTAAAGGTAAGCAAAATAGTTATTTAAAAATTCTGTTGTATATATAATTGGTTATTATTCAAGGCGAGTTTCGCGACAAGCCTGAGCCGCGATTTGATTACCTTGGCTTGCAAGCCGACTACAGTCTAATATAATAAAACAGCTCATCCTATTCTCTTTTTGTGTAAATGCCAACGTAGACAAAATAAAAGAATTCAGATGTCAGTTTTCATTTTGCCTTGTGCATTGCATTCCGGCGAGTTGGAAGCTATTTTCGCTTTGTACAAGTAGTTGCATGTTGTAAATATGATATTTGGAATTTTGAGCTGCTGTCCAAGTTTGTCGCTCCCATGGCATCTGCTACTACAACTACAACTACTACTCCTGCTGCTGCTGCTGCTACTACTACTCCTGCTGCTGCTTCTGCTTCTGGGCTTGGTATAATTTCATTTGCGTCTGGTGGCATTTTGTCGCTAACTTTATGTTGAGCAACGTACGTGTGCGGCCAGGATGGCGTCAACAGTTTTATGGTAGATATACCAAGTGGGGCAAAGAGAGACAAAGAGAGAAGGGAGAAAGGTATGGGGAGAGAGGTGAGATGGAGAGAGTGTATGAGAAAGAGAAAGAGAGAGAGAGAGAGACAGAGAGAGAGAGAGATGGAGAGAGAAAGAGACAGAAATAAAGAGGAGGCGAATTATTTCTCTATGCCCTATTCATAAAGATTTTGATGAGCAAAGCAAGTCTGTCAAAATTTATTTATATAAAGAATATTTGAATTTTATATATCCCAAAATTTCTTTAAAATATACTTTAGCATTAATTATAAAGAAGAGCATTCGCTATAATTTAGTTTACTATTTATTTAAATTGTTTCAAGCTTTCGTCTTAAGTCCAAGAAATCTGCATGAGAAATTCTTCTGAGTTATCGTAGCTCCTACAGAGTATCTGCTAGTCGTATACGTTGCTGACTTGACTACCTAAGCTGGCTCTCATTTTTGTTTTTTATTTTTTCTGATTCTCTTAGAAGTGTGTCTTTGGCTCCGCATTAGATGCGCCAAATGACCAGCAAGAAGAAATTCAATTTATTATGCAGCTTGACTTTTTTCTGACATTCTGAGCGAGATGACAGTGCGCCTGGTGCTGTGACAGTTGCTTCACATAAAGCCTGGGATGGAAAGGGCATACTGTACGCTAATTCCAACAGCTGTCCTTGTTGAGGATTCCGTTTGCTGTTTGCCGCTCCCGTTGAGCCCTGTGTCCGCCGCTTGCCCTACTGCGATTATAGATTTTGGTATGCGATGCGGCAGCTGCGTTTGAATTTCGCGCTGCGCTGCGCTTGAACAGCTTTTAATATTGGAAATGTCCTTGAAAACATTGCAATGACCAGTGCACCGAATCCGACAACATTACTCATACGCAACGTGTGACACAGTTGCCTGCCCGTTGCCGGTTTTTTGTGCCAGCTTCCTCATTTGTCATGCATTATTCATTTTTCGAGATAGACTCGGTAAGAAATTGCTGACAGCTGCCATAAAAGATATTTAATATTGAACTACGTTTTGTCGCACACTTAAATGGAAATTGTATTTGACTTGGCAGCAATTAATTTGAGTTTCAACAACTTAAGAGCTTCAGTGCTTGTCATGTCAACTAAGTAGTTGAGATGGCACGGAATGCCTGCCTGACTGCCTCACTGCCTGCCTGTCTGCTTTCATGGCTGCCTGCTAGCCCGGCTGCTGGTAAATTAAACATAAAGCGCTTTTAGTTAGAATCACGTTCGTCTCAATTAAACTACATTAAATTCAATTAACAAGCAGCAGGAGGCTGCTGCGCAAAATATAAGCAACACTCCCATTACGGTTAGAGGCGAGGGCTCGGGCTGGCATGCCAAAGATCTCTGTATGCGAGCGACCTGACCTACTATAACTGGCAATAGAGCCAGTGACATTGTCTTTCTCGGCCGGGTCTACGTCGTCTACGTTACAATTGACTTTCATTACTTCTTACAATCATGTTGCATTATTGAGCGTTGTCACATTGGACAGGCCCGTTGAGATGGGAGAAGGGGTTGACGACTCGATGACTCAACGATCCCAAGACTCAATGGCTGCGTGCTGCACGACGCGTTAGTTCGTTCGTGTAATTAAGTTTAATATTTAATTTAATTGCATATTGTAGACATACAGTTACAACAACTACAGCAACTACAACAGCAAATGAGTCATAAAAGGACACGCGCACGCTTCGAGGCATTGCCTGGCTCAAAATTATAATGAAAGCCGGGAGCGAAAAGGCTTTCAGGCCAAGATGAGAGTATCATCGTCTTAGCCACGCCCACAACAACCAATTGGCCAACTGGCAAAGGTGAAGGCGAAAGTCCAGGAATCGCTTGTAGCCAGCGTCCTGTGTTCGTGACTTCTTAGCCCCAGCAGAGCTCCCACATACACATACATACATATATGCGTTGTCTAGCGCTTAGTTACTTTATTTTATGTTGACCTCTTTCGGCTGCATTATTATCATTGGAGTTGTGCCTGACCTGCTTATGGCCGGTTACTTTATGTTCTTGGCATGGGATTATGGCATGTTAGCAGTCAGTTTGTGTCTGGCCCTTTGGGCGTGTCCACTGTATTAAGCAAGTTGTTCTTGGCCATCTAATGAATTGCGTTCGCAACCCAATTCGCCAGCCAGGCTAATGATCTATAGCCACATGGCTGCTCCTAATGCAATAATAATCAGGCTCTTTGGCTTTCGACTCGAATTGATTCATAAACATCAAAGTTTATGTTTTATATAGATAATCAAGCGGTTTTTGTTTGCGGCGTAAACTAGCACAGGGATTAAATAAATATTTGAATAATCATATTAAATATATATTTTGATTAATATTTAAATATATATTATATAGCTACATATAAATTTTCTAATAAAGAAGTTGTTTAAGCAGAAACTAACGGACGCATTTCAAAGTCAATAATTGAGTACATTCTTTAATATATATTTAAAAACATATAATTTAAAATAATATTTTAATAAAAATTTTAAATAAATATTTGAGCAAAAATTTTAATATCAATAAATTAAATAAATTGCTAAAGAAAAAAAAAAAAAAAAAAAAATATATATATATATATATATATATATATATATATATATATATATATATATTTTTTTTTTTTTTTTTTTTCTTTAGCAATTTATTTAATTTATTGATATTAAAATTTTTGCTCAAATATTTATTTAAAATTTTTATTAAAATATTATTTTAAATTATATGTTTTTAAATATATATATATATATATATATATATATATATATATATATATATATATATATATATATATATATATATATATATATTCAAATGAATTGTTTATGAATTAAAATAAAATATTTTAGTAAATATTTTATACACATATTTTAAATAAATATTTTGATCAATTTGTTTGATTTTGATTTGTTTGAGCGAAATGTATGTCAAGCACTAAAAAATCAATAAATTAAATCAATTTTAAAATAAATATTCAAATGAATTGTTTATAAATATATTTTTTTTTTCAAAATTTTAGTAAATTTATTAAGCACATATCTTAAATAAATTTGTTAATAAATATGTTTAATACATATTTTAATAATTACTTTGATAAATATATAACAATTATTTGAAATAAATCATTTAATAAAGATATTTATGTTTATTTTTATATTTACTATAAATATATTTGATTAATGAATTACGCAGTTTCTCTTTGAGCGAAATGCATGTCAAGCATTAAAGAATCAATAAATAAAATAAACTTTAATAAAATCAAAATTCATTAAGTCAAACCATATTTTTTGTTGTTTATTTATTTAATCATTTTTATGATAATCATGTTTGCTAAATATTATTTAAATATTTTATTTATTGCTAAAAATGCAATTCGTTTGAAATTGAGTTTATAGCCCTTCGTTTATTGAAGTCTTAGCTTGATTGCAAACTGATGTATCCCAGTGTGAGGTGCTTTAATTAAAAAGTTTCAATCATATTTACGTACTCATATTTACGTACTTTGCTGCACCAAAAACGTGTCAACTTTATTTAACCGCATTAGATATTGATTTGATGCTGCAGTCTACTTGGCTATGCCCAATGTTAAAGTTGTGTTTCATTTGTTTCGAGCAAAGTTGGCCAGTTCTTGGTGGAAGCGTCAATAGCCGGCAGTTATTGGGCGTGAAAAGTTAGATATTTGCATGTTTGAGTACCTATGCTCACCATTAAGTAACAATCCCAACAATGAGTGAGTATGTGTGAGTGTGAGTGTGTGTGAGTGAGAGGATTGAAGGCAGCAGGAGTTTGTGTACAACCCACGGGATTCAATTAATTTCATTTGTAGTGCGGCGCAACGAAACGCTGCAAGCGATTACTAAACACACACACACAGACACACACACACTCGCACACAGAGACATAGGAAGCACACACACACCGACACGCCCTCACTAGCGCAAAGTTGTACTTACAATATTTTCAATTAAGCTGCAACAATACCACAAGAATAATAACAATTACAGCAGCAACAGCAACAATTTTATACACTGCAGAGCGCGCATGTGTGTGTGTGTACGGGTGGGAGCCCCATGCCACGCCCAGTCACTTTCCAATCCGCTCTCAGCCAGGGCATAGAAAGCTAAAGCAATCTTAAGAGCGGGTAGTGTGTGGGGGTTGGGCTGGGATCTCACAGGTTGCGTCTTTTGTATTACGCCGTATGCCTGAGATACGGTGGATAACAGTTAGAGCATTGTGACAGAGCACTGGCTGCCAACAATGTGGCGACACCTTCATAATTAACTTTGCCTGGTGCACTGGAGGAAGGCTCCTCTATCCATAAGTAGTTAACATATTAACAATTAGGCCAACTCGCTAAACTACGGGCCAAATGAATAGTTAACAATGATTGAGTTTCGTCGAAATTGAAAATTGATTAAGCTACTACTAGCTCTTATTGGTGCTGAAGCACTGTTGTCTCTACAATATATATAATCGGCTCAGCTTAAGCCTTGTTAATTGCATATTCAAAATGCCTATTATTAAATTATATCCAAGGCAGAGTCCTTCGCATTGCTAAGTTCACTCGCTTGCTAAGGTCAATAGCATTGTGCCTATAAACATCAATTAACAATTGTGCAGACACACCTCAGGTGTGCAACACCTTTGTAAGCTTTGAAACAAAAGGTTGACCTAAGGCCACGGAAGCTCTTAGCGAACAGCGCACTCTGCAAGAGCAGACAGAGCGGAATATGCCTTGCTGGACTAAGGTCTTGTCATAGGCCATGCAACTGCTATAAAAAAGCGACAAACAAAAACAAAAACAAGCTCAAACTGCAATTCATACTCGCGTCTTCAAGTGGAAGTTATGCACGTGTTAATTATTTATAGGAGTATCAGTTGAACTGCGACAGGAGAGCTGCAGAGCTGGAATGCCAGAGAGCTGGCCATAAGAAGCTATCGCGCTGCAAATACCTGAATACAGAATGCCTGAACTCCTGCCCAGAGTTCTCTGGAATAAATTATACAAATTATTATTTAGTCAGGCAGCTGCCTAGCAGCTCTCACACTCTCGCACTCTCGGCCAGGCTAGCCGATCCGGTTAAGGCAAAAGTTATGCGCAGACAAATCGCTTATTTAGATTAGAGCTGACAGCTGCGCAGCCGCAGAGGCAACTGCCAGAGGAGGCGGAGGCAGCTGGCTGCAATCTCGATTTACAGTCGGTTTGCTTAACAATTTTCCTGTTGCATTGGCGTCGAAGTTGTGCCAACAAGATTGTTAGCAGGACTCTGGGCGTTGCTGTAATGCCAGCTAAATGCCTAGTTAAGCTAAGCATAGCTGCTGCGTGCCTATCTCTGCTTTTGGTGTGCGATCATTTTCAATTAGCCGCTCACAGTCAGCCGCACAAGTTATGCTCCCTGTTAAATTTACTCAGGCCTGAGGCGCACAAATTACCGCTCAAGCCACATGCAATAAAACGATGTGTAAGACGGTGGCTGTGGCGAGCTGTGATCGCAGCATGGAGTGAGTATCGTGAATGATTGATGACAGCTCATATAGGAAGGGCTAGGTGGCACTTAAGGATTATTAAATGGACTCGAAACGTGCAACGAGACAGTTTTTCCACTGACTTTGTGCATTTGTCATAATAAAATTAGCATTTGGCTGGCGCCGAGCTGAATTGCCTGAGGGAAAAGTCTGCAGACAATGATTTCCCGGCAACTGCCTAGAGCTGCAACACTTATCAGCGTGTTGACAGCCATCACTACGATGCCAGCCAGCAAGAGGAAAGTGGCAAGTGGCAAGGGCAACAGCAAAAGGAGCAACAGCAACAATAACAAAGGTCTGATGACAATTTTTGCAATTTCTAATTTGCCTTTCACCCACTTGTTTCATGTGCCACTGCAGATTTCATTCCATTGATTGCGACGAGAGGTGGCAGGAGGCAAAACAGTGTATTGCTGCAGCTGTTGCTGCTCTTGCTCCTGCTGCTCCTGCTGCTGCTGCTGCTGCTGCTGCTGTTGCTCCTTGTGCTTCAGTGCTTTCCCCAGGGAGCTGTCTGTCTGCGCGCTGGCTCCTTTGGCAGGGCGCGGACGTTTACCCAGCTGAATACCACACAACATGCAAAGGAGCAATGATAGTTGGCTATATTATTATTGGAATGACTAATTCAATTTGAGCTCCCATGGGCCAGCGCACAAGTGGGTGTGGCAGCATTTAAGCCGACTATCGCTTTTCGCTTAGCTAACAAACAACGAAATGTTGACTTTTTGCTGAGTGGGCCAAACCAAATTCAAATCACGTACGGTGTCCATTGCCATTTTTTGTGCTGACCAATTTCACGCAGCTGCAACAAATCAAAAAGCGAGCAGCAAATCGAGAGGCGAGAGTCGAGAATCGAGGCGAGTCGAGCGCCGTCACAGACGGCGTCCGAGAGAAGTGCTAAATAAATTGAAAAATTCTAAATTTTAATAAAAATTGTCGCAATATGGCTATGAAATTGCCATGAGCTGCGGGCCACCGTCCGCCAGGAACAGCAGTGGCAATGGTAGCGGCAGAGACGGCTATCCCATGGCATATCCATGGCAATCACGTGATCCGCATTCGTTGCATCGCAAATTCATTTTGTATGCCAGTTCATGAAGTTAAGTGGGTATATTGGTTTTTGCAGTTTGTGCAGTTGAACATTCTAGGACCCAATTAAAGATGGACTCTTTGAGATTTAATGCACTTGCATGAGGGCGTGATAAATCACCTTTTACTATATGTATATAAATTATATTATAAATGTAAATCAACTAACACCTGTTAGACTGCAGGTTTTTAGGATTCTTGTTGAAATCACACAAATTATTTTAGTTAAAAACGAAACATATCTGTCTATAGAACAATCTTTCATCAGAACACCAAATTTATATGACCAAACGCTTACAGCTCAGCTAATGTTGAGCTGCTTAACATAGGTTTAACATATGCCAAACATATGATATCAATAACTATATCTTTCATAGTTTTTGAGATAATATGTAATAATAATATGTAATATCTTCCTTATCTTTTCCACAGCTTGCTAGGCAAGACACTATAGCTTAGATGAGTATCATGCAGTCGGCTATGCCCGATGGCAAAGCTCTTCACTGTTGCTCTTTTTGATACTAGGCGAGCATCGATTGATATGTATTTGCCAGTTTGTTAGTATGAGAGAGTTCTGATAGGTTTTTTTTTTTCAATTTTTTTCTGTTTAACGTTCTTATTGGTATTTCATACCCTCTGATCGAATATGATAATCGTGTTTACAGTGTGTATTTGGGTCTCGAATTGAACTAAATATGCAGATGATAGTAATTATTAATAGATTGCTGGCCCATCTTCTGCAGCTATAGCTACACTTTAATAGTTGTCAACAGAGGAGTTATCTGCTTAATGCTATTAATTGAGATCCGCCTATCCTGTACAGGATATCAAATAGTTGCCACCACTTGAATTGGGGCTCTGGCTGTGGCTCCTGCGGTTGAGTGTCGAGACCAAGGATTTAGTTTGTCGCCATTGAATCGGCCGCGTAAGCCCTGCTGGAATTCCCTGTGTGATTTTGTCACTCATATTTCATTGGCAGTCCATTTTTTTGTGCCTTTTTTATTTGTTGTGCGCTGAGTTGTGTTGCTCACTGTGTAAATTGCTTAAATGCGCTGCATATTTATTGCGTATTTCAATTTAATTTTAATTGATGCGATGTTGACACATATTTCAAATTTATTAAGTGCTTAAACTAGTCGAGGTATGAGCGTAAACTATATAAAATGCATATATACATATATTAAATTGACAAAATCGATATTCAACAAATGACATGATATAGATTAATAATATACGCACAGAGCACGTTCATTCAAATAAGTACAGCAGCAAAAAACCAGCCAGGGACCTGGGAAATTTCTTTTCATTGTGGCCGTGCGTACAGCATAAAAATGATAATAATTCGGGCAAAAACAATCCCAAAATTCTATAAACTGTGTTCAGCGGCAACAGCATTTTTTGCCTCGCACATTTTTAACATTTTAATTAATAATATTTTGCATGCGTCCATATCCTCTGGCCACAAAGGACATTGTGCACTTGTTTGGCAATATGATTTTGACAGATAATTAGTTTTTGCGCAATATGCCGCTGGAAAAACGTTGATAGCTCGAATAAATGAATATTTGTATGCACCTTTGACCGGCGTTAAAAAATATGTCTATCCCGATCTGAATTCAAATATACCATATTAAGAAAGATTTAATATGGCCGGTTACTTAGTGGATATAGCAAAAGATCTTCCTTTCTTGGATTTCAAATCAAATAAGGCTAGAGTTTCAGTCAAGCTTCGATTCAGCAATTGAAATTTGAAGATATATTTGGGATATGGCTTAAATGACATTTCCGTTCAATATATATTTTTTAATATGTTGTGCTAAGCGAATTGTGAATATGTTGAGAAGTAATCAGGTTACATTTACCTCGAGCTATGGCGGCGCCAATGCAAACTCCCAGCAGCAGCAATCGGCAGAGCCAGCGTATTTCCGTCGTCGTCGTCGTCGTCGTCGTCGTCGCCATTTTGTCGAGCTGCAAGAATGGCGTCATCTTTGGCGCCATTGCGTTTTATGTTGCCAAAATGTCACAACAACTGCAAAAAGAGAAGAATAGGAAGTGTTGAAACAACTGTGTGCGTGTGTGTGTGTGTATATATATATTTGTATGTGTGTGTGCGTGTAATATGCAACAGTACGAAAAGCGTTTGATTTGAATTGCGCAAACAGCTGTGCGTTAAGCGAAAGAACTATGCAAAACATTAACTTTCAATTAGAGGGCGAGGCAATCCTCAACGATCCTCTGGCTATTTTGCGCATCATAAATTCCAAATCAATTTTCCTAATTAGCAAATGTCGCTGGCAATCAAGGATGCTTTACCAGAGCTTTGGCTGGCAGCGAGCAGGAGACACAAGTGCGAGCAGAAAGCACTTTGAAGCTGCCGCAGTTAAATGAATTACGCCACGTGGCGCAGTAGCCGAGGCAGGAGCCGTGTCAGAGGGAGCAAGACCCGCAGCATCCATGTGCAAAACTAACTAGGACCGGTTCATTCTCTCTTCATTGTGCTCTGCGTTCCGCTAACACAAGCTCACTGCTAGTTGGTCATTTTGACGCCTCCTGTTTCGCTTTCATTTCCACAATTTGCACGCGCACTTCCTTTGGGCGGTCGCTTCCTTTGGCCGCTTGGCTTTTGTTTTGGCCCCAAAGCCCATTTAATAAGTTAATTGTAACTGCGTTGCACTTTTGCCGCTTTTGAATTTATGATTAGCCGCGGCGAAGGATGACGATGATGTGGGCTTAGTTGTTCGTTCCAAGTGCTTAACGCGGCTCATAGTTGGACTTCTTTTGAGGCGGCTTACAGTTATTATTATTTCTTTTTCTTTTTTTTTTTTTTTGCTTGCTCTTCTTCTACTTGGCCGTTTTGTAACTTAAAGCCAGAGCACGCGGTTCGCATAAATGTCAACTGAGGTCCTGCTGCGTTTTATGAAGTCGACTTTTATGCATTTCTAGCGCTTCCCTTTGGCTAGCATTGCCATAGGAATCCCGGGCAGCTGCTCCTCCTCCTCCTCCTCGTCGTCGTCGTCGTCGTCGTCATTATTGTCGTCTGCGTTTTTCCTGGCAGTTCTCTGCTGCTGCTGCTGCTGCTCCTGCTGACTGACTGTGCGTCAACTTCATAATAATGGCTTGCCTTGCTTTGCCCCTTTTCCTGCTGCCAACACAAAGTTTCAATACCACACAGTGGGTCCGGTTCGATTAGGGCTCGGGCATATTGATTAACTGCAATTTGTTCACTCGTTTTCAACAGTTTTTGGAACAGCCTCAATTGAATAGCTCTAATTAATTTGTAATAGCTATGATATTTCGTTATAGTTTGCGAGGGCTGTTCGGCCCACTGTCGTTTCCCTTATAGCTGCTTGACACGGCAGCTGCAACAGCAACTGCAACTGCAACTGCACTGCAAGCTGGAAAGATTCTATTAACCTAAGAAATTACGAGAAATGAAAACTTATTACGAGAAGTCATTAAGATTCAAAGAATTAAAAACTTCAAAAGTAGAAAGTGGAAATGAGGCTGGGCCAAAGCCAAGTCGGTCTTAAAGGGAAGCCCTGCGCCCCAGTCAATGGCAGTGCGCTTTGCTTTCAAGTGTTAACTGCTTGACGGCAAAAGGAAAGTCATAATTGTTAATGGGATTTTTGTTTAAACGTATAAGTGCAGCCGCGGTTACACTGAACCAAAAAAGTAAATGCACAATTCAATTTTTATTATTTCCTGCCTCCTGCAAAAGTTGTAATTTGATTAAAAATTCGGCGAGTAAGTTTGATTAAAAAACTTTTGCGTTGTCAATTTTCAAATGCTGCATATTAAATCATTTGAAAGGGCTCGCTTAATGGCTGGTCATTAAGCCAGGCACATCGAATGAGTGGAATCAGTCCGAATCGAATCAAAGCGAATCGAGTCATTATTGCCGCTCTTATCAATGATTCCTGACACTTTGGGTAACTTTGTGAGCCATGTTCCGATGTCAGCGACAACAACAACAACAAGAATAACAATAACAGCTCAAAGGCTGGCAGTCAACGTTTTTCATATTGCCTCGGCATTTTTATCAGCCATTTGCCGACTCATTAAGCAACGCCCCCCAAGTGGGCGGCGCTGCCATGTCGCTGACGGTTGGACTGAATTTTAAAAATGTCATTGGCAATTCGGTTTTACATGCTTTTAATTGACGTCGTCATGTAATGAAATTCAATTTATTCTGCACGCCGTTAATAGTAATTCATACTGATGCAGGAGGTGGTATACACTCTACAGATCGAAGTATGCACGATTCCGGCCATGACTTGAATGCGTGCGCCACCTGCGTGCACCTGTTCGCGACACACGTGCAGCTCCTGCTTCGGCTCCTGCTGCTGCTCCTGCTCCTGCTCCTGCACGTACGTGTAAGTACACGCAACAGACAGATGCTTGGTTGGCTTGCTCACATTTAAGTCAAACCCTGCTGTGCAACATGTCGTATGCGTAACGTGAGCTCAACTTCTCCAGCCTGGCGTATGAGTAATAGTTCTTGAGTTAAACGAATGAAAGTTTGCAATTAAAAACGCACAGCGAGTGCAGATGTTAAGCCACACTGATAACTATAAGAAATATTTTAAATTCACACAGTAAATGTGAATCGAATGCTTAATAGGTATTCATAAACGCCTTTCGATTCGCTTGAGTTCTTCATTTGAATAAATCCAGTAGTTACTTCACACCTTATCTTAATGCTGCTCCATATTTTCGCAGTTGTTGTTGCAATCTCGTCTCACTCGGTTAACTGGAATTGCTACCAGCCAAATAAAAACCTGTTTCTGGCTTAAACAGCGGCTAATAGCCACTTAACGCTTATATAATTTAATGGAGCAGTCAGTTGGCTCTGACTAAGCTTTAAGGTCGCGTGCCCGACACGAGTTGAATGACTTTTAGAGCGCAGAAAATCAACAACAACCAAAATAACAAATCAAATACAAATTATGGGAACAAAAGAGAAATATGAATCAAATATTACAGATTTCGGGAGACGAGTGCAATTTCAATAGAAATTAAAAATCACAGCATGCATAGAGCTGTGGCCAAGCAATTTTTAATTAAAGAATCCGCTCGCCCTCGGCCTTCGACGCGTGTCTGATGTTGATTTTGATGTCAAATCTAAATTGTTCATTTTCGCAAATATTAATTGACTTTTCATGGCTGGCACGAAACATCATTAACACAAATATAATTACGTGACAATTTGATGATTCTCCTTTTTGCCATGCACTAATCAAAAAGCAAAATTAATTACGCCGGTCCGAAACGCCCCCAACTAGCCAACCAGCCAACCACCCGAGGGATCAATCAGCAAACAGACCAAAAGGTAAACAATAAAAAGCTGGAGAGCTGGCAAATCCCGGCGATGTTTAAACAAATACAGAACCTCCAGCTGCCACGCCCCACTGACGCCAGACGAACACCAAAACAAAACAAGTAAGGAAGCTATAGTCGAGAGTGCTCGACTAGAAGATACCCTGATCCCTACAAAGAGCTGATATTCACGCACGCATAAGCACGCGCTCTGTTAACTGCGCAGTAAGCAGCGACTGCGCTGCAGCGACTGAATTTTGTTGCTGAATAATTTCTCCTGTAGTAGGACTATCTTCATGAAACTTTCAGAACGTGATCACAATGTGCAAATGTGTGTACATTTTAAAGCACAAGTCTCTAGTACTTAAAATACGTTTTTTGCAAATTGGAGGCGAAGGGGGCGTGGTATCCAAAATCTGTAAATGACAAAATCTGCGTATTAATCAGATGTATATACACACCAAATCTGAAGTCTCCAGGTCTAAAAGTATTGAAATTACGGTGAATAAACAAAATCGATTGATCGATTATTCGCGATAAAAAAGTAATCGGACGAGTTATCGAACAAAAAAGACAAACTTGTACTGCGTATGGTATACATGAGTATGCATACAAAATTTGAAGTCTCTAGCTCTTATATCTTCTGAGATCTAGGCGTTCATACGGACGGACGGACGGACGGACGGACGGACGGACGGACGGACAGACGGACAGGGCTATATCGACTCAGCTCGTCGCCCTGATCAAGAATATATATACTTTATGGGGTCTGCCACGCCTCCTTCTGCCTGTTACATACTTTTCACAAAACCATTATACCCTGATTTCCCATTTTTAATGGGATCAGGGTATAAAAAAAGGTTCACCCATGCTGCGGGTTAACTTTGAAAAATTAAAGTCCACTCGGGTCGCCGCTGAGCCAAGCAGCGCCGCATTTTTCAATGGCCAAATAATAAAGCCCACAATGTCAGCTGGGAGTTATAATCTGTTTGCCGCTTTTTCATTGCCGCCATTTGGTCATTTGCTTGGCCGTGAGGGAGGTCCTGTGACCTGTGTCCTTTTTCCTTTTCGTTCTGCTGCCTGCTCCGGCGTGCCGACGATGCGGCTAAATGAAACGTAAATTTGCAGCAATTACGCGGGTAAATATGCATTTAAATAAATTTGCATGCAATTATTTACTGCGCCAAGATCTAATCAAATTTATCAAATTGCGCTGCGCTTGTTTTATTTGTTTTCGCTCTGTGCTAATCATCTTTTCCAATGACAAGCGCAAATAATTGAAATTTTAGTAGCCCCAACAACAAACCAGATCGCACTGTTGGCTTATGTTCGGCTATATAAGTGTATGTATATATATGTATGTATGTATAAAGTAATGTATATATAGAGTCTGGCTCGTTTTGGTAATAAGCCAAAATGCTTTATGTGGCATCTCGTTTATCAACCCACAAAGCGCATCCACTTCTCTTTGTTCACATCGGCGGCTTTGTGCTGCCCTGCCTGTGCTCTATGATAAATGACCTACTAAAGCGACGCTGAATATTGATAAGCACTTTATATATATATGTATATGCATGTATATATATATGTGAAAACTACTTTTGAACACACTCATATGAGGGCTTTGTTTTGGCCACTGGGAAATATATAAACTATACATAATATGAATATATGCTATTTTAATTGCATATATTAATTAAAAATCAATTTAAGCTTTTTGTAATATAAATTAATTAAAACTGTTTATAAACTTGAATATGAACATAATAATAATTATTATTATTTTAGTTGAATTCATTCAACTCGTAGATAATTAATATTTGATAATTTAATATTTGCAATATTGACGGTATTTGATTCGTGGTATTTGTATATATTTGATATAAACATGGGCATATATATATATGTTATTCACTAAAAATATATTTATTTACTAAATATATAAATATACAATATTTAGATTCAGCTGAGTGGGCAGAGAGATATCCAATTAATTGAAATTTGTATTTCTTTTTTTCGCATGATCAGATACTCAAATATTTTCAAAAATTCTAAACAGTTTTTCAGGAATGAATATGCAATTCAGATAGTGAAATATCAATAGATAAGTCACATGTGTGTAGACTCTGGAAATAGATGTAGGCAGTTGCCAGGAGGTCCCGAAAAGCTAGTCTCCTTTCAAATTTTTGTACACACATAAAATGCCAGAGAGTGAAAGCTAAATATAATCAGAAGAGGGGCCCCGAAATTGATGGTTGCTTAGGGCTGAGGGTTAATCCAGTCTTGGATAGATGAACGCCGATAGCTTCAGAATATGTAAGAGGCGAACGCTGAGCCTCATATACTCTGAATATTCAGGAATAGATATACTAGATTTAAGGTTTGCATCTATATAAAAACTTAGACTCAGAAAAACAAAGAGTAATGCAAAATGAAACACACAGCACAGCACAGCAGTTAGATTTCTTCATGGTGCTACGAGCCGGAGCCATGGCGTATTTGCTCTCTCTCTGTCTTTCTCTCTTCTCCTTCTCTCTCCCTCTCGCTCTCACTATTCGTTGATACCAAACTAAAATTCAAAGCAGTCTTTCGCTCGCACCCTCTTCGTCTCTCTCATTATCTCCCCCTCTCTTTCTCTCTCACTCTCTCTTTCGCTCTGTCTCGCTCTCACTATTCGTAGATACCAAACTAAACACCGAAGCAGCTACGTCTTCATGTTACTACGGGTCTGAGACTGTACTCGTATTCTCTCCCCCCCCCCCCCCTCTCCCACTCTCACACTATCTCACTCTCTCTCTTACTTTCTCTTCCCCCTCTCTACTTGTTTATATGGCACTCGCGTAGGCGATTCCTTAAACTAATTTGGACAGTCATCTTTTAAGCCACGTTTAACTCTATAAATAATATTCGCATTTAAGAGGCGCTCATCGCAGCTTGAGCAGGCTAAACATGTGCCTAATTTTAAATAAACATTAACATTTGCTAGACTTCCATTGTTTCGTTTTTCATTTCTTTTTTCTGCCCCGGATTTTTGCATATTTTTTTGCAGCGAATTAAAAGGCACATAGCTTTGCTGCAGATAAGCCACTCGAAGATTTACGACTCAGTCAGAGACGAGCTGTTCTTATTTTGTTGTTTTTGCCATCGCCAGAGCGGAATTCTCAAAAATTCACGAGCTAAACTAAACGGGATGAAGGACGAGCCCGCTTGTTGGCTGCGGGGCGGGACGGTTGGACGGTTGGATGAGTGGGCGGGTGAATGGGGAGCAGAGCGAATAAACAACGCACGAGATTTTCAACGATTTGGAGTGACAAATCCGGCACGATTTGGAGCTGTCCGTGTGTCGGGCAGACGCAACTTTGTCGCAGATTTATATGCGATGTCAGTGGAAACGGTTTATCACTTTGGCCTAGGCCTGTTCGTACCTTTTGCAGATTAGAGGCCAGCAGAAGGGGCGAGCGGCAGGGGCGCCGTTGCTGGGCAGAATTGCTAACCCAATTTCGGGCACAACTCGAGCTGTGCCAAAGGTTGAATATTTCTGTAGAAAATTCCCCGTAGATTTAGTGCAATTTCATTTACTTTTGTCTTGGCATTTAGTGAGATTTGTTGGGTAGTCGACGCTGTCGCTTGAGATGGCTGAGCTCACAGTTCTGGCTGGCATTGCCAAGGATAAGGTAACATTTCAATACAATATACATATTGCAGGGCGTTTTTCGCCTCCTCGGGATTCCTTTATAACTGCTAAGAGTCTGTTTAAATATAAAATTGATCTAAAAATATCTAATTTTCTTATGTTGTCGCCCAGACAACATGCAAATGAGCTCCTAAGCAGCTTTCCACTTATTTGTCAGTTATTTATTGCATGTTTCGTAGAATTCACCTAAATTCGAATCAATATTTGTGTTTGTTTTTGCGAAATTCGAAAATGCTCATCTGGTTTTAATTTTTGAATAATGAGCTAATGAATAACAAATGTGAACAGTCTGCGCGACAATTCAATGCTAATTTTCGACTGTAGTCATTTGCAATACATTTCATTTAGCTTCTCAGACAGACAATGGAGGGGAGGCGCACTGAAACCCCCAATTTTGTCGGATTGTCCCAAATCAGCGCAAATTTGTGTTAATTATGAGCAGCTTTAATTGTATCAACTAGATATGAGTTTATTTTCATATTTATATATATTTATTTAATTATCTGTTGGTGGCTTTCATTCACTCACTCCTCCTGCTGCTGCTGCTGCTGCTGATGCCGATGCTGGCTGTTGGGAAAAAATTACAAAGAAACCTTTTTGATGTCAATCATTCAGGCGCTTAAAGAGCTGTCAGGCCCGTCTATGTCTAATAAGACGCCATTTGGTGGCGGCGTCAAAGGAATTTAAATTAGCCAAGGCAACTGTCGGTGTCGATGCAGCCGACTCCTGCTCCCGCTACGCACTTGGCGCTCTCTGCTAATGAATCATGATGCTATTATTTTATGTATTTTGTTTTCTCTCGTTTCGGTTTTTTGTTTCATTCTTTTTGGGCTACGCAACGATCCTGGTGTAATAAGCGTAAAACTTTTTGGCAGCGCGAATTTTTGGTTTTCTTTCAACTTTTTTGGCTTTTTTTTTGTGCGTTGGCGCCGCGCCGAATTTTCTGTTCAGCATTTCAACCAATTAGTTGGCAGTTTGTTGGCTTGTTTCATTGCCGCTGATTGACAGCAGTGTTTTTCTTTTTTTTTTTTTCTTTTTTTTTTGCCGTACCTTTTCCGGTGATGAGGGATGACCCAAGTCATCTAAACCTATTCGCCAGCGCCAGAGCTTAGTTAAAGCATGCCGGCATCTGCCGGCCTGGGCGTGACTCTTAGCTATTTTGCTGCCTTGTCTGCCATGAGTAGCTCCACTTTCAAATTGGCCAATTTAATGCCGAGCACCTTGCTCTCACGCCCCCACACGCACCTGCACACAGACGTGCTCATGCCCACGCCCATGCCCACGCCCACGCCCAGGCAATTGTCATTTGAAGTTGAGCTGTCAAGCTCTTACCACATCTAGCAATTTGTGCGTGTGTGTGTGTGTGTGTGTGCGTGTGCGGAGCAGAGCAGAGCCAATTTCAAGAAGTTGCACGCCCGAGTAACTATGGCAAACACTTCAGCTGCTTTTGACTTTCGTAATTCTCAATAGCCCATGTCCTTTTTAAGCGCCTGTTCGCCTCTCTTTGCCATTTTTGTGATCTGCCTCGCGCGATCCCTCTTCATTTGCCTCTATTAGTTTTGCTAAAAGCGAGAGAGCGTCCTCTTCTCCTGCTCCTAGATATGCTTAAGTGTTTCTCGTTCATCATCTATGGCCACATTCCGCACATTTGCGTTTTCAATTTGGTATTTTGAAATGCTTCGTAAGGCGATTTGCATTGTGTGCTGCGCTTCCTGCTCAGACTTGCATTCGGCTGATTGCCTTGCATAAACTGGCATACAAATTGGCTTTGAGTGTTGCAGGGCTTCTGGCAAGGTACTTCGAGCGTATTTCAATTAATTGCGGCTTAGTTTTATCTTGGCCACGGCACTGAAATGTAATTTGTTCGACGGGATTTATATTGGAAGCACTGCCGGATGCCAAGTTATTTCTTGTGTCACCTTCAATTAGGGCCAATCACTCATATGCCGCGCACAAGAAGTCAAAAGGGCCGTGTCCTGTTGGGTCCTTCCTTTGATTTGTTTAGTTTGGCAATCTTACACAGCTCGCCGTACGGCAACCAAGTGGATTAGGCGTGCTAATGACAGCTCCGGACAAATAAAATGGTGTCCTGTTTTTATGGCCCCCGCCCCCACCAGTCCCACCAGTCTCACCAGAATCAGAGGGAGCGCTAGCAACAGCACAATAGCAACAAGCCAGCAGGCGACAGCTTTTTGTCAAAATTGACATTACGTATGCGTGCGGCGTGCGGGCGGCATCGTCTGCTGACGGTCCATAAGAATATATATTGACATGGCCGTGTGCTGTGGCCCGTCCGACGTCTATCGTCGTCTGTCGTGTGCTGCTGGTACAACAGTGCGTATGATTTTTATAAATGCCGTGTCGTTGTCGAAACAGGAAGCTCACGAAGTCGATCGACATTTTCGCTCTTTGTTCTGTCTACCGTCACATAGGTATGCCATGAGAGCTATAAAAGCACACGACTTTTTTTTCACTCACGCGTGTGTGTGTGTGTGTGTGTGTGGGGTGTGTTTTGCATGGCATGATGATTCGTAGTGAAATCAATTGCTATAAATTTGTACGGCTTCTATTTTCTTTTTTTTGAGCTGACTCCTGCCTGTCCCCCTTCGGCCTCAGCAGACCCACTGAGCGCAATCAATCGACGCTCCCCCAACTCAGGCTGCCGTGCGCTGAGCTTTTCGATGCGTATTATATATAAATAGAGCGAAACTGATTTGTCAGGGTCATACAAAATATTTGCTGTGTCGATTTACACAATAATAAACAGGCATATTTTTCTATTTGTGAGCTGTTGTTGTTGTTCACAAACTCTCTGCACGTAGCGGATATATTTTGCTTTGTTGCTGCTGTTATTATGCTCATTCCTGGAGTGTGTGTTGAGGCTTACGTTCACGAATTGTCTTGCAAGCAGGACAAAGTTATATGACGTGACAGATTTTGTTGACAACAATCAAATGCTCTCAATTATGTAAGTTGATTATATTTGCAGAAAGTAGTCAAACTTGTTGGAAGTTTGTCGAAAGGTGTTGCTGCTGTGACCATATGAAGAGAGAGATAGAGAGAGACTTTCTTGACTGCAGGAAATATCTTGAAATATATGTAGAAAAGTTCACCAAGATGTTGCGCAATAATCCTTTGAAAGTTACTTTAATATTTGTACGAGGCAGCTGCAGGCACAATATTATTTTAATTTTGCTTAAATAATCATTTTTGGGATTTAATTTCAGCAGTAAAAAATATTGTTTATTGTTAAAGGGTATCTGAAGTTGAGACAACACTGGCTGGCAAGCACGTGCGCAATCTGCCTTGGTCATGATGATGATAACAAGTAAGAGGAGATGGATAAAAAACACACAAACAACAATGTGAAGCCAAGTGAAATTGCAATATGTTCCCTGGACTGGAGAGGAGCTGGAGGGCCTCGGCGTACAGGAAAAACAGCTCAGATCTTGCAGTTATGTTTAGAAAACTTTTCAGGCACGAATGGCCCGCAGCAACACGTTCCAGTTGCTCTGCTGAAATTTGCACGCAACTTGTCTGTCAGACGGCGGGCCAAGAATGAGTGGTAAATGTGGGCGCTGGCTGCCAGGCTGAATGCACTGTTTTTGCTGCCATATTTCAGCACCCTTGAGGTGTGAAATAAACAC
The DNA here is from genome assembly GCA_037075325.1 of Drosophila mayaguana. Lineage (NCBI taxonomy): Eukaryota > Metazoa > Arthropoda > Insecta > Diptera > Drosophilidae > Drosophila > Drosophila mayaguana. Next base: position 6,411,345 of record JBAMCG010000037.1, on the reverse strand, counting down.
ACACACACACACATACACTCTGTGTGTGGCTTTAAGTTCGAGGCTCCGCTTAAGTCTGGCAAGGAGAGTTTATGAAATGTTTACTCTCCTACTGCCTCTTGAACATGTCTAACTGCATAAAAGAGTTTTCTAAATAATTGTTGCTTTTTATTTGTGGCCTTTTTTTTACTAATATAGATGCAAGCCCGAGTGAATTTTAAATTAAAATATATGAATCTTACATGGTATACAAATAATTAACAATCAACAATTGAATAAAAAAGGCATTTCTCTAGCTTTGCCAATTTTAATTAAAAAAGCTTGTAATCCTATTCACATACTCGCAGTGCACACATCTGAGCTGTGGATCGAATTGTTTTCTATTTCATTTTGGCAAATATGTAAATGTTTACATAGATATCGAGAGCAAGTAAAGCACACACGCACACGCACACACGCACACTGCCACAAATATATATTGCACTTTTGCTGTTAACATTGTTTCGTATTTAATATCCGTTTTCAATTGAGGCAAAATCTTATTAGAAATTATTTCCCTTCATTAAATATTTGTTTATTGCTGGTGTGTGTGCGTGTTTGTTGTTGCTGCTGCCATTCTGTGCCATATAAAAGAGTTGAGCCAGAACAAACAGTTTGACCAGACGACCGTCTGGCCAACATATATTGTTTGTATCCCTTGCTCTCTGCCCAAATGTTAAGTCCTAAATATACGGAAAGTTTTGTTGTTGGAGGTGTGCGTGTGCTTGGCATACATGGCGTATGCGTGTTGTTGATACAGTTGATTGGCTTAACGGCGTGACCAGTTTTGTCACACAATAATTGTCTATTTTCTCACTATTTGCACGAGCCCATTCAATTAGGCAACGAGCAACTCTCCCCACCTCCATTGATTACAATGACAAAAGGAAAAGGATAATAAACTATTTGTCTTGATGTCTTAGTTGATTAAGTCACAGTTTAAACGAGTCCAAATGAAATTATCTTGAGGTCGGCTTGATAACAAATTGAAATAGAGTCATCTGCTCGCTCGCTTGGTTGATGTAAGTTTCAAGAGTTTTCTGTAAGTTTCACATTCGAAAAGCAATAAGTTCAATGCAGATGTATTTTTGCAAAAACTGTAGCTCAATTTATATTCAGGCTTCATTTTTTGCTCTTTTTGGCAGCTCTTCTGTTTGCATGTTGTTTATGAAGTCTCTAGAATTCGACGTTCAACCGTGCCTTGTTTGTTTGTCTTTCATGTTAATGGACTTTACGCTCCCGTAGACATGAGCCACACCAGAGAGACGCAGCCCAGCCCAGTCCAGCACAGCGAATTGAATGCATCGGCATACAAACATCTATGGCGCGATATATAGACACGATTTGCCCTCTCTCTGCATCTGTTTGCAGCTGACGCCGTTTTCGTTTGACTGGCACAGCGTCTAAAGTTTGTCATCAGCTCCACGCAAAATGGGGGCGCGCGTCATTTTTTAGTGAGATGTGTTTTGGCTGCCAGCCTGCCACAAATTGCAATTAGTTTTCCCTTACTTTTCTTTCTCTACTTTGTCCAACAGCTCGCCGAGCCATGTGTGTGTGACTAATATTAATAACCAAGTGGCAGCTGACGAAATATTTGCATACAATTGAAGACATGGCGGCATGGTGTGATATATCTCTGTGTGTGTGTGTGTGTGTCTCTGTGTGTGCGATGTGCGCGTCATGGCTATAAAGACAGAGCGCACATAATCATAAATAAAATACAGCACATCGCCACGCACTCACATACACGTACACACACACGCACACGCACATGCCACATGCTGCACGACAATTATTTGTGTTGCTGCAACACGCCAAATAAACATTTTTGTTGCCTGGCTGGCTTTGGCGTTGGGGCCGGGGCAGGAGCCGAGACGAAAGCCATCATAAAAATGAAATACACGGCAATATGGCTTGTTAAACATGTGCGCTGGCTGCTCCGGCAGCACTTGTCAGCAGTATTTTAATATGTATTGCCCCCCGTGCACCAAAAAGTTGCATATTAAATGCGCGCTCATAAGTAGGCAACGGGTCTCGTTTATTTATTTTCATCTCACACTTATATAGATCTCAGCTCGACCTCGCCTCTCACCTGCCCAAATGCAGAGCTGTCGAATAAATGCAAAATAATCAAAGCTCTGTTGGTGCCACCCGGCGTTGTGTGGCTGTTGAGTGTGCTCTATATATTTTATTGCATATATTCAAGTGTGATTAAACTTAGTGAAGGTATTTGAATTACAAGTTTTAAGAGAATCTAGCTGATTCTGTGGAAGCTATAGCTTTGGACTCTGCCATGGAATACCTATAGGTGTGGTATTTAAGCAAACAATTGATGAAATGAACTTTCAGCTTATCTACCGACTATCTACTATCTATATCAAAGTACAACTCTATATTTTTAATTCCATTCCATATATAATTTGATGTATATAGCTAGCTTTGCGCCAGAGTAGCTCAATCAAAAGCTCATTCACTCCTTCCACTCATTATGGATTATTAATTTCATACACACGCACACTCTCTCACATGTACTATATATATTTATATATGAGTGTGTATGTGGTGTATAATAAGTTACCAGCAGCTGTTGGGGTCGCTAGCGCTTTAAGCAGGCAACTTTATGCCAAATATGGGCTAATAAATCACACATGTGTACAACAACTATAGCAACAATATCAACAATAGCAACAACTGTATGAAATAATAACAAAACTTTTGCCATATTCTTGGCTATGCATATTTTGGCCCGCATTCGGTAGGAGTCAGTGGCTCTGACAAGCAACGGTTGATCACGCCCATCTGGCGCACTAATGAAATTCCTTTGGCCCCATCGCTGCCAACTTTTAATATCGCGCTGCAAAAGGCAGTTGCAAACGTAAACAAACATTACTGCCACGCCCACAGTTTTTAATTAAGGCCACGTAAGTCGAGCTCATTAAAAACTTGACTGGTCAGCCAATCGCAGTTTATTTACCGCCCTCTCACCCTCTTTCGTCTCCTCCTGCTTTCGAGCACCCGGCTTATCAAAGCTTGCATTTTAATTTCAGCCCAATATGTCGTTGTCACTATCATCGTTCGCGATGTCACCGTATCATAATGTCGAACGACCCTCAATATGCATTGAACAGACCAAACACAAACACACACACAAATCCACCTGCCCACACCTGATATTCTGCATATACGCACTCGCGGCTCGTTTGAAAAATATCGCTTTATTAAAATGGCTATCTGGCAAACAGCGCCATATGCAGTCCCATTGCAGCAGCAACGGCTATGCAATCCGAACAACATGTTGACAATGCACACAGTCCTGGCCATGTCCTGAGGCGTAAACGAGCCACGAACAGTAAACAAATGGCCAGCGAACTGCTGCATCAACTGGATGTAGCTGAATGCATGCATGCAAAGTGTGTGTGTGTGTGTGTGTGTGTGTGTGTGTGTGTGTGTGTGTGTGTGTGTGTGTGTGTGTGTGTGTGTGTGTGTGTGTGTGTGTGTGTGTGCGTGGGCGTTTCTAACAAGCTACTGTTTACATATATTTTTAATATATTTATTCACATATTACATTATTTTTTTAATACAAATTTTGCTGCAAACCATGTATTCCGCTCTGTTCTGAAAAATGTTTTTATACAAAATTGTACAAACAAATATTGTTTTTTCGTCAAAATGAAAATTTCATATATTTTCTAAATATGCCCAAACCAAGAATCTATAAAGTGGATCATTTCTTTGCTGTCTGGCTTAACAAACATTTGTTTTAGTAAAAATTGAAACTGAATTTTATGGTGTGTGTATTATACATAAAATTTCAAGTTCATCAATGAGTAAAGAATCGATCTGTTCAGAATCGCTATAAAATATTAGAATATGCTGTTAATCTACAAATTTGTATCTTTCTTTCATTACTTATTTGGAAAATAAAGCTTTGGTCTTTCTCATGCATATGATTTTTGTATTCAGAATAGCCGCTGTAGCTTGTCTAGGGGATTTTCCTCTGGCAGACGCGCGTGTCCCGATGCCACTCTGAATGTATTCATGGCTGGCTGTTGCCAAAAATAAAATCAACCCTTATGGGAGACCGGCAAAATTGTCCATGGCTGTTGGAACAACAATTGGCAGCTCGACTAGCTGTGAGGTGCCACATGGGCGGTGGGCGGTGTAGGTGGGTGGTGGGGGGTGTGGTGCATCCAAACAATTTGTTTTCGTTATTCTCACGCAGGCAAATAACGCTTCAATAAATAATAACATGGCGCCAATCATTCCATCTTTGTCACTCGCTCTGCTGTCGACGTCGCCCTCTCTCTGTCTATCATCATCTAAGTTGTGTAAACATTTTATAAAGCGCAATCGTGCAGAATAAATTGTATTTATTTATATAGTTATACCCTGCGTGCATTTTGAATTAATAATACGGCTTGGATTATTATTATATACAGACACAAAAATATGTGAAAATAAAATTAAAAGATACTGAAAAAATGTTTCAAATAATTACAGTTTTTTTCAGAGGGAATCCTTGTGTCATTCCCTTCTGTTGCAATGGGTATTTCGAAAACCTTACGTCTTCAATTTTGCTGGCGCAATCAGTCTTATTTATTTCCTTCCAAATAATTGTAAGTGATCATTTATTTCTGCATGAAAGTCTTTAGGCTTTAAAGTACATGGCAAGGTTGACTTGAAGGATGCATAACGGACTTATTGCTTCATTTAATTGGCAATTGGTATTTACACGGGACATAAAAGTCAATCAAAATGATTGCATGAATTGCCATGTGATGTCATCTGTGCTCTGATGCAAAGCAGACAAGTTGCACTAGACAAATTTGCATAGACAAGTGAATGAAAATAGTGTAAATTAAATACCATTCAATTAATATGAAATTTGGCCAACAATTGTTATTCAAAGTGTCTCCAAAGAACAAAGCATCGAACAAAGTTTCATAAGACATCAGAAGAGATTTTGTCTTTGAGCTACTTATGGGTTGTGAGAGAGAGAGGGAGAGGTAGAGTTAAGAACTTTTAAATAACCATATAATTACTGTTTCTTATGAAGCTCAAATCTAAAATTATAAATGTGAGCTATATGTCATATATAGATAGTAGTTAATTAACTATTAATGCACAGATTTGGGTACCTAAATACTCATGCATATTTCTATTTTCATATTGTTCCCACAAACAGCAGCATAACCGCTATAACTATGATAATTAAATTCCAAAAATAAACTATTTATCACTCAGAATTATCAAATTCATTGATGTTTTGCTTAATAGCAGTCAGCACAGTGTGCGCTAAAACGGTTTGGTTTATTTAGCTAGTATTTTGGCAGACTTTAAGATTAATTTCATAAAATAAACAAAGTTTGTGCAACAGTGTTTACCGTTCGTACATGCACATGCACATCCACATACGCTTGCGATGCATGTGTTTGTGTTTGTGTTAAGGGCTTATTGTATCTGTGAATGTGAAAGGACAACAACTATGCAGTTGTATGGACTAACCGCGGGTACTGCAATAACCACAACAAATGCAGCAACAACAACAACAACAGCGGCGATAGCGGCAGCGGCAGCAGCAGAGGCAGCGGCAGCAGCGGCAGCAGAGGCAGCGGCAGCAGAGGCAGCAGCAGCAGCAGCAGCAACAGTGGCCACAGACACAACCGAAAAACAAAAGGGCTGGCCAAAAGAGTAAATACATATACAACGATGTGGTGTGTGCGTGTGTGTGTGTGTATGTTTACGCGTGTGTGCGCCGCTGCCCAGTAGATGCGTCAAAATGAACGGAAATTGGCTTAAAAATGACAACAGCATTGTGACAACAGCAACAGCAACAAAAACAACAACAACATCGCCAACAATGAGATCAGCAAATATCAAACTATACATTTTTTTTTTCTTTTTCTGTACGTGGGCAGTTCCAAAAGTTGTAATGTGCAGATAATTAAAATAGATCGAAAAATACATTGAATTAAAAATAGTTGAGCAGATATATTATGCAAATTCTTGTATTATATTGCATAGGCCACAAATAGAAATAGATATATATATTATGGACCATACATAACTTGGTTATATCTACATACATATTTAATAAGTATAAAATATATACAGTGCGTACATTTTGTTTGCACCTTCGCTGCTCGAATATGTGTAAATTATTCGCCGACAGCTCTAGAATTTTCTCGTTTTGCTGTTTGGTTTAAGTGGTGCATTGACTTTTGCACATTATGAGCTTAAAATTGATACGGCGAATGCGCGATGCTATAACGTATGTTGGCCGCTTTCCGCTGCGGGCTGTTTTGGGTCCTTTGAGCCATGGGCCTGGGCCTCGTTTTTCCTGTGGGCATCATTTGCACAAAAATTGCAAATGCTGCTGCCAGCGAGTGCCGGACAACAAAAACCAGGCGAGGACAAAAAGTTAACTGGCATTTTAGTTTTTCAGTTGGTTTTCAATTGTCAAACATGCATGCCTTAAAACTGACATTTTCAATCTCTTCTTCTTTTATTCAGCTTGTCTATTGATCAAGTGCTTGTATACATGATATCAGTGTCCGCTCATAGAGTTTGATGCTGTGCTTAATTCAATTGTTTCAACTCTGTCGCAGTTGTTAGTTATGAAAAAGTGACTTTTAGCCAGAGGCTTTGCCATGTTGTCGACTGTGTCAGTTAGGAAATTGAATTTCGATTTTGTTTGTGCACAATATTTTATAACAATTCAATCAAAATTCAACTGAATTTATTATATACAGTTTATGGTATTATGTATTTTGTACATACTCGTACTTTATGGTTTTATGTATTTTATTAAATTCTTTTGCATTTTATCTCCAATCATATTATATGTATATATGTTTTGGCTTAATTTGACTGTGCCAACAGTGGATACTGCCTACAGCATTCCCAGAAATTAATATACATTTAATGCGCTTTCGAAATTTCAATTTTCTATTATTTGCAATTTTAATTCTTTCTGTTGTTATCCCCTGAACCCATTGAAAATGGGAAATCAGGGTAGAATGGTTTTCTTGAAATGTATGTAACAGGCAGACGGAAGCGTGGCAGACTCCACAAAGTATATATGTTCTTGATCAGGGCGACAAGCTGAGTCGATCTAGCCCTGTCCGTCTGTCTGTTCGTTTGTCCGCCTGTCCGTATATTTGAACGCGTCCATTTCAGAAGATATAAGAGCTAGATAATTGATATCAGATATCGAGTTTATCGCTAAATTCGATAAATCATCCAGTTATTTTTTGTCGATTAAAACCCTTATCGAAAAATCAGTTATAGAATTATATATCCTACATCTTTAAAGCTAGAGTTTCTCAATTTTAAACGTAGATTCATATGTATGTGTGTGTACCTATGTATGTTTTTTTTATGTTATTTACCTAAATTTAATTATATATTTTTATTTTATATACCTAAATTCAAATGAATATATATAGTACTTTTTCGGCACAGTCAAGTATTATTTGAAATACAATTTGAAGATGCTCAGCTTTGACAGTCCTTGCCGAAATATTTTATTATATAACACATATATTGTATATACATCTATATATAATATATTAAAGAATTTATTTGAGAATTCCTAAATAGTTCCGTTATTATCATAAATATATATTTCAACGATTCCTTAAAAAATGTTTGTCAATTCCACAAATTATATTTGCAATGTTTTACTCTAGAGATATTCTTTAAAAGTGCTGCCAGTCCGAAAAGGTTATATCCCAGCGTATGCCAGCCGTGTGTGCATTTGCTCACATGCTCCTCATGCAAGAGGAGTATTTTGCCAGTTCCGCGTTGTCGCTGGTTTTGCTGTTTGCCAGTGACTTGTTGATTTTACAACTTTGCAATTGAACGAGCTGCAGCGTACGAGTCAGCAAATGTTTGCCAAGAGCAGCAGCAGCGGGAGCGGCAGGAGCAGTAGCAGGCGGGGATAAATTTATTTTCAATTATGCATGAAAAATGTCGAGCAGTGGAAAATCGTAGTCGTTATGCTTATGTTCGGTGCACGCAGCACGGCTAAGAGTATCAGAATGCAACTTAAGTTGCAACGCAAACAAATGCCGGCGACATATCGCAATTTTGACAACCATGCATCAAAATATCAGTGCTATCCCCAGCTAACCATTTCCCCATTTCCGAGCGCATTCACCAACAATATATATACATATATATTTAGTTATATATGTATATGCCAGCCAACTGGAATGCGACTTCAAAGGATTGCAAATCAAGCAAGGCACGTACTTGAGCTGGAATTGAAAACTCCATGGGATATCGCCCGCTGCAGGAGGCAGCGACGGTGCAAACAGCCACTGGCCTGGCCTGCCAAGGCAGGGCGAGGGGTGCTCCGTCAGTTTAGGTTGGGAAAGTGGAAACGCAAATAATATTGAGTATGGCGACGACTTTTCCGTCTTTGTCGCCTCGCGCTACCACTGGAGACTGTTATTGTGTTTGCCCTAAAAATAACCAGAAATTGCTTGGGTCTAGATTTGTTTACACAAAGGCGTTTGAAAATTGGCAAAAATGGTCGGGAAGCTAAACAAAATAAATAAATAATATAGCGGGCGCTCGTTCACTCGTTCGCTCGTTCGCTCTAAGGCAATGGATTGCGCGTTCCCATTGACAGGCGGCGTCAGTTGTCAGTACTTTTCTTGTGGTTGATGCAAGTGTCGCCCGCTGCTGCTGTTGTTGCTGTTGTTGTTGTCAACAACTTTTTGGCAGCGTCTGACACTTGACACTTAATGTGCATCATTGCGCAGCTGACAACTTCAAGCTATTTCCGTGCTGGTGCCAGCAGCCAAGCAGCCAAGCAGCCAACCCACCCCACCCAAACAGCAGAGCATTCTGTTGTGCTCTCTAAAGTCGTAGCAGCCTCCTCTCTGCTCTGTCTCTCTCTGCTGCCATTTCAAAGCGAAAGTTTTGCATGGCCATAGAAAAAATCAAATAACAAATTGCAGCCGCAGCTGGGGAGTGGGTAAGCTCAGTGCACTCTGTGACATTTTTATGAGCAGCTGCAAAGGATTTTTGTCGTTCGCTTCTATTGCTGTTGTCTGCTTGTTTTCCACCAAAAATGTGTTGTGCGTGAAAAGTTGTGCATTGATATTCTGTCTGTTGTTGATATTGTGGCAAAGGCAAAAGCAAAGGCAAAAGCAAAGGCAAAGGCGAAAACAAAGCGAGGCTAGGCAAGGCATTTCTTAAGCAAAAGACTTCATATATCACTTGGCCACAGCTCGATCAATGCCAATCGAATTGTTGGCCGCAGGGCAGCGCACGCAAAGTTTCTTGGCCAAGGACCTGGCTGCAAAGGTGTGCGCTGGCACTTGAGAGCGGCAGCTGGCGATGCAGCCAGCCACCCAGAAGGCAAAACAGCTGTTGGTAATTTACTGCCTGGCGGCCGAAAAGAAGGCGCGTCTTTCAAAAACTTTGCTGTGGCAGCGGCAGCGGCAGCGGCATCGGCATCGGCCATACTGCGCTATGGGCAACATTTTGGCTGCTCTCTCCAACTTTCAATTAAGCTTAAAAGGACACAAGTTTGCAGTGCGCAGCCTTCTGCTGGCATATTTCAATAAGTTTTCAAACTCAGGCCCGTGCACTAAAACAACATAATTCATACTTAACTCACCAAAACAGTTTCCTGGCAACAGGGGCGTGGCAAGCGGGCAAGCGGGCAAGGAGGCGGCTGGACTGCTGCAAGTGCGCTGCAAAAAGGCAAGCCGGGAAATAAAATTGCATTAGCTGGGCATAGATTTTATTGTGAATGTATGTGTGTGTGCTGGTGTGTGTGTGTGTGTGTGTGTGTGCTGCCAAAGATTTTGGAACTGCTCATAAAATGAAATGAAATTTATGTACAGTTGCAAAGTTGTGCTGGTGCAAAAGTGCGCGGCATAAAACTTTCAAAAGCAGTCAGGATGCGGCTAAACATGCGGAGGAGGCGGCTAGGGAGTGCTGGGAGACGATAGGAGCCATCCTGACAGCAGCGCGTAATTCAAAATTCGAGTGGCAGGCGCTGGCAGCGGCAAAACCAAAGGCAGGATGCGCCCTGTGGCAGCAAACGCGACTTCCGTGTTGCGGCGAGCTCGCAACAGAGCTGAAAGCCAAAACCGAGCTCAACTCAACTGAGAACTGCGAGCTGCGAGCTGCGAACTGAGAGAGAGGAGCTTGGCCAGCCAAGTGGGCAATCTGTTTACGCCTATTTTGACTTCACTCTTTTGCCAGTTGCAATTTGATTTGGGAAAACACCAACACCCATACACACACATACACAGGCAGAGCAGCAGCCCGCCCACGCAGAGCGTTTAGTGCGGTTGCGTTAAAAATAGCTTTTCATTTAGAAATTTGCCGCAGGCCAGAGCTCACTGTCTTAGGCAGCAGCTGGCCGCATTGACAGTTTCCCATTCCCATTGTTGTTGGTTTAAATTCGTTTGGGCGCTGCGTCATTCCAAGTTTTAGACCTTCGCCAGCTCGCGCTTAAGTGTGCCTCGCGGCTAAGGCTGAGCGCGGCGCAAACTCTTGAAATCGGCTTTGATGCGTTTTTCCAATTAAGTTATTGGAATCTTGGTTAAGAATTTCAACTGTGGTTTGGCATCGGCATCGCCGTCGCCGTCGCCGTCGCCGTCGTGTTCGACCTCTGCCAAAGGTTGAGCACTTGCCGCCGATACCTATCACAGAATTGATTTTACTCTAGCTACAGAGCAAACGATTTTAATTGAATTTGTGCAAGAGCAGCTGGCAAATATGCTGTCGTGTCTGTCTGTGGCGTTGTCTCAGCCACGCTCTCAATTAAATCGTAAATATCTTACGATTAATATGATAAATCGAACATGCTACTCAAACTAATTGCAACACAAACTACTTGAGCGCTCGATTGCTGCAGTTGCAGCAACCTGATGAATATTAAATAAGGAACACTATTAAGGCATATTAAGCAATTCAAATATCAGACAAGACTACTACCGAGCAAGTAAATCTACTATAATATAATACAATAAGTAAAAATTCGAAAATAGACTAAGAAATTTATTCATAAATTGTTGTTTTATGTCAAAGTCTGAAAGACGATCCAATTATAAAGTCCATAGAGACGATTGCCTACCAAATGGCAAACTAATTGCTTTAAGTGCAGCTATGCGATAACTAACTGCAAGTTTCAAAACTCTTGTTAAATTCTTAAACATTACACACAGGAGTATTAAATCAGTTGACAGCTCTGTGGGGTAAATATCCAGGAGTTGATAATATGGGCAAAGCAACCAGCTGGTTGATGCTGAAAAATCTAATTGGCCAACTTTTGTTTATCTATGGACAAAACTGCAGGACATATCGACACTCAAGCACACACAAAGAGTGAGCAAGAGAGAGAGAGAAAGAGACACTCACAGACAATCAGAGACATTGAGACACACCCAAGTTGGCATTGTAATTACGTTTATTGCATATCCATGCAATCGAAAAAATGTTGTCGTCCTTTTGGCTAGCTTGTTTTGGCCTGCCATCTGTGCTGTGTGCCGAAAAAGACGAAAAATTGAAATACGAAAATGCCCTACACTTGGGCCAGACAGTTGGCTAAACGACATACAAACACACACACACACATAGCCAATGGGACGTGCATATTCCTGGCATTGCCGGCATGCCAGTGCGCCGAAGTATGCAACCTTTTATAATCACAGCTATGTAGAAGCCGAGATTATCCCGCAAGGAGCCCAGAGCAAGGCGCACGAGTGGACAAGTAAAGAGTATAAAAGAAATATGAAAGGCAAGAAGACGTATATAAATACATACATATATGTATATATATATATAGAAAATATTTACTGTATTTATATATAAATATTTAAAAGAAATATATATATATATCTGCTCAAATTTATATAAATCTGTACATATGTCCCACCAAATTAAGAAAGTTGTCAACTTCTTTCACTTATTTTCCTGCTGCAGCAGAGATCAACTATCAAGCCTCGGCTAGAGAGGCCAATTGCACCCTCGCCACTTATATAATGTTGCCAGCCTCTCGCACACCTTTTTGTGGCATTCAGGCCACAAAAGTATGTGATTGGGGTAAAATATGCTGGCAGTTATGCGACTGCTCTTTCAATGTCGGTATGAATGAATGTATATAAATATTTGTGCACTCGGGGGTGAGTGGGGCTGTGGCTAGGCAGGGCAGCAGCATATGACAGTCAGACAGGCAGGCAGAAATGGTCGTCGGGTCAGGCGAAGCCTTTTTGTTGTTGTTGCTGCTTTTATTTTTTTTTTATTTCTGTTTTGCAATCATAAATATTTCATACGCAATTTCATAAGATTGGACGAGGAGCCTATCCTTTATAGTAAATCAAAGTGGCTTTAAAAATTTTATGCTCCGTCTGGACATAAAAATTTGATATTGACAAATACACAAACGCACCCACACAGATGCACACACACACGCACACACACACACAGACAGTTGAGCACATTTTGTAAGTCTGAAAGTCACATTTGTATTGTTGCATTCTCAAATAATTTACTTTTGCATGACTCTTGTGCAGTTTGATTTTAATTCAATTAGATTATTTTCCAACAGAATTTTCCTGGAAAAAGTCCATGTCTATTTATTTGTCTACATTAGTTTACCCACTTATTTCATGCGTGAGGATGTCAACAAGCTCTTTAACTGCATTTGATAAGAGTTTCACTCAAATATATTTGCCATTGTCTGTGTGAGTACATATGTGTATGTGCATGTATGTATGTATGCCTCACTATTATTGCTCAAGCACATTTGCTCCAGCGTTTAGATCGCTTCGTTTACACATTTTTCAACGCATTTTAACCAACATACATCACTGCTAGTTGCTGGCTGCTGGCTGCTGGCTGCTGCTGGCTTTTTGCTTTTATTCGCCTTATGTATTGCTGTAAGACAAAGGCAAAACAACGTTTGTATGTGTTGTCAAGATGACAGAACGTTTTGCCAACGTATAAGTAGCCTGATGACGAGCACACTCCCTACTAGCACTCTATATCCTTCACATGCTTGAAACGCCCTGTCATTTGCACTACAGCAAACTGAAGCAGCCATAGAGGCTCTGCTCAACATGATTCAGAGGAGGGTGAGCCATCACACTATCTGAGAATTCTGCTGTGCTCATTTAATACTGGAGTACAAATAAGATTTTCAAAACGCAATTGACAATCCCAAGCAAGTGCTTTCGCCTCATAACGCAATCCTTGTGAATTGTTCTTCTGCAATTATTGGATTTACCAAATATCTAAGAGTGTATTTATATTGTGAAATTCTACTGAATTTATTTCTTTTATGAAATCTAATGAGTTTTTATTATTTTTCTCAATATCCATCGGCCTTGAATTTGAAATTGTGTGAATCTTTGCCGATTAAAGCTGTAAAATATTTTGGCATGGCTGAACCTTGAACTATTCCCTGATTTAATCATATTTTAAATGAATTATTTAATAAAATTTTCCCTTACTTTGGGCTCATGTTGGGAGAACAATTACGATTTTATCTTGTTTTTATGATAAATTTTAACTAAGAATTTTAATTATTTCTATATGATGTCATTGTCTAACAGATAATTACTGTCTAGGCTTGAAGCAAATATCTCTATATGAACTGCTGCATCTCTGCTTTTCGTATTTGTTATATTTAGCCAATATACTCTAATAATTTCTGCATTTTCTCATAGCCTTTAATGCTGATTGAAAAATGGTAGCAAAGCAAGCCTTTATTTCCAGCATTTGCAATTCAAGCTTAATTTGATTGGATTTTTCATAATTCTATTCATACATACATTTATATGACTCCTGTATGAAGCAGCCAACACAAATCAATACAAATAATTCATGTACAGGTGGAAATGAAGGTAAGACTTTATATTCATTTGTTGAGTTAATTGCAGCAGAGCTGCTTTCTCCTTGGTGCCTTCATTAGACATTACCAAGTTATTTGCTTCGCTCTGTCAGATGCAAGAACGCAATGCCATTCTCAGTATTTTCTGCACTTTCTCCTGAATTACAACTAAGAAAGTAGGTGAATGTGACCGACTAGGAGATGCCATGAATCAAGAGTTAATTTGAATTGCAAATTATTAATAGTAAAAAGCTTGTTTATGGTTAACTGGCAGAGACCTGCGAGTGAATATAACTCAATGCATTTACTTTATGTTGTCTGCCAAGACTCCTTCTGTTACATTCATTACCATATAACTATGATACCCGAGTTCCCATTTTCAAAGCGTATAACAAGTCTTAGCCAGGCTTCTTACTATGGCAAACGTTTTTCTCCATAATTTTATTTTACATTTAAAATCGTCTTACTAGCTTGCCTCTCAACAAATATTTTCTTATTCATATTCTGAATACAAATATTTAATAATTTTTTAAATTCTTTTCATTTTATTTTAGGACTCTAAGCTGCATACATTCTTGATCTTTAATGTCATTAAAGTTATAAATTCTAGGCAGAGGAAATTTCGTAAAATATATCAACGGCTGAGAAAACAAAACTTATTCCATATGCAAATAGCAGGCGCAGGGTGACCATTTAGAGTTGTGTGAAGAGCTTTAAATAATTGTTAAATGTGCAATTTTGTTATGCTTGGCACCGAGAATAAATTCTAAATGCAACTATTTAATAAGCATCAAGATGGCCAGCCATAAATAATCCATGCAGCATTTACAACTTATCCAATGGGCCAGGTCTAAGTTAAGGCTTTTAATTGCTTTGTTTTTCGGCTCGGCTCCTATGCATGAATGTGTGTGTGCATATATGTTACTACATACATATGCATATACATACATAAGAACATACATTATTATTCACTCCAAAAATGCAAAAACAATGCCCAAACGGAAGTGTCAGTGGCTGCTGCACTGTCTACTCAAGTGAGCTAGCAGAAGAAAAAAAAAAAAACAAAAACAACAACGAGAAAAAAACAAAAACAACAACAGCAGCAACAACAAGCTGTTCTGTTACGCTCCCAAGCTCCAACACATACCCACGTGGCTGATGTACAGCACAATGCTGCAGCGAGTCGCATTCTGCTCGAGCGTTTATGCGGACCTTCTACTGCATGGGCCAACTGGAGGCTGTTGTTGTTGTTGTTGTTGTTGTTGTTATGAATACGATGTGCCTCGTTTTGGGCCGATGCAGGGCGGAGAGGCGGGGCAGCGTGGCTGTGTGTGGGGGCAAGGGCTAAGCTGCCGGCGGGCTTGTGCAAGCGCCGGCTGAGCCATACAACTTATTTATGTTGGCAGCGTTGCGGCAAGTCCGTTCCTCTGCACAGTTGTCTGGGCCATTGTCCGGCCGTCTGACTGATTTGCATCTTCTGTGCATGCCTACTTACATACTGATGCATATATACTGCAGCAATATGCACACACGCACCCACCCACAGCCACACTCACACTCACACCCACACACACACACACGCATGCAGCAATTATTGCACTTATAAAATTGTGCTCCTTGCAGAGCAGACTCCCAGTGTGTGGCTGTGTGTGTGCGTGTGTGACGCTTCTTTTTGGGTCTGGTTTTTGGCAAGTCTCGTTGGCCCGGTCTGGCCTGGCCTCGCCTGGCTTGGCCTGGCTAGCCACCCACAGCCACCACTGACAATTATCGTTGAAAGTGCCGCCACCACCATTGTCAGCCTTCGGCCGCCCGCTCTTTGCGGCTGTCCTTTGAGCGGGTCATAATTCCTAAAATGTTTTGACTTGCACTCGCCCTTTATGCTGATTTACTGGCTGTTGCGGTTTTGTGACAAATCTGTTTTGCTCACTTGATGCGATTCCCTCACCCCCAGTCCACTCCGCTGCTGCTGGTGCTGCTGCTGCTGCTGCTGCTGCTGCTGCGGCTTAAAGTTGCCCCAAAAAGTTTCGTTATTTCGAGCAATTTAGTTTTGTATTTACACACGCTGCGGCCTAGTCATTAGGCATAAATCAGCCGACATAACATATATGTTAACTTGAGTGCAGAACTCATTAAATCACGCAATGTTCGGGGCGTGCCCAAAGTTTAAAGGGCGTTTACGCATAGATTAGGACAAGGAGTTACGCCCTTGAGCCTGTATAGCTTTTTAATGGGCTATAGCTTATAAAGCATATATATATATATATATATATATATATATATATATATATATATATATACATAAATATCGAATGAATTATAAATAGTAAATCTGATTGCGCTGACCTCTCATACGAACTGAGTTTAAAGCTTGCATGGGGCAGCAGCCAGCAGGCAGCGCCTGCATTTAATTCAATTTTCGCCTGCCCCAGTTGCGAATGGAGCTTTGGCTCATTATAATTGTGGGCCCAACAACAGTCCAAGATGGTCAAACAATAAAAAGCAGCCTAATTGCCATGGCCACGCAGTCATTTGCTAATTTATCGTCTTGCAACCTGATGAAGCTCATGCCCAGGCAGCCAGCTAGTTACAAGACCGCGGCTGGGACATGCGCCTGGGGCCATCACGTAGCCTCAACTGCGGCTCAAGGTCGTCGCTGTGGTCGTTGTCGTCGCTGTTCCAATAAGAAATTTATGCATTTTTTTTCTTGCACCCTATAGCAGAAGGTATATTGCTTTCGAACTGCATGTTGCTGTTGAAACATGCGTTAAATATATATATATATATATATATATATATATATATATATATATATATATATATATATATATATATATATATATATATATATATATATATATATAAATTAATTAAATAAAAAAAAATTGGAAAAAATTAAAAATAAATAAAATTGAATTCATTTAGTTAATTTAAAAAAATAAAAAAATAGATAAAATCAAAATTAAATGAGATTAAAAAAATGATACAAAAAAAAAAAAAATATATAAAATTAAAATTACATGAGATTAAATAAGGAAGTAAATTAAAAATAAAAATAAAATAGTATACAAAAATAAAAAAATGAATCAATTAAATTTAATTTAATTAATAAGTTAAAAATAAATTTAAGAAAAAAAAAAAAAACAGAAAACAAAATCTAATAAAAATAAAAATATATAAATAAAAATAATTTAAATCATAAATACAAAATATTAATAATATATTAGAAAAATATGTACAAAAATAAAAAACTAAACATAACAATTTAAAGTAATTGAAGTAAAAAATTAAAATATTAAGTCGACCAAGTCTTCCCATACTTGATTACTACTAAACTAGACCAACTTGTTGTTATTGCTTGGGACATGGACTGAAAAAGAAGTTATAAAAGTCGACTGAGCGCTTGGCCAGGGTGTTAATTCAAGTAAATTGCTGCAGGGTAATTGTCGTAGTAAATGTGCGCGTGCATCTGTGTGTGTGTTTGTGTGCGTGTGTTTATCTGTGGTCGATGGCCACTCCAAGAGCAATGGTCCAATGCCGCCCTGCTTTGGCCACAATGTGTCTCATTTGGGTACCAAAGAAGCATGCAATTTGCCAGCAACAGGACCAAATCATAGCCGTGGGCATCATTGTTCCGTGCCTAAGTCATTGTGAGCTGAATTTGAGCGAGGGAGGCGTGGCATGGGTATGGGCATGATCATGGGCATGTGCTGCTAGATAGAGCCGTGTAGGCAGAGCTTGTGGTTTCACCCCGTAGTCATAATTGTGGTTTTGGCTTGCAATGCAACAGCTACTGCCGATGCCGCTCCTGCCACTCCTGCTGTTACTGGTGCACTTTAAGCCAACAAGTATTTACACATCGTTAAGTTTGAATTACCCCAACAGTGAATGTATTGAGTGGAAGCTTCAACTTTCGTTTGCTTCTCAAACGCTCGTCACATTAAAGGACAAGCTGAGCGAGTCGGGGCTGGTCGAGCTCCTAGTTAACCTCCTTAGCTGCATAGCCTTTCCCGGCTCTCCTGGCATTTGGGTTCTGTTGTGAGCTCGCAAATTTTATGAGCCATGCTCTTGCATATTCTTAGCCAATTTAAAGCGCTTTTAAATCCCATAGTTTCGCATTGATGTCTTTTATATGATTTCATTTTTACTCGACTTTTTATGATGCCCGCCTTTATGCCATATCTCTGTTATACACACACGCGCATATATATATATATATATATATATATATATATATATATATACGTTTTTTAATAATATTTTTCTCTGACCCTTTCAGCTTTCTGTGTGTGTATGTGTGTGCAAGCATTGGAATTTGCGGCATCTGCGGCCTGTTGTTCCGGCTGTTGCCGTCGCTTTCGTTGCCGCTGTCGCTGCCGCTGCCTCTGTCGTTGCCGTTGCCGTTGTCGTTGCCGTGGTCATTCCGGCTGTTCCGGCTGTTGATTCACTAGTTACATACTCGAATATGCGTTTTATTATGTCAACATTGGGTCATTGTTCATCTGATGCTGGTCATATCATAACGCTTTTCTGCTGTTTTTCTGCTATTTGTTTGATTTTTCTTCCTCCTTTTTCTTTTTTTTTCATACCCCGACTTTGTTTTTTTTTTCTTTTTGGCCCTTTGTGCGGCTTTTGGCTTTGATATATTTGTTATGCTGACCATAAGCTCTGTGTAATAAATTTGCAGAGTTTTGAGCTGGTAATTGGCAGACAAATGGACCAAATCCTGATTATAAGATGAAGCCTTTGGAGTAATTTGGGTTACTCACTCATTGAGTGATTCACTCAATGAGCTTTAGTTGCCCAGAAGGAAGATTAAGAAATAGAAACTCATTTGATGTTGCCTTAAAATATTCGCCATTTCCTTGGCTCTCACACGTTGCCAGTTGCATTCATAACCTTTATTTATATGCGTCATGCCGGAAATTACATTGCTACCAAATCTAAGCAAAGACAATGCCGCCAGCCGCTGCGGTGACTCACGCCAGTTGACACCAGGCACAATGGGCTGTGACAAGACAGTTTAACTTTATCTGACTGCCGCATCCATTGGCAAAGCTGCAAGTAACTAACGCCCATTGGCCCAGCCTGTCAATTGGCAGTCCCTGTTCGATGTGGAATAAGTAGCTGAATGCAAAAGAGTAAGAGAGGCTGCAGGAGATAACTTAAATGTCATGCTTACATCTCACAAAACAAATCTGCCATTCGTACTCTGTAATAGATTAAAGTCTTTTAGCTATAAACGAGCCCAGTCGAGTCGAGTCGAGTCGAGTCGAGTCGAGTGGCTCTGGCACAGGCTGGCGCTGGCGCTGGCAATGGGCTGACATTGTCACAGTGCTCTGCCGGCTATGGGCCAACAGTGGCTACTACATTCAATGTCCGCCCAAATGAAATTGAAGAAAATTGCATTTGCACGAGAGACAATTTCGAAACAATTGCAAAACTGTCTGACAAGCTACCTGTGATGCTGCCAAACAGTTTAGCAGGTAATGCCTTATATCGATATCGTTCTATGTCCACCTTCGTATTGGCGAAAGAGACAGAGGCAGACAGTGAAAGAGAGAGAGAGAAAGAGAGAGAGAGAGAGATGGATAGAGAGAAAGACACTGCAAAGAGTCACCGTTCGTGTTTGGCAGGCAGTTTGATGCAGTTAGTTGACTATTGACTGCCAGGCCAACTCCCAACTCGAGATATCGCGTCAGTTGCAGCAATCGGGCATTGAGCACTGAGAGTTTTTGGCACAATTCAGCCATTTGGCGCAGCGTTTCCCAAGCCGGATTCAATGACCAGGAGCACTGCCATCAGCCTTTAGACTCTGGCAGCGCCATGTCCAAGCGTGGCTATAATTTTGTTAAAGGCAAACGTTGCAATGTCTGCAAAGTGGAACATGCTGCCATTGCAATGGCCAATATTCCAGCCCAGTCGATGGCATCGCACTTTTTGGTCAATACCCGAAATTGGCATACGTACACATATGTGCATGTATGCATAGCTGCATAGTTGCATAGCTGCCCGGCCAGAATGTGTTGGCAAAGCGGCTTAAATAGGCCCAGACAGCTAAGCGCTGGGGCGATGGCTAAAACGGCAAGTCAACTGCATAATTGCTTAATTTGCTTCCTGAGTTGCTATCGACCGTATTCATAAGTTGCCGGCGATGGCCTTAGTTACAGCTACGGCATATGCGCCCGGCCGGCTTCAACGTTCAGTTCGGATCAACTGGCTCTCACTGGGGCATTGCTGGCATCAATGGGAAATTGGTTGTCTCTTCAGTGTCGCATTTGGTGCAACAATTTTGTAGATTTCCCCAACCGGCTGGCCAACCGGCTGAAATACTGCAAATTTGTACAATGACAAGACGAGGTCCTGGCACGTAGCAAACACGTAGCCGAACAATCGGACAAACATTGACAGCCCAAATCCAGATTGGGTCGAGCAGCAGCCAACCTTTTGGGTTAGCCAAATTGTCAGGCATGTCTTCCCAACAACTTAAGACCTATTCGAAAAAGAAGAAGACGAGACACGAGACACGTGTTTAGCCCGTTCAGCGTGCCGCTTGCCCACTTCACACGACCGACCGCCGCGCCGGCTGCCCTCGTGTGCTGTCAAATCGCCGTTGTTATTAGATAAGGGACGGAGCAGTGGCCAAGCTTACGGCTTGGCCTACACCTGTTGCCAATTGTTGGGCTATCTGCTGATGTGTTGCCTTTGCCTTTGTTGTTGCCATCAGCAGTAGCAGCAGCAGCAACAGCAGCAGTTCATGTTTATGGCCTTGCCTCTGACTGGCCCCGTCTATTGGGGCCCCTTCAGTGGGTCTGAGTACAGGATTTTGTTCAGTTTGTTTTAAATAAATTTTACACAGAAGCTTTTATGTAGATTTTATGGTAATTGGTTAGCTGCTACCTTCGACTTGTTGTTGTGGACCCTCTCTCCATGCTTAAGCTTAGTGAATTGTTGCTCGGTCAGCCGGCCGGACAGACAAGTGCCCCGAGCTGCCTCTGCATAGCCACAAGCCGCACTTGGCTTTAAGTAGCAGCTGCAAAACGGTAACAGAATCAACGAATCGCGCTGATTCACGCTCTGAGTATGTCGAGAAACCGCACAAGAATTACATGATCAGAAGTTATTTCATTATATTTTGTTGCTCGCTCACGAGGTGTGGCCCGAAAGTCAACAGCTCGACTTTCTCCAGCTAGACAGCCACAGCAGAGACGGAGGAGGTGAGAGGTGTGAGATACAAATATGAGATACAGATGCTAGAGCAGTCAAATGTGAGCTAAGCGGCGTTAGCTAATCGCTTGCATCACTTGACCATCGCGTGTCAGCTGGCTATCTTTTTTATCGAGTTCAAGTTGAAGTTTAATTGAATAATTTGCAAACAAAGCTGCTGCTGCTGCTGCTGCTGCTGCTAGAGGCCAACAGCCAGCCGGAGTGCATTATTTGTATTTGCAGCAACAATTTGATTGTTTGTTTGTTTATTTGCTCGTTTATTAGAGCCCTGCACGCCTCGTTTGATTGTTGTTGCCCCAGTGTAATTGGGCACTCTTTAGATAAACTACTCTGTAAATAAGCCGAAGCGTACATTCATATGTTTATTTTTGGCTGCGAGTGCCTCGAATTTGGGATGGAGAGAAAGCGTCTCACTCAGCGCCAACTGTCGTAATATAGAAATTTTTGAGTGCCTGACACCAATATGACTGAGTACCAATGTCTGTGGGCTTTGTGCTTGATTGATTGAGCCGAGCTAATTAAAGCCGCAGCTATGATATCACACAAATTCCCAATACAATAATCGCAAATTGTTGCATTTTGATGGCGAGTTTTTAATTGGCTCACAGCTGCTGCTCCTTTCCGCATGTTTCTGTTCTTTAGGCCAGGCCGGAGCCAATTAATTTGCATAAAGCAGAAAATATGCAAATGGCAATGCCAATAGACCCAGAAACAAGAGCTGACCACTTGACTGGCACAAATCATGTTTACACATGAGCAGCAGCTTGGGTCCGAGGCCGAAGTGAAGCAAATTCTTTCCAGAAGCCCAGCACAGCCCAAATGCACCCACGCTGTGCGGTTGGTGGTGCTTGTGCTTATTGGCAGATAATTGACATATAAAATTAGCATAATTTTTACACCAGCCAAGTGACAAGTGAGCAGTTTCGGCCGGAGCCCAGCGGACCACGGACCAACGGACCAATGGACTGACGGACCCATGGCCCGTTGATAGCCATCGGAATACGTAATGACCAAATCGTATAGGAATCATTTCACTTTTTCCGTTTGCTTATGGCGTGCGGCCCATACTATTAATATATTAAATTGCTGTCCGGAATTTAAATTGATAAATTAGGGTTCTCATTCTGAATGAGGGGAGTGAGTGTTGTTGCCATCGTCATAAAGGAAAGCAAAGAAAGTGTAAAGCAATTAATGCGTGTGAGCTTTGGGATGAATAAGTCAACGTCTATGCGGCGTATGGGTAATCTAAGCACTCACACATATTATCCAGTAAATACTTTAATGAAAGGCTCTGGCTGCTCTCAAATATCTCGCTTCCCCAAGCTCGGGCGGTTATTAATTTAATAATGCCTCAAGCAGGCGCCAATTGTGGGTGGCGGCGGCATCCTTGATGCTCCCAAAACACAAATTAAACAGATGAAGCTCATAAACGCGAGTCAGCTGGGAGCCAGACAGCCAGCAGGGGACCGTTCAGGTGTGCAGGTGGGCCAGGGAATTCACCTGTGCACGCCTCATCGCCTGCGTCATATTAAATTGCCGATGGGCAGAGCCAGACAAAAGGATAACGCGAACATTTCAAATCCGTCAAGGACGCTCAACGCCACGCCCCTTGACTGATTTATGGGCGGCACTGAGTGGCTACCGAGTGGCTGCCGAGTGGCGGCACATACATAGTTGCCTCGGCCACTAGACAAAGCATCGAGGACATGCATAAATCGGCGCAAATGTCAAACGAGCTGTCAACATTGTTGCCGTCGCGCAACTTCCATTGCAGCTGTCAATGTTGTCCTGCGACAAACAATTTAATTTATGAAAATCGTTGAAAACTAAAGCAGAATGCCAAGCAAATTGACAAAAGCGAACAGAGCACGCAGCAGAGCTGCGAAGCACAAGAAACCTGCAAAAAGAGTCAGAATCGGCGACGACCGTGGGACAGAGGTGGAGCTGCAGAGGAAGGGTAACGATAAAAAAAGTTTCTACAGTGCTGTCGGCGCAGAAATCCTTCAATTGAAGTGCAGATATATATGTATATAAAGTTATATATATATATATATATATATATATATATAATTTTATTTTTTTTTTTTACATTTGACACTTGAGTGCGCAGTGTTGCTGCCTCTGCCACTGCCTCTGTCAGTGCCTCTGCCACTGCCTCAGCTTTTGGTAGAACAGTTTGCGCAACGAATCAAATTTAAATTTCTTGATTGTCTAGTCGAGTGGCAGTCCAAACTCGGAGACTGGAACATTGAGTTCTGCAGATCCCTTTGCGATTTGCGCATAATAATAATTTGAACGACGCGTCGACGTGCCCGGAATTGTTGACTGGTCGCTGCCGATGATGACTGGCCCCACCCCCCCTGCACCGCTGGCAGCCCAGCTACTCCCAGCCGCACTCTGGTCGCAGCGCCTCCTGTTAAAAATCATCGCAAGGGCCAAATGTCGCGCGGGCTAAGTGACTGATGGACTGCTGGCCACTGACAGGGATAGCGGCGCATGGACTGGAGATTGAAGAGTGAAGAGCGGAAAGGGGAGCGGGTATCCATAGTGGTTGCTATCTGCGTTCGCTGTCAGCGTAGCACAGCTCCAATCCATGCTGTTAAATGGAGCAAAAAGTGTTGCCCGAACAATGGTGTCAATTAAACATTACATTGTTGTTCTTCCACTATGATGGACTAAGGGATGCAGATGGCCATGATTCCTCTGGGTCACAGCGCAGCGAACCCTCGATTTTAAATGCGTGCAAGTTTTCTATTTCTTTTTCGTTCTTGTTTTCTTCTTCTTTTTTTTTTTTTTTGTGTCTTCCTGCTAGCAAATTGACTTCAACTTGTGCGTGTCTTGGGCTGCTCAACAATAAAAGTCTATTAAAGCGCTGTAGTTTAATGGCTTTGTTTGGCTCTCAGCTACATTTTGGACTTTGAGGTTTGCCTTCCCCCTCCCTCTCTCTCTATTTCTCTCCGCCTCTCTCTATATCTCTTACGCTGCCCGTTTTGATTGAGCTGCGAGCGCTGACTTACAGCCCTTTCGGTTTTTACAGCGCGCAGGAGTCTTCTAACTGGGTCCTTTTTTATGGCACGGGCCGCGCTGATGAAGGCTTTAGAGTGACATAAAATGGGATAAATGCCGCTGCGTGGGGCACTCGTTTGGCTAGACGCACAACTGGACCTTTTAGTGGCAGTGGAAAGGTTGCCTCGTTTTCATTTCATTTCAGTTCAGTTAATGTGGCAAGTGGTTATAGGTGTGTGTGTGTGTGTGTGTGCCTGGCTGCTTGTGTGTGTGCAAATTTGATGACACTTAAAGCGGCACAAATTCTATGAAAGCTTTTACATTACTTAATCAATTAGGCACAAATTTAGCAGCAATTAAATTTTATGAATTCGTTCTCTTTCTCAAAAAAATAAATTGTAAACTTCTATGGGTTTAGAATTTTTGCTTTTATCAATTAATAGCCCATTGTTTTATTTATTTTTTCACTCACCGACTTGGCTCTACCTTAGATTTTTTACAATCTAATTGATTAATCTCTTAATATCTTCAATTGATCAACACTTTTGATTCTTTGCACACAAAATTCGCAAGTCGCTTTTCACTTAAAGCACGTATATGTATATATCTGTTTGCTTCTTGGCTTGGTTTATTTCGCACACTGCACAGACGCGTTACACATATCCTGCCGCAGGATAACCGCGCACAAATCCAGACCTCAACTGGAACGGCGCACGCGTGACCGAGATGAGAGTTTGCTGAATGGCGGCAGGGCGACGTTCTTATATACCCTCGTGTCCCTCGCTTGGCGCAAATTTCTTTTGGCCTCTGCGGCCGCTGCTGATGATGACTGATAATGCCCATGATGATGATGATAATGATGTTCTTGTAGCGGCAGCGACTGCGACTGCGCTGCCGGCGCAACTGTTTCTCAACTGAGACGTTCGCAATTTTCACTGCTCTTCATGCCGTTCTGAGCAAAAGCCCTGCGTCGCTGCCCGCGTCGCTGTCGGCAGCGTTACGACGTCGCTGTCGACGTCGCATAAATTGTAAGCGAGCCTCTGCTTCTAAAGGGGTATTCTCAAGACGCTGACGTCGCTGCCGCGACTTGTCTTTACGAATTACGCTCGCTCTCTCTCCCTCTCTCTCTCGCTCTCTCTCAGCGTTTCTGGTTTCTGCCGGCTGCTTCTTTGGCCAAAAGCGGGCAAAAAGTCTTGTTGGTCAACAGTGCTGGCTTTTTTGGCGCTGTCTTTGCGTTTCTTGATTGGTCAACCAGCAGCCGCGGCTGCGGCAGCTCCCCTTGTCTGCGACTGCGACTGCGACTGGGATTGCCCTCAGCTGTGTTTGTTTAGCTTGACTTTGCGTCAATTCGCAGTTACTCATTTCGCTTTGGCTTTTGTTTTGCTCTCGGCCGGTCTGATTTATGGCGGAAAATTATTGTTTTTGTTATTGTTCGCGTAACGTATAGCTCGTCGGCGGCTCGGCCGATGCAACATGTGATTCATGTGCCTTAATTAGATGAACATAAAGTGCTTGGTGTTAAAACCGCTGAAGCCTAAATTTGGCTGGGGTTCGTTGAACCAGCCTCCAGCTCCTAGAGTTCCGCTGTCTTCTCTAAATCGCTCGAGCCCTGCGGAAACTCAATTTGGCCTATCGCCGATGAACGTGCCACGATTTGCGCTAGTCCCTTCAAATTGAAATCCTCTACGACGATTTACCCATAAACATAGAGATAAAAGAATGCAGAGAGGAGAACCCGTGTGAAATTAATTCCAAGTGCCCTGACAGGCACTCTCATTTGGAGCCATCACTTCATCGAACAACTTCGCCGGTTATTTATTCGCAGAATATTTAAATTCTCTTTTATCTGCGCTGAGCATAGATATTTCATTTTCAAAGTCTACCATGTCATAAACACCCCGCCTAGAGATGCGAAATTTCAATATTACTGTCATTACATAGCCTGGCAGGAGGCGTGCATCGGCCTATCTGTGCGTATCTGTCTGTTTGTGTATCTCAAGCCCAACTCCGTGGCACAGGTGCCGGCTGTGGCCAATGCTGCTGCTCCTGTTGCTGTTGTTGTTGTTGTTGCTGTTGCTGATGTTGTTGATGTTGTTGCTGCTGCTGTTTTGGCTCTTTACGCGCGAACGTGATTTGCATTTGTAAGTAGCCAAGACAGCTCGTACAGATATGCGCGTGGGCTGTATGTGTGTGGGTGTGTGCGACTGTGTATATGTGTGTTTGTGTGTTACACAAATGCTAAAATAATAAATTGTTTCAAATTATTGGCACTTTGGCACTGATCAAATAAATGTGTCTTGGTAATAACAATAATAATGCGACAAGAACAACACTTCGACACATCGACATCGACCCCGTCAACGAAGCTTAGTTCACGTCTGTCTGCCAAAAAAAAAGAAAACACACACACACACACACAAATGAAAAACAGGCAGAAAAAATGCGAGCCATAAAAATATTATTATGATTTTCAATAATCACACGCATTAAATTATCATAATGCGCACATTTTCAATATTTCCACGCCTCAGTCAGCGCCAAAGCATTTTCCAGTTTTCCCACATTCCCACATTTCCACATTAAGCCCGCCTGTGGCTCTGCACAGATTTTGCATTAGCACCATTGTTGCTTTTTCAAATTTGAGACTGCGCCCCATGGGGCTGCAGATTTTTTTTTCATTATTTTTATTAATATTATTTTGGCCCGGCTATTTTGTGCGCCAAATAATAATTTGGCTAACGGAAACAATTTGTGCGGAATTTATTTTTATTATTTATCCTCTCGGGTATATTATAATATTTATTATAATATATTCCAAATTTGCATGCAAAATGCATTTGACAGTGATTTTAGACAATTATTGGACATTCAAGAGCAAAATCAAACAAACCAACTGCGTAATACTCGCCTATCTGCTAGGAAAATGAAGTAGATAAAGATGTGACAAATTGCAGTTAAGAGATATGAAGGATCTATAGGGATTCAGGTTTTTTAGAGTTCCACTTAAACCATTTTAGATTTTAGACTATGCAGAATTAAACTTAGACTAATTTAGTTTTCATAGTTTATAATATAATTTATATTTATTTATATTTATTTATTTATAATATATATAGTTTATATGTTTATTTAGTTAAATATGGACAACATTCAGTTTCAGCTTAGGCTCGATTATTTCTTAGCCAACTCTCAGTTCAGTCTAAAGACAAAGAGATATGCATTGAAGCATGTCAACACATTTTATTTTTATACCAATTGCTCGAATTAGCTTGCAGATTAAGAGGAAATGTCGCTGGGGCTGTGTCGGCTGGTAAGCTTTATTTATGTCGTATGAGCCAGGCCGGTCGAAGTGGAGCACCTTAAATGAATAAATGAACCTAAATTAAAAAAGAAAAGAACAAAAATAAAAAAGAGAAAAAGCAACCGCAACATTGTAACCCCATATAGCCAGCCAATAAACATTTCATTTTTAAGCGATAACAATTAACTGAAGTAAATATTACAAATGTGTGTAAACTTTCTAAGAAAGCAGAACTTCTGGATTCACATGTGGCTGAGTCATGACTCCTGGCTTTCTTGGGACTGCTGTCGAATGCTGAGAATTGTGTAATCAGGAAAACATGTTGAGGCATGACAGATACTCTCTGTTTGTATGCTTATCACAGCAAATTAAATTGCAAAATTTATTCTAGATACAGTTAAGTAAATTTCGGTGTTTGACTTGGGCCTGAGTTCACTTGAGGCCTGCCTGGCCCGATAAGCCAGCATATCAAAGAAATTCAGTCAAACACTTAACTCAACGGTCGCAATGAGTGCGAGCCTCAGCTCCAGGGCCTTGACACATACACACAAACACACACACATATACACACACACATATACACATATGGGAATTGTTGAGCACGGCGCTGGTCACACTGTTCGATTCGGCCTCAACTGGCTGTCAGAACTTTCACCGTGAGCCTCTTAAAGCGCATGCTGATGAGGATGATGACGACGGCAGCTAATAGAAAGTTCTCCCCAAATTAATTATTAGTGAGAAATTACCAAACCACTGGGAGTCAACAGAAGCGAAAACATAAACAAAAGCGAGAAACAACAAAAAATCATTCACATATGGATATACGTATATATATATGTATATATATAGATGTTCAAGACAGACCATTAAAACTAAATCCAGTGCAAAAACTTGCTCCGGCCGCGACGAACGCTGAATTTTGTATGAACTTGTCGCACTACTCTTTCGCCTTGTCGTTATTGTTATTATTTGATTTGTTGTTGTTGCTGTTTTTTTTCCTCGTTTACGCACACCCTATCCAAATTTTGTGCCACTGACCGACAATTTGGCGGCTTGGCGAATGGGTTACTACGGCAAACAATTGAAATACCGGCATCAGTTATTGTTTTTGCTCATTGTATATGCTTTATTGTTTATTGTTTTTTCTCATTGGATTATTTACTATGTGTAAGACAGCACTTGTGTGGGTACTCGTATGACGACGCCTGGGCTCTTGAACTTGAGCAGCATCAACTGTAAAAACCGGTTAGCCCCACGAAAGCCAGCCGGCGTTGCAATTAAAAACTAAACTAAACTGATTTGGCAGCTTTGTTTTCGACCATTGGCCCAAAATGGTCTCGTCGATTCCACATTGTAGATTGACGGCGCTATAAACAGACATTTACAAATTTATTGCCTGAGAAAATCGAAATGTGCGTATATTTCACGCGATCTTTGTAAGGCGATCGATGTATTTTCCTTAGCTAGATGTAGAGATTTTATCTATTGTATTTATAAAGAAAATACTAAGAAACACTTTCGAATAGCTCTTGACTAAAGTTGTATTTTAATTAGCAGACCAACTGTATAAGGCAAGAGCTATGAGATTTATTGAGTTGTCCTAATATTGGGTCAACTTAAGAGAACGAATATTCTGCATATAATGTTTATTTGCTGTCATTTGCTTTACTTAAGGATTCAAATAAAAAACCTAAATTAAAACCATTTCTTTGCAGAATTAAAAAACTTACACATATATTTCTACTATATAAAACTAACAGAAATGAAGTCAATAAATATTTGTATTTTCTTACATTTTAGCTGAGTTTCATGATGAACTGATATTTGCATTTTCAAAGCAATTTCATAAATTTATAAAATTTGATTTAAAACCAGCCCTGCATCATATAAAATAGATGCAAATATATTTATATTTATATTCTGTTTAATTTAAGCCCATTTCTTTATTGAGCTCGGCCAGATGGCAGGCTATATAAAATTCGACCTTCGCGTTCGTTGGCTTTCTTGAAAGCATTCTGATGCCAGAGTTTGGTTCTGATGTTGTGCTAATTTGAGCTCTTATAAATCAGAGTTAGAGAGTCTGAACATGTGAGCTGGCCAAGTCGTGGCTGTGGCTCTGCGATTATTATCAACCGGAGCTTCGGCGACAGCTTCCCAGAAGTCGGCCAGTAGCTGCTCGGCCAAACTATGCCGCTCCAGATGCTGAGAGATGATGGCATGGAGCTGATAAAAACTTGCGCGAACTTTCGCAAGATGTGTTTAGGAAAGGTGATGGAGGTGAACAAGTGTATGTGTGTGTGTGTGTGTGTGTGCGTGTGTGGGTTGCTACGCAGCTGGAATATATTCAAGTTGCCCGGAAAGAACATCAATTGAAAAATTGTTCAGCACTCAGCGTGGCTTCCAGCTTCTAGTATAATTAATAAGCATAAAAAATGATTAGAAATTTATGCTAATTATGAGCGCAGGTGATTTCGTTACTTTGCTTGCTTTATTCATGAATTTATGCACAATAAAATTTGCATTTAAAGCGCTTCGCTGTTTTTTTTTTCAGATGTTTACTTTTACTTTTCGATGAGTTATTGTTGGCATAGGAAATTGAAATGTATCCTAACCCAAGAGTTGGCTGTGAATCACGAGCGCGACTGACAGCGTTTATTGGCAGAATCCCAAGCAGTGTCTACTTAAAGTAAATTGCCATAATTTGAGCAACATAATCAAGGCGTTTGCTCATGTTCGGATCTAAATATAGACACAAAGGACGCTAAAATACCAATTATAATTGTTGGGTGTGTGCGTAAGAGGCCAAGTTACAGATCTAGCAAGCGCATTAGCCGTACTGCAGCCTGAGATGGGGCAACGGCGACGATGATGACGAGAAGGAATGCCAAAGGACAATTAACGTTGACCAGGCTGTTGATGGGCAGTCGGATGCCAAACGGTGAGACGGCGGGACAGAGCGTGGAACAGTCAGCAGGCCAGGCCAGGCAAGTCAAGCAGCCAGCAGCCAGCAGCCAGCCGCCAGCCGCCAGCAGTCAACCCAAGAGACAGACAACGTTTGGTTAAAGATCAAAGACCATAAAAGGCGCAGTCGGAGCAACAGTTGTAGCTAAATTTAGAGAACTCGTCCCACTGCTGCACTGGGCAATACAGTGTGGGCAAGGGCGAAAGGAAGCTGCTGCAGTAGTCATAGACTGTCATACTTAGCTGCGGACTGTTGAGTTTCCAGTCTGGAGGACTGTTGAGAAGTGTCGACGAGTGCTCAGACAAAGTGTTTGTGGCATTTCCGCACTGCGGGCTAACTGAATTAGCCAAGCTGCAGCCGCTGCTATATAATTAGATGAAATCATTACGTTTTCATTTGCTGCCTTTTTTGATTTCATTATATTGTATTTTACTGCCCGATGCCAATGCCGTGGCCATCGGCTTAAGGCTGCCTTTTTATGGCCTCCTTCCATACGCACACACAGAACAATTTCCATCTATCGGATGAATGAAATGGCCACAAAAATGTGAAACGGCATAGGTGCGTGAGCAAATTCTTTGTCGTAAATTGGAAATGATGCACATTAAATTTATATCTTATGTAGTTATCGTCGTGCGACAGAGTCGGGCGGGTTATGATTATTGTTGTTTATGTTGGCTGCTCGCTCAGTGGGTTGGATGGTTGCGATGGCTGTAGATGGGATTTTTAATGCGCCAGACGGACACTTTATTTCTTATAAAAGCCCAAGAATGACGACTGTCTGCGGCCAGTCGAAGCTCATATGAGCTGTTTTAATAGAGAAGCTTTCCAGCTTGAGTCCAAACGGTAGCCAATTTGTAAGTCAGTTAAGTTTGTTGACATTTCGCAGATAATTTGGATGAAAGTACCTGAATTGAGGAGGCAAATACTTCTAGAGTTTGTAAGAAACAATGCAAAGACTGATACGCTCTTTAATGGAGTGAAAAGAGTATATTGGTTTTGTGCTGTGTGTGAACCAAAGATTTCTCTGCTGTTGACGATAGAGGCTGGATATGATATGAATGGCTATGCGTCACAAATTCTTTAAAAATTTATCTCTTACGTCAACATAATACAACGTAATACCTAAGCGGCTACTATAAAATCGGCATTGCCTATATATTGACTATATATATATATATATATAAACTAAGATTTATATTGTTGATATACATATTTACATATGTCACCTGTCTGATATATTGAAATATTCGATCATTGAGTTATTGTTAAGCTCATACGTTATAATATATTATTATTATTATTATTATTATTATTATTATTATTATTATTATTAGTATTATTATTATTATTATTATTATTATTATTATTATTATTTTTATATTTTTTTTATTATTTTTATTAATATTATTATTATTATATATTTTATCACATTTTCGTTTGTCATTGAAGTTGTTGCAGAAAGCTCATGAGATTGGCTAAAACCGATTCACTTGTTTCAAGACGGCGGACAGGTATTATGCAGTAGGCAACTCCCGTCTGCAACTTCCCCCTTTTGCCGCATATGTATATTTCATGTATTTTATGGGCTTATCTACACCTTTTAGGGAAATACAAATATATATTTCTTAGGTGTACGTGCTTTATTTTATGTCCTAATATGGCATGGATGGCCGGATAAAAGCCAAATCGGTCTCATATATGTCATATTAAACAACAAATCAACAACATATCACTACAAGCTCTACTCCCAAGAGGTTCCGTCACAGATATAGATGAGGAATATACTTTACCCATCACACTATCCGCACGGCTTTATTTAAATTTAATCTCAATAATGAAACAATAAACAAATGCAAATTATATATACAGTATAATTTGATTTGAAAACAAAAACAAAATCTCAAATTTGTCTAAAAACTTTGCTCATTAATGCAAAAGGTTTCGTTTCCGTGAAATACACAATTCCAGGAGAGCAGTAATTGGCCAAAGCACATTACCATAACTCCATATGAGCTGTGACTTTCCAAACGTAATATGTGTAAACACATTAGCTCGTGTGTACGGAATGACCTAGCCAGGCTCACACTCACACTCACACTCACACTCACTAGCACTCACATGGCAACCCTTTCTCAAAGCGGACGAGAGTCGCGTGAAGTGGAAACTTTTGCATGGGGCAAATTATTACTTAATTAGCTTTTCACTTTAAAATGTCCGCTTGGATTGCGTGCTGAGGCCTGCCTGCTGGAGCAATACTTTTTCAAATGTTCGCTGAGGAGCCGTTGTAATATATTAAATTAAATCATATTAAATGTGACGTGCCCACAGCTCTAGACCATAAATAGAAATTATGACACATTTCGAGTGGACACGGAAGCCATCCAAAGTTTAGGGGCTGGCTTATTAATTAGAGCAAATGCGTGCGGTTTCAGATTGTGGTTGCGCACAAACACATACAGTAATACACGCACACTCACGCACACACATAGAGCGAATCATAATCCACTAACTCACACAATCGCACATCACGTGCGCGTTAATGTGCGCCAGTTTATTTCAAATATATTGTTGATAATTATTTGCATGTCGCTGGCAATGTCAACGTCACGCATACGCAACGTTGTCTTCCTGCTGCGGCACTTCAATTTAATGTTATTCATTGTCCTTACCACTCACATTCATTTCATTAAAAATCATGCCATCTGCTGTGGCTGTTTTTGTTTTTATATTTACCCACGCCATATTCCATCCTATTTGGGCTCTGCTCACCTGTCGCATTTTTATTATTTTTTTACCCATGAGCCGCTCTCAGCTTAGCTCATTGGCCATGCTTTTTGAACTGTCAGCATAACTGTTAATTTGGTTTCTTATTTTCGGCATGCTGGAAATATGTTAATTAAACTCGCATCGGACTGGGGCATGCCACATATAAATGAAGTTCGCATGGAATGTTTGGCAGCATAGATAGCAGCAGCTCTTTTAGTGGGGCTTTCAAATAGTTTTCTGCACTCGACAATAGTTCACAAATTGTAGTTGTGCTGATGATCTCATGAAAATGATTGATTAATCCATTGGTCGACTGCTGAAGGCCTGCAGGGTATGATAACGTCGGTGTGCACATGCAAGCAAGCCTTTGTCAGTTTTATTTTAATTTAATGACATCATTTTCAACGAACATGCGACAGCTATGAACAGCAGAGACGACCGACCGCCCACCCGTTAATAATGTTGTCATTTATATTTCCCAACTACAACAGTTTTCCTCTCTTTATATTTTTATTATTGTTGTCATTATTCATTATCCTTAACTGTTTGCTTTCGCTGCCCTAGGCTCGCTGCTCTGCACTCACTCACAAATGGCCCGTATTGCTTGCTCTGAAATGCTCGAAATACTTTTTCTTTTTTTCCACTCGTCCCTTAAATGTTAAATTATGCATATACATACATAAAAAGCGTGTGGTTGTGCAAATGAAATATTTTTAAAGAGACCGGCATATTAAGTGAGCCATTATCATTAGTTATGGCCATGTAAGCTCGCCTTCTCTTTATACATAATATGTTTATATTTATATATGTATATAAATTATGTGAACACAGGGATAACGTGATAATATCGCTGATGACGAAATCAAATGTTGGTTAATATCATATTTGCTATGCTAGGAGCACATTGAGTTGATGCCATATTCATTTGACTGTTGGATTAGACCAAATTGTGAGAGCAGCAAGTTTAATAGAGGAATTAAAGCACAAAAAAAGTTGTTTGAGATGAGCAAAACGTATAAGCCACTTTTAATAAATATCAATCAAAAATAAATATCAATCGATAATCCTTTTTGCATTCAGTAAAGCAAATATTACTATTATTATTTTATTATTATGTAATTTGATTTTTTTCTTATATTTAACATGTTCAAGACCATAAAAATATATAAGATTTCTATTCCCTATAGCTGTTGAGCCCAGCAATCAGCGCTACGTCTATAATTGTAATTAAAGTGACGCGATTCGCTTCTGTTTGTAGAATATTTCTATTTGTGTAGAGATTTCAGTAATTCCTTTTATTTTCGCTCCATTACATACGAGTTGTGCACTCACTATGACTCGTCGTTTTAGCATCGTAAGAAACTAACCATCGTTCGGTTGAGCAGTTGCTCGAGTGACTGCAGGGATTGATTGACCGGTTACCCAATGACCTACAGCTGTAGAGTGGAAGAGCGCTCACTCTTCAACAATTCAAAGAGCAGCGATATCATCTGCGCCAGTCACCAAGCCACCACCCTCTCCCCACAGACACAGCTCTGGAGAGGACGGACCCATATGGCAACCCTACAAGGTTGCCTATATTCGATGTACCCATGTTTTTTTCTTTATAAATCAGAGAAAACAGAATTTTCTTTATGTAGACGATAATAATCAATTTATTTGAATTGGAATTACTTTCAGATATTTCGCAAATGGAAAAATTGCGCCCGCCTCGGTCAAAAGATATAGGGCTGCCAGATGGCATGGACAGTACAATATACACACATATATTAATGTCTTACTAACTCCACTTAGCACCCGATGTTAATTCGTCTATAGCAGTGATCCGCGATCCGTTTGCTCTCAATATACTTTCAATTCAAGGGAATTTATTGAAATTACTTGCAAATTATAAAAATATAAATATATATAAAAACACAAACATTTTTATTTTTGTTAATCAGAGTTAAAAAGTAAATTAATATATTTTATATCCATAACACTCATAAGGTCGTAGTCAGCTCTCTGCAATATGCCAGCTCTCGCATAACCACATAAATATCTCTGTAAATGCTATAAGCCTTCGCGCTCTTCTTGTTGGCCCCTCTGTCAGCGACGCATTAAATACTTAACCAAGTTTAATGCATAAGCGAGCATTCAATTGCTGATGCTTTCGACTGAATTCACTCACTTGAACTGCATAAAGTTATATGTATGGGCCAGCTCGCTGGGAGCCCTTGTGGCTGCTTAATTGGATATTGACTCGGTGAAATACTTTCACATTCTGTCAGAACAGTTGAGTCATTCAATAAAATGTTGCCCTGAATGCCGTATTCAAGCAAAATATTTGCCATAATATATTCACAATGCTTATTATTACAATTAATTTGCATATTTGCTACGCTAATTGTTTTCGTTGTTGCTTTGACTTAAATACGATGACATTTTGGCCTTAAATAAAATGCAATCTCTCGGAGAGCATTCGCTGACAAAGGCCCATAAACAATTGAATTGTATTATATGGGAGGGTTATGCGGGCATGTTTGTACATGTGTGTGTGTGTGTGTGTGTGCATTTTGTTTACATATGTGCACACCTTGTGCTATATGTATTCGCACTCGTTTATCAAGTGGTAAAGTTGTTAAGCAGCATTTTAATTTTTTAACAGTTTTCGCTTGGAATGCATAACAAAAATATTTGTAAGGGTGCCCAAAAAACAAGAGACAAACAACAAAAGGGCTGCCAGCGAGTGAATACCGTTGGATATGAGCGTGTGTGTGTGTGTGAGTGACTCTGTGCGTGTGTGTGGTGTGCATTTGTGGCTTTTTGTTTGGGTTCGTTGCTCGACGTTTAAGTGCAGAGCTGAGTGTCCTCCGTGAGTCCCAGTTACAGTTGCTCACTTCAGCGCCGGGAAGTTGTTTTGTTGATGTTGCTGTTGTTGCTGTTGCTGTTGTTGTGATGAATGACGCTGCATTCGGTCGAGTTTTTTGTGCCTGAAATGGTGCCATTTACAAGACACAAACATTAGCAGCAACAACGGCAACAAGAACAAGAAGCAACTAAAACATAAAGTGACCCTAATGGATTGTCCAGGGCGGCAGGAATTAGTTTGTTGTGTCTGCGACAGACGTGAGTTTTGCCCTGCTTCAGCCAAGATTGCGAGAGAGAGAGAGAGGGAGTTGATAATGGGGACTGAAATGGCCATTGTTATTGCTGAGGCGTATAACCTTTGACTGAGTGCGCATTAATTCAAATCAAATTAAAGGAGCAGCGCCCAAAAACAAATGTCGACCATTTAAATGAGCTATTGTCAGTTTAAAGTCGCATCTATCCCACACACACACACAGACACACGCACACAGATTGATGTGGAGCACTTTGGCCAAGACATTTAACACCTGCAGCCCCACAGCCGGGGACTATCATCTGCTGCGTCCAATCAGATTTTTCAACAACAGCATCAACTAAAACGCACATCAAAATAATTTATGATGCACATCAGCTGGCCAAAGCCAAAGCTATAGATGAGGCGTTGCTGTTGCCGTTGCTGTGGCTGTTGCGTGTATATCCTGAGCAACAGCTAAGCACGTGAGTATGTGCGTGTCTGTGCGTGTCTGTGTGTGGCTGTGTGTGGCTGTGTGTGGCTGTGTGTGTGCACCTGCACGCTGGTGTCCAGCCACGCTGTCCGCTTTGTGGCCATAATGCTCAGCCATAAGTTTTGCTCTGCAAAAACATAAACAAGCTAAATCAAGTCAAATGCGCTAATAAATCTTCAAAGCGTTCACGCTGACGTCGTCGCCTTGGTAAACCTTGTTGGAGTGTCGATATTGTTGTTGTAGTTGCTGTTAGTATGCAAATGACAGGGATTGTCAAAGCAGGAGCAGCAGTAGTTGGGGCAGGAATCGTATTGCCATATGCCTGATATTAAGAATCACAACAATTTGAGTTGATTTATGCAAGCTTTTGGTGCAGGAGCCCAAGTATCTAATTGACGATTGAGCTAAAATGAAAGATCTCCTAATTGCTAGGCAGCCTAAGTAGCGGTAGCAGCAGCAGCAGGAGTAGCAGGAGCAGCCGTTGCACTGCTAATTGAAATGTGCACGCATAATTAAATCTCGACCATATCTAATTGCTGTCAGCGCCACCCACTGCGGAATCCCAATCGATTTGCAGTCAGCTTGAGCTGCCGCAGTTGCCGGCATCGTAACAGTTGCCGAGCTTTGTTATTCTTGGCGCTGCGGCTACGCAAGCAGCTCGTTAGCAGCAGCAGCAGCGGCAGTGGCAGTGGCAACAATGCGACAGCAGCTTAAGCCATATTGACAATCCCAAAGTTGTGTAATCCGTTGGCAGCCGTCGCAGCCACCAGCAGAGCATACAGACAACAGCAGCAGTCGCAGCAGCAGCGGTAGCAAGAGGAGGGAGTTTGGGAAGGAGGCTTGACTGGCAGTGGTGGACGATGGCAATCCGATTTGCATGGCAACTAGCTGAGACTTGGCGCAGGACTTAAGTTCAGCTAAGGGCAGCGATATATTTAGCCAGTATTTGCATTTATTCGTCTTATGTCTTTAAGTTTTCACTGCCATGCCCCAATAACTGTATATGCACTTGAGCCCCGCCGCACGCAAATGGGGCTAAGATAACACTGAACCACAATTCCCATTCATTCTCGAAAATTTGTTTGTTTGCGCTGCGCAGCGTATCCGCCCCGATATTTGTTTGTCAAGTGTTTGTTTTCGTTTTTGTTGTCTCTTTTATGATAACTGGCCTTTATTTGCATAATTTTGCAGTTAACACTTGAGCAGCGAAAGAAGCGCGCACAAATATCTAAGAGATGCAAGCATTGTTCATTTTTTCTCTCCACATCTATATATACATATATATATATATATTTTTTTTTTTTTTGACAAAGCGCCACAGAACGTTATGCCACGCCCCGCACCGGCGAACCCTCTTCCCACGGCGAGCTGCTTGTGAAATTCTCGCACGTTTCACGCACGTCGAGTGCTCACATAAATTCATCATTTTATTTAAAATTTCACATTTGCTGACAATTTCATAGCCTACCAACTGGCAGCCCAATTCTTTTGTTCCGCTTCGAGACCGGACTACTGCTGTTCGTGTCCGTCCAGCTGTCTGGCTGTGGACTGCCGAACTGCCGAACTGCCGGACTGTCGGACTGCCGTACTGATGGACCTGTCCGTGTGTCCATTGTTTTATGTGCACATAAAAATATTTGCACAGTTTCTTTTGCTCTGTTAATGTAGAATGTAGAATGCTGATGTGACAAGCTCCGCTGGCGCACCACAGCACCGCAGCACCGCAGCAGACGTGGGTGAGAGTTGTTGCCAGGAGCCTTGGCACTCGCCCACTGCATTCTGATGCCGTATCACGCCAGATGTGGGTCAGTAAAACGCGCTACGAAACCCGAATCCCAAACCGAAACAGAAACCGAAACAGAAACCGAAACCGAAACCGAATCAAGTGTCACACCTGCTGTTTGGCTGTTTCTGTTTGGCCGGCAGGGCTACGTCTGTCGGCCTGAGTGTCTCTGGCTGAAAGTTTGAATAAATGTTATAAATACATACAATAAAAATGTTATTTACACGTTTTTGAAAAGAGAAAGTCCAGAATGTCGTCGGCAAATCTGAAACGTGATTTCATTTAAATTTAAGTAGTTCTGCAGTTGTTTTACTTTTTTTTATACAATATATTTGTTTTGTTTTTTGTTTTTTTTTTGGTTTTTTCCTTTCGCTCCATTTATGGGCGTGACATTAATGCCTTGTCTTCTGGGTGCTGAAATGCGTGCAATTTATTTTCGAGATTTTGAATGAATGTTTTTTTTTTTTTGTATTCTTGTTTTTTCCCATTCTTTTAATGGCCAAATGAGTCGGGCACTACGACAAGTTTTATGTGCAATTTGTGTTTCGGTTATGATAATTTGAGGAACGTGTGCTACATTTGGCATCATTTTAGGTGTCTTGCGCTTTTCGCAAAGTTCTCGTGCAGATATGAGTTTGGTGCGTGAGATTTGGGTTAGATAAATACATATATGAAGATAGCCTAAATGTAAATTTCGGGAGATTCCTAAAACACTAAACGTTTTCTTTTCACACGTCAAATTTCTATGATTAAACTGTGAAATACAACCAAACCAACATTAACCCAAATGGCACCCAAGAAACCTATAAACGTATTGACAGCCAAAGAGTTGACTGAACTCTGTGTGAGAATTTGCATATGAAACACATACATCAAACATTCGGAAATGAGTTTCGAATTTCAACAATCTTGCATTCAAATTGGGCAATTAGCCAAGGCCGAGAAATAATAAAGACTGTGAGTCAGATTGTGGGCGTATTAATCCGGTTATTTACGAAATCGAATCGTCTGACTTATGGATCAAGCTATTGACATCATATTTTTAATTACTCTAATGATATATTGCCTTAAATATTTGAGCAAGAATCTCATTGAAATTAAATAAAATAAATAAAATAAAAATTATATTCTAATATTTTTATATGCTGGTATCTATAAGTTTTCAAGTCCAGTTAAAATTCAAGTCTATTTAAATACAAGTCTCTAAAATTTCAATAAAGTTTTAACAAAGATTAACTTATATTTTATTAACTAACGCACTAATCTTATGTGCAGTGGCAAAGCAAATTATATTGTGATAATAAATCATTTAAGCCCATAAAAAGAATTAATGAATTGATAAATTACTATATGAAAAAATTGACTCCTATGCTTTTGGACTTGCATTGAACTAGTTGCTGGCATAATTAAAATTCTGCTTTAGAATTGGCTATTTTTGTAATGAATGCATTCAGTGCATTAAAATAAAGTAATGTATCCAAAAGACATATCAAAGGACAAATATATTACAATATTTAGTTTTTCAGTTGCTTTCTGAAATCAATTTAGAGTGCTTAAAACCAATTTTTTGGATGGGTGATTTAAAAAAAAAAAAAGAAATAAATAATAAAATAATAATCTGTTTGGCATACAAAGTTTTATTTTTTATAGATAGATTTAGGGCGACGTAAAAATGTACTATGACTTAATAAAATGTATTGTAATTAACAATGGACTAAAATTTATAGTACTTTTTGATCAGATTTGGCTTGACATCTCGACAAGCGAAAAGTGCGCGGACTGTGTTTTCAGTTTCAATTTCAAGGCTGAATGCAACTTATGGACATCCTGCTACAAATAACTCGATGTCGCTACTGTGTCGCTGTTGCACACACTTAATGTGGATGCCCGGCGAGTGCTGGGCTCGGTGCGGCGTCAGATGTGGGTAATTTATGCTTGGCTAGCGACCGCACATAAGCTGACAGGAGGCGGACAGACGAGGCGATTGACAACATGACATTTAAAATGCGCCACTGGCCGGCAGCGATTCACAGCAGTTGGCATTAAAATATGACAGCAGGAGCAACAAAACTCTAGCGCCGATTTAAACAAATACAGAAAGAGAGAACAAGAAAAAAATAAAAAAAAAAAAGGAATAGGAAGGGATGGGGAGGGGAGAGGAGGGGCAAAAACATCAGCTACGTGCGCTGCATTTCAAGTGGGCTATCAGAACGATACGCCGACCGGGCCAAGACCCACACATGAACGGGGCTTAGAGTGGCATTTGGCAGGCTCTGGCACGTGTTCCTGCCTGACTAAGCGTCTGTTTCTAACTGTCAGAGCAGACAGAGTGACGTCGGCCCAGAGTGATGGCACTGCACTGCAGAGCTGCAGCGTAATGCAAGCGGCAAACGTTTCAATCTGCCGCCGTGCCACAAACACGGTCAGAGTTATTAACTTGATGAAGGTGTGAATCAAATGAAGTTTCTAATTCGTTGCCGTGTCCCGCACTTGACGGCTGACGGGGCCAAGGCGTGGGCCGATTACTCACTTGGAGCTGTGCTCTCAACTGGTTAACAGCCGAAATTAACTCCGCTCGGCGCATAAATGATGTCTAAATGTTGTGAGACGCGATTCAAACGGTGTCTCGTGTTGATGGGCTCCTCGCGTATTCCGAGCTCGTCCGCAAGAATTGGAGCAAAAGCTGACATGCAAATGCCTCGATACTCTTGCTGAAGACGAGGAAGAGCGCACATGCTTCTGCGGTTCGAGAAAACTTTTGCACGATAAACTTCTTTCTGATAAATGCGGGATTATATTTGGCATTGTTGGATTGCAGAATGTTTGCTGTGGTGTGAAGCCATTTATTTGATGATATCTACACTAATGAGTAGGAAAGATTTGATTGCTTGTAATTAAAAGTCTTGTAAGGAAAATATAAACAATAATAATTAAAATAAAAATTAAATAAACAGTCTCCAAAGCTAACTGAACCGTATCTAAATATCTATATATACAAATATCTACCTGGTATAATGTTTTATTTTTATATGAAGCTAGGCATATTTTTCTATTATGTTTATTAATATTATGAAGAGGAAATATTTAGTTGTTTGTATCCAAATGAAAGCCAACAAATTATTTTAGTTAAAGTCTTATAAAAGTAAAATAAATAAATAGTCCCTAAAACTAACAGAGCAGGTTAAAAAAAGAATTGATTTCCTGATATGGTTTTATTATAAATATAATAATACATTATTTAATATTTAATATTATATTTAATAATAAATAAATGAATAAATAAATAATTAATATTTATTAGTGAAAATAAATTAAATACTGTAATATTTTATTATTTCTATTATATTATTAATATACTTTGACAAATCTATGCAAATTACAATGTTGATTTAAAGGAGAAATAAATGAAAATATAATTTTAACGGAGTAAATAAATAAGTAAATAAATAAATGCTATAATTAACTGATTGGCAAATGTAAGTCGTATATATACTGAAGCTTAGCCCAGGCAGTAGAGGTCTGAGCGTTCCCACAGCCTTGGAGATCAAAGAGAAAGACAACAGAAGTGAACGACTAGAGTTCGAAATCGAGAAACATATCGGCTTGTAAATGCGATCAACAAATTGTTTATGCTCGAGAGTCTTCCATCAAATCGAAGCAGTGAATAATAATAATATCTGCCCAAAGTGTTCTGCCAAAATAATTGGGCTAATGTTATGTGTTATTTTTTGTGTTTACTTTTAAAGTCGAGGCAAACGTGTATAGTACTTTTTTTAACCAGCAGGCCGTATATTTCATAATTTTAAATATATTGAGTAAATAATTGGGTACCTAGGATAGGAATAGAATGCAAACATCTATATCTATTCCTACTATGACACTTCTTGTATAGGGCATTGAAGTGTTGATATGCCCCAGTTAATTTCAGCATTGCTAAAATTTCTTTGGCACTCATTCAAATTGGACTTTTCAGCAGGCTCAAGCAGAGCAGCACAGCCAAGTAAAGTCCCATCGTCATTTTACATTAAACTGTTCAAGTTTCTCCAGCCGTCGCGCCTCGCAATTGAAATGCAAGCGGCGTGCGTGCAAAGTTATTATTGAAACAA
Organism: Drosophila mayaguana; assembly: GCA_037075325.1. Classification (NCBI taxonomy): domain Eukaryota; kingdom Metazoa; phylum Arthropoda; class Insecta; order Diptera; family Drosophilidae; genus Drosophila; species Drosophila mayaguana. Next base: position 6,368,740 of record JBAMCG010000037.1, on the reverse strand, counting down.
TAAGTGAGTGTATGTGCGCATACTTATGGAATTCGAGCGAGGAGCTGGCCAGCGGATTGTGAACACTTTACGGCATTGACTTGTTAGTCTTATTTATGGCAGTTGAGTGTGTGGGTACTTTAAGTGCTTCATTAAATGGCCATTTCACGTTTAAACTTAATACGAACCTGTCGCTGCAATTATTGCCGCCGGCTGCTGTTGACAGGCAGCGTTGCAGGCCGTCTACTGCCAGTGTCGCATCGCCCATCGCCTCTTTTCCTATGCCACTAATTACGAAGTGATGTTTAGTTGTTGGCGTAGACGCTGTGGCGCCAATGACAAAGTCCACTGACGGCTGCGATGCTCACTAATCCATTACCAGCGTCATTAATCTAATAAGTTGCTGTTGTTGTTGATGTTGCTGTTGTTGCTGCTGTTGCTGTTGTTGCTGCTGTTGCTGCTGTTGCTGCGGCCGTTGCCGTTGCTGTTGACATTGCTGTCGCCGCTGGCACAGCGACATCCTCGTCGATGTGTGCTCCACTTTACCTACACATGTGCATCAATAGCAGGCCGTGCCGTGTTGCCGTAGGTAATTAACTTGGCATCGGCTATCTATCTTTGATTTGTGAACTGCGCCCCGAGCTAACAGCGCAGTTTACACATTTGCTTGGACGTAAATACAGCTCGTTGCTAACTTCCAGGCATTCGATGTGCAACATTACGCACTGGACAAAGTGCAAAGTTGCTTAGCATTTACTTTAAATTAATAAAGTTTCCATTGCCGCTGTGAACTTCTACCGAAACTATCTCGGTCTGTGTGTGTGTGTGTGTGTGTGTGTGGTCACAAATTGCATTTCTTGCGTCGATAAACATGCTAATGCTGATTGCAAATATTCTGCACAAGCATACAACACTTTCGCACAACAAACAAAACATTTGAGTTACTAATCCGTGGCAAGTTTCATACAACTCTCGGCAGAATTCACTCGAGCCGTTTGTCTGTATTTTCCAACCAAATATTTTGTCGCCAAAGGCATTCCTTTAATTTAGTTTTTGATTCAACATTTTCTTTCACACACACACACACACAGACTAGCAGGCATTTCTACTTATATAAATGAATACATTTTTATACGTAAATCTGAGTTGGTTTTTGCCACTCTCGTTGCCATTGCTCGCCGGGCTGGCTTTGTTTGGTTTTTGGGGTAAAAGTTGTTCCTGGCAAACTTCTGGCCAGGCGGCAAAACAAAGGCGCAAATTGCAGCTGCAATTTTTGGTGGTTGCTGCAGCAAATACATGGACATCTAAATATATATACATATAGACAAACTTACTATATATATCTATGTGCATATTGAGATATATACATATATATGTGTATTTGTATGTTTTTCCCGTAGCGGACTACGTAACATTGAAGCATTTCCGCTGTATTTACAAGAAAAAACAACAACGAATTTTCGTAGCCGTCTCTTTACCAACTTTTGTTGGTAGTTGTCGCTGTTGGTAGTTCGTGAAAAGTTTCAGTGCTTGGCTCACGACTCAAGCCTGAAGTCTCGATTTCTTTGATGAAAAAAAAAAAGAGAAAAAAAATTATATTCCTGCGGCGAACGGCGCCTTGTCCACTGGCAGGACATTTCCTACTTTCAGTCAAGCGCCCCTCCCCAAAAACTGCAAAAACAACAAAGGAGCAACAACAACAACAACAACAACAGCTCGAAAACAATTACAGCAACTAATAAAGAAACATTTAAAAAGCAAAAGTTTGTTCCATAACTGTGGGGTTTACCGAGTGCTGGGTCGAGCTGTTGTTTCGACATACTTAAAGAGGACTCCCAGGCAACCCCTGCCCTCCCCCTGCCCACCCATTTGGAGAGTTTTCGATCTCTCCCGCTCGCCTTGCTCGCTGGCAGTACATGAATAAGCAATTACAAACTTGTTATTAAAACGATTATGCAAAATGTTTTTGGATGCCTGCAACGCCAAATTGAAATGGGAGTGGACTCTTGTGTTGGCCAGTGTAGTTTAGTTGCAGCAGCGAGATAGTTGGCCCAACCGTTTCCGACCCGTTGCCCGGGGCGTATACGTTATATTTGGAGTGCACTGTCATTGTTACCCTTTGCCAGAGCTGCGCTGAGCAAATGAAACCAAAACGCAAACCGCTGCCGGTAAACTAAACTACGCAGGCTAACTACGCTTCAGCTGTCCGTCTGCCTAACCGCAGCGACCGCTGCTCAATTTCAATTTGGTTGCCGTCGGCCAAATGCACGCAACCTTGTGCTATTTGCACACCCACACACACACACACACACACACTCAAAGGGAGAGTGGTAGCTTACTTGTGACTTTCCTGATGCCTACGCAGGAGCACGGTGTGCGCAATGAGCAGCTTGTTGAGCCCCGCTGCCACTTGGTTTATTTTAATTAGTGTAAAAAAATACAGAGCCAGCGCACGCAATGGAGTGGCCCACTTTGCTAGTTGCTGCTGCCACACAGCCGCAGGCCGTCCGCTCGGCCAACTACTGACAGAGCTGCTTTGTCAAGCGGGCCGAGGCTGCGTTGCAACAAAGATGTGCAGTCGCGCATGAAAGAAGGCGAGTGCACAGCGCCCCGCCTGGCTCTACCAGCGGCCTCTAATGGGCCGCACGGAATTGACTCGGCCGGGTCCGGCCAGGCACGGCGCGGCTCGGCACGCCGTACTCCTATTGTCGTAATGAGCACACAGCAATTTGTGTCGTATGCTTTTGCCGCTGCGGGCCGTTTGCCATTCATTTGGCAAAAACAACAATTAAATGTTTTCGTAATGGCCATCATCGTCATGGCTCCCATAGATGTCTCCCTGGCCAACAATTTTACTATTGTTTTTGGGCATTTTATTGTTGTTGCTGTTGTTGATTCTGCGCTGCTGCTGCTGCTGCTGCTGCTGCTAGCAAAATAATTGGTGTGCAAATATGTAGCTAAATTACAACATTTTGTATTTATTTTAGCTGGCCAAGCCAACAGGCGACGGCCAACTGTGAAGTGGCTGCCCAGTCAAGGCTAACTTCAGCCGAGCAGCAGCGTCCGGCTGATGGCACAATTTAAGAATATCTGCATGCGGCATAAATTCGTGGCGAAATCTCTTAAGTTACAGTTTAAAAGAGCTTTGCCCTCTGCTCACTGTCTGCCTTCGCATTCATAAACACTCACGAGCACTTACTGTTCGCACTCGCATGCAACACATGAGATCCCCGTGCGGCACTCTCGGCGCAATTTGGTTTATTTCCGGCGTAAAATAAACTTTCAAGGATAAGCAAACTTTTGGCTGTTGCCGTTACTGATGCTGCTACTGCTGCTGCTGCTGCTCCTGCTGCTGTAGCTGCCGCTGCATCCTTAAGCAAATTTTATAAAATAATATTTTAGTGGCGCCCAGGGCAATATGTGAAGTCGTGATGCACACATCCGCCTTCCAGGCGGGCTCTCGGCTCCCGCCAGCGCCCTCAGCTCTCGTCATCATATTTGGAAAAGCCTCTACTATTTGCATATACCTTCCGCTCAAAGCTCAATTTATGTGATCCACATACATTTTTTTCGTTTTCGTTTTTTTTCTTGTTGCCATCTTTTGTTGACCCTCGTTCCAGTTCTTGTAGTATTAATAATAAAATTTTGTGGTTGGCAATATTTTTGAAGCGTTGCTAAAATATTTGTGAAACCTCTGCGCAGCTAAAGTAATTAAAAGCCACTGCAAAAAGCTAAAAATCATTTTTGTTTACATAGCCCCACGGGGAAACAGCGAGCTATTGCACTTTACGAGTGTTTTGCATATTCAGATACTCGTACGATTCAACCAACAGGGGAGCATATTTTAAAGATGAAATGTAAATAGAAAACAAACAGCAAACGAAAAATAAAATATTTTTATTCTATAAATTTGTCCTTTTAAATATATTTTTCAGTTGCATAAGATTTGCAATTTGCTAACCTTATCTGCGCTTAGTTCTAGAGAGCTGTAAAAAGAATAAAGTTGGAAAATATATACAAATTAGAAGGCTTGATCAAATATCTCTACTTTGTGTGTGTTTTTTAAAGTTTCATATCCAATTGCAGTATTCAAGGGCAGTTCATATTATATCCATAGTAGATTTCCTCACTCATTTTTTATTCATTTCGACTATGATTTCAGATAGACGATATGTGGCTATCCAACATTTATATTTATTTATTATATATAATATATATAGTATTTTTACTTATTTATTTTTTTGCTTACGAATTTTTTATTAAATATTATTAAATATATTAATATTATTATTATTATATATTATATATATATTAAACTATCGTTCGGTCTTATTTACTTTAATAATTGACTATTCACTAAAATATTTGCTCTCCAACTGTAGTATTTTAGTCGATAGGCATATAGGGAAGCCAATTTTCATACTAATCACAATTGGACTCTATCAATACGACTACTGCGCTGCCTTCAGCTATTACAAGCGTCGCCTTGGATTGGTTTTCTACGCTATGGTATTCAGCATCGAAGGGCTTTTGTCCTCTGCAGTTTACATGAGCAGCATTCCATTAGCTTTGCGGTCGATGATTGAGCCCCTTCTGGGGCTGGAGCCTGAGCAGCTGTTGCCTGAGCTCCTGTTGCCTGAGATCTGTGTAGAAATTCATGGCATACAATGCGATGTAGATGTCGCAGCAGCTCATTTATCCAAAATGGAATGGGATCCATTGAAATGCCTTTGCTAATGAAGTGTGATTGAAATTTTGTTAATTTGCTCAAGTGCTCGGCTAAGGCTTACCAGCCACAGTAAGCGTGCGGCTGCGTGTGTGTGTGCGTGTGCGTGTGCGTGCGTGAGTGTGTGCGTGTGTGTGTTGGACGACTTGTGAAATACCTCATTTACATAATGTTTGACACTTTCCTTGGAATATACAAATTTGTTGCCAACATGAATGCTGAGATAATTTGAAAAGGTATGCAAAGGTTTGCGGATGAATTATGTTGCCTAGGCGCTTGATGACAGTCCCAAGCTCGTTCTCTATATAGAGTCCTTCGTCTAAATTTACATTTATGTATTGCTTTGAATTCACTCAACCCAGTCTATTTATAAAAATACTTGTCATAAGTTTCAGCTCTTTTTCTTCTTCTCTTCCTCAGCATCTGACACGAGCTTTATCCTTGTGCTGATTGACTGTCCTGCAATGCTTTGTTTCAAATTTATTAACTGAAATGTAATTATGTTAAGGACTCGACTTGAACGAGTTTGGCCTTGGGGCATTTAAGACTGCCTGCTCGGAGCAGCAGCTCTTCCCACAACACATTTGGCCTTTCACATTCTTAGCAAATTCAATTTGACTTTGCTCTATTACGCAATTTTGGTTTGGTCACAATGGCCCTCGGCTACAGAGATTCTAATCGAATAAAGTGCGTAAATAGAATTAAAGAGAAAAAACATAAAGCGCCAGCATGGGAGAGATAGAGCACGTGAAGTGTGCAGAGTACACTAATATTTTCATGTTGTTCAAAATAATATAAAAAAGAATTCAGGGCAGAAGATCAAAAAAATATTTCGTATATACAAGTATATGTTTCTTTTTATGGGGCAAGCTGAAAGGTAAATAAAAACAATTACGGGGTAAAAATACGTTAAGAGCTACAAAAATATATAACTATATACTCGCAGCCCAAGGAGCAGGACAATAGTGTGCACCGGACCAACACAAGTGGCGGAAATAAACTTGTTGTTGTTGTTGTTGCTGCTGCTGCTGTTGGCCTTAGACCATGTCCTTACGGCTGAATTTAGTGCAGCTAACCGGCAGGAAGCGACTTCTGTGTGCCTGCGCATTTTTTGCAAGTCCAGCTGCTGTTGGCCTGACTTGAAATTTATAGACAACGGAAAAGCGACCAAATAAAATAACATTGACAATTGGAAATTTAATTTCAAACTCTTAACAATACAATTGATTTAGGGTTGCCTTGAAATCGTTCTCCTACCGAATTGCCGCTAGCCGCTAGCTCTTTGGACTGCTCTACTCCGTCGCCCCATAATAAATTGCAGTGGCATTAAGCCGCCTCACATCCGACGCAGACAAAGAGTGGGGGAGAGATGGAGTGTGGGAGAGTGAGAGAGGGGAGGAGGAGGGGGAGGGGGAACCGCCACTGCGGAACCTGCAGTCATAGGTTAGTTGTTTCCATTCCCATTCCCGCCAACGCGCTTAACAAACATGACCAGGTCATGACGTGCCCAGAGTGCAAATGTGTGTATGTGTCCGTGTGTGTGCCTGTGCGTGTGTGTGCGTCTGTGTGTTTGCCAGCTGAACGTGTTTTGGTATGGTGCCTGCGGCTGAAGGTCCTTGGAATGTGACGCGAAGCACTGCAGCTACTGTTACTTTCGTGGAATGCTTAATTCATGTGTGCAAATGCGGTTCAAACGTTTATGATGTGGTTGCTGCTGCTGCTCCTGCTACTGCTGCTGCTTCTGCTCCGCTGCTTTTATGCTGCAGCCGCCATCATCATTGTCATTGTCGCTTGCATTGTTTGCCTCGCCGTCACACGGCGTATGCGTAATGAGCTTTTGTCCCCCACCGTGCCGTATGTGTTTTTGGGCGTGTGCATTTCTCTCAAAATTAGGTATTCCGGCTAAAGAGGCTGCCGTGCGATAAATCAACGTGACTGCATTTACACCGCTCTTTGCAAGCTCTTTTTACTGCATTCATCTCTGCTAATTGAAAGTTAAGGTCGGCGCACATAAATATCTCATCAAGTGTCTTCATTATGTCGACACTTTTTTGAGGAATCGACATGTTTTACATTAATCTGAACCAGTTTTCAAATTTGCATAGCCGTTGATCTGTGCATAAAATCATCATGAAACAGGCATCGGCAACGAAACCGCAATTGGCAGTATGGGTATTCCAGGGCACGTTTAATCCAACAGGAGTTGTTCACGGAGGCAGCACATCAAACTAGTCGGTGCTCTAAAGCCAATCTGGAGCTATGGCTGTCAGTCATAGTGGAGCCTTTGAGGAAATGGAACATCGACATTGCCCGGAGAACTTCGGAAGTATTTAAGCACCAGTCACCAGGAAGTAATACGGGAGCAAATGCTGAAAGGCTTTAGCAAGCCTTCTTTGCAAATAACTTGAATGTTTCTCGATGCGGGCAAAGAATTGAGAGATCACTCGGAATCGTAGACAAAGCTCTTTTTGGCCGATCGTCTGTCTGTCTGCTTCATGGCCGATCGTTTAGATGAGTTAAATGAAGCAGTATTTGCTCACCTACTGAGACTCGCTGGGCAGCCGTCAATTATATCTCTCCCTAAGCGATGTTCCTTCAAATAGTTCAACTCAAGGCACACAACGGGAAATAAAATCGAATAGCATCGAATAGAGACATTCAAGGGCAGATGCGCTCGATGGGGAGAGAAGTGTCGTTGGTCTGCTGTCTGTTTGGCTCGTTGTATTTATTGCACTTAATGAAATGAACAAATTGCGTTTCCTAATTTATTACAATACTTGTTATTATTGGATATTTGCATAAAATAAAATTAAATGCAATTACAACTGCAAATATATATGCAAATGATATCAAATTATATGAAAGCGTAAATTGAGTTTATTACGCCAAAATATTTCAGTGTTTAATATCTGAATGGTCTTATTGAACTAGGTTGCTTATGTGTGTGTTTGTGTGTGTGAGTGTATTTATAATGTTTTATAATACTGCAGCGCTGCGCTTTGTAATTTTGTTGTTGCGGCTATCGTTAGATGTCAATATTTAAAAAGAGAGTTTAATTTGGTTAGATAATTAGGTAGAGTTGGAATTTTAGGTAGTGAAATTCATTTGCCAAAATAGGCTTATGAAATATGATTGTATTATTAAAATTTCGCTGTGCACTCGATAGCTGCTCATTTATATTATTTTATGCTGTTTTAATACAAAATATACAATTATATTGCAATGATCCATAAATTGATTGAATTTATCGCGCGGCTTCAGTAAAAACATCGCAAAAAAAAAGAGAGAAAGAAAAAAGCCCACATTATGATATTAAAATCAAATTTGATGCATAAATATGTTTATTTCATTTTGATTGCTATTTGCCGGTTGTTGCACTAACGAACTGCCATTGTTGCCACGCACAGGCGCACCACCCAGACAACCCACCCACATGCATATATATATAAATATATATATATATATATATATATAAATATATAAATATATTATATATTTATGTTTGTATATTGACAGACGAACAAACAAACTTACCTAGCCGCGATGTTAATGATGATTTGTCAGCAGATTGCACGTAGCTAGCCGAACAATATGCAATATATGTAAATTTCGTGCAAAAATTTCATTTGCCAAAATCAGCAAGCGACATTATGTATAGATAAATTTATATATATACATAGTATAGCTCTTTCTACTAGAACGAAAGTTAAAGTGTTTGATCAAATAAAATATTCATAGCATGCAATATAAATTGCTCGTGGGCTCGCCAATTGTTCAGAGCACCAGAAATAAATGTGTTTTAAGCGCTAACGAAGCAATTGTGCTCGCAGCTCGGATAGCACAAAAACTTCGCACAGGGAGAGCAACTTCGAATTGATACAGACGAATCTATGTGGCATTAAAAGTCGAAACTTAAAGGCTCATGACATTGCCCCAAGTTTCATTGGTCATCAAATGTGGCTGCAGACATTTAGTTTCCTTTTTAAAGAGCCCGACAGGAGAGCCTCATCCTGACTAGTTGATAATAAAGATAGAGTGAGGGAGGGGGAGAGGGAGAGCTAGTAGAGCTGTGGTATGCAATGATTATAGCAATTAATTTTGTTAGCTCTAGCTTGATTTCTGCCTATTCTAGAGTAATTTAATAGCTTTTTTCCGCCTATTATGTGTATTTTTGTGGTGCTTTTATGTCTTCAGCTTTCAGCTATGTAGCTTATGCGCATCGACTAGGTTTCAGTTAATTAATTAATTTTGATTAACTATAAATGTAGCTCGGGCGCAATATTTAAAAATAGTCCCATATTGAATATCAAATATATAAAAGAAAATTTTTAATGCTTTTGAAAATCATTTTTAGCTTGTGAAGAAAAACAAAACACTGATATGAAGTCGTGCGCGTTTTGTGCGCGTTTTGTGCGCGTTTTGTGTGCGTTTTTGTGGTATTCTCTGCAGCAGTATAAAAGTGAAGCATACTCTTAGGCGCAGTTAATAAAAATGTTCGTTAAATATAAATGTAGCACCATTTCAAATTGTAGCTAGAGATGAAAATGTTGCCGTCGAAAATTTTGATCATTCCGGCCAGTATAGTATGCTCCCGTCGAAGCGCTTGGCTCTACAATTTGCGGGCGTTTGCACTAATGTGCAATTAAAATCAAACGTATTTATTATATACACATGGACTATATGTGTGTGCGAGTGTCTATGTGTATATGTGTGTGCATGGCTGGGGCATTTAAGCGCTGCACTTTGCGAAAAAGTCATTAAAAGATAAAATCACAAAATCAATTAGCCAGAAACTTTAGCTGCCTGCGCCTGTGCCTCGGCCTGTGCCTGTGCCTGTGTTGCACTGCTTGGGCTCTGTGAGGCGCTGCGAGCGGAGCCTGGGCGCCGGCCAGCCTGCCCATAAATTGCAACACTTTTATCGCCGTCCCCGGTTCGGCTGATGTTGTCCTTGTGTCCGGGTGCCGCCTATTTTTGTTGCTGCTGCTGCTGGCTGCTCCCTGCTGGCTGCTGGCTGCTTTGGACGATTGCGTTGCACAGTTGCAGCTTCCGATTTCCGTTTCCGTTTTGCGGTGCTGCCTTGTAGCTGCCTCGCTGTTTGGTTTTTATTTGCCGCGCGCTCGGCTGCTTGCATAAGTGGGCAAGATTCAGTTTTTCGCCTTGGCTTCGCCGTCGTAGTGTTCGTAGTGTCCGTGGATATTTGCTTTTTGGCAAACGCAGTTTTTTCATTACTTTCAACTGGCCCGCGGCCAAGTAGCCGCCCTGGCAAATGGCAAATGGCAAATGGTAAATGGCAAATGCATTTTCTGCCTCTGTGTGCTCTAACGGGCTAAGGGCTGGTCGCTTGCGCCCTTTCACTCAGCCACGAAGTGCGTTCGGTTCGTTTTCTTCTCTGCTTTGGGACTGGCCACGCCCTGAAGCAAATATATATCGCAATTTGAAATATGCTTAAGCAATTGAAACGAAAAAATGATTTATGCAACAGCATTAAATCGAATATCTCTGCACTCCAAAAAGCAGAGCGCGCCTGATATACGGCCAAATAATGAGTCCACTGTCGAGAATACAGCCACAGGAAAAAAGGAAGGATTTTCAATGCGGTTACCCAATATGCTCGGATTTGGTAATTAAAATATTGTTTAATTGGCATTTGAGTGAGTGGCAGAGCGATGGAGCGGAGTGAAAGAGAGTGGGAGAGGCGGAAAGTTAGAAGGAGCGGCAAAGAGGTGTGATAGAGAGGGAGTGAGAGAGGGAGTGAGAGTGAGAGAGAGAGAAAGCAAGAGCAATAGAAATCATAGAGCATATATAAAGATCTTTGGCTCTAGGCGCGCGGTTCTTATTCTTATTTTTTAGTTAGCTTTTATTGTTTATTGCAGATTTAGCTAAAAAAGCACTTTTCAAAAATTAAATATATTTTCTCTACTGCAGATAGAACTCAAGTCAGAGAATAATTTTGTTATCTCAAAGTCTGATAATAATTAAAAATCTATTGAGTGCATTGATATCCAATTTAATTAAACATTAAAAGTGCGTGTAATAATAAATAAGAAAAATTGAAACGCTCTCAATTAAACAAAATTTAAGAACTGCACTCGATAATGGGCTGTGGCAATATATATCCCAAGAAAATATAGTATAATAATAATAACAAAATATAGAATAGTATAACTTACCAGTGCCAAATAGATAAGTAAGATAGGAGATGAGTTGAGTGATTCAGCGCTAATACATAAGATAATTTATTTCAATTTGCTTGTCAATAGGTATTTGCATTCATACACAACGATTTACTGCAACAAATAATTCTACAAAAATCCCCAATATTTAATTAACTTGCAGATGCTTTATCGAGTATCTATGCTGTTTTATTTCAAATGCAATATCTCATTTGTACAATATTTAAGTTGTGTGTGTGTGTGTTTTTTTGTTTTTTTTATCGATATAGTATATACTTATATATAAAGTTGATATTGAAAGTGCTATTGCAGCTGTTTTCCTTTATTAATGGAGCTAAATGCAATTGAATTTATAATTTATGCAATATTTAATGCATCATTAAATAATCCATTAATTAACAATTAGCCGTGTTTGCTCGTCTACACGTTTCCTCTGCCGGTTCGGCCATTCATCTCTTTGCGTGATTATTTGTGGCGGTGCTAATGCACGGGCAGTTGGCTTACATCATAAAACAAATATTTACAAAATTGTATTATTTAATCTGAGTGTGTACAACGAAGAAATGTGTAAAGTATAAAGTATGTCGAATGGGATACATATATTTGTATTTTTTCTTTTTGCATGAGTTGCGGGGGCGTTGGGGAGAGGCTAAGCTTAAAACAATTGGCTAAACATCGAAGCCATTATCTTGCTATACACATTCCATGTTCAAGCCGTACTCTACTCTGTAATTGTAGCTAAAATGTAATCAATTTTGCATTTAACTGCCGCTTGTTATCAGCCCAAACATCGGGATTAGGCAGCACACGAAGAGGCTGCTGTAGCTGTAGCCCTGACAGCCTCTGCCAGCTGCCGATGTGTAGAAGTAGGTTTCCAAGAAATTCTGCAGACCCGAGCCGGATGAGAGTGTAACTACAATAGGAAATTGAATGCGTTTGCAAAACAAATGTGAAAGGTGTTTTAGTTTCAGTATCAGTTTCAGTTCAGTTTCAGTTTCAGTTTCAGTTTCTGTTTCGCTTCGGTTGCAGTTTAAGTCTTGCTTTTCGTTTCAGTTTCAGTTTCAGATTCGTGTTGTGTTTGTTGTGGTTGTGGCTTACCTCTTGCCGGCACCGGATCCTTTTGCGGCGTACCCAATTCAATTTCCGTGTACTCCTGATATAAATCACCAATTTGAGCCGTGCAGCGCAACATCAGGCCTCCGCCAGTGGGAAGTCCGGGCCCCAAAGCATTTGTCACGTGCGCATTGCGAGCTCGGCCCTGAGCTTTGCCATTGGCATTCGCGGCGGCCACAAAGTGCACCGCCTGCAATTGCAATCGGAGGCTCAGCCTGGATGCTATTAGGTTATCAATCGTGCGAATGTATTGTGTTTCCTCTGTGGCTACCTGTCGACGAGAGAGCGTTGCATAGCATTCAGTTAGTGATGAGTTAATTGCGAGTCCATCAGCAGCGCACTTAGAAGCCGGCCTGCCTGCCTGCCTCCTGCTATTTGAGTGCCAAGCTAACTAAATAACTAACTACCATATGCATATAAAATACGTAAGCCTCGAAGTATGTTTTAAATTATTCATAGCTCTCCAGCTTGCTTCGTGTGTGTGTGGGTGTGTAGGGGGTGTGTGGGTGTCTGTGGGGGGTGTGTGGGTGTGGGGCTGAAACTGATTTTGCTTTCCGCTTCCGCTTGGCAAACTCAAAATGTATTTGCCGAGTGCTGCAAAAAAGTTACTCTCCGATATGTGGCCAGCCCCATGCGAGTACATCGTACGAATATGAATGGCAATTTGTCGTCAGCGGGGGTTATTATAAGCATGCTGCACTTGTGGCGCCGAGTGGGGGACGGCGAGTGCTGAGTGTGCAGCGCGATGGCGGGGCAAGTGTGGCACCAGGGACAACAAAAGCTGCTACCAATGGCCAACAGCAGTGGGCAAGGGGCAAGGGGCAACGGGCAACGGGCAACGGGCAACGGGCGACGGCGGCGATGGGACAACTTGCGCTGCAAGGAAACGGATGCTGAGAATGAACGGACATGGCATGCCATATTTTTGTTTTTGTTGCCATTTCTGCCTCTGTTTGTTGGCTTTTAAAAACAGTTTTCAATGTTACAACAGCAACAGTGGCAGCATCAAAATCAACAGCAACAGCAACAGCAGCAACACCAGCAACAGCAGCAGCAGCAGCATCACTCATACGCCCTGTTGGCTCTTTTCGCCTCTGCAGATGTCCGACAGTTTGTTTGAGTGTCTGCCGTTCAAGGTTGTTTGTTTGCTTGCTGCTGTTGTTGCTATTGTTGTTGCTGCTGCCCGTTGGTTGTTAACGCAACAGCAATGCAAACTGTTTACATTTAGTCTTTGAGTTACTGAGCCACTGCAACGGCAACGGCAGCAGCAGCAGCAGCAGCAGCAATGGCAACAGAGGCAACATTTACCATATGACTGTCTGTCTGTCTGTCTGTCTGTCTGTCGGGCTGCCTGTCATACCATTTGCACTGTGTGCGCTTAAAAATTTAATTTCCTTCATGACAGCAACAGAAACAGCAGCAGCAGCGCCTAAGCCTCAGTCTTTCGCATAAAGCCGTAGCTCAGGCTCCTCCTGCTCGGCCATGTGCATAGGCGTGTGCATATTCATTTCGGCATTTAGCTTAGCTTTCCGTTTCATTTGCGAGAGATTCTCTCGCTGCGCGACTGAGGCACATCATTTCCGTTTGGCGCATCTTTACGCACCGGGCGAAAAGAAAATCCCGTTAACTGTATTGTGTCGGGCTTTTAGTTGCAAATGCCCATTGTTGTTTGCTGCAGGAAGTGCAGGCGCCATTTTCCAAATGGTAGTGTTGCCATTTCCGTTTGCTGCATGTCCTGCCTGAACAACCGACAGTCCAACACCCCAACAGCCCCACAGCTGAGGGCCCGCGGCTCGCCGCTCGCCCCGCGCGCCCACAGCGAACCGCTGGCAATTTAAATACAATAAATACGCATTTCGTTTCCACTCACAAACTCATTTGAGCGCCATTTACTTATGCATGTATTTTGCGCTGTTTAGGGCCTTGAAAAGGTGTACGAAATTGAAGGCAACGTGCCCGCCCCGAATCGGGGTCGGCCACAGCACCGACGCTGCTGATCGACTATGCAATACCCTGTGCACAGCAAACTACAGTCAAATCGGAAAACTTTTAGCTGCTCAGGCAAACTGTGCAGTGCTCGGGCAGGCTTTTGGCATCTCACTTAAAGGAATATCTGAATAGCATAGTTGCTTTGGGCGTTGCCCGCTCTCGAGCAGCTCGCACACCCACAACATTAAAAAGCGAAATCGCTTTATTGTTGTGCGTGTCGTTGTTTTCGTTGTTGTTTGCTGCTGTGCGCTTTTAACCCTTTTTACGGCACACACATACACACACACACACACACACACATACACCAGCACAGACATTTTATTTTTCTGCTTGTACGTTTTTTGGCTTAACTTTATATTTGAATTTTATTTTTATTTTCATGCTGGCAAAGGCGCAGCGACATAAAAAGCCATTTTTAGTTAACTCGCTTTTCTCTTTCTCTCCGTCTCTCCGTCTCTCCGTCTCTCTATCACTTGCTCTCTCTCTCTCTACGCTCTGCTGTCTCGCTCGCACGCCTTGGGGATTTAATGCCGCGTAATTTACGAGAAACTCTTAAGACGGCAAGCGCTTTAATTAAGCATGTGGCTGAGGCAGCGACCCAAAAGTGTAAATACCCTCATATTTCTTGTGATTTACCTTTATGGCATCGGCCCCCAGCCAGGGGCCCTAGAGATATCTGCCGACCCAGCCCCAAATACGTTCGGTTGGCCAATTAAATAAATGTTTGGCATTTGCTTGCGTCAACATTTTGCAGTTGAATTGTTTTCAAGCTAAATTCACTTTTAGCTCCAGCTGACAACAAAAATGGTGTGTGTTTTGTGTGTGCGTGGCACAGTTATGATGGTCGCCTATTAATATTGGCCTGGGCCCCCCAAAACGTTCATTTGCACCCGAAATGCCTATGCTAATTATGCGAGAAAGACGCAAGCTAAACAGAGACCAAAGTACGGTTTGGCAGGATACGCAAACACATAATGCGGAAGAGTTCTTCGAGGCAAAGGTCTTTAATAGAGCCGAACTGTTTTCCATTCCTCAACATGTGCTCTCGATTCATTAATCACAGACACTTAAAGCTGTTGCTCAGCTTTAATAATGTGCTTATGGCATTTACACTAGTTCCGCTGGGCAGCATCGCCCCAAATATAATCTGAAGTAAATAATTTATCAAATAATCGATTTCCACACAAATCCCACTGTCGAATGGCCACTTGTTTCGGTCGGCACACTCCCCGAAAGTCTCGACAGCTCTAATCCCAACTAATTCCCATGATTCACCAAAAAATTTCATTTTCAGCTACTTTTCCATTAATATGACAAAAACTTTTTAACAAATTATGTTAGTCGCTAAGCCGGCAGGCGGCGGGCTGCCCTCGCCTGGGTCAACATGTGGCTCTCGTTTCGCTTTGAATACGAATAAGAGACAAGACAAGAAAGAAGTGGAAAAATGAAACAAGCGGCAAATCCTATTGCAATTATATATGTATTCTATCCCTTAAAGCTTCAAGGAGCTGAAGCTGCTGTTGCGATATTATATATCAATATAGTTGCCTGTTCGTAGCTGGCTTTAAGCTGTCATTAGTTATTTATGCCAGGGATGGATTTCACTAGCTGCTATTTAAAGCGCCAGCAGCCAGATCATAATTCAATATCAGAGACGCATCTCTATTCGGCAGGCATATGAGGCTAAATTGCTTGGCCAATGCCAGCAGAATGAATGGAAGTTGTTGTTGGCTGTCTGCGCCAACATAAACACCACAGACATAAAATTTTATATGGCACGCCGTGTCAGACAGACGGACACACACACACACACACACACGTGCACACTAAAGCACTCGCACTTTTGTCTCGGTTTTTGTCATTAGTTGGTTGACTGAAAGTGGAAGGAAGCAAACGGCATCTAGATAAAATGCTCAACGGCCTGCATGGGAGCGCGTATGTGAGCAGTGTGTGTGTATGCGAGTCCCGAAAAGTAGACAACAGCGAGCGACAGATACAAAACGACGGCAGGATAAGACACACAGATCGGGAAGGATGCCAGTGCCAGTGCACGTTATGTCTGATGATGTGGGTAGACATAATATAAAAATTTATGAAGCGTTTAATAAGTTTTCTTTTGCAGGCAGTTGGCGAGCCAATGGGACAGCGGGACAGAGGGACAGAGGGAGAGACGACAATCGAATGCTCGCCGCGCTCGCTCTCCGTGTGGGCGTGTCAGCTGAAAAGTGTTGTCTCGTAAATTCATTTAAAGGCAGCGTCCGGCACTGCCGACTCCTGCGACTCATCCGATTTGTCGGACTCTGTCCGGGCAATTTCTGTGCAGAAGTTTAACGTAATTTATTTTATGTCGTGGCTATGATTAATAACAGCAATGCGACAACGAAAAAGGTTAGCCAGCCCTGCGGTCAAAACGGGATACAGAAATATATAAAGCATTTGCTTTTTAAAAGGCAATGGCACCGCCCGCCCTGCATCTGGCTCGAGGGTGGGCCCTGTGCCAGTTTCCATTTCATTGTTGATTTATGCAACTGATTAGCGCCGAGTCGCAAAATTGATGCAAACATGAAAATGCCGCCAAATGACTAATGATGTCCTCTCCAGGCAGTAGGCATGCATATGACTTGGATTGCGTGACCCAAGTGACTTGTTTGCTTTCGCTTCTGTTTACCATTTTCCATATTCCATTTCTATTTGCCATTTACCATTTGCCATTTACCATTTGCCATTTTCCACTTTCCACTTTCCACTTTCATTTGCCTTCTTCCGTAATGATAAATGACAGAGGCGAATCGCACAATCAAATCAAAGCGCGTAACCCTTTTCTACGTTTATTGACTTAGTCCCGTAGGTCGCAATGTGTGAGCGTGTTTGTGTGTGTGTGTGTATGCGTGTATGGGACTCTTCTTATTTAGCTTTGAGCCAAAAATTTTAATTAAGTAAGGCTTTCATATCCATAAATAAACGACAAATTCCATGGCGCATATCGCTTGAGATTAAACACAGTCCCACACTCCACCTCCTGCTGCAGTCTATCACATGTGCTGGAAATGAGTTTAGGGCTCAGCAAGTGGCTTTTCTAATTATAAAGGATTTACGTTCCCATTTGCGAAGCCAACGCCGTTTAATTAGCCGTCGCCCCGCCCTCCTGCTTTATCATACAAATAACTCATCACAATATCCCGCTGCAAGCCTATGCGGAGCGGTTCAGTGAGACGGAGTTGAGGACAGTGAGTCTTGCGGCTCGTTGTCATACATAGAGCTAGTCCCAGGTCCCTCATAAAATTGCACTTACCGGCATGTGGTTGAGCGTGAAGCGAAGCTCGGCGCGTGGTCTGGATGGCAACGTGCTGCAATTGGCGCGCAAGACATCGCCGGGCTCGTAGCGCGTCTGTTCCGTAAAGAGCTGGGGTCGTTTTTCGGGGAATTCTGTAGGAGATTCAGAGAAGAAAATCGGTTAATGTGTGCTTGTGTGTGTTGCTATTAATTTTGGATATTTTGCGAGCTAAAAATAAATCAAGCAACTGTTTTCTTATAACTGCTCCATAAATGAAATTATCAGAAAACATAATGAAGTATTTTTTTTTGTTCATATATGTTCGTCCTTTGCGTTGCCCCCTTTTGCTCAAACATGGCTGATTGCGAGCTATGAGGCTGAAAACTAGGAGTATATGCTCCTCTGTACTCTCATCTGATATCGTGCTAAGGTGCTTTGCTTCAGATATGCTCACTAGAGGTGACTAGGCCATGAAGTCAGGTACACATATATGCTTGACTTCACAGCCAGAATAGAAAGAGATATATCTGCGCCTATAGGGGCATGGCAAATCGGGAAAAACTATCTTGTACGATTGCATGGCAAATCGTAAAATGGAGCTGAAAACACTAATTAAGCATGAATGAGTATTCAGCAGTCGGTAGTGGCCGACAGCAACGTTCTTAGTGCTGCTATGTTGTAGATGTTTCGTGAGAAAGAAATATTAAAATAATATAATAATAATCCGGCAATATTTATCACTTCGAAGCACAATTGATTATGAGATATGTAAGGCATGAGGCATAAATGAGACGAGCTAAATAAAAGAGAGTTGAATGAATATTTCGTAGCATATGCTCAACTGAGAGCAAAAGGCCTGAGGAAGCAAAGGCCAGGCGGAAAATATGACGAGGCCGTTGCTGAGAGTGCTGTTGTGGTTGAGGCATGACACAGGAATGGTGGGACTGGTGGGTCGTTAACATTTGCTACGGAGGTACTCACCCACAACTTGCATTTGGGCATAAGCGGTGGCCGTCGAGTAGAGCGGTGCATCGGCTGTCACCTCGCAGCTGAATTTGCCAGAGAGGCCGAAGCTGACGTTCCGTATGAGCACCAGGGTTGCGTTGGAGCTGCTTTCCTGCAATAATATCAGTGTTTAATTGGATTGGCCAAGTGGGAACGAGCGAAAATGGGGAAAATGGGATGGGTTCAACATACGTCCACTTTGATGCCGGGATACTGAAAGACCTTCGTGTGGGGATATTCGCCGGGCGTGAAGCGATAAAACTCCAACTGGCCGCGATAAAACTTAATCGAATAGAGCGGTGCACCATCCAGCTGATACTCGCAGCGCAGCGCCACCGACTGGCCGCGCCGCACCGCCGGCGGCTCGACGAGCAGGTTGACATTGCGCAGCGTCGCCTGGGCGGCATCTGGAAATGAGCGAGAGGACAAGCTTTATGAGATTTATTATTCAAATTGATGCAGCGTGCATGAGAGCGCCATAAGCGGCAGGCAACCGGCAGTCGGCAGTCGGCAGTCGGCACCCCTAGTCGGCAGTCAAACTGTCAGAGGTGAAACCCACCAAGCCGCCAGTTGTCAGGGGGGCTCCTGCCGGCAGGCAGGCAGGTCCACTCCCAGGGCTGAAGGACCTGCGCCTGCTTGCTGCGTGCTGCTACGTGGCAGCAATTTGCATACACGGCAGGGAACGGGGCCGTAAAACAATATTGATACGTCGCGACGTTCGTCCGTGCGACAGACAACCGGCGACGTCATCCAAGCAGATTTCGAGCCAAGCCACAATATCGTCAACGTCCTGCTTTTTATGGGCATTGGGCTGCATAAAATGCACGGATTAAATTATACACGGCGATTCACGAATGCAGACGCTGCCGCCTGGCAGCACCTGCGAGCCTTTTAAAGACACACAGATGGCTTAAAGTGCAGACTAGGGCCACTCTTGCTATCTGACATCTAATCAATGACGACTTCGACAAGCACACACGGCCAGCCAGTTGCCAGTTTGGCAGTTGCCAGTTCGCCAGTTCGACTACATCAAAAAGCAATTTTCCATTTGTCTTGCAATCTCTTTGCGCACCCACACACGTGTGTAAAGTGTGTTTGGCTTTTCATAAACTCGCAAATCGTTTAAGCCGTCTTACGAGAAGTTATAAACCTCTTTGCATGTTTCTTCTCTTCTCTGCCATTTTGTATTATTTTTTCAGCTTCTTTTTCTTGCTCGATTTTCTGCTGCTTTTTCTATCGCATTTGCTGTTATCATTGTTTCACCCTTTGCCTGTTCGCACCAGCCATTTTTTGTTGTTTTTTGCCTTGCCTTCAACTTCCTGCTTCCACTCAGGCTGAGGGTATTCAAGATATGTCGTTTAGCAGGCAACATTTCAAAAGCAGGCGAAAATCGAATCATATTTATATAATATTTTTGCGCTATTTATATATCGTATGTTTGATTAAAAGTTTTTTTCATATATAAATATATATAATATATATTTATAAATTGATATATTTATATTTATAATATTGATTTTCTGATTGCTGATTAGAGTAGAGTTTATTCTGAAATATATATGAAATTTTCGTCCACATCTGCTGAACTCTTTTACTTATTTGCAGGGTATTTGGTCGTCGCTCATCCGTATTTTCTATGCTCCAAACTACAATCTTGATAGCAACCTAAAATGGACTGAGTCTCGGCCGGTCCAAGAGATTGCTTCAATTTCATCATAGTGCTGGCAGCCTCAATCCCTGTTGTCGCCCTCGCTTTCATCTTGGGCTGCCTCTGTTGCTGCTTCAGGCTTGTGGACATTCTTCAGATGTCTGACAGTGGCTCGCTTTTTGTAGCGCTTGGCATTTGTCGTTGCTCCGTTTCTTCCTGATGCGAAGGCCTAGTCGGCTTTGGAAATTAGTTCTGGATTAGCTTTATGGCCATACAGTTGTGTCGCTGCGCATCGAGTGGCTTTAGCAGATGCCAATGGGCCCCAAACCAGCCTAAGGATGGGCCCACGGGATGATGAATTTTTTCCGTCTTCCATTTACCAAGGCAGCCACTCTCGTTTTTGTTGGTGTGATAAAAGGAAAGCCGTAAATGTAACAACATTTAGTTGTTAGCTATTTAAGAGCGTTCGATGGGTTCTCATGACAACATGGGACGTAGACATGCCCATGTATTCATGTATGGACGCACGTTTGTATCTAGTCTGCGATAAACCTATTTCGGTTGATTTAGTCAACATAATGGCTTTCGATTTACGCAGCAGCTTTAATGCAAGTTTGGCGAGGACGCGCTGAAATATGTGCAGCTGAGATCATAAAACGTTTATTGACTGCACAATTCAGTATATCATGCGTTCAATATTATGACAATATGCACTACCCACAAGCCGCTCAACAGGCAATCCACATGCACATTCACGAACAATTCAACTTTGCCTGCTGAGCTCACGGATTTGGCTACAAATGTTGTGCGCGCATGAGGCGGGGTGGGATGGAGTAGGGGAGGCTGTGGCAACTGAAGCTGGGCAAGCTGCAGCCAGACAAACTTTTGCAGACACACACGCGGCCATTCAGAGCTGCAAGTGCAAGCCGTGTGATGAACTCACTTGTGATAATTTATGAGTAATAATATTTTTGTACTCAAAGACAGCGAGAGAGTGGGAGAGGGAGAGAGAGAGAGAGAGAGAGGGAGCGAGGAAGAGCGAGTGGAGTTGAGTGAATGCTGCTCAACTGGCAAACTAATTTAACTTATTGTCTGCCCCAAAGCCTGCTTCCCCGCCTCCTGCCAGTCATTGTCCTTGCAACGCGTCTGCTATGGGCTGCTTATCCTATTTTTACTTTCTGCGGCATGACGCGCAATAATTTGTAAAAATTTACTTGCACATTTCACAGCGCAGCTGAACTTTGAGCTTGTGAATTAAATATCTTAAGTTGTTTATTGTCCTTCACAAAGTGTAAAGAGTATGTTGGTTTCATGCTATTTCCGTCCATTTGTGAATCGTTGCTTCTCTAGAGACTTGCAATTCTGAATATATTTATCCTTATCTCAGGCAAATTATGTGGGTTTACTGACTAGATCATTTTATATATATCTAGTAAACAGACAGGTTTTTGCTTAAATTATATAAGAAAATACGACTTTTGGAACGAATCATCAAAGGAAAAATCAGTCTGACCCTTACAGCCAGCTTTACAGGAGGATACGTCAGTTTTTCTTGTCAGGCCACAGCTAACTTTGACCACAGATACAAATATATGTACATATGTGTGTTAAATGATCTCCCCTGTTGACTGAAGCACAGCGAATGAGTAGTGTGCAGTCGGTTGCACCCGATTGTAATTTTCGCACCGATATATCTTTGTATTTCTGCTGCTTTGACTTCCAGCTAAACAAAGCCCTCGTTAGGTGTTTTCATATTGTCTTGTACTTTTCAAATTACCGTCAATAATTTCTGTTGAAAATCCAATAAAATGCTGGCATTAAAGCATAACAATTTTCACACATGAGTTCTTTACGTAATTACGCGTGCTCCACAATAAGCAAGATGAGCAAAATGAAATTGTTTGCCCGCACACACCAACACACACATATATACACACACACACACACCAAAACACACTGAGTTTGCCCAGCGGCTGTAATTAATTTTGACGGCACTCTGTGATAATTAACGCAATATTATTGTCTAAAACAAATTGCAAAAATAGCGAACAACTCTGGCATCCAGCGACGCCCCGAGATCAGCCTGCCCCGCCCCGGCCCCCTCCACTAAGCGCAAAGAATGTGAGCAATTATTTAGCATAATGCATAACCATGGCAAATAATATATGTATTTGCATATCAACTGTGAATGAGCAATGCCAGAAAATTGTTTGCATAATTTGTGAACAGCAAAATTTGAGTTGAATTCTCATTACAAATTGCAATGTGGACCGCAGGACGAAAAGGACTAAGAGCTGGCCATGGCACTTTTCGGACAAATTGGCACTGTTACAGTTTTGAAAAGTTGCTGACACAATTCAACAGCGAGCGGCAGACAAAGAGAGAGCGATTCAGAGGGAGACAGCGAGAGTGAGATTTTGAGATAGAGGAGATAGGACTAGAGCGATATAATTATGTGTTGAATTATGAATTGAAATGTTGAAAAGTCTTTTTTTATATTTATTTTTCTGGCTTTTCTGTGTTCGCATAACTTGGCCATTCAACGAACAATTTTGGCCAACATTTATTGCTAATGCTAACTGGTTGAGTGTCTGTCTATGTGTTTTTGAATGAGTCTGGTCAAGTTTATGTGCTAAATGTTTTTGCAGTATATATGCATGTATTAATCCGCCCAACATTTTGACGTTGGACCATTTATGTATTTGAAATCAGTAAAGTATGAGTGATAGTATGAGTGAGTGTTTGTATGCTTGTGTGTGTGTATATGAGCTGGCGCATATCTGATAGTCTGAACTATAAACAACAGTAATAGCTTAAGTACTTAAGCACACCATGACATAATAAAAGTATTAAAATTTAGCTCTTGTGGTCACATCAAAAATGATTCATGACTCGCTCAAACCCAAATTGAATAAAATGTGCTTCATTTTTAGAAATGGAAGCTGCAATGGTTTGTTTGCTGTGCTTATCAGTTCGCGCTGTAAATTTCCTTTATCAATTTTTCTCAATTGCATTCAATTGAAATGGCGGAATGTCATACAATTGCCAAAAAGGAATGTTAAAGCACAAGAGGCATGCTCACAGTTATAGCGGCAGCCTGCCTTTCATTGAATTGTATTTGTCGCCCTGCCGCTGGCGGGTGTCCTGCTAATGTTTTTCCAAACTGTTAGGCAATAAAGGATTGCTTTGTTAATTATTTGCGATTCAAAGAGCCAATTCAAAGTGAAAAAGAAAACAAAATAAAACTGTTTTCGTTGCTGGAATGCTTCATATTCGTGTGTCGATTGAGTGTCTATTGAGACATTTCAACAATGAGTTGAAAGATGCTTTAGAATTGCCAGGTATATTTTCATATTTTCGCATATGTGCTGCATTCATTCCGTCTCATTCAAATTCCCATCTGGATTGTTACATTGTTGCATCTATTGGCAAGCGATTTGCAACACTTCACATAACGTGTTGAGCAGCTGGCAGGAATCGTATTGTGTATCGAACGGGGTTCAATAAACAAATCAAATACCGCAAAAGAGCTCGATCTCTGGCTTAGATGACTCGATGTATTGTTGCTGTTATCCTGGGTCTTGGCAGGATAACCATGAACTTCGATTACTTATTGTAATTAAATGTCTAAAGTATTTTAACGCCCTGAACAGATGGCGAATGTTTTATTTAACATTATTTAACTTGCATTTATTTATTTTTTATTGGGTTTGTCTGGGCGGTGGGCGGTGGTAGCTGGGGGCGTAGTGGGTTTTATGTTTCGCTTAAATAAATTCCAGCAAAATGTGCGTAATTAATGCGCCAAACCGAACCAAAAGCGCGCTATATAAATCATTTGCGGCGCGCCGTTGTATGTGTGCGTATATGTGTATATATATATCGTATGAAATTTGAGTGTGTGTGTCTGGGTGTGTGTGTGGGTGTGCGAGTATCTGTGAACATTTGCGGTCAGCCTCATGTTGCACGCACAATCAGTCGCCTTTCGTTGCTTATCGACTGACGCCATTGATTGCAGTTCATTAAGCACGCGCAGGCGGACAAGCTCACGCACATGTCTGGCCCATGGCAAACTCCTGCTGGTGCTGTTTCTGCTGTTGTTGCTGGTGCTGGTGCTGCGGCTGTCGACGGCTACACCTGCTGCTGGGACTGGCACTCATTAGCTACGCATTGGCCGGCCCACAGCTGGCAATCGACTAACGTGGTGCTTGACCCTTTTGGGGCGCCTTTAACGGATGCTGCGCTTTAACCTTTCTCGTTGCGCATACATTTCTTCTTAATTTCGCACTTGCGCCACACTCGATTTCACTGTATTTTCTTTTGGGCCTTCCTCGACAGCGCTCGTTAGCGCCTGCCTGGCTATGGCGCTGGCCATTACAGTTGATTGCTTATTCATGCGTTCATTCATTTATTCATATGCCTGTAAGTTGGAGATGAGCGAGCCTTATCAAATTGTGGCTGCTCGTTGTCAGCTTTGCCGATTAAGTTCACGTTGCGTATACAGAATACTCTGGCCTTGCTTGAAATTCCGAGTGCTGCTGCTGCTGCTGCGAAAATTAATTGCGACTGCGTTGTGTATCGTGTTTATATTTTAAATTAATTATAAATATTTATTTATCTTGATTAGTTGGGTGGCTTGTGTAAGTCAGGATAAGGGCCGGGGCTGCTGCTGGTGCTGCTGGTGCTGCTGGTGGCTTGAGTGTCTGAGTGTCTAGCTGAGCTTAACTAAATTGATTTCAGTTTATTTTAGCATAGCGCAGCGTTTTCGCCTGGGGTATGCCTGGCAAATCAATAACAAAGACTTGGCTTTAAACGTCGCTGCGCTGCCAGCGGCAATAGGACCTCAATTGGTTTTGGCTTGGCCATTACTCTTCGCCGTTGTGGTTGTACTACGCTAACCGAATTCGATTCATTCTACTTGTTCTCCCTTTTTGGCGTTCTTCTATAATTGATTGCAGCATCAATTTCAAAACGAAATAATCAAGCAATGCGCGCACACACACACACACACACACAGTCACCCACCGACCACATACATGTTGCCTGATTTGCTGTTTCTCGTTTTTTGTTGCATACTTTCGTGTGCTGCAGTTAATTTCTGTTTTAAGTTGGAGCAACGGCAACAGCAACGGCAACGGCAACAGCAGCAAAAAGCCAGCTGCAGCTGCAAAATCAAGGAAAATTATTGAAAGCACCAAAGCAAACGGTGAAAAACACACACGCACACACACATACAAAAATGAAAAACACACGTCAATTTGTATTACTGCTGTCTCAGCTGCGCTTTCATCTCGTTTTCTTCCTGTGTCTCTCTAACTTGCTCGCTATCTCTCGCGTGGTTTCTCTTTCTCTCTCTCTCTCTCTCTCTCTCTCTCGCTCTCTCCTTCTGCTCTCTAGGATCTGGGTTTTGCTGCTGTTCGCTTCATATTCTTCTATTTCTTGGCACTATGTTCAAACGTTTTTCCTTTCACATTATCCATTTACCCATACTTTATTTCTATGAATAGCGCGAGGTGTAGCGACTTTTTGTTACACATTACGTGATACCCTTACGAATTAGCGAGTTGAGCGATAAAATAAATACCTTATATAAATGAGTAGACTGTTTATCAACACTGCAGATTATATGAACGTTTCAAGATGATTTCAGAATAAATTTATATATATGAAGGTATATATAAAATAAGATATACATTTTATATGTACGTGAATATGAATAACTTGTTGTTTTATGTTAATGTTTACTGTAAAATTTTTTTAAAACTCGCAATGAATGAACTCTATTCTAAAAAAATGCAAATAAAAATATAAAAATGTTTGCAAAACCAATTTAAATTGCAATATATATATATGCATTTTATAGCATTTTTTATATAGCACTACTATTTTCATAATTTATATATACAGCTGGGCTCATGAATATAATACGGATGTAATGTTTGAAATTAATTTTTTAAGATTTGTTAAGGGTAGGCATTAAAATAAAAACTGGTTGCCTCATAATTTTAATTAATTTTCATTTAAATAAAATTTAATTTAAATTAAAGTTTACTAAAATGTGCATTTAAGTTTAATGCAATTTAAATTTTTAAAATTTAATTTTAGTTCAATTTTAATTTAATTTTAATTTCAATTTAATTAATATTTAATCTCCATTCATTTTAGTTTTATAATTTATTTATATTATATTTTATATTCATTTATTTTAATTTAATTTGGATTTAAGTTTAAGTTTAATTTAATTTTAAAACAATTTTAATCTAATTTCAATTTAATTTAAATTTCAATATAATATAAATTTAAATTTAATCTTCATTTACTTTAATTTTTAGTATAGTTTATAGAGTATTCATGTGTGGAGCTCTGGCAGTCTGCCTTTCACTTATCTGTGGTGCTGTTTTAGACCTGCCCTCAAAAGCCACAGACAGAAGCGTTTTGGGGCCGTCAGTTGTGAGCGCGTTCGTTGCATTTATTTGGAGCCGGACTCTCATGTCTCGTCCTGTTTGTTTTTTTATTTTTTTTTACTTTTGTAAAGCCACACAAAAATCTGCACAAAAATGCACGGAAATTCATCTTGATTTGTGTTGGTTTTTTTTTTTTTTTTTTTTTTTTTTGCCCGAAATAATGCAGCTACCGTTTTTTAAGCTTGTCGTTTTTCTTAGTATATGTATTTTTTATTTGGATTTCCCAGCCAAATGTCAAGTTTGTGGGTGGCGCACTAAATCAGAGACATTTAAGCGCATTTTGCTAAAAGTCACTTACGGCCTTTGGCCATAGCTTATTTGTTGGTTGTTGGCCGCTTCTAGTTGTACTTACCACATAGGATGCAGAGGAGTAGCAGCCAGTGCAGGATGCTGGTGGCCAAGTTGTTGCTGGGCTGGAGGCAGCGACACCTACGCTCGCATTTTATTACTCCAGTTGCTGTTGTTGTCATCGCCATCGTCATCATCGTTGCTGCTGCTGCTGCTGTTGCTCCTGTTGTCGTTGACGTCGCGATGTCTGCTAATGTTGATGGCAGCACGCTGGTCGCATTGGTAGTGCTGGTGGTGGCGCTGGTGCTACTGCTGGTGGTGCTGCTCGGTCTGTGACTTTGCATTTCCGCGTTGCTGCCGCTAATGTTGGGGCGTTGTTTTGACCTGATGCGACGCGCGAACTGACACTTACACCCCGACGCATGTGCGAGTGCCGTGGGGAACGCTGTGAGTGATGCGGATAGCGTTGATAGCGTCTGCCACATTGTCAGCGAGTCCCGCTTTTTGCACACTTTGCGAGCGTTTGTCACCGGCCGAGCGCCGCACTTGCCGCCTGACATTAATTAAGTGTGAAATTAATGGAGCGGCAGAGACGTGCAGCGGGCCACGGGCAACGGGCAATGGGTAACGGATAACGGGTCGCGAGTAGCGGGTAGCTGACGAGCGAGTTAATTAATTTGGCACCCTGTTCGCCAGATTTGGCTTAATTTGGCGCTTTGCTATAGCTTATGCTGATGGGAGTCTGCTCTTGCCTAGCATGCATTGGGTAGCATTATTATAAATGATTAGCTACACATGTACTTTTGGCTAACTTCATTTATTAGGTCTGAGACTTGGCTCTGGGCTGCTTATTTCATTTCTCAACTGCCAAATTTGTTTGTTCTGTTATTATCATTAATTATGTTGTTTTGTTTATCGTTTGTAAATATTTGAAAACTGTTTAAACTATCTTAATATTATTTATTTATTCCTTATTTGTATTAGGATGCGTCTTCAACTCGTTAATATTTTCAATTATTGTTTATTATTAAATATATATTTATATATGTTATTTATTAATCAGTTATTTATTATTTTCTTCTTTTTTATTGGTGTTTCTTCAACTCGTTTATATTTTCAATTATTGTTTATTATTTAATATATATATATTATTTATTATTATTTTTTTTCTATTGGTGTTTGGGCAGTTCCTTTAACTCGTTTATATTTTCATTAACTGTTTACGTATATTCAACTTCAAATGTTCTTCACTTCGCGTTGTTTGTCTGCTCTCAATACGTCATTCTGCTTAGTCGCTGCCGCAGCGAAGTCACAGCGAGCGCGTCACACAAACGACAGAGGAAGACGCGCAGCCGACAGAGATACGAATGCGACTAAACGCGCACGAAGTGATTGCGGGAATGTTGTTGTTGCCATCGCTGCTTGCCAGCAGTTGGGGAATGTTGCCTTTGCAACATGTTGCTAAGCTCTTGAGTTCGATGTTGCTAGCGTGCGCCCTCTGCTGCTCGTTAGATTTTGTAGTGCTTTGGGTTCTCTTCCGCGAAAATATTTGTTAGTTGACATTTATAGGCGATTTAAGTGTTGCGTCTAATTGCTTCATGTGGCAGACACACTTGTCCACACATACGCACACATACACACGCACACGCACACTTCATACAAAGTTTTCTAATGGTCTGCACTGCAATTAGCTGGAAAGAGATGAACAAATAATGTTTCAATTAGTTGTTGACAAAGCAGCGCAATGCAGAATACGTATATGTATGTATATATTAATTTTATTGCATGCCGTTAAGCGCAGGCAAGTTCGAAATAAATAATTTATGACCGGGCAAGTGGAGACCCGCCCCATAAACAGCCCCGCAAACAATTGCATTTCAGCAGCGATCACGTGCCGCCGTTTCCGGTTTGATTTATGGTACTCCATGGGCCACTCTGATAAGCATTTGAGTTGACCTTAGCGGGTCCACGCATTCCATTCAAATGCCGAAATTTGTATAAGCGTATATTCTATATGCCGGCATGATCTATTCTACTGCTGGCTAATTGACCAGCAATCACACACTCTTGGCTTGAGCCCAATAGCAAAGCCTTT
This sequence comes from Drosophila mayaguana, assembly GCA_037075325.1. Classification (NCBI taxonomy): domain Eukaryota; kingdom Metazoa; phylum Arthropoda; class Insecta; order Diptera; family Drosophilidae; genus Drosophila; species Drosophila mayaguana. Next base: position 6,339,989 of record JBAMCG010000037.1, on the reverse strand, counting down.
AATTGATGCTGCCAATGGATTTTGGAATTTAGCCGGTTTCATTATTTATGGCATCCCGCGGCTGCTTAATTACGCGTTACAGTTCCGGAAATGTACATTTTGAACTGCTTTAATCTCCGCATCTTCCTCATCTTCCTCATCTGCCCGCCGGCCCCGCAGCATCACACAAATTGTTGTTGTCTTTATCCCCTGTACACCCACCCCCCGATGTTGTTGGCCCGCCCGCCCGTTGTACTCCATTTGGTATTCTAATGGGCGCTTAATGCAGCGCAAAGGCGTGGCTGCGCGCCCATCTAAATTGCTATTATGGGCGCACAAGCTGGATAGACAATAACTCAACATTGGGATAACTGTTAATCATGTGGAGAAAGGGTATAGCAATTGCATATCGTAAGCGTATGCATTTCGCTGCAGAATGCACCAAAGGAGGCATCAATTTCCAATAGAGACTTGAGGCTCCGATTATGCACATAGTGGAATGCATGGCTATGGGTATTATGAGCTTTGTGTTTTGCAAATGTATTTGTTTCATATCTACTTCTATTTTATCAATATTGATCTCTGTTTGGAGAGTGGCTGTGTCATAATATTTATTTTTGTAAAGTAAAGCTAATACTAAGTAAAATTAATTGCATTTAGTTCTCGTATTAAATTGAAAAATAAATTGAAAAAAAAAAACAATTTTTTTTTTTGCGCTGTATATAAACTATTATTACTCATTTATCTTTCTTTTTATTCTCTGATCAAATTAAGACTTAAATGCTACAAGTAAAACTAAATGAAAAATTGAGATTTTTATTTTAAACACAAATCAACATATGAATGCAAATTATATAATACATCTATTTTAATATTTTTCTTTCATAGCTTTTAATAATTATGTAAAATGTGCATATAATTTGTTTTCATTTCAAATTAGCTGAATATTACATATATAACTATCATTTATTATCAATTTAATATTATTCTAACTAAGTACAGTAGAACACAGTTATAATGACTCTGCTTATAATGTCCGTATGGTTATTGCGACGATAATTCTTGTCCCCAGATAAGCTTATATGATTAAACATATGTTCTTACGGTCATTATAATCGGGTTCTACTGTATAACAACAATATTATACATTTTGTACATTGAATATAAGAAATGTGTTTAAATAATTAAATAATTATATTATATATTATTAAATTCAATATAAATTGAATTTATATTATATAACAAATAAAAGATTTTAAATTCATATTGAATTATATTATATAAATATTATTAAATTCAATATAAATTTAATTTCGCCTTCAGGAAATATTTCAATAACTAAAGTATTAAATATAAAATTTAATATATATATTTATAATAAATTTAGCAACATTATTCAGTGAATATAACTAATCCACGAACCACTTTAAATTCCCAACCTTCTTTTCTAGTTAGAGCATCGCTTAGCTGTGGATTCTATGACTGGCTTATCGGCATAGTTACTGCAGTATTGCGCATTGCCGAAGCAGCAGAATTTCGCATTATGATCCTTGATGCGGCTGCCGTCGAGTTTAGCTCCGCGCTTTGCAGCAGCTGAGTCAGAAATCACTTCCGGCAACGGCCATCAAAGGGCAGATGGCATGGGGCAGGGGACATGGGGCAGGAGGCAGGGGTCGTGAATCGTGAATCGGCTGCTGCACTTCACACACCGCATCGTGGGCTCAACATTTATTATGCCATTTGTGTGGGACCAAATTGTCACAATTACTCGACAATGCATCGTCGCCCAAAAGAGCAACAGTCAGGGAGTGCGAGAGAGAGAGAGAGGGGGGAGTGGAAGAGTGAGAGAGTGCTTCGCGTCTATATTTAGTCAAAGGCTGCCCTGTTCTCGCTGATGTTCCATTGTCATTGGCAGGCCTTCGGTGCAGCTTCATTTATCACATTTTGTCATGCGGTGTGCTCCACCCTCGAACTTTGTTTCAATCTTTTGTGTGTTTGTTGCATTTTATTAATTTGTTTGTCATATTTTTACGTTTGTTTATTGATTAAAATGTGCGCACAGACGTATACGCAGGGGGAAGTACATACGTTCGGTTCACTCGCATTGTCTGTTCCCAGCAGCTGTTGCTGGCTTTGTTATTGTTGCTGTTGCTATTGCTGTTGCTGTTGTGCGGCCACATCGCATTGCTACTGTAAACATGTGTTTGCAGCAACATTATTATTGCTTTCCCTCGCAAACATTATTTTTACTGTCTGTGACCCTCACATGTTTCTATGCTATACTGATACTGTGTTTGCCTGCTATTATTATTAAAACATCGTTTTCAAAACTCTCCCTGCGCCCGCCTCACCCATTAAATCTGATTTATTTCTACCTTTGCCTGCCGATCTACCTTTCCAGCGTGTTTGGACAAATTATTATGAAAGACAATTTTGTCAGGCGTATTTTTCACATAATTTTGTTCGTCCTGCTTTTATTATTATTATTGTTTTTGTGTTTGTTTCTGCGTTCATTCTGTTCTTTTTTGTGTTTTGTGTTTGTGGGCGTTCGTTTGTTGGGCTTTATGGATTTTATAATTAATTGTCTTTGACAGATTTTACACTGCTGATATTGTTGTTGTGGTCAAAGGCGAGCTTGTTTCATAACTTGATTGATTTTCTTAATATGATTTTCGAAAAATGCAGCCTAATGGAATTATAATACATTCATGAGAAATGTATTCGTAATCATTTGATATATCTGTGCAGTATATCAGAAATCAGGCTTTATCAATTAAAATTATGTATATTTGTTGGTTATAGAAAGCGCAATTCGCTGAGAAAGAGAGCGCGAGAGAGAGAGAGAGAGAGAGAGAGAGAGATAGATACAGAGAATATTACTTCTCAGATTCTTCAGAAATTGGCTAGGCATGACTATAACTGCGAATGCGCCTATCTGTAGCGAATGCGGTTCTTCATATGGATTCGTTTATGGCCTGCAATAGGCAGAGGCAGTAGGCGGCGCTATTTGGCCAAGTTTATTGGCTTCCGCAATCGTCCCCTGGGTGTTTTTGCGTTAGTGAGCTTAATGCTCTGCTCCCATACATAGTTTATTCGTTCTCTCGGCCGTCGTCCACATAACAGATATATATACGCTCATTGTCATTCATTTCGTGTCATTGTCAGTGATAACATTTGTATTGTAATTGGCATCGCAGCCTGGGCCAGAGCTCGACTCCTGAACGATGCCGGCAACAACAAATGGCTCTTATGTGGCCGCAATGCCACAAACAATAAAAAGCAGGCCAAGTCAAGGCAGGCAAAACAAATGGCAATTAGTTGGCTCGGCGCGGAGCGGGGTGGCGCGGTGCGGCGCGGCTCGGGTCGAGTTGACTTCAATTGTGCCTGACTTCTGCGAGGAAGAAAGGCAGAAGTAAAAGCTGCTTAGAGCTTTGTTCGTTGCTTTTAATTAAAAGCAGATTAACATTGCGCGTGTAATGTATTTGGGCGGTGGCAAGCAGCACGGCCCCAGCTCTAAAGCCAGCTCCATAAACAAATTATTGCCGAGCTCTGTCATGGAGACATTGGCAGTGACAGTCGCTGCAAGGGGCACGGCTGCGTCTAACTGGCTCAGACAATTGACGCAATGAAGCCAACGTCTTTTTAAGTGATGTCTCCAGCCCGGAATCCCCGCGACTTTCTTGTCTTTCCAGCTCTCTAGTCATGTGTTGTGCTCCACAATAAAAGAGACTTTTTATGTACAAGTGCAGCTTATTACGCTCGGCTTTGCCTCGCTGAGCTTCAGTGTGCCAGAGGCGATGGTGGTGGGGGTAGTGGCATTGGTGGTGCTGGTGGTGCGTCTGCTAGTTACTCGCCACATCAGTCACCGCTCACTTGACACATTTCGCCTGCCATGCAATTGGCACGAAGATGTTCCCGTCACATGCCCATAAAATCCGCGCGCAGCTAGCCGGCGAGGAGCCCGAGCCACAGCAGGCGACATCTAAATATATCCACAAGTTTTTCACACCAAATTGCCACAGAGCAGTGTTGGCAGCTAATTGAAATGTTTATTTCAGAAGCGTTCGGCTCGCGTCCCTTTGCGACCAGCCAGGTGAGCCACTGCGAGATCCGCTCCGCGTTGCCTAGTATCAGATAGATTGTCATAAATCTGTCGCGCCAGATCGCGCCCGAAATTGTGGGTTAAGTTGTCCGTTCGAGCATCAATTTAATTGCCTGCTGCTGTTGGCGATGTTCGCACCACGTCAAAATCTTGCACATCAGCTTAATTGCTACACGTGCTCGCCCGGGCAGGGTGCGGCTGTGGGTCAGGGGTAAAGAAGGCAGCATGTGTGCTTAAATGTGGCAGCATCGCCAGTGGGAGCTCCGTTTGGCCAACATTTAATTGCCACAAAATGTGCATAAATGCATTTTTATTAAATTCCCTTTAAAATTGATTTCACCCGTCCTGGCGCCCGCGGCATGTGGTTTCCCTAACGAGCCACAGTCACCGCATTCACGCACACGCACACACACCCACACACATACATATCCACATACAAACATGCCAAAGTGCCGCACTTGCGGTCGGACTTCAGGCGACTTCTGCATGAATGAAATTTATTCATAATATTTTCATTTCATGCATTCGACGCTGCTGGCAACTTTGACTTTGAATCTGTGTTTCGCCCGCCTCGCGAGTCTTGTATTTCCATTTGCTTCCTTCCATTTGCTAAGAATTAATTAAAAACATTACCCAGAATTCAACAGAATGGGTTGCACTGTTGCTTCCTGCACGCCTCGTTAGCCGCCCATTTCAAAAACAAATTGTAAAAAATGTAACAAGTGAGAGTTCCCCAGTCGGGAATGAACGACTAAGAGATACCTAGCAAGCTGCGAAGAGCCGTTACTACTGTTAGGAATAATAGAAATGCTTCTTAAATATTGCCGGCGCTTTGGCTAAAATTATTGACTATATTATTAAATAATTGTTTTCTCTTAGTGGATTTATTTAGTAACATTTCAGGCATTGATAATCACCTAAGACCAAAATATACCAAATCTGTATATAATAATACGAATTGTTAGCAAATTAGATGTTTCTGTTTTGGTTTTCGAGCTACGCTTAAGTAAATTATCGATTCTTATCGATAGCTACAATATGTATATATGCACTAAACGGGAAATACATTTAATTTCCAGTTCTACTGCTCTCGAGACTGACCTAAATTCCATTACTGACTTGGATAATCACCTCGATCAGCAGTATATACATATACTAAAAGGAGTCAGGCACATCTCCTGTTGTCTATGTTCATTCTCAGTTTGCAGGGTATATATGAGATTGGAGCACCCCAAATAGCTCAGCTAGCCCAAATTGAATCAATATAGTTTCCATCAGTATATATCGTTTCCATAATATATAGCCCAGCTAGCTAGCAGAGCACAGCTCGCAAGGGTTTAATCAATTTCCTTTGCTCAGCATTTTTGAAACAATTTAATATTTATTAGAGTTCTAGTTGGATGGAACAACGCAACGATGGAAAGCTGAATATTTAGCAAACATATTTAAAGCGATAAATATGCGAGTATATATATGTATATATTTATTTAAAAACTTTAAACAAGATATGTATATTTATTTAAAAACTATATATGTGTTGTTTGCAAACGCAGTTTTAAAAAATTGTAACTGATAGACTCCCTCGATTGCAATAAATGTATTAATTAATTATTAATGTTTGACTAGCTGCTAGAAAGTCTGAATGCAAATACTTTATTCATATTAAAGTTGCGAGATTCGTGGGCTTAATATTGAATTTAATTCAAGCAGCATAAAGCTTGGCCTTAAGGAAAGCTGCTAATGCGCATTAGTTACCATATGATGAGAACAATATTCTAGCATAAGCATTTATATATACAGAGGTGGTCAAAAGTATTTACACATCGAACATTTTTTTGCATGCTCTGCTTAATGAGCTTTTTTTTGCTGTTTTTGTTTACCGTTTTTGAAAAAAAGCTTTTTTGTCATGAAGCTTATTCTGTGTAGAAGCGATCGGCTGAAGAAATTGCTAAAATAACGGTACATGGCTATAAATAGAACAAAAAGTACAGTTACTTAGCGGTTGTCAAAAGTATTTACACATATTTTTATTGCGTCTTAAGTATTTACACAATGTAAATTTGCCTTTTTGATTTGATTTGGTTAATCGTGTGCGGTCGTTGACTAAGATCAGAGTTCAATTTGTAGTTAAAATTGTAAAACTAATGTAAAATGGTAAAAATAAAAGAACTTTCAGTTGAAACAAGATCCGAGATCGTAACCAAGTTCAAGTGTGGTATTGCGGCAATGGAGTTGGCAAAGATATACAAAATATCAAGAAAAACAGTGTATAACTTGGTTAAGAAAAAGGATACACTCGGAAATTTAAAAAATGTACGGCGAAGTGGGCGAAAACCAGTATTAAACGCCAGTGAATGTAGAAGACTTATCAACAAGGTCATAGAAATGCCTGAAATAAGCCCAGTTAAGATGTCAGCAGCATCAAATCAGATAATTGGTAAACGTATAAGCGATGCTACTATTCGTAGAAGGTTAAAGGAAGTTGACATAAATACCTATGTCGTCCGAAAAATAATAGATATTTCTGAAACAAATAAAGCAAAACGCCTTGCTTTTGCTTTGGAGCATATTGAAAAGCCTTTGGAGTTTTGGCAGAATGTTTTGTGGACAGATGAGGCTGCATTTCAGTTTCACGGCTCTTTTGGGAAGAGTTTTATGCATTTGAGTCGAAAAAATAAGAAAATTGCAGTGCAGCCTCTTACCAGATTTGGAGGTGGAACAGTAATGTTTTGGGGTTGCATGTCATATTATGGCTTTGGAGATTTGGTGCCAATAGAGGGCCCATTAAATCAATCAGGATATTTGCATATATTAAATGAACATGCTTTTGTTTCTGGAAACAAACTATTTCCAACCATTGACTGGGTATTGCAGCAAGATAATGCTCCTTGCCATAAAGGATCAATACCCACAAAGTTTTTAAGGGACTTAAACCAAGCCGTTCTGCCCTGGCCTGCGCAAAGTCCAGACCTTAACATTATTGAAAATGTTTGGGCTTTCATGAAATCTAAGCGATTATTTAACAGGGACCGAAAACGGGATGATACCATCTCAGAAGTTACCGAAATTTGGTCCAAACTAACAATTGACTTTGCCCGATCCTTGGTGGCATCAATTCCAGCCAGGCTTCAGGCTGTAATTGACGCAAAAGGAGGAATAACTAAATATTAATTTAAAATAAATAAACTCTTTGTTATATAAAACCAAAATCTAAAATAAATAACAATAAATAATAGAAATAAACATTGTATAAGTTTTGTGTAAATACTTAAGACGCAATAAAAATATGTGTAAATACTTTTGACAACTTTGGTGGCTGTGTTATTTTGGTTCTATTTATAGCCATGTACCGTTATTTTAGCAATTTCTTCAGCCGATCGCTTCTACACAGAATAAGCTTCATGACAAAAAAGCTTTTTTTCAAAAACGGTAAACAAAAACAGCAAAAAAAAGCTCATTAAGCAGAGCATGCAAAAAAATGTTCAATGTGTAAATACTTTTGACCACCTCTGTACATATGCTACCACTACCACTACCACTACAAACATATGTATCTGCACCTCATATTTCGCTGTGGCCATTCAAGACATTTAGTTGACTTTAAGAGATTTGTGCGAGCGTAATAGATCTTTGACACATTTGTGCCCTCCGGCTGAGCTATTTTCCGCACAGCACAGTAGGAAAGTTTCAATGGCAGCAGCTCCTCTCTGGCCGCAGCTCCTGTGATTGCAGCTAATTGGATTTGCTTGGCTTTCTTTCTCGCCTCAGCCAAATCTCGCCCATTATCCAATTACGCAAAGAGCCGAACTGAGTTGGTGTTGTTAAGGTCAAAGTTAGGCCAGGCCGTGGTCGAGCCGCACTTGAAATCCAATTTTGATAATAAGTGCGAGAGTAGCAAAGCACCCAAAAACGGATGCCCATTTCATAATAATACAATTTGCGCACAATTATCTCAACAAATTTCGCTGTGACCACAGTGCACTTCAATATCTTTCTCTTTTTCGCTTGTTGCTGCTAATGTTGTTGTTGTTGTTGTTGTCGTGGCTCGACTGTTCGTTTTGCTGGCAAGTGGTGGGCAGCATGGAGTGCCTTCGCTCCGCTCAATGCATGTAATTAAATTGAAATTTCAATATTGCCCATGGACATGGCTCAGCGGATGGCAGAGAGCGGAGAGCGGAGAGCGGAGAGCGGAGAGCAGAGAGCAGAGAGCAGAGAGCAGAGACCCAGGCAGCAGCTGTCGCTTCATGGTGGCACTTGCTCATATTTTTATTTTCATTTTCTTTTTCATATATATATTTTTTTTTCTTTTGGCGCGCTACGCTCATAACAGACCACCCAAGCCCAGCCCAGCCCAGCCCAGCCCAGTCCAGCCCAGTTCTGTTGATTTATAAGCCGTGGCCAAAAATGCTGCAAAATTAAAGTGTAATTTATGTGCCTGGTTTTGCCGCGTGTTTGCCGTTGAATTGCGAGTCCTGCTTATCCGCCTGATGTCTCAGTTGGCCAAGTGCGTAATGCGGGGCGACCTTGCGGCCCAGTGACCCGGGCAAAAAACTCGCTGAGCTTAATGTGGCCTGGCCAACTTTGACCCCGCGCTCTCAGCACCTGCGCCACACAAACACACCCCCACACACACACACACACACACACACACACACACGCACACACGCGCACAGTATCATGCACAAAGTGTTAATGTGTTTATGTGGGTGGCGCTGGCTGCCTTCTTGCCTCCTGTAGACATGGCTGTCTGCCCGCCTGCTCCTGCTCGTATGTCTGCGCCTCTGTCGAGTGTCCTTGCGATGTGCCGTTTGCCACTTGAGTTATTTAAATTGCGTAAGTGCGGACGGGGCAATGGCGATAGCGCATGAACGGCAGGAGCAGCAGCAAAGGGCAGGAGTAGGGGGCAGCATGGGGGCAATGTGAAAAGATTGATAAAATATGTTAATTGCGCCTGTTGTTGCATAGCCCATGACGACCCTGGCCCAGAGCCATTTCGTGATCACGGCTCGAGCGACAAGCAGCCCCTGCCCCCCTCCATGAGATTGTCGCCAACAATGCTGAAAAGTTCATTTTCTTGCCACTTGGCAAATGTAAATTAAAAACATTTTAATTATGTTTATGGCATACTTCAGGGCGCTGCCTTTGATGCATTGAGGCGGCGCACGACTCCTTCGCTGTGGTCCATACACACTGAAGCGACAACCTGCATTCCTCAGAGTACACGCATCAATCTCTCTCCCTCCCCTCCTCTCTCTCTAATATGAGCAGCTAAGGCTGCAAGCAATTATTTCTTCAATTCTTGCTAATGCATTGCAAAAGTTTCGAACTAAGCGAACTCTTTGCATAATCGTTGTTATGATAAATAATATCGGAGCAGAAGGAAGCCGAAACTGCTAACTTAAGTAAAGTAGGAAGTTTGTTAAGCAAAGCTAAAATATCTCAGCTCATTTACAGCTCAAATAGGGGAGTCGAAGTTGCCGTTGTCTACACTAATTATGCGCTAAGAGTTTTCTAGCAAAGTTTTCTTTGCGGGCCATGGGTATGTTCTGGCTGAGCTGCTCGAACTTTGCCGGCCCGAGGCGCTCGCCAAAGGGAAATACCGACGGCAGTTCCAAACAAATCGAAATCAAAATTCTATATAGCGAGCAAAATAAAGAAATTGAAATATGTGAATGGGAATATGTTTTGCATTTTACGCTTGACCGCCAGCCACCACAGACGGACAGCCTCTGACTCAGTCAGCAGCATCCACAGACACATGCAAACGTTGCTTCTATTATAGTATTGTGTGCATGGCTGCGTTCGTTCCACTGTTATTGGCAGCCAATCGAGAGGGAGCAAGAAATCTGCCGCTGTTGCTCTTTTCTTTGCACAGCAATTACCGAGTTTGCATATGTGTGTGTGTGTGTGTGTGTGTGGGTGGGTGGCCAAGGGGGCCAGGGGCCTACTGTTGGCCACAGCCAAATGTTACATAATCAAAACCGGGGAATGGCTACAACAAAAATAGCCCAGCAACCGAATTCAAGGAATCTTTTCGGTAACCTTAACTTTGCGTAGCCACAAAAACGCTGTCGAGTTGTTTTCCAACTGTAACTGAATGTAAGCCAGTGGCTGTATGTGTGTGTATGTGCGTGTGCCTGTGTGTATTTGTGGGCTGTGTGTATTTCCTTCCTGTTTGGCGTTTTGGCTTTGTTGACTCAATTTCCGTATTTAATGACCCGTTACCAAATATGCCCGAAATTTTTAAGCCAATTCCAGAATTTAGCTGCCAGCTGCCAGCTGCTGTGCTGAGAGTGTTGCAAAGCAAGTGGACGATTTCACTCTGACATTTCTGTTGTCCTTTGCTTGGATGGTGCCCCTGGCATAATATAACTCATGCGCAGCGTATATTAAAAGGGGCGAATTATAAAACGCATCAATTTGCTGGAATTATCGGCTTTGAAGCTCATCACAACATATTGCCGCATTTATCCCGATTCCCAATTCCCCTTTGGCAATGAAACGGCACTGAACACATTATACGAGCAGCTAATGGCAGCGTTTCTCGACTCGCAAAGACATTGTGGAATGAAAACAAATAACGAAATGCGATACGCAATTATAGCCTAATCCTAGCCAATAATCAAATGCCATAACCTTGCCCAGAACTCAACTGAACTGTGTGATCTCGCAACTATAGCAACAGCAGCAACAGCAACAACAGCAACAACAACATTTGTGGCTATAACAATAGCAACATGTGTGGGTGTCGCATGGCTTTTGATTATGGTGCATAAATGTTTTTTAAGAACGGCAAACAAAGGCAATCGAAAGACGAAAAACGAAAAACGAAAATCGAAAGGCAAAAAGCGAAAAGCGACAAGCGAAAAGCCCCGAGACTGAAGCGCAAAATGAAAATCAAAGGCGTTTGTGGGTTTCACTTTGGACAATGACAGCGTGGACCATTGGCCTGGCATTCAGATCCTGGGCACATAAACAACAATAAATACGGCTGTGCCCACCATTGAGCATATTATTGGGGCCAGGCGGACGAAGGCATCGATTTGGCATGCAGGCTACGTTCCGGCCGCTCTGATCCTGTCGCCGATGTCCGGCCGATAGACCGAGCGTTGCTTTCAATCCTTTTGCGCCAATAAACTTTTTATGTTGGCTATTTGTAACCTTTTTGGATTTAACCATCTACCACCCCCAGTGACACCTCCCTTCCACCCCCGCGCCGTGGCCTAATAGCGGTTTGCTTTCTTTCACTTTGATTTAAAAATATGTTTTACCCTCGCACCACACTTAACGGACTCCTTTGGCTGCATTTTAAATAGATATTGGTGTAAGGGATGTGAGCCGTCCCTTCATTGTTCAACTGTTTGCTTCTGACTTTGTAACGCATAATTTGAACATAATAGCACTCTATCGTCTTGTCATCCATTCCATTGTGTCCAGTGTCCATTGTACATAGTCCCTCTTCGCCTTCTCTCTGTGCGAATCGAGATGTTTGTGAAATTTGGCAAGAATCTTAATGCTCCTTTTCATTCCTCCCTTTGCATCCGCATCTGCTTGATGCTGTTTCCTTTTTTCTCTTTTAATATTCCCTGTTTGTTGTGTGCACTGCACTGCGATTACCGCTGATTGTCTGAATTATTAATTTTGTGTGTGTGTTTATTGGTTAAAGTGCGTGCTTTAAAAATTTATTGCCGTTAAATGCAATTCATTGATTAATTTATAAACCAACGGCACTTGATCCGACATGGGCCCATTGAAATATTGATAAATCCTATTTTATTTATTTCCCTTTCTCCTTTTCAATCTCCCTCTGCCTCTCTCTCTCCCTCTCTCTCTCTCTCTCCCTCTCTGTTTGTTTAACTGATGTGTAATCGATTAAGGCCTTAATTATATTATTATATATATACACATCAAGTGCATTAAAGCAGCAGCTGATTCTCCTTTTGAACGCGGGTTACGCATGAATCTATTTAGACTGAAATTTCATAGACTCCTGAGTGGCTAAGCATTAACGAGGATGTAACATATTCCGGCCAATAAAATGAATAGCCTGTCGAACTCTTAGTCCAACTCACATGACAGCTAAGATGATTTCATAGACCTGAATCTGAATCCTGACTTGGTTCAGTTGTAAAAGAAACTTTTTATTTTCACTTGCGCCTACGGTGACTTCTATTTGCGTGTCCTGGACTCGCAATATTTCTGCCTTGTCGCAAAGCGCAGTTTTATGTGGTAAATTTTTTTATGTTATACGCAAAGTTTTCATGAATAATTTGTTGCGCAACATAAAACAGATGAGTTACGAGAGGTGGAGAGAGTGAGAGATAGAAAAAAGGAGGAAAATGAGCCAGCCGGAGTCAACTACTAAAAAGTCAGCGCGCGTGCTAAGCTCAACTAACAAAATAAATAAAATTTGTACACACAATAATCATATACAAATAGCGTCGAAGTCAATGAATGAATTGTTAACTGGCATATCAGAATGCGCCAATAAAAAATCATAGAAATATGATTCAGCCACTCGTGCGTGATGGCCAGAGATCATCACCCACTCGCCTACAGCGTCGAGCAGCCATCGACAGCCCCAATGCTCCCACACACACACGCACACACACACATACAGATGTCAGTGTCATCAACGTTATTGTCATTCGTTTGTTCATAGTTCACACACACACACACACACACCCGCACACACCAACATATGTAGGACAGCAACACACACAGGCTAAGCTTCAGATTGTTTGTTACACATATCTAATAAATTTACATTTTTATCGAAAAAGTTTCGAGGCATTCGCTGTATTCTCAGTCATATTGTTGCTCTGCTTGCTGTTGCCGCACTTGAGCGGAAATATCAAAAATAAATCTCTTGGCTTGCTTCCGTTCCTAGAATACCAAATACACACACACTAACAATTATAATTGGCGCGCACCAGCTCACACGCACACACACACACGCAACACATACACATGTTATTGAAACAAAAACATCAATTTGCGACTTTTAATGGCATCATCATTGACTCAATCAGTTGCGAAACTTCCATTTGCCACAGATTCTCTGCTTTTTATTCGCTCTCTCGCCGATCCCTTCAATGCGGGAAACACAGTGAATCGATGGTAATTAGCAGCAAAGCATTTTCCACTCTATTGTTGCAAATTATATGAATGCAAATTGGATGACATTTGGGTTCTGTTCGTATGTGTGTGTGTGTGTGTGTGTGTGTGTGTGTGTGGCTTAGCATAGTTAAGTTCTGCTTTTACTCAAAGTAAGCCAACTTCAGCTGCATGCAACATTTTTGGCCAACAAGTTCGCCCGGCCTGAATGGGCAAATTGAATGATTTGTGACTTTGGCAACTTTTTTGCCTACTTCTCAAGTTGCGCCACTAGCAACCGCCTTACGACTCCCTTGTGCCTTTTGTTGCCAGACAAGGCAGTCGCAGCGCAGCGTGCTCAATATGTCACCACGCCCCAAAGTATTCTAGATTGGTTTTACCTGCCATCAGGCAGCACTTTCCTGTTTTATTATGGATCCGCCTATTGTACACACATACTGCTTCCTTGTGCCTGTTTCTTTTGTGCTGCAAACTTGTTTAGCAGTTGTTTTGCGCGTATGCGCTTTACATTGTTTTGTAGGGTATTATGAACTAACAGAAAGTTTCCAAATGGAACCTGAAACACTCGAGTGGCACGTACACAGAATTTTCAAATAGTTGTAGCTGTTTCATATAAATCAATTCCTTTTCATCAAGTATCATAAAGTTTGTCTAATAGAAAATGGATGGATCAATTTTTTATTTTCCATTTGCCATTTGCCATTTGCCATTTTCCATTTTCCATTTGCTATAGCTCAAAGCAAACTTCCCTCTGCTACGGCTCATACATATGAATGAGCTCGAAATTCGAATGTGTGTTAGGTGTCTCCAATTGGAGCATACCCAACTAGGAAGAGCTGCTGCTGTTGTCGCTGTGGCTTATTTACATGCGACGCGAAACTATGAATACGCTCTCATTAGTCCGACTCCTGCAGACTCCGTGAACGTTTTCTTGCTGCTGCTGCCCATCAGCTAGGCATCCTGTCAGCAGTCAGTCATTCATTGTTTCAAGCACGCGACAATTGCGAAGAGGAAAAGACAAACTTCGACACAAGTCTAGAGATTTTAAGAATTTAAAACTGCATTTTTGCTTCTGCTATTTTTCCAACTGATTTCAATCGATATGGCATATATTTCATGAATATTTATACCATGTGAAGTTTCTGGTCATATTGTAGGTTCAAATGCAGCAAGAGAGCGCTGTCGGTGTATTAACGCAAAAACTCGCATGCATGGCTGAGTTTCCATGGAGTCGCTCTCTCTCTTCCCCCTCTCTCTTTATCTTCCCTCTCTGTTTGTAGCATACGCCATCTGGCACGAAGATTCCTTTCCACTTTATGCGTTCCCACAACGGATAAAGTGTGTGGCGGCGGCTGTCGAGGGATCGCACACTCCGCTTTGCGACCCCCAATGCGGACATACAGTGCGTATGAGTTATGCAGATAGCGCCGTGGTTACTCAGCGAGTGTTACTCAGAAACGGCGTTACTCAAAGGCATCGTATTTTCTGTCTGCATCTCTTTTTTTTTTTTCACCCGCCAACCGTTAAAGTTGCAAGTGGAAGCCTCTTTGCTAGAGTTTTTGGACTTTTCAAATCGTCAAAGCGTTTAAGTGGTTTTTTCTTTAGTGTGTTTTGACTGTAGCTGTAAGTCCGGGAAAAATGTTTACATATTCCCGCTGCCTAAACTTGCCGCTGATTTTAATTTCTATCGAAATTATTTATATCAAAATGAAATGAAGCAAATGAAAGAATATAATATATGTAATAAAAAAAAAGAAATAAATAAATATAAATAAATAAATATGTATTTAATAAAAAAATTAATAAACTCTTGTAGCCGAATAATTATTATTATATAAAATCATTTTTATATCTTTAGATGCAGTTGATATTAATTTTTGAGTTAATTAAACAAAAATACTTATTTTCTACTCTTGAAAAACTAAACATAAAAAATAAAATAAATGCAGAGAACAGAGCGAAGCTTTGATGGCCATTGAGGTATCCAGGGCTTACAGACTACATTCTGCTAGTCAAGAGAGTATAGTTGTATAATTTCTAATGTGTATATTAACTATATATAAAATATATTAACTATATATTAAATATATGCGCGGCTTTATTCTTATTCACTTATAGCAGAACACAAAAGTTCGTGTTTTATTCGCTATCGGCAGCTGGAATCAATTTTATCAGCCAGTGTTGAGAGGTTTAGCCGATTTTCCAGGAGATATATAGCTACATTTAATTTCCCCTGCTACAGATTTTGGTAGCATACTAGAGGCAGTGGTATTGGCCTACTGCATATACAAATACTGGGTATGCAGGGTGTTTGACAATCAAAAACACCTTACTGCAGCCTCTCAGCTTGGGCCCAGTTGCCCACACTTTTTGTTTCAACTTGTTTTCTGGTTATGGAGCGCCTGGCTTCGCTTTAGTTAGGTTTCTTTTTTGATTTTTATACGTTTCTTTTTATTTTTGCGGATGTTGCTGTTGCTCTTAGTGCGAAGCTTGGCAAATTTAAATTAAAACTTCGGCACTTTGCATTCCATCGTTGACTTTATGACTTGGGTTAACATGACAATGAAATTGCGCTTCCCTGCTCCTCCTGCTGGGGGGAGGACGCGTGTGAGAAACTTTGAGTCGACATTTTGTGGTTGTAAAGCGTTAAGCGCTTAAAACTTAAATCAGTTTTTTGTTTTCCCTTCTTATTTTTTTTCTTCTGCTGTCTTATTTGCTTTGTTTTTCGAATTATCGCTCAAGTTTAGCAGCTGAAAGTTCTTCAAATCTCCAACACCAAGCACACTCATTGCCAGCGTGGGTCTACATCGCTTCATAAATTGCAAAACGCGTTTGCATTCGCGTGAATTGTTTCAAAATTTCGTACATTTTAATTTGCTCAGACGCTGCTTATATGCCACATGAAATTGCAGGCGAGCAGCGCGCCTCGACCCGATGCTGCAGACTGAAATGCTTCTTTGAATATTTTATACATTTTTCATTCGCGCGTTATATCGCAAAATAATTTTCCACACATTCCTGGCGTAACTTTGACATTGAAGCGAGTTTCAATGTGAGCGCACGTATGTTTATATGTGTGAGTGTGTGTGGGTGTGTGAGTGCGTGTGAGTGTGAGTGTGAGTGAGTGTTTGTGTACACGTCTGCCTCTTCGCAGAGGGATCAGCAACATTATGCCACGAAGCTGGACCTGCTGCTGGCTCCTGCAATTGCATGCCTTGGCCTTTAGCACCCGCTTCTCGGTAAATTTGCATACGTGTGTGTGCGCCATGTGCATGTGTGTGTGAGCTGGTATTCATTTTGTGTTGAAATTTATGCAATGGCTTAAATAACCGCAAAAATGCCATTTTACCCCTGGCAAGTGACAAAAATGTGTGCGTTTAGGAAAAATAATTATGCAACACAAAAAATGCTGTTGGTTTTTTTATTTTCATTTTCATTTTCATTTTCGTTTTTTATTGTTGTTGGCAGAGCAGCTGAGTAAATTTGAAGGGATGGGGAGTGCTGGGGTGGTCCAGCACTTTAAGTATTTTGTGTCAAGTGAAACTTTGTGCGCCACAAAGTGCTTTTCTAAACATTTGCAGATGGCCCCCGGGTGCTGCTGCAGCAGGAGGCGTGTGTTTACATGCATGCTTAAATTGAGTACTTGCTGGCACCGATTTTGGTCGGGCTCTGCCAGGTAAGATAGAATGTGTGGACCACATTTAGTTTGTTGATAAAGTGTTCGAGCAGAACTCAGCCGAACCTCAACAGCAATACGTGTTTAAAGTGTTTCGGGCAAAGGTGCTTATGCACCATATTGTAAAAGCAATCGCAAGCAATTTTATATCTGAGTATCCATTTTCACACACACCCACGCATGCACACACTCACACACACAGGCAGACAGACATTTTCTTTCAGTTCGCCTGCTTATGCAAAATCAATAAACAGCTCGGGAAAGTGTCAAAAGCGAGCGCATGGCAAATTCGTTTTTACATGTCAAAGAGGTTAGCACCAGGCAACAAGATGATGAGGCGCTGTCAGCAAGGCCAAGAGCAACAGTCGGAGCAGCAGTCGACAGCAGCAGCAGAAAAATATTGCCAAAGTTTAGTGTTAAAGGGTTCAAAGCTCAGTCAGCGAGCGTTGAGGTGTGCGTGCGTGGGTCCACAGCAAGGTATCAAAAATCAATTTCCTGCCAGCTAGACCAAATGAAAAGCCAAAACTTTTGGTATTAGTTTGCCAAAGTGAAAGTCAAGCTGGGCCAACTAAAAAAAAAAAAAACAAGAAGCCAAAACTTCAAAGTTACTTACAACTTTCACCTGGCGTCGGCTGCGTCGGCAATAAAAAACATCGCAGTCAAAGTCAAATCCGTTGCCGCAATCAGCCAAACAATCAATAGTTTGATTAGCTCTGACTACTACGTGTTGACGCTGACACAACAACAGCAGCAGCAGCAGCAGCAGCAGCAGCAGCAGCAGCAGCAGCAGCAACAACAACAACAGTCAAAATAGCAACCACAACTATAGAAGGGAATCAGCTCTGAGCCAAAAAGTTTTGACAGCAAAAAACTTTTAACTGTTGCTTATCTGTGAGCGAGCCAAACTTGCAGCAGCAGCAGGGGGAGCCGCAGGAGTAGCAGCAACAGCAACGCCTACCACAAGAGCTGTTGCCCGCGGCTATTTAGCTGGCATTCATTTGAGCAGATACACATAGTGCTAGTACTAGAGCGTTTAATGTGTGTATGAGGGAAAACAACTGAAAGTCAAATGGACAAAATATGCGCATAAATTTCATAGCCTTAAATGGCAAACAACTGCAAAAAATAAAAACTTGCAAATGCGCACAGATAAGCGCATACAACTGAAGCAGAAAGCAAAAAAAAAAAAAAAAACGATAACAAAACAAAACATTGACAACAACAACAACAAGTTGTAGCAAAAAACAAGCTCATCAGCAGCAGATGCAGAGGCAGTAGCAGGAGATACATTTAATAAAATTAAACAAATTGCAGAGCCCTCTACCTTGCGGCCTGCTGCTCCTGCTGCTGCTGGTGTTTCTGCTCCTGCTGCTGCTGCTGCTGCTGCTGCTGCTGTTGCTGATGTGGAGCAAAGAGCTCTTGCCGAGTCTTTGAATTATTGTCAACGAGCGACAAAGTTTTTGTGTGTGTTGTGTTTTTTTCTCGCTCTCCTTCTATTTTTAACAAATCCCAAGACTGCCACGCCCACTGCTTGTTGCCATATACAAATGAGTTGTCTGGGGGCGCGCAGCAAACGACAATTCATGTAAATTGCTTAATTTATTAGACTTTTTGCCGAAGCGGGTGGACGGGCGGAGGCAGCAAGAGGGACTCCTGCTTCTCCACTCTAATGGTTGCCTCGCACATCCGGCTGAGCCATGCGGCTTCCTGACTTTGACTGTGTCGCGACTTTGGCTTAAGTATTTCATTGCCAGTTGTTGTTGTTGTTGTTGTTGTTGTTGTTGTTGTTGAATTACTGGGCTTTTCTATTTGTACGCTGTAACAATTTTGTGCTAGGGCTTTGACGGGCTTTTGTTTTATTTGCCGGTACAAAAGTTTTTCCCAACCATCTCTCTTGACGCAGCTAGATTTCTGTTTCCAGCATTTCAACATATTTCTGCTTCTTCTGCTGCTGCTTCTGCTGCGCCGCTCTGTGAATTTGTTATCTTAATTCTTATCATTTAAAAAATCTGCCCCCATTTGTTTTTAAATAAAACTTAAGGCAATTGAATTCGTCAGCGCAAAGTTTGCATTTTCTCCAGTTTTTGCCTAACTTTTATCGCGTCAGTTTCGTTGGCCCCAATCTGCTCGCAGTGTGTGTGTGTGTGTGTGTGTGTGTTACGCATACGCCCTGTTGCCATTTAAAATGCGTGGAAAATGGGCAACAGGCACGTAATGAAAGCAACGTACGCTAAGTTAGGTAAGCATTTCTTATCCCACACTCAGCCCCCCCAGCCCGGCTGACTGCCCCACCTGGCGCCTTTATGTGCCCCTGTTCTGTCGTCGTCAGCTTAATGGCAGCATTCATACAAATCACGGCTGCCTGTGCCGGATCTCGGCTGCCATTGCACTTTTCACTGCTGCTGCTGCTGCTGGTGCTGCTGCTGCTTCTGCTGTTTCCCTTTTCTTTTTTTGGGTAGTGGCATGAATAATATGTGCACGGAGAAATTCCATAAAATGCAAGTGAAAAAGGGAAAAGGCAGCGAGCGTAAAGTACAAGCAATGCGCGCCAAGCCATCCACACACACACACACACACACACACACACACACACACACACACACACACACACACACACACACACACACACACACACACACACACACACACACACACACACACACACACACACACACACACACACACACACACACACACACACACACACACACACACACACACACACACACACACACACACACACACACACACACACACACACACACACGCACACACACACACTGTAGCTCGCACAACCTGATTCATGCTGTGGCAAGGCACGAGTACTCAAACTAGGTTACAAGTTGCAACTTGAAACTTGACGCCGTTACTTTATTTTTGGCAGCAAGTGCAACAACTGCAACAACTGCAACAACTGCAGCAACTGCAACCAGAAACTGCGGCAAGTTGAAATGCAGGAAAATAAAATAAATGTGCAACATACCCGATGCCCGATACGCGATGCACGATGCGCGTTGGTGGGCGGGACTAGTTCATCAAGTGCTGCCGCTTCTGAGACGCACAACAATGCGGATTGTATGTGGCATGCCTCAATGCCGGCTATCACTTAGCGCCGTATCGCGTCATTTGGTACTCGGACTCCGCTTGCTGAGCCGGCTGGATGCACACAGAAACTGGCCCGAACTGCTTCACTTTGTTGGCTGCTGGCAACTGGCAGCTGGCAGCTCGCAGTCGTTGCACAGCCGATGCGGCGAAAGGACAGCCGAATGACTGCCCGCTCTCAATTCGCCGTCGCCGGCCGACTTCGAAAGCGAGAGCCCATCGGGATGCCGAAGAGAGCCAAATGCGAGCAGAGAGCACGCATACGCCGTGTGTAGCGCTCTTTAGTCTCGTATAACAGTTTCATCACTTGCAAGTGCTCCATTTGCCAGATGCGCTGTGTGTGTGTGTGTGTGTGTGTGTGTGTGTGTGTGTGTGTGTGCTTTTGTGTGTGACTGTGTGGGTGTGTGAAATTGTGTCATTAGGTGCATTTGTTTTCGTTGTGCCGCCTCCTCTCAGCTGCCGCACCTGTCGCATCAGCCGCCACTCGTGTTGTTGTTGTTGTTGTTGTTTGTGATGCTTCTTTTTCATGCCGTGTCACTTTTAGCTAAACTTTATTTGTGTGTCTCTCTCTCTCTCTGTGTGTGTGTGTGTGTGTGTGTGTTTGCGTGTATGCGCTCATGCTCATATAAGTAAATGGCAACAATTATGTTTCGGAGTCTCATTAGTTGCAACTTAAAGTCTTCCAAAGCGTCAACTGTGCAGGGCCGGCAGGAGGCTGCGGAGGCTGCTCTGTGTAAATGATGCCGTTAATGATGTAAGTACAAGCGAGCCAAGCACCTTGTTTTGAGGTCGAGTTTGTGTGTCAGGTTTATGGGTTTGTTAATTGGTATTAGCTCCCGTTGCCCCTTTGAGCGCGTGCACCCAGTTATGCATATGTATGTGTGCACAAATAAATAAATAAAATGCATATGTGTGTATATTTATCATTTGGATCGTGTGCCCGAAACCCAAAAAATGCCAGGGTGCAGCTGATACGGCGGATGACACAAAGCGGCCACAAAGTGGCACAACTAATCACGCTGACGTTGACAGAAAAGCAACGAGCCCCAAACCAAAAAGCAAAAGCAACAAAAAAACCCCATGCTATCCCAATACAGAAAAAAAGGGCGAGGCATAACAGGAGCAGCCACAACAAACAGCGCCAACAATGGACCCAGACCATAAAAATCACATGCGAGCCTCTTTAATGGAAGCTCAGCCCACCTGGACGGGCGCTGGAATACAGATTGTGTGCAGGTTGGCTAATGCTCTTGGCAAAGGCCAGGTCCGCAGGTCAGAGCCGGGTTGCATGACTCGTGGCTGGGGCCAGGCCACGCCTGAGGCAACTAATTTAAGCAACGCCCGTTATAATTACATCCCGTGCGACGCGGGGGCCGGCAGTAAAAGTGCTGGAAAATGATGCGCACGTGACATCCGGTGACGCGGCGGACAGGCAGATTGCCGGCCAAGGATTGAGCTTAGACTGGGTGGAGTGGGGCGTAGCAGTGCACAAAGTGCGCAAAAATTAGCCGAGCCAACCAACTGACAGCAGTCGGATCAACACAGAGGCAGCCGCTAGAACAAAGGCCAGAAAACGAGATACACGATCCAAAGGCAAACAAAAGCCAAGTAACCAACTGCACTGCAGTGCATCCGAGTCCGCCTTCTGCTGAGGCGCAGCACGCCGCAAATTTGCTCCTTCTTCTTCTTTTTTTTTTGTTAGAAAATTATGCGCCAGTTGTACGACAGCCAAGGTACAAGCAGGTGGAAATGGAAATGGGAAAGGGAAAGGGAAAGGCGAGCGCCAGCTCAGCGCAAGGGGTATACAGGGTACGGAAAGTTTTGCATAATTCTGCTATTTTTTCTGCCATCACAGATCACTTTTGCTGGCGCAAGGGAAGGAAGTGGAAATGAAGGCTGGCCTCGGTCTAAGCCTGGGCGCTGAAGAAAATTAGTCTCGCTTTTGCGCGCTCGTCGGAAAATAATAAAAACTCAAGTGTAAATTTACTTCCGCTGCAAAAATGTGGCAGAGCGCTGACAGCTGCTGGCTTGGGCGTGGATCTGGCGTGGGTGTGGGCGTGCCCCAAAGCGTCGAGGTGGACGCTGCAACTTTTTCTAATTAAGCGTACGTGCGGCTGTCAGCGACATCACGAGCCACTAGTCAAGCAGAGGCTAAGGCAGAGACGCCGCGGCGTCTCGGAAATGGGCGTTCCAGGAGACTGGCAGGAGCTGGGAGGGAGCCGGAGCGACTAGCTGTTAACTTGTATAACTTATTGTCGTTGACAATTGTTTTAATTGAAAAGTCCCGGTGCCCGTACATACACATACGTACCATACACACACACACATATATATATAGTTCTATGTCTGGATTTATGTATAGTTGTGTGTTTGCTGCATGTGCAGGTGGCGAATTCTCTTACCTGCTTAAGCCAACTTTAAGACGCCTCCTGGGCAATAACAATAACAATTCAATCAACGCAGCCGTCGGGCTAACAAATGCTGACTCATTTATTTCCTAGATGCCGGACAAGAGCGTACAGCCAGTAAATAGTTGGCCGAGCGCAGCGCAACTCCTGCAACAGTTGTAAGCATTTGTCTTGCCCGTTGGCGTTGAGCAGGTCGTTCTTGACGCTGCGCTTTCTCGCTCTCTCTCTCTCTCTCTCTCCCTCTCCCTCTCTCCCTCTCTCCTGCTCTCTCTTGACTGCCACTTGGCTAGCTAGAGCTAGCTAGCGCTCGAGAGCAACTTGAAGCCCTAATTGAAGGCATGCCTCTTGCTGCTGTCGCAGTTGCTGTCGCAGTTGCGGTGGCTCTTACGGCTGCACTTGCGATTGCAATTGTAGTTGATGTTGTTTTGGCATAGCAGTACGCAGCATGGCTCGATTAAGCCGGCTCGCATAACTCCGGACACAACTCAAAGCCCATTTCCTGCTCTGTGCCGCGCTGCAGCGTGGCCCATTTATCATGCCATGGCGATACACACGCCGCTTAGCTGTGCATCGTAAATAAGCCTAGGCCGGGTATCGCAGGTGTGGCAAAGTTTCTTAATTTTCGTTACGTCGTAAATTTACTTAGCATCCATGCCAGCAGATCGCTCATACGACGCGTATTATAGGACATCGCCGGCATATTGTTGTGCGACGCAGCGTTGCGGAAAATCGCTTAAGATGCCTCTTCACGGCTTCGCAAAGTTTGCTTATTTTATTTTTAGTTTTTAACCCCCATCTTCCTCTTCTTCTTCTGCTTCAGTTTTGCTGAGCAACGGATTTCAGCTGCCGCCTACATTAGTTTGTCCGTGAATGCTATGGCTCAGTCGCATCAGCCGGCTTGAAGTTTCGCCAGGTTTGCGTGCTCTCAATGTGATTTAGCTCCGTTTGCCCCTTTCTCGCATTCATTTGAGATTTCCATTTCTATTGGAAGTCGCGTCGTTTACTTTTCGATTCGTTTCGTTTTGAAACCTGTAATTACGAGCTGGCGGTTTTCATGCTCACGGCTTAACTTTCAACAGCTGTAACTCCCACTTTTCCCATTGAGCTGCACTTGCCCAAGTTGCAGGCAGCCCCGGCCAAACAGGGAAAACTTAGTCATACGAGCGCATACACACACACACATACACTACAAATACTATATACTATATATAATCGTCGTTGTCGATTTCGGGTTTTGCAGCACAAGTTTCAGTTAGTTTTGTTTTGTTGGCGTTTCTAATGCTTTGGAAGAAGTTCTTGGTACTTTCTGATTGCGTTGCAATTGCAACTGAAATTGCGATTGCAATTGCAATTGCGAAAAGATTGCATATTTGATTTGTGCTGATTTGCGTTCCTTGGCAACGGCGCTTGTCTTAGCAGCTCATTATGCGACTGCCGCGCTTCATATGCGTATACATGAGAGCAGCAACAGGCTCTTGGTCTCGCTCCCGCACCAAAATGAATGCTCAGCAAATGTAAATCCTTGTTGTTGGCTTCTTCTCGGCGGATCCTAATTAGAAAAGTTGCCCTATTCCTGCGGCACGCGCGTGAGCCGTACCCTTGACTCCTATCCTACTTGGCGCGGCGAAGCTTCTATTAACGCGTTAATAGAGTCCCAGCATTATTGAGAGTTTCGCCAACGAGTTTGCAGGCAAATTTAAAATTGTCAGCAAAAAAGAAAGAGAGAAATAAAGAAAAAAAAAAGGGTTAAAAAATCAAGGCGCAAAATACGGTTCACTTAATTTGCATTTAATTACAAAGTTACACAAAGTCGCAGAAAAAAGGCCAGAAAAACGCATTAAATTAACGCGGCCTCCTGTCACGCCCACTCGATGGACAGCCCGGACGACCGACCGACAGCTGCTCAATGGCAGCTCAATAGCAGTGCAAATATTTGCACACACGCTGACTGAGAACTGAATGCTTCAAAAGCATAAACCACTCCAATGAAATTCCATAAATACTCCAACAATATATCCCAATACTTTTTATATTCAGCTGATGTTGAGGAAATCAGAGTTCGACTGGTAGATACTCCTTGATGACTATTTTAAAATGATAATCCATTAAACGGATATATGATCTAATCAGACCTTGTAGGATATGGTTTTGGTTCATATTTTTCGTTGTGATTCTGGACCCAAACTCAAACTCAAACTCAAACTGAAAAAGTTGTTGTAGAAAGGTTTATTTAAGAAAAGTTTTTCATATATAACTAGATTATATATAAACAAGCAATATGTATACATCTTTTTTATGACCTTTCTTTGCTTGTCTCTTCAGATTTTAAAGAGTATAAGCTTAAAAAAAACCATACCCAGTCGATTTACATTAAGAGATTATAATTCGTTGGGCAGCAAGAAAAAATTCCATGTAGTTGCACTGACAAACAATAATAAAACTGGTAAGAAGCAAGTTGAAGACGGGCTCAAACGACTTCAAAATACTCTTCCATGATGAATAATCAAATCGATTTTGGCTATATTGGCTAAATTGCTGAGCCTTTGCTTGTTTGACACTGATCTTTAAATTATGAACTGTTTGCTTTAACAATTGTTTTATAAAATGCTGATATTCCTATAGCACAATTTAATAAATGAATTCTAAGTAATATTGAATAGGTAAGAGACTATAATTTATTACTGTATTTGCTATTCGTTGTAGTATTTACTTTGTTCGGTAAGCGTATGCAGAAGTAAACATGCCGATGAACTTTGCCCGTTTCGATATATTTACTTCGCGAAGGAATATTAATACAAAAGGTATATGTGATTATATGGTATTAATAGAGCTGCAAGAGAATTTTCAGAAATATAGCAGTTGGGGAAACAGTTGAATAGACACAGTCTGAAATCGATTCCATTTAATAGAAATATAAATCGGTGTATAAAATACATATTTACACATACATAAGCACATACATACAAGTACATATAATTTACTTTCTTTTCTAGAGTGTTTCCAAAGTGAGACTGACATTTTCTATTTGTTGCTAATTATTTGTATATATTTTGGTATATTCAGACAATTGAACCGATGAAGAATTTTGTACAATGTAGGAAGCGCTTAGAGAATCGTAAGTAGGGAATCCTGAAACAGCATATTCTGCAAGAATCTCTAACCTCAAGGAACTGTTATTCCTATCAAGGCATCACAGATCTTAACTCACATATCTTAGATAGTTTTGTAATCTGTAGTATATAAATTATTATGTCAGAGATATATCCTTTTAAAAGGTTCAGTCATTTATTTATAATAAAAAAAGTTTTTTATTTCATAAAAAAAAGGAAGCTGAAATCAAAGAGACGACAATTTAGATCAGTCAGCTCCCTATTTGGTCAATCCCTACAACATATACTCCATGTCCTGCTTTTCTTCTAAAGTTTTCCTCACAATTTATTGCATACCATATATACATGTTAAACGCCTGATGACTAAGTGCCCCACAACATATAGAAACTCTGCAAAAAAAAAAAAAAAAAGAAGGGAAAGGCCACACAGCTCAAGCGATTTGCAACGCCAGCTCACAACAGAAATCAAAATGAAAATGAAAATACAGCGAGCGAACATGAAAAACGGCGAGCGAAAACATAAAATGCGCTTAAATTGTATATTGAAAAAGTTTTCATCGGCACGCTTTGTGTTTGGGCTTCTTATAAGAATTTAAGGCGCTGGCTATCCGGCTTGCGGGCTCTGCTGATGGCTTGTTAATGAAATGAATGATGCAACAGCAGCAGCAACAGCAGCAGCAACAGCAACAACAACAGCCACAGCAGCAAGGAGAAGAAAATACATTTCGCAAATTAGCCTTAGCACGTACCCCAATCCCAGGCAGGCAGTCTCCTCCCACTTGACCCGTGTTCTCAGCAGTCGCGCCGGATCCGGGAGCAAATTCAAGTGACGTGCGTGAACTTGCGCATTTCGTGCACGTCCTGTCGTCGTGGTCCTATGTCCGCGAGATTTTGTGAATTGCTTTGGCAAAATGAAAGCTATTAAATGGTTGCTTCTGCAGCAGCTCTCACACCCATCGCAGCATCTGCCCCCATTCCCAGTGGCCGAGCGGACGAGCGGCCCGAGTGGCCGACGCGACGAGTCGAGTCATCTAAAGCGAATATTTTTATGCTGCAACTTACGCAAAAGTTTCCCTATTGAAGTTTTGATTGATAAATGTATTTTTATCGCGCTCGCTTTTGGCTTTTTTATGACGTGCCTTGAACGTGAGCAGCGTTGGCAGCACTAAGAGCGTGAAGGCGCTGTCTTACACTAACTCACTTACCCTCCAAATTATCCAGCCAACATGAGTGCGTTTTAATTACAAATGCCATGGAGCTGCCGCTCACTCTGCAGCAGCACGACCAGCGCCGTGCTCATAATCGAATACAAGTCCCAGTTGTTCTGTCTTCGCCACAAAGGCAGCGAGTACATGATTAAATAAATTGGCATAAATTAAAAGAACATGTCGCCATGCCAACAATTAAATCAAAATTGTTGCTGCCAAAGCGGCCTGCGCTGAGTAAGACTCCCATTTCTCACTCGACGTTGCGGGTGCC
Source organism: Drosophila mayaguana (assembly GCA_037075325.1). Lineage (NCBI taxonomy): Eukaryota > Metazoa > Arthropoda > Insecta > Diptera > Drosophilidae > Drosophila > Drosophila mayaguana. The sequence continues at coordinate 6,313,016 of JBAMCG010000037.1, read as the reverse complement.
GTCGTTTTGCTTCTGCTCTGGTTACATCAACTCGACAGCTTTGTAGGTGACAGGATACCCTGCGCTTCGCTCCAATAAATGGCAAATACTTAGCATAATATTTCTATATAAATTTATTTTAATTATGCCCATTCTTTGCATGGGTATTTCACATAATCGTTGAGCTGTAAATCAGGTTGAATGATAAATGGCAAATCGAATTGCTCCAATTGTGCATACCTCTTCAGGCCGACGTAAGGGGTATAAGCACGCTAATTATGTCAGCAGAAAGTAAGCCACAACATCAGTCTACGCACTGACTGTACAGCCTGTGGAAAATATCTTTGAAGTGTTTCCACCAGACTGCGTTTCCACTGGAAGCAGCTGAGCACTGGATAAGTGTATAGAAACAGCCTTCAAATGCCAATTTCAGCTCGAATTACAAGTGCGAAACACTGCAGTGTTAGCATATATGCGGATATATGTAAGAGTTGTCAATCTAAAGCCTCATACAAACTGTATATATCTGGTGAATATATTCATTATATTTCGCCATTCGCTTGCAAAGAAAATTGAGCATTTATATTTATTGAATATATATATATATATATATATATATATATATATATATACATTTATATATATATATATACATTTTTATACATTTTGTTTGGTATACAACACATACACATGCATGCAGGTAGGCGTGGCATATAATCGACGGTGCAATGATGCGTGGCCCGAATCGATTAAGCCGTGAAGCCCAATAAAAGCAAAGTCTACTTTCGAGCTTCAGTTGCAGCGCCAATTACGGCCGGAGGAAAACTTTTTTAATTGGCACCGCTCAAAAATTGAAGCCAACTTAAGCGTGCAGCAAACAGCAGAAACAACTTTTCAACTGGCTGTTTGGTCCATTTAAATTTTGTAAAAACTTCAATAAAATAATCCAAATAAAACAGGCCAATCATTCGGCATTCTCATTGAGAATGGGCTGAGAAGGCCCGGTTCAAGCCAGACTTGCGGACTTTGGGCGAGATGCCTGGCCAACAATTTGACTCTTTAGCTCTGGCTGAGAGCAATGCAGCTGATTCACATTTTATAGTCAATAACTATATTGCTTTTTATATTAATAAATGGAATAAAATCCCATTAACAGTTGCAAACAAAACTGGAAATAAGGTATTAAAATCTACGATTTCTAGAATCAATTTCAAGAATCCTTTGTTTTCAAAAATCCTTTGTTTCCGAGGGGGAAATTGAGAAAGCCTAGATGAGCAATCTGTAGATGTTACGCATAAATTAACCGTGCCCACTTTCCAAGCATTGCTCGCCAGTTCGCTGTGCTGACAAAGGGAACTGAGCTGAGGGCGGGGCTGGCTAATTAAAAATACCCGCGCTTGTCTGATGTCAATGAGTTTGAGCCAGGTTGAACCGCGTGGCGAGTCGGCTGCCTTTGACTGCAGTAATGAGCGCGTACTCCTGGTCAAATTTAAGTTTGCTAATTGAAATTGCTTGCGTCGTAGACAAATGGAAAGCGTCCACTGGCCGTGCAGTTGGCCAGCAAGAGCTCGCACGCTGTGAGCACTGGCCTACATCACTTGTCATATGGCGAGCAGGAGAAGTATGACGTATTGTTGGAATCATTGATATTCAGCTGGGGTACGCTGGCTGTGCTACTGTGCTTATGCTGACAAATTATGCTGTTTTATGCGTTTTTCGTCACACACACCCACACACACACACACCCACATACACATACACAGGCAGGCAGGCATATGCGTATATCTAGACTATGGAGTCGGCTGAGACAACATCAAGATAAACGCACGCATGAGAGACACCGAGAAGACAACGTCTTGTGGCACAGTCAAAGTCGACCTGAGCTTCTTGTTTTTGTGGCCTAGCTGGGGTTCAACATGCACCGCCCTTGGCCCGAGCCCCTGCCACAAGGGCGCACTGTAAGCTCAGTTCCCAGGAGCATTATCTGTGCGTGGCGTGGGACGGGCGCAAATATTAAATGCGGCACACAAAGTGTTTGCCACAAGTGCGACAAGCAATGGCAGCGGTAGAGGCAGCGCAGGGCATTGCCGGGAGTTATACTTGAGAGCCAAGACATGGCGCATCATGTGAACCGTTAATATTTCAGCTGCTGCGGCGACAAAGTCAATGGCAGCTCCTCCAGCGACAGCAGCAACGGCAACACCACCCCCGTCCACACCCACACCCACAACTACAACAACATCAGCAACAGCAACAGCAATGCCGACGTGTAAACAAATTGACAGCTTATAAAAACCTGAACGTCATGTGCACACCGGAGAAGCGTTTTATTATGCAATTCAAGTTATTTGCGACACGTTTCTACCTGGCAGCCTTGCGAAGTCGACGAAAATTAATAATTAACAACGGGAACGTGTCTATCATTTTTAATAACCCTCCCCAGGCGCTCATTCCGCCGGCTAGATGACATTTTTTGGCCTTCAGCTGATTGCATAAACCAGTAGAAAACGACTCCATAATGAGTAAATAGTGGCCATAATTGCATTCCCGGGCGAGCTCAGCATTTCAATTGATGGATTTGGTAAATTAGCCGAGCTAATGATCCTAATATGCAATGCGGCAATTGGGAATTCGATAAACATCATTTTCTACATAATTCTAGCCAAAAGTACCGCATTTGAATATGCTGTTTGATTCATTAAGTATTTCATCACATACTTCCCCTGTCTCCTGTTGGTTTCCTCTTGCCGTTGCTGCTGCTGCTGCTGCTGCTGCCGCCGAGCCTCAAGCATTGCATATCAAATCAAACAAGTATCCTGGCGCGCAGTATGCTTCATATTTGATGTGCTGATTCAGTTTGATGGCGGCTCGGCTCGACTCATGCATTAGGAATGAACGTTTTGCCGCTTCATCAAGTTCAGGCAACGGTTGCTTTGGCACGCGACACCTGCTCCCATGATAATCAAGTAGTTTTTGGTCTCTCTTTGATCTTGGCAACTATTGACAAAGGCTGAGTCTGGCCTAACCAAACACCCAGCCCCATGGGAAAGTCAAACAAGTCCCAGTGACAGGGCGTCCGTGGCAAAGGCAAACAAACGAGAAGCGACGCACGCTCAACGGGGCCTCATCCATATATTTATGTTTATTCCCGATTGCATTAAATTATATTCATAGTTTTGGGGTGCAGCCATAAAAAACAAACTAAAAACTAATGTTTGCAGTGGAATTTAATCCGTTCGGCTAATAGCTTTGATGGCAAACATTTTGACGGTTCGTCGGCAGCGAAAAATCGTGTTTAATTGCAGCATTAATAATTGATTGCTTATCAAACTTATTAGCGGGCTCCAAATTACGATAATGAGCAATTCCGAGTGTGGCGAGGCAACATCTAATTTATGTGCATTTAAATGTAATATTAAACAGACAAATATTGCTCGAGCCATCGACGATATAATCGCAGCTTAGTCGAGTTTAATGGACGCACATGAGGTGTGCCATGACATCGAACTGAAAGGATTTGCAAGTTTACAAGTATTCAAATGAGGCGAATATATGTTTGTACTGCACGTCAATGGCTCAATGCCTCAATGCCACAATTCCTCAATGTCTCAACTGTCACTGATGTCAATAGCCGATTACGTTTCCCTTTGTTCAAGCGATGTCTAGACTTGCATGTGCAGCTTGGACCACTGATTGGCTTAATAAATATGTTGAAAGCTAATGCCTGAATGCTTATTTGCTGCTTAGTTTCCTTTGTGCCATTAATAAATCACACTTACGATGCCTTGTTAGATGATTAGTTTATTATTAAACAATTAGCAAAAATAATGCTCAATTTTGCTTGTTTGTTATTTCGTTAGTTTGCTCAATTGATTTTTGACATTTGAGTAAATAAATTATTTGTAATCAAATAGGTGCTAATCCAGTAAGGAGCAGCACTTCTCCTTCTTTAAACTATTTTGTTGGGCAGTGTTTTCCATAGCTAAATATGGACTTTGAGCAATTTACTTGCTTTAACATCTGACTGATTCTGCGAGGACTTCCCCCGCCTCGTCCATTTGTCTTCTACGTACTCAGCATGCACCCCTTACACACACATGCTTCGACCCGAAGCGCTGATGTGCTCCTCTCAGAGAGGGAAAATAATGCCCGTCTATTTGTTAAATAGGCTTGCAAATGTGCGTTTACTTCTGTTTGCTTTTGTTTGTTTTTCCATTTTTTTTTTTGTTTTCTGTAAGGCACCCGCAGAGGAAAGTGGCTGGGCTACTTATCTGCTGCTCGCTTTGATTTGTTGGGCCTAGAAATGAATTGGCCGCAATGAAACGAAGCTGGGCCAGTAGTTGGTCCGACTGTCCGCCGCAAGCTGTTAACCCAAATAATTATGGCTTCATTAAGTTGATTGTGTGTGTAAGTGGTTTTTTGATAAAGCCACTGAGTTATAGCTAAGGCGAGCGAGAGCTCTCATTTCCCAACCAATGACGATATCGCTCGCCCGCCTGCTCCAAATTAATCGCTACAAATTTGCCCAAAATGTAAAAAAGAAAGACAACCGAACGTTGGCCACAAATGACACAAATTATGCAAAGATTAAAGTGCTAATTTTTGTGGTGTTCCCGAATGCTGCCAAAAGGTTTCTGGCAATTTAATTCAGCAGCAGCAGCAGCAGCAGCCACACACGTCGTCGTCATCGTCATCGACTGCTCCCACACACACACTGGCATCGGCCTCAGGCTAACTCAAATCATGTTGTTTGCCAATTACGCGGCGCTTGTCAGCTCTTCAGCGTGTAACCAGGCTCTCGGGTTGCTTCATTGCTCCTGCTTGTAGCCTTGCAATTTTTTAAAGCATTTATTTTTATATTCGGGCATTCGATTGTTTTGCACTTCTTGTTATACAGTTTATTGAGCCGCTCAGGCTGAATCCGCTGATAGATCGCAGAGTATCTGATATGTCCCTTCATAGGGTATAAAATATAAAAAGGTATCATTTCTGTAGCCCTAAACTCACTGGCTTTGTAAAACAGCAGCAACGACAAAGTCAACAGCCTAAAAAACAAAAAAAATTGTATATATACAACAACCACACTATTATTTTTAATGGCCAAACATTAAAAGCTCCTAGGGCAACAACGGACTGAGAGCAGCCTGAGAGGAGGCGGGGAGGTGGGGAGGTGGGGAGGTGGGGAGGCGAGGCAAGCGAAAGCAAACATAAAAATAAATAACAACAAATTGGCAAGCGTCTCCTTCGCCCAATCCCTGCAGCAGCAGCAGCTTTAAATTTGAATCTACGCCCTTCACTCTGTCTGTGTCGCTTTCTCTCTCTCACTCTCTCTCTCTCTCCCACTCTGCTCTGTTTCCGCACTCGCTTAGTTTCTGGGCAGCCTTTGAGTTGCCTTTGAGCTATTTTATAATTAGTCCCAGGCATGACAAAAACTTTTGGCAGAACAACTTAAGTGCCAGCCACCGCCGCTGTGCCTGGTCCGTTTTAGCTAACCAACCGCACGCGGTGCACGTAGGCAGCAGCAACAGCAGCACAATAACAAACCCACACACACACACACACACACACATGATAGAAATCAGGCAATGTATGTGTGTGTGTGAGCTTCGTAGGTACACCAACTGCCTCATGTTAAATTTTATGGCAAATAATGGGCGACATATGCCAAAAAAGTTTGCCACATGCTCCACTGCGCCGAAATTAGTTTGGGGTTCGACCAACCCATGCACGCCCCTGGCCCCGCCACGCCCCTCAAGGGCTCTGTAAAAAATTCGAAAACTGTTAATTGGCCGCCAAGGCAAAGACACTAGCCCAGCTCCACAAAACGAACGAGTTTAGTTTAGCGCTTAGCTATTTGGCCTTTACTAATTGGCAGCAGCTGCTACTAGTCGCCCGAAGAGTAATTTCTAATGTATAAACAGATGCGCTTTGTGCCTTATTTAAGCCGGATTCCCATAGCTGTCAGAAGGACAGCAGGAGCGCCGCACTCCCAATCTTCAGATTGCAATTTCAATCAAATGATTTAGCAATGCATTTGTCGAATGCTTCGTGGGTGGGCAGTCGCAGCGTGTGATGTTATTCTTTTACCAAATAGGACGTGGCTGGAGTGAGCAGCGCTGCGCTAAGTGCATGAAACTCATCAGGTGTGTCAAAATTGCAGTAAAAGCTCAACGAGCACTGAGCACAGCTCAGAATACAGCTCGAAATAATGTACAAATGGCAACCGTGCAACCGGCAAGCTGCCCCTGCAACGAGAGCAGATCTAAAGCCAAAGCTTATGGCAAAAGGAGATTTCTTTTTAGCTGTTGCCGACTCCTGCTACTGCTGCTGCTGTTGCTGCTGCTGCTGCCGACTCCTGCTACTGCTGTTGCTGCTGCTGCTGCTTCTGTCGGTTTGTCTCATAAATTGTAACATTTCATCAAGTGTTGGTGATTACACCTTGGTAAGCGGGGGCGTATGGGGGGAGCGTGTGTGCGGGCTGAGCACTTCGAATGTGATTACGCATCTTCAGTGAGATTGAAAGGTTTTCAAGGTGTAAAAGAGCATTAAATTACAATTTCTTCCTTGCGCTGTCAGCATTTCAAAGCTGTGCAATTGAAATACATAAAAAAGAAGAAGAAGAGGAAGCTGAAAGTTGTACAAATATTATATTTCACAATTAGAGAGAGAGAGAGAGAGAGGCAGAGAGAGAGGTGAGGTGTGAGGAGCTAGCTGCCTGAGCTATGCTTAAGGCTTCAGATTGAATTTCTTTAAGTACTTGCTGCATTTCATTAACGAAATTTTCGATTTTCTTGTCAATTAGGCAACTGCAAAACTTTTGACTATTTATCTTCGTTAGCCACTCGCTGTTGGAAGCGCACAAACAGTGTCTGTAGTAAAGCGAGGGTTTTTTACCAACGATACTGAATAAGCAATACACGCACACTCACACGCATACACGCACTCACACACCACCACCACCACATATATTTGACAAAAACATTTTTGAACTTTTTGGCATTTGCGTGCTGCAATCGAATATAAATAAGCAGCGTAAAGGGGAAATTACTTTGCCAGCCAAACTTCGGCGTCTTTGCTGTGGCGGATAAGAAGATCGTATAAATTACTAATTTCCCGAGTAACTAATTAATGAGAGTTTCGTAAATTCCTCGGTGGAACTAAGCATAGCACAAGTCTAACTAAAAGTCGGCTCATTAAACCGTCGATGCACGCTGAAATATTCAACATGTATGTGTTGTATGTATGTGTGCATGTATGTGTGGCAGGTATGTATGTATATGTATATGTAGTTGCTCTTGCTTTTTCGCCCTTTGCATTCTCTCTACCAGAGTGCTGTTCACTTTTGCATATTTTAGGTTTCTCTGGCTCTTTCGTTTAGCTACTTTTTTCAAAAAAAAAAAAAAAAATATATATATATATATAAATAAAATTGCAATATCCTTTAAGCCATTTCCGCTTGTTGCTCAATGCCCTCTTTGTGTAATGCGGAAATAACAATGCGAAAGGGGATTTGCAAGTGCAACACACACGCACACACATGCACACACACATACCAAATCCAAAACATGTTCTTAACAATGTGGCTTTGCCAAAATACTTGTGAAGAGCGACGCATTGAGAAATATTTGTGATATCTTTCCTTGAGTTTGTTGGAAAATGCTTTCGTGCGTTGCGGCTTATTCTCCAATACTTTCGTTGCTTCGGCAGGCTACTGCCAAGGCCAACAGCTATCTGACTTGGCGGAGGCCCACGCAGAACGCATTCATTATTTGAGCCAGGCTGCAAATTCGCAATCCTTGCCGGCAGCACCTAATTTGGACGCGTGTCAAAAAGGGAGCAGCGACTGACTCGAGTCACTTTGGACTGCAGTTGAAGCTGTTCGCTCGTCTGGCAGTTGGCGTCTTCTGGCGCCAGTGAAGCATTTAGCTAATTGTCTGCATTTGTCAAGTGCAGAAACTGCCACCAAAAAAATGCGCATTAAATTTATAACAATTGTTTTACAATTGCCGACAAAAAAAAAAAAAAAAACAAAAATATATATAAATAAAATAAAGTAAAATAAAACTTAAATGGAAAACGTCGAAAGAAAGTGCGGCGCCCTGCTAACTGGAAGCATTGTCACTGCGTTACTTTTGTTTTCACATTGTCAGAGCGGCGAGGGGGCGGGGGCGGTTGGCGTTGCGGACTGACGAAAGCATTTAGCCAATTGGCAACATTATTTAAGAATTGGCCTGCTGCAGGAGCCGTGATTTATGTTGCAGTTGCATTTTTTCATCTCCACTAAATTTTGGCACACACATGTGCCGTCGCCTGTGTATGTGTGTGTGTGTGTGTAATTCTGCACTAATTTGCAGTTAGTTTAATAAATTTGACAGTGCGCCACATGCGTGTGCAGAAAGTTTGTGTGTGCGGGTCAAAAACTTTTAATTTCTTGTTTGGCAAGCGGATTCGTGTTATAAATTTCTAGCACTTGACCGAGCACACCAGTCGAGTGTATGTGTGTGTGTGTATGTGTGTGTGTGTGTGTGTGTGTGTGTGTGTGTGGTAAGTGTATTGGTATTTATATTTGCCAAAGTGGCCAGTGCTAAGCTGCGCTCATAAATCACCCAAAGCCTGCGTAGAGTGGCAATTAATGCAAAGCAGCCAAGGAAACAGTTGCCGCTCGATAAGACGGCTAGCCGTTGACTCTGCTGCTGCTACAGTTCTTGCTGCAGCTGCAGCTTTCCATAAACAATTTGCAATAAAAATGCAGGCCAACTGCTGAGTCTGCAGCAATAACAATGGGCAAAAAAAAAAAACAAAAAAAAAATGCAAAATGGAAATTATATATATATATATATATATATATATATATATATCCTATATATAATATGAGGCACGAATTAGCCAGAAAGTATGCAGCAGAAACGGCAACAGGAAGCGGACGCAATAAAATATGCACAAACTGCCAGCTGCGACGTGCAGAGTGTCGGGGCAAGGCGATAACGATAACGATAACGATAACAATAAACTGGGTTCAGGGTGCGCACGTGCACATTGAAGAAGCAAGCACCCAAGCTCGCCCGAATGCACTGCGTGCGTTGGCATTAAGAGCTTAACAATGCCAGTCCCCAGTCTCCGTTTTGCCTTGCACAGCACCCTGGGATATTTTTCAATGACGCCTTAGAATTCGTGGAAGAAATACACAAAAGAAATAAGTTTATATTATATGGAAATTTATTTTTATATTTGATAGTATTTATTTTATGAAGAATCTCGCGAGTTCTGAGCTCAATCAGCTTGAATTTATTATTTATTTAATATAGTTTTATATGGCATACCTAGTAGATATAGTAAAGTGCTGGAGCTAAGACACTGAGCTGAAGCAAAGGTACTCAATAACAAACAAATAAATCTAATATATCTTTCAAATGTATGAAACAATATACATCATATATTGATTGTATGTATTTCTTACCTGTGCTGAATTGTTCTTTCCTTTAAACGCAAAAGCTGGATTAAGTTGGCACTAGGTTCTTTAATTATATATATATATAAAATTTGAATAGAAATATAATAATATTAAAATAAATAGCTACAAGCAAAATAATATATAAAATAATCAATATAAAGTCTTATGAATAATAATAATTATCGAATCAGCTAAAGCGTGCTTCAAACCTATCTAAAAGGAGACCAAGGATTTGTTATGTATCCTTAGAGCTGTCAAATGTGTTGCATGAATTATGCAACATTCGAAAGTTTCATTTGCCAGGGCTCTCGTGGCCCCACATGCTGGGGCCGAGACATTCATGGTTCATCTGAGCATTGCTCCTCTAGCAATAAATTTGCAGAGGAGTTGCCTTAAAAACTAGGTGTTGCTGTTGCTGTTGCTGTTGTGCGACGCATTCTCTATTCGTCAAATGTCATGAATGTATATGATAGCTGACACTTGCTACTTGTTTGACAAACACTGGGATTATGCAAATGAAGTTAGCAGCGTTTGGTATTCATAAACATTTCTATATTTCATGAGCACTCATGAACATTTATGCAGCACTCTATGCGAGCACTGCGAAATCAAAAACACAAACAAAAACAAATGTTGCTTGTGTTATTGTTACCGTCCTCCTGCGTTGCCCGCATCTGTGAGCTGTTGCACTACGTGTTTGCAAATGAACTGTTAAGCGCTCGGCACGGGAAGAAATGCTCTTGAATGCTTCAGTGGGAAATTGAGTTGCGCTGAAACTGCGCCCAATTCAATCACCTGCGCTGCAGTGCAGCAACTTCTATGCTCGCCATCAACTAGCTTCGCACATGGCCATATGGCACTAAAGCTTTTATCTGATTATCCTTGCAAAGGGCTGGGGGCTTTGACAGGCAAACAAACTAACAGCTGAAGCTGGACAGATTGCAAACAGTCAAAACAAAACAAAGACTGATATTAACAACAACAGCGAGTCGAGTGCTTTAGTAACCACTAGCAAAAACAATGAGCAAGGAAAAAAAACAGAAAAACCAAAGCCAGAGGCAAAGGCAAAGGCAAAAACAAAGCTGGAAGCCCAGCAAAGGCCGCTGGAACAATGCTCGACCAGTTGGTCACCTTTGTGGACTCCGTCGCTAGGTGACAGCAACAGCAGCACCAGGGGCAGGAGAAGGAGAAGAAGCAAGCGCCAGCTGAGAGTTCAGCAAGGAAATCGCATTATGTCCCTAACTCGCTCAGCACTTGCTCCCTATTATATTTTGTCGTTTCTCTGCGGAGCTCTCGCTGCGCTATCTTTTCGCTATAGCCGCTTTGTTGTTTTGATTTTATTCTTTTCTAACGATGCTCCGTCTTTGATTGTGCACCTTTTTCTTTTTCCTCTTCTTTTCGAGCTGAGGCTGGCCGTGCTGCCTCAGCTGCTGTCTTATCGAGGGGGCTATAAATATGAGAAAGCATTTCATAAGATATCCTTAATTAAAGTAATTTCCTCTCTGCTATGGCTGGGTCAGATTTACTGCGGGTTCGGTTTTGCTTAGCCGCTCTCGCAGCGTGTGCACATGCTGAAATTAAATTTGCAAAGCAGAGTAAAAGGAAATAAGCTACGTAACATGAAGGTGCGACCGAAATATGGCAGCACAATGCCCCAGTACGCACACACACACACACATACACACGTCAGCCGATAGACAGCCTGTGCGAGGGTCCACCCCACATGTGTGCGACCCCACAGCAAAGGGTTAAGAGCAGAGCTTCGTGTGGCCATTTACATGAAATTTTTAACAACAGCCACGCACGAAGCTCCGCGGCTCACCTGGACTGCATTCTTGTTAGCATTTTTGTTTGTAGTGTTGCCGTTGCAGCTGAGATTGCGGCAGGTGGGCGATTGCAAACGACATAAGCAGCGTCGAGCTGCTGCAGCAGAAGCTGCTTTTGTCATTGCTTTCAATGGATCTGCGACTTCCCTTTCATACCGCGGCGATGCTGTGTTTTTTTTTTTAATTCATTGTTTTTTTCGGACTGCGGCATTTTGCTTTTAATCTCTGCGATTGCAAAGCGAACAATAACAACTAGCTGTTTTAGCAGGCGTGCTCCATGGTAAATAAGTCGAATCCGTACGTAATTGATTCGCCTTGGCATTTGTGATGACATTTCATGGCGAGGCGAATTATTTGGCATGGCCGAGGGATTCGCAACGCCACGAAGTGGAAAGAGGTTGTCCGAGATTAATTTAGTCGTTGACAATGCTTGAAACGAAAATCATGCAATATCTTCTGCCCTTCCTCCTAATGGTGGGCACAGCTCTGGCGATGGAGGAACTGCAGGACCCACAACATCCGGAGCCTCTTCTTCCAGAAATGAGAACTACTGCAAGTCCAGGAGCACTAAACGCAACGAAGAAAGACAACCCCAGACTAGTGAATTTGCGCTCCACGTCGTGCAAGTCCGGTCAGATATTTATCGCCAACAAGGGCTGTATTAATCGCTTGAAATACATGAAGAATATCGTCGCCAATACCTGGGATGATAAGAGTGAGGAAAAGCTCAGGGCTGTTAATGATATCCAGAACGTCGAGTGCGCAGCCGATGAGACACCGACGATAACTGGCTGTGAGCCAACGGGAGAGAAACTCCGCGACAGCGACGCTCCGCGCGCACCAGTATCACCGAACTATATGACTGGAAAACATATATACAATACCAAAGATGCAATACCCCAAACAGATGACAAAGAGGAAGCTCCGTCTGGCATTACAGAGACGAATTCAGGTGGTGCACGTCCTCCTTTAGGCAAAGCACAGTTAGGATGTATTGACTTAAGGTTATCTGAACGTGACAATTACAATAATGGAGCCAGAACTACCGAGGAAACCAAATGGAAACATCCATGGCGTAGTATATATCCTAATGAAGCTCCACAGAAAGTTATCGGCCATAATCGGGAGAGAAAATATCAGTTCCTGCCTGGGAGACTACTTAAAACCTTCCGCAAGTGTCGCCCCTATGAGGTATTGGGAAAAGGTGGGCGTTGCATTCGAAAGAAGGGCAAGGTTGGATTGTACGTGTATGGAAACCTGGGGCGACATCAACATCCGGCGAACTACAAAAGGAGGCGTTCTTAGTGCTAAGACTTGGCTTCAAAAATAGCCGAATAATAAATAACTTCAACTTGATCAGAATCAGGACTTAAAAGTCATTTTCTTTGAGCAACTTGTGGCTTACACACACACACACACAGGTCAGCCGATAGACAGCCTGTGCGAGGGTCCACCCCACATGTGTGCGACCCCACAGCAAAGGGTTAAGAGCAGAGCTTCGTGTGGCCATTTACATGAAATTTTTAACAACAGCCACGCACGAAGCTCCGCGGCTCACCTGGACTGCATTCTTGTTAGCATTTTTGTTTGTAGTGTTGCCGTTGCAGCTGAGATTGCGGCAGGTGGGCGATTGCAAACGACATAAGCAGCGTCGAGCTGCTGCAGCAGAAGCTGCTTTTGTCATTGCTTTCAATGGATCTGCGACTTCCCTTTCATACCGCGGCGATGCTGTGTTTTTTTTTTTTTATTCATTGTTTTTTTTCGGACTGCGGCATTTTGCTTTTAAGCTCTGCGCCCTTAGTTTCTCGTGCTGTTCCTTTTCTAGTTCACTTTGCCCGCTTTAAGCCAGCGCAGGTCTTACCTGTGCAGCATTTCCTCTGCAACCTCTGTAACGCTGTAGCTGCACAATGCAACAACAACTACTACAATCACATAAACAGCGACCACAGCAGCAGCTGCAGCGGGACTTAACCTGCCGCCGTTGTTGTTCTCCTTTTCTGGACGTCGTCGCACAGGATGTGATGCTTATTTATCGCTTTTTTATGTGATATAAACGTTTCGGAATTGGCAACGTTAAGCATTCAATTTATTGTGCGAGAAATTGAGATTGCAGAGCGAACAATAACAACTAGCTGCTTAGCAGGCGTGCTCCATGGTAAATAAGTCGAATCCGTACGTAATTGATTCGCCTTGGCATCTGTGATGACATTTCATGGCGAGGCGAATTATTTTGCATGGCCGAGGGATTCGCAACGCCACGAAGTGGTTGTCTGAGATTAATTTAGTCGTTGACAATACTTGAAACGAAAATCATGCAATATCTTCTGCCCTTCCTCCTAATGGTGGGCACAGCTCTGGCGATGGAGGAACTGCAGGACCCACAACATCCGGAGCCTCTTCTTCCAGAAATGAGAACTACTGCAAGTCCAGGAGCACTAAACGCAACGAAGAAAGACAACCCCAGACTAGTGAATTTGCGCTCCACGTCGTGCAAGTCCGGTCAGATATTTATCGCCAACAAGGGCTGTATTAATCGCTTGAAATACATGAAGAATATCGTCGCCAATACCTGGGATGATAAGAGTGAGGAAAAGCTCAGGGCTGTTAATGATATCCAGAACGTCGAGTGCGCAGCCGATGAGACACCGACGATAACTGGCTGTGAGCCAACGGGAGAGAAACTCCGCGACAGCGACGCTCCGCGCGCACCAGTATCACCGAACTATATGACTGGAAAACATATATACAATACCAAAGATGCAATACCCCAAACAGATGACAAAGAGGAAGTTCCGTCTGGCAATACAGAGACGAATTCAGGTGGTACACGTGGTACACGTCCTCCTTCAGACAAAGTACAGGGACGACATTTCGCGTACACAAATGTTGCATGGAACTGGTGGCCTTTCCTACGTATTATAGTTCCTGACGAAACTCCACAGAAAGTTATCGGCCATAATCTGGAGAGAAAATATCAGTTCCTGCCTGGGAGACTACTTAAAACCTTCCGCAAGTGTCGCCCCTATGAGGAATTGGGAAAAGGTGGGCGTTGCATTCGAAAGAAGGGCAAGGTTGGATTGTACAAGCATGGGAACCACGTGTATGGAAACCAGGTGCGACATCAACATCCGGCGAACTACACAAGGGAGCGTTAGCGTTGCTAAGACTTGGCTCCAAATGTATCTATCCGTGGTATATCTATCTGTTGCAGAAAGCCAAAAATAGCCGAATAATAAATAACTTCAACTTCATCAAGTTGTGGCTTGCACACACACACACACACACACACACACCCACACACACACACACACACACACACACACACACACACACACACACATGCACACACACACGCAAACACGCAGAGAGAGTTTTCTGGTAGTGAGTCCGAGCAAGTAATTTACTCCAAGTAATTTTAAAGATTGTTTTAAGTCCGACCATTCCGTTTAACGATTGCCAATTTCATGGGTCCCTTTGATGGCATTGACAGCAAATTGGATTTTTGCCTTGAGCCACGGCACAACAAATTCGAATAGATACGTGCGGAGGCTGCTTAGACTTCGAGTGATGGGCTTGTAAATGAGCTCGGTTATTTTATAATATGTGCAAAGTTTATAAATGTAAGAGCATAATTAAATGGGATTTGCGCCTTGGGTTACTGAACTCAGCGCCGTTCTGGGCAGCCGCTCGACAGGGGGGCCTCGTTTGTATGATTGCACAACGGATTACTGGGCAGCTGCGAAATGGGCTAAATGGGCGAAATGGGTGGCTTTGACATGCTAATTAGTTAACCTCTCGCATAGTTGGCTGTCAGCCGTAACCGTAACGTATTTTATGTACAACAAAAGCGCACAAATGTCTACGACTCTTGCGTTCGGGTGTAAAGGGTCGGCTTCGGCGTTACCCATACGCCGCGTTTGACAGACCGCAGAGGATGCGAAGCGTTTAAGTGCCAGCTACCCGACACCAAACATGATGAATAGTTCTGCAATAATTACATTACTTGGCAGTTTCATGTTCACTCCTGTCGAAAGAAAGTCACACGTGGCTGCGCCTGTGGCCATATACGGATCTGCACGACTGTAACCTGCTATTATTATTGTATTGGGTATTGTGTATTATCGTTGTGTATGCGATTTGCTGTGCAAATAGTGGGCCATCAATATAAGCAGCTGCTTGAGCAACATTAATCATATTCCGTGTTAATTAATCAATTAATTATGTTCTTGAAACTGTAAATTTGTCGCCTTGTGCTTAGTCAGTGTTCGGCTGCAACTCCTGATTCATAAATTATGGCCAAGACTTGCATCTATCCATCTGCCTAACGCTTGACAGCAATTCCAACTCAGAAACTGATAATCCTGCGCTGCTTAAGATATTAGTAATTGGCTTTGTTTTTCACTATCTGCTGTTAAACATTCATAAATGCGGCTCAAGGCAGAGCGTGCTTTAAGCCGCTTTGCAGCCTGCACTGAGTTGATCTATCTTGTGATTATGATTTTAGTCAAATATTGAAAATCAGTTGCTCTCGAGTCGCTAAGCCAGCAATCTGACTGCAATATTGCATTTGTCAGCGCTCTCAACTATAAATCGCATCGCCTCGCAAGTTGTCAGCGTGAAATTGAAATCCATGAAATATCGAGTATTGAAATATTTAAATCGAATGTCAAAAATTTCTGTCTGTCCGCTCGTCAGCAGCTGGCGAGCCTGGCTGTCAGTAAATTGTATGAAAACGTTTCTCCTCAACTTGCTATATTTTCACTATATTTCCTTCTGTCTCACACACACACACACACATACACAAAGCAGCAACGCCAACTGATATCAGCGAGTCAGAGTATCAGATATATATATATGTATGTTTGTGTGTGTGTGTGTGTGTAAGGAGCATTTTCTTTGCAGCAATGTCTGAAATATCAAATGTTCTATTAGGCTAAACTGGCAGTGAAACATACTGAAATGGAATATGGCACAATGTGTAGCAGCTTATTGGCATAAGCATGAATCGACGCCACTTTCACTCAGGCTCCTCAGATGCTAGCGAGCAGCTCTTTCATATGCCATATTATATATAGTCAGTCCCACTTAGCCTTGCTTATTTATTTTCCCATCATACGAAAACAAAAGCATCACGCAGGATAACAAAAGAAGTTGTATTTATGCTTGTTGTTTACATATCGAAGCGGAAAGTATCAATTAGATAAGGGCCTTGCGCAGCAGCGGATTGCTGTTTAAACAGCCTTAAACTTACACTTTTGAGTCGGACTGCCGACTGGCAGTCGTCGATTGAAGTGGCTCTGGCAGCGTATTTGCATATTATTGTTTGCTTTGGTAATTAAGTTACCAACTTATTAAGCGTGTTTATGATGTTTACACAACAATTTATTTACCATAATATTTGCGAGCGTTTAAGCCAAGCTGTTGCAGTTGTTGTTGCTGCTGTCGGTGTTGTTATTGCTGGAGTTCTGCTAATATTATTACAGCTGTGATTCGCGGGTCGGACTCTGCGTGGAGATTTGTGGCGATTTGCGCTGTGCAAATAAATGAATAAAATGTAAAAAAAAAAAAAAACAAAAAAATACGAAAAAAAGGGAAATGTAACACCAGACACTCAAACAATAATAAAACATTCAATTAACGCCGCGCGCTGCGGCTGTTCGGGTAATTACATAAATGGTTTATTTATTCTGTGTCGCGACTCGCGATTGCCCCACTGGCCCACTCGCTGGCCAGTCCAAAATTATTTGACTCGGCTCGCGCTCTCTGTGCTCTACATTAAATTAAATGCCAAGCCGCCGCTACGTAGTCAGCGCTGATGTCAATTGCCATAAGAACAAGCTCATAAACGTTACGCATACGCCATGTAAGCCCTATGAAAGCACGTCATGACGCCGTCCGGTTGGGATGGCATCATTCCGATGCTGGGCAAACGTGGCACATGAAATACCTTACTCATTGGCCCCACAGACCAAAGTGCTTAGTCATACATAGACCCAAGTGCGCACACACACACACACACACACACACACATATGCACATTGTCCAGCTCGTGCTGGTAGACATACATGGGCCCGTCACTTAATAGATGCAGACACATACTGAGCATATCCTGGATCGTGTCCTTGCGCCGGGGAATGTTGATGATTTTGATGTTCGTGTCATTTGAAAGCGTTATGCGTGACGAAACGGAAGCTCTTAAAAGCCACAATAACTAAACGCTTGAACTGAAGCCAAAAGCCGCCGGACTCAGTTTGCCCTCACCCCAAAGGAGACATCAAAATATTCATAGTCGAGGCACTGTCGAGGCAGTGTCGGTGTCTGGTGTCGTCCTGCTTGGCGGCGTATGCAGCGGTCGCCATGGCACATTAAGAAGGACTCTTTCTGGCTGTAAATTCTACTGTTTTATGCGCTTTTTGTTACGCACTGCTTGAGCGGCGGCCGGACGCTGCCACGCCCCCAAAATAATGACGCCAAATGTAATGGCAGCAACAGCAGCAACAGCAATAGCCAAGGCAACAACCAAAGCAACAGCAACATGAGCTCATTATTTTAATTAGATGCGAGCCAGGAGTCTAATCATGACTTCGTGCCAATTTGCCAGTTAGCTAAATGCTCACAAATGTGGCAGCTGTGTAGCGTTTAATTAAATTAAGTAAATGTCATAGTGTCATTATGGGTTGCTTGTTTTTTGAACATTTTAATGCATTTTAAATATTTGTGCTCGCAGGCAGAGATTGCGAGTGGGACTGGGGCTTGGCGTAGATATTAGCATATTCCATATATAAATTCATAATTTCGATCAGAGAAACAACATGACGTTGGCATAATGCGACTGGGCCCAGCAGGCCGATCAAATATCAATAGCTAATCCACTGGGAAGCCATGTGCCAGATAAACACGCACTCCCACTCAGCTCATACGGCACGTAACCTGCGGCCGACTGAGACATATTGCGTTAGGCCACAAGCGCGCTGGCCCGACCATATAAAAAACGAGGTCTGGACTGCCAATGGACTGATGTATAGTCTATATGTCAAATACATCAACCTTGGGTAGCTGTTTGCCCTGGCAGCTAAGCAAACATCGGCCCAAGTCCGTCGAGAACTGAGCCGCAGTCTGAAATGTGTATATCATTTGGATTGATTGCCCAGCCCGAAAAGCTGGGCCATGATGCGTCTTTGTTTGTTTGTAACTGTCGGTGTGATGCCTGGTCCTCGGCCTGAGCCACGGTATGCGCCTGGGTTTGGCCCATGTTTCCGTCTGTGTGCTTTGGATTCCGTCATACGCGCGCTGCCCTGTGAAGAGTGGCAGCGGCGGACAGGCGAAGCCCACATATGCTTTCGTTGTCACACTTGGATTGTCGGCACGTGCAGAGACGTAAATGAGTTATGAAATGTGAAGCTGTTGTCTTTTGGCGGGGCCAAGTGGGACGTGCACCAAAATTATTAATAAATCAAAGTATAAAACTTCAGACCCAATATTGGATTTATATGTGTTCAGGAAATCTAAAGCCACCAAGTGTGACATAAACTGATTCTAATTTACTGCACAACGGCTTTATATTGGACATTTAAAAACCTCATCTATATGGCCGCAGATAATAATATAGATCCAATAAACAATGCATGAAAGTAACTGGATTTAGAATAAAACATAATATAAACAGAGATTTGTAATTATTGAATATAAAATAAAATAAATATAAATTTGTATTTGAAATTGTGTTGTTGAAATGATGCAGCTATCAATGAATATAAAAAATAATAAAATTAAATAGAAACAAAAAATAAAAGAAATTTGTATTTATTGAATAATAAATTAGATAAAAATTCATATTTGAAAGCGCCTTGTTGATATGATGCAGGTATCAATGAATATAAATAAATACAAATAATATTAATATAAAATAATAACAAAAAAATAATAGATATTTGTATTTATTGAATATAAAAATATAAATAAAAATATTAAATACTAACAAAATATAATAGAGATTTACATTTATTGAATATAAAAATTAATTAAAATATAAATTAATTAATAATATAAAATAATAACAAAAAACTAATAGAGATTTGTATTTATTAAATATAAAAATAAAATAAATATAAGTTTGTAGTTGAAACTGTTTTCTTGAAATGATATAGGTATCAATGAAAATAAAATAATTATAAAATAAATATAAATTTGTATTTGAAAATGCTTTGTTGAAAGGATATAGATACCAATTAATATAAAACAATAATATTAAATAATGGTAAAACAAATATATATTTTTATTTGAAATGGCTTTGTCGTAATGATGCAGCTATCTATGAATATAAATAAATAGAAATAATAATAATATTAAATAATATAAAAATATATATATTGAATATAAAAATTAAATAAATATAAATTTTTATTTGAATCTATTTTGTTGAAATGATGCAGCTATCAAGCAATATAGATTAATAATATAAATATATATGTATTTGTTTTTAAGAAGTCGTTTGTCACTTAACTCCTCACAAACGTTCCTGAAGCGTAGGCCTGAAAGATATAAAACACTGAGACCGTAAAGTTCAAAGTGACATTTCGGCAATAGTGCGAAACAATGCAAGATACAAGTGCACACACACACACAAACTATTTTGAGCACACACACATGCATACATGTGCTGGGACAGGACACTCGTCGTAGCGAGCACTTGAAGGCAGCACAGAAAGCCAGCGGAAAGATGTCGACGAAGTGCAAAGCGCTTCAAACGATTTTCCGCAAAGTTGACTGCTCCTTGCAGTGGAAGGTGTTTCAGAGTGCCTCTGAGCGTATATTGGTGTGTATCGGTGTGCATGTTTATGGCCACAACAGAGACAGCTGAAGAAGAAGCAGCCGCAACACCAAGTAACAGCAGCAGCAGCAACAGAGCCTGAAATACAATTTTCGCCAAAAGCCTTTAGGTATTTCACGCCAGCAAAATATGCGAGTAGGTTAGACAGGCGTGTGGGCGTAAGGGAGATCTTCGGGCTCGTGTGTGTTGCCAACTTCACACCCAATGGCGGCAAATTTTTGGCAACAAACTTGTATGTGCGACTAAGATGAAGCAGCACTAGCCAAAAGGCGGCAAGAATAAGATGAGAATGGGAATCAGAATGTTTATGTTCATGTGTAAGCGAAGAGCATGCCAAGGGCCAAGCGCTGAGGTGTATCTGTGTCTGCGCGTGTGTGTGTGTGTGGGTGTGTGCGGGTGTGTGTGTGGCAGTCTGCGAATTTATTGCCCAGGGAAGCATATCCTTAGCTGTGCGCCGCTTTTTGCGTTGCCTCCACCACTAGCGCTGCAACATGTCGCAAAGTTGTCGAAGCGTGGGCGGCTCAGCTGCCGCTGCAGCGGGAATAGACTCTCGTAACTTGGCTAACAGCAAGACAACAAAAAAAGAAAAAAAGTAAAGAATAAAGAAGAAGAAGAAAACTGAGAGTCGAATATGTTTTAGTGGCGCAACTGTGCTGACAGTTGTGTAAAATATACGCGCTCTCATAATTTATATCAGTTTTGTTAACTGAACGTGACTGCGTCGCGAGACCAGAGCTACTTATCAACCGCCAGCTGCTAGTCCTTTACCGTCCTGACAGAGGCTCGACCTGGCGCTGGATGTTGGATGCTGGATGCTGGATGCTGGGTCATGCCCCAGCATCGGCGTGCCGTCGATGTCTACACGTTCGTGCAATTAGCCAAATGGCTCCACGGCCTGACTTGTGCCCTTTGTTCGTCTAGCGGCGAGCCTAGGGCCAAGACATAGGAATTTCTCATACAAATATTTGTGCAGGGTATTTTTACAATCTGCTCTATGCATCACATATTTAATACGTTATCGCACTCATCCCAGGCTAGTCCAATACACAATTTGAGCTACGCAAAACCTCAAAGTTCCTAAAGTCCAAAGCCCACAATTTGAAATCCCAAGTATTCTTCAATTAGTGGTCAGGGCATAAAACAGCTGCCAAATCGAGCGAGCCCCAGCCATTGCTCGTGTTTAATTAACTAATCTACATACATGAAGTTGAGGGCAGGAAACACAAAGAAAACATAAGAGATGTGAGACAGGAGAGACTCTCTAATTCGCAGACGTTAATCCAATTTGAAAACTTAAATGCTTTAATCAGAAAATGTGCTCTGACCACATAAACCGCAGGATACTTGTACGTAAAATGTCTCCTTTGGCTTTTGATTTGATTTCAGTGTCAATTTGCATGGGGCTGCTTTGCTGAAATGAGGGCAAAGCCTACACATGACCATTTCATCGTTGGTTGCTCGAAACCGCAAAGCCAATTATTTGAAATTATCAAGTTGAGCCTTGGCAGCGCACAGTCCTTTCGCCAGAGGACCTCAATCAGCCGAGGGAGTCAATCATAACACTCGGGCTTTCAACAACAGCTCGATAAATATGGATGCTGTCAAAAGAATTGTGATTAAGACATGCCAAAGTAATCGAATGCATGGAACTGAAAATTAAAAATAAAAATGAAAATAACAGACGAGAAGAAGAAGAGCAGTGAGAATCAACAACTGTTGGCTATGGCCAACAACAAAGGCTGTAAATCTCATCATTCTTCATTTAATTTCACATTCTCGTGCCGCATTACAGGCAAACATCTCGTATAATAAAGAAGTCTTACACGCGGCTCCCGGCTCTCAGTGTGTTTCCTCACTTTCTTATTGTTATGAGAAACTTCGATTAAATAATAATCAAATAAAATTATGTGATGGCCGAGCGCAGTAATTGCCTCACTCTCTCCATCCAGATAACGATGCACATAATTGAAATCCACAATGCTCTGATTTTTATATCTGCCCACCACCATCGCCATCATCGCCCTCATCGCCATCATCGCCATCATCGGCATCATCGTTGCCCGGCAATCCTTCACTGGACAGATATAAATTTTTTGCTCTTGATGCTGCCCGTTTGATTTATAATTGCGAGAAGCATTAAAACTGGACGGCATTGGGTTGAGTATCGAGTTAATTACTGTGCTTAATAGGAAGTCTTTACACACAATATCAATACACACACACACACACATACGCAATCGAGCACTCAGCTCATTTATATACTTTGTACAATAATCGTTGCGAGTACTGAAGCGTGTATATGGACTGTTTGCGTATTTGGACTCAATTTAATTTCGATTTGCAATCAGTTGAAGAGCTGCCTAGTTCTTTCAGCAGGAGACGGGCACTTTTTGTGATGTTTTCATTTTCAGTTTCAGTTTCGTCTGCGTTGAGATTTTCATTTCTAGTTCTGCTCAACTGAATTCGAATTTGATTTGATTGCAAACATTTCTCTATACACATCGCATGGAAACATGCTTTGTCAGTTGCAACAATTTGGTGCATTTTACATTGTTTGTAATGTCACTCACTCTCTGTCCCATGTTAGTCGTGTTGTTGTTGCTGTTGTTGTTGCCGTTATTATCACAAATGCTGATGAAGTTGTTGCTGTTGCTGTTGCTGTTGCTGTTGCTGCTGCTGCTGTCGATGTCGTTGCTGACGTCCTTGGGGCACATAATTCGACCCCATAGATTTGTGTGTCGCTTAAGAAACTAAGCAAACAAAGTTGGTATTATCCACAAAGCAATTAATTCCATGTCCTCGCTCTAACTAGCTCGCTTTCCCATCAGCTAGTTTATTCATAATGAAAAGCTGCGAAATGAATTTCAAGTATTTCTTGATTGATATTTTATTTATTTTATAATAAATTTATTACAGCTCAGCCTGAGTACAACATATTTTATCTTCACTATGGTAGGTACAACTTTACAATAACAAAATATCCTTGTATTTAGTAACTTCTTTACTTACCAGAAATCTCTCATATTTAGCTTTTGTGAATGACGTTATTTTCTTGGCAAGCGATTTTATTGATATTGTTGTATGGATAGCTCATTTGCATTCACCTCAACTCAACTCAACTCAACTCATCATATTCCCTAAAACTCTTTCCTCCTTGACCAAAGTCAATCCTGTCAATAATAAGATCTCTTCTATTCCTTGTAGTAGCTACTTTATATTTCGGAAATCTTTTCTGTTCAGTGTGTGACGTAGTATTTACAAGAAGATTTTTCTATTGGGTAACGCTCAGATGGCCGGAAATTATCTAATACTCAAAAGACAAGTATAGTTCATATAGTATATATAAATATATATAGTATAGTAGTAAAATTATATATTTTTCATTTGTATTTAGTATCTATTTTATATTTCAGAAATCTTTGATATTTGAGCTTGAGTGACGGGCGGGAATCTTGGGCAAAGGATTTCTGCATTTAAAAACATTGAGATGGCCGGAAATTAGCTCTTTGCACAATATCAAAGAACTACTCGGTCCATGTCCTCGCTCTAAGTAGCTCGCTTTCCCATCAGCTAGTTTATTCATAATGAAAAGCTGCGAAATGAATTTCACTTTAATTTAAAGTTGAATCAATTGCTTGAGCAACGCCAGCACAGAGGACGGCACAACAAGTTTGCGTTCACAATTTCCTCGAGTGGTCAAAGCCAAACCAAATGTTTAACAATAACATAAAACGCAACTGCAGCTAATGCCATGGCCAACATGTCTGGAGTGCTTGTTCTCTGTGCGGGACGGAGGTGCGGTGGTGCGGCGGTGCGGCGGTGCGCCGGTGCGGCACTGCGGCGCTGCCGTGTGCGAATGTGGATTCGTCTGCGGTTGCTGGCTCTCTGTGTGGCAAGTTCCTATGCTCAGCACGCGCACCATTTGCCAAATGAAATTCTTCTAAAGCTGGCTATGAAACTGTTCAGCAAGTGCAGTTCCGCCATTGTAGATAGCCATGGTTTATGCCAACTGGGAATTCTGTATAAGCTAAGGGCGTGTACTATTGGCTGTGAGCTCTTTTAACTATGTCAAACTGTGTATTCTCTCAGATATATTCAGATTCAAGGAGCGGATTATTCAAATGGTCATTTCAGAGTTGGAGTTTCTTTGATTTTATATTTTCTGCGAAAAGCCACTTGAAGTACGCAGATGAAAACACTGCTAAAGGGCAGAGCTCCCCATTGTCTGTCCAGTATTAAGAGTCTAATATATATATATATATATATCATAATAATTAGACCACCTTGAAAATGATGAAAACATGAAAGTAACTTTTCTTCTGTATTCAATTTCATTCTATAGGAATATTTGCCTTCTTTTCTAGATTTCCCAACAATCATATACCCTAACGGCAGACACAGTTTGAAGCACATCTTTAGTATATCCAATTTTTATCTATTTAGTCTCTCACAACCTGAGCAACAACTGCAACAATTGAAACATCAGCAGCGAAAACAATTGCAGAGTGACGAGCCTCGTTGGTGTCTTAAATTTTGCTTGGGTAGCAAAACGAAATAATTAAGCTTAACGGAAAAGCACAGAAGGCAAAAGGCGAGTGGGAGCGAAAGAGAGAGAAAGAGGGAGAGAGAGAGAGATAGAGAGAGAGGTAGGGAGTTGAATGAAAAAACTATTAAATGGAAACAAACACTGAATTCAGTTGGCGAGACACCGACACATGGCGTGTGGTGGGCGGTGGGTGGTGGGTGGTGAGTTGTGGGTGGTGAGTTGTGGCTGGTGAGTTGTGGGTGGTGGGCGTTTCTGGCGTAATGGAAAAGAGAGCCGCCAAAGCATTTGAGCGCTGTCTCAGCCGACGCAGCTGTCGACAGCAGCATCGGCTGCGGTTTGGATGCCGTTATGCTTTAACTAAATTGCGGCGCTTGTGGCCAGCGTTGACGGGGCGTCTGCCTGCCTGCCACTCTTTCTCTGTGTGCGCGTGTGAGTGTGTACGTGTGTGTGTGTGTGTGTGTGTGTGTGTGCGTTGCGGCCAACGCTTGGCGTACAAACACTCAAGCAATTAAAAGTAAAAATTCTGCAAACTTTTCGCATTCGTTTTGTGTTGATTATGCGCACGAAAGTTGCTGCTGCGACCAAAATTAGCAGCAGCAGCTAATGCGCTAAATCTGAAGTGAATACACGTGCATCTGAGTGTGAGAGAGGCAGAGAGACTGTGTGTGTGTGTGTGCAGTCAAAATGCATTCGCTCGTGTTTAATGCGGCGCGTCAGTGCTAAGTGTCGCGGTTTCAAAATGGCGCTCAGCTTCGACTCCACGAGTAGGAGAATGCGAACGCGGATGCGAGTGCGGATGCGAGTGCGAATGAGGATGTGACGACTTGTTAAGTTGGCTCGCCCAGCATTCTTATGCGATTTGCTGCCTTTGACTCTGCCAGCAGTTAACCACAAGAGAACAGAGTTTTAAAGTGCTCCGTGGCAGTTCGACGCAGCGAATCGATGTTTATTTATGCTTGATGTTAACCAGCGCTGCACACACATCTGCATACATATGTAGTTGATATGTTAACTTGCTGTACGCACAGCTTGATCAGCAGAATGTGCTCAGATCAACAGCTTGTGCGACTCGAGTTGCGTGAGGTGCATACAAAGCGACGATGTAGCAACATGACGCACACATCCACATCTACATCCACATCCATACAAGCAGCTCGATTAATGGACAAGTGGACTGACCAGAGCTGCTGCCCAGCGGCTCTTGAGCCGTTGGCTGTTGGCTGCTGGCTGCTGGCATCCTTACTTATACGTTGGCTGTTGCCATTGGTGTTGCTGGCCTTTGTTCTGTTTCAATTAAACTAATTAGATGTAGGTAAACATAATTGCCGAGACTAATTTACGATTTTGCTTTCACTCATGTGCGTGTGCTGTGCTGCGCTGCGCTGTGCTGGTATTATTGCTGGCATCCGATTATCCATTCCATGGAAATTCAATCAGCACAACAGTGGCCGAGGCGAAAGGCCGACCTGACTTAAGGCTTTCAATAAATTTAAAGACAACCCCGGCTAGCAGGCGGTAAGCTTCATTAATTTAATGATAACAAATTGAGTTTGTCTTTGATTTGGCTTTTGCATTGCATATTTATGGATCAGTTCGTGCGAAAGCCGATGACACTAGAATCAGGGCCTCAGCTGGGATTAGGTAGCTTGGGCGTGTAGGTGTGTGGGCGTGTGGGCGTAAGGACTGTGCCATAACGAGCTCATTGTCGACAATTATGCTAATCGATTATCTCTCGAAAAGGCCAATCGGCAATCACTAATTGCGCATATTGATGAGTCCCTCACATGGCTGCCGACCGTCGTTTAATGGACATGGCAATCGGGTTAACTCAGATGGGAAATCATGTTGCAGGCAGGCAGAGAACGTGATTTTTGCAGTCAACTTGCCGAGCAACTGGCGTTAACTTGGGGAGCGGCAAAGCGAAATTAATTAACGGTTTAACGACTGCAGCTTCAAATTGCAAAAGTTTTAATTAATTTTCCACATTTTCAGCTGCATGTAGTCCTCGCCAATTTCATATTTGCCACACAAAAAGTTTTATTGCCATTTGCAGTTTTGATTTCCTTTTCGGAAATTCGCTTTGAAATGCGAACGGTATACATGCCGACCTAACGCACACACACACCCACACACATACTTCTATATAGTTACAGGAATAACGGTATACCTATGTCGAATATCTGTGATGAAGAGCCTTTGCAGCGGGCGCTGCGGCAAGGACGTGGCCACGTCAGGCAGCCGTAAATGCAGTTAACGAAGCGTTCAAGGTTAGCCAACAGAAACTCGACGCAAGGCACACAAACAAGAAGACATAAGACACAATATACAGGGCACAGAAACACACAAGAAACACGAAGCAAGGAACATGAGTTGCAATTTTATGAAATTTATTTCGCACGAATTGTGTGAAGACATTCACACAATGCGCCACCAAATGGCCAAGGCAGCCACCGACCGAGTGAGCTTAAGGCCATCATCTGCATCAGAGCGTGAAGCAAGTGAAAAGTGTTGCTTACTTACGAGCAGCACTCCGTCCGGAGGGCTACCGACTACAGCTTTCGTCAGGCAATTGGGAACAGTGGGCTGCGAGGCAGTTATTGGTGGGCGGAGCCATCGATTTTGGCACGCTCGCCTCAACACTTTCGCTTTCGCCTTCCCATCGAGAGCACTGATAATTCGTCTTGCTGGGCCTGGTGTCACGGCCAGCTAGATATTCGTTATCATCTTTCCAGCATTCGTTTTGCAAGTCACGTTTATGCCGCCTGCCGCTGCCTGCACAATAAATAAAACGACTCGGAAACGGCTGCTCATCCCCATCCGGGCAGCGACAATCAGCGGCTGTCCATCTGTCGACTCGCAAATGTGCAGCGAGTGATTATTTAATGGGCTCAGCATAATCATATATTATTGAATTCGTACATTACCTATAATGCCTGTAATTGATGCCGATATAAATTAGATACGCCCACTTACATATATACGCCCATTTAATCGTTAATTGCACTCGTGACTGCAGAACGCAGTCGACCTTAAGGCGAAGGCTGCGCAGCGTTCGTCGTGTGGCAAACTAATTTAAAAGTATAATGGAAGTCACAAGTATTTCGACAGTTGCCTTTTTTCCGAATGCTCCCCAGTGATTCAGTGCGGGTCGGCTGGGGGCAACGGCAGAGAGTCAGAAAGTTAGGAAGGCAATATGCAAAATTGCCAGGGACCTACCGATAGATAGACACAGCAACTAGCAACTGGCAACTGGCGGACAGTTCGCATGGCGTGTCGAAAGTTGCTGCCTTTTTAAATTGGCATTTAAGCTGAAATTGATTCATTGGGACATCCGACCCTCTCAGCAGAGCCCGGCCCAGTCGACAGCTCGAGCCCCCGCCCAGCCGACGTTCGAGTCTCAATCTGAACTACTTACATGGCGCGCCGCGATAATTTAATTTATTTTCAAACTCAATTTCAGGCATTCTGTAAGCGCGCTTTCAACTTGATTTTGTGCATTTCTCTTTTGCCGAGGCACCAGCTAAACTGAGCTCCAGGACCAAACTTCTCGACTGGACTTCATTATGTTCATCCGGCTGTCGACTGTCGACTGTCGGCTGATTGTCTGCTTGGCCGGGAATACTTTTCTTTTTTATGTTTCTTCTTTTTTGTAGAGTAAGCAGACAGCGGCCACATGCCCGAGCTGAGTGGATTTCTTGTTTTCTTTTTCTTTTTTTTTTGCCGTGCGGAATTTTCACTAAAACAGTAAAAATTGCATTGTTTTCCCTGATGTCGATTATCGTGAGCTGGCTTTTATTATGCTCTATTTTGTGTGGCCTTCATGAATTGATGCCTGCTGAATGTACAGTCTGCAGCACGCATTGGCCCTGGTCCGTCGCTGACCCACCTGGGAGTCGGCTTGCAAATATTTTCACTTCAATTTATCTCAGCAGCTAGCTCTCTTTCTGCACCTGGCAATTTGTTCAAAATCATTTGGGTGAACCTCTCAGCGCTTTCGGCTCTCTAGCTCCGATGCCAAATGGAAATCTGAAACGTAAACTGCACAGCAGGCAAAGTGAATGTTTTAATTGAATCAAACTACTTAGCATATGACTTGATGTAGGGATGAGTAAAGATATGTAAACTTGCATACAAAATATATATACATAATATTATTTCAATTTCAAGAGCTTGGAGGAGAAAAACTCTTCAGCTCAAGAAAGTTAAGGTTGACTTTTGTTGCAGCATCTGGAAATCAATTATTTACAACGAGGATAAGTTCGGAATTGAAGAGAGCACAAATTATCTATATAAAACAGAAATCTCTCTTCTGCTAAACATCTGAGTCATTGTGATTGATTACAAGCGAAATGTTTTCCTTTGACGTTTGAAATTGAAGCCCAAAATAAATCACAACGTGGCGTAAGACGTCAGGATGTGACATGCACAGCAAAGGCGATTGGAAAATCAATAGAGGCACGACTCAATTTCAGCTGAATGTGTTTAAATATTCTATATCTGCTGCAAAAATTGCCCGGAATGAAGGCGTATATTCAGATACTATATCCCTTTTCCACTTTCACTTATTTCGATGATCAAACTATGCCAATACGAATTACAGCGCTCAACTCTTTCAATTTTGGCATTAATAAGTGGCCATGCATGCAAATAAGGGTCATGAATTGAGCCCTCGGGCCAGAAGTTGGTTCCAAGCCTGACAATTTTCTTTTTTGTGTTTAGAATTTTTCGCCTTGTCTGCAAGTTTTGTTGCTTTGGGGTCTTAAGCGAACAAACCCGTAAATTGCCTTAACTTTTCGCATTATTTGTTTAAAATATAATTAAGTTTCATATGTACAGTTAAGTCGGTATGGAAGAGATCGTACAGTGAAGCACCCTAACGAAGCATTTTTCCACTCCGGGCCATGTAACATGCACAAACAAATAGTTATAGTTCTCGAGTTGTTGTTGTTATTGTCGAGTTGTTGTTGTATCTTCTGACCAGAGGCCAAACCGGGTCTACGGCTACGGCCGCCGCCATGGATGTTGTTTTTGTTGTGGGGAATTTCTCACAAAATTAGATTTCACAACTTGAACTTTTCTATAACTTTATTCATGTAGAACTTAAGCCTTTTTCGTGTAGTTTTGCGAAAATTTCTTATTAAATTAGCTACTTTTTTCAGTTGAAACGCAAGCACCACAAAAAGTCCACGAATGCTGCTGTAAGTTTTTCTTTGACTCACAGTTCATAAGGAAGCCGGCGTTCCAATCAAAGGGCAGCCTCTTAGCCGAGGGGAAGCAGACTGGCAACTATGGCAGCCGGCTGCCAGAAGGACGCCTGCTGAATTCTGAAAAGTTTACTCCACACGATTTTGAACACACGCAAAGTTAAGACGGCAGGAATACCAAATTATCAACAGCATTGGAATTGAGCTGAGCATAAAAAGTTTGACCAAATTGAATAGCTAATTAATTTTGGACTAGTCCAGGACATTAAGCGGCAGAGCTTTAAGCAGCGGCAGTAGCAGCCGTAGGAGCCAGAGCAGCAGGAGGCACAGCAGCAGCTGTGCGCATTTTTGGTGTAGATGCGAAGGATACTTTTTGGCAGCGAGCCAAACCGAAAGTGTCCTGCTTTGTGGTGATCTTATCGCATTGGCTGCACACAACACTTCGCTAGGCCATATTGTGTTGTCACATGGCTTGGCTTTGTGTCGGACTTGGCCCTGACTTCTTGGCTCGGCCAGGCATTGGCCCTCGTGTCCCTTAGGTGGCATATTGCACAATTTGCTTGCAACTGCTTGGAAAATGGGAAAACTACAAATGCCGTAGTCTACAGTCGGCTTTAAGCTCTCTGGCAGCACGGCAGCACAGCAGCGCGTTGCGCACTTAAGGCGCATAATGATAACCCTTGACTTTCACATAAGCAGCACCAGCAGCAGCAACAGCAGGAGCAGCAGCGGCAGCAGAGGGCGGCAGTCAAACAAGTGAGGCCTAACGAGTGAGCTGCTTTTTGTGCGTTAAACTCAACGAGCAGCAACTGGCAAATGATGTCAACGAGCATGCATGCCACAGAAAGAAGAAGAATGTCCCACGAGAATGCGAAATGGCAGCAACAGCAGCAGCAGCAACAGCAGCAGCAGCAACAGCAGCTGCAAAGGCCCAAGTGGCCCAACCATTGGCAAATACTCGCATACACGCATTCGCATTCACATACGCATTCACATTCGCATTCACATGCGTATTCGTTTGTATTCGTATTCGTATTCGTAGTCCTGCTCGCACACGTAAACAACGACAATGTCGAACGAATAACGTCATCCTGGTTGAGTGACTAAAAGCCAGTGACGTTGCCTTTGTAAGCGGCGCTAATTCCAGTGACAGCTACAACAATTGCCAAGCTTTCGCTTACAGCAGCAACAACAACAGCAACAGCAGCAACAGTAAACCATGGGCAATAACATTTGCGGCTTAAATTTTAAATGTGCGATGGGCAATGCAAGCGTAAGGCGCAAATTGGATAAAGTGTTAGAGGGTAAGAGATTGGAGTGGGGTGGGGAGGAAAATATGAGGCAACTCAATGGCATGCCATATAATATTTTATGCTGATAAATTGCCTTTTTTATTGCATTTGCTTTTGAGTGAAAACATTTTCTTGCCGGCGCTGGGCAGGTCAACGGTCTTGCCCAAGAAATATGGCAGCGCGCAAGAAAAAGGCCAAAACCAGACAGTCCCACAGACACGGCCATGTGAATAAAGTGCAAAGTATGGCAGCTAATGTTGTTGTTGGAGTGAGGGAGAGAGGAGAGAGGAGAGAGGGAAGACCCAGTTGGTAGTTGGCTCTGATTCGGTTTCGCTGAGCGAGTGGCTGCTGGGCACCCACATTTCGGGCAGCCAGGATCGTTTGTTATGTTGCTGATGTTTGATTATTATGTTTGATGGCATTTGGGAGCTGACAGTGGGTCTGCTGGCGCTGCTGCGAACGCTTTGATGAATGATCTGGCACTTTGCTGCAGGCAGCAAGTGAAACTTGAAACCGTCCCATACAGCGACACCAGCAAACAACAACAACAACAACAACAACAACAATGTTGCCCAGCACTAAGTGCGTTTGGCAATCGCAGCATAAACTCCCTACAAATAAATACCCTGCGCACAGATGACGATGAGCAGGCTGTGGCAATCGTAGATATATTGAGATATTAAAATTAAATATTAAGACAGTAAATCAACAACGATTGCATTAGTGCAGTCAAATATAATATACAGGGTATCTCAGTAATCGGCACTGTCCTGTTTGCCTGTTTTTTCTTCCTCGACATTTTCAATGCAAAGCTTAAAACGCTTCATTTCATTTTATTTCACATTTGAGTTTAGCATGAAGAGAACAAAGCAGACCAGGCAGAGTGAAACAAAACTCAAACTAAATAAAACAAAACCAAATAAAATCCAAACACAAACGCTACAATATCCACTTTCAATTCAATTTACATGCCAAACGCCACAAAAAGCACAAAGCAAATGAGCAGCCAGTTGCAGTTGCAGTTGCAAAAACAAAAACACAGCCATGGTCCCGGTCCAGGGCACAGTTGCCGTCGCAGAGTTTCGCTCTTTGTTGATGCTACTTAAAACTAGCTTTTCAACAATTGCAGCAAAAATAAGCGAGGGCGTGCTGCACCTGACAAGGTTGGCCAACAGTGAACAATCTGGCCAAAAACCGCTGGTACCGAGAATATCATTCACATTGAGTTTCAGCTAGAACGGATTATTTCAATTAACTTTTCCAGCCCCATGTGAAAGACCTTGCTCAGCTTATTAAAATCAGCTCAGAGGATATTACAATCTAACTAAAATATGAAAACGTGATATGAAAGAAAAGGAATAATATCTTAGCAATTATTTTTCTATATACATACATATATAATACTGTACATAATTGTGCGTTCTCTTTACCTTGACAACCTGTTATACTTGTTAACCTCAGAGGCTGGCAAAATGGTGAAGGATGCGCCGATGTCCTGCCGGGCAGCTTCTAAGCTGCGCGCAACACCAACAAGCGCTCAAGTGTCCTTTTTGTGCGCCTGGTTAGACACAGAAATTTAAATGGTAATAGCGTTTACTTAGCCATTGCTGCGTTGGCTCTTCGGCTCCTGCTCTTACTGTGGCTCGGCTCGAGGGCTCTGCCTGTGCCGTGACAAGTGACCAACGGCAAGGGCTCCAGACCCAGCTCTGCTTGGCAGTGGGCGCTGCTTCACGTTGACATTTGCATGTTTCTTTTTTTTTTTTTGTACATTTTGTTCTTATTTTATTTTTATTTGCTCCTTTTCTTTTTGTATCTTGTGGCAGCAAATAAAGGGCAACGGGGCTGGGGCATGAAATATGCACAGTTAATTTTCAATTTATAGCAGAAAAGCGGCATCGAGCGATTGCCTAAAAAAGGAGAAGACTAAAGGAAATTGAAACGCCTGTCGGCTGAGCTGACATTTTAATTGGTGCGGCGTGTGACAATCAATTACAGGGTCAGTCGGGGCAGCGATTCTGCATCGGCTGCGGTGCTTTTAAAAGCCACTCAAATATGTATTGCAGTGGGTGGTGCCAGCACCACCGTCAAATTGACAACAGCTGCAGCTGCAGCTTCAACTGCAGCTACTGTTGTTGCTACTGCAACTGCAACTGCATTCAATTAATGCATCCTTTTGCCCCCGGCACCGTATTGATAGCTGCCAAGGAAAGGACAGCACTTCTTCTGCTGTTCGCTCGGTTGAATGCAACAAGAGCAATTTACTCCACTCCGTGTTCAGTCTGCTCGATTCCTGTCAGCAGCGAACAGCTGGCCATATGCCACCTGCATAGCTGGTTGCCCCGACGAGTAGCCGAGCCTCTCAATAACCTGGAAAGTAATTGAAGGTGCTTATGTCTTTCTCTTATGGTTCACTTTCCAAGCTACCAGTTATGAACATTTTCCACTGCAGCCAGTGCTCACTTGTGGTCTTAATACATTTAGAGCCCGTTCGCCCCACTCGAGCCGAGCTATAAATTAAAGTGAGGTTCATTTAAATGGCAATTTAGTGAATTTTAAGACAATGGCCAGCTGAACGGATGTCAGCTATGGTACAAAAACATACAAATATATATGTATGTATATAGTAATCATTGAACTACACTCTTAGCTGGAATCAATCGATTTTTGCGATTTGCTTTGTGGGTATCAATGTCGTCAAGCTTGTCTAGCCAGTTCATATCATAAATAAACATATCGCATGACAAAGTAAACAAACAGCAGGAGAAGACTAGCTGTCGACACATATTGATGTCACCTAGGTGTGTGAGTGTGTGTGTGTGTGCGTGTGTGCTTATACAATGTTATCAAAAGAAATCCTTACATAGAGATCACAAGGCGACTTATTTACCTGAACATTAGACATTAGCTTGTTAGTAGATAAATTCTTGCTTTTAATGTTGCTCAAATTTCTACGTTTCTAATTAGGCTGAATCACTCAGTTTATTTGAAAATTTATTTATGCGTTTATTTGACTGGTGACTCGGTAAACAAATCGAGATCTTCAGACGATTAACTTTGCAAATATTAAATGCAGTTAAATCTAAAACATTTATTATATTAATTTTAATTTTATTAATATACAAAGACATTGTTTAATGGCTGCAGCTTGACTCCTGCCAAGTCAATTTGATTTAATTAAAAATTGTCTTATAGAAATGGCATTCAGTTGCTTATGCCAAACACCTTAGATTTCCTTTCGACATTGGCATGATGTAAGTGCAGCTTATATTGGGAAGCCAATTCATTTTTATTTGGCTCGCATTCGCCTAGAAAGCTTTCATTGAAATATGCAAATAATGAATAGTTTACGCGTATCTTATAAATAAAATGTTTGCAGTAATGAAAATCATTGCTCCGAGTAGCGGGAAATATGCGTATAACGAGCGCTACTCTTTTATGCAAACCAGTGCATTTCATAAGCAAAAAAAAAAGTAAGAAAAGTGAATGGAAAAATGAGGCAGATTCTGGTAGAAAACGCACGGGCTTCAGTTGCCTGTTCCGTTGCCTTTGCCATTGCCTTTGCCATCGCCTGATTTCCATGCACGGCACGAGTACTGAAAATTCAATTCATGCACTTACTCAATAAGTGGCATTCAGAGTGCTCAGCACTGGCATTGGGGGTGTGCGAATGGAGCCTGTGGTGGGTGCCGTCTCCGTTGAGTTGGTCAACTCAAATGCATTTATCATAATATTATAATATTTTATTGTGGCAAATACAATTTGCGAGTGATTGCTACAATATTTGCTCAACAGTTCTAGCATCCGCCTTTTGTCGAATGCCAACCTCGTCCCAGGCGGAAGTGAAAGTGTCAATAGCTTCAATCTCCACCAAGCGGCGTCGTGCGCTATCGGTGCAGCAGCGACAACATCTGCTTATGATGCCGCTTGAGCCAGTCCAGGGGCCCCGAGACGGCTAAATCGTCAACCACTTTATGGCTAAGCGCATCTAACCGACTCCCTTCCACAGCTCAGAACGGCGCGCTGAGGCTTATTCGCTTCTCCTGCATATATCACAATTTGCACCGTCTTTAGGGTTAATGAGCCCTAACATAAGAGACTTTCCTCACAAGCTGAAACGTGGCTCAGCACATATCTTCTCTGTATGTTTCTCCTAGCTACATTGCTGCACTGACAACTGCACTCAAACACCTTAAATACGGCCCGAAGCTGTTTTCAGCTCGAGCATACAAATTTACATTTATAATTTAACATTCAGCCACCACCTGGCAGGGCGAGAGATGCAAAGGCGACGCCAAAGAAAACGAAGAATACGTGCAGTAGACACTGAGCAAACAAGCAGGAAAAAAAAACGCCAAGTCTCTACAGAAACCAAAAAGATGAACACGACCTGTGAGCAATGCACTGGGCCAGAAAAAGTGTGCGACGCGACGCAGGAGTCGTGGCATGTGGAGTCTCAAGGGTGCCCAGAGCGCTTACAAAGTCACTTGACTCATGGCCTGCGTTGACGGCTGGAATCTCTGAATTTTCACGCATACTCACAGCGGCCCCGGGCCGATGTGCACGGGTCATCTGAAACTTATGCACTCAACAATGTCTCGATTTGAGCTGCGTTCAATGCGATTACGTATACGCGTAGTGTGACCACTTAGGTTGAATGGACGCGCTGCGTGCACTCAAATTGATTCCACGCTCCTCCTTTGACTGCATACGCAAAGTGCTGCACTTTTTGCCACGCCTCACACCATCAGACAAATATTTCCAAAAAGGCCTTGCGATGTACTGCTAAAATTCAAAGCGAGAGCTCCACACATATTCTGGTGTATGAGAGCTCATTTTTCAGCTGGCCCCCAGCAACTACATCAGCACTAATTGCTAACCCAACTATTGGAAATGAAAATCGCAAATTATTTATGCAAATGTCACCTGGACTGCGACCAGCTGCTGTCAAATCAACAGAGACGTGTCACCTTTTGGGGCGAATAGTTATGAATGATACCTGAGCAGCTGCAGCTGCTGATGACCGTGTTGACAGCACTGAATGAGCAGCGCGCAGATAAAAGAAAAGAACAGAAAAAATGCTGAAAAGTAGATTAATCTAATCGCAAAGGGAAGTCCAAGCCACCAGCGGCAGCGCGACCAAAGGATGGAAGCGAAAACGAATTATGGCCAACAGATTGAGGATTAAAATCGAATTTCCTTCAGCCACAACTAGAAATGAACGAACTTGTTTATAACTCTTGGTGGTTTGGCTATGCAAAATAAATCAACCTCGCCGCTTCCCTACGAAGAGCTTAATCAGAGCGGCGCAGGGCAAGTAATCAAACTTTGCCATTGAACTGTCTGAATTGCAATTTTCTACCATATTCGAGACGAATTCAGTGTGAATCAAGCAGAGACGCACATTGTTGTGCAAGAGCAGGCAGAGGCAAACTCAAATGAACAAGTTACTTTAAGGGGGCGTCTTCATTTCAAATATGCACTCTATTTTCAGAAATGCAGCAACGCTTCTCAGACAGGTAGCTGCTTGGCGAGGAGCAGCACTGAAGGCCGCCTGCGAAATACGAAATCCGCATTTATGACTAAAAATGTTTATAACATGCTCCAACAATAGAATGTGAAAGCAGGTGCGGGACGGGGGCTTGCGCCAGGCATGCCCACGACGAGAATACGGCTCAAAGTGGCATGCAGCGACTGACGTGCCACTGACAGTGAGAGCATGTGATGTGTGTATGAGTATGCATGAGTGTATGTGTGTGTGTGTCTGTGTGTGTGTGGCCTGTGTGTGTGTGCGATCATAATCCGAAAAACGTTGTAAAAATTCCAAAAACAGCTCATGTGTGAAGCACTTTTCACATGCGATTTGTGTTGAAAGGCGCCCTGGGACATTATTTAAAGGTGACAGGCGACACGAGATCCACTCTCCACGTAGCCACAGTCCGACGTCTTGCCGTGCAAAGGCGCAGCTGGGTCAGGCAGTGCAGTCTAGAGCTCACAAAGGTCATTTAGTCAACGGGCAACTGTCAAGGCGAGTGGGCGGCCGACGGCCGACGGCCAGCTAGGCTGCATCAGCCAGCCCTTGCAGCTCGTTTTGAGTGTGTGTGTGTGCTCCAGGGTCCTGCCTGTTCGTCAGAGTCAGCGTCAGAGTGAGCCAAGTGATTCCGATGCTTAAAAGGCCAAGTGCTTGTGGCAGCTGCTGCAGCTGTTGGCTGAAAAGTCTTTCTCGGTTTTAGTTTATTCTTAAAGTCTGCCAGTTAATTTAGTCGCGCTGATGCCGT
This sequence comes from Drosophila mayaguana, assembly GCA_037075325.1. Classification (NCBI taxonomy): domain Eukaryota; kingdom Metazoa; phylum Arthropoda; class Insecta; order Diptera; family Drosophilidae; genus Drosophila; species Drosophila mayaguana. The sequence continues at coordinate 6,275,612 of JBAMCG010000037.1, read as the reverse complement.
CAGTGGAATGCATCTCAATGTGACAGCAGATTTGCATTTGTTTGCTCATTTGATGCTGCTGAAGGCACTTGTAATTAAACCACAAGCAGTGGGTGCCCACGTGCGAAGCCAAGCCAAGCCAAAGAGCTTGTTGTTGTTGATGTAGTTGTTGTTGTTCATCAGACGACTGTTATTAATATTTACCAAGGCTTTGATAGCTTGTTCTGCCTCATGCCTGTCACCGTTTGGGTTGACTGCAGTTGAGCAAACAGTCGACAGGTAAACAGTAAAAAGGTGCGCTGCAAGTTTCAAATGTCACAGAAAGTTCACGTAGAGAATTTTCATTTTATTGCGTACTCGCATGCTTACATGCAAAAGCAACAGTCTATGATATACTTATTGAATGACTATCACTTCTTATACGATATACGATATACGATGTGCAACTTGCATATAAAAATGACTACATATATCTTATATAGTATACTCGATTTACGATATACGAAATGCGTTACTCAAAATATATAGAGGTGACTATATGTTTGCAATATATACGACATACAATATACGATATACAACATACGATACACGATATGCCGTATACTACATATATTGTGCAAGAAACGATACACTATATACGATATATGATAATATATGATATGGCATTTACGATACATGATATACGATATACAATATACCACATACGATATGATAGACATACATATGGTAGACGATATCCCATAATATACGATAGCAGCAGCCTTCAACACACGATATTCCTGATATACCCTATAATATATATGCTATATGATATACGATATACGACATGCGATAATAGCAACACACCTACACGATATACGATATGCGATATACGGTATACAGTATACGATATGCGATATACGATACACAATACGCTCTGATAACAAATGTCTTCGGGTTTATTAATACTTATGATGCCATTCAGAGTCATCAACTTGTTGGCTCGTATATTTGCCCAAATCAATGTATAGTAGAGTTCCGCACATGGCCCAGGATTTACGGACTCGGGCACGTTAATACGTGCCAACTAATAAAATGTTTATGTGCGCGTCCCAAAGAGAAAAAAGGATTGCAAAGCAATAAAATTTCAGCAGCACGCACCGAGGTCTTAAGTCCGAAACTGACCCACAGATATTAACCCTTTTGATATTTGCTTGAAATTTAATTTATGTGTCGAGTTTACGATATTTGCCGAATTAAAATCAACACACACACACACACATACAGAGACCCAAGGCATCATGAATCTGCCGGCATGCCTCATTTGGTGCAATTTAAAAAACATACAAAGTTTAGCAATCACAGAAGTTTGGGTTCAACATTTGCCAAACTCGGCAAACTAATGTGATATTTCTTGATAATAGAGCTGATTGTTCGGTGGCTTTGATTGCTGCTCCGCGACTCCACAGCTCCACAGCTCCACAGCTCCATGGCTGCAAGGCACCACGGCTACACGGCTCCACAGCTGCACGGCTCAGTTGCCCAGCTGCTTTTGAATTCTGTGCTCGCATCGCTTGCCATAAAATGCGATTAATGAACGCAATTTGAACTTCCGCTTCCGTTTGTTGCCTTTTCCTCATACATAACTAAATTGGCTCCACAATGCTAAAATGTTTGAAAACTCTGTACATTTTTCATAAGCCCGAATCCATGTTCAAATTAAATATTTCCATGTTGAGTAGTTGAAGATCAGAGCCGCATCGAGGAGCAAGCCGTATGGAAGAGTACGAATTTGTTAAAATAATGCGCTTTAACGCAACACTAACCAGCCCAACGAACAAAAACGAAACGTGGTCAGAAAGTTCAAACTAATTATGTTAAAAGCTTTCCGTCAAGCCACGTCACAAATAAGTGAGTGGACTGCGAGGTCTCTGCCACAGGACCTTGCAAGCGTCGAACAATACACCAGGCCAAGCATAATATGTATGCTAAATTAAACGAAAACACGCAGCAGCTGCTAAACGCAGCCAGACCACAGGCTGGTGGGGCAACTGGCCGGTGGAACCAGAGGCGGAACCACCAAAGGGCGGCGCCAACTGTCAAATCCAAAGCCGAAAACCATCACCCAGGACAGTGACAGACTCGTCATCAACTGCCGTTGGGGAGGGCTGGGCAATGCGGCGCGTCTTGCCCGTCGGACAATGGAAAGTCGATGGCGGGCAGGGTGAACAATATGGGTGAGGGGCGGGGGAGGGCTTGGTGTAGACTGCTTGATGATATTCATAAATTTAATTTGAGTCGCCCTCCTCAAATCTGCTGAGCAGTGTCCATTTCCTTTACAGCAATTTGCGTTTTAATTATACAAATTGAACTTAATGCGCTCAATATAGAAAATAGAAGGAGATTTAAGGAATTTCATTGAGTGGGCGAAAAGCTAAATTAATTTGCTGCGAAAACTCAAATAGTCGAAGGTAACTTGACAGAAATTCCTAATATATGATCCAAATGATTTCAATTAACAATAAAAAACAAAATTTGATATTAGTTTGTAATTTTCAATGACTAAATTCAAGTTATATTTACTCGCACTCAGCATCCACTTCATTAGCTTAAAGTTTTGTTCAAAGGCAAATTTTTCCAACAGTTTTGACTATTTTTGCTTAGCTTGGCCAATGTTGCTGCAGTGAATGTAGTGAGAGAGGGAGATTGAATGAGAGAGAGGGAGAAAGGGTTGGCGGGGTCAAGACCAAAATGCAAACAATGGAATTCATTTTGTAGCACAAAAGAATTTCAATTGCAGTGCATACAAATTACTTTGGGTAAACTTTTTACAACTTGCTGCTGCTCGTCCGGGTGATTGGAGCTGGCAGCTTGGCCAAGTCTTCTGCTGTCGTCGCCCATGCGATTTATGCAGATCTCTACTCACGCTCTGGAGTGTGATGTATCAGTTGCTTAAAGATTGCTCCAGCCACATGACGATTGCTGCTTTTGTTATTGTTGCAGGTGTCGCTATGATTGGTGACGGCCGCCATAAATTATGGCTGAGTATACACAAAGCAGCTTCATTGTGTAAACAGACTGTGAATTGTGCGAGCCAAATTGCAGTCGAGAGAAATACAGAAACAGAACAGAGGCCACACAAGAGCAGCAGCAACAGCAGCAACAGCAACAATATTATGGGCAAATAAGCATATGTCTACACAATAACCCGTTAAACCGCACGCAGCTAAGTACGAACACATAAATCATGTAGCTCCAAATATGCTTATTAAATATTCTATCAATTTATGTCCGGCTGGCGAATGCCATAAAACAAAGCGAAGCGAAATACTTGACTTGGCTCTCGCTCTGACTGCAACTCTCTGTGGCTATCTCCATCGCTCTCTCTCGCACAGTCTCTTTCATTCATTGCCATCGTAATGGCTTCTGTCTGCGTATGTGTTATTCTTACTTATAATACTCAAGGCAGATACTTCATGGTGTCCAAAAATAATATAACACTGTTGCTGTTGCTTTGACTCAACACATTCAATATATATATATAAAAATAAAATAATATTTATTTATATATTCAATCGTCTACTATATGCACACATTTTATTTTTCTATATATTTTAGCAAACAACGAACAGTGCAGCTTGCTTCAAGCCTGCTGACGACAAAGTTTGCAACAAAATTAAAGTTTCAAGTTTTTACAGCGATTTCATTTTGCCCGGAAATTGCCTTAAATGTCCACTTAACTCTCATTCAATTAACTTTAACTTTAACTTTAGTTACTATATCTATAGTAACAACAGCAACATTATTAAGTGTAAAAAAAAAAAAATACGTAACTTGTTTGCTTTTACGGTTCAATAGTTTGGCATATTTAAGTTAAAGTTTGTAAGGTGAAAATGTAAAAATCAAATATCAAAATAGTAACAAATAATAAATTGTGGAAAATATGTAGATGAAATATGAAAAGCTTTCGTTTAATAAATATGCTAATACGACCATAACTAATAAAGAGATAGACATATATCGTCTCCTGCTCTGATGTAGAAGTGAAGGTTGATAGGATTGAAAAGAGGCAAAATCTAATCTTGTTGAGGAGCTTTCAAAGCACACCATATATACGGCCTCTCATGACTAAACTAACTACTGAATTAAAGAGTTTTGTTTGATGACAGTTTACTCACACTTATATTATTCTTTTATATTTCCGCTTTTAAACTGTAGTCTCATTTCAATGTAATATTAGACCTGGGCAGTTGGCCGTGATGACGGAATGGGTCATCTATTAATCAAAGCAGCGAAAGTGACTCATCACTGAGTTATTCGTCTTTATGTCAAAATTCAATGGATTGAATTAGGAAACTAGATGTTCCTGAAATGTTTTCATTGGACATGGCAAACAGTACTAATTCCGTTTTATAGCTCTTTGGAATGTCTGCTTAGGTTTTAGTATGCGTCCATTGAATTTCTTTAACCGACTTTATTGATTGCTCTTTGTCAACAGCTAGAAGTGAATTTATTTTCTAGAAATATTCAATATTTCTTGTTTAGTTGCTGCATGACAGCCCATCGGGGCAGCCATGCCCACATTCAAATAAACAGCACGCAAACATTTACTTATTAAATATAGAAGAGCAGCACGAAACTTTGGCTCATAAAATGACTAAACAATGTTGTAGCCATTTAATGAAAATAATGAAGAACGTGAGACATTTCTGGGGTCTGTTGTTTGCATAGTTCGCATACTTTGTATATAAGAAAAATGCCTCTGATGGCTGCGGATGGGCATGCGAATTGGGATGTGGGAATGGGAAATGGGGAATGGGGCTGCCAATGGGAATGGGGGAGGGATGCTGGCACATAAAAACAAATTTTATGACAAAAGTTTTCTATTGTTGTTGTGGTTGTTGTTGTTGTCGTTGCTGGTGGTGTTGCTTGTTGTTTGTGTTATTGTTGTTGCAGAAGGCAAATGAAAAACCAAACTCAAGTGTAAATAAGTGCAAAATAAATTTTGACAAAAATTGTGTGGAAAAGTTCATTTAATATGGATTAAAAGTTTTATGCTGGCGAGTCGTGCAGCGCTGTCTATCTCTCTCCCGAGAGAGAGAGATAGAGAGAGAGCGTGGCTTAATTCGATTTAAATTGATGCCTTGTCCTGCATGTGAGCAATTGGGAATGCGCTCAAGAGGATCTTACATTGATTGGCAGGGCGTGGTGAAGCAATTAGAATTTCAAATAGGCAAATTCAAAGTTGCCTCACAAGTCGATAAGCCGGAGCTCAGCCTGAATTCACTTGGCGAAATCTTATGAATATTTTCACTCGTCGCCTACACATGTTCATTTGCAGTCAAATTAAATTATGCGAAAACTTTACTACAGTTTGAGTTTTAGATTCTCTGCTTTTTGCTGCATAATTCATTATGTCTTTCGAACAGCAGCAGCAACAGCAGCAGCATTTCGATAGCTCACAAGTTGCAAAATTTGTGCTGAAATTAAATTAAGCTGTCACTGGACCTTAGTCCGTCCTCAATGCTGCCCTCACGACGCATCGCCCTGGCCAATGGGTCATTCGGAGTACATCAGGCCCAGGCCACAGAAACTTTCTTTGCAAAGTGTCAAGTTTTAGTTGTTGTAGGCGTGGGTGAAATTATTTTTGAAGTTTATTAGAGAGGGGCGTGCGCATGGGCCAGGATATGTTGAGGACCCTTCCGTCGTCAAGCCAACACTCTTGGATCACTGACCTGACTCAAAGCTCGTCTAACTTGGCTGCAGCTTAAAATTACGTCATCGGACCATTTAAGGTGTTTGTCCTGCACTCGGCAGGACATGAGAAACATTGCAGGAAGTTTCAATCGAATTGTGCAACACTGCCCAAAGAGTTGCGTAATTGAGATTTCGGGCTTTTATTTAATTAACCCTTCTTTTTATTGCCGCCCTGATTGCGAAATCTCCGATTGAGGTGCGCATTCATCAAAGGATACTTGACTCATATTTATCTACTGCAGCGAGGACTGCATTGCAAATAAATATGAAATGATCTCACATGAATGTAAAACTCATATCTTCATGCTATTTACAGTCTGCACGCACATGCGGCAAATGACTGACGCTGCGTTTCATCGGTGGCAGCTGACAACTGAGATTTCAGTGCTGTACTTCGATGCGATTCGATTCCCGAACGGTGCAACATCTTCCTCTCAGTGCACATTTGGTCCATGAGCCAGATATGCTTGCTTTTTATTCCTTTTTTGTATCAACTGCTCTCTTTTTTACCTTTTAATAAGTGCGTATATCCGCGGCCAGCCCAGCGGTCCATTTGTGTGCGGCTGCATTGGGGACTGGCCAGCCCACAGCCACGCCCACAAGCATGACCAACTATGACACATCGTGTCCCTTGTCGTAAGTCACAGATGTCCAGCAATTTGGCGGGGCAACAGCTTGGCCAAAGTTTCGGCCAAGCCAACCAAGAGCCACCCACTTTATTTCCGCTCGCAATATTCCTTTATTTATTTGCATTGTGCACTTTACTTAAATGAAAATATGAGCGATAAAAGCGCCCAAGTAGCCACATGGTGTCAATTCGGATGCGTTGCTTTATGGCCAGCTGCATTGAGTCCAGCTCCACTTTCATTGTTCGACTGACAACTGCAAGTAGCATTTCATTATGATTATTTATAAAGCACTGGGCGCAACTGGCGTTGCCTTTGGCCTCGCTTTAAGCCATTGAGAATGTATTTTGCAAAACTCTTAATGCGACGCCTCTATTGCTCCATCAAGTCCCTCAACTCCTTGCAGCATTAATCAATTCAGTCAGGCACAATTAATGCACATTATTTATACATATATTATTATATATACATATATATATATATACATATATATATACATATATATCTACATGTGTATATCGATGTGTATACCATACCATACAAAACCAACAAGATTAAGCGAATAATCTATAAATTTGATCGTATCTATCATTCCATCCGCTTATGGAAAAATACATATTATACTATATAACTCTCAGCAGTGGCTTTTCATTTTGATCGACTTTAATCCCATTTAGCGCTCTGAAAGATTAAACTTTAACATTTTGTTTTCCTTTCACGTAATCTCGGTACAAATTGAGCATTACTCAGGAATCAATTAGTTGCACTGGATACAAAATTGTATTCACACTATAGAGCAAAGTAATTACATGAGCATAGACTCGTATGTTCCTCAAGGGTTTCTCCCGCAACTCAACTTCATTTGGCAGCCAATCATAAAAGCAGCGAAAATTAACTAGCTTTATTTAGCGTGAGTGGATGAGGCAAGATTGACGGGTAGTGAGGACGGAGTAGTGAGTGCAAATGCAAGCAATAATCCCACAATAGCGCCGGGTGCAGCAGGCGAGCCGCGGTTAAGTCAGCTGAGTTTAGCTTTGGTCGAGGATGACGCCTCGAGGGCTGTCAGGGCGCGCCATAAAACCGATATGAATCAATAGAATCAATTGACTCCCCTACAAGCCCTGCTGGCAGTAACAAGAGAGCTTTGGTATTTCTAAGTGTGCGTGTGTGTGTGTGGGGGGGCGTTCAGACAAACTGCGACTGGACTGAGGGCTTCCATCAATCGGTGCAACGCGCGGAATGGAGTGGACCACAGCGTGTGGCATGTTAAAACATGATGGGGCAAGTATTTTGTCATTCGATGCGCGTAGCTAATTGATTTGAGCTGTGCACTGCAGTCAGTAAATAATAATTGCAATATCAGCTAACGAAATTATTATTCAGCTGAAGCGTAAACAACACGTTCGCCGTGCTAATTCGTCGTACATAAATAAGCTCTGGCCCACCCAGGACCTTTCCACATGTCCGGCTTCGACATGGCTTTTGCATGTTCCATCCGCTGGCAGCGGATAACTGTCCACAGACGAATGCCAAACGAGATGTAAATGCAAATAAGCTGACTCCAATTAGAAGTGCCACTGACAACGCCAGTGGAGAGTGCACCTCTGTCATCGCTATTTAATGCTGGCTGCTGGCTGCTGGCTGCTGGCCCTGCTCCACGTAAGCCGGTTGCGGACAACGGAGTGACAACATACTGGACACATGCACACGAAGTTGGAAACTAATTAGAGATAATGAAATTTCAATGTACGTGGGGCACACAGCCTCGTGATGGATATCTGTCATGGGTTGCATGTTATTTTGGTTTGCAGAGTTCGAGCAACCGAATGTGCGAAAGAATTAGTGAGAGATTTGATTGGTGTTTGGAATGCAAGTATTAGCAGCTAACAGATGCGGGGTGTACCCAAATCATTGACGGTAAATATGGTAGAACTCTAATTATGCTCATTCACAAACCGAATGACAGTCGCAAACTAAAAAATATTGATGACTAAATTTGTTGTGGCCTGCTCTATTGATTTCCTAAACATTATATTATTTACACTATAGGAATCGGAAAAAAAATGATGTGTAAGCTATTAGTACTAGGTATTACTTATAGGATGTGGAGCTCCAAAGTGAGCCAATTTAGTTACACTAATCCATTCTGTAGTTCCATATTCAATATGCATCCCTAAGACTCCTTGCCTTATTCCAGACTTATGCCAGACTAATTGACCAAAACACATCCAACTCTTTGTGCAGCATGAAAGAGTAGGTATTTGGCAGTCAGTAGCGCTCGACTGAACCACTCTTTCTGGCTTTATAATTTGCACATCTTCAAGCATTAATTTAAATAGAAAGCAATTTGAGTACAGCATATGTTTTAGTAAATCGCAACTCTGCCTTAATTTAGGCCTATTTCTTTCTGTGTATTATCTCAATATTTGGTGCAACATTTCAACTTATTTCATTTAAGTGGCACACAACGGGTCGACTTGTTAAATAAATTCTGTGATCAGAATACAATTTTTATTTTCTGGATGCCCAGTTGTAAGTGAATTATTTTTATACATACCTGAAAATATAATTTGCACCTGAATATTTCTGAACTTGTCGAATTTGTGTGTTTGCGCTGTTGGATTCGACTTACTGTAAACTCTGTTGTTTTTCTTACTTAATCCCTATCAATTGCTGGCTACGAGTTGTTGGTTTCAGAATATTTTGATTCTGCATATAATAAAAAAAAATATAATAATATATAAATGGAGATAAGCGTATATATATTTATTTATTATTTTTAAAATAAATTTTTGTATAAAATAAATTCTTATTTACTTCAACTTTATTTCATATAATTTAAAATAAATTCAACTGTCATACTACGCATCTCAAGCATTGCATTAAAAATTGATTGACTTCGTTGCAGAAGGTCTAGACGACCTCATCGAATTATTCAAATACAAATTACAAAAACACAAAAAATAATAAAAAACATTTCTTAAGTGTGTTTCATAACAGAAGGCAACTCTTGAGTTGCTGAGAGATGACAATATGCTGTAGCAAAATCAATATCAGCTCTGGAGCACGCAATTAAATTGAAGAAATATTTTTGTTAGACATTTCGCATTGGTTTATTGTTGGAGCTGTGCGCTATTTTCTATCCAAATAATGTAAATTCAAATGGCGTCGACATCAAAACAGACAGAAATCATTTCAGCAACGACTTTGTTATTTTTGTTTTCTTTTGCACTATTTTCTTGCGCAACGGGAAATGCTACAATGTTGTATACAATACACACACACACACACATACAAATAGATGCAGAGTGGAAGTATTGTGTAGAGCAGTGTAATTATTTTACTTGCCAAATGGATCGAGTGAGCGGCCCCTTTGAAATATTCTGTGTCAGGCCAAAAGTTTGGACTAAGCGAACTCCAGGAATTCTTTGAAAAGAAAGCACAGCAGCAGAGCGCGCTTCAATAATTTTCCAGGCGAACTGCAGCACAAAAAAAAAAAAGCAGAGAAAATAATAAGTACAAAATGCGCATGCAGAATGGAACGGAAACGGCAACTAAAAAGCATGCCACACACAATGCAATGGACTAGATTCCTTATATTGTACTCCTTTTGGCACTTCCGCTGCGTAAAGGCAAGTTCTATTTTTTCGCTTTTTTTTTTTTGCTTGTTTTTCTACACTTTCCAGGCAAACCAAACGCAGACATTGAGCAGAGGCAGTCACTGTAAAGTTGCCAGCCTTTGTTGCAGGAATGTTGTGCAAGATTTCCCAACGCCAAAAATCATACAAATACTTGCACAAAATTTATTGAATTGAATCAAAAGTGCATGCTATTCGCATGAATGCATCAAAACTCAAACAGCCCAGCTCTGATTGGCCAGAAGATGAATTGAGGAGAGAACACACAAAGCAGAATAGATTCGAGGCTTGTTTTTTAAAATTAACACTGTTTTCGTTTATTTGTATGCAATTTCACCACCATTTACAATATGCCCTCACAAGGCGACCGTTTTACATGTAGATTTCATTTATAATCATTTAAATATATTTTACACACATTATGTTCTCTTTGCTTTGATTTGCATTTTGCATTTTGCATTTTGCATTTTGCATTTTGCATTTTCCATTTGAGTTTTGGGTTTTCTTCATTTCGCTTGTTTTCAACACATATATTAGATTTTCGGTTTTCTTTGTTAGTTAGCACATTTAATAAATAGTTTGACTTTTAGTTTGAATTCAGTTGTGAACATTGATTTAATGGATGCATGGAATTATCTGATGTTTTTTCTGCTTAACTAGGCTAACTTCGAATCGTTTTGCTTAAAAGTAGTTTGGTTTTTAGCTCGCTAGTGTAGACACCACATTCAAAAATGTAGAGTTAATTAAAAGCTATCAAATCGATAAATATCAAATTGAAAATTGAAAATTAAAAATTGATAATTGATAATGGATAATGGATAATGGATGACTGAAAACAAATAAATGAAATCAAACGAAGCCCTAATTAAACCAACTGAACGTCGACTGCACATACTTATTTAATTCAACCGCATATAAATATAATTTATAATTTGATTACTTAACAATTCAACTAATTTGTAACACACACAAATAGCTCCAGCTGCTCCCCGCGGCTAGCCCCCAAGTTAATTAGCCCCGAGCTGGCCAGGCCAGCCGCTGCAGTGGCGCCTTGTAGGCGGGGCAGCGTGGACAGACGACCCTCACTGGAGCTGGAATGCATGATGGCGGGTCGGGCGTCCACTGGCATGAGCCGGGCCACCAGCTCGCGGATCATGTGGCCGACCAGGGCGCCGCCACTGACAAGCAGCGCTATCATCGTCATTGTAATGGGCGCCAACTGGATGCCGCCGACGCGTCGGGATGCCGCCGATGTCGAGAAATACGTGGAGAAGAAGTTTTTCACGCTCGAGCCGGATGAGAGCGTAACTGCAGCCGGAAGCCAGCGAGCAGAGGGCATTCATGAAGAGTTGACAAAAACGGAAACGGAAGGCACATATATTATGGCGTAATTAGCTTAGAATGCTTCGAATGCCAGAGCACAAACACACATTCGAAATCTGCTCGAATATGTAAACTTACCACGTGCCGGGACCGGATCCTTCTGTGGGGTGCCCAATTCAATTTCCTTGTACTCCTGATACAGGTCGCCAATCTGTGCGGTGCAGCGCAGCACCAGGCCGCCCGGATTGGGCACATACATGGATCCGCCTTGGCCGTACACGGAGTTCACGCCGTATGAGCTGCTATAAATCGCTGGATTAACGCTGGAGAAGTGTACGCCCTGCAGCTGCAGCTTGAGCGAGATGCGTGATGCAATCAGATTATCAATTGTGCGAATAAACTGGGTCTCGGCATTCGTTATCTGTAGGAAAGAGAAAAAGAGAGAGTGAGAGTGAGAGAAAGAATGAAATAGAGTGCATAGGCTAGGAGCGGAGACATATAATTTGAGCACTCTGCCTGTTTATTCAGCGCTTCCAAATGCATTTGCATATTTTAAAGGCGGCAACAACAGCAACAACAACAACAGCCAGAAGAACTGTGAAGGCAGCGGGAAAAACAACGACAACGACAACGACAACGACAACATTTGGCAACGTTTAGCCCCGGTACTCGTTATACTTTTGTTTGTTTTCGGACAAGCAAAAAGTTTTGCCAGCTAGCATCTTGTCGCCATTTGCAAGTTGGCACAGCGCGCTCCTAAAGAGCCTGGGGAGGCTGGCTGGCCATGGGATGTTGGCCACATGTGTCGGCAATCCAGCCAGCCGAGCAGACGGCTCAGGCTGGCGGCTCTTTGCGTGTGCATGGAAATTATGTATCAAGGAACTTTATCTGTGTTAATGTAATGCAGCAAAAAGCAGCGGCAGGCTGGGCAATGCCAGGAGACGGCAGCCGTCGGGGGGCGGCGTCTGGAGTACAGCACAAACAAAATCCCAAGAAGGAAGCGTCTTACAATTGCGCACATTAGTGGCACTGGCTGTGGCAGCGCATATGGATGCGGATGTGGAGAGAGCAGCGGCATATGCTGGCAGGACATGCAGCTCAAATGCGCCAGACGACGCTTTGATGAAAGTTTTAGCCAGTTTTTCAGCAGCTCTCTCTCTCTCTCTCTCGCGGGCTCGCTCATTCTTTCTCTTTTCGCCTTACATATATGCGCCACTTTGCCATTTGTTCGAATTGCGTTTGTATTGGGACATGTCCGTTTTCTGTGCATGTCCAACATCATGTCCACATCTACTCTCCCTCTCTCTCTCTCTCTCTCAGTGTCTGTGTGAATCCTCTCTGCGTAAGTCCACTTTATTTGCGCCAGCTTCAAGATGCTTAAACTTGCATTTAGCTTAAATGCTGCCAGCAGCTCCTTCATGCGAGAGCAGCTTTTATGCTTAATGGCAGTTATTTAGTGCAATTCACTGTAAAATTGTAGCCAGGGCTAAATTTTGCTGTTGGCTAGCTCCGCTCTGGTCTGGCTGGTTCCTGTTCTGATCTGCTCTTTGCTCTGCATATGTGCGAGTGTGTGTATGTGTGTGAGTGTGTGTGTGGAGAGTGGGCGTATTCGTGTGTGGAAAAGGATTTTCGCTTATATAAATAATTTTTATTTATGCGCATGCATTTTAACAACACACACACCCACACCCACACACACACACACACACGCACACAGCTTTTGCATTCTGCTTATGTCTTGCAAACAAGAGAAATTATATATTCTTAATAGTTTTGTGCATTTGCCAGAGGGCTCTGCTCTTTTGCAACTCTTACAAATCTTGATAAAAAGACATGCCACTCGGAATGGCAATGCTCTGAAAGTGTTTGAATTATTTTGTAGCCAAGTGTTTTTTTTTTTCTTTTACTTTGAATTTCGTAAAGCTTCGATAATTCTCGGAAAAAACCCAAAAATGTCTCCTCACCCAAAGCCTATATAAGTGAACTGAGAATATAAGCTCTCAAAATAATTGCTATGAGCTCAAGCTTGCAGAGAGAGACTACAATAGTAGCAGAAAGTAATTGAAGGCCCCATATAAGAGGGAACTGACCAAAGGCGGACTACTCTCTAAAGGTAGTTGGAAATTCAATATTACGTAGGAATTTAAGAAATGGTTCCTATTACTGTTTTTCGCCTGTTTTTAAATAACTCTCCTAGCTATAAATAGTTCTCAAATAACTATCACGACTATCTCTGGCTCTCCATCTCCTGCTGCAATATTTAAGAACCAATGTGGACAGCAATTATTGCTAATATTTGAGCTCGATAGAGATAGAGATAGAGACTCTTAAAAGGACAACCAACTGCTGGTATACAATAAATATATGTTTAAATACAATTACTACTATATTTTATAACATGTCCTGCTCGAGCTGTGTACTATTTGGCCTTTGTCTGTATGCAATGCATTGCAAGCGTATCGATAACGTATAAATTGTGAATGGCACTGCAATATCTTGGGGCTGTTGCCAAGAACTTTGGCGCAAAGGGTTTGTGGGCTGACTGGCTGGCTGGATGAAAATACTACACGACCTGCCATGGGAGAAGCTTTTTTCAATTTTCCGCTAAATTTGGCAGGGCCCAAGTGCTATTTGTCTTCATTAAGGGCTCCATGCGAATGCGCCTAAGAGTTGGCACTGTTTATATAGGTTCGTTGGCCCCAGTCGTGGCGTCTCTAACTCCAATCCGTTCCGCCTGCCTGCCCGCCTGCCTGCCTGCCTGGAAATTTGCGTAACATTTTGAAGCCGAATGCCAAATGACATGCAGCAGTTATTAATTGGCAATTTACATGCCAAATGATTAATGCCTGGCCCGGCGGAAGCAGCCAGCCGAAAACGAAGCCACAGCATCCCTAAACCAGGCCACATATGTCACAGCTACGTGTGTTGCTATGTCTGTGTGTGTATGTGTGTGTGTGTGTGTTGGTATTTGTGTATGCTCTGCAAATTACTGATGTGGCTTTTTACCACAAAAAACTTTGTCAACATAAAGTTCAGCTCCGGCTCCAGATGCCGCTTGCGCAGCTCCTGGGCAGGTTACCTTCGAACGTAAACTTTGTTGCCGCCTGCTGGAGTTCCTGCTCCTGCTGCTGAATGGCATGCCAAATATGCTACAATGTGTATGCTTTGTACGTGTCTGTGTGTGTGTATCGCCCGTGTTCCCCCGGCCTCATGTTGATTTGCACAGCATGAAATATTCATTTGTTTCCTGTGATCGGCAATTGCAATATATCTTCCTTCTCCTGCGGTATCGTTTTCTACTCAATTTTAGTCAACGTCTGCCACGTTTGCTTACGGTTTGTTGCCTTCCTTCGCACTGGCAATGGCAATGGCACTTGCCAAAACTGCCAACTGCTCGCTCCCCGCCTTGCCATTCCCGATAAGCTATCATTTCATTTTCTAGCAACAGCGAAGCTGCTTGCACATTGTTGTTGTAGTTGTTCTTGTTGTTGCTGTGGTTGTTGGTAGCAAGAAGTGAAGGCGCTTGCCACTTGCCTCACGCTGCGTTCGAGTTATTGCGGTGCAAATGATTTGAATTCATTTATCATGTTTAATGTGCGCATGCTAGCTACCAAACTGCACGAATGTGGCAACCATTTTTCAATGGCATGACAACACTTCGGGACTGTCCGAAGCCAAGCAGCTAGATAATATGAAGTCATGCAGAAAGCGGGTTGGTAATAAAACCCCAATAGGTCAATCACAACTGAAAAGTCCTTCCACATTTTAATTGCATCGTATGGAAAAATACTAAAACATCTATAACCAATGCCAAAGTAATATTAAATTAAATAAAAATATTTACTTGACATACAAATTCTTATCTAACAGCAAGGACATCAGCAAGGATCCTATATCTGGGTCACTTGCACAACGCATGACAGCTGCTTGTGACTTTAACCAATCAATCATCTTTAAGCTCTGCAGCTGGAACTCAAGTTTATCGACTGCAGCTCCATTCGCAGCTCTTTGTGCGAGCCATAAGAGAGTGGCATAAGCACTCGATAAGAGATGTAAAATTATGCACCCTCGATCCATCAGCAATCAGTTGATTCCTCAATATATGTGTCTGAGTGCCGCCGTGTAAGCACTCTCGTTGCAGCCTGGCCTATGGCCTTCCCCCTTCGCCTGCCCTTGCCAGAGACGCCTGGCTGTCCGACCGGATGAGAGAATCTTAAGCTTGACCATTTAGCTGCTCTTGACATTTTACTAGAGTTGCCACCAATTTATATAGAAATTGAAGGTGAGTTGGTGCAGCTGCAGCCGGAGAAGGAGCAGGAGCAGGAACAGGACCTGGAGCAGGAGCGACCATGACGCCAAGGCATGCATATTCATAAAATTGTGAAGCAAAATTCTTCGCTCCGACAGCTTGGCAGCGCCGACTAGGGATACCAGCAGCCAAAAGTGAGAATTCACCCAAAATGACAGTCTTCCACAGGCGCACAGCTGTGACGTGCGGCACATGCCGAGCGAAATGCAATGAAGGACTAGCAGCTGGGTGCCGAGAACTGGAGGCTGGTCGCCTCACAAAGGATGTGGTGTTTGTAATGTTTGCTAGGACCGCATAGAAATCCGTTTTTACAGTAACCAAACGACAAGAAGGAGGCCACAGCTGTGCTGCATGCATTGTTAATACACATGACAATGTGTACGCTGGCTGGCAAAGTGTAAAATTGCGCATACGCCATGTTTGCAGGCGGACAAAAGCCAGCTGGAGTGGTGGGCACTGCCTCAGCCCATCAGTGCTGGCATATTTTCATTTTCATTCTCATTTTCGTTTTCGTTTTCGTTTTCATTTTCATTTCTCATCGGAATAGACCACAACTTCAAAGGATTCAACAGCTTTGAACATTAATAATCTCTGACCCGCTGTCAGATTTTCTCATTCATTTTTTTGTACTTCTCTCCCACTTCAAGAGAATTTTTAAAGCAAACTCTTTCCATATCTTTTAGCCAGAAATATAGATTTAAATACTGCTTCTCAGCACTTCTCCGGCTCTGTACTTACCACCATATTGTTAATTGTGAACTTTAGCTCCGCACGTGGCCGAGAGGGCGGCGTGCTGCAGTTGGCGCGTAGCACGTCGCCGGGCTCATATCGCGTGTGCTCCGTATACAGCAGGGGACGTTTGTCGGGCAGTTCTGCAAGTGGATAAAGATGTGATATATCTGTATAACAGAAGACATATGTACGTATCTGTATAAATGCTAGTGGAGCCTGGCAGGCTATAGGCACGAGCTCATTTTACAGAAATATTATTAGGCCTATAAGTGGCGCCGCAGCGCAGTGCTGGCCATAAGTCGAAACCTTCAGCAGCAACCGCAACATCAGACGGAGCCACGCTCAACTTTTTAATTAAGTCAGCCGAAAGCAAAGTCAAAGTCACAGCCAAAAGCAACAGCAACAGCAACAGCAACAGCAACAAAAGTAACTAATGAAGAAAGTAATTTCCATGGCTAAAACGGACAACAGCCACAGCAAAGGCAGCGGCAAAGGCAACGGGAACTTTGAGTTCATGCTGCTCGTCTGTGTCCCGGCTCTCGACATAGCTTAAGGCGACTCGCTTTCTAATCCGTTCGCCCACATATAGACACACAGCGACCGGGTCTCTGACCAACTCAGCCCGACTATTCCTCTGTTCTGTTGCGGTTCTTGCTCTTTTTTCTGACCGACCTTTTCCGTTGGCTTTGCAGTTGTGCTGTGGCTGTGGCTGTGACTGTGGAGAGCGTCAAAGGGCTCCTAATGAGGGTCAGTCGAGAGGAGCTGCTTCGAGTTCAATTTAGCAGCTGACCAGCCTACTTTAATTTTGGTCGGCACCTCGCTGAGCGAGTCCCCGCTTGACTTATGTCATTAAGTTATTAAAGTTTAAGCCCTTCAAATGTTTGCCAACTATCTACAAACTTGCACAGCCATGTGCCATGGCATCTGGGTCGCCTGCTGCGCCGTGAAGCCGTGTGCCATTGTGACTTAATGAAAGCGTGAATTAGCATAACTTTGCTCGACTTGCCTTGGCATTCAAATGCCAGCGACTATGTCGGGGCTTCTGGCGACGCCAGCGTCAGCGTCAACGTCGCCGTCATTTTGTTTAGGCAGGACCAGCGAAATGGTCGCAGTTGCCGCTGCCGCTTTCGATTCCACTCCCCCTGCCACTCCCACTACCCCTGCCACGCCCACTCAATGCCGCTGCTCTCCACACAGCGCAAGGACAAAGTGTTTATTTTATGTGTAAGGCAGCGCGACGCAGTCGCATTTGCTTCTGCCCTCGCCTTTGTTTCGGCATCTTGGGCCGCAATCTGATTGCCACTTGAGCTCATTAACACACGATTAAACCTCAGGACCATTTCCTTCAAGGACAGCGGCGCATGAATAAACGAGCTGCTGCATAAGTGAATGAGTGAGTGAGTGAGTGAGTGAATGAGTGAATGAGTGAGCGACACTAAACGGAAGCCGCAATGAGCCAACGGAAATGCATAAAACATAAGCGAACCAACAGAGAGCGAAGGGCGCAGCGCAGAAAAACAGCAAAGATAACATTCACAGGAACCAAATCAATAAAGTTAAAGCTACATATTCCAAATATTCATATCGCATGTTGTTGGCAGCTTCAATGGCATGTTGCATATATATATATATATATATATATATATATATGTATGTATATCCCCTAAGCACAAAAATTGAATACAGAGATGGGCAAATAGCCCGAGAGACGCATATTTCAAATATTCATATCGTATAACATTGGCTTCTTAACAATCAGGTTGCATATAGCCGCTCAGTCTACATTTCATATACAATACAGCCCTAAATGGACTCAAGTCTATTTGGCAATCAACTTAAAGCCGTCATTTTAAAATATGCATATCGAATATTGCCATCTGGCTAAATACATGCCCCAGGCATACAAATTTTAAATAAAAATGGCCAATAACAAAGCAGCATATTCCAAATATTTGCATTAAATATCGTTGCAAGATTCGAAGCACTCAAATTTTCTATGTCATATGAAGCTAACTGAGACTCGAAAATATCATTGACTTCTGAAAGTCCATATTACATATATTCACTCTACATACCAACTCCAACTAAAGTTAATTTCTATTGGGCAATTTTCAATTTGAAGCGCATGCAAAGCTCTTGGAAATATTTATTCCAGGAATGTTTGCAATTTTCATTTTAGCTTTTATAATTAATACTTCTACATTTAATTTCATATTTATACTTAATTGGCATTAATTATTAATTAATTGTTAATGCTTAAAACGATTTCATAAGCTTCACAAAACACGTAATTGGCTGTAATGTGTTTGCTTAAAGCAACAGTCATGCTCGCACCTAAGCGTTCTGTTGGCCTTGTTATGATGGGCGTATACTCAATATGCTTCGTGTTTGCTCCGGTTTGGCTTGCAGTAATTTATTGTCTAGCCCGCAAGTTATTGGGGTCTTAGTGTCGACGACATTAAGCCTTAAATGCTTAGTTGGTATAAGACAAAGATACAGCGGCACACACACACACACCCACACACACACATACACGCAGAGCGAGGGACACTCATTGCGTACACAAAGGAGCTAGCACGCGTCTGACTTTTCAGACTCCGATATCAGGCTGTCAGAGTGTCAGGCGCGCTAGCTTATCTCATATTGATGTATGTGCAGGAATAATAGCAACAACAACAACAATAAAAACAACAACAACAACAGGCAGCAAGAACAACACGTGCAGCCAATTAAAAGCCTCAACATTAAATGAGACTTGAATAACTAAGGCAATAGAGCGCGCCAGGCGTCCTTGAACCGCCCTGGGCCTAGCTGCTTGCGTGGTAGCCTCATGAATTTAAAGCAAATGCTTGATCAAAGCTTTAATCCCTTGATGCCAGTTAAGCAAAAGCGGCCAATTAAGCGAGCTAAATGCGGCGTTAAATATATTGAGCTAACCCAACAGCGAGAGCAGCGAAGGCAGCGAAGGCAACCAAGCAACCAGTCAGGCAATCTGACGACCAGGCAACCGGGCAGACAGACTGGTTAGATGCTGAGGTAATGGCAATCTAATAAAGGCAGCCAGTTACGCGCCAGACGCGCACATCTAAATGTTTAATGGCGGGCAATAAGCAAGCAGCCACAGAGCCACACGGCCATGCAGCCACACAGCCATGGAGCTATAGAGCCACCCAGAGCAAGTGCTCAATCATACAAACACATCAGCTCAAAAGCGATGCGATGGGGCTGTGGATGGGTATGGGGATGGGGATGGGGCGTGGAGCTGGAAGAAAATTGCGGGGCAAGTGGTATAAAAATCAGCGTTGGCAGCAGCGTTGAGCTGTCAGTGCGAATTTCTCGAATATTTAATGCGAAACGAATATAGAGATTAACTGCTGAGCGATGTTTGCTAGCTGCTGCCATGGACCACGCCCAGAACACAGCCGAGATTACGCATATGCATGGCATGCCATTTATGAGCTATTGACCCAGTTGCCTAGTTAACGAATGGATTGGCAATTGTTGCTGGCATTTATTGCCGATTTCTCTCTTCCCCTCACTCTCTCTCTCTCTCTCTCTCTCTCTCTATCCGACATGATTGTTGTTGCTAGCACAGCTGCTGCCCCCCGAGTTCCGATGAAAAACTAAATAATTGTTTGACTTGCTCCCATTGTCTTTGGCCTGACTCTGCTGTACTGATTAAATTCCTAATTCCGAGCGTGCCATCGCACGCTCATTTTAAACGCATAATGCCGTCAAATGTTTGACGCGCCGGCAGGACTACCAAATGACCTCGCCAGGTGAGCTGGTGAGCTGGTGAGCTGGCAGCCAGCGCCACCTCTGCACGGCATTTATCTGCTAAGCGGAATAGCCTGTTAATGACGCAGTTGCCAGCACAAGTTGCTCGGCTCGCAAAACTTTTAAAGCGTCGGCAGCTGGCGTGGCCCGGGCAACTCCAAATTACCTTTGCCACAAACAAAAACCATTTTATTTTTATTTGCCTTCTCCTTCGTTGAAGGCGTCTTCGCTACAGGTGCTTAATTCAGACTTGGGCCAAGTAAACCTAGATTGCGCAAATGTCAAAGGAATTGCCGCTGAGCTCGATTAAGCTATCGCCTTTAGCGGATGACTAGCTGATGATTTCCAATTTGTTGTCGTTGCTGTGGCTTGATTCTTTTTAACTTACCTACAACCTGCAGGGCGGCCAGTGCAGTGGCTGTGGAGAAGAGCGGCGCATCGGCGGTCACCTCGCACGAAAAGTTGCCAGAAAGGCCAAAGCCCACGTTGCGTATGAGTACTTGAGTGGCATTTGAGCTTGTTACCTAAAAGAGACAGAAGCGGAGAGAAAACAAGAGCAAAGCATAAATAGCGGATTTTTGTTATAATAAATCAGGTTTATACGCTTCTATTGAACCTCACAAGCAGCGGCGAGGCACTTTCTTCGTTATGTTATCTGACATAAGCTCCAGCATCAAGTGCACTTAAATATATCAGGACAGGGCCGAGCCACGGTATATTGCTTCATTAAAAATAAATGAAAAGAATAATACAACAAACAAATACATATATATATATATATATATATATACATATACACATATATATATACTTATATATGCGCACAGTGAGCAAAAGTTGTGCTGGACAAAAACTAAAGATAAACCCGTTGGCACAAACTCAATAGCCTGATGAAATATTTGGACAGATTCAGCGCAACTTTATCGGGCGAACGAAATTTCAGGGACGGGCCCCTGACAAGCCTCTGGCTGGCTGAAACTTTTTCAATAATATGGCCAAAGCAATATTATCGGGCGGAGGCAACGAGCTCTGCCGGATTCGGGATGCGGGATGCGGGATGCGGGATGCGGGATGCGGGTGCGGGACGCCATCGCCACTTTCACGTGAAACGACCAAAATTTCAGACGCTGCCGCACAAAAATTTAAATGAATATATTTTGTAGATAGTCGCTGCCGATAGCTTCGTGGCATTCAGGCCAGCAGCTGCAGCAGTCGCAGGTGTCTTGGCAGGAACTGGCTTTTTTGAATACCCGCCAATAACAATAAAACTGCCACACTGAATATGCATGAGCCAAAAGTTATAAAATATACAATATAAATAAATGCAGTGTGAGCGCAATTAAGGGCGTCAAACTGACGCCCACCACCACCACCACCAGCACCAGCACCAGCTCCAGTGCCGGAGGACTCGCGGCGTGGCCACAGCCAGGTGACAGCCAGCCTAGACAGCTGGACAGATCGGCAGCTGCATTTGCATGCAACGTTAACAAGCTGCCAGAGTTGAGGGCGCTTCAAATGTGGAGCAATTTCACGTTGTAAAGCCTTTTACGCTCCAATATTTGTTTTACTTACATCGACGTGTATGCCCGGAAATGGAAACACTTTTGTATTGGGAAACTCGCCGGGCGTATAGCGATAGAACTCCAATTGGCCGCGATAAAACTTGGCCGAGTAGAGCGGCGCCCCCTCCAGATCGTACATGCAGCGCAGCACCACATGCTGGCCCTGTCGCACCGCCGGTGGTTCAATGATTAAATTGACATTTCGCAGCGCACACTCGACCAGCTCTGAAACGAAACAAGCGAAAAATCCACATGAATACACTGAGAAGTCTTTTTGTTCGAACAGCAAAAAGCTAAATATTTAAAATAAATTCAAGAAGCTAAAAGGTTGAGTATTTAGAACAGAACTCACGAGGCTCTGTTTTTTAAATATATTTATCTTTTTTATATATTTTGTATTAAATCATTTTATATTTAAAATTAATTCTAACTAGTTTATTTATTTTTTCTAAATAAATTTATATTTTACTTAAATTTAAAATTAATTATATCTATTTTATTTATATTTTCTAAATACATTTTTAATTGTTGTTGCTAAAGATAATAAGATGTCAAAGTAGATATATATATATATATATATTTTTTTTTTTTTTTTTTTTCTGTAGCTAAGGCTCTCTTGGAGATTATGTCAGTACAGAGCTAAAGAAATACGGCTAGCATGTTGGCTATATCCTCTTGAGTCTTGTGAGCCGTTCGCTATGGCAGAGCCTCCTGGCAGATATGTTAAGCTGAGAGGAGAGCTTACGGTGCTATGTGGCTGATTGTTTATTAGGTCTAAGACCCAAGATAACTGGAAAGTGTGTGTTATTTCTATGCTGCGTATGTGCCACCTAAATAAATATTTATAATACTTTTAGCTCCTGCTCCAAGTCAAAGTCTAAGTTTTCGAAAGCAACTCACGTGCCATTTTCATAAGACAACTTTGCAGACCAAACGCATTCGAGCTCGTGTGTAATTACATCAAACAGAATTAGCAAATTAATAATAAGAATATAAAGTAATTCATTAGCTTGAATAGTAATACATCATACCGAATTAAGAATAATAAAGTACATGTAATAAAAAAATAAATTTATGCCAAAACCTCAACATTTTCATTTTGTTTGCACTTATTTCTAGGTGGACCAAGTACATGGCGCACTCCTAATTAATTATAATTATAAAAAGTGGTGTAAGGTTTTGCCA
The DNA here is from genome assembly GCA_037075325.1 of Drosophila mayaguana. Lineage (NCBI taxonomy): Eukaryota > Metazoa > Arthropoda > Insecta > Diptera > Drosophilidae > Drosophila > Drosophila mayaguana. The sequence goes on along the minus strand of JBAMCG010000037.1, from coordinate 6,252,745 downwards.
GTTTGCTTGCACTGAAACTTTTATTAATTGCCAAGCAATCAACGCCAATTTCCGGCAACTTTATGGCCGCCCATTCGAAAGTCGTTTGTCAACAAATGCGTAGCATAATTCAGGGCGCCAAGGCAAGCCACTTGGCTGTTTACAAGCAGCGGGACATTGCCTAACAAGCCACTCAAAATTTTTATATCTTATTTGGGTCACACTTCGTGCGACTGTACCCTTAAGAATAATGGCACATCATTTGCGGCTTTGCCGTAGTCCCTCCGAGAGCCGAGAACCGAGAGCTGCGAGCTGAGAGCTGAGAGCTGAGAGCCAGGAACTCGCCTTTCATCGGGGACGGTGTGTGAATCTCTCGCGAGGTAAATAAAATAAAATTGTTTTCATTTTTTTTCTTCTTCCGCAGTTGTTTGCGTTGTTTTTGCCGCCGCTGCTGCTGCTGCTGCTGGAGCTGGTGCTGCTCTTGTTGTTGCTGTTTGATATAGCAGCTGCAAGTTATAAATTACCTTTGGGAGTTGTTTGCATATTGGGGGCAAGGGCAACAGGGTCTGCATCTGCTTATTATGTATGGCATGCGGCCGATGTATGAGTTTCATTATTTCTTTGTTCAGCTCTTCCTTTAGCAATTTTTTCGTTGGCAGCCTGCAAAATACATTATTGCACTTTGGCCTTAATGAGCTGAGCTGAGCTGACCAAACTCCCATAATTGGCCAGCAAGGCCGGCGGTGGCCTTTGTGCGTGTCTCCTGAAACGCTGTCTTAAAGTATATCCCATAAGCATTTGCACACGGCAATCGAAATCGAAAATGTAAACCTAGTTTTCCCGATAATTGAAATTGCAAAATGGAGCTAGAGCTACGCAGCAAGTGAGTGCAACAACATCAACTGGGAGCTGTGGAAGCAACCGCAAATTCTTGCTTATTGCTCGCAAAAGTTTTGCTTGTTAGTATGTGGTTTGCTAGAGCAGCTAGAAATCATAGGACACAGCAGGGCGCGTTCTACAAAAACTTAAACAATTTCTCTAAATCTTCACACACACACACACACTGGCATTCGTGTGTTGCTGTGTGCATATCAGGTAGAAAGTTTGTGCAGAACTTACATATTTACTCGATTCGACTAAGTGCTTGCTTACAAGTACATTGGCCTTATCCTTTGCGATTTGTTTACAAGCCGAACAACATACAAGTCCCTGGACCCCAGTTCCGAGCCCCTGATCCCTCCATCGCCGCCAACCTCGCCGTCCATTCAGCCACTGTTGCCAGTATCAATGCAGTGCGCTGCTTGTTTTTGTTATACTTGCATTGCCCACTGGTCCAACAATATTCCCTGGACGCAGTCAACGTTTGTTCAAAGGTAAACAGTTTTCACGCCGTTTTCAGCACAGTTTCTTGGCATCTAGCATCTACTATTTCGGCAGTTGAGCAGGGCAGGAGTGCAGGGGAGTGCAGCTCGCTTTTTGCTCCCTTTATTGTTTTTCAATCATGCTAGAGTGCGTCATTGCGGGATTCGTTTGGCTGCAACGGTGCAAAACGTCAGGTTCGTTAAAACCGCAAGTGATACTGAATTGAAAAGTTAGATGCCAATATTTTTTGCCCTTATTCCACTCTTTTTTGGAGATTCACCTACTCCCTGCCTGCTAGCTTTACTGTTGCTAGTAGTTGGTGCTCGAAAAGTTTTCGAATTTGTTTGCATTGCTGGCAAGCAAAAAACGGTGACTGCCATTTGTGGACTTTGCTTTGCTTGTTGTGCGGAGTACATCAAAAATAGAAAACTGAATTGAACACAATCTCAAATGATCGATTGACTTAAACACAACATAATTCTGCTCAATTCAGTTAAAGTTTCAGACGAACATAGCAAGATTAACAACAATAATCATGGGACCTATCAATTGTTGCTGCTAAAAATAGATAGAATGGAAATGTTTACGAACTTAAATATAGTAAACAGCAAAAGAGGCGCTGTCTGGTGAGTTTGCATAGGTTTTGTGTTATACATCGAGAATAGCTTTGGGCAATAAATAGCTTGCTTGATAGCAGAAAAAGCCAGGAGCTTTCAAAAACAATACAGATTGCTGTGCGTTAGAGCAACAGGCAGTACACACTGTACCAGGTCCTGCCATAAATAAATTGAAACAGATGGCGCGGGCGGAGCGGGTGATTGGCTGAAACAAATGAAATGTGGGCATATTTATCACTGCATAATAATTTGTGGACTCACTCGCGTGCAAGAGTCAAAGGCAAACAGACGACAAGGCCCAAGCATGACATAGAATGTATCTATATATGTACAGGCATGTGTGCGAGGGTGTGTGGGGGCGTGGGGGCTGTTCGTGGGGGTGTGTGTAGGATGGAGTATTGTTTTGGTATTTAATAGGCTTTTGTTGCAAATTCAAATGAATATTGTTGCTGCTGCTACTTGACATGTTTACCCGGCATCGTCGACACTGCTGCTGCTGCTGCTGTTGCTGTGGCTGGTGCTGCCTGGGCAGCATATTGAAAGATTTATCATGCACAACAGTGCAAAACGGCAGCCGCAACACCGAAACAGGAGGCGTGCATATGCCGTTCTAAATGAACCAGGAGGAGAGGCAGCCATTGAGGCATGCACAAAGACAACACCTGACTCGTTGCGGGCTTATGTTGACAGAAGGAGCACATGGACGCACATAAGTATGCTACACATAATGGAATTTCTAATAAGCATTTCATGCTGCCTACTTCGCCTGCTGCTGCTGCTGCTGCTGCTGCTGGCAACGGCTGGGTCAACAGCATTTAAGGAGTAGGTCCAGACCAGGCAGCAGTAATCACTGTAAATGCCGGTGCAGTTCATTTGTTTGCACTACGTGGCCGGAACATACCATATACATCCCCCCATCCCCATCCCCGACCCCGTCCCCGACCCCATCAAGTTGATTCTCCTACCTACAGATTTGTGTATACACCCATTCGAGACTTGAGTCCAGTGTACGATAACCGGCACTCCATTTGGCCAGCCAACGCAATTTAATTAACATAAAAAACCCAGCTCGCAACATACGAAGCCATAAATCAAAAGCCCCGCACACGCCCAGCACTAAACTTCGCTGCAAGCAAGCAAAAAAAAACAAATGAAAAAATTGCCACTGTGGTTTCGTTTCTGTGCGTGTAGAAGTCCATGACATGGGGACAAAAAAAAAAAAAAAAAGAAAGGGTAGCAAAAACGCGAAGCTGCGGTCGAGTTGGAAAGTCGAATGAAAACAAAAAAAATTAGCACTGACTTATTATCCGGCTTTGCGCGTGCCAAGTTTATAGAAATCAATTTCGCATTCATTAAACATTTATCGAAAATATCGAATATAATATCTGAATAGCAAATTACAAATACAAATTTAAAAAAAAAAAATAAATAAAATGCACAAATAAAAAGTAAAATAGATAATTTGATAAATGACAAAATTATTTATGGTAATTAGGATTTTGATTTAAGCATCTGTGATATAAGTTATTGAAGTGAGTGCATATAATTCACTTCTGCAGATCATCTCGTCGTATAAACGAGCCTTTCCTGGGGCATGGAGTACTCTTATAGCTTTTTCGCATTGCTCGATGTATGGACACTCTGAGGAGAACCTCAGTGGGCAAGTCGGTTATTCAGGAGAGATCGTGCGCGATCGGCCAGTAACTGCTCTCTTGTTTCGCTCTCGTTGAGCGGAGTTAAATAAAGTAAAAAGTGTTTTGTGTGTGTATTGGTATATCTGCGATTGCTGTGTTCGCTAAGCATATCAGTTCGTGAATACACTGTATGCATAATGTGAGTGTCAATCGTAATCGATGTTCGTTAAGAGAGCGTCACACGAATAGGCGCTAAGCAGCAATCAGACCTAGAGCGAGCGATTATGACTCTTTGATTTCACTAAACGAGTGTAAAGAATCAAACGGTCAACTATTATTCACAAGCTATGATTTTTAGTGAATTGGGATGATGAATACAATTCCAGTAATCGCCCAAAATTGAAGTATTTGTCATGCATCAGATCCTGCTACAGAGCTGAATCCTTGTTACATATATGATTTCGAAACCCTGATCCTAGACAATACATACAATATGTACACAACACATTCAGCCATTTTTCTTCAACAACAAAACAGTCACAATTATGAGTAACTACAATAATTATAGAAAACAACATATGGGCCAGCTATAAATACTGGCTTAAGAACATTTGAATATTCAGTTCTCATTCTGAGATCAGTATTATATCAGCTTGTCTTTTATTTATTATGATTCCAAGGAAATAAAAAATAGTTTGTTTTAAATTTAAAGTGGTGCCAAAAAATACATATATATACAGCTTCAAGACTATCGTCGAGACACTCCTCTCACTTAACTTCAGTAAATATTAAAGTTCTCTTTACAATCTATGTAATTTATTAATAAACAGAAATACAAAAATTGCTTTAATAGCTTTCAAATGAAATTCTAAGCAAAATAGAACACTTTAAGCAGCAAGCCCTGAGTATAAAAAAAGAAATTGAATGGAAAGGAATTCATAATGAAAAACTTGACTCCTGTCGAGGGTTTGTCGTGGTTTGCTGAGCGTGTCTTTTGTGTGGCTCAACTGGCAGCGAGCGCAATTTAATCCATTGCCTGAGCTGGCCAACCCCAAACCTCGCATTCCATGTCTAAATAACATCAGCATAGACACAGCCGCAGCTCACGCCAACATAATTTTGTTGTTCTACCTGACTTTCATTTGTTATGTTTTATGGGCTTGGCTAAGGCAACTCGACCATACACGCCCCAAACTGTCAGTTATGAAATGACAATTAATAATTAGTTATGCTGTGTGTGTGTGTGTGTGTGAATGTCAAATAAATTGTAGAAGGTGAGGGCAAGGATCGGTCAAGTCAATGATTGCGCCTTCCATTGCAACATTATTGAGGAAACAAATTGATTTAATTAAATTACATAAAACGGGAAATAGGCGGAAATAGTAAAATAAATTTAGTTCAAGTACAAGCATACATATGCTAAATAAAATACAAATATGTTCTTAGGACTTCAATTAGTTTTGCTATATTCTCACTGTTTGCATAGCCAAACACGTTGACCACGCAATTGGGAACTGGGGTAAATCAAAGCCTGACAGACTCGAGTCTCCGCAAACAAACTTCACGCAGAACTCTTCAGAGCGACACCCGCACAAAGCAAACACAACAACGAAAATAAATGCGCTAAATGAAAAAATAATATGTAACTAAATTTAATCTGAGTGTTCTCCGCTCAACGAGTGGCTTGCAAGTGGATGATGATAATCATAACGATGAAGAAGAAGAAGATGATGATGATGATGATGATGATGATGATGATGTGCCATAAAGCCGCTCCCATACACAACACACACACGCCCTGTCTCGCTTTCTCTCTCTCTCGCCCTCTCTCTCTCGCTCTCTCTCTCTTTCTGTCTGCAATTCTCGTGTTGCTCGTTTGTCGTTTGTCTCACGATAGTCCTTGTTTGCACAGAAGCGCTAAGCAAATAAAACAAAAAGGATAACAGCGTAAATATTGTGAAGCGGGCAAAGAATCTGCACAGAGATACACACACCCAAGTGAATACATCAAAATATGTGTGCGTGTGTGTGTCTGTGTGTGTGCAATTGTATTTGTAGTCTGCGGGTGACATTGCACTGCATAGCATACAACTCTAAGGCTTATTTTTATGTACATATACAAATCTGTATACATATGCACATACATACGTACATACATACATAGATACATATATATGTATGCATATGCATGTATGCATGTGTGTATGTGTGTAATTCTTTTTCTATTTGCCAGTTTTCATTTGCTGCGCTGTGTGTTTTCTCATTTATACCTTTATACTTATGTGCTTAAGCTTTCCATTTGTTTGCGCGCGTGTGTATGTGTGTGTGTCATTTACTTGTGTGTGAATACACGCTTCGTATTTGTTTAGCTTGTTTTTCTCTTTAACTGCTGCCGCGTGTCGACACGGCGTATACGCAACGTTAGAAACGCATGCATGACGTCGACGACGAGGAGGACGACTCAATTGAAGCTGGAGAGCAAAACATTTTGTTATCTCGACGCCAGCATCGATAGCGTTATTCAGTTTTCACTTCTTGGTCTGCACACTGGCAGCGCCCAGTAGAGCTGACTGCTCGCCGACTTTTTGCCATTTATTTTAGCATTTGGCCCCAGCGAGTCTCTTATCTCTCATGCTGCATCGCGAGCTGCTTGTAAATAGCATTCATGGCCTGACCCTAATGGAACTTTTGACCATTTGTGACGCTGCCTGGCATGTTGCTCGTTGTCCGTTAACTCGTTGCTGCCGCCCCATCGCTGCAACATCAATTGGGCAGCCAGTGTGAGCTGAATCGAACCAGGTCGCTGCCACATCATCACATTCATGTTGGGCTTTCGGGGCCCTCTTCTCGCATCTGCCTTTGTTCGACCAGTTCGAGTGCAGTGACTAGCGCCAGTTAATTTGTGCACTTGATTTTGATGGCGTGCGAGCCCATCCACAACTACTCGACAAGTTTTTCAATGAAATTTCCATATATTTTAAGCTCGAATAAAATTACCCAACACAACTCTGTTGCTCTACGGCATTAGGGGTTATGATATATAAACAATGCGACCAAACTTTACTCGAAATAATGGGTAATCATGATATTTGCTTAGCAACAAACAGAAACAAAGTAAATTATCAAATGGAACGCCAAACAAAGTTGACAAATTTCGACGGCAAACCCAACAGTTTGAGTAACAAATTTAGCCAGCTTGGACAAATTAATGTGGAGTATGTTTTAATTTAAAACATAGCCAAGAGCGCAGCAGGAGCTCTGTGCCGGGCGAAACTGAAACACTGCATGTAGATAAGCGACCACGGCCTTTGGAAATTTCGGAAATTTTCCATGAGCATGACACAAAATGCATTAGACAGTTGGCCGTAGGGCGTTTGGGTGAATCGCTGTGGCGTGTGTGCGCTGTATATGTGTGTGTGTGTGTGGAAGCATCCATTTCCTGCAAGCATGAAATTTCGCTGCGTTTTTGTGCATGTTGATTTATGTATAAATTGATGTTGCTCTTTGTTTGCGTGTTGATTCAACAATATTGCAAAAAGCACATTTGCTGTGGCACACTTTTTGCTATCGTCGTAACTCTCGTAATCCTTGCGCCAGCAACAAAAACATTCATAATTTTAATTAAGTTATAGGAGCACAAACACAGACACTCTGAGCCTTTGCGAGCCATGATCAATGATTGTATTTGCTGGACTCGGCCTTTTTTTGCTTTCAATTCGAAGCTCATTCTCAATTGTATTTTCTCTGTTTTTCTTTTCTTTTTTTTTTTTTACTGCATTTCCTAAATTACAGTGGAAATGTATCCCAGAGCCTTATTAGTTATTTACGCAGCAGACATATACACAAATGTGTATGTGTGTGCGTGTGTGTGTTTAAATGTGTTTATGCAAACGCCCTGGCAACATTTGTGCAGCTGCGACTGTTGTTACTGTTGCTGTTGCTGTTGCTGCTGCTGCTGCTGCTGCTGCTGCTGTTGCCTCACCGCCCCTTGCAGCAGATTTATTGCCCGCAGTAGTTTTTAGTGCTTTGCCTTTGTTTCGCTTTATTTTGCAGCGTGTTTTTGCAATTGTTAAGAGTTTACGGCGTTTTTGCTGCGGCTGCACCACCATTTCGCACACTGTTTGCACCACGAACGCCGTCCCACAAGTATTTTTGTTGCATATTTATTTGGTTGGCGCGTTGCGAGTGGCAGCCAAAACATTTTTGTGTGGCAGTTTGCGATTTTGTCGTTGTGATTTTACTCTTTTGCTCCTGTTCTTTTTTTACTGTTTTCTACTCTTTTTTTTTTTTTTTTTGCTTTTATTACAGTTGCAGCTTAATTAAACGTGAAATATTGAATTTCCAGATGGTTGCGTGTATGGAATTGCGACTACGAATAAATATCGGATGAGATACAGTAAATCAACGTAAATATTAGAAGACCTTCAGCTTAATATATACAAGTGTATGTATGCATATGAACGGCAAGTCGAAATGTGAAAACATCAAATATGACTACGAAATATTTTCAATTTAAATTGACTCCAACTGCAAACAAGAAATCTCCGTGTTTTGTTTGCTATGGCAAATAATTTGCGTACAACACATTTATTTTCCTAGCTAAATATGCATTTGGATACAATTGACGTCTTGGTTAATCCGGTGTATTCAATGCTTTCACTTATTTCAAGAGCCTTGACTGTCTGTCTCTCTGTAGCTCAGGCGACCGCACCATTAGAAGATTAAAGGGACAGATGCTCGGCCAGCAGAAAAAGCTCCCTTTGCTAATCTAGGCACCGTTGCCTCCACTCAGATTGCTCGCCCAATATCCCATAATGATTACCTATGAGTTTAAATGCCTTATATACTCTACTCTCATTTTCTCTTCAGTTCGAAACAAAACTTGTACACATATATGTCAGGCATATTTGCAGCTCTTATCCTGGAGAGCTCAGCATCCTCATTAAATCACGCGGTCAGCACAAGCTATTCCATAATCAGCTTAAGCATTCTGAGGCAGGTATTTTGCTGTAATTAGTGTGATTAATCAACTCTTATTTGTTAAATTAAATTAGAATGCACGAATGTATTCGCTCTTCAGTTCACTCGGTTTGCAGCACTTGTGCATAGACGTCTACTGTTTTTTGGCAGCCCACAATTGCACTAATTGGGCAAATTATTTCAGCTATTTGGGAAAACTCACAGCTATTTCTGGCAGCATCTTGTGTGGGACACTCGCACATGAACACAGCATTCCGGCTTTGCCGAATTACGCTAATGATAAATAAATTATGCGATGCCAGCAACACACAAACGAATCATCCCCACACCCCATCCCATTCGCGCCCTTAGCCATGCCCTCGCTGTGTCACTCCCCAGCAGCTAGAACAAACCACAAACAGAAAATAAATAAACTCGTTGGCAATGCCGGAAGATAAGTATGCGCCCCGTGGCCCCTGCACACATTAAGGCACTCGGATCAGCTCCTGGCTGGCGGGCGGGGGAGGGGGAGGAGGAGGAGGAGGGCGTGGGCGGGGCATTACTGAAAGCAAACGCACATGCGTTAATAAACAAAATCTGTTGCTAATGTACAAAATAAGTTAATTATGGAAAAGCAAAATGCGCTGATGGTGACAACTTTTGCAGCTTTTGAAATTCAAGCTGCCATTTCGGCTACAGGCATATGCGTGAGTTGCTCCCTGTGTGCGTGTGTGTGTGTGAGAGAGAGTATCTGCGTGTATGTATTAATGTGCATAAGCTCAGTTGTTATTGCAGTGGCACTGGCATTAATGTGCTTGTGATGCGCTTTGCTTGTTTGTGTACGATAATTGTATTTTATGGCAACAAACAACAGACGAGCATCAGACGGACAAACAAACCAAAATAGATCCAGCTAGCAATCCAAAACCCAATTCATTGTTGAGGTCAACTCGGCGCATGGCCAATGGCCGCAACAACAAACATTACCGATTACAAATTGCATTAATAATAAACAAATACAGACACAGACACAACGATGGATAGACCAAATCAAGCCCACCTGCCCAACTGCCCACCTGCCCACCTGTTCAGCTATTTGAACTCAGTGCCAAGACCTTCTTTACGAGCTGCGAATTGTTTTTGGCCAAAAATCGCAAAAACATATTTATCATGTTTATCAACGCACGCGATGCACAATTCGCAATTTATGCGGCAAAGATATTCATGTGCACAAACCGTGAAATTTGCATATTTGATTTGTAATTTGTTAGCCGCTTGTCAATATTATTTTGCAATTAAAATTTAATTATATTTTCCCCGAAATGCGTCATTTTATTGTTTGTATTTTGCTTATTGCTCTCCCCAGTCCATCCGCCTCCCTCCCTCCCACTCACACTCCCATTCCCACCTGCCTATCTCACGCAATACGGCCGACAGTGTCCGTCAGAGCTCGACCAAATTATGGCTGATGGTCCGTGTGGATTAAAAAACAATATCTCTATATATACATATATACATATATACATAAATCGCATTGCATGCGGTTTGTGCATGCATAAATTTCGCGTAAAATTTCCACTGCTAGATTTTCTAGTGGCAAATCAAATCATTTTTATTATTATCTGTTGTTTTTGGTCGTGCAATATGTCATCGATATTGAATTAATGTCGCAATCCGCTGTTGCGGAAGAGCTGATCACATTAAATTCAACTTTGTGCGTCAGTTTATTCTTAGCTATCAAATTCGATTTAGCTATATGCCCCTGAAGCCCCTTAGCTGCGGGCATTAAGTGCTTTAATTTATAAACTATCGCGCCGAATTCCTTCTGCTGAATGCTAAACACTCTCAGGAATGTTGAGCAGTCCCCTCCTCCCTCTCTCAGTGCCACGCTCTTCTCGCCAGAGCGCTCCATGAGCAACGGAAAACAATAATCCTATTGAAATCAACTGCACAGCTCAGCAGCAGGGCAGCCCCTGCTGAGTCCTTAAGCGATTCACTGTTCATTAGCGACCACGTGACGAATTGAGATTGGTGATGATGCTGTGCCAATGGCAGTGGCAATGCTTTGAGTGGCAAATGAGCAGCTTCTACGTTGGCAATACCATTAAAAACTTTTTACAAGCATTAAGCATCAACAACAGCGACGACAACGATTGCCATTGAGCAGCACTTTGGATGGGGCTCTGATTTCGACTTCTATTTCGATTGCGCTGCGTTTACGGAATGTCATCGACAGTCAGTTGGCTGCAGTCTATAGCCCGTCTGTATACAGCTAGCTGTCTATCAGTCGATCAGGCGCTTGGGCGGTTTGTCTGATTGCCTGCCAAGCCATGCCAAGCACATCGCCGCCTGTCACTATGGCATTGTCACCTCCTCCACTAGGCAGCAGCAGCAGCAGCAGCAGCAATACCACCCCCTTTGACTGGTTGCCTGACTGCCTGACTGCTTGGCTGCGTGGCTGTCAATCCTTTTAATGGTTTGCCGCTTTTAATGTCACCCGCTCTCAAGTGGATTTCGAATACTTCGTCAATCGTGTGGCCCATTTGCCGTTATCAAGTGGCCACGCTTCTTCTTCGTGCTATTGTTGTTCTTGTTCTTGTTCTTGTTCTTGCTGTTGTTGTTGTTGCTTTATTTGTATTTTATTAAAACAAAAGTGTTTGTTTCAAATGTCATTTGCTGCATCTCAGCCACTTCACTGCTATTAAAGTGGCTTTTATATCTGCATTTTAAGAGTGTGACACTCTTTAGTTTCATCCCATCACCCTGACACTCTGTCTGTCAGTCTGTCCGCCTGTCCGTTAGCTGTTGTCCAATTGTATTGCTCGACAGCCATTTAACTGTGAAGCTTTAGAAGTTTCCTAGATTGCTATGGCTGCTTCTAGTTGGGAAATTGATGCAATTATCTTAGCCCTGCACATAATAAATTATGCTGATGGAATGAGACAGCGCTATCTCTCTCTCTCTCTCTCTCTCTCTCTCTCTCTCTATATATATATATATATATATATATATATATATATATATATATATCTTTCTCTCTCCATCTCTCGGTCTATCTCTCTGTCATTCCCTCTCTCTCTCAATCATTCATTTAATGAAGCATTTACTAAATCCGATTTGAAATAGATTCGTTTGAAAATTTTGATACTAGTTATCTTATTATATATTTAAGAGTCCTAATGTCATTTTTATACCTGTTCAAAATTGTATATTCTGGGTAATAAATTAAAATACATGCAACAGTTGGGTGCGTGGCTGAGCTTACTAAATATTTATTATTTATTTATCGTTAATCAATCAGTATCATCAAACAAATCGGTCTAGTCTAATACCTTATTTTACTCTTCTTTCTCGCAATTCTTGCTTTTCGCTTATAACTAAGATTTATGTTTTAATTCAGTGAGCTTTTGTTTTTGTTTTTCGCTGATAACTCAAATTTATATATGACTATGTAAATCTTTAAGTTATTTAATAAATATACAAACTATATATTTATATATACATCGGATATAAATAGATCTCTTTTTTTCCAGCTGAAGAGTAAACCAAAGAACTATGCCTAGTTGACTCTTCTCTTTGCAGCTTGTATTTTCAGCCTGCCCTGAGAATCTCTCCATGTTGATAATCAAATAGTATCAATTGTAGTATGGATTAAACAAAGTGCCAACTTACCCATTGTGGAGAGGGCGAGGATCAAAAGAACGGCATGCCAGATGAAACCGCTTCTAGCCTGGGCGGTCCATCCACTGTGGCGTCGCTGTCGCGACTGTCTAACTCCGTGTCCCATGATTGCGTCCATGGGTAGCTCTGTCATTTGGCTTGTAGTGGCTGACAGGCCGTTGGGCATTTGGCGCAGCAACATGATCGGGGTCGGGCCGTATCTTTCACTCGCAGACAGGCAACATTTGCCGCTCATTCAATAAACACTTCAACTTCACACGCTGAGCACAGAGACTGTTTACAGTTGGCGATTGGGGAATATGCGAATTATTAATGCCCGTTGAGGGAGCAAATGGCTTTCAATGTTCGGCGGGTTAGCTCCGTCCGTCCGTCAGCCACAGCGGCTGCCGCCACTCGAGTTGTTGGCCCCCAATAAGCGGCCAGATAATTTCAAAATTGTTATTTGGTTCTCGCGACTCTGACTCGAGCGTCGAGCGTTGGGCTGCACTGAAAAATTGCTTTTGATTTGCACTTTTCGGATTTTCACATTTTTTGCTTTTCGTTCGTTTTCGCTTTCGCTTTCGCTTTCAGTTTACAACTCAATTTCCGGCTTTTAATTGTTTTTCGTTTGTTTGGACGGCGCGCCGTCCATTTGGCCGCAGTCCCTCACTTTGCACTGATTATAATCCACGGAATTGAATTGAATTTAATGCGGCAACAATAATATTCGCTCTTGCGGTGGCTCTCCACTAATTGTCGGTGTGCATCCAGCTGTTGTTGCCGGAAGTGCGCTGCAAGTGCAAGAATAAACACTGTTGTTTAGCTATTGTTGTTGTTGATATTAAATGATATAGACATAAAACCAATGCGAGAGAACGACTGGCTGCACACACGCAATTTGCCGGTCTGAAGCGTGCCTAGGACAAGTTGACAAACGACTGAAAACTGTTTGTTGTCGGCTCCGCTCGCAGCGCACACAGCTCTGAAACACACCCCAAAAATAATTGCGTGACGTAGGCGGGCGGAGCGCAATCCCAAAATAAGAGCTCTGTAAATGTTGCCAGGCATGGCAACAATGCTGCTGAGCAGTGTTGCTAAGCATGTTGCCGAGCAACCCGAGAGGAGGAGAGCGCCTCTGGCTGTCGCTCGAGCAGCAGCGGCAGCAGCAGACAGGAAACAGCGCTAAGCAAACATGACAAGCGATCATAAATATTATGTTGCAACATCAAAAAAACAACAAATAAAAACAAAGAACAGAGAACAGAGAACAGAGAACAAAACAAAACAAAGCGGAATAAGCGGCTCAAAAATAATAAAAAGCATAAACGGGATTCGCTTGAATTTGCGCAATGGCAACAACAGCCGCAGCATGCGTCGCTTTAAGCACCAGCGAATTCGTTGTTTTTGTTTATAATAATGAGACTGTGCACAAGTGGCTCTGCCTGGCACTTGAACCCCAGCTGCTGCAAGGATAAGTGTGCGACGCCTCTCAGGCTCTCACACACACGCACACAGGCTGCCTCCCTCTCTGCGCACCGAGCGCTGTTTTAGCTGCCACTCAATGTAGCTGCTGCTGCTGCTGCTGCTGAAGTCGCTGCGGCAGTTTGTTTATTTAAGTTTCAATTACTCAGCTGCCCTCAGATTGACATGCATTCAAGCCAGAAATTTGCAGCCTTTGTTGCCTTTCGCTCAATGCACGCTTTTGTGCTTGCCACACACCAGAAAGCATAATCGCCGCCACACAAGTGCCTTTAATGTGCTCTCTGACTGGGGTGCTCGCTGAGCTGGCTGAGCTCGCTCTGCTACGGTCGCACATCATTAATAAAATGCCACTTTGGTGCACCTCGGTCCCTGCCACTGTTGTTGCCTCTGAAGTGCACTGACTTCAATTGGCAAAAACATTTTGCCGAGCATTCATAACGCTCATTAGCAAGCAGAGTTCAGCTGCTGCCACACCGCAGCGTCTTGGTGGCCACGTCAAATAGCCTTCTTTATGTGGCACACACACACACACACACACACACCTTGCACTCGTCGTGGCAATGAATGTGGCCAATGGCAATGGCACTGGCTGTAGCAGCTTATCGACTGCAGCAGTTGGTTCATTCAGCTTTTATGGTCGCCTGCACACCTTAATACACGGCATAAACAGATAAAAACGAAAACATAAATAGCATTATACATATTTATATACACCCAACACACACACACACGAACACACACCAATATGTACCATATATGGCAGAACATGCCCATGCACTTAGCTATTTTATTGGGCTACACGGAACCCCTTGACAAGCGCAACACGTGCGATTTGAGAATTTTATAAAAGTGTTTATTGGCCCGCTCAACTGTCGTTGTGCTCGCTGTTGTTATTATGTTATTATTTAGCCAGGAGACAGACATAAGAGAACGCCAGCCAGGGGCACCTCTACCCAGCTCTACCCCAGCTCTACCCCAGCTCTACCCCAGCTCTACCCCAGCTCTACCGTTCTCTCCGTGTGCACGTCATGGCGCTGACATTGACGACGCCTGCGACGCTGTGAACGACAAATTTTAGTGCTTCAATGAAAATTGAAACACATAAAAATGCGTGAAAAACACACACAATTAAGTGGAGGGAGTGGCATATGCCACAGGCAACCCCTCCTCGACTGCATGTATAATAATGTGTTGCCTGTTGGGATCTTTAATTACAACTTTGTTATATGTTTCCGCTTTCAAGGCCAAATTGTCCAAGCCCCTCTATATGGTTCCTGTGAGTTTGTTCATTGTGATCATAAATACTTTCATTAATGAAATGTGGCTAGAAATATGCTTAAGCTTCAAATCTAAGGAACTTTAATGTCATTTAATAATTATAATTATAATAATAATAAAAATCATAAATTAATAAATGTTAATAAATAAATACCATAATAATAATAATAATAATAATAATAATAATAATAATAATAATAATAAATAAATAAATAAAAGTTAACAAATATATATAATAATAATAATAATAATATTAATAGATAAATAAATAAAATAATAATAATAATAAATAAATATTCATAAATAAATAAAATAATAATAATAATAATAAATAATCAGATCATATAGAAATATTTATTTATTCTGAATGATTTTAAAGAACTGACAGTAAATGTAAAACTTTCGAATATAATTAAACCAAAATTGCAATAAATTGGTTTATGATTTTTTTTTAGGCCAAAAAGCATACTGATTAATATTTTTTTGAACAAAAATCGATTTTATTAGCATCAAAGTCAATATGAAATAAGAATCAATTAAACACAAAAGAATAAAAATAAAAAATAAACAAAAAGTAGATGAGAGATGCTTTGCTCTTAATTTTAAAGCAGACTTATCAAAACTTTTCAGAAAACCACATTCTAATACCTCATTATTAATTCAATGGCTTTCCATTATTTAATTATTATGAACGCATCATTAGCTAGCAGGAGCGTAAAATATTTATTTGCAAAGCTATAAATAGCAATACAAAATATTGCTAATACAATAATAAAACTCTTAACTAACACGTCTAGTTATTCTAGTTGTTATTAGATATTCATGATAATGATTTTTGAATAACATTGACAGATATTGGCTTTAGCTAAAAACAACATCCACACAGTGGCTCATGCTGAATGCCTTGCTCTCCACATTGAAGCCTTTTGGCAATACAATTTAGAATTTTTGTTTGGCTGCATTAACTTGAGTAGGCAGAAGTATGTATATGGCCACAGCCTTTACAATTACAAGCGCCCATCAGGAATGTCAGCTCTTCACATTGTTGCTTCATTAAAATACTGAATCGGAGACACATATGCCAGCACCTTGATACTTTATTGTGCCACACACACACAATCGGTAGCTGGAAACATGCAATGACAACGCCCCACAGAGAGCCACGTCGGCTGCTATCGAGCATACAGCGCCCATTGTCATACACAGAGATGCAAATTGTCTTTGACATGGGCAAGTACAAGATAATATTTCTCTCCTGCATGCACACAAACACACACTCGCACTCACACAGACCCGCACATACACACACACGCATACGCATTGCCGCCCTTCAAGGCTGCTGCTGACAATTTCCGGTTACATATCGGTCGGTCGGTCTGTCTGTCTGTCGCTCTGTTGGCCTATCGGTCGGCGTGTTTGCCTAGTTGCCTGTCAATTGTGTCATTCTCTAGTTGTATCAAAACTTCAGCTCTTTGTGACATTGTATGATGCTTTATTTTGCCTATACCAAAGGCAATTACACCTTGTTTTTACTCAACTCTATGCACACAAAGAAAGTATTGATTACCAACACCTAAATGTATATATTCTCTGAGACCTTTATGCAAAGTGACAAATATTGTTTTATGCATATCAGATTTTGGATTTAAGAAATTGTAAAACTAATCGAGCTGGAAGTTCTTTTGGATTGTTATAAACTATTCGACACAATTGCAAATTTAAATTTAATTTAAATTACATTTTTTTCCTCAAAATATATATTATATTATATTATAGATTTTTTGCCAGTAACATCTGCATTCAGGCAATTTTTATTTAAATATTCTGACAACTCTAAACTTATTTGGCAGTAACAACAATAGTTTTTCTAATTACATCTACAGATAAATTTATTCCAGGGTATTGCTTAGCCTGCCTGAGAACTTTCGCACTTGGAGTTCAGTTTTCTTACGCTCGGCTGCATATCAACAAATTTACATTGTTGCTTTGCCAAAATTGAAAAGTGTTTTTCGGTTCTTTCGATTCGCTCTGTGTGCTCTCTGGGCCCTTTTTGAAATGCACATATTAATGAGGCTGGCATCTTGTTGTTTATTCATTGGAATGTGTCCTACAATTTTGTAATTTGATTTGTTAGTTCGAGGCTAAGATGGCTTCTTGCCGCTACAAAACGCATTGTGTCCTCGATAGCAGATAATGAAACAAAGCCGTTGCAATAATTCCCGGCCCTTCCCTCCCTTAAGCTCCTAAGCCATTGTTCTTCACAAATGCCAAAACAATTCTTGCGATTTACTCGCAATGCTCTGACATGAAATCAACTGTAAATTCAAGCGGCTCTTTTGATTAGCGGCGAACAGTGTATGCACTAATTAATGTTCACTGCTGCTCCAGGGATATGTATCGCAAATGATAAATCATGCGGCAACCATAATACAGCTTTGTGCACGGCACACAGCCATTCACACAGACACAGCCTCACACACACTCAGATGCCGTGAGGCGGTGAGCAGGGGCAGGCAGGCAGCGCTCGCCTGCAGCAAGTGGTGAAATGCACAAATGTTTGCCTTGTTTCTGTAGTCGCACGCAGATCGTATAGCCAGTGTAAACAACACATCAAAAAAGGGAGAAAAAAGTCGGTTTGTTGTGTTTGCAGTGCATGAAACTATTTATTTTCGCTTATATAGGTAAATGCAGGGCGTGGGCTAATAATTGTATAAATATGTACAGAAGGACACATAAATTTCAATGTGCTCAACTTTCAATTATGAGCGGACTCCTGCTGCAATTGATCAAAAAAGAGCTGAACAAAAAGTTGCGCAATTTCAAATACATTTGACACATGTCAAAAACGAAATAAAAACTCTTTTTGAATTGAAACCGAGTTTAATTTTCTATCCACAATTTTAGTCTACATAAATCAACAATAGATTGTATTAAATTAATACTACAATACAAATAAATTAGATGTAAAATGAAAGGCAAATTCCGAAATATTTTCTCATCTAGGCATGCCGAGGCTTAGACTTTTCCTGCTATTCTGATTTCCTCTTTGTCTCGCATTGGCACTCAAATTCCAAAGAAGCACCACAAAAACGCCGTCAAATAACACGGGACCCGTTCGCGGCGAAAACAAGCGTGAAGGCAACCACTTCAAAACAAGAACAAGAACAAGAAAAAAAGAAATGGGAAAATAAAAAGAGTCTTAGAGAAATCCAAACAAATTTTTTGAATGTCTGCGCCGGAGATCTGCAGCTCGGCTGTGTTCTATATTTACTCTGGGCAGTGGCAGTGGGCGGGTGGTTGGTTTGATGGGTGTGTCGGCTGTCTAAATTTTGCGTCCGTAGCATAATAATCATTGACCTTTTATGGCTCCGGTACGCGCTTTTTAATAAATTGTTTACTTCCTAGCCTCGTGGACCGATGGCAAAATCAATGCCCCAATAAATTGCTGCAATAACCATTGAGAATATCGTCACAATTTGGGCAGTTTTTATGCTGTTTCTTTCAGCCTCTTCCTCTTCTTCTTGTCTGTTCTTTTTTTTTTTTTTTGGCAACGTCTGGCTTGGCGTTTGACAATTTTGGAGTGGCGAGTCCAAAGGAGAGATACAATTCAATTTCAGTGTTGGCAATTTAATTTCTTTTGTTGTCAGCGGCATAATCATAAAGAAAGTGCTGGCACGCCCCCATACTGTTGGCAAAGGCGGGCGGCCCCAGCGTTTGGCCAAGTGCTTTACAGCTACGATTGCTGCTGGCATTTTGTTGACAGCAGGACAATGGCAGAGCACGCTGGGGTATCCGGCGCACACAAAATTAAACAAACAATGACAAGACAAGAACCAAAGTGAGCCTCGCTGCGTAAGAAAACAACAGCAGAGCCGGCGTACAAAATATAACATGAAGCTGACCCCAAAAAGTGATTCATCAAAAGGCAGGGGCCGAACGGCTGGCGGCGGGCCGAGTTGCGCCGAGTTGGGGCGGGTGGTTGGGCAACGCAGGCGTGTCAGCAGCTGCGTTAGCGGAAGTGTAAGACACAGCAAGCGCTGCTGCAACAATGTGTATGCCACATCATAACAATAACCGACGCAGCGTGCAGGGCTTCAAGTAATATCAGAGCAAATTTACCCAGTTGGGGCAAGCAGAGGGAAAGAAAGAAAAACAACAGCCACAGCAAGCAAGCGTGACAAGGCTGAAAGCGGGACAAGGTCATAGCTTGTTGACCAAAAATTCAGTACCTACAAATAAGTGTCGTGATCCCTGGCCTGGCCTGGCCGGCTTCCCACTGACCCACTGCCCCTGGTAGCCAGGCATATCAACTGCTTCTCAACACGTTCTAGTTCTCGTTCACTTCAGGCAAACAATGCAGCCCAGTCTGTCAGTCAGTCAGCCTAACAGTTGGTTTGGACTATGAGAGTCTCACGGCAGACTGCACAAAACTGAACTTGATTTTTGGCCACAGGTTTTGCAGTTGCAGGAGCCGAAATTGGAATCGCCATAGAGCCAGAGTGACAGAGTGAATGCTGAAAATGTATAGCTCTTTGTGTAGCTTTGGGCAGAGGGCGTGGCAGGCGGCTAAAACAATTGTTGTCGTTTGTTACACTTCTCTGCACTGAGGCTTGACCCAATAAGCAACGAACTACGGCCGTCTGCAAATTGCAGCATGCGGTCGACCAGAAGGTGGAAGAGCAGAGCAGGTGCAGAAGTAGCGTAAAACAAGCCACCTCATGCACAACAAAACAGCAATCATGCGGCACCACGCCAGGAAGCAGCCGCACAATCAGTGAGGCAAAGAGAAACGAAATCATACACGGCATGTGAATGTCCTAGCCGACTAGCAGATATCCTTTACTTTCCTCCTCTTCATTTTCCTACATTCAGCAATTGAAAAGTGAACTAAGTAATATGATTAGCCCAAAACTCACTTTACATTAGAAAAATAACATATATATAAATAGCTATTCCTGTTACCTTTACCTTTATACTTTACTTAACTATTTGCTGTTTGCTTAGGGTAAGAAATAAATAAATATACACAAAACCGAAAGAAGGTTGCCCCTTCAGAACCTTCTTTTCAGAGCACTGTCGAAATGAATCTCTGAAAATGTATGCAGCTTATAAATTATTTAAACGTATATAACTGTAAAACTTATGCAAATAATTTCACACCTTTTTTCTTTGGCTGCAACTTTGTTTACAGTTGCAAATTGGCAGCCATGTTTTCACAAGTAGCCCAAGATGTGCACTTTGATAAAAGTTATGCAAAGCAACTGTCATTGAAGTGAAACAAAATGTGAGTCGCTTCAAAGCACATTTAATAATATTCAAGTATTGATAGTCTACAGGTGCAACTTGGCGACAAAGTGGTTTCAATAAGAATCGCAGAGACAAAGAGTGCACGAACGCGCTGTACTTCACCTTTACCTTTATAGGTAAGTACCCGGATAGTTTATAAATAGAGAAATGTTTCATTACAAACAGAGCTACTAACGTGAGCTAATAGCGCTCACATAGGCGTGCCTGACTGTTCAATCGACTCTTCTGATTATGCTACTTTAAAGCACTATTGGGAAAGCATTTGATATATTTATAAATACCTGAATAAAAGCAAAATAACTTCAAATATAGAATTCTTAAGGACTATATGAGCATAGATTTGTTATATTTGCATTCAGATATATAATGGAATCAGCTTATAACGACTGTGCTTATAGCGTTCGTACGGTTCCCGACAAAAATTTTAGTTCCCAGACAAACTTATATGGTTAAAGCGTCTTCCGGGTATGACGACGGTCCCTTGAGCGACTCTACTGTATATTAATAATATTGAGCTCTCTCTCTCTCTCTGTCTTTCTCTTACACTCTCTCTCGCTCCCTCTCTCTCTCGTCCTCTCTCCCTCTCTCTCACTCTCACTCTCTCTCTCTCTCAATTTATATACA
This sequence comes from Drosophila mayaguana, assembly GCA_037075325.1. Classification (NCBI taxonomy): domain Eukaryota; kingdom Metazoa; phylum Arthropoda; class Insecta; order Diptera; family Drosophilidae; genus Drosophila; species Drosophila mayaguana. The sequence goes on along the minus strand of JBAMCG010000037.1, from coordinate 6,231,843 downwards.
ATACCATTGCCCAAAGTGTTTACACAATTGTATTTAGTAGTTGTCTAACTGCGAAGACTTCTGGAATTATAAAGCATTGCAATACTTTGATTTAAATAAAAAACTTTACGAGTCGAGGACTTAAATACTTATGGACCATATCGCCGAGACTTGCTTAATGACCAGAAAGCCGCAAATCACATGCCGCCGAAGCTTTATGAAAATGCCCATACAACAATGACTCCATTAGCATCGTTGGCGTTGTCGAATCCAAAAACCCAAGGCAAAGCAGAAAGCCAAAAGCTTCCGTTGGGCGGATGTTATGCTTCCTGGAAATTGTCGGAAATGGCGTTTTGAAGATGAAAAATTTTGCTGGCTACGCTGCGAACTCGCGTAGTGTTGACAATGCCTACATTTATGTTATTATGTTGATGGCAGACAGATGCCATGCCACCCCAGGCCCACGCCCATGCCCACGCCCAGGCCCAGCCCAGCTGTTGTTTGTGCAATTTTAAGCTCAGGTAGCAGGTGGCGACAATAACCGGAGTGCGGACGGAGAGGACACGAACAGCAACTAGATCTGCAGGAGCAATGAGCAAGTAGCAAAACAAAATCAGAGACGTCTTTAAGCCAAGCGGAAATTGTTACACTGATGCGTAAGCGGCTTTAAGAGAGGCCTAATGCAATCACTGTCAATGGCACTGGCAATGCATTTGAAGTTAAGTTAAAGGGCCAAAACACTTACTTAATGGAAATTACTTGAGAGTCGTACTCGACAAGCCACTCGTACACGGCCAACGGATAGGCACGAACAAGAGCTGAGCAATCACGTACCAAGGGGAAGCTGCTCAAACCGGGCCGAGCCAACGTCAGGCTGGGGCCATGATGAAGGCAATGGAGCCACTTCAGTGTGTCATGTCCGCTCGATTTTTGCTAAAATCATTTAACGGCAATGTGCTAGAAATGTGAGACACTCTCCAATACATGCAAACAGCAGAAGAGGCAGACCGAGTGAGTGTGCAAGAGAGAGAGAGAGAGAGAGAGAGAGAGAGAGACAGCAGCACATGCGAAATTCAGTCAATTGATTGAGTCGGCGCCGGGACACAGAGCTGTTTAAATTTTTACTTGCTCGTTGTCAGCAGCAATGTCACATGGCACGTAATATGTACGTGTGACTCTTGCTGCATGTATGTATGTATTGGCAAATGCGAATGTGTGAGTCTGTGTGCGTGTGTGTTTGGCAATTTGAAAATTGTTGTGTTCAATCAGAATCATTCTGCGAACGCCCAGGCAAACATGGCCAGAGCATCAGGGACAGCAACAGCAAAATCAAATCATCGTCATCATCATCATCATCATCTTGATCATCATCGGCAATGCCAGCTCGTCTTCAAGTGCTTGAATTCAACTTCTCCTTCTGTTTGCCAAGGTGTGTGCTTGAGTGCGACAGGAAGTATAAATAATCGCCGGCTATGTTTATGTTAAGCGTCGCTCAGGTCTGTATATCCCGTTGCCCTTTTCAGAACTTGCCAGGACATGGGTCCTTGTGTAAGCTCTTTAAGTAAATGAGTGCTATGTCTACTCTATGATTGAATCGCGCATGGAAATCAGTTAATCGAGCGACTCACTTAAGTAGAAAAGTTTCGTATGTGCTCAAACTAACTTTTAGTTGAGGTTCCACTGTAATTGCTGGCACAACTAGCATAGGCGCCACACACACGCACACACATACTCGCAAACGTGTTTGTGTGTAACCCAGTGACCTTAAAATGCAAAATAAGAAAACAAAATACCGAAATGCACAACAAAAGGGCAAAAACTTTACGCATAAATAAAAGAGGCGACGGCGGCAACATCTCCTTGCCCCAGGTCAAAGACAATAATAATAAAAAACCGCTCAAAGATGCTGCCGACAGCAAAAGCAAAAAAATACAACGAACAGCAAAACAAAAGAAGTCGCAAAACAAAATTTAAAGTCTTTTTCCTCAGCTTGCTATTTTTTATTTGTATTTTTCGCCAATTTTCTTTCATGTTGCGTGGAGTTGAGTGAGTTAGCGTTGGCATTTGTCAGTTGCTGCCTGTCAGCGTGTACTTCCTCCACTTACTGAATGTATATGAAAGACTGATATATATCTTTTTATATAATATATAATCGCATATATATAGAAGTCATGCCAGAGGATGTTCAGGCCACAGCTTGCCGCAACTTTTAATAAACTTGCCAACTATTTTGTCTCTTTTTTCTAATACCCTATAATTTCACAGGAGTCGAGTGGGAGAATAGAAATTCAAAAGCCTTGCACCTACTATAATGAGATGTATTTGCAGAAACTAGAGAAGAGTGTGAGAAGTCTCTATCATAATAGACTATCTCAATGTAAATAAAAAAATAATAATAATAAAAAACAAAAAAAAATAAAAAGCCCGTATTACACTCTTCAGTATTAAATTCTAGCTGAAGATCTGGGCTCACTCGAGGCCTAACATTATCATAATATTTATATTTTATATCTAACCCAGCATATGCTGAGTATCTATCCGTTAAGCATCCCCAACTATTATTTGTTTCTGTTTAATATTTTTATTTCTTTTTATTTTTGTTTTTATTTATTTTGTTTTTTCTTATTTCACAAGTGCTGTGAAGGTTGCCAATAAAGTTACGATGCAAAAAGAGTGGCCATAAGAAAACATCGAGATGGAGTGAAACTTTTACAGCCAGTCGCAAATAGAAGCTGTTCAGAGAGCGTATTGTTTTGCAAAGTACTTGGCCAAGACCAGTTGGCCAACTGTCCGAAGTTTTGGGCGACAAATTTTTGAGGAGTTTTATGCATTGGTCGAGTTGAGTTTTACGAGCCCACCAATTGATGCAAATTTGATGGCCACTTAAGCAGGCAGCATCTCTTAAAATCAGCGTAACATCTTTGACTGCTCCGAGGCAATAATATTTGTTGCCACAGCAGAGAATGCTAATTAGCGAAGCAACTGGCGACCGCATGTTGGGGCAATAACTGTATCATGACTTTGTCTGCCGCAACTATAATATTAGCTCAATTCTGCGCGAATGCCGACGATGTTTTATAGTCATCCGGCTATGTGTGTGTTTGCCTGTGTGTGTGTGTGTGTGTGTGTACTTAGTAATTGCTGCAGCATTAGCGTTGCTGTGGGCTCCAACCAAAAGTTTCAACTAGGCCGCCTGCCATTGAAATTATGCTGAAAACAACATAACCAGCTACACTCACACACACACATCAGTGCACACAGAGAGCGAGCGTGTTGTTCAGTTAGAACTACACTTAGCTGTAACTTGTAGCAGTGTAGCGTTAGTCCCAACTCCTCTCCCATACGTAGCCTGGAGCCGCCCTGCCCCGCAGTCGCCTTACCGCAGCCGCTCTGAAGAGCATCTGTGCTTTGGCGCTTTGCGAGCTTGTTGCATACACTTTGGCGCACTAATTAAAGAAAATTTGCTTAACAAACAAACAGGCAACAGCAACAGCAGCAGCAGCAGAACGAGAACGTGAACGTGAGTGAAACAGAGTAGGGCGGTGAGCGGGGGGTAAAATAGATAGCAATAGTTGAAGCAACTTTGCAATTTGTTTATTTACATTTACCTTGCAAGAATTTGCATAAATTGCATTGCAAACAATTTAAGAAAGGACTTCAAGCGCTTTGCCATGCAGTGCAACGACCTGAGCTAGCAAAATATTTGTGCAGATGATTTAAATTGAGTGCAATTTAAAAGAAAATTATATTTAAGTACGCTACGGCATGTGCAACCAATTATCTATGCACACTTCACTTCATTTGCATTCGCATTTCCATTTGCATTTGCATTTCCATTTTTCTCATCGCACATTTAATATCAAACGTAAATTTCATTTTTGTGTCCACCAACTTTCCTAAAGCGCCAACTCATAATTATATATGAAACGTATATTGAAAAGTTTCACTTTAAGCGAAAAATGTTAATTAATTTTTTGGCAAATGTTTAACTACACAACACAAAGTTGGAGTGCAGCAAAGCAGATTAAATGCGTTTTTATGAGCTGCAACCCAATGCCGATTATATTCAATAATAATGATTTTTTGCTGGTTGTATTACTTGCAAAATGCTTTAATGCCACATTAAGAGCTGAGGTCAAAGCGCGCAGAATGAAAACCTAACAAAAAATATCAAAAAATATAACAACATAAAATGCGGTTCTCCTGCAAATAATTCACTTTCATTACATTAAAAGTAAGTTGAAAGTGAACAAAAATAAAGCCGCATAGCCGCGACTTAATGAGCGCCCAGAACGTGGCCATGCCACGCCCTCACGGCTCACGCTTCACACCCCAGCCCCAACCCAGCCACCCACGCCCCGCTCATTAAAAGTAACCAAGCTGGCGGGACCAGAAACCAAAACACAACAACAAAACGGCGACCGCAACACATGAAAAGCGGGCAAAAAGGCAACGCTCCGGATGCCTCAGCCCACGTCAGAGCCATCAACGCTAATGACAAAAGCGCGCAAAGTTTGCATTTGGCTGCGGCAGGACAAACGGGACGAGCCCTGGCTCCAAAGGCTGGCACTAAACATCACCACGGGGTGTGTCCAGCAGCTGGCAGCGAGCACAAAAATCACAAAAGAGCATAAAATTAGCGAACGATGCCGTCTCAGCTCCTCTAGCTGTCTGACCACACTCTGTCCCGCTCTCTCACTCCCCCTCTCTCCCTCTCTCACACACAGTCGACTTTGTGTCGTTACTTTATTTTAAATTTGTTCCACAAAGGCTACACGGCAGTAGGGCGGGCAGGAGACACGCAGCCAGCTAGAGCCCTCCCATGATGAATTCATGCCCATCATTTTGCTTGTAACAAAACTTGTGATTGTTGTTGTGGTTGTTGCTGGCTGCGGACATGGCTAGAACAGGGGGCTTCTGCTTGCTGCTTGCCAGTTGCCAGTTGCCAGTTTCTGTCCTGATTTTTCACTGGCGTCGTCATCGTCGTCCCCGTTGTCGTTGTCGTTGCTATTATGGTTTTCGTCGCACTTACACAAGCTGGTCATTAGCTGCGCCTGGCAGCAAATTATTTGGCAGGGCGCGGCAGCAGCACCAGCAGCAGTAACCATATTGTTGCTGTGGCTTTCGCCATGAAGCCGCTTCTATGGCCGCCACTGATGTTGTTCTCCTTGTAGGCGGTTATGATAAACATCAGTGGACGGCACTGCTGCACCAGCAAATACTAACGAAAATAAGAGCAGCAACAACAACAGCAGCAGCAGCAACAACAACAACAAGGACGGCAACAACAATGAGGCCTTCTTGGTCATTGGAGCACAAATTTTCGCGTGCGTTGCGCCATAAGTTTAATTTTTCAGTTGGGCATTGCCTTGTCGTGTTTTATTTTGTTGCTGCTCCTGCTGGAGTAGGATTTCATTGAGCGTGTTGCTGAAATTTTGATGTCAAGTACTTAAAACTGGCGTTGTTGTTACTGTTGTTGTTGTACTTGTTGTCGAAATCATAAGGGAGCCACAACGCATTGTAAAGGAGACTGTATACATGTATATATATATATATATATATATATATATATATATATATATATATATATATATATATATATATATATATATATATATTAGATGTTGAGCAATTTTTTCCATGCTTCATGGTAAAAAATTAACGCAATTTGTATGTCTCAGAATGTTTGGGCTGGGCTCTCTGAGTGGGCGGCAAATTGGCCTTCGTAACCTAATGAAAATTATATAAATTATATTGTTGTGGCAGGGCGGCAAGTTAATGTGGGATATTTAATTAAAAAGATTGAAGTAAACAAGAGTTTTGATTATGCAAACGCAATTAGGGCGGGAATACTAATAAAGGCTGATTTGAAAGGCATTTTCTAAGAGATAAAACACAATTCGTAAAAATATATATATATATACATATACATATATATTTATATTATATAATTTATTACGGCTGATGCCAGTTCAGCATTGGAATCGCAATCAAAAGTCTTTAATACGTTATTTCCTTGAATTTACTGTGTAGTGAGAGTATCATAAAACATGTCCTCGGTCGCCCAACGATTTGTCTTCATATTTTTCCAGACTCTGCCAAATACACAGCGCTTATCTCCGCACTTCTGGCGTCCAGTTCGAGCGTATTAGTTATAAATAACGCACATAAAATGGATAAATAAAATCTATTAGCATTCGGATGATTTATTAACATGCACTTATGGCACTTATAGCTGTTCGCCACGCGGACTTTATGCGCTGCAATTTCAATTGGATGGGCAGTGAGTCAGATTACGTATACGCAATGTAGACGCTTAGAGGACGAGTATTAAATTATTGGACGGCAGCATTGATTGCATTCCTTCTTCTTCTCTTGTTTTTTTTTTTTTTTTTTTTTTTTTTTTGCCTTAATAAAAATGTAAATTTGTCTTTTTCTTTTTATTGTTTCAAGATTTATTATTCGACATTTTTGGTGTGTGTCCCAAAAGCAAAACTGCTGATCTGCAGGGATTATTTCGGTGCAGAGAGGCTGCCACCTAGCAAATAGCTGCTACGGTTCTTACGTCGCATAAATTTGCTGTACACACACATACATAAATCTGCTTGTGTATGTGTGTATAGCTGTATATTTGTATATATAGGTAAGCGAATCGATGGTATTTTATGTCGCGCTCGACTGCCACGTGGAAGCGCTTTTATGTTTCTGTTTCAAATTTATTATCGTTGCTAACTGTTTTTATGATTCTATTTGATGATTGTTTTGGTTTGCAGGCTTAGCTTCTGGCTCGCCACCCACTTTAAAGGCGCAGCATGTCAAAAGCATAAATAAAACCGATCTGTCTGTGACTGGCTTCAGCTTTTAAGCATTGTGTTTGCCCCAGGATTATCGCCTTAAAGCGCCGCTGAAAAATACATCCAACTCTGGGCATATTTAAAGCAACAAGCATTCAGCATCGAGTTGGCCACAGCGGCACGTACTAATAAAAGCCAACGAACCTCTGGCTCAATCAATGCCACAGCCCGTCTATCAGCCGTAAACAAGCCCAACAGGGCGCCAAATTGACGGATGTACGGGAAGAGCGTCAATTTTCATTCCTACTTGGGCATGCTGAAAATGTGTGCTGAAAGTTGCGTGAAAGCATGATTTAATGAATTTCCGGCAATAAAATAATTTAATTTTGGCCTAGTCAAGCAGCAGTCAGCAGACAGCGCTCTCAGGACGAGCCCGCCTAATGCTGGCTCATCATTAAAACGTCAAGAGACCAAAAAAAGAGCACAAATCTCCGCATAATTTAATAACGTCATGTTGAGCCTGGAGGGGGGCCACGATGGCAACTCTCGCTAGGTATCCGAAGTGTTTGCGTGTCGCATAATAAAATGTCAGCCCGGCACTTGCCCTGGCTCTCAGTTGGCTCAGATTTTGACTAGCAATACGTTCGAGACAGCTAATCTATGCGATGTGCGCCAACTAAGCCGCCAGCTGAATATTTCAACATTAACTCTGTTAAAATCAACATTATGAATTTTAATTCTGCGCCTGCGACATAAGCCGTTTCCCACTCGCGCCGCAGACGTGCCAAACTGCCGAATGGAAGGCAAAGCCCCAGCCAGCAGCTGCTGCACACATTAAACTACCAATAAGTCAGCGTGGAGCAGCAGCGTGCTCGAATATTGTTCGAAAAAACAATGCCTCAGATTTCCAGTTGAAATGCTCAAGTGGCTGCTGGTGGGGCGCACTCTAAATTGCTTGAGCAGGTCTCGCCAATCGCCTTACAAGTGCAATGTCAATTTGTGCACAAAGGATGATAAGGATTTATGTCAAACGCTAGCAGTGTTTGAGCTTTCTGACATTTGCCAATATTTTTACAGTTGACTGCTCTTGGCGCGACTGCAATCGCAATCGCAGCAGCGCGCCTCACCGCCTCCTCATCCAGCTAGATCGGGTAGTTCGCCTTCACTGCTCAGCTCTCTAACGCTAAAAGGCTATTTGGCTCTTACATACTTAATAATAATATGCTCTAAAACTTGGCAACTTTTTCAATTGATTCAACTTTTCACTTTGCCAACTGATGGCTGCTTGACTTATTAATTTCCCGTATTAACAACAATTTACAAGCGCCGCTCATTAAAGTTGCATCAACTTTTCTGAGTGAAAGCTATTAGCAAGTAATTTGTTGAAAGTCCAAAACTCCCTTCAAAATGAGAGCGCCACTCGCCCTCGTGAAAGTTTCCAAAATTACAACAAAAAAAAAGAAAAGAAACAAATATTTATATATATATATATATATATAAGTGTATTGAAGCAGCGTTTGCTAGCAAATAAAATTGTATATAGATTCGGACATTCAAAATGTTCTTTGAGCACAGATAAAATGAAACAAATGAAATTACAGCAGCAGCTCACATTTCGAGTATATCTGCTCCTATATAATATGCTATGCACTTTGCTGTTCACTTGGCTTCAATGAAATATGAAAAATATTATATATATCATGAACTGATATTTCTTCTATTTTCAACTATAATAAAACAAACTAATTATTTATAATCATACAGCAAATCTTTTTTTTATAAACTCGTTATCCTTAACTACTCCGAAGAGTGCACAATTACAGGGTATTCAAATAACATACACAAAAAAACAGCTGAACTTTCGTGGAGCACTGGGAAAGTGCTCTTTGATGCTTAACAAGTTTTTCAGTGATTGTTTTTATTATTTGTTCAATTTTGTTATTTTTGTATTTTTGCTTGCTCTTGGGCAGCCCACAACAACGCTTAGACCTAAGTAGGTACAGCAAACACACACACTCACATGCACACAGTGTGTCATGAGGGACACTGGCAGAGCCGAGGTAATCAGGCTGCGGTGCTTGATGTGGGCAGCCAACGGGTGGCTCCGGCTACGAAGGCAACCTCAACTTTGATAGGAATCATGCTGAGTTGTGAAACGTAAAATTGAATTTACTTTGTTGAACGACGCTCACCCTTTCTCTCGCCCCTCCAACATCAACAACTGACCCGACTCTTGTGGCACTTCCACTTTTTTTAGCGCATTTTTTGGAGTCAGCAGTTGGCAGTCGGCAGTCAGCAGTCGGCTGTATGAGTGGTGCGAGGTGGAGCAGTAACTTACTGGTTGGTCGCAGTCATAAATCATTAGGCATTTGGCATATGCAAACGGCTGGACGAGCCGCCAGACATCAACTTCGTGGCCATCGCTGTTATCGCTAATCCCAGCATTAAATTTGGCTTTAACTTTCATTACACTGTGATATCATACCAATTTGTGGCCAAGCCTAAATGTGCTGCCGAAATTGAGCTGTAATCGCCCACTATGCCACACAGCTCCACAGCTCCATTGCCCCACTGCTCCACTGCCCCACTGGCGCATTCCCCCGCTGTCCACTTCAGGGACAACGCCGTTTGCCTGCCACCACAACAAAGTGAGATTTGCTGTTCATGTACATTCATTGGTTTTGCTGCAAAGTTAATGATTTTGTTTTGGTGGCAAATTCATTGAAATTTATAACCCATGTTCAGCATGAGGCTTGCGTGTGTGTGCGCCTGAGCATTATCGTAAGCAGCTTAAAGTAGCCATCAACTCGTAAGTAATATTAAATTAAGTTGCTTTGTTTCTGGCATTGTCTGCTGCCAGTGGCACTGTGGCGTCTCCTGTTCGTGCTGCCTGTGGCATGGTCAGGTCTGTTTCCGGCCTTCCATTCGTGTTTATTTCAATGTAATTAATTTCTTCGGAGCTCGGGCAACTAGTTGTCAGGCCAGTTGAGCTTAACCAAAGCTTGTGGTATACAATTCCAGCAGGCGAACCAAAAATGTGCAAATGATAGCAAAATTAGGCGGACGAGAGTCAAGAATGTATGCTAATTAAGCAGCCCAAGTCAGGCTCAACAATAGCTGTATTGAATGTCTGCACAACTCAAATTCTGCAAGTGAATAGTATTAAATTAATCAGGAATTCTATTAATTTCCATGGCAATGCGCGTCCGTTACTTAAGTCTTCATTAAAAAAGATTTATGCATGGATATTAGAGATAATTTGATGATTGGAAATTATTGAAAATTTGCAAACTATTTCTCATTGCCATGCTTATATAATTGAATGGAAATAACAATGAAATTAATTTCAATGAGAGGCAGTTTAATAAGAAATGAGCTTAGGACTTGCGGAATATTTCAAGAACAAATTTCCACATATAAATTAATGTGAAATGTTGTTAAAATATTATTTTCAAAAAGTATTTCAAAGTATGCAGCATATTATAAATTAAAACTAGAATTCTGTATTATAGAGTTTAATTTGCAATTCAAATTAGCTAGGATATTTAATGGAACATTTTTGTAGTTTAATAAAAATGTAGCTCAGGCAAATGCAAGGGAAAACAAGAATAAAATGGAAAAGTTTCTAGTGTAACTAAATTATTCATAATATATAAATAATATAAATAAAATAATATAAACTAAATTATTCATATAATAAACAAATGTGATATATGTTTTTCTATTTTTATTTATTTATTTTATTATTAAATAAATTTTATATTATATATTTTATATTATATATTTTGTGTTATTTTTTGTCTGGAATTAATTAATTTTTCATAATTTTGTGTTTTTTTTCCTTTTTTTGTTTTTATACAACCATATATTTTTATTTATTATATATTTAACGAATGAATTTTTCTTTTTTTTTCTATTATTTCTTAGCTAATATTTCACTGTTTTAGTTAATATCTAATATTTTGTTATCTTTTCATCATAAATATTTATAGGTGTACTGAAAATTTTGATTTGATATTTGATTTTGGTTTTGAATTTCTTGAACTAGCGCCAATTCGCCATTAAAGAAAGAAAAGCTAGTGTTTTAGTTTCCGAGTCCATCAGTCAGTCAATAAATGATATATAACGATAGAAATTCATTTGAGGATCTCAGCCAATACGTATAACCACTTTATGCCAACTATAAACCAAGTAATCTCGCGCATAATTAATGCTATTCACTTCAGTTCTCAATTCTGCAGAACTTGAAATGAAACTTAAGCGATTTGTTACACTCACACGAACTAAGCCCAAAGCCGAATGAGACACATGAGGCACGAGCGTGGAGGCCAAAGGCAAGGGTTGGCGCGGGGTGGGGGTGAATGGTGGCTGGTGAGTGGTGAGTGGAGTGGGCTAATGTTGGCTGGTTGGCGTGGTACGTGATCCACGCTAAAAGTTGTGCAAATAAATAGCAGTGAAATTTTATAGCACACTTGATAATTTGCGCAATAATTCAGCAGAGCTAATCACCACATAAATAATCTTAAGGACAGCGCCACCACACAGCAGAAGCTACAAATATCAATGCACAAGTGAATGAGAATATATATACATATGCTATATGCATGTATGTATGTGCAGTGAGTAAATAACACCATGCAGTTGAGAAAAACAAATACAGGGACAACGAGTTGAAGCTGGAATGGAAATGAAAATGGAATTGGAACTAAGATAGCTATTAGAACTGTTGTTTGTTATTGGAGAGAACAAGACAGATAGAGTGGGACTGAGAGAGAGAGAGAGAGTGACGTAGACAGCGAGGACTTAGCTGCTAAACAAATAAAAGCGAACAGCACCAAAACTCATGAAATTGAGAACTCGGTCGAATGGAACGTGAGCAAAATTTTAGCTAACGAATGTTGACTTTCGCAAAGCACTAAAATCAAATAAAAACAACACCAACAGCCAGAGCAACGGGAATAGCAATAGCAAAGTCATGGCAACGGCAACGGCGATGGCAACAGCAACAGCTGTAAACAACAACAGCGCAAGACAGATCAAACAAAATCAACAATCATTCTGCAAAAGTTGGCAAATTGATGATGCCAAATGGACACGAAACGGCCAACAGACAACAGACAGCGGCCAACGGACAACGGCCAAGTTTCGACTTGGACTGCTGAAACTATTTCGGCCATAATAAAAATTAATAAAAATTGTTGTGCTTTCAGCCGTATACTTGTAGCGCTTTAGCTTTTAGCATTTACGCCAAGTAAACAAACAAATAAACTAACAAGGCGATGGCTAAGCAACTTACCAGCCAGCCCAGCCAACAAGCGAGCAAGCAAACAAACAAACAAACAACAAACCAATAAAATCAACTCGCCAGCTGGCGCACAGTCAGTTAGTCACAAACAAACTGGAATTGCGTATACGACGCGTAGACCGGCTGTAGCATGGCCCACAACACAAAATATATAATTTAATGCGTGAGCTGTGTGTGCGAAATGTTTAAATTGCCGCAAGAGGCCATAATTTATGCCACTTTATAGTGCACAAAACTTAAAGCGAATGAATTTACCAGCTGCTTGAAGACTCGAGAACTCCGTGGCAACTGTCTTTCCAGCACATAAGTTGTTTTCGCTAGATAATAATCTCAAGTTTTTATTTTTATTTTCTTTTATTCTGATTCATTTTATTTATTTCACTTTATTTATTTGCTCATTCACGTGTTCAGTTAGTAGCACTTTAACAATTGAATGTTATGCACTTGCTATATCTGAGTACACTTTATGTTTGATTTTGTTATGGAGTCTGCGACAACGTACTGGAGGCTGCTCAGTTTTGAGAAAATAGAGTTCAGCGTTTCTGCCACTTTCACTGCCAAACCGACCGTTAAATTCAACGTTCGCCACGCATCTACCAACTGATTTGCGTGCTACGCGTCAGATAGGCGAGGAGGCTGCACGCATTCAGATGGGCTCGTGCTTCGCCAGGCCCGAAGCCGCATTCGGCTCGCCTGCCGCACGCTCGTCCGCAGCTGAACAACGAATTTGCGATACGAAGTGTGCAAGTCGTGTCCTACTAAGAGCAGAAGAGCACATTTCGAAAACTTGCAATTCGAACTGCGGCGCCAAAGAGAGCGGCGAGTAGCACAGTTACAGTCAGCAGGAGACAGTCGCCCTCTGCCTTCTGCCTTCTGCTGATAAGACCAATACCAGTATATTATTATCAAATAGCAGGTCGCATAACAGCACATTCAGTACTGCGCAAGCGTATTGCCAAGTCTGTGCAATCCAGACAAATACTGGGCACAGCTCGGCGCCCACTATTTGCCTTCTGAAGTCCCTATCAGCGGCTGACTGTGCGACAGTTCGAATACTAGTGCACATTTATTAACAGCATTTCATAATTAATATATTTTTAAGTATATTTATATATTAAATTTGTATTAGATATATATAAAAATATTATTTACTTCTTTTTTTTTTTGTGTCTAATACAACATAAAAATATACAAAACTTATACGAATAATTATAATTAAATTACACGCATTTTATTTGACCAAAATGCTTATGGCTTCTACTGTTTATGTCTAATCAAAGTATTAGAAATTAGAAATTCTAGGAAGTGCAGTAACTAAGAGTTAAATATTACGTTGTTTAATAGTTTGAGAATTTATTAGCTTCAGCAAATTAAGCGCGAATTCTGCTTGACTATTGATAGTTAAGGAATTAAAATTCAGTTTGGTTCATATAGAGTCCAGAATATGTTAAGCATTCATAAATATACATTAAATAATCATTTTTTATATGAAATTGGAGCATTAGTCTTGGGAGTTTTAATAAATTAAATCTAAAATAATAATAATATAAATAAATATTTAAAATAATAGTTAATAGTTAAGCTATGGCCAAGCCGAGAATTGGTTCTATCTAAATACATTAAATATTATCAATATGCAAACTTTCCGAGTAACTTATGATCCAGGGCATATATCTTGATATATCTTGTCATATCTTGTCAATCTGCCACAAGTTTAATTTTGGGCACCTTTTGCACAACCTCAAAATATTTATGGTCAAGTACTCGGATCAATTACCTTAAATACCTTCGCATCGATTATCCACAACTGAAGTCAAGTGTCAAGCAAATTGCCCAATGCCTCAGAATATAATATTACATAGTTTCGCACAGCCTCCGCAGGAGGCGAGAGCCACAGATCTGCCAAATAAAAATGAGTTGGCGAAATTCGCTGGCTATTTATATATGTATATAAAACTGTATTTATGTATATAATGAGCTGCAAATGGAAGCCAAAAGCCACAACAAATTGCCACAGAGCCAAAGCAGTTGTTCATGCGGATTTTGATTTAAGGTTTTGCGGCGCTGCACTTATCGCGCAATTGATATTGATATAGAGCTCGGTAAACACACACAGAAGCACACGCAGGAGCACAAGCACACAAGCAGCGAAAAGTTTTCTTCTTTTTTTTTTTTTGGTGGGGAAGGGGCAGGCGGCTATCCTCCGGTATATATGACCAAGCCATATGCGGCATCCCAATGAGATAAAAAGTTGTTTACAATATAGAATCGATACGTATATATAATATATTATATTATATATATATATGAGCATATATATATATGCTGTATATATTTATAGAGTATGTGTGTGTTCGTATATCATGGCAAAGTGCACATCATGATTTTATTAAATGGACTCTGATGTATTTATTGTCCGGCAGCAACGTGACTTGTGAATTGATTTCATTAAACGTAAAAAGTTAACAAAGCTTCGACGTTGCTTCAGCAACATTTTTGGCAGAGACTCGCTATATATCGCCATATAGATAAATATTTTTGTATGGCACTGTCCACACAGCGTGTGTGTGTGGGTGGGTGGGGGTGTGTGAGTCTGTGTATATTGGCTTAAGGACATCTATCGTTAGCAGGAGCAGCAGCAGCGGCAACAGCAAAGAGCAGCATCAATGACCAATCGCAACAGCAGCGCGCATCAAGCATGGAATATCAATGTGGTCAAGTGTGGTCTAACTGACCAACTGACTAACTGGCTGAGCGAACTGACTGACCAGGCGGACTGGCAGACGGGCGGACAGGCAGACTGGCAGACAGGCAGACAGAATCTGGCTTTGGGGCATTTTGCTGGCCACAAATCGGCAAATTGTGTCTGTGTTGCGCTTTAGCTAGTATTATTTTGTACAAAGGATGATGATAAGGCTGCTGATTTAAGGCACATAACTTGGATTAGCAGGAGGCAGAATGAGCGACCAATGCACTTTAGCAACAGCCACTTAATAAGGGAACAGAATTTAAGAAAATGTCATTCGTGTAGCTTTTATGAGCAAACCTTTCAGACTTTGCCTTGCGTGTCCTTGCAAAACAAAACGCGGTGCATGCAAACAATTTATATTAAATGTGCTTTTAATTGCCATGCAGAGAGGGAGAGGGAGAGAGAGAGAGGGAGGGAGGGAGACTGAGTGAGTGACACTAAGGTAAGGGAGTTTCAAGGCGATTTAAAGCCACGCACCGCATTCACTCACGCCCATTGTGCAGCCAACGTGCCGTATGCGCGACTCTTGCATGCCAGCTAATTTCCACAGCGCACATAGAGGAACGGCGTTAAATGACAAATTTCTAAGTAGAATAGAACTTCTTGTACTTACAAATATGCATGTGAGCACAGACTTTGAGCTTTAGTTCTTGCAAAGGGCAGACGGTAGAGGCGACCGTCATCACATCCATACGCAGTGGATGTTTCTGTGTTGTCGTTGCTGCATTGTCAGTTGTCCCTTTTTATAAATGTTGGCGGCAAGAACCACTTACATGAGCCATTTGCATCATATTTCTGTTGTCATTTGTTGACATTTTACTTGCTTTATGCTAGGACGGCATGCTTACTGTGTGTGTCTGTGTGCACTTGTGCGTGTGTCATGTTTGACGTATACTTAATGTGCAGTCATTATTTTTCGAGAAACAAGCGCACAAGCAAGCTACACAAACAGTCAACCAAGCAGCTAGCCAACAACAGAAATAACACTGTGGAGCTAGCTACAAAGGCAAAGGGCAGCAAAGCAAATAAAAACGTTTTTAGTATATAAAGTAAATCTGCCACGCCCAGTTAATGTGGGCGCAACAGCAAGTTGCCTGTCCGCCTGTCTGCTAGTCTGCCAGTCTGCCCAGTTGACCAAATGAAAATCAAGCAAACGCTGCACAGGCTGCTTCATCATTGCCTGCCATTGTGCTGGGCCAGACTGGAAGCTTGGCTAATTGTGTGGGCCCACTCCATCGTCGTCGTCGTTGCTTACCAATCAGTCGAGCGAGCGCTAATTAATTATCTGGGCATATGCCACACCATATTGAAAGCTGATTTTTCGCTGATTTTTGTTTAACTTTGCCCGCTAATTAGAGGCGATTTAATCGTCGAGTCAGAAGCGCTAAGAAAACTCGACAAGCAGATAAATGTAAGGCTTAAGCATGAAAAGAGTTCATTATAAGTGTAATTTGCATAAGCTGGGAAAAAATGAATGAAATACACATATTTTATTATTTATCGGCTGAGAAAAAGTTGTTGTTCGCAGTCGATTTATAAAAATATGCAAAAACATTTTAGTTTTCTGTAATTGCATGCAGTATGGACTGATAATAACTATAATTAGACTCCAATGTCTGGTATAGTATATACTAGTATTATTAATAAATCAATAGAATACATACACATCTGGCAGCCCTATACCTTTTGACAGAGACGGGCACTATACGCCGTAGAGGCTCAAGGACGCCATTTGAGAGACATTTGAGAAACATGGGTCCGTCGATGGCCATATGGGTCACTCGAATATGAAGAAGCCTGTGTATATATTGTTTAATCTATCTTGACGGCACCCTATATCACTTCTTCCCTTAGGAAAAATATACTCCACTAATTTCCCTATAGATAAAGTTGCCTAAAACGAAGCTGGAAGGTAACCAATAATTAAAACATAGTTTGAAAATAACAGTTGACGGTTTTAATTGCGCTGTTGTTGTTGTAGTTGTACTATTCGTGTGACGCTCTTTTAATGCACATCGTTTAGGGAGAGATTAGATAAGCATACGTTCAACGAGACTCAGTAAGAACGAAAAGCAAAGTGATATGTTTAGCGAAGAGAACTATCACAGGCATACCAATACATACACAGATGCCAATACATACAAGACCTTTTACTTCGTTGATCTCTACAAAAACGATCGGGAAAAGACCAGACCGAGTTCCGATCGAGCCGTAATCGTAAAGTAATCTTCACTGATCTTTATCAGCTATGATTATGAAACCTAAGCTGGTTAAGTTTTTACAGATTCTTCCTAACAGATTGCTGATTTGACTAAATCTGAAAATTCAACAACATATATATAAAAACAAGTGTATATGTACATATGTATATGTATATAAAGATATGGAATATTAGCCACAAATTTGAAACAAATTGAACTGAATTAATGCACGCAAATATACAATTAGATTGGCATACTTAAGCAAATCATTAGAGTAATTTTAAGCACTTTATTTAATATAGATATTTTATGAAATACTTGCGCACGTGTTATGTCAGGTGTATATTTGCTATTGGAATTTATATTTTCCCATCCATAAATATAAATAACAAATGTGATTATGCCTGACCTATATATGCTCAAGCATGTGTACATACAGAAGAGCTCCTTGGTCTGCCTCTAATAGATGGGCAATGAATTTATTACATAATATACTAAGTAACGTATCATATTTACCAATTTGCTAGGTTCGGTTCTTCATGTCTTTTAGAGATTAAATATAAATATAATATATATATATATATATATATTTGAACAATTTTCAAGTATTTGCATGTAATTTGGTTCGCTGCAGGTTTGCTCATTTTGCAGTAAACCTTTTACAGGATTCCCAATAGCGAACCGCAAAGCATTTCGAGTGGCAAAATTTATGCAGAGCCCATGGCACTCGGCTGTTTGAATTGACACTCGAAGCCACAATTACAAAGCACTTAAAATTCTATTGTGTGCGACAATATTTGCAGTAAAAAATTATATTAACAAATTAAATATAAAAACAACTAACTAATTAATGATTATTGTAACCATAGTGTCGGTGTGTGTGTGTGTGTGTTTTTTTTAGCCACTGTTGCTTGGCGATATTTATGTTTTCAATTTAAAACGCAGCTCGGTGTGATTTAGTGAGTTTGCCAAGTCAACGCGACATTTCTGTGCTGCAATTAACTAAATGACTGGCCCGACTCTTAGCTAATTTGGCATGGCGTCAAGCAGCCAAAGGCAGCGCTGCCAACTGGCGTCAGCTGAGCGCCGCCATTTTGTTTTATTTCGTACGGCTAGCGATGGCGCCGAAAAGCCGTTTGTAACAGTTAGCTTTTAATTCTTTTTTTTCCGTTTTTCATATTGTACTTGCAATGTACAAAAAACCAAAAAAAAAAAAAAACAAAAAAAAAATGGAAAATGGAAAAAGTGCAACATTTTTTGCGGCGCCCACGACATGTACCGTTAGTTGTTCTCTCCTTTTTTCCCGTGCTGTTATCTAATATGTGGCAGGCGAACGGCGGCAAGTCGATTTATGATTATGGGAATTCGCAACGCGTCTGTTATTAAGGTCCACGCCGCTTATCTCGCACTGCCGCAACATAACGCTAAATATTCGTCGTTGGGTCTTACACATTACGCAGCGCTGCACTCAAATTTCACACTTAAATAAACAAGTTCCAGGCGCTGGCCGAGGCGGGGGCAACGGCAGCGGCAGTGGCAGCGGCCGTTGCTGGCTTGCAACCGAGCCCGAGCTATAGCTGTAGTCCGAGTCCCAGCCTGGCTCCTGGATGCTTGGCCTACTTTTGTGTCCGCAAACTACTAACTGGCTAACACAATACAGCCAACACAGCAGCGGCAGCAGCAACAACAACAACAACAACTTCAGAGTAAAGACCATATACGCATAAATTGAACAATGCCTCGCACGCCACGCCGACGGCCCTGGCTACAAGTGCTACGGCTGCTGCTGCTGCTCCTGTGCTATGGACTGTGACACGGCACAAAATGCGGCACATGTTATAAATGGTGTGGGTGTGGCAAGAGCTGGCCGTTCGGCTGTGGGTTAAGTTGCTTAAAGTGCTTTTACTACGCTTAATTCGCATAATTAATTTTGTTAGTAAACTTTGGGGCTAATACATATTTTTCCACTGCTGTGCGGATGATGCTGTTATTGTTGTTGTTGTTGTTGTTGCAGTTGTTGCTACTGTGGCTCCACACACTCTCGCGCATATGTACGTGTGCTCTTTATGTGCTTGCCATTTTATGTTTATTCATTGAATTTATGCCATTATCGTTGCCTACTTTGCGGCGCCCCCAGCCAAGCTGCTGTCATAAATGCAGGCGCGAGCGTGTCAGCGCTTCTCTCTCTCTCTCTCTCTCTCTCTCTCTCTCTCTCTCTGTATGTGTGTGTGAGTGAGTGAGCTTTGCCCGGCAGGCCAGGTAATTGCAGTCGTGTTTTGCAATCATAGCCGTGCATAGTTTGCCAGGCACTTTATGTTCAATACACACACACACACACGCACACACGCTCATATCTGTAAGTTTGTGTCTGTGTGTTTGTTGCTGCCAGCGACATAATGGCGGGTGGTAAGCGTTTATTTACTTTATTACTGCATATTTGCATGCAGGCCAAAATGTGCGTGGTTTATTTATGCCAATGCGTACGTGTGTGTCTCTCTCTCTCTCTCTCTCTCTTTCTCTCTCATTCTGTCTGTGTGTGTGTACGAATGTGCTTGTGGACTTATGCTTATGCTCCTGCTAGGCAGCTGAAAATTGTCTGTTAACTGCTATTGCTAGGCAAACTACGCCTGCGAGTGCATCTCTCTCGCACACCCCCTCACCACACACCCCCTGTGCGTGTGTGCTTTACCAGTTGACCAACACTTAACTGCACCGCCTGCTGCTCAGTGCAGTCACCAGCCATTACTTGGCCATTTGCTGGCTACTTCAACTGCTCGGCCATTATCAGTGACCGCCAGTCGCAAACGCATTTTGTTGGCTCTGCTATTTAGCATCGGCTGTATGCAAACGTTGGCCGATTGACAATGGCCAAGCAGCATTTGCATGAAGACACCTTGAGGACGTCAGCAAACTGGATTTATAGATTGCGTGTCTTTGCGTTAATTCCTATTCCACAGCTGTAATCTCAGTTAAAAAAAAAATATATATAAAATATAAAAGTAAATAGCATACATTATATAAATTATTAAAGCAATTTATAAATGATTCGCATAGACCGATTTTTGCAGCATTTTAAGCGTGACGTGGTCAACACAGACAAAGTTGAGTAATTGTACATTAAATTCCAGCTCTGACCCATTTAGCTGAATTTTAAAAACATTGCATGCACTCAGCCAGTCAGCCGCCCAATCGCGGGCTAAAATGCCATAGACCACAGTGGATATATAGAAACAAATTGCCAAACAAATCATTTAGTAACCTAATTAATTGGCAGGTAGCTGGGTAAAAAGCATTTAATTTATTCATAGCCCCGGAACAATCCAAATGCAAAACAACGAAGCCAACATACATAATTAGCGCATAAATTAGAATACACTCGCACACACACACGAACACAAATGGACACACTGCCTAACTCATTTGTGAGCTGGAATAAATCAAGTTTAACCAAATTGAAGTTCTGCCTACTTTGCAACAGATACGTATATATACATATATATATATAAATATCAATATATTTCTGTCTACTATGAAAATCACGCCAAATTAATCAACTTTTGGCTCGGCAAATGTAAATTTAATAGTGGGCAAACATTTCAGACGTACGCGGCGTATACTTAATGCTGTTTAATATTAACGCTTTATGAGATTGACAACAGACACTTGGTGTACAACAATTGTAATTAAAGTTCATTTTGCAATCATTTTCGAATTCTCTGGCACTGACACTCGGCCAATCGCAGCTTGCGGCCGTTACAATTAATAATAGAGCCTGGCCAAATCCGCAAATAAAGTGCAAAGTGAGGTGAGACCCGAACAGTCAGTTGCGAGAAAGGAAAAAATAATAAAAATGGCTTCTGCTTGGATGATTTTTTAATTAAATTACATTAAAATATTTCCAACTATAAAATGCAGTCATTATGCAATACATGTATATATGTATATAACGTAAGTAAACATGTATTTACATATCTTTATATATATGTGTATATGTGTTGAAGAATTTTTTAATTAAAGCACCACAGCACCGACAGTTACAAAGGCATCAGCGGGCATTGTGTTGCACATGAAATATTTAAAAATTTATGGCTTTAATAATTAATGAAGGGATTATGCTAGAATTATGCACATCAAAGGCTTTGCCACGAACTATTAAAACAATTCCTACCACACTCTGCACCACCCGCACCACCCACACTGGTATGCGAACAACTTTCAAGTGGCCGGCGGCTCCAGAGCGTCGTCTTACTGCTAATTGCCATTTGGCTGTCACATTTAGCTGGATTTACATGTGCATACAGTTGACATTATTATTTGAAGTTGGCCGAGGGCCGCTGGCCGTTGGTCGTTGGCCGTTGGCTGTTGGCTGTTGGCCGTGGGCCAGCGCCAGCCACTGCCACTGTCAGCCGCTGCCACGCCCACTTTACTTTAACTGCCACTCCAAGCTAGAAGTGAACGTGTGCGTTTTATTAATCATTTGCTTAAAGCCCGCCGCTTATGCAAATTACCATTCAGGCATTAAATGCACGCAAATTTGCCCAACTCCTTGACCCATTGCTAATATTTACGACCTCATCCTCCGACACATGCAAAACAAAGTCGTTTATCAAGCGAAACAACAAACGAACATACACAGTCTAGATTCAACTTAATCCTTTGCTGCAGCATTACTATCCTACATAGATCCTTTGGCTTCAATTTAAACTTTTCGCATGTGCCGAAGAAATAGTTTTGATAATCGCTAGCAAATTTTGACGGATTTGTATTGGCACAGCGCCGCTCAACTGAATAGGTTTGATTTTGAAAGCTCAAAGAGTTCTATCTCTTTATCGTAAGATCCGATTTGAATAAAATGAGCAGCGTAATGAGGTAATCCGATTTAGCTGTGCGTGTCTGCTTGCCTATATATCTATTCGAAGGTCTGTGTGTTTATCTGCCTATCTCAGTCTGTCTCTATATCTATCTCTCTCTCTCTAACTGCTGCAAAAACAAGCGACGAAGAGCCACAGATCATTTAAGTTTTCTATATGTATGCAGCAGTACTCATTTGGTATTTATATCAATATTTGAGTAAAACGAATGCTCGCAGCAGCAGTGCACCCATTGCTCACTTAAGACTCGGCTGTAACGATCCCTACAGAGCTAACGAAGCTGGAATTCTCAAAGCAGCAGAGAGTGCACCCATTGGTTACTTAAGGCTCGACTGCTGCGATCGTTACCTGGCGACGGGCTCAACATTTGAGTGCGACTTGGTGTTTGAGTGACAGTTGCCCCATATAAAGGGCAGCAGCTGCAGCATTTCTTCAGTCGCCCAGACCTGGTGGGGGTCAGTGCAATGCAGTGCAGCAAGGTGAAGGGAAGTGTGCAAATATTAAATGATCGTTCAGCTGAGCATTAAGGACCTAGAGGAAATACTTGAAGGAAACAGTTAGAGGAAATACCTAGAAGAAATAACTGGTATAAATACTTACATACCAAAGAAATACCTGGAGAGGAAATACTTAGAGGAAATAGAAAATAAACACTCAAAAGAAATAATTAGAATAAATGCTTACATACCAGAAGAAATACTTAGACGAAATAGAAAATAAACACCTGGAGGAAGCAGCACTTAAAATAAATTCCAAGGTTAAATAGAGGATAGAAATAAATAGAATAAATGCTTAAAATACTTAAAGAAATAATATTTAAATACTTAAAGAGGATTACTTATATACCAGAAGAAATACTTAGAGGAAATAAGAAATAAATACCTAGAGGAAATACTTAGACAAACCACTCAAAAGAAATACTTTGGGAAATAGAAGAAATACTTAGAGGACATACTTAGAGCAAATACTTATATTTTGTATTCCAAATATATATATTAATTTTATATATTAATTTCATATTAATTAAATAAGTATGACAAAATGATTTTCTTTATTTTTATAAGAATTATATTTATTTCTTCATGGGTTTGACAACTTGAACTTGTATTATAATAATAATTGAATGCAATTAGTGTTATATTTCGTATTTGTATATTTTATATATTTGTATTTCTGCATTTAAGATGTATGTCGCTTTTTCTTTAATCTGCTTAAGACTTAAAGCATTCAAGGAGCTAAAGCCGTGTGAGCTGCGGCTTTAAGTTAGGTTTTGATATACTGTGGCTGCCTAAAAGTATGAAGCACTTTGCGAATTGTTCACTAAGTTCGGGAAGCAACTAAATTAACACTAATTACAACATAATAACTATAAAATCGCAAAGACAAGTGGTCCAAGGACTCAACAGCTCATTGCCGGGCACTTGGCACTCAACAGTCTGCCAGGCCGTGAAACCGTGAAGCCATGAAGTAGTGAGGCAGTGAGGCCATGAGGCCGTGAGGCCGAGAGGCGAGCAGCCAAGTCAAGTTCCTGGCAGCTGGTCGGCCGGCTGGCTGCCCGGCTGCCCGGCTGCTTGTCTGGCCGCCCAGGGCGCTACGGCACAAAAACAACACAAGCACAAAGGCAAGCGCGCGCTCACAGTGCACAGCGAGTGCAAAACATGATTAAGAGTGAAATATTTATTTGCAGCACTTGCAGGCGCGCCACGGCAGCGCCAACAATTAGAAGCAAACTAGCAGCAGAGAAGCAGCAAAAACCTCGACTCCGCCGCCCTATTCCACTCGAGCAGTGCCAGCAGGCAGCGGCAACACGGCTTCAACATGTAAATGGCTGCGCTAAGGCCGCCGGGCAGGAGGGGCCGATGATTTAATGGCTGCCAACACGCAAAAAGAGAAGCAAGAAACTGCAACAAGTGCAGAGTGCAGCAAGAAATAGACGTGCAAAATGATGGAAAAGATGTCTGTAGATTTAAAGCTTAATTTAATTAGATTATGAGTAGTTGCTGATTATCAATTTGTGTATAAAAGCGACGATACAGAATGTGCTATAGTGCTTGCTAAATGCCATGTCGTGCCATGTCGCTGTGGCTAGTACTCCTCCTCTTCGTCGAAGCCGTATCCGTACTCGTCGTCCTCATCGCCAGCGCGCTGGTTTAGCATATCCTGCAGCGTAGCCTCTGGTTCCGCCTCTGGCTCGGCATCAGCTTCATCTACTTCGGCATCCTCGTCCAACTCGTCTGAAATAGCAGAAATAGCAATGAGTTTGTCTGAAATACAAGTAAAGCCTTTGGCTTACCCGCTTCCAGCGTAATCTCTGGTGTCGCTTCCAGTTGCTCCTCTGGCTGGATGACTGGCAAGCCGGCCTCGAGCTTGACGCGTTTACGACTGGGTCCTGGCATATCGTAGCTCGGTTTTCCGCGGGTCTGCTTACTGGAAATCGGACCCTCCTCCACAATGGCGGGCGTCTGGGCTAGCTCCTCCAGCGTCTTGGGCTTGGGCGCCTCCACTGAGGCCTCGCCATCGCCCGTAAGAGAGCCCATGCCCTCTGTGAGGGTTTTTAGAATGTCGTAATTGATCTTACTGGAGATCTTCTTCTCCTGCAGCATCTTCTCAATGGCTTCGCCAGCTGTGGACGATGGTCCAATGACTTTCTTGCGTGGCTTTCGCTTTTTCTTCTCCGGCTTGCCCTCCTCACGCTCCTTGGCCATGCGCTCCTCGCGCTCCTTTTGCTCGCGCAGAAACTCAGCGTTCAAGTTCTTCCACATGCTCAGCTTGGTGTCGGCCTCCTCCTCTGTCAGCACATACTGATCCAGCTCCTCGTCATTCAGGTCGTCAATAAAGAGCTCCGTCTCCATCGGCTGCTTGGCCCGCTCCACGTCCTCCAGCTCGCTTTCGGTGACACGGCAAATGGCTTCGATATCGGGACGCAGTCCCTCAATCATGGCGTTGGCCATGGCCGTATGCGGCTTGGTCTCCAGCTCCGTGTCCGAGTCCGTGTTGTTGGCAATAAACTCTTTGATGACCTCAGCATTGGAGGCCTCAATGAATTGTCTAGACTCCTCCAGCTCCAGTTCCTTTTCCGATTTCTGCGTAAATTTGTCCGACTTCTCCTGTGCCACCGCTTTGCCTTTGGTCACCTTGCGCAGCATGCTCTCGGTATATTTGCCTATGTCCTTCTCCAAGTGGGCATCGATCTCCTTTTGCAGCTCGGTTAGCTCGTGGACGCCCATCTACATAAACGAACGACTGTTAGTTCTGGCAAGCAATATTGATAGCGAATGCTCTACTTACATTTTGTATCATTTCGCGGTCTTTGATACGCGCCGCTCTGAACGAGGGCGGATCCTGCTCACGCTCCAGGTCGACGGTCATGAATTCCTCCAGTGTGAGGCCGCCCGAGGGCGTGTCGGCAAACTCAGAGAGGCGCTTGCGCAGCGTGGACTCGTGTATCTTAACGACGCCAATCACATCGGCTATGGTGCGACTAAACTCGTGCATGCGCGCGGCTATCAAGAGAGCGGCGCCACAGAGTCCGGTGGGCCGTCGTCCCGAGTGCATGCAGTCTTTCTTCATGCGCTGCACGATGCGCAGCGCCGTCATGGACACCTCGTGGGTCTTCGGGCCCAGCTGCAGGCGGTTGGCGAAGCGCATTATGTATAGACAGGGATCTGTAAAAGGCGTTACAGTGATGCAATCAGGAACTCGTCAATTAACTCGCTCAACATCAAAAAGCTGCAACAAGTTTGTTTTTGTTTTTGTTTCTGTTTTTGTTTTTATCGACTTTTTGTTTGCCTGTCGAGGCTCATGGTCAACATACATTGATAACATTCCGCAGCAGAAGAACTTGTTGAGCGACCTTCAAAGCGGCTCTAAGCAATGTAATCGAAAATAGCCAATAACCGGCCAAGCGACAGCCGAAAAACAAACTTGAACCCGAACGCCAAGACGATTTATATATATATATATATATATATATATATATATATATATATTTGGTTTAATTCATTCAACTTTTACAAGACGCTGGCATTGAGCGCAGTCACGAAAGAGAACAGAGTCTGAAAGAGAAAACGAGAGAGCGAGGGAGAGCGGAGACTCTGGAGAGAGGCCAACCAAGCCGGAGGCGGAGACAGAGACAGACAGAGAGGGGGAGAAAGAGACAGACAGGTTTGGTATATTTATAAAATAGCATGCGATAGATTTTGAAAAATATTGCGCATACGTCACGTAGCCTGTGACTCGCATTGTTTATGCTCGTTTGGCCATTACTGTTTGCTTATTAGTGCGGTAATTAGTTGGACTTGGCCTGGAAAATAGGTGAGACAGCACAGCGTTAAGTAATTAGTATTTGGGCAAGCCAAGCTAAGCCGTAGCACGCAGGCCACATCATAAACTAGGCACAAAACGCACTGGAAAAATTGAAAATGATGTGCGAAAAGAGTGTGAAGAGCACAAACATGAACGCCAAATACCAAATACCAAATACCAAATACCAAATACCATATATCAAATATCAAATACAAAGCACTAAGCCCACAATGGACTTGGACTAGGCCGACCTTGCGGCGAAACTGCGCCAAGCGAGACGGTGCTAATATTTGACAAGCGTGCGGTGCGGTGCGAGCGATTGACCGTCAATCTGAAGCTACAAATTTGCATTTGACAAAACGAATATAAAGCTGCCAAAACTATATATGTATTGGCTGGCTGTGTGCGTGTGTGTGTGTGTGTGTGTGTGACTGTCCACGCCAAAGCCCTTAAGCCTTGTTTGAGCCACAACTTGACACAATGCGGCAGTTGCTAAACGTTGACGGCAATTACAAGCACGGCAATCGACCCTTTGACCACGCAGCGCAGCTCTTCAAAGAGACCAGCAAGTGTGCTCGCAAAAAAAAATATTTATTAAACCCTAATGAATGCGCATATTTGAGGCGACCCGGGCCCCGCCTAAGTTCAAGCCGCCCACTCAGGCGACTGCCGAGTGGTGGCACTTGAAAAATGATGCCGTTGTCGCTGCTCTCGCTCGACTGTTGACTGCATTGAACCTTCTGTGCAGCAGACCCACTCAACCGACAGCAGCAGCAGCAGCAGCAGCAGCAGCAGCAGCAGCGGCAGTAGCAGCAGGAGAAGCAGCAGCAGCTGTTGCAGTAGCTTCACTATTTAACAGCCAGCGGAGGCCACAAATGTCTGCTGCTGCTGCTGCTGCTAATGGTTTCTTAATGTTTCCCTGTCCGCGCAGGAGCCAGCGAAATTATTATTATTTAAACTTTATTTTTGCGTTTGTCATGACAGCAATTATCGTTTTTGGGCGTGTTACGCAACACCCGCTACAGCCGCAACCCCTTCGGGTGGCCCCGCCCAGCCCTGCCCCCTATTGACTGGCGGACACTTTGTTGCCCTTGCCAAATGCCAGCAATTTAGGACAAGCGCTTTCCAAGACGCAATTAACTCAACGCGACGGCCTAATTGCTATTTAATTTAGCCACGATTAATTATTAACTAGCAGAGAGCGACTGGAATATTTGGCTACAACTGAACTGATGCCCGCAACCTTCGATTTCTGCATTCTGTCCTCATCAATTAACAACGAATTAAGCTCGGCTTTCACGAATGTGTCAAAACTGAGCGCCGCATTGGAATTAGAGCTAAAGCTGAAGCTAAACTTATGGCCAAATATATATAGCCAAATGAAGCTGAAGTGAACATTATTCCCAAGCTATAATTTCATGCCCAAACTAATTGAGCTAAGCCAGAAATAGAAATTAAAACTGAGATTCGCTTATAAACTCATTAAACTTATTATATATATTTTAAAACTCCAATTAGATGTTATTTATGTGGCTTTAAAAAATGTATATAAAAATAGAGATAGGTTGATAAATTTCAAGTAAATTGTAATATATATCTTTATATACATACATATATATAATATAAATCTGATTTAGCTCAAATTCAAATTTCATAAATTAAATTAACGCATTTCAAAGCCGAGCATAAAACCGAAATTGAAATGGTAAACAATAATATTTTATTAACACTACAAGAAATTAAGTTTCATATGGCAAACTCTGCACAAATATCCCATGCGAGTTGTCTCTGTCGCCTCTCGCAAGCTGCGCTCACAACGCGCTCGAAATACCTGAGAGGCGAATCACCTGAGCGCCAACACATCGATCGTCAAGAAGCTGCCTCGTGGCTGTCATCGTGGCTCATTACGAATTCGTTCGTTGGCTCGCGAACAAGCAACAAGCAGCAGCAGCAGCAGCAGCCGCCGACGCAGCAGCAGCAGCAAAACCGATCGACGCGCATGCGCAAAAAAAAAAATAAACAACATGTAAAAAGATTTCTATAAAAGTTTTTTTTTTTTATATATATATATATAGTTAAATTGAATGTGTGCGTGTAGAAATCGTTGGTTAAACATAAATAACAAGCGCGTTCTCCTGTTGACGCTTTAATTTATGTGCAATTAAGCTGAGAGCCGGCAAAGTGCGTGCGAAAACAAACAAATTTACACAATTATATAAATACATATATATATATGTAAACAAATACCTAAATTTCTATGAAAATATGAGCAGCAAACAACAAAAGTTCTTAGCGCAGTGAAGTGCTTGGCAATTAAAAAGCCCAAACAAATAAATAATAAAAAAGAATCAAGTGTTTAATTATCATTTTACCGGCTGTAAATCAAAATAATTAACATTCAGCTCGCGTGCTCTCGCTCTCACTCTCTACTCTCTCGCTCTCTCCTTTTCCTTCTCCATTTCCATTGACACATATTGCTAACAGAGAGAAAAATAATAGTTTATCGATAATTTTAATGACGTCAATATAAACAAAAATACAACAAAGAAGCAGTTGACCGAGTAAAGCATCAACCACCTAACAGAGTCAACAAAAGGTTTCCAAAGCCCGGCAGAAAACAATAAATACAAAATATAAAGAAAGTGCTAGAAAAAAATAAATAAAACTTGTGTTTAAACACTTTAGTATATGCTAACAAATTAGGGTTCAAAGTTTTGCAGTAAGTCGTACGAGTCGCACGACTCGTTCAGAATGTTGAGCCACCCTAACTATCTATAGCTAGCTGAGCACGCAAACTGTGATCTCAGCATATTTTTGGCAATTCATTGATTGGTCATTCATTGTGAGTCCCCCCTCCCCTCACGGAGTCTAATGAGCGCCTACTTGTGCTGCCTCAATGGCACTTGCACACTTTGGTCGAACATCAAGTTAATTTTACACTAATTACTAATTCTAAGGCATATTCTAAAGGTGCGCCAATCATCCGGCTTTGCTGGGCTGCAACTTAAGTAAGCCTTTGGATATGTGTTCTCTATATTCCCCTTGACAATTTATAAACAGCGTAAAGTGTTTGCATTAAATATAAATAATAAAATTATTCTATAAAGCATATATATTCTCGGGCTGTAGCGACATCCAGCTCAGATTAGGATTGTTCTATTTCCTCTTTTTTTTTTTTTTTTTGGAGCTCATAATATAGATATATAGATTCTTCTCTACTCCTAACTGTGCACATCTCTTTCCACTTAATTTCCATGCAATCTATCATGAAAAACAAAAGCATTCAGCTCTCTGAGTGAATGTTAATCTGATTTAATTCATTACATCATAGATAACAAAAAACAAAAATAATTATTTATAATTTATATTTGGCTTTCTGTACAACAAAGTGAAACTTCTTTATCATTGACAATTGTTGATATATTATATATATATATTATATATATATATATTATATTTATATATTAGTGGGAGCCATTAATTACTTCAGTGTTATGTATTTAGATATTAGCACTATAGTTAACGATTTTTAAGTAGAATACTATCGATAATTAGCTATGGAATCATTGATAATCGAAGAGTATTCAATTCTATAGATATGAGCCTTTCAATCTAAACTAAGCAGCAGTTAAATTCTGTTCTAAATTAGTATTAGTATTAGTATTTCAAGCTGACATATTGATTCATTCTAGTGTTTTCAAGAAGCAGCTTAATTCCTTATGCTCCCAACTCCTTATGCTTTCAATGACGTCATCTGTGATGCTGGCACGCATAATTGAAAAGTCTGGCTTAGTGTAAACTTCTATAAGAGCTTCACTATCCGTCTAAGCTGTGCATCAAATGTGAGTCGACTTATATAAGAAGGAATAATTGTATTTAGAATCAACTCTCTATGCAACAATCGTGCAAGCTCAACGCGCATTCGCACGCTTAATATACATCCCCACAAATATTCCCTTAGCTATAGCAGGTCTCAACTATATTTGTACTATATATAATGCCATATTATATATTATATATAATATATAAATGCATATAATGCGATTCTCCCAAGTCTTTAAAGCTTTGTGTAATCAACTTAAGCTGAGCTGTAATTTAACAATATTTAATTATGGCTAATTTGCTGAGGTGTTTTTGTTGATTGTAGTTTTGGGCATGGCAACGCGCATAGATCGGACAGCACAGCATAGCACAGCACAGCACGGCACGGCACGGCACAACTTCCCATATTGACAAACGATTTCATTTAGTTTGAGAACCATCCACCACCAACAACAACAACAACAATTGGCCCCACCCGATGTCAAAGCCGCCGAGCATGAGACAAAATAAATATAAAATAAAAACGGTCTCTTTATTCTCGTTGGCAAATAATTCATTGAAATTCCGCACGCAAAGCGCGCACAACTTGAGGCATGAATATCTAAATATTAAATAATGCAAAAATAGAAGAGGAAGAGCGCACAGCATTTCTGAATAGCCCAAAAACCTGATGACAATTCAAAGTGGCGGACATAGAATAGCCAAGTGATTGAGCTTTAAGAACCGGTTTCAGCAACAAATAATATTAATGTATCAATTTAACAAAATACATGGCCAAAGAGCGTCGACTGAAGATGATAAACAAATTTATGCGAATCATTTGATCTCGATAAAGAACCTAAGTAAATCGCATTGTGTGTGTGTGTGTGTGTGTGCGAAGAGGGGGTTTTTATTTTCTGAGCCCATTGCGAAACGCTTTTCAAAGACTTCACAAAGCTAAGTCGTCAAGTCATTAAGATAAAATGCAGCATGACTTACCAAAAAAGAGAAACAAAATTTGATATATACATATATACATGCATGTAATTGCATATAGAGAAATATTTAAAGCGACTAGATTGTTGCTCATATTAAAAATATACAAGAAACGAGAAGAAAAAAAAAGAAAAAACTGCACACTAATGTCTATAAAATTATCTGCAAATCAAAGCGTCTAAACCGCAAGGCCCAACCGACCAACACCTGACTAACTGACAGACAGACTGACAGACTGACTGACTGACTGGGTGATTGCGAAACCACCTAAGGGCACTCGAAACGAGGCATTAAGTAATTTGACAACACCTTTGAGATACACCTCAGATTCAGGCGTCAGAAAAATACAAAGCAAAATGCTAAGCGAATCTGACTAAAAGATGAGCTCAGATCATATATGAGCGAAGCAGCAGATGCTCTAAAATTGATCTTTAGAGCAACTTTCAAGACCTAAGCTAATACGCTTATATATTCATTTATGGAGCGGCATATGGGAGCAGAGATGTCCCTGACCCTGATTCTTCAGCGGCCAAGTTATTCAAAATCAAATAAATTCGTTAAACGAACAAACAATGATAGCTGAATGCGAATCTGGAAATGGAGAAGACCTGAAACGACAATTTCACCTAAAAACTCAAAAGGCAAACTTTTAAACATATTCAAAATGGAATTTTCTAGTAAAATTATTATTTTTTTAAATGTGTGCTACAAACTAAAGTGGGCGTGTCCGAACTCATAAATATATTATATATTGTTACTGCTGGCGAGGATCAACAGTCGAGTCGTCTGTCTATTTAAGCGTTGTGATCTTAGAACCTATATATCTATGAGTGGTGAATACTTTTTCAGATTCTCAGTTCAGCTCAAATCTGCTCTAAGTAATCGATCAATTTTCCCCTGTCAAACACATCGAATATAAACTTAATCAAACTATAGCTATGACATCAGATTTCTTACGTCTTTGCAGCTAGAGTCTCCAAATTTATTTTTAGTTTTATGTAAATTTGACCAAATATGTGAAAGAGCTATTCAACTTTTGTGATTTGCTAGATATCCAATAACACATATAGAGAATTTCAGCTCACCAAGAACTTAAAGAGTGCCAAGCGTACGTATTTTTCTTTCGTGGAAATACATTTGCGACTGAATTGTGTTTGCATTGCAAAATGCTGGAACTAAAGCGTCTCAGATTGATTTTCTGGCAAGATCTACAAATTAGATCTACATCAGCTAAATATGTATGAGATGCGATAAAAATATGTTTAAATCAGAACTTATTTACATAGTTTAAATTAGCTTTTGTTTCTCAGAAATTCGATTGTCTTTGGGATTCTACTTAAACAATTTATCTTTCTTGTATATAAAAGTTTTTTTAAGCTAATGAAATTAGTTCCATGATCAGATATTTGTTTTAGCATTATTTCTACCTGCTCCTGTTGCCTAAAAACATTGTTAATAAGAGTTTAAGTATTTTTTAGTTGCTGTAGCTTTAACTGAATCCTAATTGGTCGATTAATCTTGCAAATAAATAGGTTTCTATCTAAAAACTGCTTATTTTGAAGAGCGAAACCCTATATCTCAAATTCTTACCTAATAGGAACAACTATATTGCATGATGATCCACCTGGAAGTAATTTTAGCTATATTCAAATAAAAGTTTATTTGAATACTATATAAAATTCTCATCTATCAACTAAGAAACAATATATATGTACGTATATAATCTAATAAAAAAACAATTAAAAATTGTACAGAAAAAGTGCAACGAAAGTAAACAACTTTGTTGTGCGAGCCATAAAGCATAAAGCACCCATAACTGAACGATCTGACAAGCAGTCATTAATTAAAGTGCAAAATCGTGAAATCAACAGCCACGTGAGCATGAATGACCTGTCCGCTCACCTGTGGCTCAGCGATGGCTTAGATGTAAGGTCAAGCTTTTGGCTTTTATGTATCAATAACTGATTAGGTCAGGTAATACGAATCGCTGCTCTCCTTACCATATTTTTGGCAATCAGCGCAAATGCGTTGCGATTGCACAATTTGTACTGAAACATGAAAATGCAATGAGATATATTTGCCTAAAGTGGCCCACAAAGCGAACAGCAAAACCAGCAAAAAAAAGCCACAAGAAAAAAGAGACGAGTCTTCACTTTTTT
Organism: Drosophila mayaguana; assembly: GCA_037075325.1. Classification (NCBI taxonomy): domain Eukaryota; kingdom Metazoa; phylum Arthropoda; class Insecta; order Diptera; family Drosophilidae; genus Drosophila; species Drosophila mayaguana. Next base: position 6,198,683 of record JBAMCG010000037.1, on the reverse strand, counting down.
CTTAACTCTTATATATATATACATATATATATATATATATTTTTTTTTTTTTTTTTTGTCTTTCTGCTTTTGTTTTGCATGGTGCGCGTGTAATGAGGAAATAAAAATCGAAAGTGTTACGCGGGCGTCGGTTTTGGGGTCTCTTTGGGGTCTGGGTCCGTTGTCGTCGTCGTCGTCGTCGTCGACGTCGTCTTATGTCTGTCCGTCTGTCGCTTTGTCTATGGGTCGCCTGCGGTCTGACCCGACGTGGTCAAAGTGGGTCGACACTCGCAATTAAAGAGGCTATGAAAAAATGTAATGAAAACAGCGAGCGCCAGGCAAACCCGAACCAAAAGAAATACATAAATTAAGAAAAGGGCGCGCAAAGTTAATGCAAGCGCAAATTTCAAATGCGCTTACAAACTGCAAAAGCCAATTCGGAGCACAACAACAACTACAACTACAACAACAAATTAACTCAAATGTATGTACATAAACAATCAACAGAAAAACAAGGAAGGTGAATAATAGATGAGTAGACATAGCTGCAGATACCCTGTAAAATATGTTTGATATATGATTTATTTCCTGACAATTATTTTAGATAATTTTATTGCTCTGCTCAGACAATTTCGATGTGCTGCTGCCTACACTTAAAAGTATTTGGTGCATAATTTATATGCGTCGATATATGTACATATGTCTATGTTTTCTCAATTTGCTTACCATCCATTTTAATTTGATATATTTACAAATGCTCCAAAAGAACGAATTTTCACTGTGCTGCTTCACTCAATGTGCTTTCTTTCAGAATGACAATTTCTAGTCGCTTCTCTTTGTTCACTGACAATCATAACGACCCTGTCTAAGTGGTCCATATAGCCATCTCGCTCGCACTCAGTAGCAGTCGGAACTACTACAGCAACTATTTTTCTCGCTCTCTTTCTCTCTCAAGGAGTGAAAATTAGAGGATGCAAGGCAAAAAGAAGAAGAGTAGCTAACTCTGTCGGTTAATATTTTTACAACTCTCTATACAAGCTCTCAGCCTCACACCAATACTATTGCAGCAGTAGGAGGCAATCACGAGAAAATCGAGCCGAATTAGGACAATTCGATAAACAAGAACATTTCGTGACACGATATCATGTTATATTAATTGCGATGTGTATATATCTATGTTATTTATGCAGGCATATACTTAAATATATTATACATATATTTTATTTCTGAACAATTATATAAAATATAATGTAATTTGAATTCGATCTGATTCATTCCATATAAGTTACATGCAGAGTAAGCTGTTTAGCCAATCAGGCAGTATATTTATATGACTTCCTAATCGAGTTAACGATACTAAATCAAGATCAATTTGATCTTTTTATATAAATTCCACGTTCATAGACTTCCGATATGTATATCTGATTTTTAAAAGGTAGAAAAGGTAAAAATCATTAAGCCTATGTCTGCTGCATGCTAAACGTGACTTCACTGTTAAATCAGCGAAATGCATTTTGCATTTCTGGCATATGCATATACTATATATATAGTATATACATGTATAATAGACATAATGGTATATACCTATATAAGTTCTTATGAAACAGAGCTGTATAAGGCACAGACCTTTATAAAGAGCCTATCTATATGTATGCATACAAAGAGCTAACTCATTTGATGCGCTTTACTTAACTAAAATAATTGCATCACACCCTGTACAGAGAGGGCATTATGTGCTATCACATTGTCTATACATTGGCTAGATATTTCATTAAATTAGTCCTTCTATAGAAGAGCTTTAGTCGCAGCTATTTCGATAGATAGAAATTAGATTTCTTTCTGAACCTAATTCAATGAATTCATATAAATAAATTATCTAATTTATATATATGCTCAGATATGGCTAGATATTCAGCTGACCACCCCGGAAACAGACGCTTGCCAAAAATTCCACTCGGTCTCGGCAAATAATTTGCCAGATCTGAGCTGAGCAGAGGGGGGCGTGGCAGTTGCTGTTCGCTGATTGTTAAGCGTCGCACACCCGCATGAGCTGCTGACAGCGCCAAAGCGCAGCATGACACCACAATATTTGTCTTTATCTATATCGGTGTGTGTGTGTGTGTATCTCTATCTCTGTGTGCGCGTGTGTGTGTGTGTCGCAGTTTTGTTTTGGTTACGGACTTCGCATTGCTGCCAATTAAACGTGGCTGCTTGCATAATTGACGCTCGCATCTGAAAAGGCAGCGCGGCGACGACAGGTGTGGATTCTCCCTCAGAAATGACTGGGAAAAACGAAAGCAAATGCGAACAGATCGCATTACATGAGACTTGAAAAAGAGAAACAAAACAAACACACAAAAAAATACCAAGGCCGAGCAAAATTTCAATAACTTCCTGTAGCTAATCCGAAATGCGTGTGGAAATAGACATGAAAATGGCAAGTGGAAGTGGAACTGGAAGTGAAAGTGTAAATCGAGATTTGGGGTTAAAGAAACAGGCAATGTTAAATAAGCAGACAGGGGGAGAGAGAGAGAGAGAGGGAGAGAGAGAGGGAGAGAGAGAGACTGTTAGATTACATGATATAACCTCAAAGTCTTCTCTTTATTCCACTTGCAGTGCCAGAGTCGGAAAATGTTAAATGGGGCTGAGATGATGCCAAGGGAAAGATGATCGAGGCCTTTGCAAACCATCTGAGCAGTCATCTGGGACGTCATCTATTTTATTGGGCGATCGACACGAGGACGCCAAGTGGCGTCAACGGCGCCAGTTACGGCCTCAATCTGCGTCTCTCCGAGCTAATTAATAAATTTCACGGTCCCCTCGAGCGCGGCGTCCAGGTGCTGGATCATCTGTTGACGCTCGAAGAGGACGACTTTGCCGGCCATTGGGGCAGCGCCTATGCGCACAACTATGAACCGGAATACGCAGCGCGCGTTCCGGAAAACGAGGAAATGCCGCCGCCCGAGCCACAACAGCAGCAACAACATCAGCATCGCCAATCTAACAGTAAGTACTCAACATATGGAGTGAAAATTGTAGGAAAAGCTGCCGAAATGAGTTTTCGTTTACGCAAAGGTCAACAACATTTTGTTGTTGTTTGTTTTCATGGCCCAAACTCGCAGTCGGCGGACTGCACAGAAGCAAAAACTTGTTTTTTTTTTTTTTTGTTAGATGTGCGTGTGCGTGTTCGATTTGTAAAGATTTATTGAGTGTGTGAGTGTGTGTGTGTGTTGTGTGTGATTTTTAGTATGCTAAGAAATCGACAAACCTTCAGCGGTGACAGCAGCGATGACCAAACTCTGGCAAGCAAATCGATTTCAAGTTCAAATTTTTGGTGGTCATATTAAATATGCGCAGCCGGGCCATAATCAATAGCCGTATTCAAGCACGAAATATGCGTCAAGTTTACAAACTTCAAGCATGGACTAATATGTACATGATGCTGGCCCCAGCTGCTGCACAAGGCTGTGGTAATATTTAAGGCTCACGTACGCGTTGACGCTTTTATATGGGACAGAGGCAAGTGCGCGAGTGCGCGGTCGACGCTTCAAATTGGCATGACGGAAATATGTATTAGCCGCGACCATGATATAATCAATGAATTGCGGCCCAAAGCGAAACTTGCGAAACTGACGCAAATCCAAAGTAAATTGAAATTCAGCTAATTCACATTCAAAACACGCGCTCACACAGATAGCACAAAAGCTGATTGCTATATCACGTGGCAACAGCAAATGCATCGCTGTTGTGGATGTTGTGTGCGTATGTGGATTGCGTATCGTCTTACCGCCACTGTCTATCGATTTTAGTTTTCATCTGCCGACTGCTGCAGGTTCTTCCAAGCCGATATACGCAGATTAGTTTAATTTTTAAAATGGCGTTACAAATGTCGTCAGTTAATTAAAATAGCATTGAGCGCATTTAATCAAAAGTAAAAGTAGAGTGATCACATATAGGTATTGCGGATAAGAATTGTTTTGCACAACGCTCCAAATTTTGCACTCTATCTCTCTCTCTCTGACTGCTGTTGAAACAATACAAACACAAAACGTAGTCATGGCCAGTAGCAGCAGCAGCAGCAATAATCATAATAACAATAATACTGGCAGCAATAACAACAGCGCACTAAATCGATTCTCATTGAAATCGACAAATAAGCGCAATCAAGAGTCCATGTCACATTCCCAGGTTAACGGCGGCTGGATTAATGGTAAGAAAAATGCATCCAAATAGGCAAAATAGCAGGTGCGTCTGTGTGTATGTGCATGTGTGTATATGCATGTGTGTGCGTGTGTGAGTGGCCGTGTATGTTATCGATTTTCCCCAAAACAAACGACGACGACTGTTGATGTACTAGTAGCAGGATGTGAAAGGGGAAGGAGGCGGTGTTTGTTTATTTATGATTGATTATTTACGCATAGAATTAACTAGTTCTCCATTATTGTTATAACAACAACGTACAAATATTTCTGACATGAAAAAAGCCTGCAAAGTGAAAATTTGATAATCTTCTCTCGTCAGTAACTCACGCACACACAAGTACACACAGGTACACATGCACACGCAGAGTATTATTAATATCAAAGAGACACGGAAAACGCAGATTTTGGGGTCCGTGCTAAAAGTCGCGAGCTGCAGATTTAGCATCAACAGCAGAGCCGCTATTTTTGGACGTTCCACATTACGTTCGCATCCGATATGGGGGAGCATTATAGAAGGGGGCCGCAGCTGTTGCAGCCACGACGAATGGGGGCACCGATGACTGCTGGCACAGTCGTGGAAGTGAGGCCTCGACGTCTAGCAGCTAGCAAATGCTGCAGCGAATTGTACAGAAGCTGGCGGAGTTCGGTTGGCCACGGTTTAGATATAATTGCTAAAACTATATACCAAATGCGTAATTTATAATTGTTCCATTTTACAGTGGAGACGCTTAACAGTGGCAATGGAATGTTGCACTCGCCACCGCATAACCATCAGCAGCAACAGCAGCAGCAACGTGGTGCTGCAGTCACATCTCCGGGCCCGGGTTCAGGCAGCGCCGCTGATCACAATATACAAATAACACAGCCGATCAGTGCACCATCCTCGCCGCTGGCTTCGCCTGGCGCATTGAATAGCAACAACAGCGGCAGCAGTCCGACTACATTCTGTCTGCCCTCCAGTTCAGCGACAGCTGCGGCCATTGCCTCGGCGGTGGCTGCAGCCAATGCGGCGACTGCAACAACAACGCCCAGCAGCGGCAGCGGATCGTACGTCTGCGCAGCGGGCAGCAATAGCAGCTACGCCGCCGTTGGCGCCTCGAATGCCATTGACACGGCCGATCCGAACTGGCAGGCCAGCAAGGCAACCGTGCTGGAGCGCAATGCAGCGATGTTCAACAATGAGCTGCTGTCCGACGTGAAGTTCATCGTGGGCAGCGAGTTCGGTGAGTTTAACTGAACCCCACAGAGAGAATGAATTCCAACTCTAATGTCCTCCAAATTGAATAGATTTTGATCCCATTCAAACCATACCCGCACACAAGTACATTCTCGCCACGGGCAGCTCGGTGTTCTATGCCATGTTTTACGGCGGATTGGCGGAGAACAAGCAGGAGATAAAGGTACCCGATGTGGAGCCCACAGCCTTCTTAACGCTGCTAAGGTAACGGTCAATCAGAGCTCTCTTAGTGAGCAATTTTAGACGCTTTACATTATGTTCATCCCCAGGTATCTCTATTGTGATGAAATCAAACTGGAACCTGAACACATACTGGCCACATTGTACGCAGCTAAAAAGTATATTGTGCCACACTTGGCGCGCGCCTGCGTTAACTATCTCGAAGTCAAGTTGACGGCAAAAAACGCGTGCCTACTTCTCAGTCAATCGCGTCTTTTCGAGGAGCCCGAACTGATGCAACGTTGCTGGGAAGTGATAGATGCCCAGGCCGAGATGGCGGTTAAGTCCGAAGACTTTGTGGACATTGACCTCAAAACCTTCGAATCGATATTGTCGCGCGAGACACTCAACTGCAAGGAGATTCATCTATTTGAAGCGGCGCTCAATTGGGCCGTGAATGCCTGCGAGAAGATGAGCATTGACGAGACGGCGGCGAACAAGCGGCGGGTTCTAGGCCAGGCACTGCATCTGATACGCATACCGACAATGAGCCTGGAGGAGTTCGCCAATGGCGTTGCCCAAACGGGCATACTCACGTCCCAGGAGACAATTGACATGTTTTTGCATTTCACTGCAAAGATCAAGCCCACTCTCAGCTTTCCCACGCGTCCGCGTGCTGGTCTCAAAACTCAAGTTTGCCATCGGTTTCAATCGTGCGCCTATCGCTCCAATCAGTGGCGCTATCGAGGCCGCTGCGACTCCATACAGTTCTCAGTAGATCGCAGGTAAGTCAAACCGAACCCAAACCAGGCTAATATCAGCTATTCATATATTTCTTGCCTCTCCCAGAATATTCATTGTGGGCTTTGGGCTCTACGGCTCGTCGACGGGAGCAGCTAACTACAATGTAAAGATTGAGCTGAAGCGTTTGGGTCGCACGCTGGCGGAGAACGACACAAAGTTCTTTTCAGATGGCTCGAGCAACACTTTCCACGTATTCTTCGAGAATCCCATACAGATAGAGCCGGAGTGTCATTACACAGCCTCAGTAATACTGGATGGCAACGAGCTAAGCTTCTTCGGGCAAGAGGGCATGTCTGAGGTGCTCATGGGCAATGTTACATTCCAATTCCAGTGTTCGTCAGAGAGCACCAACGGCACCGGCGTGCAGGGTGGCCAGATACCCGAACTGATCTTTTACGGACCCACAGCAGTCACCGCGCTCAACTCGCCCACAAGCTCAGTCTGCGCCACGCCCATTGGAGCAACGCCAGCCATCACAAATGGCAGCAACGGAACAGTCACAGCCAATGGCAGCAACAATGCTAACAATGCTGCTGATGAGCTGCCAGTCGGAGGAAGCACAAGCGCCAGCAGCGATGGCAGCAACACCTGATGCGCACAGCTGTACTGTGCGGAGTGGCAGGGCGCCTGCTACTACCGCCAGCAGCCGCAGCCGCAGCAACAGCAATCGAAGAGACCAACACAGATTCAACCACAACAAACACAAAATCGAAACTCATGGGTTTTCAGTGCAACACAACAAAGCAAATTGGAGTTTTAAGGAAAGCGATATTAGATTGATATATATATATATATAGATACATATATATACGTGTGTAGTTATGATATATACACTTCTACACTTATAGAAACACAATACAGTAGAGTGCTCTAGTTATCGTAGTGCATACATATAAATAAACACACATACATACACATATAAAGTCTGTTGGTAAATGCATACGAAAAGAAACTATTTAAAATTTGGATAACCTAAGCCCACAAAAGTTGACCATATACACCCTATAACTATTAATATATACTATATACGTTCCAAGAGACATTGCAAAGCAAGCAAGCAGATAAGGTAATCGAAGGCATCTTCAATAAGCAAGTAAACAACGGGCAATCAGTCAAGCTAATGATAACTAAATATATTCTAAATAAACAACTGAATGCAAACCACGAATATATATACTTATATATACATACACGTATTATATATCAGACATATTTTTTGCCAGCATATACTAAACCTACATATATATATACACACTATATACACTTGAAAGAGTCTATTACGCCATGTTAAAGTATGCGTACGAATTTGAAAGCCAAGTTAACCGTAAAAAGATTTACACACTTAATTAGCATTAGTAATCGCCAAATTCTTCTTAACAAAACAAGAAACATACACAGATATACATACTATATACGCGCTAAAATTATAAATATAACTATGTATTTCGTGTAGAGTGCATTTGTAGTTGCATTATTTCTATAAACGTAATATAATAGCCTATTTTCCAGCCAGACGTAAACCAATTATAGACTTGATTTCCCCTAATATCGAATAAACGAATCTGCATGAATCTTCTCGAGCTGCACGGCGCAAACATCATATTTGAATTCAAGTTTTTAACTCCTTGAAAATTGTACTGATTTTTTTATTTTTTTCCAAATAAAAAACACAAACATTTTATATACCATATGTGTAAGACGAATGTTATCCTATATATTGTTTATGAATCTATGAATTATGTATTACGACTATTAATCAATAAAATATATTATTAGATTTTTCTCGAATAGAAATATTTTTAAAGCAGGAACTATAATATTTGAGTCTATAGATTATAAAATGAAAGTTCTAACTAAACAATATTCTTTAACCTTTAAGCCTGTTTTAGACGATTTTTCCCACAAGTTTTCAAGTCTCTATATCTTTATATGGTGATACGAATGGACGGATGGATAGACAGACGGACAAGGCAAAATCGACTCAGTTCTGATAAAGAATATATACACTTACAGGGGTCAGACACGCCTTCTTCTACCTGTTGCATTTTAACAAAAACCATTACAACCAGATTTCCCATTTACGGGTATATAAAACTCTGAATTCAAACTCACCTACGGATGGTATATTTATGCACAAAGCATGTGACAGCTTCAGGTAAGTGCGTCCCAGCTCGTAGGAGCAGATCTGTTGTACGTCGCTGATGTCGATGAGCAGATCTGTAAGCAGAAATTGGATAAGTAATTCTGAAGGGATTACTAGCATATATATACACTTACGAGACGTGCCCTCGGTGCGACAGGTCATGTAGACGCATGCCGCATAGATGTGGGTGCTTTTGCGTCCCCTTGTGAGATGTCGATGCAGCGCCATTTTGAAGAATCTGAGCGCTGTGTCCGCATAGTGCTGGGTCAGTTGCAGCTGCTGGCAGAGGAGAGTGATGTCCTTCTTGGCCTTCTTGATTGTCACCTCGCGCGACTCTGTGCCGGAGCCAACTTGGAATTTACCATAGCCATAGTTAGTTGCTCCGCCCGAGGACTCCGCGGACACAAACTGTCCAATGGCGGAGGCGCCATGTCCCATTTCCTCGAACTGCACCTCGGAGACAATAAGCGAATCCTCCAACACAGAGCCGCAGTTCATGCAAACTAAAAGCACAATAATTGGAAAGTCGTAGAATTGTGGAATCTATGGGAATGTCGGCTGTTTGCTTACCGCGATCACCGCGTGCATTGTCCTCCTCGATCTCATTGGATCCGCAGTTGCGGCATTTGAAGCCCGTCGACATGTTGTTTGTTCAGCTCCTTGATAATAACAAAATATCTAGCGAGTCGTTAATGTGAGCACTAATTGCCATTGGACTCGATTTTCACGACATTTTCCCTACACACTCAACACAAAACTTTTGCTAGCATTACAAATGAAAACTTTTGCAGCACGCGTTCTCACAAAAGTTCAAAATACCAACTAACAGCTGTTACAGCCAGTACGCTGGCAATTCAAGAGGTGGATAAAATTATTTTTGAGCTAGACTTAACAGAAAACTGTTAAATGCATTTAGCATTAATAATACATTTATATTAAAATTATTATAATTATTTTGCAAACCAAAATATGCACTATATTATTTACTCCCTATTTAACAAATTAAATTGTTATAGGTCTCATGAGCTGCATACCTACCTCAGAAATTAACTGGCAGCACTGCGTTTGAAACTTTATACACTTTTTCAACACTAAATAGCATTCAGCTGAAATGCAACAAGAAAGAGGCTGCTGCGTCAAGTACGCTGATAACAACAATAAGCGAAACGATCAAATAATTGCAGCTAGTGCAACATTCAATTTTTAAGAATTTTTATTTGATATACAACTCAATATTTTTTATAAAAATCAGATACAGACTTAGACATTTATTACAGCTAAAACATTGTTTGATCATATTTACTGACAATCAAATATGAGATATACGCCTAAGGGAGTTGCATACCTAGCACAGTAAAATCCCTTACCACACTGATTTGCCAATTTTTTTCGTACACTTTTACAACACTAAATAACATTCGGCAAATAATAAGAAAAACCAACAAGAAAATTGTCGAGCAGGGCAGGCGGCATTTATATTTTATTAAATTTGTATATATAATTAAGAGAACGTACAGCATTCTTATGAGTATGGCTGACGGCGACAATGCAATCCCGATTAGTGGAGAAGCAAAGCCAACGGCCGGCATGCAGATCATACCGGGAGAGATGGTGTCGTCAATCGAGGAAATCGTGATGATTGATCCCGAGTGCTACGAACTGGATCTAAATCATCGTCGTATCGATAAGCTGGAAAATTTCGAGCCGTTGAAACAGATCGAGCGATTGTATCTGCGCTGGAACCTCATCAAAAAGATCGAAAACCTGGACATGCTAAAAACCCTGGTGGAGCTGGAACTGTATGACAACCAGATCACAAAAATTGAGAATCTAGACAAGTTAGTCAATCTTGAAATACTCGACCTCAGCTTCAATCGGCTGACCAAAATCGAGAATTTGGACAATCTGGTGAAACTAGAGAAACTCTACTTTGTGGCCAACAAAATAACTGTCATCGAGAACTTGGGCATGTTGACCAATCTGACAATGCTGGAGCTGGGCGACAACAAGCTGAAGAAAATTGAGAACATCGAGACATTGGTTAATCTGCGTCAGCTATTTCTGGGCAAGAACAAAATCGCAAAAATTGAAAATCTGGATACGCTAGTCAACCTGGAGATACTGAGTCTGCAGGCAAATCGTATTGTCAAGATCGAGAACCTGGATAAGCTGACCAATCTGAAGGAGCTGTACATATCAGAGAACGGCATCGAGGCCATTGAGAATCTGTCCGAGAACAAGTGCCTGGACACGCTCGACTTGGCCAAGAACAGATTGAAGGTTATTGCCAATCTGGAGGCGCTGCAGCAGCTCGAAGAGCTCTGGTTAAACGACAATGGCATTGACAACTGGAAAAATCTCGAGGTACTGAAGATCAACAAAGCTTTGCAGACGATCTACCTGGAACATAATCCCGTGGCCACAGATGTACGCTATCGCTCCAAGCTACGCGACATTCTACCCCAGTTACAGAAAATAGATGCCACCCTCTGCGTGCTGCCGGGCCAACATGCGTAACGTCCTGGCACATAGCAATTATCGAATCCAATGATTATATTACACACCTAAAACTTACAATATATATTCGAAATGTTACAAGTTATTGTTTTTTTCCTAGAGTAAAAAGTACAAGCGAAACCCATCGCATTGCCAATGTAACTCCCTTCCATAGTATAAACATATGTACATATATAGTATATACATTTTATCACCTTTTGTTCTATATTATATTATAGCTTATCACATGTAAAGTCCGATAGCAAAGAGAAAGAGGGCGAGACGGGAAGCACGTAGGATCGCTTGTTCAGTAGAGCATGATATAGACTTTTGCTTATCACTATATACATTTCTTGGATTGTAGACAAAAGACTTGTGGGTCTTATAGGTAGACCTACTCAAACCCAAGCTTAAATTTTAATAGCATAATAATCCGAGGCGTTGACCTTGTGCGGTCCACCATAGAAGTCCAGCACGAATATATTCTGAATATCGAGCTCGCAGAGATAGAATTTGTGTTCTAAAAAAAAGTATTTCAAATTTATTGAATTATTTCCGCACATTTTCGACGCTTACCTCTTATCCAGTTAACCGCTGCCGGATGACGAGCAATAAATGTATTAAGGGCTAGAGTGTAGCTAGGTTCAATCTTTGGGAGCTGTTAAATCATTTACACAATATATAATATATATGAATAATTTATACTTTCAATCATTTCACAGGCTAATTTTGCATACCTTTTTGATCTGACCGCTAATTATCGCGCGCGCACAGGTAGGCTCCATTGGATCCGTGTTGGAATTCTTGCAGTTCAGAGTCTGCTCATCCGTAAACAGGAAAGTTACTTTGTTATTGCTCTGCCAGTCCGGACCCGTGAAGTCCAAATCGGTGAGCAGGAAACGAATGACGCCCGAAGACTTGCCCTCCTGGCTATTGTCGTCAATTGATATAATGTTCACCATGGGATAGTCTTTCACAATTTCATTGGTCGAAATGCTGCCGACAGACGCCCAATTGGCGCGATGGACCAATTGACGCGCGATCTTGGCATGATTGAATATCAGCTGCCGTTTATACTCAGCTATGATCTGAGCATCCCGAAGCGCCGAGTATGCCTGCGTATGGCCGATGGATATGCAGGCAACAAAGAAGAGCAATAACCCTTGCATTGTGTTGGGGAAGCTGCGAAAAGATCAGAGTTCGGTACGGAAGATGGATAAGAATTGCTTTTGATATGCGCACTGCGAAGCACTCAACGTAAATGCGACACTTTTAAAGGCGAGTTGAATGGAAATTCATTATTTCAATGATAAAACAATGAATATATATATACGCATTAATCAATCGTGCCAAATGAACAAAGGAAAGTACTGGAGCTTATTTTAATTGTTATCAATTCCAATTTCTTGCACAGTTTGCATTGGGCCAAGATACTTACCTACTCTCTTATTGCTTGATTGATAAAATTGTTTACTCAAGTCCTTAAACGGCTTTTGTTTGCACTATGAATTTGATTGCAAACTGCGTTGTTTTCTTCCACACGCTGACTGGCAGAATAATGCGAGCACTTGAGCTTTTATTATCACAACTTGTAAGTTTGTAAGTAAGCGACGGAGGTAGACAAAGAGAGGCATTTTTAGAGAGTGAGAGAAAGCTAACAGCTGTTTTGCGAGCGTGTGATTTATACTGTTAAACTTGCGCTCAATTCGTTTGAGTCACCCACAAGAGCTCGGCTCCAGAACCACTGTTAAAGTCTCATATTCTTTAACATCGCGCATTCACAACAGAATTTTTAGTTAACACTGCGGATCCCAACACATTAACATTTTTAACAGTGATTTCGCGTGTCTTATAACAGTGATCACGCACGATTGAGTGAATCTTTTAACAGTGCATGCAGATCACACAAAGCTTTAGAGATTAGTAAGTTGAACGTCTTTGTTTTAACATTGAATTTTAACATTATGTTTATTTCTCAAATATGTTTTGTATGTTTAGGAATATCTTTACATTTTGACTTTATCGAATTCATCGTTCTAGTCTAACATACATACATATATATATTTATATATACGTACTTGTACTAACATTTGAATTTAAATTTTCTTTGTTCATCTTCAAATTTATGTTAGTTTGTATTTTTGCTCATTTCTAAATTCAATATTATATGTTTTATGTGTGTGCTTCAGGTGTGCGAACAATTTGTAACATTTATTAAACTATTTTGTCAAGTTTCCATTTATATTATTTATTTTTGTTTTGTACCGTTTGCATTTTACGATTTTCGTACTTTGTTTACTATTTTTGTTAAGCGTTTTGTAATTTAATTACAATTGTATGAGTATAATATCTTATATCTTGAGATAAAACATATATGTATGTATGCATGTATGTGTGTATGTATGTATAGCATTCAAGTGTCTCTAAAAAATAGTCGTATATATGTATGTCTATGTAAAATATGTATGTAAAAGTATAGCTATAGCTCGTAACATGATTCATGCATGTATTATAGTATTTAAAGTTAGTTTCGTTGATTCAGATGTACTTTGTCTTCAAAATGATTCTTAAAGCCCTTTTGCGTTGCGACAGAAAGCAGCTCAGTTTATAGCATGCTGTATGTTGTCTTTTTGTTATGTTTAAAATGAGAGAAAAACTTTTAGTTTTCACCTAAGAAAAATAAACAAGTATGGATCTTGAGTTATTTAGACATAATATTCATTAGACACACATTGACAATTATTTGATGGCATTTAGGAACCAAGAATCAGTTCCTACTCTTCAATATATCCGATTTTGAAACCAGAACTGATTTCAAAATATTTTAAAAAGCGAAAAATCTCATATAGCATAAAAAACACGTTGCCTTAAAAATCAATTTTTCAGCTTCTTACAAATTTGTACTCTTTCAAAGCGATATCGTCTGTTGAAAACTCAATAGACTCAATAGATATCCCAGGAACAAAGAACATCGAACTGTCTATTTGAACAAATATGTTTATCTTCGAGCTAGTTGTGAGCACTTTAAATGTACTAGGAAGATGGGATTCCTTGTTGAATTGCTATGCTGGTTCGGATTTACTCGTAAAGTCTGATTCTTGGTTACCAAATCATGTTAAATATATGTATATATGTCTACAATGAATGTCTCCAGTTCAATTGTTATCTATATGTATATAGTATGTATATCGACTTATATAGTTCGCTTATCAAATAGGTGGCATTATACTCTCGCAAGTATGTGTGTTTTTCTTTGCTTGCCATACAAAAATTGTATGTGATTATTATTCTTGTTTCTTATTAACCGAAATGTACGAAATCAAAGTTAACAATTATTTTTATACACGCACACACATTGACATAGTTTTTTTTTTTTTTTTCTTATATTTGTTTATTTAACATTCAAGTGTTTAAAATACTTATAATGCCTGTGCTTTAATATAACTTAGATGCCGCGCTACAAGCAGATCCAAAAATATGTACTTATATATATATATATATATGTATATATATATACGGTGCACCATATCCATATAGTCTTGCTTGAAGCGCTCAAAAAAACTTTCAATTGTAATCAAATTATTAATACTTTCATTTAGTTTTTATACTCTTGTACAAAGTACGTTAATAATTATTTTTATATATTTATGTATATATAATTTTGTTTCATTTAATTTTTTAATTCTTTTTTCCAAACAATTCCATGGCGCTTGCGTTTTTTTTTTTTTTTTTTTGGTTTTTTTTTTTTGTTTTTTGTTTATTTTTTTTTTTGTGTTTTTGAACATTCGATTTAGCTTTCCTTAATGACAGTTAGTTTTTTGTTAATTGTCTTTAAACGAGTAGCGAACGAAACGAAAAAAGTATTGTTTTCTTTTTTAAAGCTTTAATATAATTAAATTAGATTTAGTTTCGTTTGTTTGTGAGTTCTTTTTATGACTAGCTTGGAAGCATACAACTAAAACCTAAACGTTGAGGACCAAGTCAGATGTCGCTAAGCAGCTTCGAACGGTGAACTTAAGAGTTAAACATAAGGTAAAAGCAAATCGGGGCAGTTTTACAATACGCGGGACGTTGGTATAACAATTTGTTTAAAGCTATCATTTGCCAGGCAACGCACTCCAGTCGGGGGTTTATGTGTATTCCGTTTTGTTTATGGGAAGAGGTGTGGCCCACAGGCATGGCGGGGTGGGGGTGGGGCTAACATAGATTGCTAAACTTAGCAAAGCTCGCACCGTTAGCGCCGCTCATTGGTGGAGCGACCCGCCTGCTTACCCTGCGTCTGTTGCGCCGCCTGCAGCTCGTACTGATAGTAGCAGTCGCTGCCAACGTAGACGGTGCGCCAGACGCCATCCACATCTCACATCTGCCGATAGGGTGAGTGCATCTTGAGCCATTGCAGCACCAGCGATGGGCCGCCAGCTTGGATCTCGGGCGGAATGGTGCCCAGCGGGCATTTGTCAATGTTCAAATACTTTAGATTCTGGCACAGCGCCAACTCGAAGGGTAACTTCTCCAGGCCTGGATTTTGATTGATATAGAGGTTCTCCAGGCTCTCCAATGAGCCAATCTCCTCGGGCAAAAATTGTAGATTGTTTTCGCTAACAGAAAGATGCGTTAGATTGCTCAAATGGCCAATGCTACGCGGCAGCATAGTTATCTGATTAGTCTGCAATATCAGTCGCTGCAGCTCGTGCAGCAGGCCAACCTCATGTGGCAGCACCTCGATGCGATTCTCCTCCAGATCCAGAATGCGCAACTTGCGCAAGTTTCCAATGGTGTTGGGTATCTTCTTGAGCATGTTGTTGGACAGTATGAGTATTTCCAAGTTCTGCAGATTCATGATATCGTCGGGCAGCTTCTGCAATGCATTGGTGGCCAGGTTCAGCTCGACCATGTTCACCCAGGTGCCCACATCCAGCGGCAGGGCAGTTAGCATGTTCTCCTTCATATTCAGCTTAGTCAGGCCCTTGGCGCGCGAGAATATGCCATACGGTATCTTGTCAATACGATTGTGCTCCAGATTAATGCTATAGACATTGGTGAACTGCGCCGGCCCACCAGTCGGATAGCTGGTGAACTGATTGCGCGACAATGTGATTGTGGTCAACGCACTTAAGCTAGCGAGCATGCCGTCTGGCAGCAGTGTGATGCCGTTGCCCTCCACATTGAACTCATCCATGCTCTTGCAGTTCTTCAGCGAAACGGGCACGCAGCTCAGTCGATTGTAGCGCAGGCCAAGCCGCACCAGCGACTTCAGGTTGCCAATGCTGTCCGGTATGTCCAGCAGCTCGTTGTGCTGCAAGTCGAGCGCATTCAGATTCACACAGTTGCCAATGTCATCCGGCAGGTGCTCCAAGTGATTGTGCGACACATCCAGCGTTGTCAGATTCACCAGCGAGCCGATCGCGCTGCCCAGCTCCTTGATTTTGTTCTCCCGCAGACTGAGCATGGTGAGGTTAACCAGCTGGCGCAGATCATCTGCCACGGCAGTGATTCGATTGAAGCGCAGATATAGTGTTGTCAGTGAGCGCAGTTGATAAATAACTGGCGGTATTTCGGCCAGCTTATTGTGGCGTAGATCTAGCACCTTGAGCTGTGTACAGTTCCTCAGCGACTCCGGCAGCGATGTCAGCGAGTTCTCGTTCAAGGCCAGATTCCGCAAATTAACCAAACATCCTATTTCCGCCGGCAGCTGCCCAATCTTGTTGCTATACAAATAGAGTTCGGTGAGATGGACGCACTCTCTTACCGTCGTGGGCAGGACGGTGATTGACGACTTGCTCAAGTCCAACAGTTTGATGCCTGGAATGGGCAGTTAATTTATATTAGAATTGTATTTCGCATAGTCAGCTGAGTCAACTCACCTTCGTCGCGGCAGCGCTGCAGTGCCTTGATCACATCCTGATCCGCCTGAATATTTTTCACAATCTTCTTTGTGGTGGGCTTGGGTTTGTTGGATTCCGGATGCTTGACTGTCACCATTTTGGGACGTGTCTCGGGCGGCATGTTTGCGTTGTTTTCGTTATATGTCAGACTGTGTCCGTTGCTGCTTGTCGTATTGCCACCGGCACCGTTCACAGTGCTTCGATTCCTAAGTGTGTTCGCTGTGGTGTCCGTTCCGCAACCGCCGCCGCCGCCTCTACTACCACCGCCTCCGCCGCCACCGCTGCCGCTGCCACTGCCGCCGCCGCCAAAGCAATGCGTAACCTCAGAGGGACTGCTCCCGTTATTCTCTCCGTGCCCCGTGGACGATAGCGATGTAGTCGATGCAGTCGCACCAGCCGAGGAGCACAAGTTCATAATTTTGCCCAGTCTTGCGGTCGCCGGCGACAATACGTTGCCCAGAAGTATGCCAAAGCGACAACAGCAATTGCTCCAGCCGCAGCCAGTGGAACTCGTTGCTTTTCCCTGCAACGTTCAGATAAAGACAAGCAGTGAGACAACCGTAAAGTGTGGAGTGTAAGCTGTTTATTGTTGCAGTTTATCAATTGTGCGTCAGACCCGGCCACAGGCCAATAAAAAGACAAGGCACGCCGTGCGTCATCATCAATGGCCAACCCGCCGCCCCAAGCCCACACGGCCCCCAGACACCAGACACCAAACCCCAAGCCCCAGACCCCAGACCCCATGCCACAGACCACAGCCCACACCCACCCAAGCAATTTATTACTTTTGCTTTTGTTTCTCGGTCCTTATTAACATGCGCTCCAACAAGTTGCCCATAAACTTTGCTGAAACTCTACGCACGAATCAATAATCATGCCCACAGTCACCACAAAAACAATTCGTTCACCTTATCCAATTTGATTAGTAAGCGAATCACAATAAATTAAATCCAAATCAAAATCAAAATAATTTAATATAAAGTAACGAACAAAGAAATGATATATAAATAAGATATTTTTAATGTTTACTAAATTTAATATCTCTGCTGAGTAAACGTTAGATTATACTATATCGACCATAAACAAACAGTTTGAGACGTAGCACTTAGAGTACTAGTAGTAGTGATAACAATAAGTAAGAGTGACATGGTCAATAGTACTTGACTGGGGCATACCCTGTCTAGATAGATAAAACATTCCCATATACGCACTTCTCTGCTTCCAGTTAACTTTCGATTCAGATAATTTTCTTCCTATATATGTATATGTATATGAAAGTAGTATATGTGTAGGTAATCGATATCCATTGGTCTTTCTTACCCTGAATATGATAATGTAATATAAACCTACGCCAAAAAAAAAATCTACTTTAAGGATTTTTTTTATATTTTACGTTATTTTTTTAAGCAGAGCAGTAAAGTGTAATCGGAGTAATATAATATCCTAAAGCATAAGAACCCCTTTCAGACGAAACCTTAGAAGTGCATTGCCTCAAAATGTTGATTTGATTCTCAATTTAAGATATTTTTAGATTTAAAGACCTAATGAATAGTATCATTGTAGAAATAAATCTATTAAATGATGAGCGTGTTAACGATAATTCAAAATAAATTTATATTTCAACAATGTTGCATAGTATAGAGCTATTATTTTTGATTTGTATTCTTAAATTTCTTTCACTCTCTCTCTCTCTCGCTCCATCGGCTATAGATAGATATTGATTCAGCATATTGCTTTATGCATCTGGATATATTCAATTTATTATTAGTTCAACCAGGCATAATAAGTTTACAGCGCACATTAATTAAGTGCATTTGTATCCCTAGCGACCTGCCCACACATAATTAATGTGCATCTACCGCAAACTTCAGAAACGGGTGACATCAACGCGCACGAGCGGACTGCAGCCGCCCATCCGCCCGTCCGCCCTTCCGCCCATCCCCCCATCCTCCATTTCCCCATCCGCCCACACAAATGCTGCATAAATGGCCATGTGGTTGGTTGAGTGTCAAGGTCAGAGGAGCTGACAATTCCTAGAAGACCAATGCCAAAGGTGAAGAGCGGACATAAAAACACCAACAATAACGAGTGCGATGGCAAGAGAAACCTCAAATTACCGTTATATGGCATCACGCATGACCACCAACACACTTACACGCACACGCACACGCACATCCACATCCACACACACGCATACGCACATCCAGCAGACGTATGCAAAGAGGGGCCACCGCACGCACAGCTCTGTGCAGTATTCGAATTTGAACCTATCAAATTTCGCACAAATCATAACCGGGTACATAAGCTGACATTTATATATGTGCATGTGTATGTATGTATGTATGCATCTGTACATATGTAAAACAGGTCAGAATATTTTACTTGCATATTATAGCTGGCAAACATTGCGGAATTTTTGTTCGCAACTTATTTGATAACGAGCTAAACATAACAAAAGGCTGGGTAAGTCACTTCAGTATGATTCTGCTGCCGCGGCTGATTCTGATTCATGACAAATTGCCCTTGCTTCTTCAATTTTCTCTGATAATTATGGGGTATTGTGCGCTATTCCTTCTTTATATTCAGCCGTCTTCTTCATGTTGTTGTTGTTGTCATATCGTCGCATAAATTTCGCGGCGCTGCGCTGCGCCGTTGTTGTGGGTGGCGGAAACGAAACGAAGCAACTGCACAATAGTGATGCGTAATATGTATGTATGTATGAATGTGGGTATGCATGGATTACCTGTGACTTCTGAGTGAATGGTTCATTGTCTGCAAATACATACATCTGCACTAAAGACATAAAACACCTGATAGCTAGTCGATGGCAACAAGTAACCGCTTAGTTCTTATCTTGCGATAGCATATCTGCCCACACTGTTATCAGAGATACTATTTACAATTTCATACAATATTCACATACACTGCTTACAGCTAAAATCACAGTATAATCCAAGACACTTTCATTGCTCATCTCTAACAAACAATTCCCATACAAACAATATACACCTACGCATGGATACACACTCACACGCACTCACAGGTTAGCCGCAACATTAACACTTACGGTTTCTAGTTAAAATCCATTTATTATCTTTTGAATTAACTTGTTTATCTTTTTTTTTTAAGTCCACAATCACAAATCTGAGTAGCGGCAACGACCAAAGAACAACGCAAATGAGCGACGAATGTTTTTACATATGTGGGCACTCAAAACCATCAAACAGTTTCTAAAATGTTATTAACAGCGCGCAAACAGCGCTTCTTGTAAAATTCCGTTACTTTAGACAGACTTTGCGCGCAATTATAAAATGCTTTTTAAGTGTCTGATGTTAAGTAGCTGGGAGGCTAAAGCAATGCGTTTGTTTATTTATATCCAAAGGTACACAATTATTGATTGTCATAAATAATAGAAATACTCGTACAGAAATATAACAGAACAGCTGTTGCTTGTGCAAATACGATTATTTTTCTACATAAAAATTGCACCAGTGCGCAGAGAATGATTCGATAAAAATTGGTCTTAACAGCGATACAAATTAAGCTGCCTACCAATGAGCGTGAAAACTGATATGAAACACAGATGGCGCTATCAATATTTCGAAGTGTCAAATTTAAAGCGATTTTATTGAACTGGTACACTTTATAAAGAAATTTAAAAAAATAGAAACAAAAATATGAAGGCTGTATTGCAAATGCAAATTGTTGCAGATGATTTATAATATATTAAAGGATTTGCGGACAGTGTAAATAAATAATGAAATTGATTAATTGAAAGCATATATGATTTATTAGCTGAGATTCGAATTTTGCATTTTGTCGCGCCAACATGGACATAATTGGAATTGCGCAGTTTAAATTACGACCTAGAACTTGTGTGAGGCCAACTGCAATGCACTCTCCCACTTGGCGGCATTTAAATCTCTCGTGGTCGAGGTCTAGGTCATTGAAGTGAGGCTATTGTTATCCAGTGGCAGGGTCGCACTCTCACATTTACATACGCATTAGACACACACGGACGCTGGCACTCTCACTCACTCACTCGCACACACTCGCATGCCTCTACATTGTTTGTTTGCACATATTCGCATGCTGGCATGTGTGTATGTGTGTACACACTCACTGGCACATACATGATACAGCCACACACTTAGACACCCAGAGATATAAATGCTCCCATATAAACTCCACCAACACACGCATATCTCAAGCACGTATGTATGTGTGTGTCGCTGTGTATGCAGACATGTTTGTATAGTTCATACTGCAACAATGGGGCTGAAATGTATGCTTCGAAATGTGGCCAGCGGCTGCTGCTCCACACTTATACGACCGGAACAATTGAGTGAGTGACATGGTATTGTTCTGCATAATTGATGCGCAATTTGTTTGGCTTTGAAATCGAAACTATATGGCAGGTAACTGGCTAAATGTCAAAACAATTAGTAATTGGGCAACTAACCTGTTATTGAATCGCCACGCGAGTAGCTGTAAAATCTTTAGAGCCTTCACTGTGAGCAGCCTTCGCCTGTGCGTGTGTGCATATGTGTTTGTGTGTGCGTGTCTCTGTGTGCGTGTTTGTGTGTGTTGCAGGTTATATTGCTGCCTGCCTAAAGCGAGCTTTCTTGTCGTTGTATGCGATTTGTATTATGTACACTTATTTGTTGGTCCTTACACTATGGTGTGACTATATTAATATAAGAGGAGATTTTAATTTGTGGTTGCGTTCACCGTTATTTTTCTTCTTTTTGGTATAAATTTAGATCACGAAAAAAGATTAGCACAATTGTATACGTATACGATTAAAACAGGTCAAAGTTGCGCTTTTAAATTAAA
Source organism: Drosophila mayaguana (assembly GCA_037075325.1). NCBI lineage: Eukaryota > Metazoa > Arthropoda > Insecta > Diptera > Drosophilidae > Drosophila > Drosophila mayaguana. Next base: position 6,176,942 of record JBAMCG010000037.1, on the reverse strand, counting down.
TTAAAATGTACGCTTGTTTTAGTTGTGGCGTGACGAGACGACAGTTTAGCCAGAGAGAAAGTTACACATAAAACAGCAGCAACAGCAGTGGTTGGATATATGTATATCCTGGCGGCTGCCATGCCACAGACACTTTGAACTATATACATATATTGCAACGCATGCGCGCGACACTGTGGCGACATCTAGCGTCCATCTCTCACTGCTGCCAGTTGCTCTGGGCCTAGCTGCCGCCGCTAGAGCTCCAATTTTTGAAGGTCCTCGTTGCTTATGAACTCGCAGGCTCTTTTGGATATTATTCGATAGTCTGGAAATGAGCGAAACGGACAGAAATTTCTCGATGCTTATTCCCATCACTTCAGCACTCCCTCACCTTTCTGATATTTGCAGTTATACATGCGCATCACACAGCTGCTGGCGAATGTTCGCAGGCATCCGTCATGCAGGGCACAGACCACGCGGTATCCTGTCGGGCAAACGTCGTGACACTTGTTGGGTCCTGTTCAAAAATGTTGGGAATGGCAATTATGTTTTTTGAAAATTTCATTTTTGTTCTCGACGAGATATTGACGCACCTTGCAAAGCGAACAACTGGCCATAAATAGGGCCAATCGAACCCAGCAATAGAACCACAATAAGTTTGAAGCGAAGAGCTAGTCCGGTTTTCATTCTGACTTATTTCTCGTGTGCAATTTTTGTAATGACATTAAAACTCAACATTAATTCGATATCTTATTTATTTCTGCCTTGTTTATTTGTTTTCAAAAATTGTGTCAATATTTTTATAAAATTTATAAAAATACTTAAACAGTTGTTGGGGTCAATAGCAAGTGATCGGTTCGCACTGCGCCATCCGAGAGCTTTTGTCTGATCACATATTCAAGTTCCGGTACTTCAACTGAACTCAATTTTAGTTAAGCTACTTATTGCCTGCATTCGCCCTCTTCAACGCCGATATACGCTGCAATGATATTATTATTTCATATTTAGTGGGGGTATTTCAAATATATTTTTTTGATATTTTCATACGTATTCCGTTTTGGCAGGAGTCCCTATCCAATAGGCAGCGATTAAGGAAAGTTCTGGTTCTAGTTATGGGGGTGCCATCTCTGCTAGTATCCGCGTATGTGGCACAGACTCCACTTCCCCCCAGTGGGCAGATCTCAATGCAACGTTTCCTGCACGCCTCTCGTGTTGTGCTCACAATTTCTAGGCGATAGACAGATGTTGATAAATAGATATATGTCTAGAAATTCCAATGCAACTCACCCTTCCGGCAGCTGTTCAAGCGATTGCAGTTCTCCAATGCGAATAGGCAGCCATTTTGGAAGCCTCGGCAGAAGCCATCAACAATGCTCCACACCGGCTCCCTCTGATAGGGATTACAGCGAAATGCGAGCTCGCATTGCCGAGGGCAACACCGGGACAGAGCCGTGCTCAGGCCGACGAGTACGGCGCACAGTGCGACGGAGAGCGACAATTTACACATGTTGCAGTTGTGAAACTAAAATTTTGACTCATCTGAAACTCGCATTTATAGCGATTTGCCTTTCAGTCGTTATCAATTGCTTTGTTTAATTACTCAGAAGACCCACAATATGTGCTTTAAATGTTGTCATTTTATACATTTTTTGTTGTACTTCATTTCAGTTGTGCAAATTCCCATTTGTGTACGTGTATAAAGCCAAGTATGAAAAAACCAGAAACCAAACAGAACAACTAAAAATTATATTTACAAATAATACACCAAATAAATTAAGTTTTATAATAATTTAAGTACGTCACTGTGTACGAAATTCTATTTTAATATTCTGTTCTCTGAAATTACGAGCGAAGAGCCAGCCTAATTGTTCAATTGTTCATATCTCAAGATATTCAAAATTAAATAAACAACGTTTGATGTTTAAATAAAACAACAATTTGGCATCCACAATATCAAAAAGTAAATAAATAAATGAGCTAAGCACTAATCTAAATAACATTAGCGGAAGGATATGAAAAATATTACTATATTATATATAAAAAAATACTGCTATATTAAAAAATAAATTCATAAATAGATTTAGTTTGGATAATTAAAATAATTTATTGGAAAATAAAATGTTATAAAACAAAAACAAATTTTTTTTTTATATATAAATATATAATTTTTTTAATATAGTAAAATTTTTGTTTAGATCTCTGGGTTCCGCTTCGTTCAATCCATTAAATTGGAATATTTTTATTTTATTAAATTAATATATTAATACATAAATAGGTTTATTTTGGATAATTCAAATAAATTTTTTGAAAATAAAGGGTTATATAATAAAATAAATGTTTTTTTTTATATATATAAATATATAATTTTTTTAATTAGTACAATTTTTAACAAGTACAATTTTTGCTAAGCTCTCTGAGCTCCGCCTCATTCATTCCATAAAATTGGAATATTTTTATTTTATTAAATTAATATATTAATACATAAATAGATTTATTTTGGATAATTCAAATAAACTTTTGGAAATATATAAATATATAATTTTTTTGTAATATAGTACAATTTTTGTTTAGCTCTCTGGATTCCGCTTCGTTCATTCCATAAAATTGGAATATTTTTGTTTTATTAAATTAATATAGCAATATTTATTTTTCTATTCCCTTTTCGGCCATAACAAACATTTATTACAAACTTGGCTGCAGCTTAGTATAGTATCTTCCAAATTTCAATTTTCTGAAGCCAGTCGAGCAATGTACAAAAGCGAATATACTCTTCTTAGCTACATGCACGAATACAAAATATTAAATACCAATAAAAGCAAGATTTGATTTTTTAAGTCGTAATTAAATCGGGTTTTAGGCTTTACTTTATTAACACTTCAAAATTATTATGTTTAATCTTGTTTTGTAAAATTAATTTCAATTATATTTTATTATATATACCCCAGTAATTTTATGAACTTATAAACTACAAATAACCACAAGTGAATCAACAAATCTGCTCCAACACAGGGCTCAATAAGAGCTTCAAAGGGATTTGTGAATTCAGTTGTAAATAATTTGGCATGAAATTTCAATTTAACACATATTATTTTAATTGCCAAAACACACCAGGCACCTGGCTTTCTGGCCACAATATCTTCTTCAATTGTCTGCTGGACTTGACATGACATGACTGAACTGGTCTGGACTGGAGGAGAGTGGACTGGACAGAGAGTCGCTTTTGAAAGTCATCCACATTTAGAGATGTTATGCATGCTCTTATACCCTGTAAGCATTGAAAATCGCAATTGGGAGTGTATATATATGTACATATATATATATTTTTTTTAGAAAATTAGATTCATAATATATATACATATATATACCGCCCATAATCAATCATAAATTGTGGTAAATCCACAAAAGCCGAGTGTATAATATTCTTGTATGCTTCTAAAACACTTTAATGTATTCCATAATTATTATTAATGTATTATTATTTTTTTTTTTTTTATATATTAATAATAATAAAAGGCTTGATATTTAGATCTGGCATCGTAGCAATGCAAAAAATTTGACAATTTTTGTTAATTAAGTTTGATCCTTAAATTAACGAAGTTAAGACTTAACCTGACATGGCCCAGTAGACATAGATATATAGATATATATAAATATATTGTTATTATATTATATATTTTTGGTCAGTCTTGAGCTTTCGACAGCAATTTCCCTGTCAACTTCCAGCTGTGAAGCTGTAAAAGACACAGTTTTCAGAAAATTCTTTAAGTAACAACGTTATCTATGTAACACACTTGTTATTCCCAATTCGCCACACATCTAAGAGGCGTATTAAAAAATCGTCGCACTTTTAATTATATATATCTAGATGTTCGTTCATGCAGAGGCATAGTCGGAGTACAGAGTATATTCATCTCAGTTCGAGTGTAAAAACAGAAACAAAAGGTCACGCTAATAGCTTTAGGGTATTTGATGGCCTGGCATATCCGCCTCTTCTGTGATAACTTTGCAGTCGCATATTTCTTTCGCCCCTTTCGAAAGTGAAGTCTTTCAGTTGGCTATAAATTGAAGACGCTTGAAGCACTTGACTGTACAATGTAAAGGAAATGAATCTCTTCTTCAATTTGACGTCCTCTATTTATATGTAAACTCACATGGCTAAAGAAGAAGAGTTGCACTTAAATATACATATGATTTATGGCAATATTTGGCAAACACTTTATTTGTTTGGATTATGAATTGTGTTCGTCTGCGTTAGTCTCATAGTTCATAGTCTCTCCTCATTCTCCTGCTCCGACTACTCTTTCCTCTACTCCTCATCCTCCTCCTCCTACTCCCCCTCCTCCTCCTCCTCCTACTCCCCCTCCTCCTCCTGCTCCTTCTCCTCCTCCTCCTGCTCCTGCTCCTGCTCCTGCTCCTGCTCCTCCTTAGCTCTCTTTAGGCTACTTATCCTTTGCTTTGATTTCAGATTAGCTAAATATTTATATAAGGTTCTACGGCTGTTCCGCTTGTTCCTTGTATTATTCATCGTTCCCAGATAGGCTCATGGTGTCATTTATAAGGACAGTAACGCCTGCAGTGCCTGTGTTTTTTTCGTCGTTTGGTGGTCTTGCAGCGCGGCGTGGTTTGCCTCGTAGTCGGACAGCGCGTCGTGGTGGTACAGGGCCGCTTGGTGGTCGTACAGGGCCGCTTGGTGGTCTTACAGGGCCGCTTGGTCGTCTTACAGGGCCGCTTGGTGGTCTTACAGGGCCGCTTGGTGGTCTTACAGGGCCGCTTGGTGGTCGTACAGCGCGTCGTGGTTGTTGTACAGGGTGTCGTCGTGGTTGTACAGGTTGTGGTTGTACACGGTGTCGTCGTGGTTGTACAGGGTGTCGTCGTGGTTGTACAGGGTGTCGTCGTGGTTGTACAGGGTGTCGTCGTGGTTGTACAGGGTGTCGTCGTGGTTGGACAGCGCGTTGTGGTTCGCCTGGTCGACCTACAGGATGTCGTGGTTGGCCTGGTGATCGCGCAAGGCGCCGTGGTCGAGCAAGGCGTCGTGGTCGTGCAGGGCGCCACGGTTGTTTGCTTGTGTGGCCTGTGTGGCCTGTGTGGCCTGTGAGGCCTGTATGGGTTATGTGGTCGGTGTGATTTGTGTGGCTTATATCGGTCAATGTTATCGTAATGAACTCTAATTCCGAATTCACCCATCGAAACGTGCTCGCGTATGAAATAGCAGCTCGAAACCTCTACAAGCCACAAGACGGTCCACACCCACCCGGTATACATAGCGGCGTACTGAATATTGGCCGACCTATTGCCACACTTGCCAGCAATTGCTTTGTAACGAATCGATTCGTGGCATAAAATGAGTTTTATAAATGGAAAATCGAATGGTCAATTCGGTTGACCCACAGAAATGTGTTATTTCAGTCAAGCCAAGATTAATGTTCAGCTTTGAGCGAGAGTCATTCGATAGCTGGCTTCAAGTCTCGCACTCGTGTAATTATCTTGCAAGGCAGGTGTAATAAGTACCTGGAAGTGCTTGTTCACAGAAATAATAATAGTGTCTTTGTTTATCTGATTCCACTCATATACGAATTGGGATTCACTTTTTATTAATATGCTCGCACATCTACTCAGATGACACTTGTTTTGCTCTCTATCCCAACGTTCTCAGTGGGGAAACCAGTTTTCGCCAAATGCCAAACCGTCGCTATATAAGCTTGCGAATGATTTGAACAGCAAATATTTTATTGTCACTCTCCAACACAATGAAGTTCTGCTTGGCATTAATCAATGTGCTGCTCTGCTGTGGCCAGATATTCGCCGCTTACGATTGTCCGAGCATATGCCCAGCGATATATAGTCCTGTCTGTGGAGAGGCCACGATCAAGGGCAGGCGGGTGCGCTGCGAGTTCTCGAACAGCTGTGTGATGGGCGTTAATGCATGCAATAAGGGAATCAGTAAGTCAATTGCTTATTTTTTTGCATATATATGTATAATATGGGAGCTCTGCAAAATTTGATTAAACAGGTGTTCTGCTGCCTTAAGTGGCAGCTGAATATAGTTCCGTTAATATATTTATATTATTTAATTTTTGTATTTTACAGACTGGCAGCAGTCGCATTGTGAAGGACTTTCACCAAGGTGCGATGCCCTGAAGAACTAAGTGGATTACTCAAACGAAAAAAATACATACGTTCTATCAAATCAATATAAAACTAATAATGATAATCGCATTTAAAAATGGAAATATTCACGATTAAATTAAACAAAAAATCCAAACTTGTCCAGTTCTTTTCCCTTAAAATTTTATCGCTTATAAGTATATTGGTATGTCTAAACACACCTGGTTTGTTGGCCTTAATGGGCTCATTACAGCCAACAGGTGTATTGGCAGCGAGCAACGCCCAGAGCGAAATAGCTCAGTTCTCGGGCAAGCCTCATCGAAGATGTTACAAATGTGGATAATAGTTTTTTACCTGCTTCAAGTATATGTCAACACCTTGGCCAAGTCGCTCCTGCTTCGAGTGCCACTGGAGGTGAAGACAAAGTCTTTGGCCAGCCCGCAATTTCACAGTTTCCTTGCAACTGAGAGGCTCAAGCTACCGCTGGATAACAGAGATAATTTGGAGTATTACGGCCGCATTAGCATGGGCACGCCCCCGCAGCTGTTCAGGGTGATCTTTGACACGGGCTCGGCCAACACGTGGCTGCCCTCAAGCAACTGTCCGGAGAGCAACATCGCCTGCCAGCTGCACAGCCGCTACAAGGCGTACAAGTCGAAGAGCCACGTGCCAATTGGTCGCAACTACTCGATGGCCTATGGCAGCGGCTATGTGAGTGGATATCTGTCGCAGGACACGCTGCGATTGGAGGATGTTGTGGTGCCCGGTATGACCTTCGGGGAGACACTGCTGCATTATCAGCCTGCCTTCATTCCGACGAGCTTTGATGGCATCGTGGGCCTGGGCTTCGCCGAGATTGGCTGGAGCAACACCACTCCCTTCCTAGAGCTATTCTGCCAGCTGCATCTCTTCGAGCCTTGCCTGTTCTCGGTCTATCTGCGGCGCGTGCCCGGCGAGCTGTTTGGCGGTGAGATCACATTTGGGGGCATTGACGAGTCCCGCTACCTGGGCGATCTCCACTATGTGCCGTTGTCCAAGGTCGGCTACTGGCAGTTCGAGGTGTCCAGCGTATCTGTAGACAATAGGCAAGTGGCTGAGAAGATTGAGGTCATCTTGGACACGGGCACTTCATATATTCTGCTACCGGTTGATCTCTTTGCGAAACTGCAGGACGCCATCGGGGCCACCATTGTGAACGGATCGAGTGTCGTTAGCTGTCAGAAGGAGAATCTGCACGACGTTTACTTCCATATCGGGGAGAAGAAGTTTACTCTAAGCCCGTCGGACTATGTGATCAAACTAGAAACTCCTAGCCAAACGATCTGTGTCGCTGGATTTATGCCAATCGAAGAGAGCTTCTGGGTGCTGGGCGATATATTCCTGACGCGTGTCTACAGCGTTTTCGATGCGGATGCCAAACGTGTTGGCTTTGCAGATGCTGTTCTAGAGGAGAATTAGCACAATATGAATAATATTATAGAAGCTTTCTTTAAATAATTTATTTTTGAAGGTGTACCAAATAATATTTCTGTATATTTTAGCAAAAGGTTAGGGTATTATGAGGCTGCTCAACTGAATATCTTTGATATTAAGCTTAACAACTTATATCTCTTCAACGGAAACTTTGATTTTAACAATAACAATTTTTTGTGTAGGAAAAAAAAAACTATAAATAAATAAATATAAATACAAATAAAAGTTAATTATCAAATCTGTAAATATTTGATTTGAATAACCCTAACTTTAGTTTGTGATTGAATTCACTATAAAGAGCTACTTTAGTTGGTTTTCTAATATTTTCAGAAATTATTAATATTTGGGATTTATCAAATAAATCATAATTTCGCTGTATAATATAATATTTAATTGATAAACCTATTAGCGCTCAACCGGAACTAAACATACAGGGTTCTCCATATTCGCGTAATCCTACAAAGGTTGCCCGGACCCATGTTTTTTCTTTTTTTTTTTTTTTTTTTTAAATCAATGAAAACTACAATTTTGTTGATGTTATCGATAATAATCATATTATTTGCTCCAAGTAGACTTGTTGACATCACTCTTTGACTATATCTATCAAATGTGTAGTGCCCGTCTCTGTCGAAAGGCATAGGGCTGCCAGATGGGCCACTTGAATATGGAGAACCATGTATTTATATTTACGTGGGTTTGTTGTAGTTAATGGTATACGAGATCGTTTTCGCATGGGGATTCAACTATTGATAAATTAAACTATTAACTTATCCAATTAGTGTACAGAATCCATTAACCTTATCCACACGGTCTCTTAATTTACGTCATATTCAATAAGCTAATGGGAAAATCTGAATTTTTGTTTGTTTGCATGGCTCTATAGGTGTATAGGTGCATGTGTGTGTGTGTGTGAGTGTGTTTATTTAGTGTAGAGAACAAAACCTGTTTATTTTATCAGCTGCCCAGCTAAACCTATTAGCATTTATATAAACATTCATACTAATAAACAAATGAATTCAAATGCTGTTTCATTTCTGGATCGTGCTATATATATTCCCATTACATTGAGCAATGTGGCAGCAGTTGATGCTTAACAGTCGAAATGAGGCTCATTTGCGCCGTTTGTGTATTGCTTGGACTGGCCTCAAGTCCCGCCAGTGCCAGCTGTTCGGCTGATTGTCCCGACACTGAGGATGTTGTGTGGGCAATTGGTGAGGATTGCAGTGTCTTCCGCAATAAGTGCTACTTCGACAAGGAGAACTGCCATAGAAAGCCGCGTAAGCAGCAGAACGGCTCAATTAAGCTCAGTGCATATTTAATTAAAATCATATTTCATTGATAGCACTGACCATATCCACCAAGAAGGAGTGCCAAGAGCTCTGCGCTGTTGCCTGCCCACTAATTTATCAACCAGTTGGAGGCACCTATAAGGGCCAATTAAGACACTTTGGCAACGCATGCGAGAAGATGGTGCACACCTGCCGAACCGGCGAAAGTACGTAATCTCATATATAGGCCACACGCCAAAACTATAACTGTTTTCCATTTCAGCTTTCTTGGACTAAAATGCAAACTTTTAATTAAGTAAACAAATTTTAGAAATGTAGGCAGCAAGATTTTTTTGCTTTGAAGCAAAAGTTTTATATTATTATTGAACTATTATTATTACATCTAGTATTCATATCATAGATATATAGGATAGCAAACGTTTGCGGATCCTTTATGACAAATGTGCATATGCTCAAGTTAAATTAAATAAGCTCTCCTTATCTGGCTCACAGCTGTTCAAACTACTTGGCTAAATAAAGTTTCCTTATCTGGCCTTAGAGTATTTATGTGAATTTTTGTTCACATCTTTAATTTGTTAATTAACTTTTGTGAATCATTAAAAAGATAATATTTTACATAGACCTAATACTGTTTTTAATTTGATTGCGTTGATATCTATGATTGTCAATTATAGTCTTTTAAGACGAGCTTTAAAATGAACTTCAACTCAAATTCAAGGGCTTTTCTGCGTTTTATTTGATAAGAAGACTTGTTAGCAAAGTCAAATATTTAAGTTTAGAGTCAATCAGTAAGAGGCTCGATCAATGTGGAAATACAAATTTAGTATAAACTTTATTAAATTAAACCTTAAATTATTGTATAAATGAAGGGTTTTGGTTTCTGCGTTAAGCACTGGAGCTACATAAAATTTGGTCTATATTCATATGGACTAAACAGTATTATCCAATTAATTTTTGGCGGAGCTTGACTTCTTTTAAACAGTATTAGCAGAAGTACTAAAAAGCCTCAATACTTGCATTTGAAATCTGTTGAAACCTGTTTCAAAACTTAAAGACGAGCAAAACTTGTTTACTTTTTATTTATACATATTTTTTTATATTCATAAACTTTGCTGAATGTTAGAAAAAAAAAAAAAAAAACAGTAGCAGTTGCTGTCCAGATGGATAAGTTCGAAATTTGAATGCTAATCAACAGTGAAAGTTATTTGTTTAGGCGGCACACCTAACGTGTGGTATTTAACAAAAAATTAAGAAGCCTCAGGTCGTATGACCCTGAATCACGGCAATGCCAATTGTCCAGCTGCAATCTGCAATAGAAATTACAATGTTGATCGATAAATTATGGATTGAAAATACGTATTTAATTGAATATGAATATATATACTATGAATACGCTAGGGCTTAATGCAATGCTCAACTAAAACCCTTCAGCAATCAATGACAATGAGTCAGAGAATAAATATATCATTTACATTATATACAAAAATATAATAGAATTTGTATTACGAACTGAAGATGTTAGTGATATACTATTTCAGTTTTAATAACATAATAAATGCTCAATTGAAATTTAAATACCATTTTCAATGAGTAATAATTAAAAGCTGCCGATGAAGCGATAAAATTAATATCTATTGTGGTTGCATAAACAAACATATAGGTTCATTACATGAGAGCTCGCAAAAATCCCACGAAGCGACGTCAATACATGCAAAGTCGTATAAAAACCTGCCGGTGCCGCTGAAATAGCCAAGTTACAAGCCAAACCCTCAATGAGAGAGATGTGGAATAGCAGCAAAAATCAATTGGCATTGGCAATCGCCTTGTGCGCACTTCTGGCCATGCTGAAGGGAGCCCAGGCGCGACACAGCCTGTTCGACTGCAACGTGAAGTACAAGTGCGCGGCTGAGAAGGATTATATCTGGGCAACCGATGAAGAGCGTTGCCATGTTATCCACAATAGGTGCCTGCTGGAGGTCGAGCAATGTGCGCGCCGTGATCAGGGAAAGACGGAGCTGGTGGAAACGGATCGAGAGACTTGCAAAAGAACCTGTGAGAGGCCGTGCAAGCGCAACTTTGAGCCCGTCTGTGCCCAGTTCTTCCAGGAGGAGTACATAACCTTCAGCAATGAGTGCGAGATGCGTAACTATATGTGCGCCAAGGAAAGAGGTGAGTAGTTACCTGTGAGTGCTTGAGCGCAATAAGCAACTAATTCACGCATTTCTTAACAGCCTACTCGTTCTACGATCTTGGAGAATGTGTTAGGTTTCCCTCAGCGCAAAAGTGAGGGATTTAATACAAATTATTGTTTTGTAAAGAACTAAATTGTAAATTTGCAAATTTAGCTTTGTATGTAATAAATATGTCTGTACACAAAAGTCATTCAACTCATTTCACAAACTCAGACAGAGCAGCCAATTACTCGAATCTTAAGTCTGACACACATTGTATTTTGTGTTGTAAAATATAATTATAAAATATTAAGTTCGGATATCGGACATCGCTTCAAACTGGAGCAAATCCAGTCATTAATATATTTTGAGATCAGGTTATTAGATATATCAAGTATTTAACTTTGCATTGCTCTTAGCGGTTTTTGAAGGGACAGATTAAAATCATAATTGAGTGCCTTAGTCGAATTTTGTTGGGCATTTGGAGTTATAAATAAGCCGAAGCTCCTCAATAAAGACATCAGTTGTCCGCAAGCAACACATACCGAACTTTCTGATTTTCTAATATCCACAATGGCTGCCACTTTCGTTATCCTGCTGAGCTGCCTTGCATATGGCATCGTCGCGAGTCCTTCTCAAATTGGCAGCTTGCCTGGCGGACGCCCAGCTCAGATCCTCCCGGCTCCGGTGGTTAATCAACCATCATCATCTTACTTGCCACCAGCCAAGTTGGGCCGGCGCCCAGGTGCTGAGCCTCTCGTGTCCATACCCACGAATCCAGCGCAATTAGCTATCGGATCTGTTGTGTCTGCACCAGTTATACAGCGTCCGGTTGCTGGTCGAGTTCCAAGTAACGTGGGTGACATACGTAAATCCTCTTACCGTCCTGTTGTTCCTGCTTCATCTGCGCTGAATCCATCTGCCCAGAGGCCATCTGTCCAGAGGCCATCTGTCCAGAGGCCATCTGTCCAGCAGCCATCTGTCATCGGAGCTCCTCGCCCCATTGTCCAGCGTCCTGTTGTTTCTGTACCTGCTGTACCTGTGCAGCGACCGATCTCCTCTGGTTCCAAAAGTGGATCTCGCACTGTTGGCCCCAAAGCTCCTTACTAAATACCACGTCAAGCTCCAGTCGAAACTGTGACCCCAAAACATACGATGAGAACAATTATTAAAAATTTTTCAATTAATCACATCAAATTATTAATATAAACACATAGCTAAAAATTATTTTATTATTTGCTTTGAAGACAAAATGAAAATAAATCAATTATCAATTACGAAATAGAGGTACATAAATAAAGTTCTTTTTTGGATTTGTGAAGCAAAGAGTTCTCTAAAGCTTTTCATCTCATTCAGGTGCAAACATCGTAAGACGTTGCAGCATGAACAGGTGAGTTACCATCCTGATTGGAACACTACTACCCATAGATGCAAATACGCAAATGTTTTATATACATTAGAAGAGACTAATGCTTGGGCTTTTTCAATGCGTAGAACTCATACCCCAAGTCTTATGGCCCAATAACGCTTAGCCGAAGTCAAAAATAAAATTATGAACAAGTAAGTAAGCCGAAGTCTATGCTGCTCGAGGAAATGCTTTCATCCCCGGCAGAGTTGTCTCCTTATATATATTTCTCAGTTTGTAATTAAACCCAAAAATGTAAATTGCTAGTAAGAACTGATACATCTTCAAGGGAATCGACATATCTTGAGCAATACGTGTCATCTCTACAAATCCAGACACTTTACTGATCGAACATTAAAAAAAAAAAAGAAATAAATAAAATACCTATTCAAACAATTCAAGCACAATTCAATTGCAATTCCTATTCTAAGATGAGTACGTAAAATGCATATGCTTAGGTTTTATTTAATAACTTATCGGTTACTTAATCGATTTTAATGCAAATATATTGTAGCACGAAACAAACACGTTTTAATTGTCATAAAACTAAGTGTAGAATCTATAGACTCTACTAGATACAACCTCGTTCGAGCTTATCTAATAGCTGAGCTTAATTCATGTTTTAATCGGGAACATTAAACCGGTTGATCTGGAATCTCTTTGTCGTAAGAGAGACAAAAGTTATTTAATAATTTATTTTCCATAGTTAACCATTATATGTACTCATTGTACGTAGCGTGGAATGATTAAAAAAGCAACATCGGTTGGGAGCTAAGCCCTCCCGACTGCACTTGTAGACTTCAAGCTTGTATAGGTAAAAACAGAATTGGAATCTATAATTTAATTGCACCACAGTTTAAACTCTAAAAGCTAAGTTCAGAGATCAACCACCGGTAAAAACTGAAGCAAATCAGAGTTCTCTGATAACCAAATCAGATTATTAGATTATTCAAGTACTTAGATTTATCAAGTACTTAACATCTTAACTGTTTTGTGTGTAGGGACAGATTTGAATCTTTATTGAGTGCCTTAGGTAAATTTATGTATGAATTTGGAATTATAAATAAGCCGAGGTTTCTCAATAAAGATATCAGTTGTCCGCAAGCAACATATTCCGAACCTTCTGATAATAATATCTACAATGACCGCCACTTTCGTTATCCTGTTGAGCTGCCTTGCATACGGCATCGTAGCCAGTCCTTCACAAATTGGCAGCTCGCCGGGCGGACGCCCAACCGTCCCAGCTCCTGTAGTTAACAAACCATCACCATCTTACTTGCCACCAGCTAAAGGAGTGAGCGAGCCCTCTATTCCAGCTCCAGGAACTGTTAGGCCTGCACCAGTTACGGTTCGAGCTCCAACCAACGTGGGTGGCAAACGTAAATCTTCTTATCGTCCTGTTGTTCCTGCTCCATCTGTCCAGCAGCCATCTGTCATCGGAGCTCCTCGCCCAATTGTCCAGCGCCCTGTTATTGAACCAGTTGCACCTGCACCTGCTCCAAAGCGACCTATCGCCTCTGGACGCTCCAAGAGCGGATCTCGCACTGTCGGCCCTAATGCTCCCTACTAAATAACATGGTATAAGATGATTCAGCGAATTTATGGCACTCTAAAGCATACGATGAAAACGACTATTATATAACATTCGAATCAACTATATCAAATTACTAAAATATACAAATAGATGCAAAACCAAAAAATTTATTTTATTATTTCTTGCGAAGCAGAAATGTGAACAGATTAATTTGTATTTATTTTTAGAAACACAAGCAATGGTTTAGTGTCCTATTTAATTCTTGAAATGTGATTTTAAACATCTGTGTTATATCTTTCACATCTTGAAATTTCATGAAGAATGTCTCGAGGTTAAGAACATCGTAAGGTAAGGTAAGGTATGACTAATACTAGCTATTTATCAGTGTACATCTTGCTAGTGGTCATGCTCAGATATTCCCATATAATTAATATATATTTATATTCATAACAATCTATACTATCCTCTCAAGAAACAAACATATCTACGATGCCACTAACAATCAAATGCATAATCGTCACAAACACATTATAGAGAGGCTCATGAGCTCGGCCGTAGAACTCATACACCAAGTCTACAACCACAAATAATATATCTAAGATAAACTAAGAATAAGAAAGCTGTAATAAAACTGAAAGGAATATACAGCATATACTTACATAACTCTAGTTTAATACGATTCACTGAAACGGAAAAATCATATATTATTTCTAAACTTACTATGGGAAGTATATACATAAGGCTTTAACTTTAATCGGATTTTGCACACAATTCCTCTCAAGCAAATAGGATTTGTGATTTGCTAAATAAAATATCTGAAGCATTAGAAAACTTTTATTCAATAACAAATTTGCCATAGAATATCCTATATGAAATGTCTGTCTGTTTAATTTAATTTTTAAAACGGTTTTTTATATAAGAACAAAAGTGTTACAATTGGTTTGATAAACTCATCAAGCTCACTAAGCCAATTATTCGGGTTTACCCACTTAAGTTGACAATTGACACATTAAAGTACTGTCTCGTAGTCCCAAGTTCAGAGTTCAACCACCGCTACATACTGGGGCAAGTCCAAACTCTGTTGAAATTAGGTTATTAGATTGGATCGAGTATTTCATTTTACATTATTCTTATCTGTTTAGTGTGTAAGGATAGATTAAAATCGTAATTGAGTGGTCAAATTGGTCCAATTTTATTGTGATCTTCCAACTATAAATAAGCCGAGGCTTCTCAACAAAGGCATCAGTTGTCTGTGAGCAACAATCAAGCAATAATCACACAGATCCTTTGAAAGTAATATCAACAATGGCTGCGACTTTCGTTATCCTGTTGAGCTGCCTTGCATACGGTATCGTAGCTAGTCCCCCGTCATCGTCCTATTTGCCTCCAACCATCCAGCCTGTCGAGCGTCCAGTTCAAATTCCTGTGCGCGTTCCTGAAATAACAATACCAGCTGTTGATCTACCAGCAATTAATTTGCCCCCATCTAAAGGAGTAGGCAGACGTCCTTCACCCATTGTTTGCGTACCCTCTGGCCGCCCTGTAGCCCCAGGACCTGTACGTCCAGGACCAGTGATTCCAGGACCAATAATTCCAGGACCAGTGATTCCAGGACCAATCATACGCCCCGGAGGTGGCAAACGTCCTATCCAGCGTCCTATCTTGCGTCCTGTTGTACCTGCACCAAATCCAAAGAGTGGTTATGGATCTCGTACCGTTGGCCCTACCGCTCCTTACTAAATATCAAGAAGTCAGATAAATGTATGTTTGTGTACTTACCGGATTTTACGACCCCCAAAACATATCATGAACACAATCATTATATAATTCTTCAATCAATTACATAACAAATACTAAAATAAACATATTGCAAAAAAAAAAAAAAAAATGTTTACAATTTATTACTTTATGGATATTTAATTATCATTTATTTATTATTGTTGTGTAGTTAATATGAGGATAGCTTGATTATTATCCAAAACCTTAAAGTTGCAGTCATTATGGCCTTTGGGGGTTTGAATGCAGTCAAGACCCCCCCACAATCAAAATTTAATAATTTACTAACTCGAGCAAGTTATTTTGGACAAATCATCAGATATAAATAAAAATATCACAGACGGTTGCAACTGAATGCGTAATGTATGACAGATATAGTATATAAGATATAGTACTGTAGTCTTAGATTCTTATCACATAATATTAATTTATTTTAGTCTTTTGCCTAAACTAAAAAAAAAAAGTATATGCCCAATTCACTTTATTAAAAAGGATCAATGTATGTTAACAACTTAACAAATTTCTATTTACACACAGGTAAACATTATTTCAGTTGTATGTATGTATTTTGCTGCCTTCATAAATTGAAATTAAGATTAGATTTCCGTGAAATTTGTTGTTAATTAATTCACGTGCTTTATTTTCAGATAGCACCTTTGCTTCGAATAATATAGGGGTGAATCTCCGCGAATGAGGTTATTCTCAATTGAAACTGGAGAGTGTTAAATAATGGATCCCTATAAATTATTGTTATATAGTATATATGTCAAGCTCTAATCTACTTTTTCAATTAAATAATAAATGATTTTTTTTTTTTTTTTTTTTTTGTCTTTTAGTTTTTAGAGTTGCATCTATAAAAGCGACGAGTTTGGTAGAAATAATATCATTTGTCAAGAAGCAGCATATTTTTATTATTTTATTTGTTTGTCGTTGGCAAAAATGAGTTCTACTCTCGTTATCCTTCTGATATTTTTCGTATACGGCATTGTTGGCTGCTCAGTGTCCTATCGACCATCCGTGAGTGCGGGCACTACATTGCCTGCAAGCATCGAACGTCCACTTGCTACCGGATCTACTATACTTACACCTGTTCAACAACGGCCTTTTTTTGCCGGAACTACCGAAAGTCCCGGCCTGGATGTACGTGCCCCGATCACAGACCGCCAATATAATCCTTACTATCATTAAATATCATTAAGATCTTCATTCCATTTGTGATACTGTTAAACATAAGCAACAAATTTATAATTTGATTTGAATAAAAAATTGAATAAAAGATTTATTTATTTCATATTTATTTAATAATTAATTATGCTTGTATAACCATATATGACTGTTGCAGTTGTTAGTGAATTTATTACATATTAAAATACTTTTGATTTCATTCTGAATAAAATAATAAAAACATGGTTTTCATATGCGCATTTGCATAAGTCCAGACATTGAGTCCAATGCACTAATACATTTTCACAAAAATTATTATTATTATTAGCATTTACTCTTGGGCCATTCATGCTATAAATACTCAATTAAGTTAGAGTGGTTCTGTGATAGGAATGGCTATTAAATTACCCAACTAATATCATATATTTTTTGCTTACAAATCGATCAAGCTAAAAATGAGTTACGCCAATGCGTTTTGTATACTTGCTAGTTAATAATTATTATAAAAAAATCTTTTTTCAGGGATCTACTCTTCAATAACGATTTTCAAAATAATTATTAATAAAACTACGAAGGACCTAAGAACTCTTTCCAGAATAATGTTCAATTAATTCACCAATGGCTCCAGTTTTTATTCAGAAAACCAAAAGTTATGATGCCTAAAGAATAAATGGATCAAAGTAGTAATGACTAAGTTGAAGAAAGAGAAAATATAATCAGATTCAAACAGCTTGAGAGCTCAGATTTCTGCTGCACTGATACTTCTTATCTGCTTCTTGCGAATCTGGTTTCAAAGCTGAGTATTAAGTTTAGTTCATGCTTATAAATAGATAGATAGTAATGTCAAACAGTTATCATTTTTATATAGACAAGCATAATTGAAAACCTATGAGGCTATATTAAGCGAAAGTGATAATGACACTAGAGGACACTATTTCTGAGATTGGAGAGCACTGGAAGGATATTTCATTGGATTATATACATAAATTTGTTGATTCGATTGCTAGATTCCTCAAAAAAGATATTAGTGCTAAGGGGGTATATATTTTTTATTAATCAAGCAACATTAAGTTATTAAGTACATATAAAATGTTGCTAATTTGTTATGTATAAATAGAAACGACATATGGTTGGCTTTGATTGAATATATGCATATATTGGCACATTGAATTGGCTGCCGTTGAGTAGATAATTATACGAAACAAATCCAAAATCTATATTACTTATGAAATTAGGTCAAGCCAGCTTTTCTTCAATTAGGTGATTCATTTTGTAATCAGATAATCAATGCATTAATATAAGATAAATCAGCTCCGTCTAATTTGAACAGACTAATTGAAATATTAATGCACTTGACGGATTGGATCTATAAAAGCGTCGAGTTTGATCAGAAAAAGTATCAGTTGTCAACGAACCAATTTGCCAACTAAGGAAATATCTACCTTTCTCCGATTACTACAATGGCCGCTACTTTCATTATCCTGCTGAGTTGTCTGGTGTACGGTGCTTTGGCTGGCGGCGTAGCACCATCCAATCTATTGCCAGTGCAAGGACGTCCTGTTGCCCAGGGCGTTTCTCCTCTGCGCCCACCAGTGGTACAACCTGCCTATTTGCCGCCAGCTAAGGGTGTGCTCAGTGGTCCAGTTGCTTCTGCTCCTCTCAAGTTGGCGCCTGGTGTACAGCGCGCTATTGACAACCGCGATCTAGTCAATGTGGGCGGCAAACGTCCGATTGTCGCTGCTCCATCTGTGAATCGCCAAACCGTTATCGGAGCTCCATCCATCGGCGGCAAACGCCAGGTTATCCAGCGTCCTATTGCTTTGGGACCTCGTCTATCTGCCCCCCTTAAGCAGCGATCATATTATGGAGGTGCCGTACGTCGAGGACCAGCAGTTACTGCAGCGCGTCCAATCTCACCCATTCGTCAAAAACTCGGCTCCGGCGTTGTCGGCTCTCGCATTGTTGGTTCCCGCACTGTCGGCTCCAAGGTTCCTTACTAAACAATTTTGGTTGCAACATGACCCTTGAACTTGGAAACGGAAAATCGCTGATCACACTGAACAGACAACAACCATCCTACTCCTAACAATCAAATTATAATCCTTATTTTTCATATCGTATATGTGCTCTAAAAAATCTTAAATAAATTACAAGCAAGACAGAATTATAGAAATTAAATTGGTTTTTTTTTTGGTTCTATAGGAAAACATACCTATAAAAATTGCTTTTCTGTTAAAGGTTGTTTCATTATGATCTGTGTTAAACAACGCACTTTGATTCTGGAAGCAGCAAAGCAAGATAATGTGATTCCGATTTTAAATTAAGAAAGGGCTTCAAAAGATTAGATCTATAAATAGTGGGATGGCAATTAAATCGTATTTTCGTTGTGCGGACCTCAACTGAAGTAAGACAAACATAACTGAAATTATTGCTTTGCCTATTTAGTAGTCCTTCACTGTAGCCATATAAGATTCTAAAATAACCCAGTATGAATCTGAAATTGAAGGTTTGCAAATGTAATTGATCCAAACAACATTGATCCCAATCATAGAGAGCTGAACAGCTCGATAAACATCATATCACTTAGTGGATAATCTTCTCCTATTTATATTTATATACTTTATATTCCTATTTGTGTATACTCCAATATAATGTTCTACAATAATTACTACTAAATGTGATAAGTAATAATAATAATAATAATAATAATAATAATAATAATAATAATAATAATAATAATAATAATAATAATAATAATAATAATAATAATAATAATAATAATAATAATAATAATAATAATAATAATAATAATAATAATAATAATAATAATAATGATAATAATAATAATAAGGTACATTAAATATACCATGAGATGATAACATATTTAAGTAAATATTTAATATTTACACACTGGGAAATTCCGAATATAGCTCCATAATTAGATAATATCATTTATAATAAGCTAAGTTGTATTTTTAAGCACTTAGTTTATATGGTTAAGGCTTGACCTTTGCATGATTTAATTAGCAAAACAGATGGGGGTCAGCAGCAGCTATAAAAGAGTCAATATCACTGAAAGGAACATCAGTAGCAGCTGAAAAAGCTTTCCAAGATGTCGATTGCTTATGTTCTGCTGCTTAGCTGCCTGGCCTACGGAGTCTTAGCCCTTCCTCCAGACGCGTCTTACGTGTCGCGAATTGGAGCTGGATTGCCGGGCTACAGACCCGTTCTTCGAGCTCCTATTGCTTACGGATCTCTGATGGGAGGCCAAAGGCAATACACTGGATACGCTGGAAAGTCTCTATCCACAGCTGGCATTGGAGGCATTGGAGGCGTTAGTAGAATTGGAGGAATTGGAGGCATTGGTGGCATAGGTGGAGTTGGAGGAATTTCATCTGTTTATCCGTATGGTATAGTTAACCAGCAGACACCTGCTTACGGATCCCTCATTGGCCGTAGATTTGGTGCTCCTGTTGGCATCTTCGGTCAGCGTCGCATCAACACTGGCTACCCACAAGGCATTGTGTCTCCAATTTCTTCCGGTTATCGCTACCAGGGAATCCCCAATAAATATTCCCGCGGTCCCTACTAAATATTAAAAAAAAATGTTTACTTGGGCTGCCCAATTAAAAAGGAATAATTGACACAAAACGCAAAAAAAAGGTTTTAATTTATGTCATTTCATTTAATTTCATAAATATTTTTGTGTAATTTAATCCATGTATTTGCTGCTGCCTTAATATGAGCCTCGGACAGCTGTGAATACAATATACATAATACATAAGCCATAAGTAGTTTAAACCATAACCGCCTTGGCTTAATGTCCATTGGCTGTGCAATTCCTCATTAGCTGCCACGATTGCCATAATTGGCATATAGAAGACTTCATTACAGCCATGGCTAGACTTGGGGTTGTTGGTCAAAGGTATTTTATTTTCATAATGCTGCTCAGCGAAAGCCAAAGCAGTGAGAAAAGAAATAACATGATCGTTAGGCATTTGAAAATCAGCCTTCGCACACCCAATTCGTAAATGGCTCAGGGTCGGCTCTGGTCGATTATTGCCGTCTGGTTCATATGCAACAATAAGAGCAAATTGTGCTTACTATTCGTCTGAGCTATCGCAAATCCAATTGCTGTGATAAGTGCTTTTTTGCAAAAATGAAATGTCATGGCAATAATGATTTAGGAAATCTATAGACAAAATTTCGAAAAAAAAAAAAAAATAATAATAAAAAAATACAAATGCCACCATCGTGGCTGGCAAATGCTTCAATTCACAATTTTACAATTATGTAAGCGTAATAAAATTGGCTTATACTACACTTCAGACCACTTGGGAGCATGTGCCGGAGGTGCTCTAAATCTTAAGCCAGCTATGACTCAGACGGAGCCCCGTAGCCAGCTGTGCGTTTTGGGGTTTCTGCAGAGTGCCAAAAAGTTTTAATTTCTATGCCATATTCGTGCGTTTTTCTTATACAATTAGCCAGGCGGCCATTAAATCAGTACATACATATCAGCAATTGCTCAATCGCATTGATCAAGTAACAAATAACATTGTGCCGAAAATTGACATTTTGTAAGCATTTGAAAAGTGAACGCAGCAGCACTCACAGCAACAACAACAACAACCACAACAGCAGGCCTACATGTGGTGCGTTGGTAAAAATCTTGAACATGTTAAGAATGCCCGCAAGGTTGTCTACAACCACTGTGGCAGCCATTCAGCGCCTCCAACTTAATTAAATTGGCTTAACATGGACCATTTGTGGCTCAGTTTGTTAGCTGCGGCTCTGTCGGACTAATCAAATTGCCAATTCGAAGGCGCATTTGCAATTAAGTTAGGCCATAGCAACGAGCTTTATGTCAGCCCAACGCCCAACTATTGCATTATGATGCACTCGGATAGCCAGCAAACAAAATGGCATGTAATAAATATTAATTAAGCAACTGAATGGCATGGCAAAGGAGAATGAGTAACTAATATGCGAACATGTTAATGTTTTGCTCTACATTTAAGCTGTGCGTAAACAAAAATGTCACACGCCATTAAAATCTAATGGCATGTTTAATAAACTTTAAGAAAAACGAGACAAAAACGAGACAAAAACGAGACAAAAACGAAACAAAATGTAATGCTGTCAAACCAGGTCGATAACGCGGACTTCTAAAGCCCACAAACAAAACTTAAAAAAAAAATGGCCTCTTGTTGGTCTTTAATAAAAGAACAGCCACAGAGCTCAGCAAACGACTTTTCAAAAATGCGTGGAGCTCGTGTCAAAGTGTTGCGCCTGTTTGTTGTTGCTTCTGAAATAGTTGCACAATTTCCATGCGTTCATGCAAACCAAGTGTAAAGGCAGCAAAGTCTCTCAAAGCCAATCTCCAAAGCTATAAAATCGATATGGAAAATATCTCAAGATAGAAACGCATTTTCGAGCCTGGCTCATGTTAAATTGATTTTAATGGTTCAACCTTTTGACGTTTACGGTGAGCTTAGTTTAATTATGGCTTCATGTCTTGGGTATTTCAATGCTACGATATGGAATATTAAACTAGATTTACTTGTGTACAGAGTCAATAAAATTCAATTACAGCTTTATTGTAATAAAATATTACATATATTACCTGCTATACTTTATAAAATCACATGTTTTAAAAATTGTATATATTTTACATTTCTATTTATAATAATAAAAGTAAAATTAATTAAAGGCGCATATTATAATATATTAAATGCCAGTTTTTAATAATATCTGGCACATGAATATATAACGAATTAAAAAATATTATTTTACTGCAAATTTACGAAGTAAAATTTACGCAATGAATCTTGCCAAATTTATTAAGCTAAAATTTAATAAAAAATAAGATTAATAGAGATCTATAAGAAGTATAAAAGAAATAAATTATTAATACTAATAATAGTAAAAAAATGGCATATAAAATTAAAATTGATTGAATATGAATATTTAATAAATTTAAATATATTATGTATTTCATCATTATATTAAATACAATTTTGGACAGCTTGTATAGCAAAGATTATTATTAATTAAATTAAATCAAATATTTGCAAAGAGCTAGAATATAGAATAATAAAAAATATATCTAATAAAAATAAAACTGAATATTTCATGAATATTGTAATATATTTAATATTACTATTTAATGTAAACAAAAAATTTTTGGTTTTATTTAAGAAATTCACAAATTAAGAACTCTTGAACAATTTATTTTTGTGTACTTGTCATCTTCATAATTTTCATTGGCAGCAATTACGATAGCATTTACAAGTTTATCAGTCAAATGCCTCGGCGCGTCGCGAGCGCTGCGTACAAATGACTTAGGCAACGAACTCAATACGCACTCTACTCAATACACCACTGCGCCGTAAGCTACCACACAGAGTGAACTCAACACATGTTCGCTGCTGCAGCTCGACTCGCACACAGCCCAAACGCAAGTCGAGCTCAAACACGACGCAGAGGCTCGAAGTTGAGCTGAGCAGAGCCAGCTTGGAGCAGCTCGTTGGCTCGTTGGGCGTTTGTTTTGCCGGCGTTGTTGGCAGCTGCTTGGCTGATAACCAAAGCACTGGGCACATATCGAGACCGTTGTCTGGGCTGGCTATCGGTATTATGTTGCTGCGGCTGTTGCTGTTGCCGCTGTCGCTGTCGATGTCGCTGTCGCTGTTGGCGTTGGCGACGACGGCGCTGACGTTGACGCAGCCGCATTCAAGTCAGCAGGCTATTTGGTTTTGTGTGGCAGCATTGGGCTGCCGAGTTCAGTTATTTGTTGGACATACGCCGTGGCGGTACAGCAAGCGGCTAACGGTTAACTGGGTGCTGAACGTTGAAGCGTGTTGAACAATAAATGCAGCACGCAACAAGTGCAGTGAATAAATTTAATTGAAGCCAAATTTATGAAAATTCGTGACAAACAGGTGTTAACTCGACATTTCCTAAACAGAATCAAATACAAAAGACTTGGGCAAAAAACTTGAAAAGAAATTTGTGGCCGCGTGTTTGAAGCCAGCAGCTAAAGTGCTGCATTTTGGCCAGCCAACAGGCTCCAAAATAATAATTAAGGCCAAGTCAAAATAAAAGTTTAAAAAAGAAAAAGATAAAAAATAAAAACGAAAAACCATCATCAGAAACTGCGTGGGCTGTCGCAACGTTCCACTTTATTGCTCCGCCGGCCATAATTGGATTAATTCGCAGCTTTTGGTCTTTGCGTGCGAAAATCGACGCAAAAACGCATTTAAAGAAGTCATTAACAGTCACCACAATCGGCGGCCAAGTGGCAACGTACAACGTCAAGAAAATGATTTTAAGGTATGTTATATTCCCCGCCCCGCTCACTAATGCTCGACTAACGAAAGATCGTAGTTGGCCAGTTGTGCAGATTTGTATCCATTTGTGTGGCGCACTAATGAGTTGCATTTTCATGAATGGCTCAAGTCGCTTTGCCTCACATATTTCAAGTTAATTTTGAAGCGTGTGTGTGGCACAAATACACTGTAATCAAAGAAGTCTCGTTTCGGGAATGTCTGTAATTTGATTTAATTTTTATGTGCCTACCTGTT
This sequence comes from Drosophila mayaguana, assembly GCA_037075325.1. Lineage (NCBI taxonomy): Eukaryota > Metazoa > Arthropoda > Insecta > Diptera > Drosophilidae > Drosophila > Drosophila mayaguana. The sequence goes on along the minus strand of JBAMCG010000037.1, from coordinate 6,152,463 downwards.
GGGGTTATGACAACTTTCTGTTAAAAACTTTACCGTTTCTCTGCGCCGTGGCACTGGAAAGTTCTGTCCGGCCGTTGGAGAAATTTATATGCGTTCTGTTGACGCTGTTTAATAAACTTCTGCCATGTGCCATGTTTGTGTTTTGATTATCACATTTATATTCAGGTTGACTGTGTTTTTGGATTGTCTGCGGCCCAGTGGCCCATGTGCAAGCTGTGGCTTAATGAGTTCTATGAAAGGCTTAGAGTACCACATGATTTCTCTGGCTGTTGTCATTTCCCTTCCTTTTTATGTAACTAAGCACATACATCCGCAGCTTGGCGGCTTCCGAAAACTTTCTACACATCTTTTGTTTGTCACGCGCCAATCATAGCTCGGAGCGCACAACTAATGATATTGTTAGCGACCTACGGCCAAACAAATCATCGGAGACAGCCTCTAGGCAAGAGCTGAGCAGGCTTAGTTAATGAGCGTACAGGTCATGCTCTTGGCTTAGTGTTGCCCGCTGCTCGCTGCTCGCTGCTCGCTGCTTGCTGCTCAGCGTTCGGCGCTCGTTTCGTCATTCACACCTACTTGAATTGAGCTCAACTCGACTATCGTTTCATTTAAAAAGCAATTAAGCAGCGGCAAAGGTGAAAGATAAGTCGCTAAGCCAGGCAAAACAATATGGGCTTACACGGAATAGAATACGCTCATGCATATGCTATTAGCTGCATTGTTGGCTTGGGGCGCCTTGTCGCATAAATGCAAGGCAGTCGACTCGTCTGCCTATGTGGGCAGAGTGCGCTGTTGTGGGCGTGGCCAGGTCAGTTGTGAGGCAATGCTTGGCTGCGAATAGCATTCGTTTCTCTTTGCCATTATTCGTTCTTTAGCTAACGGCATCTGGGCTCGCACTTAAGCCAACAGTAGAAATAACCACAGGTCTGGGCCAACAACAATTTACAGCCACAATATTGAGTTATCGCCTGGCTGTAAATTGTCAGTTGTTGGCCACGTTTGTATCGACTTTCTGGGCGTTCCGACAGCATTCATAAAATAAAGCTATTACCAAGCGTGAATTAATAGAATAGAGCATTAGCATTGGCTTGCAGACAATAAATATCCAAGCCATGAAAACGGGAGGCGTTAACGAGGTCATTAACATTGCAGTCGAAGTTCAGCGCGAGTTACACAATTGTCCAAATGATTGTCCATTTTGGTTTCTTGTTTTATTTTTATTTTATTTTATTTTATTTTTTTTGTCGATTTGGAATTCATGTTGAACCAGTTGGCTGTCTGCGACGTCTGCGACAGCGTCTGCATTTGTCCACTTTACTTTCTCCTTAAATGTAGAAGGCAGGCAGGCTCGAAGCTGCCTTAAGTGCAATGTCGAGTTGATTTCCTGCTGCTGCAACTGGCGCTGCTCGCTCAGCGTGCCCCGCACTGAAACTGGGCTGCATCTGCCGCGTGACTTGCTAGAAATCCGGTTCGCACAAATGTTATAAAATGAAGACATAATTGTGACTATAGAGAGCAGACCTGAGCCGAGCAGAGCCAACAGGTAGCTGCACAGAAATCAAAGTGCCAGATCGCACCGTTGCCGTTGCCGTCGCCGTTGCCGTTGCCGTCGCCGTTGCCGTTGTCGTTGCACGTCGTATTTGTGTCAAGGCTGCAGCAGCACCGTTTGCGGTTGATCATTTGCATGCACTTTCTGCACCCCCAGCACACAAATGAGCCACAAATCAGGGCTGTCGATATGTGGATATGTGGATATGCGGTGGGCGTGTTGCTTGGAAATTGGAAAGCGCCCAAATGGAGATCGAGGTGTTGCGATAAAGAGGCCTTGTGCTGCGTATTAATGAGCGCTGGCCCACAATATGTATCATTTATTTGACCGATTGCTCAGCTCTGCTCTTACTTCTGTTACATAAAACAAAAAGTCTTGCAATTGAAGACATCAGCAGCAGTCGCAGCAGCCGCGGATTGTGATGGCTTTGTGAGCTGAATTTGTACTTGAGTCGATTTTTGGTCATGAGCTTTGCTACAATTACTGCTTTAATGCCAATTCCTTGGCTTCTCTCTCCTTTAACCACGTGACGGCCTTTTTTTTTTCATCTTTTTTTTGGATTTTTGTTTTTGCTTTCAACACAAAAATTGTGCGCCTGACATTGATGGGCTTTGCGGCACTTTGGCTGAGTGCTCGATTTTCAAAGTGAATGTTGGGCCAACATTCACTTTTGATTTACAGATCTTTGAAATTGTATTTCAACTGATGATGCGCCATAATACACGACATTATGTTAAATTAACCGAAATTATTTCGCTTTCAAAAATACTATACTCAAGCTGCCCACATAATGGCTTGTTTCTCGAATTTGTTTATTTACTCTGGACATTTAATTGAATTTTGCATTTGCTTATTTTTTTGTTGTCTTGTTCGCCAAAAAACGATCTATTAATGATGCTTGGCGCGTAACAAATGAAAGTTAAGCGTGCAAATGAAATAAATTATAGCCTGGTTGAGTAAGCTTAGCAGCAGTTGATAACGGACGGCCAGAGCCGAAGACTCCTCATAAATTTGCCTAGCCCCAGCACTTCTGCATTGAGCTAACACCAAGTACTTCTCCTACGTCTCCCAGCATGCTCAGTAATCACCCATGAAATTGCAATTCATTCAGTTGTCTGTGCTAATTCCGCTTACAGTGTAGAAATTTTCCTCTTCTCTGAGATGAGCAGCCAAATTTGCTGAATCAGAGGTGAGAAAGTGTTACAAATAACTGTGACAAGTGATTGTTATGTATATGCTCGTGTCAACGGGTCGTATGTTAGATATTTCAGTACCTGAGCTAGCTGGCTGGCTGGCTGGCTGGCTGGCTGGATGCGAGCGTGAGAACCGAAAGTGAAATGTCTGAATTTGTTTTTGTTGGATCTTTTGGTACACATATTTCATTTTAATTCCACGCAGTTTTTTGTTTTTACTTTGTGCTTTTTGCGCTTATCAGTCAAGAGCGCATAGAAGAGCCAGCCGGCGGCATTAATTAATATGCAGTAGTTGTCGGCGATCGTGATGCAGAATGAAGCGCCACGGATCGACAATAACAAAGTCTTATAGATCGTGAGAGTCAAACTAACCCAAATATGTAGCGCAGGGTTTTTGTTTCGTCTTTTTCATGTGCGCTTGTCAAAATGATGTGGCAACTGAAAGCGAAACTGTGCAGCATGTTGCAGCGCCCCAAATCAGCTGGAAAACTATTTAAACAAAGCGCAGTGCTAAATGCTGCATGTTGGCATGCTGAGGAGCTACGCAATAGCCAAATACACAAATCCAAATATCCAAATACCCAAATATCTAAATATCCAAATGCTATACAAATGCACCCACCAATGCTCGAGCGATAATCACCCGCTCATTTGTAGGCAGAGCAAGTGAAGTGGCTCTTGCATCATTCGTACTCAAATTGATGATGATGATGATGACGATGATGATGACGATGATGATGACGACGACGATGTGCCAATTGCCAGACATTTGAAGTCGAAGCAACAATTGCTGAGTTATTGAATTCATGCAACAATTTGGTAATTGTTGAAAACAAATGCTTGAGCACTGGCGAAAGGCGTTGCCATAAGTGAGCATATAACTTAGCTGTAGGTGTCGCATGAGGATGTCTGCCTGACGTACCAACTGAATGACTGACTGACCGACTGACTGACCGACTGCGCAGCTAGATTAGGCTAAGAAAGTCAAGGCAGTTGAGTTGGACAAAAAGGCAGGCCGATATCAGCGTTCAACATCAAATGCAAAAGTTGTTTTTATTTGATTTATGTATTTACAATCGATCGCAACGCTGAGTCTCAGCTAGTTTTGCATTGAGCTTTGCACTTCATACAAAATAAAAACTGGCAAACAGTTTGGTCAATAAGCTGGCATTGAAAGTGGCCGCAGATACAGAAAATATTTGACTGGCCGCTAAGCACTGCAATTTGTTTGCAATTAGCCGAAACACTGCGAGTTATAAATCTGCAAAGGCGTTAGCCTGTTGCGGGCTCAATTAATAAGCCCGCAGATCGCCTACTTAGTTATCAGGGACTGCGCAGCTGTGCAACGCGGCGTATGAGCAACAAAGATCAATGGGTTGCTGCAACAGCTGCTGCGCTTTGGCCTGTCTGCGCGTTACATTCTAATCGAGTGAATTCAATATTCGAGTCCATAAACTGCACGTAAGCCGTGTCTGATGCTTATCTGCTGCCAAGCGATTGCGTGCAAAACTCTATTGGATGATATATGAAACCCTTCACGAGATGTCGTCGGCGACTCCAGTTCACAAAATTGAAACGTTCCCGATTGCCTTTATTTTTTGGGTCAATTTAAAGTAGATTGGAGTGGATTGGAGTCAGCCTATTAGCCCATTGCATGAATCTATTAAACATGTTTGTCGCTGCACAAGTGGTCGATAAAAAAGAGCGACACTAATGCCACATAAATGCGCTTCGTGTTGCAATTGGCCAACAGTTTATTAAGTATGCGCCATGTGTGCGCTATTGATTTGATGTTTTTCACAGTTGAGTTTCGCATGGCGAACGGATGTGAAGACATGACAGTGGCCGGTGGCCAGAGCCTGATCTAGTCAGTCTCAGTCTCGATTCTGGCCAGCGAGCGAGATGCACTTAGACTTGAGCAATGCGTAGCTGCACAATATTGAGAAAATGAGAAACTAAATGCGGCAATTAAAACGTCATGAATACAACATTAGCAATCGAATAGAAATAAGACCCACTTACATATGTCTAAGTTTTTATTGCGGCTAACGCGTTGTCCGCCACTCAGGGAGTTTCATATTTATGAATGACTGCCAATTATTACACAATCTCAAGCACCACAAAGTCAAGTGGCTTTAACACAATCAATTTTTACTTATAATTGCAAATTGCTATGGAAAATGCTTGGCCAATGGAAATAAATCTTTATTAATTGCTTTATTAATGAATTTATAATTTAAGATATGCAACTATGTTTCAGAGGAATACAGATAATATGTAGATCCGATGCGGAAGTAAGGGTAGTGCAGTATTTGTCTATAATCTTGACGATCTAGCCAGATCCGTTTTCGTTTTTGTCCGCGAATTAGTGAAAGGCTCAGCAATATACAGGCTATATAGGTCGTATCAGTTTATCAAAAAAGATGTAATATTGTAGAAGCTTTAAGGGCAGCCTTTAGTTAACTGGCTTAAACATATCTTATAAACATAATAAATGTATGTATATATAACTAAATATTTATTTATATATATTTATTACATATTATGTATTCAAATATATATTCATTATATATATTATATATATTTAAATATAACATCAATCAAATGAATATCCATAAGCCGATTGCAGATCATGCATGCATTTTCGACGGTTTGTATATATATAATGTGCCCAACTAATATGCCCGTATTTACATACATAATGAGACTAGACAAAATCACATATTTGACGCTTAAGCCTATTCTTGATTATTGCATCTTAAGATTGCATTTCACTTGTCAGCTCATTCGCTTTGAAATGCCTTATTGTGCATGCGCCTCCATATGCTAGTCGAGTTATATTAATCAGGGAAAATTATGCGCGTTTCAACACTTTGTATAGAGACGTGCATTCGAGAGGCGCGAGCAATTTACATACAAATCCGAAAGACAATGCTGAGCGATGTGGTAAGCACAGTCTGAAGCCGCAGTAAGCGCAAAAACTGAGTCCACATATTAAGCCCAACAAAAGGTCCTCTATGCACTTGGCGCGCCCCTGGGCCTGGGCCTGGGCCTGGGTCTTACATGAATGCCAGCCAGACCGACAGCCAGCCAGCCAGAGGTGACATAACCGAGCGGCGATGCAAATGCACAGCATCATGCAACATCCAGCAATACCACAACAATGGGACAACAACAATGCAACCGGCAATTAACGTAACTCTGCTAAAAATTATTAACAAATGTCAACTGTGGACGCGCTTTTAATATGCGCAGATTAATAGCTTCCATTTCAGGGCACACAGCAGAGTGCGGCATTTATATATTTTTTTTGTATTTACTTTTATTTTTGTGCCTCTTTAACAATGTTGAAAGCTGAGTGTGCTGCATCGTTAGCAGACAGATATTGTTAACGGATTGTATGTGCCCCTAATTCGTTGTGGCTTTAGCCCGGCTGACGAAAAAGGTCGCCCGATTTTTGGGCATATGCTCAAAGAGGACAGCAGTGGCGGCCCAAGTCCAAATATGGTCGTACAGCAGCCAAAAAAAATATGGGCTGAGCTGGACCAGAGTTCAGTGCGATGCAAATGCGTTGGATTGTTAGATAAGCTGCAGCTACAGTGTGGCATATATTTTATATATGTATGTATATATATGTGTATATTTCTCTGCATATTTAAGATAGGTATGCCAGTGCATTGAAAGCGGTTAGCAGCAGCAGCAGCCTAAAAATTAATTGGCTCTTGCGGGCAGGTGTAAAACTTGACGCTGCGTGAATATGCAAAAAATATTGTCGTTTTGTTTGGCTCTTGGCTAGAAGGACGTTGGCTGTGTTTTGTTTGTTTTTCGTTTTTTTTTTTCCTTCTTTTTTTGTCTCTGTTTTTATTATGTGTGCGTGAACGCCTTTCACAAATGCTGTCGCCCCAATGGCGAGCAACAATTAATTGACTTACGCAGCAGCAGCAGTCTGCATGCAATCAACTCGCAGCAGCTCGATTTTTGATAGGCGTGTCCAATTGGAATTCAGCTAGGCAATCACTGCGTGGGCGCCCATTGGGGGCCTGTTGGTGCGTTCTAATTGCCTTGGCATGACGGCTCATAAGCCAAACGGTCCAAATAACCAGCTTACTGGCCATTTAATTACCAGCATTGCACGCTTTTCGCATTTAACGGCTTATGATTTCAAAATGCTGCCTTGAACCATTTTGTTTCGTGTAGCTTTTCAAATGCTTTTATGTACATTTTTTTTATTTATTTTTGCAACTTGAGATTGTCTCTGAAGAGAGCTGTTGAGCCAGAAAAGGTGGAGTCTCACATTGGCTAAATGTTAACTGAAATATATGCGAACGTAGGCTGGGCAAGTCAAATGTTTACAAACAAATGAAATGAATGTGAATAATTAAATATTCCAAACTGATTAAACATATAATGCAGATATGCCTTGAGCTTACTTTCTCTTTTTTTTTTTTTTTTGGTTTGTTTATATATAAATATATATACAGTAGAATCCGGTTATAGAGATGCACAAGGGGGACTATCATAGCCAGATTCTACTGTAGTTTATATATATATTTTAAATTTTTTTTTAGAGGTTTGTATAATTCTGTGTAGAATAAATTTTTATTTTAAAGTAATATTGACAGAATATTTTTATATTTACAGAATTATTTTTATAGAATATAAATCTCATTAATTTTCAAGTGTTTTGCAATAATTCTGTTCTGCTAAGGGTGATTGATATTAAAATTTTATATTTATTCGTGGCTGAAAATAGAATTCATAGGCATCATCCCTATGTTCCATCCCATCCTAATGTGTGAGTATAGAACAGATAGCAGCTGTCAGCTGTCGATGAATTTTCAAATAATTAAATGTTAGGATGAGCCTAGGTATACTTGTAGACTTTTCGCAGAGCAATTCAACGATAAATATACGATAAATTTACAGATAAAGTATATGTATAGCTATATAGATAAAGGATCTATGGAGCTAAAAGGTTGTCCAATGCTGATGCCGTGCACAAATAAATAGCTGCTTTTCAAAATCATTTATCAATTGCACTTACGAGTTGGGCATATATGATAGTACGTATTGCTGTGGGCAGTGCTCTTGCCACAAAGTTGATCATATTACGCGGCAGCATTAATGGGCTGCTCTGAAATGGGATACACTTGTTTTGGTATGGCCAGTTGGCCAGAAAGAAAGCCTCGGTACAAGCCAACAAATTGAATGCGAAGTGGAAAGTGAAAGGACTTAAGTGCGTTTCATTGCGCTTACACAATACCGAAGAGCGAAACAGTGCGATATGCCCTAAGCAGCTCTTTTCATCAAAAGAAAAAAAAAAAAGACTAAAGGCAATAGATCATAAATGAAACTTCACCAGATGCCAGTCCACAGTACTGGGCACTTTCACTGCTTCTGCTGCTGCTGCTGCTGCTGCTGCTGCTGGCATTTACAATCGAAACTTATAAAAGACCATTAACAATTCACCGAAAATATGTTCAAGTGCTTGGCTCTGTGGAGTTGACAATAGGCTAACAAGCCAATAACATCAACACGTGCCACAACTCATAAATTGGACTCAATAAAAGCAAGGTTGCCTGTTGCCGCCGAATGTGGCACACATCAATCGACAGACAAAAACAATGAAATTCAAATTCGTCACACTGCCAGCAATGCGATAGCTGTTGTTGCTGTTGCCGTTGCTTTGGGCCAGTTGCTGTTGAATAGGCCACGCCATAGGCCTATAGCATTAATCGAGATATTCTTAGTTGCACTGAGCCAACATTACTTTCTCTGCCTACAGACATTAAGTCAATCCAATAAAAGTTTTCTAGCTGCCAATAAATATGCCTTATTCTTGTCTCTATTCGCAGAATACTTATGCTGAGCCTGCTGAGTGCTGCACAGTCGCAATATCATCAATTCGGCGCACAACTGCAGTCGCCTCATGGCTCGGACTGCGCCCTGCTGCTGGCCGGACCGGGTCGCTCCTCTGTCTATGACTACAATGTAAATTTGTTTCGCGGCACGCTGTAAGTACAAATAGAAAATGTTCAAGTGGCATTCTGGGTTACGTTTGCGAGCAAATATTTGAACGTTGACACCAAAAACGACAAAAAGCTGAGCTGTCAGTCATAAATCTTGACTACTGCTGCAGCAGGGGCGACATGCACGGCCTGTCGATACTCTACACCTACTACAGCGACAACGACAGCGACAACAACAACGACAACGATGGCGACAGTTGGCTTTGAGCTAATCATTAACAGCTGCAGTAGCGGCAGCGACAACAACGTGGCGGCGTGTTGAAACTGTTTGTCTTGCCAAATGGGCAACAGGGGCAGCTGTTGCACGCCTGGGAGCGAGTCTTCAGCTCGTGTCTAGGCCTGACGTACTTGCACCCGAGCGTAGCAAGCAACGCAGCGGGCAACCGCAGCATAGCCAACTGCAGTGCCAGTTGCCAAAGGCTCGCTGAGTGATTGGATCTGATGTGGGCCAGGACTGGCTTGGGCCTGTCTGTGCCAACAGGTCCATTAGCAGTAGACGCCAAATTTAATACTAGAGGGAATATACTCAACAGCTATATATATATTATATATATATTACTTTGTAGACTATTATCAGACCTAAATGAAAGGAGTTGTATGGATTAAAATCTTGTGACTCTAGCAAACTTGGGCTTATAAAGTTATTGGGTTATGCAATAATAAAGTTAAAATTAAATATATAAATAAAGTATATATATATTACATTTCAAGTCTAGAGGCTTTATGCCATTTGAAATCATTGCGCTTGCACTTAGGGACAGCTGAAGCAGGAGAACTGGGCAGGATTAGAAAGACTCTGCAAGCCTTGCCTTATGATTTTCAATTTTAATGGTTTAAATATGATACAATTAAAAAATAGTAATCGAAATATGCTTTTACATGCATTTATTAAACAATAATATATCAAATTTGATATTACATGAAAAAAGAAAGAGTTTGTAATAGATCCGTCAATAGTTCAAAGGATTCTTAGGGCGACTTCAAGAGCGTCAAGCAATCTCTGGTATTCCTCCTGCATCTGTCATTAGAAACGCGAATCCAATCTAAAAGAAAAAGTAATAAGCAGTTAGTAAATGTGAGGAATTATTGAATTTCAATATTGTTGCTTACCCTGTCTTCTGACGCATCGCTGTTTGGTCAACTCGCATCTATTGGCAAAGGTGCACCTGCTGATTACTCGACCGCGTTTCAAGGTGGCGCAGACGGGATCATAGATCCTGCCGCATGCGAGTGGGCACCTTGGCGTTGGCCGCTGGCTATTGGCACCGGAAAGCGCACAGATGCTGACGGCGATAAGCAACAGGAGAGTCACAGATTTCATGTTGAACGTAGTAGCTTGAAGACTGAAGGTACTTCTATAATTTCCCTAGCTTCGGCTCTGGCTTATATACAGCTCAACAGCTCAACAGCTCTAGAACGCTGGGTAAAACAATGTTTCACTATTTTATTCATTGATAAGACACAATATTGAATGAAACACATGCGACCTGTGCCATTTTGGCTATTGTCTATGGTAAATACAAGACTCATTCAACGCTCTTCTTGTCAATGCGCCAATTTTATTTTGTCAGAATTAAATGCTACACTTGTGGGCTTCTGTTGCGCAGGCAAGTTATTGACCTCGACTTCGGTTGTATATATATATATAGACAGAGTCATGTGATGTGAGCGCGTCTGCTTGACGGCACTTGACAGGCCGCCACAGATTTATTGGCAAAAACCGCACGACAGCTGCAGCAAGCCCACAACAGAGACGAACAAAGTGAGCAAGAAGAGCTATACAAATAAATGGCATTGCAACACTTATGCCGCCAAAAGCACCTGCAACAGCAGCAACAACAGCAGCAGCAGCAGCAGCAGCAGCAACAGCTGCTGTTATTCTTCTATTGATGGCAAACGATTTCGAAATGTGACTTTGAAAAAAAGTGCCAAGAGACAATGCCTGAACTCTGACCATGCGCCACAAAAATTGCGGCTCTGCCACAGACAGTTACCATTTTAAATGTCGCACGATCGGGCCATGGCGAATTTATATAGGGGTCAGCAGAGAGTTGAGCTAATTTGAGGTTGCCTGGCGCAAAACGTGACTTGGCCGCTATTCAGCTTCGCTTTGGCTATTGAACCTTGTTGCGGCCGGCTAATATTCAGTCCACAATTGTAGCCACAACAACCTACTTAAATGATAAATACAGGTTTCACGACCCGGGACACTTTCATTGCTGCTGCAGCTGATGCTGCTGCAGCTGATGCTGCTGCTGCTGCTGTTGCTGCTGCTGCTGCTGTTGCTGCTTCTACTGCTGCTGCTGCTATAAAGTTTCCTCCTACATTTCGCCGCCGCACGTCTGTCTGCGTAAGCGTGGTAGTGCTGGCGACCGTCTCTGCTCTCTGCGTTGCCACAAGGCCCCAAAAATCTTACGCGTGCACAGATAACTGATATTCGGATGGTGTGCATATCGTTTTACGACACGCTTTTGCAATTACTCTCAGCTCACAGCTCACAACTCACAACTCGCAATATTACGCATACGCCATGCCACGCCACGCCACGCCGGCTCGAGCAACCAAATAGAGTTTCACTTTCAGCAGGAAGCATTCAGTTGCGCACCTGCAGACGCGAATTCATTTCACAGAGCAACAAGAGGCACATTCATTGTGCCACAGCCACCCAATCAGGATAGCAAGTCCCAGTCCCAGTCCCAGACCCAGCTCCAGTCCCAGTCCCAGCCGCGACGCAATGCAACGTCGGCGTCCAGTGCGTGCCGCATGCAAGCAACTTTCTAGCTGGCCCAAAACTTTACCTCGGACTGCCCGCTGGCTCAATGCAATGCGCACATTGAACTTTCCATCAGCAATAAATTTTTAAATTAACTGGCGAACCAGTTAAGTGCCAGCCGCTATTTCGAATTTGACAAATTTTTCACAAAAAATGCAAAAAAACAAAAAAAAGAAGAAAACAATTCAAAATCTGTATAGTAGTTTAGCGAACACCCTAACTAAGCGAGATATATTGAAATTTGGGCTTATAATAAATGCGTTAACAGGCGCGTGTATTATGTAAATATATGTTAATTTATCGTATGTTGGTGTAGAAAATTAATGCGTTTGAAATTTTTGAAAAATCTTATATTCCGTGGTCGTTGGACATGCCAACACATTTACGACTATATATGGATTTATACTGTATAATAAGCCGTGAAGTAGATATTTATTTTTGTTTTGACAGTCGACATATATATTAATATGAAGTAATATTTATGAATACATATATAAATATATATCAGTGTCATTAATAGTAAATATCAAAGGGATAATATTTATTTTCGATTTGCTCAGATTTTCATTTATTATGAACTCAAAGGGATTTTCATAATCTTTTGACAATAGAGTATTCAGCTTGTTTTTAAATTAATAAATGATGTTGCTTGCGCAATAATCCTTATTGTTTAGATTTCATATGGTTATTGATGGTGATGATATATTATTAAATTGTTTCGCAAGATCAATGCTTTTTGTTCCCTTAACAATGTCTGAAATTAAGGCTCTACGATTGATTGATCAGGTCATACGCATAGTTTTATTTATCCACTTGATGAATGCCTTTCATTTGAATATCTGAGCTTGAATATTATTGAGATCTCCAGCTAATTAGGACGATTAACTTAACAACTGCCATAAATGTTTGTTAATTCTGACTGTCTGACTAAAAATGTATTCATTCCAAAAAATTCGTATAAATATAAGAATATATTTATATTATTGAGGCGTTTCAACTGCCGTCAAGCAACGCGTCTGTTCACATCACATGACTATACAGTCGAAGTCGAGGTCAATAACTTGCCTGCGCAACAGAAGCCCACAAGTGTAGCATTTAATTCTGACAAAATAAAATTGGTGCATCGACAAAAGCGTTAAATGAGTCTTGTATTTACCATAGACAATAGCCAAAATGGCACAGGTCGCATGTGTTTCATTCAATATTGTGTCTTATCAATGAATAGAACAGTGAAACATTGTTTTACCCAGCGTTCTAGAGCTGTTGAGCTGTTGAGCTGTTGAGCTGTTGAGCTGTATATAAGCCAGAGCCGAAGCTAGGGAAATTATAGAAGTACCTTCAGTCTTCAAGGTACTACGTTCAACATGAAATCTGTGACTCTCCTGTTGCTTATCGCCGTCAGCATCTGTGCGCTTTCCGGTGCCAATAGCCAGCGGCCAAGGTGCCCAACTCAATGCCTCCAGATCTTTGATCCTGTGTGTGCCACCTGGCAACGCGGTCGAGTAATTAGCAGGTGCACCTTTTCCAATAGCTGCGCTTTGAACAGACAGCGATGCGTCAGAAGACAAAGTAAGCAAAAATATTGAAAATCAATAATCCTTCAAATTTAATAACTGCTTCTTGCGCATTCAGATTGGATTTTGCTTAAACGGGGCCAATGCAATCGGAATACCAGGGATTGCGCGATGCTCTTGAGGCCCCTCTAAGAAATCTCTGATCTATTCTTGATGAAGAATTTGAAGCCCTTGTAACGGAATTGATTGTATATATACTATGTAAATATATATTTGTATACATCTATTTTGTATTAAAGGCACACGCATGCAGTTTATACAAAAGGCATTATTGGGTTGAAAGACTGTTGCTCCGTTATAAATACAGAATGTGAATTTAGTTATACCATAGACTAGCATGAAGAGTGAAGCTCTTCAAAGCTGTGTCTCCTTCCATACAACATGTTTCATATCTTGGTTAAATATCATTAGACTCCTCAGCTGCAAGTGTTGCACTCGAGATATGGATGCAAGTTCGTGAAGAATGTCGTCCATTGCTTAAATGGGTTTTGCATTGCGTGTCTGGGCAATGTCTTGAGTGCTGCGGCGTGTGTTGCCGTTGTTGTTGTTGTTGTTGTTTTTGTAATTATTTAATACTTACGCATTGTTAACATGTATCGTTGTCACCTGACACGCGTTTTACATGTCGCTCCATTTGAGGAAGTCGCTGTGCCCCTTTTTTCGAGGGGCCTTTTGCGAGCAGCTCGCGAGACGAGAAATTTGCGTGTTTTGGCATTTAATTAACAAACCGGCTACAAACGCATACACAAACACAAACACAAACGCAAATGCAATGCTAAATGTTAAGTTAAGTTGTTACTGTTACTGTTACTGTTACAGTTAGAGTTTAGCTTATTTATTTATGCCCCAAGATGCGGTATCTGCTGCGACTGCATTTTGTTTCCTGTTCAGAGCAACCCACTCCGAACTCGAACTCGAATTCGGTTTGAGTTAGTCATATTCGGCGCCAATGGTTAGGCTAATAGCGCCGGGCTGCACAAATGTCTGATGATACCATCTGTTCGTATCGAGCACGACTGGAAAACAATTGTCTGGCAATCACTGGGGCAGCACTATAATTGTACGCGATACTCACTTATATCTCCCTGCTGCACGACCACATCGAAGCGCTTGCACTGAAAGTAGCACTCGGGCGGGGGCACCAGCAGCCAGCGCTTGCTGCCCGCCAGCTGGGCCTGCCACGACGGCAAGCGGACATTGTCAATCTGGCAGGAGTGGAGGAATTAAGAGAGAGAATTAAGATTTAACTCCCTACTCACATGCATTTGGGCGCCCAGGCCGGCGGTGCCAATGAAAAACCAATCGACTGCATTGTTCTCCGAGCGCTCGGGCAGGAAATAGGGCCTGCCATAGTGTCGACGAAACTCCTCGGCCGTCTCCGCATGGCAGTTGCTCCAGCCGAAGTACCATGGCGACTCGTTCGACTCCAGCTTGACGCGTGCCGGCGGCATGTCCAAAGCCTCGTAGATATCCCGAAATCCCGTCGTGTAGGGCAGAAACTGGCAGTCGCGTATGCGTTGCTTGTGCCTAGCCTTGCGATAGACATCCCGAAAGTACCAGTAGTCAAAGAGCTAAATGCAATGCGTATAAGCCAAGCGGAGAGTCATCACATTTCCCTAGTCCACTCACCGTTGCAGCTGTCCAGTTCTGCATGGCATCGGTCACTATGACGGGCGCCCCACTGTATGCGTACTCCGCCTCGAAGCGGGCGGGCGTCAGATTGCTAAGGCGTGGCACGCTTTGAATATTCGCACAAAAGTCACAGCGCTCGGGCGGACGCAGCGCATAGCGGAGTGGGCGTGGCAGTGCTAGAGCACAGCGCTGTAAATTTATTGCAAAAAAAAGTAATGCAAAATAAAATTAAAATAAATGTTTAAAATATATTCCCAACAATTCTGCGCATATGCCATCACCTGTCCCTGCAACTCCGATTGGTAGTAAGTCAAGAAATACATGGCCAACACACATAATAACAAGATTTTGGTCAGCTTGAGCAGCTTTTGGCTGCACCCAGATGCGGAGCAGTGCTGCTGCAACAGCTGCTGCATGGTGGCACTCAGGTCGGCGCTGCGATGAGTCCACAATATGCGCCTCAACTGGCTGCGTGCTTGCTCCATGTTGGCTCGGCCGAGTCGCGTAGTCGACTGTGGCCGATATTTCCGTTTCCTGCTCGCCTAGCGACATCTTGCCTGCTGCTCGAGTCGGTCGCCTGTCAATAACTCGATTATCAGACTGAGTGCAGACGGTGCGGGCGTGTGTGTGCGTGTGGTGCTGGTGGTGGTGGGGGTTGAGGGTTTTGTGTGCGTGGTTAGCATGTGATAGCGACAAATTGTCTGATATTGTCAATAGCATTCAATAATCGAATTGTGTGTGGCACTCGTTGCCTTTGTCATTGCAGAAATCCCTACAACACTGGCACGGGCACTTGCATTACCTACGATGCCATAAATGCGGCCTACGCAGATGCACGCAAGCGTATACGTAAGTAGAGGGACGACATTGCCCACATACATACATATATAGATATTTATATATATGTATATATATATCTGATACACTTTGCAGGCGTGGCCGAGCCCAAGTCCGATTGGAAGCCCGAGGAGCTGGCCACCGTGGGCGAGCTACTGCTCGACATATCCATACAGCTGGCTCGCACGTAAGTAAATGTTACGGTAATAAATGCTAAACGCATTTGAAAGTTGCGGCCGGCACGCCCACAGCCCCAATAAGCGATTGCCAAATAACGCATGACATGGCACTTAAGTCGTGCTCGTGCTGCTGCTGCTGCTGCTGCTGCTGCTGCTGCTGCTGCTGCTGTTGTGGCTGAGGCCCGTCCAGACCGCCTGCAGTCATAAATATGTATGAGCTTAAAGCTGGAGCTGAACTAAACTGAATTGGTGCTGCTCCTGCTCTCAAGGTTCTGCAGCCTCAGATGAATTTGAAATTTGAAAGTTTGGCACATGCAAATGCTAATTGCAATGCCAAATTTGCTGTCGTCGTCGCCGTCGGTGGCTTTGACTGATGGCCACTTGGCCACCTGTGGCTCTGCTGTCGATGGGGCAACTACAAACAGTCGTCTTCAAACTAGCGCAACTGCATTTTTTTTAACCTGCTTCCAAAAATATGTTTTTTTTTTTTTCCTTTTTGCCAGTTATTTGTTGTGCTCGCTGCGCAAAATGTAAACAAACGCGAATTATGCAATGCGTCGTCTGTTCGGGATGGCAGTCGCAGTGAGAGTGCGCGAGTGGCTGCCCCCTCTGGCAAGAAAACGAGCAGAAGCCAGCTGAGGATGCAACAAAGTATTACCAGTTTTGCAGTTGGCCAACTGCCGCTTGTGGGTAATCGTGCTGCCGAGTCAGTTGGTCACAGCAGCCGATTCGCAGTTGCATTCGCAGTTGCAGCTTGACTTTCTTTTCTGGCCAACTTCCACCCCCTGCACTCCTGCTCGTCTAATATGAATGCAAAGCTTGGCTTGGAGGATCATCAGTCGTCGCAGCTGCAGCTGCAGTTGTAGTTGTATAAGCCTATTATACAGCCTCAGTTTCGTATATGAAGTAATTTGTATTCACGTCGATGATATAAGCTAAAGGATTAGAATGGAGATTTTATGCTAACAGAGATATTATTAATAATACTGTCTGAAATCAATTTAAATATTATTATTGTACATTGTTGAAAACCCTCCGAGGTGTGCTCAAATATTCCGCTCCAGCTGCGAGCTTTATTGAGGAAATGCACCGCTCAGCTCAAAGTCTTAAGCTGCGGCTATAATACATATTTTTAATTACCAATAACTATTTGGGGTTTTACCAAAAAACAAAAAATCAAATTTTTAAACAATAAATAACAATAAAAATATTACCTTAGCATGAACCGTCTGCAGGCACTGAATGCCGTTATCTATTCCAGCCAGTTGTAATGCTTTTTCGAAAGGTTTTAACGCTCTGCTGAAAGGTTTCCTTTTAATAGCCTCAAGTTTTTCTGGCCATTTCCTCAGTTGCTCTAATTTATAGACCTTCAGTCGGTTTAACTGCCAGCCCAATTGAGTGTAAAATGTTGTTTTTCTTTTGTTTTCTTCTTCTTTTGTACTTCACATCTGCCAGAGGCAACAACAATTGCTTTGGTCTACCTTTGGCGCCCTTCCCAGTGCCGTTTTTCTCACTTTCCCATGCACTTGAGGAAGTGGCGGATGGTAATTTATATTGCAGCAGCCCCAGAGCTTTCCAGCACTCTGCGCGGCATTAGATACAAGATAAGACGCGTTTAATTCACGGACCACAGGCCTCGCAGTCCGATTCAATAAAACGGTAACTGGCTTCAAATTTTTTTCTGCCATCGATGGCGACGTCAAATCTCAAATTTCGAATCTCAAATATCAGCAGCAGTGTCTGACGCGGTAAGCCGGGCCAAAAGCGCGTTAATTGCCTGCCACTTGCGAACCGGGCTAATTCGATCGTTTTGCAATTCTCTGACAAGATTGAAAAATAACAGCTCAAAGGAGAACCAAGCGGGCTGAGCAGCTGACACGACAGGAAAACGCCAAATCGGGCGACATCCGCAGCCAATACAGATATAGTTGGCTATAATTTGTCGGCATTTAGCCATAGCGGGCAGGCAACTGATTTAGCGTTTTCTCTTGTAGGTATGGCCTATCCTATGAGGAAATCGAAAAGGGTCTGCCCACCATAGACACCTCGAAGACACTGATTCGCGAGGTCTGTCCGCCGTTCTTTGCGGGCGTCGAGTGCCGGCCGGGCAAGTACCGTCGCTTCGACGGACTGTGCAACAACATTGAGCATCCCACCTGGGGCGCTGCGAATGCGCCGTTTCAGCGTCTGATCGGTCCCCTCTATGCGGACGGCATCAATGCGCCGCGCATTTCGGTAACAGGTCGCGATTTGCCCTACTCACGTGTGGTCTCGCGCACAATGCACCCAGACGATGGGTATCATGATCACGCAGGCACCGTTATGGTCATTGCCTGGGGCCAGTTCATGGATCACGACTTTACGCTGACTGGCACGCCTCTGGGTAGGTCGCTCGACCTGTGCGCATTGAATAGTTGAATAGAATCCGATTCACTCCGATTACAGATCCCATCAATCGCAACGATCCGGAGGAGTGCTGCAAGCGGCCGCTGCACAAGAAGCATCCATACTGCAATGAGATACGCATCCCAGACGACGACTACTTCTATCGGCTCTTTAATGTCAAGTGTATTGATTTCGTGCGCGGCTTCCCATCACCAAGACCCGGCTGTCGCTTGGGTAAGTTAAGCCCAATAATGGCCTAATCATTAATACTCATGCCTTGCATTTCAGGCTCTCGTCAGCAGTTCAATACCTTGACCGGTGTGATTGATGCGAACACTGTTTATGGCGTTAAGGAGTCGTTCGCACGCAAGCTGCGCACAGGCTACGGCGGCTTGATGCGCATGAATCCCGTTTTCCAGGAGTACGGCCTGAAGGACTTGCTGCCACTCAAGCTGGACATACCCGACGAGGGATGCACGCGACCCAACAAGAGCATGTACTGCTTCGAGGGCGGAGAGATCCGCGTCAATGAGCAGCTAGTGCTGACCTGCATGCACACCCTGATGGCGAGGGAGCACAATCGTCTGGCCACGGGCCTGGCCCAAATTAACCACCACTGGGACGACGAGACGCTGTTCCAGGAGGCACGTCGCATCAACATTGCCATCGTGCAACATGTCACATACAACGAGTTCCTGCCCATTCTGCTGGGCAAGGAAGTGATGGAGAAGTTTGGCCTGGTATTGCAGAAGGATGGCTACTGGGATGGCTATGATCCGAATGTCAATCCAGGCATCATTGACTCGTTCGCAGGCGCTGCTTTCCGCTTCGGTCACTCTCTGCTGCCCACCGCCGTGGAGCGCTGGTCCAAGGCTCACAAGTTCATTGCCTCGAAGCGCTTGTCGGACCTGATTCGACGTCCATACGATTTGTACAGAGCCGGCGTGCTCGATGAGTACTTTATGGGTCTGATGAATCAAGTGGCACAGGCCATGGACGACTCGATTACCCAAGAGGTCACCAATCATCTGTTCAAGAAGGAGGGCGCACGCTTCGGCATGGATCTGGTCTCATTCAACATGCAGCGTGGACGTGAATTCGGCATACCCGGCTACATGGAGTTCCGCAAATTCTGTGGCCTGCCCACATCGAACACGTGGGATGAGATGTACGGCTCCATGCCGAACGAGACTGTACTGCGCTATGGCAGTATATTCGAGTGAGTAATTGATTATATAGCTGCGTGTTACTCCTGACTCATTCGCTCCGCCCACTTAGACATCCGGCTGATATTGATCTATGGTCTGGCGGCGTATCGGAGAAGTCGCTGCCTGGCTCCATGCTGGGACCCACGTTTGCTTGTATCATCGCCACACAGATGAGCTATTTGCGTCGTGGTGATCGTTTCTGGTACGAGCTGCCCAATCAGCCATCGTCCTTTACGCCCGAGCAACTGCAGGAGATTCGCAAGGCCAAACTCTCACGATTGATTTGCGACAATACCGACTTGATCGATACCGTACAGATATATCCCATGGTTCTGCCAGATCACGAAATGTAAGTTAATAGTTGCTGATCTGATCTGATGTCATCTAACTTTCGTCTAATCCACAGCAATCCACGCGTGCCCTGCAAGAGCGGCATTATACCCTCTATCGATTTGAGCAAGTGGGCCGACTTCGGCAACCATGGCCTGGATCCGTCCGTCTATGTAAGTCGTGCACATTTAATATACATATCTATACTCTAAATAATGTGCATTCTTCCTCCTTTTAGAACTATATCAACGAAATACCCGAAACGTTGCTCAACTTTAGAAAGTAAACATCATTTTATACAATCCATTTCTATACTTCATTTTGGACGTCTCTCTATACCTTTGGCAAAGAAGAAAACCCACATATCTACAGCATTTAGTTTTCAACTCTCTCTCTCTCTGTCTCTCTCTACACTTTGGATACTCTTCATGTCCTCCACTACCGCTTAGTCTCTTTAACTAGTCTTCTCTCCCGCTGCCACGCAATCTTCGCTCTGAAACATCCTAACGCCAGTCAGTTGTAGGTTCACACTGCCATTTTCCATAGTGATTTCCAACATTTCCATGCATTATCCATACATTTTTTGTATATATGTATTATTTTTAAAAATAGCAAAAGTACAGGGTAAGTGAAAAAAGAAAAGAAAAGCGGAAGGTCGTCATAACACGCAAGGCCTTGAATAAAGTTAAACCATACGAATATTTCGTTTGTAAGTTTTGTATATGCAAAATTTAAGATTTAAATAAAATAAAAACAGAGTTAATATTTGTTCAAATTCTTGTAATTATTTAATGCTGGCTATGACTATTTAGTATAAGTATGTATATTAGTAGGTGCTATAGGAACTTCTTCGGTTACGTGTTGTGCGGCAAACCCAAGCTGAGATTTGCCGGAAACTCTAGGTAAGCATTGTAGTTAAAGCCATTTAATCGTATAGTAAGCGCCAGTTTCAGTGTCGTCGTTGTCGTCGTTGTCGTGGTAGTCATCAACCAAGATCGTGATAAGCATCGCATCGCATCGAACCGCATCGCATCGCATTGACCCAAAAAACGCGTCTGAGTCACAGGCGATAAATAAACGCACACACACATATATATAAATAAACTGTTAATTCGCGGCAGAGCCATCTTTGAAAGCTCTACTCGAGCGCGTTCAGAAACGGCGCTATAGAGCCGATATCTTCGCAATCGGGAATCGCTTTGCCCTTAAACTTGAGACAGGACTCGGCACAGGTCTGGCCCTGGAAATAGTCTCCGAACATTTTCTTGCACTGTGCGCAATTGTTGAGGCAAATCTGAATGAAATCAATACCACCCATGGGATCTACAAATCAAGAAGACGAATTAATCTTAGCTGTGTGACTACCCCAACCTCTCACGACTTACCAAATCGCTTGCCATAGTGACCAATGGACGGTAACGCCTCTCCGTATTGCAGCAGGCAAAGAGCGGCCAACGCAATGCTAGCCAGCAGTAGGGTCTTGTTGTTGCACATGGCTGATAGAGGTCAAGATCTAAGTCAAGCAAATAGTTAAATATATATCAATCTATTTAGATAAATATACGATTAAAAATTGTTGTGTCTTATGGTAGAGTACAGCGCTGCGACCGTTGCCCGCCAAGTGCGTTGTTGAAATAATTAAACGCACGTTTGTCTCTTCTTATTTTATAGGCGACCCAAACACAGATGCGAAAGCTTAACAACGTCAAGAAGTCTGAACGGCAACGGCAACGGCAGCGGCTACAACAGCTTCAAGCCGGTCTCAGAGAGCTCGCCGTATGTCAGATAATCAAACAAAAAGAAGAAGAAGAACAACTTAAACTCAATACAAACTCAATAAACTGCCAATTTGCTTGATGTTCTGTATGCTAATTATGTTATTCATACGAATTTTATATATATTAGAATACATATTATTTTCATGCTTAATGCAGGCAGGAACCAGCAGAGTCTAATGTATGGGAGTCGCGTGGTCTCGGCATTTTAGTAATAATTAAAATATTTATCGTTAGAATATGTAAATGGGCGATTTAGAAAAATAAATTCGAATGCTTCACTGAAGTGATTATAAAAGTGCGTTTTAAGATATTGTGGAGACAAACTAAAAATAAAATACGTCGAAATTTTATCTATTCAAAATCAATTCCACAAAAGTAAACGTTCAACTGAATACTTGAGGGTGAGTTGGCACAAAAAACCCCAGTTTCAAGAGCAAATACTGAAAAAAAAACTTCACCGACTTTGGAAAAGAAAGCTGAGAGAATCGCACGGAAAGTAACAGCAGGAAGTGTCATGGAATCGGACAGAGCCCAACTGCAGCCGTTGTCGTGTGTTAAAAACTGTATTTAATGCAAATCGAATGCGGACCAGTTGTCGTTGTTGGCTGCCCAATCAGCGATCGGCCGATCAACCGATCGCTCATTAATTAATGACTGCAGCTTAAAGCTTACAACGTAGAACAGAGTTGGGAGAGCCGGCTAGTCCAGATGCCAGCGGGTGTTGGCGCTGGCGCCAATCTGAATAAGTTACGCCCCAATAAAATGCGTGAAATTCTTTTGTTCCAACCGGACACGATGCCAGCGACTGGTTTAGCGGCTACACGCTGTCTGGCAGCTTGTCAACGGTAGCGTCACTTCCAATACCCTTCCAGAGGGTACTCCAGCTATGCCAAAAGCAATGTCTCGCATGGAGATAGATAGAGACGGTCTCTCAATGAAGATTCTCTTTATGTTCTTATGCACTTTTCCACATCTTATTAGTTCAGCTATAAATATTTAGTAAGCCACCAATCAATATCGAGTATATTTCTATTAATTCTTCAAGAGTATCTATTCATCAACATTCGGAATTTTGTTTAAACTTTGCTGTGTTTACGCTTTTGTATACAGTTTGCGCGCAAACAAAATCATATATTAGCCTGTCAACTATGTAAATCGTGGGAAAATATCAAGTTATGTTAATTTTATGCAACTTAGACAGTTTTGTTATTATTATTATTGTTATTTTCAAGCTAATTGCTAACACGCGCCGTACGTATGAGTAATGTGAATTGAGTGCTAAGTACAGCGGCTACGTCACAGACGTTTTGTGGGCGTGCCACTTGAGCGGACAACAGCTTTTTGTTTTGGCTAATTGCTCTGGTGACGTACACGGCACAGCAATAGCACTCGACACTCACCGGTAGTTCGATCTTAAGATCTGGAAACGTTTTGTCGGCTTAGGCACGTACGTGGGCGGGTTCGTTGCCAAAGCGAAGATTCGGCGTTGGCGGCGGGTTTGTTTGCTGAAAACTGGTTCTACACCAACTGTTGCCGCAGTGCAGAGTTCTTACTGTATTTATATTGTTTGCCTGTTGTCAGGGCAGCTATGGGCTTCCACTGGCAAATTAATCAATTTGTCTCAGCGACAAACACCTAATTGAATATATGCTTGCCAGCGTAGCTTACTTCCGCTGGCAGCAGTGGCAGCCACTTTCTTGAGTGATTTTCTCAGCGGTGCTCGGGCTGGATGTCGCTTATCCAGTTTAATTGCGTTTCTTTCGTCACTACTGTAGAAGTAGCTACGGACTAAAAGCAGGAAATATAAGCGTAGCTTGTTCAGCTTATAGGGACTGCTTTTTCCTTGCCTATAAATCTCGCCAGCTGAATAAATCATGAGTGCGACCTAGTAGACTTAGCAGACATGTCGTTAAATGTCTTATTCTTCAACAACTTTTTATATTTACGTGATATTTGTTTTATTGATATTGTGCTTTATATATCGCTTGCATACATACATGACTTCTAAGTTAACTTGTGAACTGCTTTGCACTGCTTGCACTGCTCAATGTGGAATTTAAAGCATGGCTTGTTAAAATAGTGTGTACAGTTAGAGAAGTGAATACGCTGATTTGTATATATTGCATCTAATACTATCCATTTTTTTAAATCTTATTTTCATCATCATATTTAAAACAGAATCAAAATAAATTGCTAAAAATTTGAAATTTTTATTATTTTTAATTTACTTTGGTAGCTTTCTCTGCTTATTATAGAATTCAAATTGTTGAACTGCTTTAACGTCTCATGTGAACTGCTTTCAGTTTTATTGCTTAATGTGGCAACTCTCCTGAGTGAGCCTGCAAAAATTTCCGCTAGCTGGCGCCACAGGAACCGTTCCAACAAATTTCATTAATTAAATGATTAAATATAAAATAAATAATATAAATATTATTATTATTTTGATTTCTTCAAAAACAAACAACTTAACGTTAAGCTTAGTATGTCTATATGAAAATCAATAGCTCTAGCTCGATCAGTTTGATAACTTAAACAACAAATTCTGCAAGGAATTATTACTCAGAGTTAAAGAAATATACTTCGGCATTGGTTACTTAAATCTATCTAAACGAGTGTGTATGGACTTAATAAGTTTGATTGCCGCTTTTAATGGTATCGAATAACTGGCAGAGTAAGCCAAGTTTAGATGCAGCTGTAGCCCCAAACAGTCAATCAACGCCGTTTCAATACAAATCTCATTATTAAAGTGTTGGCCAAATTAAGTTTCTCCCGGGCGTACGTGTGCCGTGAAGTTGGATGATGCCGGATGCCCTGCGGTTGATAGCCATTTGCTGTTGAAATTCCACAAAAGCCAAAAATTTTCTCCGCTGCCCGGCATTTCTGAGTGTTTGTGTATGTGTGGCTGTGTACTTGTGTGTGTGTGAGTGTAACCACATTGAAAGTATTGCCGCACAACAAACATCAGCGGCTACGAGCTGCAGAAACTTTTATTAGTGGCTCGCTGCTGCTGCACTCGCGGCTCAGCGGGTAAATCAGCAAAAGATTTTCTTCAATGCAGTGCAGTTTTATTGTATTTCCCTTCTTTTTTTTTTCTTTCACTTTTTTCATTTTATTTTGCAACAGCAACTTTTATTTTAAGCCAAGACAAGGTTTCTCTGCGTTTATTTATGAGCTTTGCTCGCAATCGATGCGTTCATGTGCCACATACATTGCAACAGTTTTTCTTATCCTTTCTGATACGCCCGACGAACGCTCAACGAACGCTCCATATTTCAGTCGAGTCGGTCACGTAAGCATTAAATTTTGAAACAGACAATACGTTCATTGTGCCAGTGATTTGAGCTTAAAGATATATTGGCAGCGGGCTGCGCGTCGAGAGCATGACAATGGCACAATGAAGCCTATTTGCTGCCTGTTGGCTGCAAACTTTCCCAATGCGAACAAAACTTTATTTAAATGCTCTCTGAATCCCTGCACTCTGTAGCCAGTCACGCAGATGGCAGGGCCAGCTAGAAGAGACTAATGAGGTACTTAAAAATAGTTTCACCTGTTCATAATAGACAGCCAGAGATGGACACATGGCCAAAAATAATAAAGCGAGCGTATTAAAAATAATTGATAGCTATGCGCCCATTTCGTGCCCAACTGAGTGAGTGAGCAGTGGAGACCGAGCTCGTCATGGTGTCGTATGCGTAATTAAGCATAGAATCCCTCACGCTTTTGACCTTCTCCCGGTCGCCGGCGGGACATGTAAAAAACGTGTTAATCCACAAACTAATTTGACGTTGACGTGCGGGCTTTAGGGGTAGACGAGTTAATTGTTTTTCGTCTCACTTTACAGTAGCGCTATTGTGGGGCTTTAAGGCAGAGTCATTAGAGCGTTAACAATTTGTGCGCACAGCCATTAAAGCCGGAGCTAAAGGTAAGGTAAAAGTAAAGTTAATTGCGTGGCCAGCTAACAATATATTCGCATCTGAAAATTGCTGCAATTCAGCTTAATGCATCAGGTTCCGCATTCAATTGGCGTCAACTTGCTTCAAGTTGCCATCTCTGCGGGTGCTGACAAAAAGGCTTTTGGCATCAGCGACATTCAGGACACCCGCCCACCGCCCACAGCACACCTCCCACCGCCCACCGCCCACAGCCCACAGTTCAGCGCCACTTCTGCCCAGACTCGCTCAATGTGCTCAAAATGAAATCAGTGAAATGCTGGAAATTAAAAAATAACGAGATAATTAAAAGCTACCCCGCAGTTATTTGCGTGTGTGTCCTTTGCGCACGTAAAGCAGCTTAAGTAGCGGCATTGTGGCCGCCCTTGTGGGATGCTGTTCTTGTTGCTGTTGTTGTTGTTGTTGTTGACGTCGCGTCGCCTTGGTAGGCCATCCGTGAACGCCTGAGTGTGTGCGCCTCGGCCCCCTACTTATCCACCTCGGAGCTGATAATCATGTCAGTTTCTTCTGCCACATTGTCACTGCTATTTACTCAGCTCAAGTTCTGCTCGCTTCCCCATTATTGTTTGGTAATTAATATGTGCACAAAGTCAGGGCCTAATTATCTAACTGAAGCACTTAACGGTTATTAATGGATTTCAATGGAATAATAAAGGTGCAGGAGAGAGCTTTTCTCATGTAAATTAATGATAGGCTAACCACGTTAGGCAATCAAATAATGAAGTTACGGGGAATATACGGTATTCTCTAGTTTGAATGTAATATACGATATTTGTAGTTGTGCTGTACACACTCTCCCTTTCTCTCTCTCTCTCTCTCTCTCTCTCTCTCTCTCTCTCTCAATATATCTATCCCTTTCTCTCTATCTCTCTCTCACCCTCTTAAGCTCATGTGAAGTACTGATTTAACAAAGCACATACGATTACGATTTAATATACGATATTGAAGCTGTGTTCCGTGCTCTCTTATTGTATACACTAACACAGCAAAACGCTCCAATTCTTACCCACATGTAAAATAAGAAATACGATATACGATAGTATATACGATCTACACTCTCAAATACTAATGCAATAATGATTTAGAGAACGATTCACGAAATAAGTATAGGAGAATATACGATATACCATATTCGTGGTTCTACAGCACGCATACATACACAAACCCTCTGTGAAATAATAGACAAATATATACGATATACAATTATTACGATCGAATATAGAATATTTAAATATTTGCTGCAGGCTCACCATTATATTCCCCAGTTATAACAATGAACGAAGAAAATATTATATATAATGAGGAGGATATACGATATTCGCAGTTCAGCTTTTCACTATGCACTATTGTATTCGCTTGTAATGTGCTCTCACACCCACATCTCGAAAATCGACTTATGCGATATTCAACATTAAGTATAGAATTTGCTGGGATATTTGATATTAGATATACTATACGATATTTGCCGTCATTGTGTTATGCTTCTACTGTTGCAATTGCATTCGCTATCTCTGGGCACCCACACACTCACTCCTCACACACACATGTACACATAAATGAGCATAATAAACATCTATATAGACTGCACTGCATAGTTTGAGGCAAAATAAATTAAATTTTTAACATTGATGGGTATTTAATTGCTTCAATTATTTGAACTGATTATTTGAATGTTTTTGTGCAGGCCATATCTATATTTTTTTGAGTGTATCTTTTCCGTCTGTTATTCAAGAATTCAATATAAATTAAATAAAACGATATTTTATCAGTTTTTCTATCAGTTTGTAGAAATTTATATGCTCCGATTTTGCTGCCGTAGGCCAACGAATATGCTGATGATCCTCATGCAAATCCAAATGAAATGTCAAATATTTTTAATCAACTATTGATTTGTTGGTCAACTGAACTAAATAACAATTGCAAAATTGCAAAACAACTCAAGCGTACCAAATTTTAGTATTATAAAAGAGTATATAAAGTTCAATAATAGCCGGCGACTTCAATTAAACAATGACATGGAAACGGAAATCAAACAAAGTGCAAATTTCTGTCTCTTTCTCTTCGCATCGATTAATTCAGTCATCGAGCAATGCCTGTCAATTACGAGTAGTTGTTTTAATGACCACAAAAATTGACCAAGACTCGACAAAAAAAAAAAAAAAAAAAAAAAAAGGAAAAGCAAAAAAAGAAAAAAGAACACAAATGCCACACAATTAGCGCACATTCAGGAATTCACTAATTAAGTTTATAATATTCGCACACATGTAATTACAAGTAATTACTGTGTGAGCTTTTCGGGGTAGTAACAACAATGATGAGTGCAACAACTAATTAAGTTTCAGCTAAAGTACAGTCGACATAAAACGTTTGTAGTGCAGAAGAGTGTATTGGTTTTGCTTAATCTCCATTTGAGGGCGTGGTAAATCAGAAATAATGAATGTCGTAATAATGACATTAATTATTCATTGCCAAAGTAGAGCAGGGAAGTTCTTATAGACCCATAAATTATATAGTCTGCCCATTGAGAAGTGGTAAATCGGAAAACATGAATTGCACATAAATAAATTTGGGCTTTTTTTGTACCTTGATGAATGTTTTGCACCCGTCTGTAAATTTCCAATTTATTTTCCATGATTTTTGTACCTGAATTAGAAATTGAAAAAAGAGAAGAAGCAAAATAACTGAATACATTAAGCTGAGCCTAATCTAATTTTGTTAATCGTTTATTGAGTTTATGTTAAAAAAAGAAATGTATATATAGGTATACACGTATGCATATAATTTTTATGAGTGGATAATGACAAATTGAGGAGTATTACACTAATGGGTATAATAAATAATATATAAATTATATACAACAATAATAATATATTTCATAAATTTATATTACCTAATATATCTGACAAATATAAACATAAATAGTAATGAAATCAATGTCAAGCCAAATTTAAAATCTAAATATATATATGCAGTAAAGCCAAAGCCAAATCGTCCCGCATCGAATATTTTTTTGAAGATTTATTGGAACAGACTAGGTGTGAGAAGTGCATTGAAACCAGCTTGAAAGCTAAAGAGCTTCAAATATTGTACATTAGAATACAATATTACAGATTTGAATATAATAAGCAACACTTATTTATTAGTTAATTAAATCTAAATCTGCTGTAGTCTAAAACAACGATTATACGCAAATTTAACTAAATAAAAACATAGACAATAAAAATGCAAAGTATTGAAGACTTTTAAACCACTAATTAAAATCAAAATCAAATTCGATTCTACATAAACACATACATACACACATACATACATACATACATACATACATACACACATATGTAAATGCTTACATAGTCAATAATTAAAGGCTACAGCCCAGTACTGTGGACTTTATTGACATGATTATTAGAGCTTTGGTTGAGCTGCAGCTCGAATATGCAACACAGTAGTGCAACATAATTGCACCGGCACAATCGCTGCTCTGAGGCAAGATAGCTGTAACATCGCCAGGCTGTTTGGGGTATGCTACACAATAAAGGCCGCCATTTCAGATGCTGTCGAGTCTTAGAGGAAGGGGAGACTTATAGGCGAGAGTGCAGGCCCATGATTACAGATAATGACAATTGTCGACTCGTTGGTCGAATACAGTCACAGCTCGGATGGGGCAACTTCAAAGGGAGCTGGAGCCTCACGATAAATAAACCGCTGCATAGCCAAAGGCGTTGGCAGAGCGAAAGGAGCTTAAAGCCCGCATATCAGTTATTCAAGTTGAGCTTAAAGAGGGCTGACAACAAACTGTTTATTGAATCTGCCACCATTTTTGGCGCTGGATATAAGCAAGGCCCGCTTTGGCCCAAAAATAGCCTTGAAGTTACTTTTAGGAACTTGCAGCGCCAATGTCCGTATCGTGCGGCATTGTGAAACTTTTGCTGGTGCTGGAGCGTTTTTTATTTGAGTTTTCACTTACCTTGCGCTTAAGTGTTCCATCGCCAGGACCATTTGCCATTTGTTTTGGCAGAGCACGCCCAACAGGGGCAGCGGGGCGCAACAGTAGCAGCCGAGGCAGTCGAGGCAGCCGAGGCAGCCGAGGCAGCCGTGGCACCCGTGGCCTCCTGGCACCCAGATGCGAAAACTTTGCTCCAAAGGTAGACTAGGCTGACAGGTAGCTGGGCGTGCGGGCTACTTTTATGATTATTGCTTTCTGTCGCTGCCGCCTTGGAATGAAGGTATTTGTATCTATGCGGATGATTGTGTATCTTCTTACAGATGGTCTTAAGTGCGCCTTAATGTGGATTTTAAGCATTTCTGGGCATAAGCTTCAGATTTAAGGTGGCCAGTGTTGGCGTGCTGCCATTACACGGTGACAACCCCTCTTTACACATTTTCTCCTTTTCTCTGCCTCCCTCTCTCTCTCTCTTTTTCTCTCATAATGCCTCTTCAAAGTGGCAACCCTCCTCCTCGGTGTCTGCCTCGAGCCGCACTTCACTTTGTCTAATTGTAAAATAAATAAATGAAATAAAAACGTGAAGTGGCGCGAGCTGCAGAACATGCTAAGGAAATGACAAATTGTGCACGAGCTGCAACGCCTGGCAGCTAACCGCGCACTTTAATGCACACCCTCGCAAACACACAGGCACACACACGAGCGAACACACAATGTTTAAATTGAGGTGCAGGCAGGCTATGTCAGCGCCAAAAGAAACAACTGTCAAAAATAATAAATCAGCATGGCGGACACATTCAAAAATGCAAGGTGTTGCCTCGCCAAAGACAGTTGAAGCAACAGCAAGCTTTCAATTTCTGGGGAAAAGCACTAAGCAGGCAGCCGACAAGGCGATCCCGACACTTGGCTGACTAGTTGACTAGCTGAGTAGAGGACTGCCGGACTGCCAGGCTGCTAGACTGCCAGGCTGACTGACAGTGCTCGGTTATAAAACTCGCACAGCAACAACAATCAAAGGCAACCCCTGCAGGGCTTTGCAGCTTTCATCGCCTGAGCTGTCCCTCCTCTCTCTCTCTATCTGCCTCTCTCCCAAAATCTGTGGCCAGCATCATCTCCACAAGAGTCGACGAAGTTGTTTAAGTACTTTACGGGCAAAATGGCTTGCCGCCGCAATTTAGATAAATTTTAATTTTAATAAAGTGTTTGCGCTGCACTCCCGGCACACTCCAGCTGATGCTCATAGAATTATGAATTAATTATATCAGCCTGATGTTGGCTTTGCCCTGTTTGGTCTAGTTCTCCTGGCTTTCAGCTTCCGCCTGTATTTCAAATTGCTACAGAAATCTAAGCATCTGTCGCGCGCCCTTGGGTTGCGCAGGCGATGCGGCGGTGTCAGATAATAATAAGATCGCATCTTTATGATCGCTTTCTTCTTCATGCCGCACTCTAGGGCTTCCTGGACGACCCTGTTGCAAACGTCGGCGGGGAATTCCGTTCTGGCACTGAAATAGTTGACCAGCTGGCAAAAGGGGATGCCTCTTCCGATCTCATCGAGCACACTCAACACCAGATCGATGGACGTGTTAATGGTAGCATCGTGATAGATTAGCGCCATGAAAACTTTTCAATTTTTTACTGAATATTTTTTTGAACTGTTTTGCTAGGATAAGTAATAAGAATAAATGTTTTTAGAGGAACACTCTACATCATATATATTGTCATGGTAATTTGCTCTGATTTTATTTATCGCACAACAAATTAATGAGGTTTAGAAATGCTCGGCCAAATAGCCGTCGATTTGGTAGCTCCTTTAATGCAGCCAACCAGCGCTGGCTGGAGAACAATGCCAAAAGTTCAAGCCCGGCCAAAACTTGTTGGCGCACAATTCGAATGAAGCGCGCAAATTGAATAAAAGGCCAACGCCACAGCTCAAGCTGAAAAAATGCTGGCCGTGATAAAATCATCAGTTTGCCTGCTCTTTCAGAAATGTTTTCCTTTTTGTTGTGCGTTTTGCCTCTTTTTGTGTCTTCCTTTTTAGATTTTTCTCATTTCATTTTCTCTCCTTTTTTTTACTTATTTTTTGCATTTTTACGCTTTGTGATCAACTGTGTGGGAGGAGTTGGAGTTGGAGTTGGAGTGTGAGCCGGAGTTGGGGCGGGCCGAACATAAATTTTTATTGCACAAGCGAATTCAATAAAGTGGGCGTTGGATGTACCAATGTATCTGGCTGGAGCAATCGGCCAATTCTTAATTTAATTAGATTTTCATTGCAACAGAGACAAGGGCCGAGATGGCAAATAAAAGGAAATAGGTAAATAGACAACAGACAACAGACATAATCAAATTGCAGCTGCAAATGGGGATTTGTACTTGGAAGATTTCATTACTTTAGCTTTAATCGAGTTGATTGAATGCGATTTAATTATAAATGATTTACTAACTGCGCCAACTGCCAATTCCTATCAATTTATTATGAATGTGATACAAAAGCGACAAACCTCTTTGTCCATCTAACTGCAATATATTCACAACAATTTATGCAAATGATGGCAAAAAAAATATGATTCTTCGACAAAGGCAGCCAAATGGGCGTGTCTGAAGCGGACAGGGCATTATATAAAATGTGAATCCATTGACCAAAACTGCGTATTACGCAAACTTAATGCGGCCAGATAACCACAGCTAAGTGTGGTTGTGTGTGTGTGTGAGCGAGAGAGAAAGAGAGCGAGAGAGAGAGAGAGAGAGAGAGACAATATTTATGTCTTTATATATGCATGCAGATATCTGAATGAATTGAATTTAATTTTATGCATTTGCAGTATGAACGCATAAATTATGATAAAAGGCATAAAATATGCATGTGTAGGCCGAGGGAAGTGGGCAGAGCGTTGGAAGTAGGAGTAACTAAACTAACAGAGCCGAGTAAATTATGTTGATGGCCCGGAAGTGTGGGTGTGCATATAGACTCCCAATGGGCTGATATAATCGACATTAATATTCAGGACCATTCTCTAGATTGGGTGTTATGCAAAAACAATGTCAAAGCTCAGCTGCCACAGATGTTCACTAAATTAGTCCAGCAGACACACCCACACACCCACACTCCCACACACGCACACACCTACGCACACACAGGCACATAAATTTATTGCGAGGCGGGTAAAAAGGGGCAAAGTTCAGGCAAATGTTTCCACAGGCTCCAAGGACCACCTGTTCGCAGTTGTCATATGTAGAATGAAACTGGACATCGGCTAATCCAGCTGAGCGCCAATTTGGCGTACATGTCGTCAATTTTCGTATTTTTTGCGCCCGTTCCGTTTTTGCTATTCGCTTTTGCGCTCATTTGGAACACGAGTTGCCTAGTTACCTGCCCAGGTGAAATTGTGAACGTGTGTGCGCAATTAGCAGATAGCTTTGTGTGTGCTTGTGTGTCATCAAAGCCAAAGCCGGGGCACTGGCCGGCTGTTTGGCCTCCATTAATATGCCGACAGCGGACGAGCCATTGGAAGCAGCTCACAGTCACTTTATGGAGAATTCGCAAAGAGAAAAAAAGAAAAAGGAATGGCGAATTCTGTTTTGCATTCCGAGCTAATTGAAAACACTTTATGGGGCATCATCATGAATAACAGAAGCCAATTCATCGAACCACCTAATGCCGCATGTCAAATGAATAAAGCAGGACTTGGCAGGGATAACCCTTCGATATCCCTTCTGTGGATAATCAATGCAGAGCTTCGTTATGCGGAATATGTATATTCATGACGCATGGGCTGACAATGCTGGTTTGCACTGCCCTTAATATGGTAGAACAAAAAGAATCTTGTGATTTTTATGCCCAAATGTCCTGCATAATTTGTTCAGGCGAACTGAAATCCGCCACACACAGACAGAGGCACACACAGATACACACGCACATACACGTCAACACAGCCATGAGCTTGAATGGCTTATGAGCTGATTTGTCGACGTATATACATACCATACATGTATTGTATATTCAGGTGGACTTCGATATTGAACCCTCAACAATAAGTTGATAAAATGCCTTTCATTTTTCCTTTGTGTGCTCCTTCTGCCTGCTACAAAATCAATTTACAACGGAAGCTTGCTTGCATAACCCTTGAGACACGTAATCCTGTTTATATGTTTGTACGGCTACGGCTATGCCTGCCCGAGTCTATCCCACACGTTCAGTCTATATGCATACACGTATGCGTGTGCCTGGATATGTGTATGTGTGTGTGTGTGCGTGTGTCTGTATGCCTCCCTTGGCGTTTGGCAAAATAGTATCACAGGTTGAGGCTGAATGTCTAAGGACAATGTCGGCATATCCTACGCCTCAACGATGTTGTTGTGGACTAGTTGCAGTTTTCGCATATCGATCACATTGTCTTTCGGGACGGCACGTGACCCAATGCCACATACACTCACATATATACATATATTTATATGTATGTGTCTGTTTGTAAATGATTCGATTGCATTCTATAATTGCTTTATGCCTATCAGCATTTATTTGGCCTGCTTTGCTCTTCTCTTTCGGGCAAAACTTTAATAAATATTCAGCAGAGGCATTGATTGTTTATCATCTGCCTGTTTTTAATTGCATTATTTGTTATTTTCCAGTTTATTTCTAAACACATACCTCTCAACTTCAAAAAATTGATTAGTGTGATAAGTTTGTTTTGCTTCACTGCAAACTTTGCCTTTTCTCATTCGGAATGGCAAAGGCCTAAACGGATGTGGCCAACTTTCAGTTGACTTGAA
The DNA here is from genome assembly GCA_037075325.1 of Drosophila mayaguana. Classification (NCBI taxonomy): domain Eukaryota; kingdom Metazoa; phylum Arthropoda; class Insecta; order Diptera; family Drosophilidae; genus Drosophila; species Drosophila mayaguana. The sequence goes on along the minus strand of JBAMCG010000037.1, from coordinate 6,118,339 downwards.
GTTTCGTATTTTCAATAAAATTTTCAATGAAATATGCCTCAAATCAGAATATATTAGTTGTATTGAAATTGTTATTTGACATGGATGCAAGTTTCGATAAAAGTCCAAATACATCTCTATGTCATATGTTCATAAAAGTAAACAATATTTTCATTTTACGAGCTGTCGTAATAAAATACTTTATTTTTCGATTGACAAATGTGAAGGGGAATGAGCTGAATTTGATTCACGCTTAGTAGGCGTATCACACTCCTTTCTATTTTCTTTTGCTTAATTGTGCTCAGAGCATAGCAAGCTTCAATTTTGTGTTGTCTCTCTTCTCTTTTCACAGGTGGACTGACTGCATATTTGTCTCTCCTGTCGCCTCTATACTAATGATCATCTTTGCAATTGCTTCGATCCAATAACAACTGCGACACACCATGCTGAATCGACTCTATTGCTCCCAAGCCTCGCATTTCACAATTCTAGGAATACAATCGCTTCCTTATCCTTTTATCATAGTTCTTCACTCTAATTTAATTTAATTTAATTGAATGTCCGTCAAATAAATCTCTTATGCACACATACATATATTTATATATTTAATATATTTCTATAGAAATAGAAATTAATTTTTAAGGATATTTGATAATATATAATCTAGTTTTGTTAAATTGTATTCTCTGCAGTCTGAGCAACATTATATATAGCTATATATATTTGCTGTCTTCATATATTGCTTTCATAGGGCATTAGAATATTCAATAATTATCATTATTATTATATTAAAATAACTATAAACGCCTAATAGTTATGAAATTGGTAACTCCAAGAGAATTTCCATTTCAGATATAATTTCCCGTTTACTGATATTATGGAAATAAGTTGGTGTAGGGAAAATTAATGTTCAAATGTCGGTAAATACGACGCACTTATATATGGATTTACAATTTCATGACTAGATTGACTTAACTTGTCCTCTCCACCTGGATTGGACATGGTTTATTCGTTAATAAATTCGAGACTTTTAACAGATTAAGATTAGAATTAACTAATGACATATCAAACACAATACGACGTTCAGTAGCTTATTCCTTTTTACCTTGACAAAAGGAAAAATCACAGCAGCCGCTTGGGGATTTGTACAGCCAAGTGTTATCCAGAAAAAGCTCATAATGTGGCTGGAGTTGATTGGAATGACTGACTGTCTGGAACTTGGACAGCGGGACAGCTGGTCAGCTGGACAGCTGCCTGAGTAAATTAGATTAAAGACATCAAAAGCCACTCAAAGTCCACTTGAATGCACTACACGAGCGTTGCCCTGGCAGCCACTTAAACTTTTCCAAAGTTTGTGCGCAACAGCTCATTGTTGAGCGGAGTGGATTGCCCTTCAGCTGATGCACCTTTTGTGCTGATGCAGTGCAGTGCACTGCAGAGGAGTCAAAGTTGCATTCGCCGGGGCTTAGCAACATTGCACAAATTCAATTGATTTGCCTTTGAAGTGCAACGAGTTTAAGCGCTGCACAAATACAACTAATGCAATGCATGCCCCAAGAACTTGGCTAAGTGATTCTGCAAAGTTCTTCTTTAATGAAACTAAATGCAAGTGCGCATCTCTGCCTGTCTCCCTCTCCCCTGCTCTAGGCTATCTCTGTATTTAGCTTTCCATTTTGCCCTTTCTCTCTCTTTCATTCTCTTTTTATATATTTGTAATTAAACTGATTGATTTTTCGGATTTGGCCAAAAGTATTCAGCATTCGTACTTTTGTGCTTGCCATGCACTTATATCCGTTTTTTTCTGACTGTTTACTTAGTTCTTTGGATTTGAAATGGCTCACCAAACATTTGGCAAGCCGAGCTGCAAACCGAACAGCCCTCCAAACAGATTCCGGTCGAGAAGCAACGCCCGGCGGATGGAGGCCATAATTTATGCGGCTCTGTTTTTCAACAATTTTATTGGCATTTTCAGTTTGCGTAACAAGTTCGGCTAATTTATTACAATGGACGCCTCGTAAATTGCGAGCTCGCGTCCGTGTCGATGTCCATGTCCATGTCCGTGTCCGTCTCCGTTTCCGTGCCGTGCCCCGGCTGGCATTCGCTGAGCAATGAGGATGTTAATGCCCAAAATTTATACGCATCGTCCGCGCAATATAGCTAACAACTCACGCTTCTCAATTTCATTTATATGCCGCATTTCGGGGCGTCTTTCGAGTGTGCGCACACTGCATAATCCTGGCTAATTAGCTTCAATTGTCGCTGTCATAAAGCGCATCCTTGCGGCCCACTTAAGCGCACCATTAACAAATAAGGCGACTTGTCAACCTTGGCAGGTGGCAGCAGCAGCGGCTTATTGCCAAATTAATTAGCTGTCAATTATGTGAAAAGTTTCATTTGAACGGTGGCCCGCAAGTTTAATTAAGTTTCCGCTTAACACTGAAGCGCCTTTGCTTATATCGGGATATGCGTGTTCCTTGCTGTTGTTGCGAGTATGGGAGGACTCCACATAGGAATTCCTTAGCTGTCACATCCAACTAACCACAATACAAATCGCACGCAATGGGCAATGGGTCCTTTGCGACTCCTGCTGCGTTTGACAACTATGCGACATAGCGGAAATGCTTTAATTTAGCCTTTAAAGGTTGTTGTAAATGAATACATTAGCTTGATATAGAAGAGGCTATAGAGGGGCTATAGAGAGTGCCAACATACTATTTTTATATTCAATTTTTTCTGGTGTGCTGTGGCGAATTGTATAAAAACGTGGGATTATAACACAGGTGAGAATGGGCTTATTTGTTTGCATAGCCAAGGCTCAAAACCAGATGAGGTTAGAAGTTATGTCCAATAATACAGGAGACTAATTAATCAATTAATGTATTTTGTAACTAATTCTCTGCTATCAATATGTTTAGCTAAATATTAAATGAAGTGAAGTCTTGACTCATCTTCATTTTCTTCTGTGCCGGAGTCTTTGTGAGGCTGAGAGTAGAGTTAGTAATGATATTATCCTCCTGCTAATTTGTTAGTGTGTCTGACTTGCATAGTTGTTTGCTAAGATTCAATTATAACTGACTTAAGAATTAATAGTTAAAATATAGATTCTTACTAAATTCATTATTGTAAGTATTGGGCAGTATATAATTCTAATGAGGTATAATCGATCAAACGGCTATCCTCAGCTCAGCACGTTGGGCAATAATATCTCATATTGGCCACACCTCTTCGATTCTTAAATTCCATTTTGAATGGCATACACACGCACATAAATACATAAATTTTGCTCACGTTTTTCTCAGTCAAACTAGACTCCTGCCATGCCTCACGTATATTATATATGAGTAAAGTAATCCGTTTAGTGCTTTCGCACATCTCTCTTCATATCGTGGGATGGCAGTTGCCTTATCGCATTTCAAAACAAATGTATTGTATTTACTTCAGTGTCAATACTTTTATTTGATGAAATTGTTAATTTAGTGTAACTAGAATCTAAAGAAATTGAAAAAACATTATGATGTACTTAGTTTTGTTTTGTTGTTGGGGAATAATGCTCTCATGTTTGATAGCGCTATAAATATTAGAATGTTGTGCAAATGGAATTGCATAAATAATGGCAACGAGCTCGACTTCCTTTGAACAACAACTTCCGCTGCAAAGCAAAAGTAAAAAAAAAAATCTCCTATATATATATATATATATATATATATATATTTATATACATACATATATAGAATAGCAAAAGCGCATTTCCGTTCGCTGCTTGTTGCTGCCAGCGTATCAGTTGACAATTGGCCATAAGAAATGCTGTGCACTCTCAGCTAACGAGCGCACAATGCACATACGTATGTGTATGTGTGTGTGTGTGTGTGTGTGTGCGTTGTTGCTGACTGGGACTCAAATGCACAAAGTGACTTTTGCCGAGTCCTGGCTGCAGCTGCGATGCCATCAAAAATGTATGAATTTGTTGATTTGACGGAAGTAAATATTTGGCTAACGGATGTGCGCTCCACTTGTGTCGAGCCATCGTCGTAAACGCTGTTGAGTTGCTGTCGGTCGAAGCGCTCCATAAAAATTTGATTAGTTCGCCAAGAGCAATTGAAAGATGCCGTTTCAAATTCGAAATTCGAATTCGTGTTCGAATTTTATCAAAAAGATTTAAGCCCAGAGGCGTAGACCAACAGCTCAACGTGCCCAGCCTAAATTTGCAATTATGTTTAGCTGCAATTTATAGATATAACGTGTGTGCGTGTGCGTGTGTGTGTGTTTGTGTGTGTGTGCACGTACTGCTATCAACGTCAAAATGCATGCTTGATTCAATAATTTGGGTCTCCGGCCCGAGGGCTGTTGGGCTTGGGGCAAACGCAATATATGACGCGCTTGCAACACGTGCTCAATCTCAAAAGTGGCATATTCAAATCGAGCAACATTTTGCGAATGTTGCAGTTGCATGAGCTGGCGTGATGTGTGCATGCCTGCATGAGTGTCTCTGTGTATGTGTGTGCATTAGCGCACGCACAGACACCAAAAATGGCTGCTACTGTCGCTGTCTGTGTGTGCTCAACTAAGCATATCGACGTCAATAAATCATCCAATAATGCGCTGATGCTGTTGCTGTTCCTGCTGCTGATGCTGTTCCTGCTGATGCTGCTGCTGCTGCTGCTGCTGCTGCGGTATAGAGCGCAAATGGCGCCTCTTGCAGCAGCAGCACTACACCATTGGCGGTGGGCGTGCCACTGTGGGCAGCGGCACAAGTCTGCTGAGCTGGCTGGCATGTCTTTTGCCAGTTCCGGAATTACGTACGAGCTGCTGTTCTTGGCTGAGTGCTTTTTAACTTCGGCTGTGGCAATCGCTGTCAGGGGTGGAGCAGCAGATGGGGCGGTGTCGTCACCCCAGCCTCCTGTGGCTGTCTGCTGCACTTATGTTTGCAGATTGTCAGCATAAAATGCAAGAAGAGCATTTCACAGATTGAATTTTATTCGGTTGCGGTTATTTCGAGCCATTACGAGTGGCCTGTGTGTGTGTGTGTGTGTGTGAGTGCGTGTGTGGCTGCAAGGAGTGCATACATCAATTTACTAAATCACGCTTAGGACGAGTATACGCTCCGTCTACTCCGCAAACTGCTAAGGCTCTGCCTGTTGAGTGGCTGCCATTTGTTGTGCTGCATGCTCTGGCGCCAATTTTGTTTTCTTAACCCACACACAGAGCCGACAGCCACCACCTGGCAGCGCACGATGCACCACTACTAAGTTAATTATATTCTGTTTGCTTTGCTTGCTTGTGTAGAGCCAATGTGCAGCATCTTGTGGCACGTTGGCGGTACCTTGCCGCGTAACAGCTAATCAATTTCGCCGTTAATGTGACATTTGCAGCAAGTTATGGAGGCATGGTTCAGATCAACTGTCATCGCCTCTCACCTCTCTCTCTCTCCCTCTCGCTCTCGCTCTCGCAGAACCTAAGCGCAGTCGTGTGAAAAATAGTTTCGTTATGGCGTGCACGCACACATATTTCCAACCTTCCGCCGTTTGCCGTTCGCCATTCGCTGTTCACTGTTCGCTGTCTGCCAAATGACATTACTTAACGCTGCTCCATCGACATTAATGCGATTTTAATGCGCTGATTTGATTGAAGCCAATTGACAGTTTGCTCTTTGCTCTCAGCAAACAGGCGAGCGAGCTGCAGTCTCCATAAAGGAAATGCAGATTTTATATTCAAGTGGAAAATACAAAATGCAAAATTGCAAATGTCCTGAAGTTTTCTCTTTAACGGAAATTCCAATTTCCCCGGCTCTGTCTTGGGAATGCCGTCCACAATTTTATATCCGGCGCCAATTTCTGTTATATGTATATTTTTTATTTTCTAAAATATATTGGCTATGAATAAAAGTGATTGACAAATATTAGTGAAATAAAATAAAATTTAAAATTTAAGCTTAGACTTAAGTGAGGTTTGATGATATCAGTATATTAAAATTGTTGAAAAAGAAGGATAATGATAAATGAACATGAAAAATACACTGCACAGGTGAAGAAAAAGAGTTAAATTTCTCTGACGTCATACTCTCATCTGATCTCTTTTGTTCAGCAGCAAATATAATTAATGATAACTCAGTTTAGTTACTGAGCTTCTGTTGAGAGAGAAAGAGAGAGAGAGAGAGAGAGAGAGAGTGATAGGAAATTGAGCGAATACAAAATAACTGAAAGGAATATCAATTAACAACTTTAAATTATAATTAATGATGTAACGCAGCATGTCCGACCTTACAAGCAAATATCTTACTTAGTGAGGTACCTAGAGGATAAGACTCCAGATAGAACAGATTTATTGAAAATAAATAAATAAAATCCCTTCTATTTTGTAATGTTTGCGGTAACCTCGTAAATGAATCAATCAAAAAAGAATTATAATGCCCGGGCATTAACAGCAACAGGATACCACATAAGTTAATATTTCTTTATATGTATGTGCGTTTGACTGTGTTTTTGCTACATTGTGTATGCATACGAATTAAACATTTATAAGTCTCTCCTTTTTTATTAATTTTTATTTACTAATTTTAGAACTTGGTTGCTGATATCAGTAATGAATTGCATGAAAATGGAATAAAGCGAATAAATTGTAGATTTATCAAATTGAGGTTTATTAAACAATGAAACAATCGATTTTTAAATGAAATTTAATATATATACCTATACATATTTAATATGTATATTTAATATAAATATGTTTTTCAATCAGGTTTCGAACTTAAATTTAAATATTTGTATTAAGCTTATCCTATTTGCATAACATAGGTAAACAACGATTATTATTGCATATTACATATTTTAGGGCTCTGCTTATTATGCATTGCCAAATGGAGGATTCGCTTCCTGGATTCCACAGAAACATATAACTTTCTTTTAATTAGCATACGTATGATACTAGATTCTAAATCTCAATCTTATCTTTGTCTGCATCACAATTTTAGATCACCACTTATCAATTTAGCTCACCAGTTTGCCGCCGACTTGCCTGGCATTCAATGCTGGCATAAACGCAACAACTGCTGTAGTTGTGCAATTGATTAGTCGGATATGCAAAATATGCTTTGGTGCACTGTGCTCGTTAGAGTCAAAAGGCCATCGGCATAGCTGGCTGCATATCAAATTTGGGGTCAGTCCGCCTGGCAATCATCCGAGGACATTTGCAAATTCTGCTGGCCCATCTCTAATTAACCTTTGCAGCTGGCCGTTGAGCTTCGTTGCCGGTTCGATGTGTACATGTACACCCACCTCACACCTCAACCACACACACACACACACACACACACACTCATCCATATGGTGCTCGAGTGCAGGCAACCAGAGCCCAAAAAGGTGAACTAACCGCTTGTCCCAAAAATTGACAGCGTGGCCGCTCAACGTTTAATTAGAGTAATTAAAGCCGGACAAGCGTTGCATTAATAAGCTGCAGCAAACCAGTAACCTGACGACCGGGCAACCTGACAACGTGGCAACTGGGAGAGCGGGGAGAGCAGGCAGCCCGGTGACCTGGCGACCTCCTTGAATGGGGTCCTGCTGACCTGCAATGTGGCTGGACATTTATGCAAATCGAGGCAGAGACAAGCCGGTATATTTAAGCTGTTCCTCCTAAATGCCAAATCTCCGACTGAAGATGGCAGTGACTGAAATTTATGCATAGCCAGCAAGAAGACGCCTCTTGATTTGAGCATTGCAGCCTGGCTTTGTTTCACCATTGTTAATAAGTATCATAATTACCATTTGAGATTTGCATTCACAAATGCATTAGCCGAGGCGACTCAACTTTTTGGCATGCAAATCAGGCCGTGGTAATTATACATACATATATTCGATGCATATCATTAGCATGCATGGCCAATGAGTGCACTTTGAAGAGATGCGGACTGAGAACGAGAGCGAAAAGGAGGGCGAGAATGAGAGTGAGATGTGCGTTGCCAGTGTTGCCTGCTGTTGAGCTATGAATGAAGTTGGGTTCCAGCTAAAACAGTCTAAAATGTAGAAAAAAAATGTTGGAATAACAGGCAAGACGAAAAATTAAATAGAAATTAATTAAATATGTAAGCACAGCTATGAATTCATTCATACCTTTCTTTTTCTCATACATATACAAGTAACATGTAGGCTATTATTTCCTCTAAGTGTTTCCTCTGATGTGGCTATTTTTATTTCCTCTAAGAATTTCTTCCATTTCCATTTCTTTTTCTCCCATATTGAAGTATATTCTTCGAGTATTTCCACTATGTTTTTCCTCTAAGTATTTCCTCTAAGAATTCCCTCTAAGCATTTCTTCTAGTTATTTCTTCTATCTTTAATGTTTGGCTGATCGATCACACACTTCATATCACTTTACTGCACTGCACTTACCCCCAACGGCTTGGGCGACTGAAGAAATGCTACAGCTGCTGCCCTTTATATAGGGCGCCTTTCACTCAAACACTAAGTCGCGCTCAATAGCTTGAGCCAGAGAGGGGCGTTGCAGTCGAGCTTTAAGTGGCCAATGGGATCACTCTCTGCTGCTTCAAGCATTCCAGCTTCGTTTTACATAGATATAAATACCAAATGAACACTGTTGCATACATATATATAATTTAAATAATTTTCTGTAGTTCTACTTTGTTCAGAGAGATAGGAGGAAACACTGTATATATTTGTTTGCCTATATATTTATTCATATGTCTCCCTGTACATCAGACTCTCTGTCGTCTCTCCGTCAATGACTGTGAAATGGACAGACACATATACGCACAGATATATAGGCAAACAAACACGCATAGTTAAATCGGATTACCGCATTATGCTACATATGCTTGATAAGGCTAAATATTGATGTCCTAAATAGCTTATGTATATTAGTATTTATACTTATTAGTTAGTTAGTAGTAAGGCTTAGAGATTAGTTTCTTCTGTTCTATAGTTCTCTTGAGGACCAGGACTTCTGCATGGACTGCCTCAATTTCTAGCTATTCCATCGCATACTCATTTCAATGGATTTATTATCAATAGGTTAGAGCACTTTCAAATAGGCTAGATCTAGCCTGAAATGGGCTAAGCTGGCAACACTGCGTTAGAGAAGTTGCCGCAGCTTGCAATGCTGTTGGTGTAGCTGCTGCTGGTGGTGCTGCATATTTTATAAGGCCAAAGGCAATTGGCTTTTTAAATATTGCGACTCGTTTTCAATTTCTCAGCAGCAATTCCATTTGCATTTTTGCCTTTGACATTATTGTGAGCTCCACTCTATTGACATGGGACTGCAGGGGAACTGTCCATCCGTTCCGGCAAAGCAAGTAGCCGGGCCGTGCCGTACTGAGTCCGGCTATGAATTTCCGCTTCCGGTACCATGCAACACGCTTTGCCCGACTACTCAAGTGTAAAAAGTGCCTTTCAAGTTATTTTCCTGTTTCTATTTTACCATCTTCGTTTCTTTTGCTTCGATTCCAGCTGGTGCTCCTGCTGCTGCTCCTGCTGCTGCTGCTCCTGCTGCTACTGCTGCTGTATCCGACTCTGTATCTGCGTCTGTCACAGTTGCCTTTGTTTCGTGTTTTTTCTTGATTAGAATTTTGTACTCATGAATTTTCATTTCCGTTGTTGAATTTCTTTTATATTTGCAATGCTTATCTCTTGTCATTGAATTCCTTAGAGCTGTGTTGATAAACAACAACAACAGCAAAGATTCGCAATAAAGAAAATAACTAAGCTGCAGTGCCCAAAGTTCTCCTACATATATTCACATCAATATTATATACACAAATCTATGAATATATATTCCCCTTTGTGCATTTTCACTATATATATATATATATATATATATATATATATATATATATATATATATATATATATATATATATATATATTATATGTATGTGTATAAATACATATATACTCTTGTGTACTTCCAGTTGTTTGCCTGATTACTGTAAGTCTCACTGTAGGCCTCTGGCTGTGTGCCAACAAATCCGATTCAATGCCTGCTGTTAATTTACCACAATTTTAATTAATAGAAACATTTTCTCAAACAAATATTTCAATAATTACAACTTGTGATTGTATCGATTTGCTGAGCTGCAATCAGACCTCTGACGAAACTGCAATGAGCTGATTGCACTTTATTTAATTACTGCTTGAATAATAAAGGCCAAAAGAATTACATAATAATTAATAGGACTTAGTTCTCATCGGCAATATGTTTGTGCATTTGCCTGCGTTTGTCTGCTGCAAACATTTGCCACAGCCCATAATCGAATTGATTTGATTTCAATTGAATTCCAGAGGCCAATGACTTGAACAATTCAAATAAATGTCGATATAAATGCAAAATAGCTCAGATTCCTCTCAGGCCTACATAAAAAGCAGACGCAAAATAATGCTCGAGTTCATAAATGTCTAATCTAGTTTAATTGACTTCATTTGCCCTATATCCCACAGGATGTTCGCCCACCTGCTCTTTTGCCCTCCGCTTTGCTCTTTTCTCTCTGCCTGGCTGCAGCTACAACATTCAACACTTACAGCTCGATGTAGGGCATGTTACCGAGTCTTTGGTGCATGTTTCATTCGATTTTCATAAACGTACTCTGTGCGAATTGCCTCTCTTACACTCAATTGGCTGCGTTTCCACTTGAATCAGTTTCCATTTTTCCTAGACCATGCAGACGACACACAAAAAAGGCCGACACTGCGACGACATTTGCAGGCCTTATTTTAAACCATTCCACCGCGCTCACATTCCAAACATAGTGAAGCGATCAACTTTGAATGAGCAAAAACAAAGGCCGCTACGAGGCCACAAAAATTTTAATTTGCCAAAAAAAATAAAACGGAGGAAAAAAGCCTTTTGCAGCAGATGTTGCTGTTGTTGTTGTCGATCGCAGCCCGATTGAATGTTTCAGCCAAGCATAAAGATAGCATGTTAGCCTAAGGCCCAAAGGCAACTACAACATGTGGTCTATTATGGCCTTTGTTTGTCATGTGCAAGAGATGAATCGTTATATAAGTCCTAAAGATTTTAATAAAAATATTCAAAAAATGCAGCAATCATTTAAATTTTATAGAAGAGCTACAGCACGCTGACACATTGAAGCAAAGAGAACAGATGTAATGCTGAACAGCTATAGCCTCCATTGACTATCCGCGCTCGCTCTGCCTTAAGAGGAGAAGACTAATGCTCTGCTCTACAAGTGTGTTCCAAAACCAATTTGGACCTATGACTCACAGTTATGAGGGAACGCTGGCAACAGCAACTTTGTCCAGTCGAAGGTTTTAAGAGCTATTGCCAGGGCTGGTATGATAGAAACGAAGACAGATTTAAACAGTAATTCCAGTCGCAATTCCCGATCAATGGGCATAATATTTAAGCAAGCTCTCATTGCACCACAACCATCTCTCACGAGCTCTTACAATGTAGTCCAGCCGCTGCCTTCTTTGCTAGTCTCCTTATTATAAGAAAAGATGAAATAAATAAAATAAAAAAACTTAAGGAAATGTAATATATAATACAATATAAATTATATTCCCATTAATTTTAGTTGATGGCCATTTAAATTGAAATTGTCATACAGACTAATCAAAGTGGAGTAAGAGTGAGAGACTCATAATGTTGGAGTTATAATGAAATGCAGCACATGTTGCATTAGGTGAGCAAAGCCTGTGATAATTCAAATAATGATGACGCTTTAGCTACAACAACAGCTAACCACCACCAGTAGCAGCAGCAGCAACAGCAGCAGCAGGAGTCCCAAAGCGGAGCAGAGCAGAGCAAACAAGCAGCCGCAACCACATTGCAGCATCCGCCGTCGCATCCGTCTGGCGGGCAATGCAAAAGCACTTTATTTAAGTGAGTCCCACATGAATAGCCCTTAGCTGGTGGCTGCTGGGCGGGCGGAAGGACGAACGGGCGTCTGGGCGTACGGGCGGGTGGTCGGGGTTTGTATTTGTAACACTTCTTGCATTTTTCTTTCTTTTTTATATTTATTTATTCACTGTCTTTATAAAGCATGCATATGCACAGCCAACGCTTTAGCGGCTGCCGTGGCCGCAGCTGCGCCCCACCCAATCTTATCTATATGCCTGATACACTGAAATAAATAAAAGTGTCAGCATGATAATAACAATATTATTTTAATTATAAATATATATTCTCTTTGAATACAAATAAGCCAAATTAATCTACAATGATAGGCGCATACAAAATTTATATAATCGAATTTTATTTATTCAAACTAGTTCGATTTTGCACTCAAATTTATTGTGGAACTTTCGCCTTTTTAACGACTTTGACGACTCTTTCTTCAAGTGTAGTTTAATGTGTGTGCCTGCACACACACGACGACATGAAGTGCCTTTGGCAGCAGCTGTTCGGCAGGTCTGTGGCTTTGGCTGGGCTGTGGTAGGCGGCGCTGCGCTTGCCTCATTATGTTGAGTTGGCTGTTTGTCTTATTGCAGCGAGCCAAGTGTAGTGCAGATGGCTTAATATGCGGTTTAAAGCCCTTTGGCCAGCTTTGCCATTTAATATCAGAGACTTATGCTGCGTGTTTCGTATTTGAATCCTTTTAGGTGCAAATGTAAAATCGCTCAGGCAATGTTTGTGCATTTTCTAATTTATTTTATGCAGCATTATTCATAAGCCGTATGCGCCTAACATTCAGTTAGTTGGTCAGCAAAGTGAAGACAGTTTGTGCAATTTATTGCCAGTGCACCATAAAATGAAATTGTAATGAAAATGAAAATAACTTACCTTTTAGTAATTTGAAAATTTTAATTAAATGCCTGGCAGCTGCCAAGCTAGACAATCCGACAATCTCAGTGATGGCTGAAAGGACAGCAGTAGAACAGAAGAGCCCATTCAGCTCCTCGCTGGCTGCTGGGCGCCATGTGCGACTGCATCAATGCACATTTGCATTCGGTCAAGGCCTGTGTAGATAATGTCCTACGCACGGCAGGCGGCGCAGAGTCCAGTTCAGTCAAACATGGCAATAATGGGACTCGCACACATGCACACTCGCACACACGCGCACACACGCATACTGATGTGCTTGCCTGAACTAGCTGTTATTAAATGCAAGTGCAGCAATCGCCCCTGCCATTGCCCCTTGCCACTTGCCACTAGCGGCGGTTGGCTGTCAAGCTGCGTTAGCTGTAGCACTTTATATGTATATGTGTGTGCCCTGTGCTTGTGTGCCTTATGTGTGAGTGTGCGTGTGCATTGCGTGTGTATCCTGTCGGCATTACAAGTACATTTTGAACAAGTGTGCTGCGTGTACTACTAACCTTAGCATTTTCGGGTTTTGAATTTGCTTAAATTGCCTTGTTGCTGCTTTTGTTGCTGTTGTTGCAGTTGTTGGTGTTTCAGTTGTTGTTGTAGTTTTAATTGTTGCTACTACTAGTGGCAGCCCTGTATATCTCCATGCCATTAAATGATTATTTGCATAGGCTTACAGCCAGAAGCTTTAACTAATTGATATCGATTTTGGTCAACAGTCGTGTGCACTGCCCACAATAGTTGACTCGAGTGTGACTATTAAATCGATTTTGGGTTCTTGTTCGCAATTGGAGAACTTATCAATTCTGCATGTGTCTAAAGTGCACTTTAGCTCAGCTCAGAAAACAAACGTCCGCCTTTGTCGCAGCTGTACGATGCCTCTTTTCATACCTAATTAGATGGTTTTCTTCTGGGTGGGCACAAAGTGCTCGAGCCATAAGCCGCTTTAAGTTCGCATTAAAGCCAGCAACAAGATGAGAAGAAGCTAATTAGCTAACTGATGGGCCGTCTGTAATTGAATGGTGGAACCAAGTATTTTAATCAGCTATATGAGACATTAATAGGTCGCATAAGTCAGCAGTTACACCGTGAGAAATTGCGCTGATCAGCTCTACTGAGCTGCAGCTCAATTGAGGATTTTTATCTCATTTTAATCGCGTATACGCAACGTTGCGCCCAGAAGATGCAACTCCTTTTTAGCTCTTTTCCGGGTGTCATTGGACGCTGTCAAAGTGCAAGAGAAAGCGAGAGAGAGAGAGAGAGAGCCGAAAAGTGCGTGCAAATATTGCTCTATTGACATGACTTTAAGGAAACTTGGCAACATTCCTAAAATTGAGAAAGTTTCTCCGGCAGCAGGTAAGCATTGCAACATCATGCCACGCATATCTAATATTGAGCCATTCAACGTGTAGTGGCATTTCAGTCTTTCCGCCTCCTCGGCTTGCCGTCTCATGCCAGCGTGTGTGTTGGCATCAACGGCATCTTGTGGTTCAGCTGAGCAGCTGAAATTGCCAGCCATTTTGTGGTGTGCTGCCTAAATACAACTGATTGCCCAACTAAGGTGCATTCGGCTCTGGTGCGGCTGCAGTTGTTTTTGCTGTTGCTAGTTGCTGTTGCTAACTGGGTTTGTTTACTGCAACCGCTGGCTTGTGGTTGGCCCGTAGTGCATTTGATTGATTTGGTTAGTCTCATTTGCTAATGCAAATATTGGCAGAGTCGCTCTGTGGGTGAGTGGTTGAGCGGTTTGGAGGTGCCTCTGCCTCTGCCTCTGCCTCTGCCTCTGCCTCTGCCTCTGCCTCTGCCTCTGCCTCTGCCTCTGCCTCTGCCTCTGCCTCTGCCTCTGCCTCTGCCTCTGGCTCTGCCAGTTGGTTCGTTGGTTTCGCTGTGGGTTTCACTTTAAAAACGCAGTTTTAATGAAATTGCCATGGCTTTGATTTTGTTTATCCTTACACACCGTTTATTTAATTAATTTTCTGTTAGTATTTGCATATTGTTTTGTTTTGCATACATGCATGCCATACACACACACACATCGGAATATATGTATGTATGTACATATGCATATACACATATATAAATATTTATATATTAATATTTACCTAAGATACCAATACAATTTCATTGTTGATTATCTAATTTAATTCAATACATTTTATAGTTATATCATAATTAAGATCAATTAAATAACGACAGCTGACATTAAAAATAATGCAGCCCGCCCCGTTGTCAGTAAATTATCAATGTAATTGGGAATTCGGATGATGGCCAGGTGAAATCAGTGTAGATGTTCTTCAACTCAATTGCAGGACGAATTCCTTTTTTAAACAGTTAAATTTATCACATCAAATACATATATATATATATATATATATATATATATATATATTGAGAGTGTTGTGTGAGTGTGTTCTTACAGCTAGCAGACAATTAACGAGCATTCGTGAATACTTCCGAAGATCCGGGATAACTCTTGTGGGCTTACAGTCAGTTTTACATACATTTAGAGTTTGTAAAGTCTTTGTTTTGCATTAGCGAGAATTACGCGTGTTGGCTTACGTTCTAGAGTTTAGTTTACACACTGAATGAACAACAATTAGAGTTGAGTTTTGAGCTGTCGAGTTGCTCGGCTAAGTAAATGCACTTAAATGCTTTTAATTTTCATTTCTGTATTTTCTATTTGTGGCTTGTGTCGGTGTCGATATTTTGGATTATTTGTTGTATGTATTTTTTATTTTTTTTTTTTTATTTTTTTATTTTTAGTTATGTTCTGGCCAAGTTAGCCCTTGCTACTTTAAACGTGTATCGCGTACTCTTGGCGCTCCTGCTCCTTTTTCTCGTGATACCTAGGGGTCGCAGGCTGGTTAGTTTTTGCGATTCAAGGTTCAAGTTCAAGGTTGGTAGACGCTACAGGCATGCAACAAACTACAGTCAAGCACTGGGAGCATCGTATCTACGCATTGTGCTTACCTTGCCAACAGTGAGGTCAACTCCTCGCGGTCCAATTTCGCCAGCTGTGCTTCGCTGGTGTTCTCCATTACGCGCTGCACCTCCAAGTCCAGGGCGCGCTGCTCCCGCTCGCACTCAGCCTGGTCGCCGAATTCGCGTGCATCGTGAAAGGCGGCCGGCGGGCGAAAGCCGCTGGACAGGTCGCCGCCAGTCATCGCGGCTATGGAGGCGGCCAACGAGGCGGCTGTCTCAACCTCACTGCCAGCGCTGCAATTATGGGCAATGGAAGGAGCATGACGATGGAGCATATAGTTCGTGTGGTTCGAATGAATTACTAATCGTAATGGAAATGCAATTTTTGTTTTCTTTAAATTTCTGTGTGTATAGATTGATATCTTTTTGGTGGGGTGTTCGATTCGGATTGGTGAGGGCTTAGGTACCTGAACTACCTGTTGTTACTACCAGGGCACTTTCGTCGCTCCAATGTCTGGTTGCCCGACTGCACGCCATGCTTCCGGCTCCGTTGTCCTGCACTGCGCTTCTCCAGCGCCAGTCCGATGTGCCGCGGCGTATTGTGCCGTCGCTCCAGTGCCGGTGAGCCCTGGTCATTGTTCGACTCGGTGCTGGAGTCGGGCCGGAACATATCTGGAAAGTAACAGGCATTGGCTGCGAATGCATGACCCGATTCCCGTGCGGCATACGCACCTACAACGGCGCGTCCGTCGCTGCTGCGCGACGACTTGCAAGGAACTCGATAGGTGGGCATGTTGGAGAACTCGGTGCTGGGGCTGATGCTGGTGTCTGACTCGGACTCGGCCACCACGCCCGCATTGCCGGTCTTGGCACTGCGTGCACCACTCGACTTCTTCGAATGCCCGGACTGCGAGCCGGCGACCATGGTCATGGACTTGCTCAACGTGGACTCATCTGAGAATGACAGCCTCAGCATCAAGTTGAATTACAGACATATAGATATAGATATAGTCGCATACCATCGGTGTTGTAGTAGCGCTGCTTGTGCCAGCTGGACTTGCTCTTGACATGCCCGAAGCCCGAGGTGGGCAGCAGTGGATATGCTGTAGCATTAAGGCTCTCGCCCTCCGGGTGCCCAAATGTCTTGAACTGCATGGTGTAGTCGTGCGGCGTTTGGACAGCCAGCCCGCGTGTGGGCGTCTTCGCCGGGGCGCCAGTTCGTCCGCCATTCACGCTGAATGTGGCGTACGGCGAAATCTCGTACATTTCTAAGTAAGTCACGAAGGAAACGAACGAAATGCGAGGAAAGCCGTTTAATTGCTACCTGCAGCTATAGACGTGACACACGCCACTCACCCGAATCATTGCTCTTGTCCACCGTCTTGACCGGCGAGGCGCTGTACACCTGCTGGTTGCGTCGGTTCTCGTGCTCCTCCTTGTAGTCGCCGGGCAGCGCCCGAGACTCATAGCCCTCGGTAATGGGACCGCAAAGGGTGCGACGATGTTTGATGGTCAGCCCGCTGCAATAGAATAAAATCTCGTCTCAGCAATTAGATGTTTAATTAACTAAAGCACTGCTAGAAATTGGAATTCGCTCTCAGGAAGTTGCTGAAATTGATAAATTGGACTTGTCATTTAAGCATCGAGCAGCAAATATTGTTAATTTTCCAGTATTCCATTTATAAAATAAAAAGGGAAGGTAAATTCAAAAATAAAATGGTTTTCATTTGATATATCGCTCCACATTCACCTGATGCATAACCTGCACCCCGGTTAATTAAAGCTTAATTACGGTTCGAAAGCAATTACGTTTCTTCATTTACGCTGCGCCCCTCATCCCCTCAGTCCTCCCCGATCCCTCAATACCCCAATTGAATTTTCACCCCTCCCACCGCTTACATCGTCATGATGGACAGTGTAATTATGACAACGACAATGAACGTTGCCAACCAATCACCGCTGGTCGGATTTGTCACATTTATCAGATTGTTCATCAAATCATTTTCTGTGGGAAACACCGATGGCGGCGGTATGGTGCTGCCGTCCAGGTTCGTGGTGCTGAAATGGTAATGCTCCGTCGTTTTAGCCGCATCGTTGGTGGCTGAGATGCGCAGCTGGTACCATTTGGCGGGTAGAAAGTCGCAGAATATTAAATTTTCACGGTTCTCCTCAGCGTTCGAAATATCCGATGTGACAACTGTCCAGCGCACGTCACCTGAGGGACAAAAAAGAGAATGAAGCAAGTCAGTAAGAGGGAAGAGCCTGCAGTCGGACATGGTCGCGGAATGCTCGCCCCAGTGGCCGTAGACATATTTTCCGCACGTTCACAGCGGACACGGCAGCACAACAAAACATACTCTATTAGGGCAGGCAAATAATTTCATTTTTGCTATAGCTTAACTGTTCATCTGTAGCTATAGTTATAGAAAATTAAACAAGTTCTAGAAGGAGGCCTTACCCGAGTATATATATGCTTATCTTTGCGGCTTTAATGATACAAAATAAATTAAAATATATCGAATACTTCAGAAAAGTAATATAATCTGACTAAAAATTTAAATACAAATAACTAAATATATAAATCTATGCATCTAAAGAAATGAAGCACTTTTCATATAAGGATTTACCCGAGTGAACTAATATTATTATGTAAAATCTTTTCAACTTTTACTTCAACTTCGATTACTTCACAAAACTAGTAGATCCGACTCACTTTATCTATTAAATATAACGAATATATTGTCGATAAAAGTTGAATATCTAAGTACATGCATTAGAAACTTAAGACGTTCTCAGTCGATCAAATATAAATACATATATATATACTCGGAATATACTATATTTTAATTTAATTTAATTTTAATCCATCCGACTCACTTTATCCATAAAATATAACGAATATATTGTCGATAAAAGCTGAATATCTAAGTACATGCAGTAGAAACTTAAGACGTTCTCAGTCGATCAAATATAAATACATATATATACTCGGAATATACTATATTTTAATTTGGAAATCCCATCAACTTTAATGATTGCAAACAAAACAAATATACCCCGCCATTTTTTTACAATGAGCATAAAATAGCAAATTCACTTTTTTTCGGCCAAGAGGAAATTATACTTTATACGCCATGTTGCACTTGGCTTCCCCATGGGCAGTAAAAATTGTATAATATAAATATTTATAGATAAATATGTATGTTCATTGCGCAGTTAATTGAAAACGTAAATAATTGCATTAATTTAATTTCATAAAAAATGAATATTGATAATTATTGTAGGCGGAACTCGAATGCTCTCGCCCGGCTATCATCGCAGGCTTTTACATTTTCTCTGCCAGATTATACAGTTTACTCTTGGCTCTAGCGGATTGAAGGACCTTTAACGCAAAAATCTGCTAATAATAATCAGCGGGCTTCGCAGTAAAAAACAGAATGAATATTCATTATACATACCGAGTGGCCGATGCTCGATGGAGAAGTGATGAATGGTGCAGCCGCCATTGTGCCACGATGACAGCTTCAAATTCACACAGGTTGCATTTGTGGCAATTAGTTCATTGCCATTGGGCGCCTGCGAGGCTGTGCGTGGAATGTAAATGAAAATGGAAATGAATGCATGTGGGAAATATTCAGCAGTGAGTGGTGATTGTGGTCAACTGAAATGTGAATGCGACCGCCGCAGCAGCAGCCACAGGAGGCAGCTCGACTGGGCCAAATGCAAATGCAAATGCATCTCACCTTTTCCCTTGGTCCAGACATTAATTTCCTCGCTGGCCGGACCATTGCCCACCAAATTGTGAGCCGACATTTTTATAATGTACTGATTTCCGCACTTCAGTCCCGTCATTGTGTAAGCGTTATTCTCCGGCAGCAGCTCCGTTTGGGTCCAGCTATCGCCGGCGGTGTGATATGAAAGTGTGTAGCCCTGCAACGGGGCGCCGCCATCATCGGGCGCATCCCAGCTGACACGTATGCTGTCAGCGGAAGCATACTGCACGATGATTTGTGGTGCGCCGGGCGGCCTCATGGCAATCACCTGATATTGGATTTCGTCACTACCAAAGAGATTGTTTGCCGTGCATGTATAATTTCCGGACAGGCTGCCTTCCACTCCTGTCAGTGCGCGAGCAGCGCGAAAAGCGGATCAAAAGATGTAAATGCAAATAGTTCGCATCACAGCTCTACTTACGGTGTATCCTCAGATTGCCCTCATTGGTCACCTCGTAGAAGGGGCTGAATGTGACGGGGCGATCGCGGGTTAGCCAACGCGCTCGCGGCGTCGGATTGCCCACAGCGAGGCACTCCAGCACGAGTCTAGTGCCAATGGCCTTGCGCACCACCTGCCCAAATGAGGCGATGCGTGCAGGCGCTGCGCCAGGTGCACAACAAAACAGAATTAAAACCATTGCATACAGTATTCAGAGTACAGTTAGGTGCACGGAATTTAAATATTGACAACGCTGTTGCGGTCATTTTGTGCGAGGCAACATGGGGCCATGTATGAAATTTTAATTAAAACGAAAATCACACAAACGCCTTTGATGGCATCATTTGAACCGTGTAAAAACTGCTATGGAGCGCCATAAAGCACTGCCACGCCTACCTCGTGTATTGGTCGCCTGCGCCACAACAGATGTGGGCTCGCCCTCGCCCACGGATGTGGACGCCGATACCCAGAACTCGTACATTTGATTCTCGGCCAGGCTGCGTGCCTCGAACGTCACCGGATAGCCGTTCTCATCAACGCGCACCATATGAGCTGATCGAGAGTCAGAAAAAAAAATGTGGAGAGGAGGAAAACGAGAAAAATGCAAACAGATGCATACAATGTGTTAGCCACGCCCACTTCGGATACTCACTCTTGGTCTGGCCCTTGCGACCGGCCTCGCGCGCATACACCGTGTAATGCGATATGATGCCGTTGCGATTCTTCGGCGGCAGCCATGAAATCAAAATCGAATCAGCCGTCAAGGCAGCCGCTTTAATGGCCGCCGGAGCATCGGGCACATCGTCATCCGTTTGGCAGAATAACGGCTGACTGGCCATTCCATCGCCGGTGGCCGTGTAGGCCAGAGCCCGTATCGAATAGTTGGTGGCCTTGAGTAGCGTATGCAGATACGTTTCCAGGTTCGACGTACGTTTTATCTCCAGCTTGGCGGGGAAGTCGACTGTGAAATTGAATTGATAAGCCATATTGTTATTGTTATGCTACAATAAAACGAACCAAACTTTATTTTCGAGATTACTTTGGCTGCAAACACGAAAAAATAATTTAATTAAAAGCGAGTAAGAGTCGAAATCATACGGATGGTAATGAGATTCTCATACGTGTATTTTCCAAATCCCAGACTTTGGTAGTATTTGAAATATAATTTTTGAATATCTAGCAGGTCTCCAATATGAAAATACTGCATGGCCTCGCGTCAAAGTGAATGAATGCGAATAGAATTGGAGTGAGTGCGAGAGCATACCATGAATATGATTATGTTCATTCAGTGAATTGAAAGAAAACTCATAAAACGGAATGAAATATTAAATAAGAGAATAAGCCGTAGCCGAAGCCAAGTTCTTATTTTCATTTGGTTTCTTAATACACAAAAAATGGTCAAGGTGGGTTTCCCCAGCATTCTCACACATTCAACTCGGTATGCTCTACTCTGGGGCCGAGTCCTATGTGTACGAATCACCCTATGCAGCTTGTGGCGTGCTCGTCAAAGACCTGAGTGTTCTTTTAATTCCTGACGGGGAGACACAGGTGTGGTCAGCTTGAGAGGAAACTTAGAAGTGATTTGTGTCTGTGCTCGATATTCGTCCTTCGGCTTAAGACTATTGTGCATAAGTATTTATATATGTATAGGTATGTATTGTCTATGTATGTGCTGCATGTAGAGAGCGGCCAATTCTTCGGAAAGCACTCATTCTTGGAATTTCGGAGATCTTTAGTTTGAACATGAGTCGTGAACGTCAGTTGCTAAGTAGATGGAGCTGGTGTGTGGTAAGAGGTGCTGTTTGGTAACTCGCGCAATAACTTCAACTTCTTGGGCTTCGCAAACAATTTCACTCAAAAAATTCCGAATATTGCTAATTCGAATTTTTGTCTCCAATGCAGACTTTTAATATATTCTTTCTGACTGCCATTTAACAAAAACCATGTATAATCTTAAATTCCATTTTAAATGGTTTCAGTGTATGCAAAATATGTTCTTTGTTCATTCATAACACGGCTTAAAAATTAGTGCAAGAGCAAACAAAGTTCTTCACTTGAGTGGAATAAAATAAGTTGCGTTGACTTCCTTCCAGTTCTCATGGAGATAGCTGACATACGAATTCGTTATTTTAAACTAATTTATACTGAGCCAAAGGACTTTTATGGCATCGCAGCTATCACCGAAGCCCTTACACATTTAAGTGCTGAAGTTACGAAAGCCTCGAATAAGTCGCATCTTGTAATAAACTTTATGCACTGACAAAGGAGAGTTTGCTGGCAGGCTAATCGATTTAAGTAGATGGAAACTGTAGCTGCTCGGGCCGTGTAAATAGTATCGATTGCCAAGTGCGTACATTGATTTGATAAGCGGTGCCAATATACACAACGCGCCGGCTCATCAATGTGCTGACGCACAGCTCGGCGCCAAGACCAATAAAGCAAGCAGCTAACTTGGCGTTGCTTATTCGCAGCTCTCGCAGGCTCGGGCTCCACTTGCTCGCCTTTCCCTCTCCTCCTTGCCCCTTTGGCGACTACACAATCATATCGATTGCTGTTTACACAGCGCTCGTCGCTTGCAATATCAACAAAATCAGCGCCATAAAGTGCCAACTGGCAACCACAAAATCTAGATGCGCTGGCCCGGGCAGCCAATACTCACTCTGATGCACTATGGGGCGATATAAAATTTTATAGCCTTGTATAATGCCGCCATGGAATTGCAGTGGCGGCTCCATCCATGATATCTTCAAGCTCTGCGAGGATAGCGAAGAGCAGTTAACGTTTTGCGGCGCGGCCTCAGGTACTGCAAGTAGTCAAATGGATTGGAAATTACATTTCAGGAGTTTTGGGTATTGAGTATTGGGAATTAAAAAGTCAGTTCAATAAAATAACCCAAATACAATGTGTTCAGCTTAATAAGAACTTGACCAAAATGTATTTCCTTTTTCTTTTCTATTTCTATTTCAATTTAATATTTTCCTTTTTCCTCGAAGCCGTTAAGTGGTTAAGGAACTGCAATCTGTGTGGAATGACAGTCTAAATGACACTTACCGCCCTCGGCTGTGGTGCCAAAGATGGGCGCACTCCAGGGGCCGGATCCGAAGCTGTTGAGAGCCCGCACAGTCACTGCATAGCGCGTGTACTTGCGCAGGCCACGCAGCGTGGCCTTGGTGGTTGCCCAACCACTGACAATGACCGACTTGAGCGAGCTGTTCACCACGCTGATGTAGTTAATGTTTTGCTTCTCTTCCGTGCAGTTCACGGTGTAGCCAATCAGCTCGCCGTTCCACGACTCCCGTGGCGGAATCTGCAATGGATTGTTTGAAAAAATATGAATTATATTAAAATTAAATACATAATAAAAAAAAAAAAAAAACAAAATTATAAAGAAGTACAAATAAATAAATGAATAATTCATTAATTCATTTACTTATATTTATTTCTTTATAATCTATTTATTTTAATTTTATATATTTATTTGTTTATTTTTATTTATTACATTTTGTTTCTTTATTTATTTTATATTATTATTAATTTAATTTATTAATTTTTTATTATGCTATTTATTTTTTTTTAATTTCTTTTTTTATTTACTTAGGAGATTTAGCTAGCTCACTGATATTAAGAATCCGATGAGGACATTTTATTTATCTTTATAGTTTCTGATATATTATTAAATTATGTTAGAATAGATAGCATCAAAGCAAACTGAATTATTGACAAGGAAAATCGTAAATAAAATTAAAATTATCATATATATCATATATGTATCATATATACCATAAAATTCAATAATATGAAAAAGTAATAATAAAAAAATTGAGTGGAAAATATTAGTAAAATCACCAAAAATAGGCAGTGAGAAAAATAAAGACTGGGAAATCATCAAATAATATGAAGGATTTCACGGATCATCAAGTTTATGCCGCTGAAATGTGAGCGGGCTGTTTCGACTTGGTATACCCACCTGCCAGGTAATAATCAGCTCACTCTCGCCGCCCGTTTGCACCTGCACATTTGATGGGGCCTCTGTGGGCGCTTCCTCCTGCGTTTTGAGCACAATGGCCTCCGTAAAGGCGCTGCGCTCAATCTCATTAATGGCCTGCATGCGGATGAGAAATGTCGTCGCCGGAGACAGGCCAGCCACAATGGCATTCTCGCGTAGATCGCTGTCATAGCTGGGAACGGAAGAGAAAAGAGAGAAGAGTATTTCAGAGATTCATGGGCCGAGGCAATCAACAAGCACGCACACACCTGCGACTAATGCTCGTCGATGGCAGAGTGACATTGATGACATTAACGCCATTCCAATCCCCGCCAGCGGCGCCGAGCGCCGAGTGCGACTGCAGATATTTGAGCGCCTGATACTGCACGAGGTAGCTGAGCACGGGAGAGTTGCCGTCGAAGGGCCGCCGCCAGCTGAGCTTGACGGTGCGCGAGCCGACCTCGAAGACCTCCAGATTGGACGGGGTGTCGGGTCGCTCCTGCACGGCAAGAAAGACAATTTGCTCGGCCCGTCCATAGGGATTCTCGGCGATGCAACGGTATACACCCGAGTCATGACGATCCGAGTGGGCAATGGTTAGCTGCGAGTCCACGCCCTTCTCCGTTTTCATTTCGGCAATGCTAAAGCGAAAGTTATTCATATCGATGCGGCCATTGTTGTGGGTCCAGGCAATGCTGATGGGCTCGTCGCCCTTCGCATGGCAATCCAATGTAACCGGATCATTGCGACGTGAGCTGACATTGCGAGCGGGTTGCTCGAAGCGCGCCGGCTCTGCAGGAGGCATAGAGTCGAATGGAGTTGGTAAATCAGTGATTATTTAAGTCCTGTCGATAAGGCTGCCATTTCAATTACCATTCACATTGATGCGTATTATCTTCTTGAGTCCGGCGCCAATTTCATTGGTGGCCTGGCACATGTAGAAGCCTTCGTCGTTGTCCGTGGCCAGATTAAGCACCAGCGAGTGGTTGCGCATGTTTAGGGGCTTGAAATCTTTTGATGCTTTTCCTGCAAGCGAACCCTTAATTAAACTAATTGCTGCCCTCATTCAAATTGGATGGAGCTAATTAATAAGCCAGCCAGTTTGACTTGGGCGCTGGCTCTGTACGTTTAACCCATCCAATTTGAATGGGCTGAGGCGACTGGCTGTGGGGCCTAAGCGGCACGGCCCGGCCCGGCAAATTGGCAAACTTACCCTGTCCTTTGAACCAGGTAATTGCTGGAATCGGATATCCTTCCGCCTCGCAATTTATCGATATTGTATTGCCCAGCATAATGGCCGTGTCCATGGGCTCGTAGCTCCAGCGCGGCGCCACTGAAACGTGACCGGGACACAGTACCGAAATGTAACGAATGAGAGAGCGCCAAGTAAACAACAAAATTAACAACTTGCTGTTTGTGTTTCTCCCAACGTGTGTGTAGGTGTGTTTGGTGTGTGTTTGGTGTGTGTGTGTTTCAGTGTATTGCTCGAGAAACGGTAAAGTGCTGGCAGCACTGCCACACAAATCCTGCGTGATTTATTTTGTAACAGCAGCAAAGCGCATCAATAGATAGAGCATCTCACGAGGCAGAGACGCGCCCGTTCCATTACTATTCCTTTTCATGGTCCAACAAACTTACCTCGCACTTGCAGCTCCGCCGTGTAGTTCACCTTGGCCGCCGCGTTACTGGCGTAGCAGGTGTATTTGCCGCTGTGCCTGGCGCTGATGTCCTTAAACACCAGCAGTGAGTAGAACTCCTCCTTCTTCTCAGTAATCTTGTAAATTGAAACACACACACAGACAGAGGGAAAGAGAGAGAGAGAGAGAAGGAAAATGCAGCATCAGCAGGAGTAAAAATGTTTCACAAGTTGCGCTAAATGCAATGCCAGTTCGACATCTTTGGATTGCCAGCTCACCTGCAGGCTGAGCGGAATGACACTGTCGTCCTTTCTCCAGCTAAAGTAGATGGGCATGTCGCCAGAGGATACCGCGCAGGTGATTTGTGCGCGCCCGCCCTCCTGCAGGTTCTTGGGAAACTTGAAGGCCTCAATGACAGGCGGACCTGGTGAGCGATTAGCCAACGTGGCAGACATTAATGCGACATCCAACTGAAGGCGACGCCCTCGCCTCAACTTACTGTTCACATTCAATTGCATGTCGCGGCGCGCCTCCTCGCCCGCCCGGCTCCTAACGATGCACGTGTAGATGCCCTGATCCCGTCCCGGCTCCACATTACGGATGACAAGCTGCCCGCCCTCCTGCACTGAGGCGAGCGTGTAGTGAGCGCCTTGGCCAGACAGAAATGAAAATGTGAAAATGTGTGCATTAAATTCGGCTAGTGCTAGCCCCTAGCTAGTGCAATTTGTCTTACTTGTTGTCAATTCCTGATGCGCCTTCTCCCAGCGAATCTGGTCAATTGGATAGCCGGCAAACGGACAGCGCACAATTATGTCCTCGCCAGCAACGGCCTTAATGGGTCCAATGGCTCGCACATACGGAGGACCTGTGTGCGTGTGTGCGAGAGCATTGTGTAATTTATTAAATTAGTTACAAAATGCAATTAGGCAGCAATGCAACACCAATGCTTAATAATTCAAATTATATGTATTTTGCTCGGCACAGATGCGATGCTAATGCATAAAATGCATCGGTCCTGGCGCCACAGGGTGCAATTTGTAGTGCCGCTAATGCAGCAGGATGCATGCTGCGCAAATTCGTTGCATAAATTGCAATATTTATAATTAAACAGCCTGGTCCGCCGTACAACACCGCGTATGCGTAATGCCGCTGCTAGTATATAAGCGTTTACAAAATATTGATTGCTTTCTGCATATTTTGATATATCCTGTTTTTAATAAACTCACAACCTTAAGCCTATTATAGAAACACATAATGGTCAATTATGTCTTTTGCATATTGTGTTAAAAATTTGATAAAGTTTTAGTCAAATGTTGACCAAGTCCATTTGATTAAAACCTTATATAATATTTAGGTTAATATATGGTATTGATATTTATCTATCTGTGGTCATTTGAGAGGTAGCAGAAAACTTGTTTAATAAAATATACAGATTATTTATTATTAAACAAAAAAAGAAAAGAAACAGTAAGCCTTTCTCTCAATTCCATAAAATCTCCCTAAGATTCTTCCTATAGTATTTAGCAAACATTTGCAAATTTGAAAGTAATATAAATAACAAACCCATACGTCGAACAAATTCTATGTAAATCTCACCTGTGCCCATTTGTTCAAGTCTGATTAGAAATACTAATACTTGCATAGCCCACTTTTCTGAGCGAGCCCTAAACTAGGAAAGGCAGAGCCACTGTCCATTTGGGCTCGAATCCCATCTGCATTAATAACTGTTGTTGCTTAGGCCCAATTTGATTTCAGATTTCGCTGATGGCGACACACAAGCGCATGCCATTTATCATCAATGTGCCCACTCAGATATCAAGTATGCGCACACATGCAGCCCCCGGCAGAGCGAGCGGCAGGAGACAGCATCAATCATGAGGCGCACTCGGGGGCATTTGATTAATATATGCCAGATACATATTCACTTATGCATTATTAACACATTAAGATCGAATTATCAAAACAGCTTAAACTGCTCAAATTTGATCCCAAGTGCTTGAGGCAACAACTCTGCCTGGCAACCCCTCAAATATTTGTGTGCTTTAAACGCCGAAGTTTTTTTTGGCTGATTTGACAGTGATTATCCCGCTGGCTGGAGGCTGTCTTGTCAAGACCTTGTTATCAATGGATAACATTGGCAACATACCGACCCCAGCGACGCTGGGGTATTTTTCTTGGAATTTTTCCTGCCGCTGTATATGCGGGTATTTCTTTTATATTTTATTCCCTCTTTTTTTCTTGTTATGTCTACTTCTGCTGCCTTTTGTCGCGTTGCCCTGACAAAATGTATTCCCAATCAGTGCGGACGCGAGGAGAGCACTAACAAAACTCATGGCTCAGCGTCTTTTGTGATTTGCATTGTGCGCCACACAAAAGCGCCTATCAAGCCTTGGATTGGGGCTGGTGGCAGATCTCTCCAGCTGCACAATGGGGGTCATGTCGTATAATTGATTTCGCAGCCAATTTATGAACTCACCGTAAACATTCAGCCTGGCAGAGTGCTCAACACTGCCCATGGTGTTGGTTGCCACGCACCTGTACAGGCCGCCATCGTCGGGACGGACATGGGAAATATTTAAATGACTTATCACATCGCCAGATACATCGACAAATTGGCCAATTGCGAAGCGATGATGCAGAGATATGTCCATAATGGGCTGCGAGTCCAGAAGCCAGGCAAACTGCAATGAAAATCGCAGCGGATAATCAATAAGGAGTCGCCAGGATATGGCCAGTGCATAATTTGTGTGCTTAATCAGCGATTCATGTGTGTGTGTGTGTGTGTGTGTGTGTGTGCACGTCTCTCTGTGTGTAATGGTATAGCAATGCATAATAATAGCAATAAAACATTTGAACTTACTTGGGGCGGCGGCGAGCCGCTGGCTGAGCACTTAAGCGATATTAATGGCCCCGGACGCACATTCTGCTCAATGAACGTGTAAATCAATTCGGGCACAGTGTCTGCGAAAGAGGCAAAAGCAGCAGGGCTGATAAATGCCAAACCCTGTCTCATAAACTATGCATGAGTGGGTAGCTGTGAGAGCTGCGCTACATCCACATCCACATCCACTAGCTCACGGCCCATAACACCCATGTCAACTTACCGCCCAGCTTCAGCTCTGCCATGGCCTGAGCGCTGGCACGCTGGTTCTCCACGAGACATTGATAGACACCGCGGTCGCGTCGGCCCACATTCGACAAGAGCAGCGAGGTCTTGGATAGGAAGCGTATGCTGGCGGCGTAATAAAAGGATGGAATTTTTCGAAAATCAGTCTGAGAATAATATGCTAAATGCTGAAGAAATACCTATTTAAACTTTGCCAGGCAAATACAAAAAATACAAAAATAAAGTAAAAAAAAAAAAAGAAAATAAAAAATAAAAACTCGTTGCCTCAAAACTGACGACGTTGCAGGAAAAAGTCCCGAACATACAATATGCCATAAACTCACGCCATTTTGTAAGCTAAAAGTGTATGGGTTTGTATATACCTATGCGAAAGTATGTGTGTGTGCGGGCTATTTTCTTTTCCTTTTTTTCTCTCTCTCTCTCTCTCTCTGTGTATGTGTGTGTGTGCAGTGGCCTTTTGTTCGCTCAGGCGAAATTTGTTATTTATTTTATTAGCATAAGCATAAAAATTTCTGGTTGATTTGTTATGCTGATTTGCTGGAGCTCAGCTCGGTTTGCCCCTTTCTATTTCGCCCTCGCTCTGCTTGACCGCTTTTGCTCTGGTATACATCCTTGGGCAACAGCTGGTCAGCTCGCCCGCATGAGCACACACACACACACACACACATAGCAGTACAAGGACTCACATACACGAACAATGTTTGTTTTTACAGGCTGTTTGTACTCGAGGCTGTTTGCCAACTTCAATATATTTATGTATGGAAGGATATTTTGTGCTGATGCGCTGCAGCACTCGAGTCTCTGCATTTGGCTTCGTCAAGCTGCGTATTATGCTGATTTCACGTAATTTGCATTAAATTATCAAGATGTACTCAACCAGTTCAAATGGATGTGTGTGTGTGTGTGCACAGTGTCCACTGTCCAGGCGCAAGCAGCTGAGCAATCTGCTGCAACGAGGATTAACATAATTTATGTTTTGTAGACACACACCTACACACACGCACACATGTGTGTAGATAGATCCATGTGCTTGCACAACTAGTATTCTATTTAATTTTAATTACTTGCACTAATGAATGATAACAAGGCTCTCGTTTGGTTTTCCCAACTGTGGCCAGCCTGGCCAGGCTAATGCCGAGCTTTGAGTTCAATCAGTTGATTGAAACTCTAGAATATTCATTGCAATCAATCAGCATATTTCAACAAAGACCCTGGCACGCATCAACTAATGGAAAACGATAGAAAATAATAAAAACAAAAGTCTTAAACTATCTGTGAATAGCTGAAATCAAAAAGCTGTATGCAAAAAAAAAAAAAATAATAATAATAAAAATTGAAACACCGAAAATAACGAAAAATCCGCCGAATAAATAAAGTGCCGAACAATAGGGAAAAATGAAATTGTTGAGCGCAACAAATGAAGGGCTGCCGGGTTCACGGACCCGCTCCGCTCTTCCATCGCGCATCAATAATAATACACAGAGATAAAACATGTTTGGATCGGAGAGCCTTAACAACGCCAGTGCAAGAACAATAACAACAACAGCGTGTAATCTACGGCTTTTACCCAATCTATTTTCGGAATACCCTGAAGACATGGGATAATGGGTATAATAATCTGGATGTATGTAACAGAACAGACATAAGAAGAAGACCGTCAACTTGTAAGCCACACAGCTTGCGTCTTTCTCGATGATTCTAAAAGCTGTTAACATTTAAGTTGATGAATAGAAAACGAAATTGATGTAAGAAATACACATGTAAATGCATATTGAAACTAGAAGAAAACTGAAGAGGATTGCAATTTCATAATAGTAATGCCACTATATAGATATACTAATTAAAAATAATAATAATAGATAAATAAATAAAGAAATAAAATTAAATAAAAAAGAAATACCTAAATAATATTTTGAAAATAACAAAGTGACAATTAATTTAATATCAAACAATCCAGGAAAATAACTTATGTAAATATTAATAAGGCCATTAGATTTATAATATAAATAAAATATATATTTAAAAAAAATAAATACAAAAATAAAATTTAATAAAAATTTATAAAGAAGAATCTAAAAAAATTTATTAAAAAATATCAAAATAACAATTAATTTAATAACAATTTAATAACAATATTAACAAAAAATCCAGAAAACTAAGTGATATAAATATTAATAAAGCCAATAGCTTTATAATATAAATAAAATAAATAGAAAATGGAAAGCTAAAAAAGCAGAAGAGAGGGTATCTGTTAGTCGTGAAATTACTCACGTGCATGCGTACTATCTTTCATATAATACTTATTGTTTTTCTTTTTTTTATATTGCCGAACAGAAAATTTTGTAACTATGGAAAAAAATAACAAACAAACAAAAAATAAAACTAGGGATACAATTTGAAATGGCCTACACTCAACACTGTCTACACACAATGTTGCATGTTGGAGTTGCATGTTGCTGCTACGGCTGGTGCCTATTGCCGCTTGCTACGCGGTGCTGGTATACTCACTTATCCCGGCCGGTGCTGAGTGCATTATTCGCTTGCAGCGGTTTGCCATTGTGAAGCCAGTCGATGCCATCGATCGCTGAGCCCGTCGTCGTGCAATTGAAAATTGCCGTTCCGCCCGAATTGACAATTTGTACTTGCGGTAGTATGTGCACAGATACGAACGTATTTACACTGAGCCGAATTTCGATGCGCTGCTCGCCAAACTGATTCGATGCCTGGCAAATCTGCAAAAAAGAGAGAGAGAGAGCGTGCCGCACACATGAGCTATGGAAGGAAGGGGCTAGTGCTACATAAGCCAGTCAAAATCAATCAACTCTGTCATATATATCACAGCGATGCATGGCACAATGCTCGAGCCCTCCATGTACAGATATACATACATACACACACACACATATATCGATGGCAGGCTGTGCATTAAACACAATATTCCGCTGCCAGGCAGACAGACTGTGGCAGATAGTCAAACTGCTTGACTTTAGCCATTTGATTGACTGACTAACTGACAGTCAGCGCTTGTCAATGGATTGAGGATGTTATGTGAGTGCATGTGTGTGAGTGTGTGTGTGGGTGTATGTGTGTGGGTGGGTAGGTGTAGCTGGCAATGATAATACTTACCCATTTGCCTGTGTCCCGCTCGTCAGCGTTTTTGATAAGCAACAATGTGCGCGAGACTATTACACGCTGCGAGGATGGTATGGGATAAAGCGCAGCCGAGTCTGAAACGCGATACCATCTGTAAATTATATGGATAAACGTGAATGCTCAGTTTATTGAATGAGTATATATAATATATAATATAAAGTTAACATATAATTTTTAAAGTTAAAATTAGGCCTACAGTTTGAACAGAATTAAAGTGATTTACATTCTTCAACCTCTTAGTATTATTTTATGCGTTTTTAAATCAATGCCTTAGCATCTATTTTTATGCACATTTTATGTCTTGTTGCTCGTGATACGCATTTTAAGTATGTTAATTTATTTATTTTTTATTTTCCAATAGCGAATATCAGATTATTTTAGCCATTTGCTTAATGTTAGAAATTTAAAAAAGATCGACAACTAATAGCTTTGGTTTTAAATAAATGCCCAAAATATTCCACACTAATCAAACATGCCTGAATATTTTATTGATTGAATGCCCATTGAAGGAGAATGATGAAACGAATAATACGCAATACTCAAGTTAAGCTGCTAATGGTCTGGTATATACATAAAAAGCTTTAGAAGAATAATTATTTTTAGATAAATTGATTGATATATAAATCAGAATATTTAAAAAAAAAAAAACATTTTTACAATTTTTGTAAATTTTTTGCAAATTTAACTAGCTCCATTACTTGCTTCGAAGGCATCTATACTCAACTGAAAGATGCCACACATTTAAACAGCAAGAGATTTATTTAAAATTCATAAACAAAAGTTCTCTGCTACAGCGCACAGTCAGGTTCTATTGTGAGTGTGATTGATAACAATATGGTACATTTTATATAACTTATTTATAAACACGATATAATCTGCTGTATGGAAAAGAAAACACTTAAGATATTCAACATTCTCTCTTGAGCACGCACGCACACTCGCACACTCGCACACACGCACAGTAAATATAAATACTTCTGATGAAATCAATAAAAGGCACTCAGCTTGTACGCCGTAAACCGATTTCACTCATTAGCCATGCCAGACACGTAGGCAGCTCGGACTAAACTTCAACTAAAAACAAAATTATCGCATTTTTCTCGCATTTATAGTAATCATAACGTGCCGGAGGGCTTCGGCAGTTGGGAGTTAAAACCAACAGAGAGAGTAGAAAGAAATAGACAGGGAGGCAGATCTAGAGGGAGAGAGCAGGGCATACTGAAAATATGCTGTATAAATCTCGCGTCCTGTCGTTGTCTGGCACTTGGCTGCTCTGTGGTTTCCCATTTGAAAATATTTCTGGCATTTCACGTAGCAAGCAGTCGAAGAGCAGCGCTTTTTGCATGTTTGTCTGGTGTTTGTTTGGATATTTCATGGCAGCTTTGTGCGCCTCCATGCCCTGACTTGCCTTCCCTCACTCTCTCTCTCTCTCTCTGTCCCTCTCTTTCACTGTGTCTGTCTCTCTCTTTTTGGGGCACACATCAAGTGCTTATGGCTGCATGAAATTTTAATAAGCCCAACAGATGGGAAAGAGATTGCCAAATTTCGCCTTTGCCACGGACGCATCGGCCTGTCAATTAACCAGGCTTTTTATACTGCTAATTAGTGCCAAATGTCTGCTGTTATTTGATACATTTTATTTACTGACTTTGAGTGCCTTTTACTCTGCTGTTGCTTGTTGTTTGTTGTTTGCTGTTTGCTGTTTACCCAAATGAGATTTTATTGTTTGGCAACAAAACCTTGAGTTTTGTAAGTCGATACATTGGGTACTGCATAAACAAGTTGATTAGGTATTAGCCAAGTTACTTGGCAGCGAGCCAGCCGCTTTATTAGTTTGTTTTATCAGCAAAGACAACACACGCCTAATGTTGGGCTATGAAAAAGCTTTCTACATTAGGCCAGGAAGACCCACAATTAGCTGAGGCTGAGGCTGAGCCTTGGGCTGAGGCTGCCTCTAGCATGCAATAAGCCCTGTGCTCCAAGCAAACAGCCAAATGCACTTAAGTGCTGTATATTAATGTGACCCACTGCCACGGCCATCTGAGTTGTGTTGGTATTTTAGTGGCAGACGTGGGGGCTGGCAGCTGGCCTCACGAATCTGAGAGAGTTTATTGGGGCAATACTCACGTGAAGATGGGGAAAGGATTGCCCTGTATGTTGCATGGCAGATGCACATCGTTGCCACGTTCCACCTGGATTTCCATAACTGGTTTTTGGCTGGTGCTTGGCGCCAAATTCTTGCTGAGCTCTGCAAAGGGGGTCGAACGTTTTAGTTGGCGCACTGTTGCCCCAATCCGATTGCTATTCGCCTTACCTTTCACCTGAAGCATGACCGGCTCGCTGCGCTGCCGGTCGCCATTCAATGTGTTGGTAACCAGGCAGCTGAGCTTCACCAGGCCGTCCTCTGAGCGCACTGACCGCATGTACAGATCTCCGGAGGCGGCCAGCACCACGTAACGACCAGCTGCAGAGAAGCCAATATCAGGGAGTCGTAATTCAAAAATTGCATAAAACAATAGCAGCAATAAAGAACAAAAAAAATAAAAAACACAAGAACAGCAAAACTGAGAAAACCAAAGCAAAACTGCATAGTGAAATCAAGTTGCTCGCTGCGTATACGTAACATTTATCAATAAATGTCAACGCTAACAGCAATACATAGCAGCAGCAACAACTGCACATCCCTCAGGGCATGCTGTATCGCAATAGCAAACAGGCAGAGCACAATGCTAGCATGTGTACATAAATTTCAGCAGCAGATAAACACCCGCACAAGCGCCCACATATCTGGCTGAGTGTGGGTGTATGCGTGTGTGTGTGTGTGTGTGTGTGTGTCTGTAAAAATGTGGCAACACTCACCAACATCCGACAGTTCCGGCAGCAGTATCTCCTCGCCTCGATGCCAACTGGCCACGCGCACATAAGGCCGCACATATTCCGGTATAGCACACTTAATCAACGCCGAATTTCCCAAATAGACTTCAGTGTTTTCCACGTGCACATGGAAGAGCCGGCGAACCACTACAAAAACGGGCAACAGAAACGGAGTAAAAAATATGCAAACAAAGAAAAGAAGAAAAAGAGAGAGAGTGAGAGATACAGGAACAGATGAAAAGCTGAGAAATTGCCGAAAATCAACAATCGTTGCGTGCCTATTGGGCGAAAGTACTCTTCGACTGTGAACATAAAACGCTTTGGGGAAGGCCAATGGGGCAAGGGAAACCCCATTGCACCCAGTGCAACAACAAAAAAAGAAGAAGAAAATCCGGGAGCATGGAGGCCAACAGGCAGGACAATGAGAGCAGTGAAATGCAATGCAAAAATGGCAGCAGTTTAAATGAATGAAATTGCTTGAAATTACATGCGAAACGGAACTGAACAGATCATAAAGAAAGAAAGAAACAAAAGCGACAGCAAAAGGGAAACCCAAAAATGCCCAGCGCAGTATATGACTCGGAAAAAATATCAAAAATGATATATACGGGAAAATGCGCAGCGCAAATATTGAATGAGATTTTAAACGACTATCATGCATCGCCTGTTTCGCAGCTCACATCGCCTCGCCAGGTTGATGGGGGAGGGGGAAACGCCCTGCGGCTGTTGGCTATATGGCTGATGATATTTAAATGAAATCAGCATTCACAATATCCGAATGTTGTGAAATCAATATATGATATTTGACTTCGAAATGAATATTTACACGAATAGTGGTATGAATAGGTAATGGCTAAAAATATTTAACTAAACAAGTTTTATATTGCATTCATCAATTTAAACTTTAATAAAATTTAAGTTAATGATAACATAATAAATTATATAGTATATTCAGCTATCCTTTTGTCACTGTGTGTGTGTGTGTGTAGAACATGCTATCCGCAATCTTGACAGTGCATCAACATTAATTTCGTGTCAAACGCCTTGAGGCATGCGGCATCAGAAGGCGATAGCAAATACGCAGGTTATTAAAGTGATGTGTGCGGAAATCAAAAACTAACGCGCAGTTGACAACTCTGACAGGCAGAAGTGAGGTGCAGCAGCCAAATCATGATAACTACACACACTCCGCGCTCCACACTCACGGGGCAACAAAAAGATTGCCAGCAAATGCCAGGATAAAGCTACAGCAGCAACTGCTCGGTACGTGAGCTGCTTATGAATGTGCACTACACCCATGGCCGATGGGATGGGATGGAATGGGATGAGATGGGATCTGTTTGTAGGTATTTGTATTTGCGGGCTGCAGTGCATGCTAATGGTGCCTGCCATGCCACACACTTCCACCTTTATGGCTGCAACGTCAGCTACTTTAGTGTACTTTCCGCTTACCTGCTTGCACCTGCACATTGCGACTCAATATGGTGCCGGCCTCGTTGCTGGCGCGGCATCGGTAGGTGGCCTCGTGTACATCCGTGCGATAATATTGCGCCAAAAACGGTGGGAAGTGCAATGTGCCGTTGCCAGATATTTTTCTAAAAGCAGAAAAGGACGAAAACAAAAATAATGTAAGGAAACCAAATATACATAGACACACAGAGAAAGAGGGAGTGAGAGATAGAGAGAGAGAGGGAGAATATATAAGCAGAATGCAATATTTTAGTACGTTAAGTCTTGGGCTTTCGTCGTTATTTATTTATACACATTGAGAGCGCGTTACACAAAAATTTGTTGCACAAAGCACCCAAAATGGCAGCCACTTTGCCGGCGAACATTTTATATTGCAACTATACTCGAAGATTTGCATAAAAATGCAATAAACCTAAGGATACTGCGGCAAATAGACGTGAGCGAACCAAGCAGCTGGCAATGGCAAATGCATTTGCACGACAGCTACTAACAATAGGACTTAAGAGCAACAGCCGGAAGTCCATAAGGAAGAAGTGGAGTATTTACATAAGATATGCAATCTAAAACTGGGATTACTTCTATGAGAGTACCACATGAATAGAAGAATGACCAGAGCACACATCTGCATCTGTATCTGTATCTGTATCTGTATCTGTATCTGTATCTGTATCTGTATCTGTATCTGTATCTGTATCTGTATCTGTATCTGTATCTGTATCTGTATCTGTATCTGTATCTGTATCTGTATCTGTATCTGTATCTGTATCTGTATCTGTATCTGTATCTGTATCTGTATCTGTATCTGTATCTGTATCTGTATCTGTATCTGTATCTGTATCTGTATCTGTATCTGTATCTGTATCTGTATCTGTATCTGTATCTGTATCTGTATCTGTATCTGTATCTGTATCTGTATCTGTATCTGTATCTGTATCTGTATCTGTATCTGTATCTGTATCTGTATCTGTATCTGTATCTGTATCTGTATCTGTATCTGTATCTGTATCTGTATCTGTATCTGTATCTGTATCTGTATCTGTATCTGTATCTGTATCTGTATCTGTATCTGTATCTGTATCTGTATCTGTATCTGTATCTGTATCTGTATCTGTATCTGTATCTGTATCTGTATCTGTATCTGTATCTGTATCTGTATCTGTATCTGTATCTGTATCTGTATCTGTATCTGTATCTGTATCTGTATCTGTATCTGTATCTGTATCTGTATCTGTATCTGTATCTGTATCTGTATCTGTATCTGTATCTGTATCTGTATCTGTATCTGTATCTGTATCTGTATCTGTATCTATATCTGTATCTGTATCTGTATCTGTATCTGTATCTGTATCTGTATCTGTATCTGTATCTGTATCTGTATCTGTATCTGTATCTGTATCTGTATCTGTATCTGTATCTGTATCTGTATCTGTATCTGTATCTGTATCTGTATCTGTATCTGTATCTGTATCTGTATCTGTATCTGTATCTGTATCTGTATCTGTATATGTATCTGTATCTGTATCTGTATCTGTATCTGTATCTGTATCTGTATCTGTATCTGTATCTGTATCTGTATCTGTATCTGTATCTGTATCTGTATCTGTATCTGTATCTGTATCTGTATCTGTATCTGTATCTGTATCTGTATCTGTATCTGTATCTGTATCTGTATCTGTATCTGTATCTGTATCTGTATCTGTATCTGTATCTGTATCTGTATCTGTATCTGTATCTGTATCTGTATCTGTATCTGTATCTGTATCTGTATCTGTATCTGTATCTGTATCTGTATCTGTATCTGTATCTGTATCTGTATCTGTATCTGTATCTGTATCTGTATCTGTATCTGTATCTGTATCTGTATCTGTATCTGTATCTGTATCTGTATCTGTATCTGTATCTGTATCTGTATCTGTATCTGTATCTGTATCTGTATCTGTATCTGTATCTGTATCTGTATCTGTATCTGTATCTGTATCTGTATCTGTATCTGACATAAGGACATAACTTATCCTTAACTCTCAATTCAATTCGTTTAAGCCCTAAATCTAATCTCCGATATTCTGCTCAGCTTAATCATCTACAATAGTGTATTTCATGTGTTTAATTGGCTTCAATAGAAATCGCAAACAAAGTGCCATGAAATAAATTATGCTGTGTGCATCGCAAGCAAAGACCAAACAGTGATCCATAACATTCCATGCAAAGCACAAAGCACAGGATTCCTATTCAATAGACGCTAATCATTTCAGTTGAAGCCAACACTAACGAGAGAGCCATGCTACCGAGCTGCGGATGGATAGTAGAAACTAAAACAACAAATGCAACAGCCAAAAAACATTCCAAAAAGTTCATCAAGCGCAGTTTTCAAAAAATGTTTAAGTGCTGGCAATTTGTTAGCGTCTATTGCGTTTGCAAAGAGCTAAATTAAAAGCGAAAAAAGCACAGAGAAACACAAAAAATAAGTAAAAAAATAATAACTATGTAAATAAAACCTTTACTCTTTGCGGCATGGCTAGATAAGTACATATCCCGTACACTCAGGGTAGTGAATACGTCACTTGAATTCAACTATGCTCTTTGGCAGCTTAAAATAAAATTTGTTTCATTTCTATCCCCAATGTGGGAGCTGGACTATGGGGAAAAAGGCAAGCACATAGCCCGTAGATGCATGACAATTCACGAGGTGTATTACGTGAATTGCCTGGAAATATATACTTACGTATAAGTATACAAATATGTGTGCATGTGTGTCGACATTATCACGTACTTTGAATGACTTTTCGTTTTGCAAAACATACAATTTCTTTTAGTACACTTTGACCAAACTCTATTATGCTGTACGGCAAACGCTGACATTTTACCATATTTTTGTTTTCAAATCTGCTTTCTGACAAATTCACAGATGTGTTGTATATAAGTAAGTATTTGTAATACCTATATTATTTTTGTGTAATATATATGTATATTTTTATATAATAATTACATATAAATAATAATTTATTATGCAAATAGCATAGATCTGTTTTTAAAACTATTTAACCAATAGAATCCAGCATTATCTCTGATAAAATATTTTCAAAAGTTTTAGAGATTCATACGAAAAAGTTGATAAAAAGTTTCTATCAATTTTTATTATTCGCTTTTTCGCTTTAAGTTTGCTTTTGAGGAACAGCGCTGTTTTCTATTGTTGTTTTTGTTGAGTTGCTATTCTGTTGATATTCATATTTCTCAACTCTATTCAAATATTGAATTTACAAAATAAAATATCAGCCTGGTGAAGTGCAACTCTAGCCAAAAAAAATATCGCTTATTTTTTTATTGTTAAAAACGCTACGAATAAATAAATAAAAAAATAAAAAAAAAAACTAGCATAAAGACTTCATTAAAAATTAAAATAAATATGTCAAACAAATATATAAAAATATTCTTTACAATGAATGTGGTCAATCCCTTGTCTTAAAATTTATTTTTAGACATTTTTACTATCCGTGTGAGTTCGGGCTAAGCCGCCAGTATATAAAATATTCATTTTTAATTTAAAAAAGCATTCGACTTATATTTCATATAAAAGCCATGCATGTTATATATAATCTCTCATTCTCATCGAATGCCAATTTTAAAACATATTATAATCATCGAAATGGCCCGAGCTTATGCATTACATATTAGATTATTTATACACACTGTATTCATTTTTCTCAGATCTTACACTCTAAAGAATTTTCTTCGCTTCGTGTCTGTTTTCGTTGGGTACACCTTGCATCTCTAGCTGCCAGCGGATAAACACAAAATTGTCTGCATTTATTTATCCGAATGCAAAGTCACATTTTAATTTAACATTTAAGTTTTCATAGTGCACACACAGAGTCAACAAAAACAATAACGAGTAGAAGAAGAACAGCAACAACTAGAGCCTGACAACATTTTAATATTTTAAAAGTTAACAAAGCGCTGACAGGGCGGACAGGGCAGGGTTTGTGCAGCAAGCTGGATTCTACGCCTCCTGCCTGGCTACATGACATTAACATATGAGCTCATTTAAAGCAATGCGAGTCTGTTGCACGCAAATACAGTAGTTGTTGTTGTTGTTGCTGTGCCTGTGGTTGCTTTTACAGTTGCTGTTGCTTTGTGGCAGCAACGCATTACATTTGTGTTGAATTTCTTTGGACTTTTGTTGCGGAGACTTATTGTTTTCGCTGGTATAGAAATGCTCCTCTTTGCGGATATATTCTCTGCACCTGTGACAACATCCAATTGACTAGCCCTCGCCGAGCTGCAACTGGTAAGCTGCAGAGCTTAAAGGCTTCTCAGATTCACCAGCATGTTAATTGAATATAAGCCCGAAATCACCTTCTATATACCCACATGCAGAAGCCGCAACAATGTGACTGCTCCAACCGCAGGGACGCAGCGCAGAGCAGCGTGGCGCATATACTTAATATTACTTGTACGCATAGTTGTCGAAACCGCAAAACTCACCTCAGTCCGGGCACCTGAGTTGCCAGCGTGCCGTCGCGCATTACCCAGGATACGACGGGCGGTGGGTTCCCATGCGCCGTACAGCTAACCTGTGCGCCCGTATCGTTGCCAAACAGCAGGCGAGGCGAGGGCTCCTGCAGGAACGTGGGCACACGTAAGCCGCTTGTGGCTTGGGATGGCACCGCCAGTTGGCAAGTTGCAGCCGCCACAAGCAGCACCAGAGCATACTCGGCAATAATCGCTGTCAAAGGCAAACAGAAAGGTAAAACAGGATAATTATCATCTTTATGTAATTATGCAAATGCCGTTGTGTGTGTGCGTGGATTGTTGTTTTAAACTTAAAGCCAGTCGGATGCAAAAGTAGTTGCTGACTACTGCCAGCTGGCCGTCTCCTGCTGACTGCCGTTGGTTGCCCTCCACCACTTGTGCGAGTCTGTTTCAAGTGCAACTTATAAAATGCGGCTAATTTGGATTCGGTTTCAGTGCACGGCTCTCATTTAGGCTGCACTTGAGTCAGGCAGTCAGCGAGCTCCAGCCAGGCAGCCAGGCCCAACGCCAGCGCCAGCGCAGACGAAGCACTTGTGAGTCTAATGTGTGTCTGTGTGTGTGTGTGTGTGTATGTGTGGGTGTCTGTGCGTGTGTGAGTGTGTGCGCCATTTCACTTTTTGATATATTTATGGCTGCTCGTGTGCGTATGCAGTTTGTTTACCCTGTTGAGAACTCGCTTTACTGACTGTTACACAAATGCAGTTTAAGTTGTTGCCAACAACAGCAGCAACAACTACTTGTTACAACAACATAAACAGGAAAAAAACAAACAAGAACAACAACTTTGGCAATATCAACAAACGACTGCAATTAGTTACCCACCTTTCTCTCTGTTTAGAAGCCCTAATAAACTCATTTTGCTCAGTTGCGTGTGTATCCTTTATTTGCCTGTGTGCATGCGTTTTCCTTGCCTTCGCAGATATTATTCAATTAATTTTAGTTGACTTTTGTTCGCGCTGCTCTGCGTTGCCACTGCTTGTTATATTTGTCTGCTCTCAGCGCAGTTCCCTTTGCTTCTATTATATCCTCTCAGCTTTGCGTTCCCCTCGCTGGCGTCGCCGTCCACCTGCAGACAAGAGTATTATTTTACAAGCTTACTTTGTTCAAATTTTACTAATTATATTTTACTATTTGTAGTTCTTTAACTCAAATAAATTCAATTATAAGAATATCAATTTCGATTAATATTTTTATTTATTTTATTTATTTATTGCGAAATATTTAAAAATTAATTAATCTTTATATGAAACAATTACAATTATATTTTTCATTTTATAATTTACTTTGAAGAAGTGCAGAATTTAAAATTATTTCGGTTTATTTTTATTATCATTGATTTATTTATTGTATAACTTGACGAATAGAAGGAGTTTTATAATTTTTGCACATTAATTGTATAATATTTTTATAGATTATATTCCATTATTATCATACTGAAGGCTTAGTAAATCCAAGCAGATGCTGAGACTACAATAACTTTATATTTACTTATGGCAGCAGATCAGAAAACCTTTAGATTTGCTGAGAGTGTGTCATAAGCACAACTCCTTTTTATCAATAACGAAATAAAATACAAATTTGGCAAGAATTATCAAAATTTCGCACGTTAAGAATTCGATTTAAATTTCAATTAATTTTTCAACAATTTCTTACAAAGTGAGATCTGGCAGGGTGCCATAAAGCACTCAATTAAATTAGATTTGTTTATAGAGTGCTTTGTTTTCAGTTAAAGTTTTCTGCAAATTAAACTTTCATAAATTGTTAAAGCACATAGACGCTTTTCTATAATGAACGACTTGAAACTTTGCCTGTACAAGAAGCCTCATGAAGATATTAATTAACCAATTTACTAACTTTTTTCCAAGTTTATCAATTATAAAAAAAGCTGTATAATGTATACAGTAATACTGTATATAGCTCCGCTAGCTCTTACAATTTGATTTGTTTAATTAAAATCTATACTTGCACATGCACAACAAAGCAATCTATAATATTATTCAACAAAAATTATGATTATAATTAATTCAAATTAAAATGCTGCACTAAATTGTTATTGAAGTGAACTTTAATTGCTCTTGCTAGCTTGGTTTATATGTGTATATTTAATGCATCCATATCGCTCTAGTCAAGTTCAACCCGGGGCCAGAGCCACAACAACTGAATAAACAACAAACAGTAATTCCTATGCGCCACAGAGAGAGTGTTGTGCACATAAACATGGCCAAGCTGACGCAGCGGGATAGCTGGCTGACGGGCGGGCTCACTGGCTGGCGGGTTGGCGAAAACCGCACAGATGTGTGGAATCGAGTCCACATGCTGCCTATGGCAGCGCTGGCTTCGCAGATCAGTCGGACGAGCAACAGCTATAATAACAACGGCAACAACTCGGTTTGTATTGCTCTACACAGCTTTGCTGCGTACTTAGTAAATACATTTAACGAGTATTTATGAGCGAGCATACGAAATGAATGACTTCTGGCATCATTAAATGTGATTCGCAACGGCTACGCCCATATGCCCATACGCCCAGACACACCCACGCGAGCAGCATAACAACCGAGCTTAAGATTCATACATGTTTTTGGGGTCGAGGAGTTCTGCATGACTACGTTCAAGACCTAAACACTGAATGTTTGTCTATTCAGAGTATCAAAAAGAAGAAAAGGAAAACAGTTGGACGGCCCTGCCAAAGGGAAATTCACTGGATTCTTATTATACAGTATGATTGCCACGCCCACTTCTTAGGCACTTTTCGACTAAGCAAACATCATCATGACACCCATTACGGCGAATCGACAGCACGTCAATGGCAAGGAGGCGGCGACGGACGGAGGATGCGTCGAAGGATGGAGCAGCAAGGGTCACACTCCAAAGTCCTTTCATGTTTGCAACTTGACACCTTTTCAGCGTGGCCCAGCACCGGATGCGATTCGTGGCCTGTACTCCATGTGAGCGTCTGACGCGCTCTGCCTCTGCTGTTTGCATTTAATTGAGAATTTAAAATGATTTGTTTATTTTTTTGCTGCGTCTTTTGTTGGAGAATTTGCTGCGAG
Source organism: Drosophila mayaguana (assembly GCA_037075325.1). Taxonomy (NCBI): domain Eukaryota; kingdom Metazoa; phylum Arthropoda; class Insecta; order Diptera; family Drosophilidae; genus Drosophila; species Drosophila mayaguana. The sequence continues at coordinate 6,074,626 of JBAMCG010000037.1, read as the reverse complement.
CGTTTTGCTTCTTTGCTTAGCACTTGCTCGATGCTGCTGTCACACAAGAAGTGAGTGTGCAGACCTAACTTCACACTGACAGAACCCCTGAGCAATTGTCAGTGTGTGTTAGTGTGTGTGTGTGTGTGTGTGTGTCTCTGTGAGGGTGTGAATTCGCTTGCCTTTCATTTTTAATGAGTTTTTATTTTCTACACTTTTGTGTGCCGCTCTTTGCCCCGTCCCTCTGTCTGGCTGTTTGCGTTGGCTTCCTCGACAGGACGAGGAGGAGAGCGAGCACAAGGGATGAGCTGGCTGACACCCTTTAGCCTTCAGGATGCATGGCGTATCCTTTGCGCTCACAAGCGTTTACTTTTCCTTATGCTTTGTGTGTCATAACTGCTGACTGTCAGCAAATTTGACGCTAAATGTGCTCAGGCGCTTTAAATATGTCGCACTGGCTTACCATGCGGTTGTCTTAATGTTCCTACTCCGTTACGTGTGAGTGTGTATTTGTGTGGGTGTGTATTTAACGCTTGTTTTTGTCATGTGTGAGCCGGGCTATAACAACTGTTTATCTGTTGGCAGTTTGTTGTGATAATCTGCTGCTGCTGCTGCTCCTGCTGCTGCTGCTGCTTGCTTTGTGTCAGCAAAAGGCCACAAGCTCATGATCCTTCGGTGCTGCTGCAGAAGGCCTCAGGCGAACAATGCTGAATGATTGCGTAACCACAGCCTTTACACGCAATAAAGGGCATTACTCGCAGCACTTCAAATGCTTCGACATGTGTTACACTGCCAGTGACATCAATTTAATAAACAATTTCAGTTGTATTTGTATAAGTAGGGAATATAAACGCTTCGACTATTAGATACTCTCTAACGAGTCACGCTAAGCTATTTCTCAATATATGATATATATATATATATATATATATATATATATATATATATATATATATATATATATATATATTTATGATATTCAGTTTGCTGACAACATGAGTTTGAATTGCATTCCCTTTCCAAATATCATAGCCCTTCATACCATCCATGCGCTGCTGGAATTTTCATTACATTGTCAATGGCCGACAGCTGAACAGTTCGACAGCTCAGCTCAGCTCATTGCATGAAATTGGAATGCAATTTGTTATTATTCCAACTCAGTTATTCCTAATTAGAATACCTGAATGTGTCAATTATCGACGATAGAGAAATTCAAATTCAAATTTCAATTACTCCACAGGCTGTTCAATTAAGGAGCTCGAGCTGACAATGGGCATCGTGCAACAAAGCTTATTATATGGTGAAAAAGCCGCAAGCTATTTCAAATTAAAAGCACTTCACTGATGCATTGTGCCGTGCATCGTTGTCTTCATTGAGGCACCTGCACTGTCACTGGAGCGTTATATAATTACGGCTTAAGTACGTGCCCCGCCCCAAAGTAAGCAGCTTCAGTAATGGGCACGTTGTTAGCAGGGCAATCAATCTTGCACGAGAAATGGCCAAAGCACACACAAAGAACGGCCGAGAGAGACAGGGAGACAGAGCGTGAGAAGGAGCGAAAAAGAGAGGAAGAAGTAGTGAGCCTTGCCTCGGATGTGAATTGCCGCCGGAGTCGTTTGGCCGTGCCACCCGACTATCGTCATTGAATGCGAAACGTTTCGCTTTGCATTTTGCACGCATCTCGCACACTCCAGTGTGTTTGTTTGTGCAACGTGAATGGCTTTAAGTGCAGCCTGCCACAACAAACAGCAACAGCAACAACAACATGGACGCATTGGAACAACGGCAGCTCGCATGCACAAATGCCCGTTGCGGGGTGTTCCATGTGCTTCAGCGGCAGTCGAGCGCAAATGCAGTGCCGTTGCAACGGAGCACCATTGGGAATACCGGAAAAGTGGGCGTGGCTGGCGCTAAACGCTTTTGCATCCGCCGTTGCCGCCACGCGAGGCGTCAAGCAATAATTTTACTTCTTTTGAGTCGAGCTGTTGAATCGTTTTAATGCTCGTCACCTGAGTTGCTTTTGTATTTATGTATATCGATGCCCTTACTTCGAGCATTAGCGAAATGAGCTGAGCTTCGAGTTCATAGTAGTTGAACTCAACTGTGTTGACGAAACACTCAATTTATTGATTTCTTTATGCAGAAATTGATTTATCGACTAGCGTCAAACCCAATAATGATAGATATTATAATTATATAATAATAATGATAATAATATGAACAACCCTGTTGCTTATTCATTTTATTTATTATTTGTTTATTTTATTAATTTTACTTATTTTTTATTTTAGTTATTTTATTCATTTTATTAATTTTATTTATTTTGTTTATTTTATTCATTTAACGTATTTTGCCTCAATTATTAATTTATTTATTTTATTCATTTTATTTATTTTGTTTATTTAATTTATTCTTTTGCTTCAGCTGTTTGCCTTTAGCTCTAAAAAATAACCATTGAGTGGGCCTGTCTGTCAATATTTTACTTTCGAATTGTAACTCTCTTCTATAGTCTAATCTGATTGAATCTGCAGGATGCAGATCAGTCTTTGCTCAGATTAAAATTCAAGAGGGCCTACACGCCCTAAGCATCAATTGAATAACAACTTTAGAAAATGTAGAGTATCTTCAGTGTGGCTTACAATCTCTGAGCAAAAAGATATGTTCCTGTTCATTCCCGTTACTTTCTTGTACCTGCATGTGCTGCATACTTTGCGGGGCTGCTTGGGGTAAGCCGGATGTGTTTGCGTTTAGCGCTGGTTGACAGCCTGGCAATTTATGTGGCCGTCTTCCTGCATGCGAATTTAAAAGGCAACTTTAAGCCGGAGCCTCGACAATTTCCAGCTCGGCCAGCCGCCGCCCCCAAGCCACTCCAATAATGCACCCTCTAATGCGCGACGTTTAAAACAATGGATCCATTTGCACACCCACACACAGGCTGAAGTGCAACTCTTTGGTGTACAGGGCGCACAATGGGTCGAGTCGAAAGTCAAAGAGCATCCGTTGCGAGCGCTGGGCGCGATGACAACGTACTCGTAAATGGCAGCGATTTTGCACAAAAGCGGCCACTGGAACAATGACAGGAGTCGGAATCGGAATCGGAATAGGAATCGGTCTCAAACCTAAATGCTGGCTGCTGCTTGTTGGCTGTTGGCTGTTGGCCGTCGTCTGACGGCTGGCGGAAGTGCAGAGGCGACGAGCCACCTAATAACATTTTCCATCTCCAGCCACATTAGCAGCGGCCAAGCATTATAGCCATCTGGCTGTGGCAGCAGCGTTTCGCGTGTTCCAACAAATGTTTGGCCACCTTTTATATTACATCAATTCAAGCGCGACGATTGTGTAAAGAAGATTGTGGCGGGGCGGGGCGGGGCTGGTCGCGCATATTTTTTCTAAGCCATGGAAATATTCCATTGTTGTTCCTGCATTGCCAGCCCCACGGGGACCCAGCGATTCGTGGGGCTACATTGTCACATTGACTAACCGCCGCTCGACCGACCAGCCTCTCATTTTTTACACTTTTCATCTTTATGTTTTTTTTTTTCTACTCAGCCTCTACGAGGGGCCTTTGGCGCTTTGGAGTGCCTTTGTTTTGTTGCTGCTTGAGCATCATATTGTTGTTGTTGTTGTTGCTGCTGCGGTCGGTATGAATACAGCCGACTTGAGTGTATTGCTACGGCCGACTGTCACTGACATCGCCCGAGTGTCTCACAAAATAAATTTAATTGGTACAAGGACCGCAGAGCCTGCTAAACATTTCAACAGTCATATGAAAGGCGGCCGCCAGGTCACTTATTTTGATTGCAGCTCAAGCATATTATTGCCCGTAATGAAACAGTCCAAGTGGTTCAATTTGTTGTCGACAGTTTATAAGTATTGAATTTAATTAAAATTATTTGAGCAGAAATAATAAAATGAAAGTGCCTTGCGTTCTAATTGCACAAGTAAGAGCTCTCCAGTTTCCACGGGAGTACCCGACTAGCAGATGCGCTGTACTAATGAGCTAAGGCCTGTTCACATTTCAATCATTCAACATTTTCATATATATAGGAAATAATACTACCTACACACACACATGTAAACAAATGCGTTCAGTATGGATAAATGTATTTATTGAATAACTTTTGAGATAGAGCAGCATTTACAGAGCGTAATAATGATGTTTAAGTAGTATTAAGTAGTATTGCTCTATTTTAAATGGCACTTGGAGGAGGTATAATTAGTAAGCCTCCAAAAACAAAATATATTCGTATGAAATATAAATTGTAATGATGTGGATTCGAATTTCAACACTCAATATCCAAAATCATTCATACTCAACTCAAATCGCTGTCCTGATTAAGAATGTATGTATATATCCATAGGAATTATATGGTCTACTATGCCTTCTTCTGTCAAACACTCTTCATACAATCATTACATCATTCGGCTATTTACTCAGTGGTAATTGAGTAGCTGATAAGAGAGTGACTGATACTGAGTAACTAAATAACTGGAGTCTGAGTGAATTGAAGCTAAAATTATATTTAACAGGCAAATAGATGACAAGCCTTGTGACAGATTTAATCATATAATCACATATTCAATTGCTTTCAATAGTTCGTATTTATTTATTGTAATTAAAATTCTGTTTTAGTTCACAATGCCATTGGAAATCCCTTTCTTCTACTATTCAAAGCTTGTGTATTTAAATATTTAAATATAAATAATTAAAGTGTTATACTTATTCTTTTTTTTAGCTATAAGTTTATACTGTATATTTGCTGCATTTAATATAGTTTTGTGTATTTTATCTAAATTATATACACGGTAAATACTAATCAATTTTAATTATTCTATTTACTCTCAGTTGCCTCGAGTCCATTGCGCACTGCTCAATTACTAGCAATTGCAAATATAGAAATGTTTTCGCAGATTAAACTTTAATAATCAATCTAGCCCCAAAACCTCGACCGCAACATTTGTCTGTCCGAATCTTGTGCCAGACTTATGCAACATTTCGGCTTATCTCTGCTCCATGCATAATTCAACAGTTTGCCTGGCAAAGACCTCACACACACACACAGTCAAATATCTAAGGATAGAAACCCGAAATGTGTATTGAAATTTGGTGATTTCTGCCAACAGAATAGCAAAGCAAACGCAAAAGCAAAGCGAAGCCGAATTCAACTGGTCGAAACTAATTCGGAAAAGACAACAAATGAACGAACGAACAAACAAACAAAATTTAAGAGCTGCAAAATGAGAATTGTAAATCATTCAATGCAATTACCTCGTTATCTTTGGCCACAGAGCGCGGCGAGCAACGGCCTGGGCAGCGGTGTGGGCAGCGGAACGATCCTGGGATCCTGGCCGGGCCGCAGTTACATTGAGTTGTCTGGCATAAAATTGTGATTTTATTATTTTTGGCAGAGTGCCCAGAATGCGGGGCTTAGCACACTCTTAGCACACACTCACACACACACACACTCAAACTAAAGGTCCCACATATGCTGGCAGCTTTCACATGCAGCGATAACTGCTGGAACAAAAAACAGATTGCGGCTGCATTCAACAATTGCCAAAAGGTAGCAAAAAAAGAAACAAGAAAACCAAAAAAAAAAAAAAAAAAAAAAAAAAAACGAAAGAAAAGAATGAACCGCGACCATAAATTATACGCAGTGCATAGACGGAAATTTTTATGGACTGTGACTCGGCCAGGCCCAGACATCGTCGGGGCTCGCATTCTTTTTCCGTTTTGGCTTTTTGGCGCTGTTAGTCACTCTGTCTCTTTTTCGCCTTTTGGCATTGTTGCCGCAATTTTATCACACTTTGATAATCGCATGGCACATGCTTCACGACACGTCAACGGGCGCGATCACGCCGCCATTCGATTCAATTTGGCCAACGCTCGCAGTTTTACACTCGATAAATTTTAACAAAGTGCTTTAGTCACTTAACGCGCGACTTAGTTTCAGGCCCTGCCCGAAAAATTTGAATATATTTTCGCTTTTTTCTGGGTGGTTTTCATTTGCATTTGCTTTTTATTTGGTCACTCGTCACCTTGTTCGGCGACCTTTTTCACACATTTTCCATTAGGCGTCACTTTGGCGATTTGGTTTGCTGCGCTTAGCGCGCAAATTATTTCACCTTTTATTCAATTTACTTTATCCACCGAACGTGACACTAATGTACGGTTACATTGTGCATATCTGTGTATGAGCGCGCGCGAGTATGTGTGTGTGCTGGTGTGTGTGTTAGTGTGGCATCCATACTTCCGACATGGCATGGGTCGACACACTCACTAACACTAGCACGCACACACACACACACACACAGACAGCGGAGGAAGGTGTTTGGGGCCAGCAAAATCCACTTTTGTTACATTTTTTATGAACACATTCGCTGGGACAAATAACCCGTAAAGTCAGTCAAATCCACGATAAAACCAAAATGCGCATACACAGCCACACACACAGCACACAGACGGACTGGATGTGTGTGTCTCAAATGTCAGTAAACGAAATGCTGCTGCATAGTTTTAGGCTGGCGCATATATAGCCCTACACACACAATACACTGCCGCACATAACGGTACAAATTCAGGCACTCACACGCGCACACATGCACACTTATGCCTGGCCACTATCACCGATGGGCCCTTTCCGGCCCCGAGGCGTCGACAACGCCAGCATCCATTAATGCTTTTTCCATTAAATCCCCAAATAGTGCCTAACTCACACACTCGCACACAGTCCGACCATTAGCCATGTGGATGTGTGCGTGAGTGTGTGTTTGCTTGTGTGTGTGTTCGTGCTTAACTAATACTTATACACTTGGCCAAAGCCATGCCACTACTACTAACATCCAACAGTTTCAATTTTGTCCGCTTAACACGTCCAAACAGTTCGAAACGCCGGCAATGACTGAACTGAACTTTGAATCCGTCTGCTACACTGTCCAATGCTGCCAGCGTCGCTAACTGTAGCATCCTCAATCGCCAGACAGACTGCGCTGCGGCGTCGACAGCGATGTCGACGTGAGCGTCAGCGTCCGCGTCTGAGATTATCTCCATCGGCTATTGCCCTTCGGGTCGAAGCTGTAAGTGTAGCACAACGTCGCGCCACAATTGAACGACGCCGGCTGCGCTGCCGGCTGCGAAAGCACGCATTCTCTTTCTATTACACACCATTCTCTCTTTGCTATCTATTCTGAGTTAAGTAACTGTAGCTTGCATTGTTGTTACTTGTTCGCTGCGCTTTCATTACTTACGCTCTCCTGCCTTACGACCAGAGGGTAAACGGGACATTCTGAAGTCAACACAAAACGAAGAGAGACTGCGCGAGAAAGAGAGCGCCTTACCGAGAGTTAATGCCATCTCTGTTATACCTGGCTGATTGAATTATGAAGATATAAATTATTAATGAGCATAATAAAGTTAAAGCATAAAAATGAATTTAAACTGTTATTTATTTAAAATGTTTGTTGAATTTATTAAAAAACAATTAATAGAGAGTTAGAATCTATTATAATTTGAATTTAGAATTTATTCATATAAAATGTATAGGATTTATTCATATAAAATATTTAGTAATCACATCAATTATACATAAATAATAATCATATATGTATTTTTTTTAAAGAAAATCAAATGCTGACGTTCTTAAATTTATGCTGCCTTTAAGCATTCATCAGCATCGCCATCGCCATCGCCATGGCCATTGTCCATTGGGGATTCTGGACAGCGGCACTTCATCACTTGTCTGTGGGCAGCTGCCACTATAAATCACAAGAATGTGCCACACGCGAATGTCGCATTGGCGCCAAAAGTTATGCTACATAAAACACGACCTGCATAGCGCTTACCCCTGCTCCAGGACGCGTCGCGAGGCGACGCTTACTACGCAACTTTTAGCGTAAAATGTCATTCACTATTCGCGGACGGCTTTGCCCTACGCTATTTATTTATATTCGTGGCGAGCACATGGAGAGGCAAGCACGTGTTGCTTCATGCCCAAAGTCTGCTCCCTGTTGTCAACAAGGCAACTGCGCAGGCTCGCTCTTTCGACGCCGACAGCGGCCAGCGCGTCGGCAGCGCTGCGACAGCGCTGAAAAGCTGAAGGCCCGACCTACGACAACCAAACGAACCAATGAATGTATTGAATTCAACGCATCTGTATGTGTACGTCTGTCTGTCTGTGTGCCCATGCGTGTCTGTATGTGTGTGTGTGTGTGTGTGTGTGTGGCTCATGAAAAAGAGAGAGCATCGCATAGCCTAAAGCTGTCAAAGCGCATTATCATTTTCATATATCATACTTAATGCGAGATGATATTTTCATTTAGTTTGTTTGCTCGCATCGTGAGAACACTATGTAACTAAGTATATGTTAACTGCGTGTGCGTGCGTGTGTGGGTGTATGTGTGGTCACTAAACTTACCAAATACTTAGTGAAAGCCATTTCCGTTAACTTAAACAGGCATCATATTCGCATGCAGGTAGTCAGGGCAGGTAAATAAATCGCAACATCTGCTTATTTAACTCAATCGGCTGGTTGCAGTTATTTGCCGAGTCATTAATAAGAAATGGGCGAAAAGCCATTCAACATTTTTAAGCAGCGCAGGTTCTTAATTAAATTTGATGGTATTTGGGGCATACAGAACACTGCCAACGAAGACAAGGACGACTCGCTACACCTACATACATATATATTCATAGCCATCTATCACACATGAGCTGACAATACAACGCCCGTAGTGATGGGCATCTTGACAGCCATGAAGTCTCGGGGCACGGGGCAAGAGGCCATTAGGCCAACAGCAAACGACTTGGCCCATTTATGCAGAGCTTTTAAATAAATTACAAAATTGTTATAATTTAACGTGCACATCAGCAGCCTGAGGCATACAGCCGGCCGCACAATAAGGCTATTGAAGTCCTTCTCAGCCAAACAAATACAGCTAAGCGAAGGCACACACACACACACACACACCCACACATTGTGTATGTAAGTGTATCGGCGTCCTGTTGCTTTTGTGTTGCCTTGTTTTGCATTGTGTACGAACTTGGCCAACACAAAACGAGATAATTTACGCAATTCGCTTATCTCGCCATTTAATTCGAGATTTACGGCTTTGCCAGGCGCCGCTCTGTGGGGTCGAGTTATTTTATAGCGCCAAAGTGTGACTAATGGCCGCTTTTACTAGCAAATCGGCAAATCGGCATCTAATTTACAAATTCCATACATGCATTATATGCACTTAACTCTAATTTGTTGCGATATGTTAATGCCAATAGATAGCTTATGCCAAAATCTCAAAATCTTTAAAATTAAACGACATACATACATATATGTATGTAACTATGCCTTATTTAACAATTGAAATAGATTTGGCTTACAAAGAAGAAATTACCCATATATTTCCGATATTTGTAGCCTTGACATCAACAGCCATGTCCATCAAACGCAGAAGTCCTTCGGATCTATCCGCCCATATTAATCTTTTAAAATATTAACGAGCTTTTGTTTACTACCAAAGAAATTGTAATTGAAATTGTTGTAATTTCAACATACCTCCATAAACCTACTTCCATTCTCCGCTTGTGAAATATCCTAATTGAAATCAACAAAATAATTTTTGTAAAATTAATTTAGCTATACAAGCTCAATACATCTCGTGTAATTTGCTGGACTCGTCAAGTAATCATAAGTAAATTGTTGTAAGTTATTATGAAACATCAACCTTGTATTGTCGATTTTAGGGATGCGTTTGTTTACTACATCTCTCAAATACAAATAATAGAGTCTAATCGGAACATTCGGCAATCTTTCTATACCTCTAACCAAGCACACGATCATAATTTATACTTTTTTGACGACATCCTCATCTCAATCCTCCCTTCAGTCGATTGACTCAATTTATTAACAAAATCTTTACTCAGATTTTGTAGATATTTCTCTCCGGCAAGGTTGCATGATAATAATAATTATTAAAGGAAAAATATATATACCTTGTATAGAAAGTAATTTGATCGCAGCCCAAAGTGTGGAGTTAAGTGGAATGGAAAGGGAAAATAATAATATTAATTTTGTACATAAATTTCTTATCTCTTATCTAAAAGTTTTTATACAAATTTACTAGAGCACACACTTAATACGATCTACCCAACATTAGGCCTTTAAAACGATTTGCCCAACACATTGTGAACTCATTATCAAAGAAGATCCATCGCATTATTAGCAATATAATATCTTTTAGACAAAACTCTCTTCAGCAGTCTTTAATGCACGATAAGAATCAGACAGTTAAGCGTGATAATTATTTTTAATTCTTGGTAAGTGCTGAACTTAGCAGCTACAGCACTTAATATATCAAGTTAGGCGGCTTTGGAATTAGTTAACTCCAGCAAACCTGAAACTGGCTAATAATCTGGCATCAAAACAACTAACTCACCCGTCAGCATAATATATAAGTATGAACTCGCAGTTAGGCTGCAAGACAAGTCTGTTGAGACGTTGCGTAGCAGTAAGACCATAACAATATCATAATGAAATATATTCAGTGAAATATTAGTGAGTGATCCCCATAGAGACTATGTGAACCTGGCGAGCGCCAAGCCAGTTCAGATCAATGCGACACTCTGACTGATCCCATTGCTTCCGGTAAGTTTCAACTGGAACATCTCCGATGATGGCATGGGATAAACGCCGAAACTCTAGATCTTTACAGTGAGAACTGTAAAAGAACCCAAAACCATGTCAACTGCTTAGCTGAGCATTAAAACTAAACAAATCTACTTAATGTACAGTGTCTAATTATTTCTTCGTAATTAAAGCAGCTAGAATTAATTATAAACAAGAGCTGGCGCGGCGAGCTTTATGACTCTTTACGGTCGCAACTATATAAAAGCGTCAAGCTTCGGTGGGAAGAACCGCAGTTTCTTCTTAGGCATCTGTTTTGGCATTTGAGTTTCAGTTAAGCGTAGAATATGTCAGTCAACTTTGTTGTGTTATACAACTGTCTGGTACAAGGCCTCATTGTGCCGCCCATGGGATATTCATACGAACAGGGATTGAGTCAAGGTGCGGAACTAGCTGGACTAGAGACGCCCTCATCCAGCTCATCGATTCAACTGTTTTCCTGTCTCTATGGCGTTCGTGAATTACCTGCTGCATTACACGTCAATGCGGATCGTCGAGTTTCTTTTCTCACCGTGGATGACCCCAATGAAAACCTGCTCGAAGTCAATAATCAACTAGGCGCCGTCTATCCGAACAGCCTGGAAGTACCTGATTCTTCGACGGACAACGAACTTCTCTCTGTATATCTGAGTAGCACTCCAGCCACACCTACACAGCCTCCTCTAGCCGCCATAAAGTCGGAGAAGCGCAACTGTCACATTATTAAATGTCCCAAATTTTCGGAATCAGTATACGGCAGCGATGGCGGCACCTGCTACGAGTTCTCCAATCAGTGCTTCATGGCCGTTGCCAGCTGCAAGCGGCACAATAATCGACTGCCTCGTAAGCGCTTACCCTTGACTGTTTGCACTTTCTGCATTGCTTTACTCAATTTGAGTTGATTCTACTTACAGGTCTCAAGGAGGTCACTAAGAAGCGCTGCGATAAGCATCTGAAAAGAGTTGTTATCTAAGGCTGTCCAAGCGGACGAGAAAATTAGAGTAAATCTGTTTAATTTATATTCTAAATTATGAAATACTAACAATTAGCTAAATTGATTTATATCATAGTAGATCAAGGCAAAATCGAACTGTAGGAAGTGTAGTTCGGATCCAGATTTGGGGGATCGCTGCCAAATCTAATTAGAAATATAGGAAGTGCAGCAACATAAAATCTTAAAGTTTGATTGCCAGTCGAAGCATTAATATGGCCATCTCGTTTCTTGAGTTCCTAACAATTAGAAATATTTAACAATTGATGTCTAAGTCTTAACTTAACTCTGTCTATCCTACACTTATAGAGACATATTCATTTAGAGCTATGACCTTTTCTTCTCGAAAGTAAATTGTGTAAACAGAAGAAATGAATAACTTTGGTAAGAATATATTATGTGTATTTTATCCAAAAGAGAGATCTACCATAAGATGAGAATTAGAACTAATTATCCCCATTTATTTTGGATAACATAACTAAGTCTAGAGTCTGAGTGACTTAAGAGTTCAGCAAATTGAAAGATTTCAATGACATTTAAAGCAAACACCCTCTCGAAACTCCCCTCCAAGCTCTCTATCTATCAAAGTTTCCAAGGCCAAACTGAATTGAACTAATGCACCAATTGCCCTGAATGAAAAATATTTCATTTACTAAAACTTACAGTTTGTGCTCAGTTCAATAGAAACTTTCTAAATTTGAGTATAAAATGAAAATAAAATTTAATTACGCACACACAGACACATACACTATAAAGTCGCAATTGACATATTATTAAATTTGACCTTTCCGCATTAGCAAAAAGCGCCAGCCATACAAAACACTCGCTTCCGTCTCCCATGGCTACGCATAACTTTCGACGAGCAGCCCGACTTACAGCTGGGAACCAGGAACTGGGAACTGCAAAAACAGGGCCAGTTACAACGATAACAACATGGGCGAAAGTGTTGCCAGTACACGAAAACTTTTGCCAGGCAAAATTAAACGGGAGACTCGAGCTGGAGAAAGAGAGAGAGTGAGAGAGAAAGAGAGAGAGAGAGCTGCGGGGGAGGCAGTGGTCGTTGTGGTAGACTGAGGCATGCGAAGTTGAGTGGTGCAACCACACTGGCGTAGCCCAGGCGGGTGGCCAACCAAATGCTCTTACAAAACCGCATCATTATCATGAACGCAAGAAATAGAGCAGCGCCTGCCAGGATGAAAAAGAAGTCGATGTAGATGTAACAGACTGCGAGGAGCTGCCACGGAGCAGGAAGTGTTTGGTTGCGGCCAGCCCAGGACAGCAATTTTGTGGGCATATCGCGCAGCTTGTTATATCAATGCTGGCATAAAATTTAATAAGCGCTTTATTATATTATAACAGCAGCGAGCAAAAGCAGCACAGGCAGAAGCAGCCACAGCAGCAGGAGCAGGAGCAACAACAACTAGGACAATAACTACACGCAGCCTGGGAGCCATGAGCCAAAGTTCGTTGGCAAGCCAAGCCGGACACTTGTTGAACCTTGTTCCTGCCTCTGCGCCCATCCTCTCACCTCTCTCCTCTCTACTGCTCCCCTCGCTCCACATCTCTTAAGCTGGCAAAAGTGTTAATTGTTTAAGGTAAAATTTGTGTAGCATAATTTCGGGCGTGCTCCGCTCAACTTTCTCCTGTTGGAACTGAAAGTTTTTAGACTAACCACAACCACCAACCACCAACCGCCAACCACCGCCGCCCACTCGTTATAATTATACTATTAGATTTTTGGCAGATTTTTGGCGCGTTGAGCTGGCAAATTGGGCGCCGCATCAGCAAAAACTGGGTAATTCTAGTGAAAACTCGCCCACAGCATTTTCACATTTTCACTTTATATAGCCATTGAAAAGGGCAAATCGGGGTACACGGGTTTTATGAAAGTGTGTGTAACAAATAGAAGGAGTCGTGGCCGACCCCATAAGGTATATATATTCTTGATCAGCACTGAGCTGAGCTGATATAGCTCTGTCTGTCTGTTCCTTTGTCCGCATGCCCAAATAAACCAAGGGAGAGAGAGAGAGATCGTAAGCTGAAACAGGTGCTTATCATACGCAATACATTCATACTTTTTACTTTTTTATATATTCAAATTAATTTTGTTGATTTTTTATAATACTTTCCTTTTCTCTTGAATTTCCTAAGAAGTATTTTGAAAAGTGTGTTTTGGCATATATATTTTCTGATTTTTTAAATTCGATCTAGAATGAAACCTATATGGGTATTTCTATACCAAATAACTTAAATTATAGAGTAAAGCCTGTACTGCCCAAGCGCAGTCGCTGCATAAGCAGAGCGAGTGCTTATACGTGTGTGTGTATATGTGAGAACATGTCTCTATGTATAGAGCATAGGTCGCAAATAACTGTGGATCGTTTCTATATGTCTGCAAATAGGGATCACAAACCGAGAAGAAGCTCAGAGAACATGCGAACTGATTGCATAGGTTTAGCTTGGGTTACATGTATTGTCTTTTGTATATGTATTGGTATGAGTGCGAAACACGTCAATTGCTTAAGTGAATTGAGTGTAAGCATGTGAATATGAATGTGAATACCCTTTGAGTGCTCACTTACCGACTCTCATTGTGCGAAAAGAATCAAAGTCTTTGGCTCAGAGCTTCTGTTGCGTTAGTAAATCGAATATGAATATGAAGACCTTTGGAGTTTATGCTCATTTAGCGCCTCTCACTGTGCGAACGTCCATCGTAGCTCTCCGTAAACGATGCTCGGTTGAATACGAATGCAAATCAAAGTCTTTTGCTCAGAGCGAGAACGAGTCAACAAGAGTTTTTCGCGAATCAAATACAACTGTGATTTACAAGTTCATATATTGTGTATATAAACGAGGCATACAATGAGTGCCATATCAGCTCTTTGCAGAGTTCAGGGCATCTGCTAGTCAGTGTCGACTAGAGCCCTCTTATTGCTTGCTAAGCACGGCATTTGGAGTACTTTAAGGTGGAGCAACTGTTCTACGATTAACGTGGAAGATTTTTGCATACGCTTCATTGGGTTTCAGTGCGAGGACAGCTGAATTATTGCCGGACAGTCGCAATTCAGCTGTACCTGTGCCACACGGCTGGCGACAAGTTGTGATTCACTCATTAATCATTCACGCCAAGTCTTACAGCAGCAACATAAGCATATCCATCCTGCATCCATAACGGGATGCTTAATTAAATTGCATTAAGTTGGCTTTGGGGTTTTCGGTTCAGCGGGCAATTGTTTGTTAATGAAAATGCCATAATTTATGCAGACGCTGATTTTAATTCATTGCTGTGGCTTTAACATTTTGCAAATCCATTTTCCATTAAACACAGGCAAACATACACAGACACATACGCACACACGCACGCACACTTGTGGCTTGCAGGCTGGGCGGCAGCTTCTCCTGGTGTGGCAATTATTGACAACGACTTGATGGCGTCACGCAATTTCCGCTGATGCGTGCCAATGCAATTATGAAAATTATGCGCCCGTCTCCTGACGTCCTAGCTGCTACTGTCTGCTGTCTGCTGTCTCCTCTCTGCTGTCTGCTGCCTCCCGTCGGCTTCACAAATCAGTCAGGCGCACTGATAATGTCAGGCGTAGTGGCTTAGCAGCACGCAAAAAAAATGAGAGAATGCAAAGCCTGATTATGGAGCAAACCAAACCAAAACCATTCTTCAGATGACATCTGATGAAGGCTGTTGATGCGGCTTTTGTGCGTCAAGTTGTAGTTGACTTGAGCCTGTAAGCAGTGCGAGATAGACAGACAGAGAGAGAGAGAGAGAGAGAGAGAGAGAGAGAGAGGGGGGGGGGGGGACCAAGAGAGATGGTAACGGATGGCAAGCGCGTGGGCAAAGAGAATATGTCTCCTGTGAGTGTATGTGTGTATATATTACTTGGCAAGTGAGCCTCAATTTCAATGGCATTTAAGTGTGTCGACGTAGTTGTTGTAGTTGTTGTAGTTGTTGTTGTCGTCCGGCCTCCGTCCTCCGTCCTCCGTCGTCCGTCGTTTGTCGTCCTACGGCTGTTGCATTTGACACATAAGTGGTCTTTAATGATATCAAACTTCATGCGTTGCTTTCATTGCTATAACTGTTGGCTCCTCTTCTGCTCTCGACTTCTACTGCCCGCCCCGCCCCCTAGTTAGCATGTCAAACTTTCCATACTGCTGTCACTGACTCCTTTCATTTGCAGTCTCGTACATTCACAGATAAAAAGGCCCAGACAAGCAGCAAAAGGATTTGAGTTTATGTAGGCGGCCCATCATCATCATAATGCTCATCGAAATAATTTCCAGTTGCGCTTGCATTTGATGAAGGGTATGTGATTTATTAAACACAAGTCAAGAGTCAAGAGTCCAATTATGACTCGAGTCAGCGCAGTCAAATGATGTTCCCGCCGCCTCCTCCTCCACCTCCTCCTCCTCCTATGGCTATATTAAATCATATTATATTATCGTAATTATTATTCTCTCCTGGCTAATCCGTTATTTGCCTTAAAGTCGGCAAATTTCCACGTCTGCAATCTGAAAGTTTCAGGCAATTATTGTGTTAAAACTTTTCGTGTAATGTGAAAGGTATGCCACTACGGAATACCCTGTGCGCACATTAATGGCTGTAAGGTGGCCAATAAATGTATATATATTTTGCAGTAAATTAGTTTAGTTTTCTGATAATGAAAGCCGAGATTTTCGTCAGCATGCGGAACTAGCCCAAAAGCGAGCTGCTCCATTGTTGTGGACGCTGAAAGTCGTAGACCTTAATGCGGTTTGCGGCCAGTGGGCAACAGCTGCCGGCGACCCTTGTGAATTTGAAAAGTGCTTAGCCATGACAAAACCTTTTTTCCACTTAAAGGCCACTCGGCTGGAGCTGAGAGCAGGAGGCGGACTGGGATGGACTGCGATGTGGGTGGTGTGTGTCAGTTCGCGCCCAAGCCGCATTATTTCCAAGCGCCTGGCCAGCAGCTACATTCAATGGCAGTTTTATGCGCGTCCGTCTCGAGTTTTCCTTGCGCGCCTTTTCAATAATGAAAAAATGTACGAGCGCTGAATTTTCAAATGATATAAACGTGGACGACTGACGGCGCAGCGGGGACGAGCTTAGTCCAGGCAGTCGGGCCCAGACAACTACAGTCGCAGAGGAAATAAGGAAAAGCAAAGTTTGGAAAGTGGACGTCGAAGTGGAAAAGGCAAATTAAATTATTTCTCATGAAAATGCGGCCATGGCAGCAAGGAGGACTGAGCGACAGGCGGCGAAGTCGACTAAATTGAAAAGCGTTGACGGAAATAAAACTAAAATGCGTGGCGCGTGGAAAATTACAATTAAATTGACTTTAGCTTCGATGCGATAAAAGTAAATTAGCATAACTTAAAGACAACCCATCGAATTGTCGCAATGCATAATGCATACATATATATACATAAGTATGTATATGTGTGTATTGCTATATCCCATCTTTGAGTCACTTGCCTGCTCATCCTACTCCTGCCCAGCTCAACTGGCTTTTGTTATTAATGCCACTTGGCAGCTTTGCCTGTCCACTTCAGGTGAAGTGGCCGCTGCACCTGCACCGAGCCACTGCAGATGCCGCCGCCGCCGCCGCCCACTCCAGGCGCACCCGCTACTTGTCGCTGCAGTGCGTCTTATATTTCTGTGAGCATAATAAAGTGCAGCAGTCAACCGGGCTGGCAGACAAGCAGCCCGAGTCGAGGGTTTCGGGCCAGCAACAAAGCGTAAAATGTGAATAGACTTCATGACTGCAGCTGGACTATGAAAAAGTTCAAGTTGGGCGCGTGTCGGGCATGCAAAAAACAAAAACAAAAGCACAAAAAACAACACAAAATTAAAAAGGAATAAAAAATAAAAGGAAAAACAAACAAGCAAAAACAAAAGCAGCAAGCGTGTCCTGACTGGATAATTGAAAGCAACTTTGCGACTTCGCCCGCATGAAATTGGCTACAGCTCTGCTCCCTCTCTCTCTCTCTCTCTCGCTCTCGCTCTCTCTCTCCTCTTTCTTCATTTTATTATTTGCTGCCATTGTTGTTGTCGCTCTTATTACTGTTGTTGCTAGCATTGTCTTTGGTACATATAGTAGTTGCTCCACACGGAAATTGAAATGTCAAGTGCGCTGTCATGTGTGAGCAAACGGAGCCCAGGCTCTCAGGTGCGGGTCGACATTCGAGCCAAACTGCATTTAATAGCTTCGGCTGGCGCCCCGCTTGCGCATCAGCTGGCGCCACTATAATACTGGCCTTAATTGCCAGCAGAGCCCAAAACAAAAGGCGAATGACAATATTCATTAAACAGAACTTTTAAGCGTTCACCTTGCGCCCATCATGCACGCCCGTTCAGCCGGCAGCCAATCATCCTGGCCGCACGCCACGAGCCGCGGCTGAAATGCTGTTTGCCTAATGGAAAATACGTGCTTCTGCATAATTGGATTTTTTGATTTCGGTCGCATTCCGGCAGTTAAGGGCCGCATTGGATGATGTAAAATGTTTTCCAATGGCTTCACAAATTGCCTTCAATGTCATATACGGGTGCTTACGGATTTCCAGTGCAGGTGAACACAAAGCACTTGTCCAGTTGGCAGCTAGAGATCAGCTTAATTTACTTTGTGATAGTCGAAGAAGTGCGATAAGGAATTACAGTTCGATCCGCATTAATAAAGGCATTCACGAGGTGACAGGAGTATAAAAAATGGGAAAGTTAAGTTACTCCACATAGCTTCCTGGCCAATATTGCAGCTAAGACTTCTTCAAATTTATAGAAAACATTTAAGGAAAAGCAGAGGAACATAATAACTCGATTTTCTTTTTTACTTACCATGGATTACGACTTACTTCACACTAAAGAATCCCCGTTTACAGTGGAAATTTTGGACTTAGGCCGATTTTTTATCTATACAAAATGAAGATTGAAACCTTTAATAGTATGCACAGTGGAGATTGCTTTAGATATGGTCTGCGGCATGCAGTTGGCACTGCCATAAGATGTATCTGCCATTTGACAAAAGGCAAACATGATAAATACCCGAATGAAAGAAAGCGGGAAAATAAAGGTGACAATTTCGAGTATATAAAATATATATGTGGCAGCTGAGTTGTGCTCTTTCGTTTCGCACTTATTTCTATTAAATGTCGCCGGGACACATGTTGGTTGGAGTTTATTGCAATTTACTGACTCGGCACGTGACAAACGAGCCGCACGTTTCGCTCATTGTACGCGACCAACGACAAAGAGACTGACGCACACAGATCACACATACGCAGCGTTGCCCTCGCCTTACCCTCAGCAGTTGGACATATATCGTGATGTTATTTATGGCTCACCAGCAAGCGCACGATGTTGCCAATTTTTTGTCTCGTCCTAACAACAATGCATTAATTTGGTGAACAAGCTTAGAGTGCCAGCAAAAATAACAAAAAAGGGCGCAGCCCAGCGCAGCTTCGATTGAAAAGTGCAAATAAATCATAACATGGATTATGATATGACTAAACATATTGACGTGGTCTTCGCTGCCATACAAGGACAGTCCATGGTGTGAGCTTACTTGGCAGCTTCTCGATTTGTTTTCTCTTGTTTGACCAACGAGCTAAAGACCAGGACACAGCAACCCACACACACACACACACCCACACACACGCACTTTTGTACATATACATAATCAAATCGCAGCAGAGGCATTGTTAGACATACTTATGATAAGGTAAATATGGCAGCCTGTTTGCTTTGCTGTTGCTGTTTGCTTTACATGAAGAACAATCTGCATGAATGGCTATGCTGCCTCCTGCTGATACTTACTCAAAATTCAAACACAAATCTTATCAAGTAACATACAGTACAGATGCTGGTTCTAGCTGTAAATATCAGGTAGTCTTTTGATTACTTCTATCTAACATTTCATTTCACGCCTACTCTTAATTATATAGCTTGATGTGGTTAATTATTTATTACACATATAAAAGCATCATATTCTTAGTAGATAAATTCAATCAAAATATTTTTTTTCTACATAAAGTTAGACAAATAATCCGCTTTGATTTTCACATGCAAATTGAGACATTTTCCAAGCCAATTGGTTGGGCGTAAGCTTAGAATATTAAGTTATCTTGCCACTTGTAAATAATTCAAGTTTCAAATGAAAATTGTTTAATATGGAATTTATTGTTGATGTGTCCAAAGTTGTAAACGTCTTTTCTTTGGTAAGTTAAGCCAAAGTAAATAGCAGATTAGAACTAAAGCAGCTTTAACTTGTGCCAAAAGTATCCAACTAAATTATGGGCATTGATAGATAACGAAGGAGATGATGAAGGCATGCTTACACCAGATATATGAATGCAAATTTGTATTAACCTTGGCTTAAATAAGGACTATACACATCAGCATTATAGTTAAATAAAAAAATATATATTTAGAGTTAAGTCTTAGGTATAATATATACATATATAATATATTTATAGCAATAAAAGGGGTATTTGCGTACTGTAACCTTTAAACGATTAAGCCTTTCATGCAGTGAGTCAACAAATTTGGCTAATCATGTTAACAACGCAATTAGCCCAAAGGAAAACGTCTCTTTGCAGTCACCTCATTAGGGCCCATGAGTATTACAAATGCCCAAAGTCAGGCTGAACTTTCACTATTTATATATTGGCTAAGCCAATTGCTGGCCTTAGTTGGACAAGTGCAATGTTGGCCAAAAGGTGGTGCGCCGTGCTGGCTCTCTGTCTGTTGGAAGGAGTGTTGGTCAATAGTAATGCATCTTACAACTTGAGCTTTGTTCAGGACTTGACGCACAATTTGTATGTGCGGCATAAGTTTGAAGGTCTGATTACCTTTTCGGACAACCGAAAGCTGGTGAAGCCATTGCTGGAGAACCATTACTTCTTCTCACTGGAACGATTCCTGGCTCAGACTCTGAAGCTGCCGCTCATCATATATGGTCTGCAGAGGACCATTCCTGAGCCGGGCATCATAGCCCGGAAGACTTTTGTCTTTTGCACCGTCCGTAACCTGGAGGTAGAGCAAGAGCCCATGTTTAAAGCTATCCATAAGATGCTGGATGGTCGTCACGATCTGCGCATTCTCTTCATTCTGAATCCGGGCAAACTCTCTAAGCCCTCAATGGAGGAGATCAACACATTCTTCCGTTGGTGCTGGCGCTATCATTTTATCAATGTCGCCTTAACTTATCAACGGATCATACAAAGTGGCGATGACAGCTTTACTACGTATGACGAGCTCTTCAGCTATATGCCCTTTCCCAAGGTCAGAATTATGAATGTGACCGACATTGGCGTTGCCTTCAAATGGGAAGCCGTAAACGTCAATGATGTGCTAGGCTATGAGTTTCGTGTGCCCGTGTTTCAGGACTATGCATATGCATTCCTGGTAAGTGAGTTGAAACATTGATGTGGAATAATATCAGATATTATGTCTCCAATATCAGCTACCAGATGGTGGGCTATATGGAATCGTTGGCAAGCTTGTGGCCGGCTTCATAGAGCATTGCAACGGTACTCTGCGCGTGGAGAGAACATCTGATGTGAACAGGTTCAACTACCACAATCGCACGTTAACGTGGCCAGCTCGTGGCATTATCGATATCGGTGTACATCCCTATACGCAACTAATACAGAAATCCGAGGAGGCTGAAGGCATTATAATCATGGAGACAACGAAGACTTGCCTCATGGTGCCCGTCCTGATTCCCCGTGTGCTCGACAGATTTGTGAGCTTCACGTCCCGTAACAATGGTGTTCTATTGCTGATAATATTACCATTTTTGATGCTTGGATGGCAGCTGCTTGCGCGCAATTGCTATAGAGGATTTTTTCTGTCCTTAGTCCTTTTCAATATGCAGCCGGTGAACGAGAATCTATTCAGACGTTTCACTAATGCCTACAAAATGGTGCATGTGGCCATCCTGCTCAGCTTCTTCATACTTTGGAACGACCGAGCTGGAGCTCTAACGAGGGCACTTAGCTTGAATGCCATGCCAGAACCGATTCACACACTTGCAGACTTCCTAAGAAGTCCGCTGCGCATCATGGTAACTAAAGAAGAAGTCGAGATGTACTTCACAACTGAAGTGCTGCCGAAAGAGTTGCAGCCGCGCCTGCTGGTTGTCAATTCGTCGACTCTGTTACAGCACCGGAATAGCCTCAATACCAGCTACGCCTACTGCGCCAGCGATGGAGCTTGGGGTATTGCTACATTCCAGCAATCTCGAATTGATACTCCGCTGTTTCGACGGCTGAGCGGAAATTTCTGCACTTCGCCCACCATTCGACATATTCCCATGGGTCGAAATTCTCCATTTAGGGAGAACTTCTTTCAGTTCTATATGTACAGCCTCCTGACTGGGGTGTACGACAAGTGGATGGCGTTGAGTTTTCGGAAAGCGGCTCATGCGGGCTTCATTCAGATCATTACGAAAGATAACTCATTTGTCCGCATGAATCTGCAGGACTATACGATATTTATAAAGGGCTATTGGATATGCATTAGCGTCTGTGTCTTGTGTCTGATATGCGAGATTATTTGGAAGAGTCGCGTACACTTAAGACTTCATTGGTAGCCTCCATCACCTATAGTTGACCAATGTGCTTGAAGCTTTAATGAATTCATTTTTTAGATAACTGAACTCAGTTTCACTTTGCTGACTTATTGGAAATTTTAAGTTGAGTGGGGAGCCATATTAAGAATCAGAGGATCTAGTAGATCTATCATTTTTCAAAACTCATTTAATTTGAAGCTACGGATTCTACTGTATTTCAAATTGTTATAGTGCCTTTATTATTTAAATGCTATTAAAGATATGATTTATCAGAGCAGCCAAACAAGGGCATCAGAATTTCCCATTCCAACATAAGCTAAAAACATAAAATCACTTATAATTACAGCTGAAACTGAACTATTTCAGTAACAACAAATAAGTGCTAAAGTAACTGTATTTATTCTTTATATGCACATGGTAATCATATTACATCCCGACAATTTATCAACATAATTGGGCAGTTTGTTCAATTGGAAAATGATTTGAATTTAAGTGTTGCTTGTTACCGCAAATAGCAAATAAAATGTTTCATTTATGTAAATGCTCAACTTTTCATAAATCTTACAATGAAACAAATTGTGTTCTTTGACTTTGACTGCGTTTCCCGGTTTGAGTTTCGATGGATTACGGACTAAAAATGAAGCGAATCAACCGTGAGGACAGTATTTCATACGAAATTGAATAACTTTCTTTGACTTCCGTTGTTTTGTGGGTATACAGAAATCACAAGCACGCACACACACACACGCACACACGCACATACACCCACCCACACACGCACACACAGTTAAAAGCTTTCACTAGGCATTCTGAAACGTTTGCTAGATGACAAATAACTGCTTAGGTTGCTTCAGTGCACAGCACAGTTTTATACACTTAGACACAGACAGAATCAAACACACACACACACGCACACACACACACATACATACTCAATCACATTGGACAGTCGGCGCACAGCATCCTAGCAGAGCAACAATGTGTCTTCGTTTCCGTCATGGCTGCTATTTCCGGCTAACGAATTTTAGGGAGCTGCTCACGTGCCCATTTATAAAAAGAAATGAAGCCGAGTGGGCTCAGAGGTCAGCATGGACAGACTAGGGGATGCTCTATAATATCAAATAAAATATATAATATAAGATATAAATATATATATCATATCAAATAAAATTAAATTAAATCGTATATAAACTAAACAGAATTGAAATTATGACTTAAAATGGAAGCAATAACTCGAATAGATGGCTAATCATATTGAATGGACGAACTAGGGGATGCCCTATAATATAAGTATGTCTTATATAAAATAAAATTATATTAAATCGTATATAAACTATATTAAGGGTAAGCAGAATTGAAATTATAACTTAAAATGGAAACAAAAACTCGAACATATATTGAATACTGCACTGAGTGAGGCAGGAGACTGTCCGAGTCCCTCTACAGGAGGCAGGGTATAGCGAGAAAGTCTTGCAAATACCATCAGGCATGTGGAACTATCTGGATGCTCACACACACATTTCTGCTGTGTGAGTAAGTAAATTGATTGAAATGGCTAGCAGCTAATGCCTCGGGCTCACACACAGCCCAACGGAAGAGTCAGAATTTTGCTGGCGCTTCGTTTCATTTATAGAGAATCTCTCGAGGTCATTTTCAGCCGCTCTTTGTATGATTTTTTCTTCCCATTCTCATTCTTTATTTTTGTATTTTTTTTCTTTTGGTCTCACAGTTTATTGCTTGTGCTGATTGTCGGTTCGCTTTGTTGGCATTTTTCTACAATAAAAAAAAAAAAAAGAATGTATATATATATATATTGTCCTGCTTTGACTTCCGTTCTGCCTTCGACCGCTGTCCAATTTTCATTATTGCCCTGGCCGCCCTTTGTTGTTGCTATTTTGTTTCCGTCTGGCTAGTAAATGGCATCATTATCATCTTGGCTCGCCCGCTGCGAGGATAGACAGCGACCCTGCTCCGCTCCCGATTCCGGATTACTTACATACGTCGTACTATTTGACTGCTTAATTTGTTTGCTATTTATGAGCTTTGATTGCAGTTGTTATTGCTGTTGCCATTGCTTCGGATTTCTTACAAACAATTTGCCAAATTAATTGAGTTTGCTTTGTCAAATTTGGGCCAACTGCAATATCCAGCAACAAGGCTTAATTAGCGAAGGTCCGCCTTAGCAGTGGCTTCGACATCGGTCAGAGCTGCTCGGCTGTATTTTATGGATAACCTGCAAAATAAACAACAACAAAAAATTATGTTAAAACTTTGCCCGACGCTGACGCCGCTGCCCCCAACTGACAGACACTGTGGAGGCAACGGAAAACTCAATTGCAAAGTTTGTTGTTCATTTCCGAACGCTGGGCGTTGGCGGGGGGGCGACCTGGCGGGCAGGGCGTGCAGCAGCCGGATGCGAGAGGTGTCGACCGGCTGGCAAATGCATTTGAATCTAATATTGCGTTCGCAGTTCCGTTTTCCGCACGGCCCCGGACAAAGTTCGAGTTCGCGGCACGCCCACTGACAGTTGCAACCATTGGCCCCGACGCAGCTGCTGCTCGCGCTAACTGGGCTAAAACTGCGACTGGCTACAATTACATAGTTGCTGGCGAGTTGTTGCTGTTGCTGTTGTTGCTGTTGCTGTTGCTGTTGTTGCTGCTGTTGTTGCTTTTGCTGCTTCGCATAAATTAAGTTTGTGTCTTTTTATTCGCTGTTAATTCACATTTTATGCAGTCCCTGGCCGTCAACGTTGTCTGCCTTGTTGGCGCATCGTCGACGTCATTTAGTGCGTTGTCGCCGCTTTGTTAATTCAAAAACTTTTAATAACTTTACTTTTTCAGCAACAGGCGCGCAACAAGTGTGCCGGCTGCAGCTGTGCATGGAAATTGACTTTATCATCATTTTATTTGTACACTGTGCTTAGTTAGCATGGAGTTTGCATACTCTGAGCGAGAATGCAGTAATCACTTAGGCAGCTCTCTAATTCGATTGCAGCTGCCTTTGAGCGTTAATCAGCATCGAAGAGACTGAACAAAATGCCGGTAGGTCTCCCAATCAAATTATGAAAACTGTAAATTAAATAATCCTCAGAGCTCATGAAACTGCTTGAGTATGGAACAGGCGTTCTAGCCGAACCATAAATGCCAGGAACTGACCACAGCACCGTTGTCGGTCTTGTCCTTGGTCTCGACAGCCACTCAAGCTAATTCAATGTGAAGTCTACACACACACACACACACACACACATGTATTGTATAAATGGGCATAGTGTGGCAGCGACATGAGAGTGGCAACAAACACGGCACTTGAAAAACTCACACGGCGCAAGTGGAGCGTGGGCTGCAAAGGGGCGGGGCAAAAAACAACGGCATAAAGTCAGGAGCTGGCCAACTGTGCTAGCCACTTACGTGCCTCGTGTCACGTTGTTGCATATTGTTGTTATTGTCGCTCTACAGTAGCTTTAGCCACTTTTATTTGAGCTCATCATTTGCTAAAGCTGGAGCAATAACAACTTGTCTCTGACAGCTGCCCAAGCGAGTTCATTGCAATTCAACAGCCATTACATGCATATACACATACGTATATAGGAAATGCATATACATACGCTGATATATTCGTTCGATATGCCGAACGGGTCAAAAGGCTCGTAAAATGCCATCAATGAGCCAGTTGATTGCTGTCAACTCTGTTTGATAATTAGTCGCGCGGGCACACAGAATGCGAGTCCAACTTGATAATTCAAATTTGACGGAATGAGCATTTGAAGCGGTCTAATACAAATTTATAGCATTGTGGTTCACTGGCTCAGTGGTGGTGCAGCGGTTGACTGGAGGCCAACTAGCTGGCGACAGGGCAGTTGGCGGCACCAGCTTCGTTACCATTGCAAATTGCACAATTTACAACGTCAGCAACAACTCGGGCACTGTGCAGCACATAAAGCACATCATGAGGCAATATATTAGAGTCCAAGTGCTCAGTTTCCGTCAGCAAACGACCAGTGGTGTCCAGTGGGCGTGGCGTGGCGTGGCCAGTGGCTTAACAAGTCGCCACTTGGACGGCGTCGGGGCGAGAGACCAACAGTAATTCAGTTGCTCAGGCCAACGGCTTTTCCCAAATAAAAATATATGAAAATCTTACATAACGTGAAAATACGATGGACTTGTGGTTATGTGATTAACCTTTATCAGCCTGATGCAGTAGTAGCAGAAGTTCAGAGTAGTATGAGATGTAAAAGTAGAATAAGAAGTAGTAGTGGTACTAATTGAAAAGTAGTAAAAGTAATAGTAGAAGTATTAGTAGTAGTAGTTGAGAAGTAGTAAAAGTAGTAGTAGAAGTAGTAGTAGTAGTAGTTGAGAAGTAGTAAAAGTAGTAGTAGAAGTAGTAGTAGTAGTAGTTGAGAAGTAGTAAAAATAGTAATAAAAGTATTCGTAGTAGTAGTAGTTAAGAAGTAGTAAAAGTATTAGTAGTAGTAGTTGAGAAGTAGTAGAAGTAGTAGTAGTAGTTGAGAAGTAGTAAAAATAGTAGTAGAAGTTGAAGTAGTAGTAGTAGTTGAGAAGTAGTAAAAATAGTAGTAGAAGTAGTAGTAGTAGTAGTTGAGAAGTAGTAAAAGTAGTAGTAGTAGTAGTTGAGAAGTAATAAAAATAGTAATAAAAGTATTCGTAGTAGTAGTAGTTAAGAAGTAGTAAAAGTATTAGTAGTAGTAGTTGAGAAGTAGTAAAAATAGTAATAAAAGTATTCGTAGTAGTAGTAGTTAAGAAGTAGTAAAAGTATTAGTAGTAGTAGTTGAGAAGTAGTAAAAATAGTAATAAAAGTATTCGTAGTAGTAGTAGTTAAGAAGTAGTAAAAGTATTAGTAGTAGTAGTTGAGAAGTAGTAAAAGTGGTAGTAGAAGTAGAAGTAGTAGTAGTAGTGGTTGAGAAGTAGTAAAAATAGTAGTAGACGTAGTAGTAGTTGAGAAGAAGTAAAAATAGTAGTAGAAGTAGTAGTAGTTGAGAAGTAATAAAAGTAGTAGTAATAGTAGGTGAAAAGTATTAAAAATACTATTAGTAGTAGTTTAGAGGTAGAAGTAACAAATAATTGACAAATTCGTAGTAGCAACTGTAGTAGTATAAAAGGAGAGTTACTAGTAGAAATCGTAATAGTAGCTGTTGAAGTAGAAGTAGTAGTGCAATAGTACAAGTAGTAATATTAGCCGACGTAGAGTCGAAGTAGTAGTAGAATTAGTAGTAAAAGTAGTAAAATAGAAGTAGCTGTACCAGAAGTAGTACTAGAAATAATATTAGTAGACTTAGTAGTAGCTAGTATACCTACCTAATTTGTAGAGTATGAAAATACTAAGAAATTTGGAAGTTAAATTACTGGTACTTAAATTATTAACAAATATATATTTATTTGTCCCTAAAAGATATGATTCAAATTTTCAGATAATTTTACTTTTAAGCTCAAAGATATGCCATATGACAATACCCATGAGTATATTTTTGGACAGAATATATATGCACAGTGGGACATAACGTTAACCGAATATGCTCCTTTCACATCGTCAAGGAATGAAAATATATTCATTGTATTATCACATAAAAATAACGTTTTATCAATATTATTTACCTTTGCATTCATTTAATGCAGCTTTGCCTTGTTTCATTCGATATCACCTATATTCGGGTAGTAATATCAAGTGGGTTTCTTTATGGGTAAGTAAAGCAGCAGGCGCAGCTGATGCTGATTTGATTACGCATTAATCAAAGCAAAAGCAACAAATGCACCTACGCGCAGAGGCATACATTGGAGCTTTAGCTACTTTTGCATGTCCTCCGCATATTAAGTAGATGTTTTATCGTTTATTGCGCAGGCAAACAGATATAAGCGTATATTGCTTACATAATTTAACACACATTTTCATTCATGTCTATCGGGCATTCGGACGACCGTCGTCATCCGGCCTGGTCAAGTCCACGGCCTTTGGCCGTACACATGGCTGCGCACATGCTCCGCCAATGAGGCATGTTTAATGATTATTGCATTTCTTATTTTTATTTATATTTATCTTGGAGTTGGCCGTGGGCGCATACAAATTTCGCTCACCGCCGCAGGCAGGTTATGCCCTGTTTTATGCCCATTAATGGAGGGAGCTTAAGCAGTGATAAGAAATCTTGTATGAAGTATGAATATCCAGACATATCCACCTGATCAACATTTATTCGTCTTTATTTCTCATAATTGGGAAAATAAAATGGTGGAACTAGAGAGATAGAACTAGAGATAGATATTATTTCTTAAACCCATTTGAAAATGGGAGTTAAAATTTAAGTAAAAGACAGAAGCACGCATAGCCGATCTAAAATTTACTATATATTCTTGATCACTTTATGCTTGAGCTGCAAGATCTTGGGAAATATTGGATTATATATAGGTATCTCCTGTACCACGCGTTTGACTGAAATTATTATGAAACTAAGTAACGTTTTTAATGCTAAGCTTACTATAAATACCAACATCCTATATATTAGGGTATTGCCTAGTTGGGCACTCTTCACTAGACTGCTCCCACCTCATATCTTTGTTTTTTGTTCCCCCGCCGTCTTGACCACTGTTTTTATGACCGTTAAGGAGTCAGGGAACATTTATTGTTGCTATATGTAGTTGTTGTTATTGCTGTTGCTGTTATGCCCAAGGTCCATTTGTTTTTCTGTTTGGGCATT
The DNA here is from genome assembly GCA_037075325.1 of Drosophila mayaguana. Lineage (NCBI taxonomy): Eukaryota > Metazoa > Arthropoda > Insecta > Diptera > Drosophilidae > Drosophila > Drosophila mayaguana. Next base: position 6,045,745 of record JBAMCG010000037.1, on the reverse strand, counting down.
TAAGAGACAATGGGCATATTTTCGCAATATAAGCAGCTTAGCTCGAGTCGCGGGAGTTATGTTACATACTGGCCCAAGCAGCAGCTGTATTTATGGCCATCTAATGCTCTGCTGCCATTTGTTGTGCACTTAAGCCAACACAACGTCCATATGTGGTATGTGGTGGCTGTGTACATATGTTGACCGCCTCTAAAATTGATGGGCTCATCATCTGTGGTCCAGTTCTGTGGCACAATGAACTCCCAGCATATAAGCTGCTTGACCCAGCTGAACGGCGTTGCAGCAGCTTCTCAGCAAATGAGCAAAAACTGCACAGCTTCCGCCTGCACATCCAAGTGAGTGCCGGAAATAGCCAGTGCAGCGCACTAGCATCTGACTCCGTCTGTCCAAACATGTCGCCAGCTTGGTGCCCACTTAAAATAAGGTCCCAGCAAAAAGTTTGCACTCTTACATACATAGTATATTGCTTGCTGCTCACTGAGCAGATTCCCTTTCCAGCAAAATACATACATGAGCTGACAAGCTAACGTTGCTCCTAATAAACCTTCCTCTATTTTGTCTCTTGTTTAGTCTGTGAGTATATCAAGAGTTACAGTTATAGATATGCTGTCATACCTTCTATTCGAATACTCTATGATCAAGAGATGTATTTTTATGATATTGGTTATCATACGTATCGATTTGAAGTTTCACAGTATATAATATTATAATTTTACGAAGTTATATTGTAAAATGAACATTCTGCTTACGACTTTCTTCATTCTGCTTAATCTCCCGATGGTTGCCTCCTGCAGTTGTAGTAATATTTGTGTGAGGCTGAAACTTGCTATAAAGATGATCTCCAAGTGAATTTATTTCGTAGCTAAAAATTTCTCGGTGTAAGAGAGAGAGAGAGAGAGAGAGAGAGAGAGAGAGAGAGAGAGAGAGAGAGAGAGAGTGAGAGAGATAGAGGAGAGAGAGAGAGGGAGAGAGAGAGGGAGAGAGAGAGGGGGAGAGACGGAAAAAGAGATAGAGAGAAAGGAAGAGTTAAAAATAATTAAACTGAACGTAGTTCGTCGCGTTGCTGAGGAGAGGCGAGAATTCTACTTAATCGATTTGCATGACGTTGTTATGATTGCCAGTGAATGAAGAGTTTGAAGATATCATATGAAATGGAAGCTGACCAAAGGGAGACCAAGCAGACAATAATTCTATATATAAAATATTAAATAAATAAATAAATAAATATAAAAGAATAATAATAATAATAATAATAATAATAATAATAATAATAATAATAATAATAATAAAAATTTTAATATTAATAATAATAACAACAATAATTATAATAATAATAAAAATAATAACAATAATACTAATACATATAAAGCAAAAGAATTCCAAGTAGAAAAATATATTTAAAATTTTTTCTATATAAGAAATTTCTGATAAACAAAATTTGCTTAATTTTAAGCTACATTTTATAGCCAAGCAAAATTATAATTATTCTGCCTCCAAGTCTGCTTCGGTTTCTGTTTTCATTCCCCACAATAATACGCAAAGCTAGCGATTATGTCAAATATGATATTTTTATTAGAATTATTTTGTTTCTTTCATATAGTTAAGCTTTAATGAGTTCGTACAGTAAATAGAGTATATACACTTCGTTGCAGTTTTCGCAATTTTATGCAAGATGTTCTCCTATAATTTTATCTTTTTCTTTTCGCTCCAAATCGGCTTTAACTGTTCAAGTTCATGAATCGAAAAAACAAAATTTTAAAAGTTGCATCTGGCAACAGCAGTAGCAGCAACAGCAGCAGCAAAAAGTTTTTGCCATTGTCTGCAATGACGTGGCCTGAACTTGAAATTTACGTTAGTTAAATTATCAACTTTGGCGGGGCGAAAGCTTGTCCGCAAACTTTGTGAGGAAAATGCTTTCTTTTGACTATTATTTTGACCGAACTTCAAATGTTATCCCCAGGACCTCTTCGATTTGTGGTGCACTTTGTGGCGACTTTATTTGATATTAGCTGGTCTATGCGTGTGTGTGTGTGTTAGTGTGCCTCTATTTATCACACACAAACACACCCACACACATATAGGGGTGCTTTAGTGGATCAGTGTGATTAAAGTTAGCCAACTAAGTTGAGAAAATATGTAATTGAATTGCATTGGAATTGTTAGAAAAGAGTCGATCGAGTTTTCTTAATACAGCCTCAAGTTGTAAATACAAATTTCGAATTCTTAGTTGCATTGCATATTTTGTATACTTATATATTTTGTGTACTGTGTTGCTCTTTTTATTAATTTACAAACATAACCCGATTAATTTGTTACTCATTTATCATTAATCATTTATATAACTATATACTAGTTTATTATTTATGAATACATAACAAAACAATTTATCAAATAATTGAATTTAAAAATTTGTATGCGTTATTGCCAATATTTTCAGACTAACTTCGATGAGGGTTTCTCTACGGCGGTCGTTTTACTTAATTTTTCTTATCTTTTTTTTTTTTCTTTTGGGTAAGCAGTGTCGGCAAATACTTTTCAAGCTGTGCAAACATGATTCTATTTTGGTTTTTCTTTGAGCTCTTTCCGGGCGTGGCGCATTGCATCGTGGAAGGTAAAGTTGGAATCGATCTTTAATATGTATGAAACACGACAGCTGCGGGCAGATCGGAGAGTTTCTAATTTAAAATAATCTATTTTAAATACATATATACGCATATACATATTCATATATAAATATAGAGGCTATTTAGTACTGATTGCTTACAATTTAAGTCTATTCCTGATTCAGGTTCTTGATCACGTAATTAACAATGAGTGCAAATATTGCAAAACAGATTATAATCACCAGGTTCGAATAGATCGACTGCCAATTTAAATAGGAATTACGTGTGCTGTTTTTGAGCGCTGTAGCACCCCCATTGGCAACATCCGCGCTAGCCACAGTGGCAGCAGATCGTCCATCACTAGTGCTGGCATCCGCTGCCAATGGCAGCTGCCCATTGACATTTCTGGCATTTTTATTGTGGTTCTCGTTCGGAACGGCACTGCCGTTAGCCAAGCCATTCGGTCGTGAAGAAGAGCTGGTGCCTGGTTTGCTCGCGGCGCCCGTTGCTTGAGTGCCCTGCAAGCGTAACTTTATCTCGCTCACAATTTCCGGAAAGAGCTCGCAAAAGTTGGCGTTGCGCAGGTTAAATGCAAGCGATTTCTGGGCAAACATTTGCTTGTCATAGCTCGTCGACTCTATAGAGCCTAGTGTGGGTGTGCTTTCTAGCTGGAAAGTGAACCGAGGATTAGCTGGTCATATTGAATGACTTAGTGCAGTAACCTTACCATAAAACTTAGCAAGCCTGTCAGTATGGTACCCACGCACCAAGTTGGATTCCATGTGTCGGGATGAAAGTCTATGAGACAAAAAGAGTTGGTATATGAGCAACTTTTTCTTTCAATTGCAGTCTACGATTACCTGAAATGCTTAAACACAGTCTGGTATTTGTTTTGAAGCGTCCATTCGGCGTTAGCATATAAATAGATGGTGGCTTGAAAGGGAACTCCCGGGGAAAGAGCAGTGTGCCGTGATAATATCCTCCATAATACGGTGAGTCCTCTGGCCCTTTAACACAATAGTGCCATTCCAGAATGTTATTTGGCAGCGGCTCGGCGGTGATGTACGGCAACGGGTCGCGCTTCAAGCGCATGTAATCCTGTTTCATGCGCGATACGGCAGTGGGTTGCTTGCGGGAAGCTGGCCCGGACGCCGTCGACGAGGACATTTTCGCTTAATAATTTTTGACCCGATAGCTGCTGCTTGAAATAAAACTATTGCAACAAATAAAATATGTTGACATTTATCACATACGCACACCCAATACTCAACATGGAATTGTGCTGATAACAAATATATTTGTGTGTTTGTACATATAAACATACGCGCACACACACACACACACGCTCACAACTGGAGAACGGACGTGCAAAAAATACACGTGGCAAATTGCATTGTGGGTGGAGAATTCCTTCAGCTCGACGGCCGTTCGAATTCACCCACACACACAAAAAGGCAATATTCAATTTTAGCGTAATGTGCGCTCCAGCACACGGATTGCTAACGATCTATGTGTGTGTGTGTGCACCGTAACTTTTGTCAGTTCTTTTGTTTGTTTGGCTCACCCACCTCGCAAATTGTATTTCCTTGTTGTTGCTATCGTAATTGCAATTACAGCTAGGTCACAGCTGCCCAACGAAAATGCGTGAAAACAACACAAGCACAGGGTATTAATACAAATTGCATCCGAGTTTGGTATGTGCTATCCGAAACATTTACTAATGTCTAATGTGCGATGTTAGCTTTAGCTTACTCTAATTACAATATAATTGAATGTAAATTTATTTGTAGCTCGTAAAGTTGCAATAAGTATTGTAAAAATTTCTCTTGACGTCGTTCTAAGTAAATAAAGTTGTAAAGCGAATGAAAACAGTGCTAGGCAATGTTGGTTGGTTGCTCTTCGATATATTATTGGTATTTGGTATTTTATCGGTGCTGCCAACTTGGTATTAAATTTGAACATATCTGTATTTATATTGTTGAAATTTGAATAACGTATATTAGTTAAATGTTAGAATGGAATCAGTTTAAACTACAAATATTGCAATAAATCGATCGATCGATAAAATGGAATATGGAACAAATATTGTATTTGCTCCGGCCTCTCATAAAACCCTATGCAATATGTAAACAAATACACTCATATAAAAGATAAGAGCGAATACGATTAGGCACTGTAGACTTTGGGTTTGAAGCATAGAGCTTTTAGAGGGTAAGGAGGGAAATTACGACGCATCAAAAACAAGATTGCTTATCAGTGAGCTAGATTTACCAATGGAACAGATCGCCACCAAACAGTCACTGCTTCGACAGTGGAGAGATCAGTCGTAGCTCTTTATTCAAAATGGGATCTATAGGCAAAATCGGTTTTCTTGGAGGTGGCAATATGGCCAAAGCTTTGGCCAAGGGTTTCATATCGGCAGGTCTGACCAAGCCCAGCGGCATTATAGCCAGTGTGCATCCGGCGGACAAGATATCCCAGCAATCCTTTCAAGCGCTAGGCATTGAAACACTCGTAGAGAACGCGCCCATTGTGGAGAAATCGGAGATTGTGTTTGTGTCCGTTAAGCCGCAAGTTGTGCCCCAAGTGCTGGCAGAGATCAAACCCATTAGCGCCAACAAGCTCTTCCTATCCGTGGCCATGGGCATCACACTGAAGACGCTCGAGTCCAGTTTATCCTCGCAGTCGCGCGTTATTCGCGTCATGCCCAACACTCCGGCGCTGGTCTGCTCCGGCTGCTCGGTTTATGTGCGCGGCAGCCAGGCAAGCGATGCAGATGCTCAGGTCACCCAGCGCCTACTCGAGGCTGTTGGCACTTGCGAGCCGTGTGACGAGTCGCAGCTGGACGCAGTCACCGCACTGAGCGGCAGCGGCCCGGCCTATGTCTTTGTCATGATTGAAGCCCTGGCCGACGGCGCTGTCCACATGGGCATGCCCAGAGACTTGGCCTATCGCCTGGCGGCACAGACAGTGCTGGGGGCCGGTCAAATGGTACGCGACTCCCAGACACATCCCGGACAGCTGAAGGACAACGTAACCAGTCCAGCCGGTTCAACTGCAGCCGCATTAAGGCATCTAGAGCAGTCAGGTGCGTAAATGAATAATCAATGACATCAAGCTGATGCTGATAATGAGACGTCTCTTATCTCTGGACTTTGCAGGTTTTCGTGCGGCTGTGGCCGGCGCGGTGGAAGCGGCGACGTTGCGCTGCCGGCAGATTTCGAGCAAGCAGACCTAGACCCTGGACACAATAAAATAGGTTTTGACTTCTGTTTTTATAATTATTAAAAAAATAACATCGTTTGCGTCTGCACTTTTTAAAGACAATCGGAGCTTAGAACTTTTTCTTCTTCTTGGCGCGCGCCAATTCATTAAGTTCGCCCTGCTGCACGGAGGCCTCCTGGTAGATGCGTTTAACCTTTTCGCGACGTTCGTTATCGCTGCAATGGAAAATTTATGAAATTCAGCTAAAGATCCTTTGTCGAACAAAATTATACTTCACTCACCTTTGTATCTGGTGCTTGAGCTTGAGATCTTGCACGAAGGCCGTGTCTCTGCGGATTTCCCGAATGGCGCCCTTCTTCTCGCGCTTGATCTTGTGCAGCAGCTTGGCGCGTTCCTCCTTTTGCTTAGACATCTTGGGTCTTCGTTTATCGTCGTAGACCATTTCGAAGCGAGGCTCCAGTAGCCGCAGAGCCTTTGGCTTTTTGTCAGGCGGCGACAGCGGCTTCATTTTCTGCTCCGCCACAGATTTCAATGTGGACTTTGCCTCTGCACAATGTTGCTGCACATGCTCAGGATACAGATTCATGGGCAGCTGCTCAATCAGTGGCAAAAAGGGAGCAGCTAAATAGCAGGCACCAGTATGTTCGCCCATTTGCTCCTCAAATATTTGCTTAACTAAGCATAAACTTGAGTCCAGTGCGCGCACCTTAAAGTCGAGGTCAATTGTCTGTGTAACCAGATCTGCAGGCTGCAGCTTTTGTGGTTGGAGGCCTTTAGTGTCGCTCGTCGCTGGAATGGCCAACAATTTGCTGAAGGGTCCATCTCGCTCGAATGGCGGCGCGATCTCCACCCGCTCCTGCTGCCGCTTAGGTATGGCCATGTGCACTATACCCAGCAGGAAATTGTAAATAGCAGGAAGTAAACGCTTCGATCTCGAGCTGAACTCCAGTGCAATGGTGACTACGAACAGGCCCATGGCAATGTCTTGTCGTGTCCGCACGCGCGCTCTGGACAGCATATGCTGCATGAAAATGTACGTTGGCGTCGCCAGGGGATGTCGAAAGTCTGAGGTGGAATACAAATTGGAGACGATTTTAAAATATATAAGTGTGTCCAGTGTGGGATATATTTTATGATTTTTCCTATACTCGGCGTATTTCTCCTTAATCAAGTCCAACAATGTGTTCGACATGCGATCGGTATTCAGGTGGACCAGATCATGCAGATGGGGCATTAGTTGCGATACGAATTGGAAATGTGAGCCAATGTCCAGCTCGCTGGCATTCTGGAACATCTCCTTGATATATTGCAGCAAGAAAGTTAAGAGTTTGACAACATCATCACGATTAACGCCCTCCAACTTGGGATGATTGCACTTAATGATGCGTTCGACGAGTGTGACCTGCTGTGCCGGCTTATACTTGGCCAGCAGCGCCGTGAAGTCCTCGTACGTCTTGGGCATTTTGATCGTGTATGGCATGCTGGTTTCAACTGCTTCTGAAACTTTCTGCTTTTGGGGTTTGCTTTTAGCTATTTTGGGCTGCGGAGTTTCCTCTGACTCCGAGTCCGGTTCGCTGTCCGATGCTTTCAGATCGCTTAAGTTATCTATCTCAGAATCGGAATCACAATCACTTCCTTCTTCACCCTCATCATCAGAGCCTTCCTCAGGCATGTCATTGCTCTGCCCCTTGGAAACGTCCTTTTTGCTATCCAGATGAGTGCCTAGTTTGCCATCCAAATCATATGCTAAGGTATCGTCGCCATCATCCTCGATGCCTGTGGCAAAGTAACCATCATCCAAATCATCAGCCGAACGATGAGGCTGTACATTTGTTTCCTGCTGTTCATCATCCGCTTTCATGCGACGCAAACGTTCATTTTCGAGTTGCTCCAGGCGAGCCGCCTCTTGTTTTGCCAGCTCCTCCGGCTTAAGCAGCTTGTCTGTGACACTGCCACGCGGTTCGAAGATCATCTCTTTTAATAACTTATCATAGTCATCGGCCGGCGGCTTAGCGATCTGTTCATCCTTAGTGGCCTTTGCCACCAGCGACAATAAATCCTTGTAGTTGGCATCCAACTTCTCGGTCAGATCGTGCACTTCATCTTTATCCTTTGCGATTTCCTGTTTGCGACGTTTCTGCTCACTTATCATTTCTTCTATTGCCGTTTGACGATCTTGTACGGCGTCCGCTCCACCACCGAAATGAGCCGCAGAAGTGAACTCAGCTATGAGATTAAAGATTCATGCAAATTACCACTGTGTTATTTATTTCTATAGCAAATACTTACCGTCTAGACCCTCATCCTCCAGCTCTTCGTCATCGGAGCGCTCGTCTCTGTACTTTTCAATCTCCTCTAGCGTTTGGCCTCTGTGCGTCAGTAGCTCATCATCATTCAGGTTAAATTTCTGCGACTTGTTTGAGGCGCGCACCTGAGACAGTTTCTCAGCCAAATATCGTGCATTCATTACAGATTCGGTTAGCTGCTCGCCGGTGAGGTGTTTGCCAATGCGGTGGTCCCTGAATTTATTGGTTTTGTGCTTGACCTCATATTGCTTGCCGATTGTTTCGGCTCGCTTCTTTAAAGCTTTAGCACGAGAAACGCCAGGTAAGCCTCGATCATGCTTGCAAATCCTACCCAAGATTTTAAACTTCTCTTTGTTCACGTGTACGTCGAACGGATTCAATCGTTTAGATGTTTGCGATATTGCAGTATCGAAGGGATTGCTTGTCTTCCCTGACTTTTTTGAATATACCGCATCGGCGTTAGACTTTTTACCTTTTACACCCATCTTTTCTGTCTATTTTAAATGAGTTGAATGCATAAGTAAAATGAAAACAAACGCAATACACGTGCAAGTGAGATATCGATACGTTCACTATTCAGCTACATCGATTAGGGCAATATAATATATCGCATTCATCGATATCACTTTTACAGCCCTAACAATAAAGCATCCCTGCTAAAATACGTACATTCGTGTGTGAATTTTTCGGCGAAAGCCTGCATCTACTCCTGTAGATATATATATGTTGTAGTCCATAAAGCTGGAAATATAGTGAAAATACTTCAGTAAAAGAAGTAGCATCACAAATATATATAATTTAATATTCGTCTAAAGTGTAGGCTAGCAGAAAATATTTCTTGCCTGCCACGCAATTCCGCGTTACATTTCTTGTTGCATTAGTATTGGTAAGAAGGCCGACACCGAATGTGCGTGCCGCACTGCAACCGTGGTTAAATATTTCAATTAATGTGAAGAAAAATTTGTGGCATATCGCGAAAATTGTGAAAGAAAATGAGTGCAACGCCACCAGAACTGCTGCAACTGCAGGTGCCCGGCGGAGGAGGTAAAGAAAAAGAAGCCAATGGTGGGAATGAAAACGATTACCGAAGCCGGGATAAAGATCGTTCTCGTTCCAAAGATCGGAGTAGGGACAAGGACAAGGACAGAGAACGTGAGAAAAAGCGCAGGTTAGTCTTCTATATAATTTCATAATTATAGATTTGCAATCGCTTATCTACTCTTATCTATGCAGAGATCGCGATCGTAGCAGCAAAGATCGCGAGAGTCGTCGTCGTGACAGCCGTGAGCGTGAGCGGGATCGAGAGTCCCGATCGCATCGCAGTCGTTCGCGTAACCATGATGACTATGACAGACGCAAAAAACGCTCACGGAGCAAGGACCGGGAGCGTAGACGTGATCGGGACCGCGACTCACGATCAAGACGAAGCGGTTCGCGAGGAGGAAGCAGTCGCGATGATTACGATCGCAATCGCAGGCGTCGCTCGAACAGTCGCAGCAATGATCGGCGTCGTAATGAGCGTAGCAATGATTCACATCGTAATAGCCGAGAGCGCAGCAGTCGCGAGCGCACCAGTCGTGAGCGCACCTATGTGAACCCATTCGATACATCGAACAATCGAAATATGTCGCATGATCAGGAGTCGCGAATACCGTCTCTCTTTGAGCGTCATCTCCAACAGCCGCAGTTGGAGTCAATTAGGGAGGAGCCCACTTCACGCTTTGATCTCTCCCAAACCATACAGGATCTAATGAGCAACGTAGGCAACAACAAGAATTTTGCAGCATTGTTTAGCAATCAAAACAGCAACGATTCCACGAGCAATGGAGTCTCTGAGAATTCCAGTACGTAATGCCACCTCAGTCCTTAAGAATATTAGTCTAAACGAGTTTCTCAATGCTTTCAGTGGACAGCGCAGCGGAACGAAAGCGAAAGCGGAAATCACGTTGGGGCGGCACTGAAAAAGACAAGACATTTATACCGGGCATGCCTACGATTTTGCCCTCCACGCTGGACCCGGCACAGCAGGAGGCCTATTTAGGTAAATTAGTTCTATTTGTGTCATTTGTAGTTAGTATGCAACTAAGTTAGTGATAAGCTTAGATATAAGTTTAATGACAACTAATAAGCAAAACAAACACAGCCACAAATAGTCGCGGGGAGATCACAGTAAGCGTTACCATTACCGTTATCCTCCACAGTTAGAAGTCCATGTCAGACGGCCGGACGTGCGAGAAAACGTAAAACCACAACAAAAAATTGCAATGAGCAAACTATAATAATCTCTCGTTCTCTTTTTGAAGGGATTCCGGCGTGTGACACAAACGACACGAGTTCCAAACGGCTAGATAATAACCTTATTATCTAAATGCCCAAAGAGAAATACATGAACCAATCTAATCAACCAACAAATCAATTAAATCGATCAAATATTAATTTAATTATAATAATTGTAACGCTCACAAATTTTCAGTTAGTTTAGGCACGTGTCGGCGCTGTCGTCTGTAAAACGGAAACACAAATGTCGTATCAGGCTCATAGAGATTATAATCTTTACGGTCTCCCCCTCTAGCCCACCATTATTTGATATACAACATATATAAATAAATCTCTCTTTTTTTCTCTCTCGTACAAAATTAGCATTTAACATATACTAATATCGAGGTTGCGCTCGATTTTCTTTCTTCTTCTCTAACGACTTCTAATTACAGTTCAATTCCAAATCGAGGAGATTAGCCGCAAGCTGCGTACTGGCGATCTGGGCATCACGCAGACACCGGAAGAAAGGTTTGAAACTGTTTATACTCACACCACACCTCTCCTTATCTACCCCTAAAACTAAAAATAAAAAAGAACAGCTATGGATATGGATGCGAATCGGGTTGTGGGATGGCAATGCGATCTACGACCTACGATCTACACCAATGCTGCAATTTGTACAGGTTTAATGCAGCATGTTCTGCAATTACAAAATGAGAACAATTTATAATTATTTATTTTTAATTTCTTATAACTATATATGTATGTGTATTTCACAAAGACCTTCTCAACAGATCTGATTTCGGTGTAACTAAACTAAATGCTCATGTATATTTATTCAATGAATCTGTTGATAGTTTTTGTGAATGCTTTGATAAATTATATTCTATAACAAATTTATGGGTGAAGGTGGTTAAAGCACAGTTCGAAGCACAGTTATAGACGTTATGCCAGTGTCTTGATTGCACATCCCCGGTTATGGGGGCTTTGGAAAGGAGAACTAATGAAAAGCTGCTTTATGGGCGCAATATTCTTAATTGATTTTTCTTATTTTTGTTGGTTTTCAACTAATGCTAGTCTTAATTAATATTTTTAAAAACATTTCAAGGGTTTTTTTTATTGGTGTCAGACAGCGCTTTAGATTCGACTCTCCGAGAAGTGTAAGCGTGTGGCAATCTAATCAAATCAGATTTAATATTATAATAATGCCAATTTCTTCTCTTCCTCCAAGCCAAGTGAGCGTCCAATACTTAAATGCACGTTTTACAGAAAACTGAGCCCATTTACCCGAAGGGTGCACTCCCAAGCAACAACAGACCAGCCAGACAAACTGAATGCATCTGATGCATTTCAAAATGCGTAGATCTAAGTGTGCGACAAATCGAATCGAAAACTAAATGAATTAATCAAAATTCTTCTCTTCTCAATTCACCAGCGAATTTTTCTAATCAAAACTTGCTTATGATGATGTTGATTAATGAATGATGATTTGCAAATTACAGGATTTATGCTATACGATAATCCATATGAAATATTTCAAATACGATAATGTAGTACCTAAAATAAGATTATTAAGCTTAGACCATTGCCTACCGTTAGCCACTGAGTCACGCCCATTTCAAATGCAAGTGTTTTCTGTTTGTTTTTCTCATTCCCAGGTCGCCTTCCCCGGAGCCCATTTACAGTTCTGATGGCAAACGTTTGAACACACGAGAATTTCGTTATCGCAAGCGCTTGGAAGAGCAGCGCCATCAGCTCATTGTCAAAATGCAGGCTGTTAATCCGGAATTCAAGCCGCCAGCGGATTACAAGTAATAAGACGATCATTTAAATTAATTACTCGAATTAAAAAATATTTAAATCTCTTCTTTAGACCACCTGTTACGCGTGTCAGCGACAAGGTATTGATTCCGCAGGAACAGCATCCAGACATTAATTTCGTGGGCCTCCTAATTGGACCACGTGGCAACACGCTGAAGGCCATGGAGAAGGATACCGGCGCGAAGATCATTATTCGCGGAAAAGGCTCTGTCAAGGAGGGCAAAGTGGGACGCAAAGATGGACAACCTTTGCCGGGAGAGGATGAGCCACTGCACGCCTTTATCACAGCACCCAATCCGGAGGCAGTGCGCAAGGCAGTGGATAAGATCAAAGACGTCATTCGCCAGGGCATTGAGGTGCCCGAGGGTCACAACGACCTGCGCCGCATGCAGTTGCGTGAATTGGCCCAACTTAATGGCACACTGCGCGAGAATGACATACAACGCTGCACTTGCGGCTCAACGGATCACAAGTCCTGGCAGTGCCCCGATAAGCCCATCATCACCAATACCATTGTGTGCACCTCGTGCGGCGGCACTGGACATTTGACAAAGGATTGCCGTAATAAACGTCCAGGCGCCGGAGCACCAGGCATGACATGTGAGGACTCTCAGGCCAAGATCGACGAGGAGTACATGAGCTTAATGGCCGAACTGGGCGAGGGACCGCCCCCTTCCGCTGTGAAGGCTGATGCCCCGTCTGCTCCGCAGCTACATCGCGCGAGCTACAGCATCTTTGATAAGAAGCCTTCACCGATGCAGGCCATTCAGTCGCCACCCAGCTCGTCGTCTCGGGATCATCAACGTGACATGGGCGGTGGCTGGCGAGGATCATCGCACGAGCATCAAATGAGCAACATGGACCCCAACATGGGTATGGATCATGGAATGGGCATGGCACCGTATGTGCCACCACCGCCCGTGGTCCAGGCGCCGCCGCCGATGCCGCCACCGCTGATGCCTTGGATGAGTGCGCCGCAGCCGCCACCACCGGCCACTGAGCCCATGAATCCGCCAATACCAGGCACATTGCCGCCGTTAATACCGCCGCCGCCTGGTACGAGCGCGCCGCCAATGCCGCCGTGGGCCAGCGGCTATCCCGGCTGGGGCACTGGGTATGTGCCCCCACCACCACCGCCGTGTGCACCGCCACCACCCTCGCTCAGCTTATCGCAGCCACCACCGCCGCCGCCGCCATCTAACTGATCTTTCACATATGCCCCGCACATCTATAACTTGTAGCCTAACAATCTTCTTATATCTAATATCTTAAACTTAAGCAACCTGAGCTAAATATGTAACAATGTACTTTATATTTTATGCTTCATTAAAGGATTGACTAAACATTAGTTTAGAGCTTTATTAAGGTGTTTGTTGTTCTGTGATGAATGTGGAGTGTTTGCTTAAAGAGTTAACCATGCTTGCTGAAGTACTGCTTGGACTCGTCAACGTCTGGCTTGATAGTAGCTGGATTCGTTTTCGGATTCCAATTGGCTGGGCACACCTCACCGTGCTCCTCCACAAACTGGAAAGCCTTAATCAAACGCAGGACCTCATCCACAGAGCGACCTACGGGCAAGTCGTTGATACTGTACTGACGCAGCACGCCCTTGGGGTCAATTATAAATGTGCCACGCAGCGAGATGCCTTCGTTATCAAGCAGCACGCCGTAATCAGCGGATATTTTCTTGGTGATGTCCGAGAGCAATGGGTATTTCAGCTTGCCGACACCGCCGTTCTTACGATCCACATTGCACCAAGTAAGATGGCTAAAATGCGAGTCAACCGATACGCCCACAACCTCGGTGTTGATGTCCTGGAACTCCTTGATGCGTTCGCTAAATGCAACAATTTCTGTTGGACAGACGAAGGTGCTGTAAGAAATCAGGAATTAGGCAACTATATTCGACAACTGTTGCCACACTTGCTTACAAATCTAAAGGATAGAAGAACAGAACCAAGTATTTGCCTCTGTAGTCCTCGAGTTTGATCTCCTGGAAGTCGTTGCCAACGACAGCCAAGCCTTTAAAATCGGGTGCCGGCTGCTGCACTCGCACTGCGTACAGTGCACTAGCTGTAGATGTGGAGGAAGTTCGTTAAGTTCGAGCTAGTAGAACAAAGAAACCACTTGTGTATGCTTACTCTGATGCAGCAGACGTGCTGTTTGTTTATGCTGACCAGCGATGACTTTACTCAAGAGCGGCACCTGCAATGCACAATTTGCATGTTTCACATTACGTAATCACAATGGCATGTTTTTCTCGAATCGAGCTGCACCCAAAAAAGTGAAGCACTTACATTGCGCAGCAGTGTACGTCCGACAAATGACATGATGTATTCGATTTAAATAAACAAATTAAGATCTTCTGCAAATTAATAGCCGTTTACAAGTCGTTAACCTGAACCGAACGATAAGTGAACACGAACCGGCATAAAACAAACTGCGAAACCACAATACAAAAACAAAACAAATGACAAAAGCTTTGCCATCAGTTGGCAGCGCCGCTAAAGCTATCGGACTGTAAATGTTATCGGCCATTCATTGCGGCGAATATTGTGGAGCGAAAGTTTAAACTAGAAATTTTAAGAGCAGATGCATTTATTTTTACTAATTTCTTGATATGTACATACATAAAAGAGCAATGAGATATGTGCTATTGAGTTCAAAGCGTATGCCGCGTGTCTTAATGCCAAAGATCCACTGGGAGATAACTGTTTGAAACTGCACAAACATATCTACAAGCCTACGAACCTATTCTTGTCGAAAAGATAATGGAAAGTGTAGCAAAATATTTATCACGCACTCCGCACGCCATACAATGGTAATGAGCTCTGATACGTTGGACAGCATAAAGCAAAAGCAAAGCAATGCATGCTCGCATGTGCAGTATTCAAGACATACGTACGCATTAATGCTGTTTTGTTTCTTAATCTAGTAAATGCTCAAAAGCGGCTCAGGCTCAGGCTCAGCAGCGGCAGCGGCATCGACATCGCCTTCATTCAACACACACAACACACATGAGCACGGCTAACAACAAAGCGAATCACAGTGCGTACCATAATGGCGTTTGCTTGTCTTTGGTTTGCGGTTTAGACGATGCCAACTGACCGACTGAACAATGAAAACTGCCTGCATGGATTGCACTCTGCCAAATCTTGAATCTCTTCTCTGTCGAAACAATGCCAGCCCGCAGCAAAGCGAATGTTTTGCATATGACAATATGTTGGCAAAACATTTACCTTACATTCCCTCCTGGTTGTAAATAACTGTACTCAGCTCCTGGGCGAGCGTTGGCCTATTGATAAGAAAGAAAGAGAGAGAGAAGCAGAGCTCCACGATTTGTTGTGTGATAACATTCCCTTGGCTCTGTTCAATATGGAAGCTGAGCACATATGGATGCTAGTCCATATGGCTATATACATGGGGCCATCTCTACATAATGATCAAGCCCAGTTTATGCTGAATTACCTACCAGGCGCTTTGCCTATAATTAGACAAGAAGCGAGCTTTCAAATTTGATGGCGCTTTCAACTGTTAACCTCACTCTCCATATAATTTTCCACGCACGTCAATTGGAAATCTGAAGATATTGAAGCTAACAAGCCTAAATGCACACAGTTGGCTCTTATTCCGTCCGGGAGTTGGGAAGCTCCTTTGCTATGCGTTTACGGCTCACATTTTTGGTTGTCTGTCTGTTACGTTTTTCCGTGAATTTCTCAGGCATTCACATACACACACTCGCACACCAGCTAAGCTTCTGCACCAATTCCGTCAGTTAAGTCCGGACTACGTTCACCAATTAATGTGCATGTGTGTTAGCTTTGTGTGTGAGGCTCGATGCCCGGCGCGCGCCACACAATTCACGTTTACAATGCTCGGCCCGCCCGCTGGACTTACACAGATTTACATAATTTAAGCAAACAGCACTTGAAGCTTAGGCATGCACTATGAATGTGTATGTGTGTGAGTGAGTGTGTTTGAGTACTTTGTTTATCTTGCAAACGAAGATCGCGTGCAGCTCTCTAAGATCTCTATTGAGGCGTTGTCGCCGTTCACACGCAGTGCTCGGCTGGGCTTGGCCTCAGGTGCCGATCTGTCTCATGCTCCGCTTGCCTGAGTCGCATTGTCGCACAGATGCCGTCATATTAGCACAAATCTGCTTACCTTTTGTTGACGCTCGAGTGGCGAGCCCAGATTGCACTAGATTTCGAGCTCGGGTTTGAGCTCACTCTTGAGAGCCATCTTGATTCGTGACAATTGTCACAGTACCTTTGAATTTTGGTTGGAAAAGGTGAGAGCTCTTGCTTTGCACCTACTTCTGCCGCAACGCGTAATCCCGATGCAAATCTGGCTAATGTGATACGCAGCGATAAGAACTGGCCCACAGATCTGTCCTTGCTCAATTTTTGTTTGTTCCTCTTCTGCTGTTCTTTTAACACTTTGTGCTGTAACCTGAGTAGATTCCAGTTAATTATAAAGCAAGCATCTTAGCAATTTTCCATTTTTTATATACAATATCATTATCACCTTTGCAATCAGCCTTTCTGTAAGGAGCCTGCGCTTTTGCAATTTTCAATTAGAATGCTTTATTTTTGTTTAACAGCCATTTTTTATTGTTTTCAGGCTACCCCTGTAGGTAATTTTGACTATTAGTGACAATTAATGTTGTAACATATATACGTAAACTTCTTCCTAATTGTCATTTAATATAAGTCCTTAACATGGTTTGTGGATACATACGGTAATATTATCGGCATATCGGGAGTTTTATGTATTTCTTTTCTATTTTACTTGCTGGAAAAGTGCGAAATGAGAAGAGAGTTTTGCACAAAATACGATCTGGCTATGACAAACTAGAGCACCATACCTTTAAAATTGGTTTACTGCTGATCTACCTATCCGTGCCACGCCCACTGATTGCACAAGCTTACATGTCTTCCCCTCTTACACAGATTGTCCACAAGAATATTGTACACCCACATCTACTAGGGATCGCTACTGAAGATCTGGAGCAAACAGAATCTTCTACAGTTTTCCAGCAAGAAATGCGGCTAGGGAATTACTGCCGGTTGTATCTGAAGATTGGTCTAAAAATGATATAATGGTATTCAGATATACGCCACATGGAAATATATTAAACTAGCATAAAATATACATCTTTTCCGTTGTAAGTAAAGAAATGTATAAACGTTTCATGTCGGATCCTACCGACTGCATAATACACATGAATGGCCGTAAAACAGTTTCGAATAGAAGTCAGAAATGAGTTTGTAGTAATTGAATTATTTCAGTTTGAAGCTCGAACTGCAAAGTATTGCAAGATATAGATTTTAACCGAAAATCCCTATAAATCTTAGCCTCAGTTTGTATACTAAATTTCAACACTCAAATTTTGAACAGCAGCGAAATTCTTTGCATTGGTCGTAAGGCGCATATATACTCATGCATATATGTATATATGCATACATATATACTCATATCACTTGGGGAATGAGTAGAAAATCTATAGTTATTCAGGATCCATCCTGAGCGAGCATTTTGCAGTGAGCTAGGCACGATGGCAACATTTTTTATTTGTTGCTGTTGCAATTGTTGTTGTTGTGTCCGTTGTGCATTAAAATGGCGTGAAAATTAATACCATTGATTTATGCTTGCTTTAACAGTTAACATTTGGCTTTGTTGTAATTGTTGCCAGCGGGCATTGCACAGATTGCGCATCAATTTTCGTTCATTTACAAAAGTCGCTTTCGACCATTAATAATAATTGCTGTGATTTAAATTTTAATGGCAATCGCTGACAAACAAACGGGAATACATATATGAGTGAGGGCGTGTGTGTGCTTATAGGTGGTATTGTGTACGTGGGAAGCTTAGAGGCATTTGTGGTCTGGCCTGTGTTTAGTGGTAATGTATATTTATGCCAATTAAAATGTGCATTAAAAATGATGGCCCGTAACATGCATATTGCATTTCGACTAAATGCCAAAAACATGGTGCAAATGGTGTTTTTTTTTCGTTAGACAAGTACTTTGCATAGTTTACTCAACTGGTGGACTCAACTGCTGGCAATTTTAATTTAATTTCAATTCAATTCAAATTGCTTTCAGACATTGCACACTTTTCTGAAAGCAATCGCAACAATTCAATCACTTTGATGTTTTGATGCCCACAAAACAGCGTCAACACCGCCGTCAATGCCTTTGCTTGCCGTTGGGCCACGCCCCCAGCCACCAACATCACACCCTCACCGCCCAAAATACGCCAACTCGACAGTTAAGCGCTATAGTCGTCGTCGTTTATTTTCATTTTTTTTTTTTTTTTTTCAACATCAATGCGATTGCATTCAATGCCCCGCACCGCTCTTGACACTCGCAACGGGAGCCAGGAGCTGGCAACATGTAATTTATTTAATGGTTTTCCATGCCACGCCCACACGCCCACAGCTGAGCAAAATCCCAAATATGTGAAGTAGAAGCCAACACGGAAGCCGAACAAGGTGCAAACTACATACATAAATGCAGGAAGGGCATAGATCGTCACAACGAGCTATATAGAGAGCTATAGCCGAGTTTCTAATGCCAAATTACGATAGTTCATGTTGAGTTAATAGAAGAGGGAGTAGAGCGGCGTAGCGCGAGCAAGTAATAAAAATATACATAGGTTAAATTGATTAACATTAATATTTTATCTTTTAATATATATATATATATACTGTACAACCAATATGTAGAATTAATATCATTGTCAATTTAAGTGTTTAAGAGTTTTTTAAGTTTCTTCTTGAAATGAAACCCGAATCGGGCTAGTAAAAATCTTAAAAAATATAGAATCATTATAAATGTATCCTTCATTATATTATACAAAATTTAAAAATTTACAAGTGCATTATGCAAAGTTTGAAAGGAAGCAGACACAGGAAATATTGATTCTCTTGTTGTTAATGTTACATATTGCATTAAATATAGTCATATATAAAATTCTGGATCATTATATTTATATTATTTATATAATTAATTGATTAATAATTCTACTATTTGTAATCATTTTTCTGTGCTTTTGTAGGCTATTTAAGTTTATTATTATACTTTATTAATATACTTTCTATATAATTCATTTTATTTCGAGCTGTATTTGGATGAGCTAGAGGAGAAGCCCAACCGCCATGAAGCAACAAGAGAAAACGTATTTATTTTTAATATTTTCTTTCATAAATATTTAACTATACAAAAAACTTAGCAGCATTAAACAAAGTCCGCTTTAAATAGATTAAGAAAAAACTGTGAAATATCTGCAAAATAAATTAAATAAACTGAAACTAATTGAAGTAGAA
The DNA here is from genome assembly GCA_037075325.1 of Drosophila mayaguana. Classification (NCBI taxonomy): domain Eukaryota; kingdom Metazoa; phylum Arthropoda; class Insecta; order Diptera; family Drosophilidae; genus Drosophila; species Drosophila mayaguana. The sequence continues at coordinate 6,026,201 of JBAMCG010000037.1, read as the reverse complement.
TTGCTTGGGCTGGAAAGGCAGCCTGCCATAGTGGGATATTACAGATCTTGCGGTATACCAACTGTCTATAATTTCTTCTTCTTTCAAGGATAATGAAATGGTGCTTGAAATGGTTATCTTAATAGGGCTCCGTCTGATTAGATCTGAGGCAATTTTGGCCTCGCTTCTGCCTAGCTAGGTGTAGTGATAATGTTATATTATACTTGACTTTACGAATACCTGATTTAAAATCAATATATTTTTCATTTTATTTGGGTATCTGAACAGAAGTGCCTTGCTCCCATCTAATTTTTACCTCAACCATAACATGTTTACATTTTAATTACTTTAGCCCGAAGGCTTTTTATTGTGCAACTTTTGTAGCAAATTCAGCTACCCGTGAGCTTTGTGTGTGTGTGTGCGTGTGTGAGTGTGAGTGTGTGCATGTGCCGCCTAAACGCATTAAAACACTTCATTATGCCTAATCCTATGTGATAACAAAAGCCACACACGCACAGCCGTACACACACACACGCACGCACACTCTCACAGCCAGCGTAGCATATGGCTATGGAATACACTTGAACAACTTTATTACCAGAATGAGCCCGATTCAAGGGCTGCGGGCAATGCCGAATGGATGTGGCACGTTTTAATGGAACGGGCTGCATTTGCATTGGCATTAGGGGAATGGGAACGGGGTGAGGTTAACAAGTTTTATACAAATCACGGCACGTCAGAAACCATAAAGTGTATAAATACCAGACGCAAACTATTTACCCTCGCAACAGCTCATCTATGTGTGTGTGTATGTGAGTATCCTGCGTATCCTTGACATTAGGAGTGCGTGCACGTGACGAAGGAAGGCTTTCATCCACTTTGATTTCGCGTTGTTTGCTGTAAATTTTACGCCTGATTACAAGCTGCCCGCCTCGCTGATTGATAAAAATCTCACGGCTAACTCAAGGGGCGGTCTCTGCACTCATATATACACATATGAGTTATATAGGTAAATGTATATATTTATTTTATTTTATTTTTATTTTTTCATGTTCCCATTGCTTCTAGATGCTTGGCTAAGTGAGCAATTTGCTTGTTTGGACAACAGACCGCTCGCCTTCAAGTGCACAATTGGCCAAAGTCTATCGCGATCTTGAGCAAAACTGAGCACATAATTATTGGCCCGGTAGTTGCATCGTTTTGATCGTGATCTTGGCTTAAACCGGCGCCAGACGTCTCAGCCAACGACTAGCCAAAAGGTTAGTTTTGGCTTGCTTGGGAAGGGTAAGCACTGGCCAGCATCTTGAAACTCTCTCTTGCTCTCTCTTTCTCCTGCTCTCGCCCTGTTATCTTAAGCTGATCTAATGCGCCCCAGGTAGGCAGCGGAGGCAATGCTACTGTTCTTCCGCTGGCCACCGCTTGGCTGCTTGTTATGTTTGCCATGTTGGCTACAAATTGGATTACAATTAAATTACATTTACATACGCCGCTGCGCATGCCGCTTTGTTTGGCCTCAATTAAAAATTGCCATGTTTTCAGTTTGATACATCCTCGACCTAATATCCAGCTGTGCGCGCCTGCTCTGACTGTTGAGATAACGACAGATAATTGGAACGATGATGATATGGACAGCACTTCAAACACGGACTGCAGGCAGATGGAAGCATTTGGAATATGGTTTTTATTTGAAGCTTATTTTCGAACAGAAGAACGTTAAGATTGAATTGAGAAATGAAAGAATTGCCGATAAACCCATGATATCTCGACTATATATTCAAACTTGATCAATTTTGATTTGATTTATATTTATATAAAATACTTTAGATATATATTTTGCATTTTGAATTCGACTCTCACAGCATTTCCTTTCCACAACTTGGTAATTCTTCAACCAAAACGTGTACATATATAAGAACGTCAATTTATTAGTCTATGCAGACTGAGTTCAGAGACCGGGCCACATCATGCATCCAAGCATAATGTATCATCATTAGCCGGCAGCACTTTATGTAGTCTGTTCTCTGTGATTTTGTGGCTTTCAGCATTCGACCGAAAATAATTGAATTGTTCTTCATTATTTATTTTATTATTTTGCTTGTCTCTTATTATCGCCCAGCTTATGCTGGCGCCATGAAAGCCATTGCAAAAACTCCAGCCTTCACCATTGTTTCAATGTGCTCCTGCTCCAACTGGGTGGATATGAAGCACTTTTGTGCCATCGCCATCGCCAGTGCCATTGCCGTTGCCGTTGCCATCAACGTGGCGCGTCATAAAATACGCGAATTGCATTTGCCATTTACGAGGTGTCTTTCTTTGTATCTTTTTTTTTTTTTTTTGTTTTTCTTTTTTTTTTTTATTTATTTTTGCGAGTTTCACTTTGTTATTGTGCTTCTTGCCTCGGATTTCAGTGGGTGGTGGCGTCGCCGCGTACCGGACGAGCTGATTCCTTTGGGGATTTTGCGCACAAAGCAGTGCCAAATTGAATGTGGGATTTGACAAAGATATAGATGTTCTTCCACCCGTGCCCAGGCACGGCCGTGCGGAGTTTCGGGGGGTAATTTTATTGCGCTGCCTTTTATGATGTGGCGACAAATTGATATTTCCTTGAGCATCAGCGACTCAACGCGCCAGCAAGGCCAATTTAGATATACTCACTCACTCACTCACTCACTCACACACACACACATACACACACACGAACACACATGCATGTTAATAGTCAACAGTAACCACAAATCGGCAGGACGCGCTCACTGGGCGGTCCGCATCCCGCCCGCTGCGCTGTTGTTGCTGTCCGCCTTATAAAATAATTAAGTCTTAGCTGCTGTTTGTTGTCTGCCGGTTGTTTGTTTGTTGTCTTTGTGCCAGTGCCAGAGCCAGTGCCAGTGCGAATACGCACATCCAGGCGGCATTAAGGACTTTGGCTCGATTTGCGCGGGGTGCCTTTGTGTGAGCCGCCGTCTCTGATGTGCCAAAAGGATCCGCTTGCAGTTGAATTTGAAACTTTCTCTGCTTATTTTCATTCCCATTGAGCGCAGCTCTCCCTGCGCCCTTTATGCTGAAATCAACTGTAAGTTAATCACATTAATCCGCGATCGGTTTTCAAGTGGATCCCTCAATAGGTAGCCTCTGATCCTTTTGCTGCGACGCATTCAGTTGCAAAATTAGGCGGCACACAAAGACCGCACATAGTCGAGCCCGTTGGGTTCGGGGAGGACGAGGAGTGCCTCAAATCAAAAATTAAAATCACACAATGGGAACAAAGGCAAGTCGGACTGTTATAAAATACGACAATATGTCATATAAGTAATGCCTGTTTACTGTATTAGTTCGTAATGTGTTCAAAGTTTAGAGCTTATACAGAAATCTGATATTAAGTGAAGGTAGAGAACACAATCCTTGATATCTTGATTCGATTGAGCTTAGATTTTAGGCTTAAGCGCTTTCATTTTTGAATACATACTATTTTTTAAGATATTTTAGGTTTGTTGTTTCATCTATTAAAGGTGTTGCATAGGGATTGTAACTATATTTTGTGCTTTCTTTAAACTAATTATTTATATTCGGCATACTTGGAGTTAACGTAAAACAAACATATTTTATATATTATTTATTGAAATAATATGGATACAAGGTATGCTGAAGTTTTCTAGTTTTAATTTATTTTTTTAGATTCATGAATAGTCAAAGATTTTATTAAATTAAGCATTTTTTATTATTATTTTATTTAAATTATATTTATAGCACTATAAGGTAAATTAAATCTGCTAAAGTTTTTATTTTTATTTATATATAAAAAATTAAACATTGTTATTATTACTTTACTTTATTTATATTTATTTTTAAAGTACTATAAAGTAAACGAAAAATGCCAGTTTTTGTTTTTTTAATACAGCCAAAAATAAATTTAAAAATATTTAATGGAATTAAAGATTTTTCTGATTATTTATTTATTGAGTTCACATGGCACATTTTTTATATTATTGATCATTCCTGTAATTTTAAGTAGTGCAGGTAAATCATTAATAATGTTAGTAGTTTCAGCTTATATATATTTCTCAATTAATTGAGTATATTAAACTAAGTTGGATATGCCATAAATAACTTAATTAAACATAAGCTGGACTGATGCTTGGTCAATCAGATAATGGGTATCTGTGAGTCGGGTCATCTCGACAGGAGCACTCACAATTGTTTTCTTTCGGCTCACTTCATATTTTACGTTTAGCTGAGTTTCATTTTTTAGCCAACAATATTCGATTCACCCGAAATCCTGCGGCTCTTTTCACTTCTCTTTGTTTGAATTAATTATTTGCCGCTTCTTTTTAACTATTTGTGTTATTACAGATGGTAATTTAATACTGTTGTAAGTTGATGTTAGCCGGCAAACGTTTCATTTATCAATTTAATTCATTTCATAGCAAATAAATTGTTACAACAAAGCCCCAAATTTGTTTCGCACAGTTGATGCAATTTATGTATTTTTATTGGGCATTAATTAAAGCGATTCAATTTGGGCATGTGTTTTAAATGCATTTTATTTAATATTTTTAAAGTCAATAACTTATAGATGGGTAAACTGCCAGTCCAGGCAGCATAATGGAGTCAAATTCTCTGCACATTTTGTCGTTTGTCGTTTGTCGTTTGTCGTCGAGCAGCAGTTTAACGACTTGAGAATGATATTTATGCGTCTAAAATGGTACTCAATCAGGCTGGATTCAAATGCTGAAGGAAAAGCATTGGTGAAACGCACACAGAAATTGGAATCGAATCGTGGGCCACGCGAAACTGTTGAAATGATAAAATATGAGCGTTCGTAATACAATTTATTTAAATCAGAGTCTAAAGCGTTATTTATGAGCGCAGCGACAGGGGCTGCCTGTGTTGCGTGTGTTCATATTCACGTATATGTATGCATATATATACATATATATACTCTTCCAGTTACCTTCTCTGTAAATGTGTGTGTGTGTGTGGGTGGAAGAGGCAGAGGGTTGCGTTACATATTTTAGCCAGCCATTGTTTGCATTTGAATGAAGACAAAGCCAAGCCCCGAAAGCGCGTCAGATATTTAGCAGCCTAATATCCAAAATAGACGCTAGCGTCCAGCGAAGATAGTACAACTCCATTTGCTTTTAACCATTCCATCGCTATGCCGTGCAGTTTATTGTTTGGCATGCTCGCCGTCTATTATACAAATGTTAATGGCGAACAAAAGCCGCACTCATTTGCCTAATGTGCCCGATAAGGAAATGGAGCTTTCGATTTGTCAGCACAAATTTATGTTATTACAGCGCCATTGCATTGAGGAGATATATGTATATGCATATGTATGCCTATGTGCATCAATATAGACCAATGTCAATTGCCAAATTAATTGCAGTTAAGTCGAGCAAATATTGCTTGTGGCATATCCCGAAATATAGACAATGTCCGTGTGTGTGTGTATGTGTGTGCTCGCCTCACATAGCCGAAGCAGTTGCTTTCAGTTGGCCGATCAAAATGCGCTCAAGCCTGACTAGAAGTTCTAGCATAGCATAGCAATAGCAATTCACCTCACGCCTGTGCCCCCCTCCCTTCCTCCGCCACAACCGACGACCTGTCGGCCGTATGCACTGCACTGTGGTCGACTTTTAGGCACCCGCCTGCCAGCTAAAGTGGAGTCAATGAAAATTGCAACTCCCACTTTGCTCGTACGTCAATTAAGAGTTGTTTTTCTTGTTTGCCTTTGTGCACACTCACACACAAGCACACACATATAAATGCTAGTGAGTGTGTGTGTGTGTGTGTGTCTGGCAAGCATACGTACTGTGAAAAGCTCTGAAGCATGTCTGCAGTGCTTTTGGCTTTGGCTTTGGCTTTGGTTTCACTCGTCTTTCGCTCTAACACAGCCATACGCTATCTCGCTCTCTCACACAGAAGCACATATTTATATATATATATATATATATATATATATAAATACTCTTTTATTGCAGTGCAATTTGTTGTAGAATCGTTTTGTCCGACAGTTGAACAGTTTGTTATTTCTTTTAAATGTTCGAAGTAAAAGAGCTTTGGTCGTTGCTTTTGGAATTTTTGTGGCTTGCCTTTGCCCGCTGACCACTGAGTGCAGGCTGCAAGGGGGATGCAGCTTAACGTGGCTCGGAGAGGCCAACAGTTGGGGGCTAAGTTTGAATTTTAGGCCTGTTTTTGCGATAACTAGTCCCAGAATTACGCAAATGAAATTTGTCAGCTCTTGGAACTCATTTGCTGACACATCCATTCCATTTGGGTGTAACAGCCTTTGGTCATCCCATTGTACAATTTGCCTAATTAGTGATTGGGCATAATGACAGGTCCGCATCGCATCGTCAAAAGGAAATCAAAATCAAATGAAATTGTTTGCATATGCATGCATACATCCAGAGCTGTGCTCGGCTCTGACTAAAAATGGCATTTGCAGGAGACGGAGTGACGACGCTCTCTGCCCTGGTGCGACTGGCCCTGACTCGCATCGTATCGCAAGTAACGCGATTTCATTTGTGCATTCAGTTAAAATTAAAGTGGGGCAGCGCCTAAGTGTCAACACCCTTCGAACTAAGCGACGGTGTCGTACTCTCTTTGGAATCATTTCGAGCTGCTTCTCCGTGGGCTGCTCTCGTTGCAAAGTTCAACATGAAAACGAATCAAAAACAAGCAAAGCGCAGAGGGAAATTACATAAAAATGTGTTACATTGCAATGCCGTCAGGCACCCTCACACACACACACACGCACACACACCCATGGCTGCTCCACACCTCTGTCTCTGTCTGTATGTATGTATGTGCTTGGTAAATGCTTGAGAGGGGAGCAAGCGCCAAAGCCTGCGGTGGCTGGCAGCACTTTGAGACGCACTTTGGCAAAGCAATCTTCTAAACAGGATAAATGTAATTGCGCATGAATTTCTACGCATTTTTCTGTGTTGCCGTCGTTGCCGTCTCGGTGGCAAATGTTTTTGGTTATTTGCCGGCGGTGTCAGCTGAGCGTTAGTGGTGGCCGCGGACGGTTTCCATTGGCTTGCCGTCGACACGCCCACTCTCAGCACGCACTTGCCTTACGCGCTCTCTCTCACTCTCTCTCCCATGCTCTGTCTCTTCCTATCCATTTTGCTGTCTCTCTCTCTCGGCAGTTTGCTCTGTGCAATTGCCTCGCATAAAGTTTTTTTTTTGTTTTGTGCAAATTGCTGCAACACTTATTGAATGCCTCGTGGTCGCCCCAGTCGAAGGCAGTTAAAAATTCAATTTGCTGGCCGCTCTCTCTCACACTCCCCTACTCTCTCTCCCGCTCTCTCGTTTGTCTCGCTCTCGCTCTCACTCTCGCTGTCTGCAAAGTTTGCTCAGCTTTTGTAAAAATGGCTGCCTCTGTGCGCGCATCGGGGTGGTTTGCCTATGCGGAACGATGTGGAATGAAACGCGAATGTGCTGTGTGTGATATGACTCAAGAGTTGGGATTAGTTCGAACTTGTTTGATTTACATATATAAAGCAGATAGCAAAATGCAAAGCGATTTTCAACTGATTATTATATTAATCGTTTGATTTTTAATCATTTAATTTTAATATACATATATAAATTGTTTATTGTTTCAGTTGTTCAGCAGTTTATACACGCTACATCCATTTACTAGCCTGCTGTTGGAATGCCGGAAAATATATATTCTTAATTTATAAAATGTAACTATAATAGATTTCATACTTAGTTGCCTTATTTCAAATGCTAAGCTCTTCGCAATTATATGAAATTTAACATTTTTCTAATTCGTTTGCTCACTTCACCCGAAAGGAACCTTTCAACTGCCATCAATTAAGATACTTTGTGCACTTTGGAGCCAAAGCACTGCACACAGAGCAGCACTTGACCCTTGTCGGGTGCCAATTGATTGATTTTATATTGGCATTTCAATGGGAGGCCAGCACAGATACAAGCACACACACACACACACACACGCACAGCTGCAAGAGGGCTAAGCGAGACTTCCTCTCAGACATGTTTCGATTGCCAAGTGTTTCAAGCTCAGATTCAAAACTTGCTCTTCGTGTTTTTGTTATGCTTTTTATTGTCATAGCTTAAGGACTTTCGGCAAAACTAACAACAACAACAACAACTAGGAAAATAGGAGAAAATACTCAAAGTGTCTGTCGCTGCGGTTGCAGCGCAATTGTCAAAATAAACGAAAGCAGAAATTCTGCTGCAAACGGAATGGAAATGGGAACAGGCCGAGCCGGGCCGGGCCAGGCCAAAGAGCTGCATGCCCTAGCTACCCCTGCTAGAAAGAGCGCGCACGATGCGACGAGAGACTCTCAAAGCAGAGAAACAACCCCACACAAACCTACTCTCATACAGCCCACAGCTATCTCTGCTTCACCCTCTAACTGTGCGTGCAAGTGTGTGTGTGTGTGTGTGCTACTGTCAACTTGCGGAAAACCATTTAGCGCAAAGACCGAAAGAATTTCACAGCCGACAGCCAACCAACCATCCGAGCTGAGTTTAGTTCTGCTCAGCACATTTCATGTTTCAGTTTCAGTCGAACGCCGCAGCAGGCAGTCGGCGCACACGCTCTCTGATACAACCGGGGGTTAAAAATCCAAAGACTTAAACAATAAAATTACTAAGCGATCGCTTTCACAAACACACACACACACACACACACACACACACGCACACACAGGGCCAGAGTGCGAGTGAGGGAGAGAGTTTAAGCGAGCGAAAGAGAAAGGTAGGCTGGCTGGCAGACGCGTCGAGGACTTTGCGTTTGTTAACAGAAAACATTTGAATTTAAATGCGAATCGTTGATCAAACGGTGCAGACGTATCGGTGGCCACCTGAGGAACTTTATTTTCATCGCCTGTAGACGACGGATGCTCGTCCGGCCAAGTGCGGCAGCAGCCAATTCGTGTGACAGCAATTGAAACTGAAACAGTTCGTGCAACATTTCGAACAAATAAAAACATTGTGCATTAATTAGAAATAGGTTCAATTCAAATCAAGTGAAAAAAGAGTTTAGTGCGTGTTCTGTGCCGAGATGTCTTCGTCTGACGCCGAGGTTGATATTAGTGTGGTGTCCAGTCCGGAGCCAAGTCCGTTGGGGGCCGCCGGCATGAGCAATGGCCGCGAGAGCCCCTTGGCGCGCTCCGTTGATGGCAGCTCGCCGCCAGCGACGCCCACGCATCGCTCCACGCCGAACACAGCCAGCGGCACGCCCACATCGACGTCCGCTGTGACCGTGCCGCACTATCATCACAGTCCCAACGGCGCAGTGCCGCCGGCAGTGTTGCATCACCATCTGCAGCATCATCTCAGCTCGCTCAGTGGCCATCCAGTGGCGCTGCATCACGCGTTGCACAGCTTTGGTCATCTGCATCCGGCTCACACCGCATCGCATCCCGCTCTACTGCAGCACGCCATCGCCCCCACAAATCTGGGCGATCGCCTTGGCTCACCGCCCGCCCTGGCTGCCATGGCGCCCAAGACGCCGGAGCTGGAGCGCAACGCCAATGGCAGCGGCAGCGGCAGCGGCAACACCAGTGAGGAGCTTGCCCAGAGCCTGAACAACAATAATAACAACAACAACAGCAAGACAGTTAACCACAACAACACATGCGCCTCGGCGGCTGCGGCCGCAGTGGCAGCAGCGGCGGCCTCCATTGGCGCCAACAGCAACGACAGCAATACGAGCAGCAATGGCAACAAGGCCACCACTGGCTCCAATGGCTTCACCAGCTTCTCCATCTCCAGCATACTGAGCCGCAGCGAGCCAGCGAAAAAGAACGGCGCCACAGCGCTGATAACGCCCATTCCACAATTGCCGCAACATGGCGCAGCCGGACCTCAGGATGCGGCCATGCTCTCAAGGTGAGTCCTCGCGTTGCACACAACAACAAAGTTGCCCGGTAGCAACTTAGTTTCTTCAGCTCTTGGCAGAGCCGTTTAGACCCGGCTTACCACTCGAGTGCCTCGCTCGCTCTTTGTTTGGCCGACCAACGTGAAACCAAAAAGTCAAGCGTTCCCTTATTTCCCAATGAGCCTAAGCGGCTACAATTTCACCTGATGTGGTCCAGTTTCCCTGCCCCTAGCAGCATTGAGCAAAAGTTGTGTAGTCCTTAAGCAAAAGCAACACAATAGCATTGAGTTCGAGCTGCATGAAGGTGACGCAAATCTCTTCTCGGGAAAAACACACGAATCCTGCCTCAACTAGCCTGGAGTAATTCGTGCTGCTTTAACTGATTGCTAGAGATGATAGTTTTTAATGGAAATACTCAGAGAGTGCAGGGCAAATGCCAGAGGACACCTTAAGTGGGTGCCCAGATGAGAGACTAGCGATAAAATATTACAGGAATAGAATATAAATGCGAGTTATGAAGATTATAATATAATTGTCTTATATTACGAGACAATCCTAGATTGGAATCGAATCTTAACCGGAATATGTTATTGTGGAAGGAATGTTCCTTAAGCATAGCCTGATGAATATAAATACTGTTGTATTCTTCTTCCTCTTTTTCACCTACAACAATGCCAGCTTAAATTCGCTGCAATAAATATGCAAAAATAAACAAGTAAATTTCCATTTGAATATCTGCTGCAGACTGACCTCCATGTGCGCACCTAAATCGATATTAATTACTTCGATTCGGCTATGCAATTCATGAAGAATATCGAATTTCGCAACATTTGCAGATGCAGTATGTAATTCAATGCAGTTTGATAACTGTCTGTCAATGTTCGGGCATGTGAAATGAATGAATGCAACTTTGTGTTGAATGAACCCTCACTGAATGGACTGGCTGACCTACCTAAAATCCTTCTCTCTCTGTGTGTGTGTGTGTGTGTGTTTATTTTTTATTTATGAACGGAGCCACCTACATATACATACATACATACAGAAAAAGGAGCCCAAAGAGCGGGGCAACCCCACTTAGCCGACATTTAAATGAGCATAAAAAGGACATGAGTCAAGCGATCGAGTTTCAAAAATTCTCGATTAAGGCATGTGTTGAATTAAAAAAATGTTGCACTTTTATTTTATGAGCGGGACTAAACAACTTTTTGTCCAAACACATGCAAAGCAGACAGCTCTTAGCTTTCCTGTGTGTGTGTGTGTTTTTTTTTTATTTAATGATGATCATTTTCATTTCATTTACGCATGCGCTCACTGATCGATCCTGCGATAAGCGAGTCGCAGTCCCAGTCGCAGTCCTGTGGCGAGGGTCGCGTGCAGGTTACCCCAATTAAGAGCGCGAGGATCGCCCTCGCCCAGTGACCAAGTGTTGACTCCTGCTATTTGGCGCTTACAGCTGACGTGTGGCTGCCTATGTGACGGGCTTATCACTTGATCATCGAACTCGCTGGCCGCTACGTCAAATGATTAATTCGAGCGCGCCCAAAACGCTGACTGATCGTTTAATACAAATACGCATACGTAAATATTGTTGACTGACTTTCACCTGGGCCGCAAGCATTTGGACATTGGCATTACCTTTTGTTTTTTTATTTTTTTATATTTATTTATTTTTTGCTTTTTAATTAGTGGTCAGCTACTGTGGAAGTCCTTCGGCTGGCTGCTGCTCAACTGCGGTTTAATTATAGCGCTGCAAAGAACGCATTTAAGCGCTGTAACTGTGTAACCTGATATGCTTGAGAGTGCGCCCAACAAAGGGCCAATGCGGCCAGCGGAAGGGGTGCTCGAGTCCAGGAAATGTCTGTGTGTGTGTGTGTTTGTCTATTGTGCAGCTCTCTTTTACGTTTTATTTTATTCCACTTCTGTGGTTGTTGTTGTTGTTGTTGCTGCTGCTGTTGTATTATAAGGATACCGCTAAAGGACGCACTGACAATATAATTATCTACTACAGTAATTACAATCCAATTCCAGTCCCAATGCAATGCGCCCGCTCCTGACTAATCTTATCTATCACAAAGGGATTAACTGGCTGGCATTTAGTGGTGAAATGGTCCGCGATTTCCGACATTTATATCTCGATAACGTGCGCACATACATTGTTTCCATTTAATGAAAACATATTCGTGTCGCCTGGTGCATCATGCACTGATTTTATATCTACATCTGAGGCTTGACTTTCCTTTTGCTGACTGTTCTGGGCGGGCTTTGGCTCCTGGGCGCGTGTCATTTGTGCGACTTCCTGTGGCGCAGCCAAAAAACTAATTTTGCACGCAGCACAAATGTCACCATTTTCAAGTGGCCTAAGCCGCCTAAGCCGCTCCATGCCATCGAGTAGTACAAAACACACATACAGATATATGTACATATACAGGCACAGATATGAATACATGTATTTAGCTACATATTCATGCTAATCCCGTTTAATGACAAAAGCAAGCCAACCGGGTTAACTATGGCGCGATGGGCTCCTGCTTAGTCAACTGTGAGTTGCTGTTCAATATTTTGGCTACTCTGCGGTCGCTTCGAGTGCCCGCACCGCCGAAATTGTCACATGTACCACAATGAATTCAATGCGGTTGGGCAATGCATATTTTCTGATTTCGGGCCTCCGTGCAGCCAATTAGCGTGTGCAAATCTCTTATACATGAACGAATCCTAAGCGGTTTAGCGCCGCCAGCCATTTGTCTTCATTGTTAATATTACATTTAAATTTATTATTTAAATTAATTTTGGCTAATGCGCCCGGAACGTTGTATAACAATTGTTTGCTCTGTATATATTGTATGTGTGATATGATTCGGCTACACGGTTCCACTTAAGTGGCTTCTGTGACCGGGTTAAGGCAGCTGTTGGGCTCAATTTTCTTCAAGCTCTTTGCATCTGCGGGCACTCAAAAAGTTACGCCTGTAGAGCAATCGAAAAGTTGTAGCATTAACTCCGGTTGGGTCTTACGACAGAGCTGAAGAAATTTGGCATTTGATTGAATACAAAAGAAAATATGAACAAACTTTTAAGAAGCTGGCGAACAGCTGGCCTGGGCGTTGTGAGAGTAGTGATAAAAGGACTAATTTATAAACTGTAATAACAGATTCTGCTAGAACTTAAATTATTGCAAAAGTTTACAAATATTATTGGGATAACTATAATTGCCTGCTATAGATGTTATTTACTTTATTTAACTCATAATTATATATTTACATATCGATATAGTTTGTGAGACATCCTAACGTGTAATTCGAATTTTCACTTATTTCCATAAGCAAAATATATAGGAAATATATATAATCTCTATCTAGAATATATAGATTAATTTTATTATATTTTCTTTGCTTGCTTTTCTTTTAACTATACTAATAACAGCTTAAAGTCGACTGCTTCTCTATAATAAATACGTAAAAATTAATTTGCCAAAGTATATCAATTCCACATTTTCTATAAGCTCTTCAGACTGAGCACCTATAAAATATGAATTATAACTCTAAATATCACACAAAAGTTGAGATTCCTCTGCGAGTGGGCAGATTTTCTCAAGTCATTTCAATAAATTAGTTTGCGTGCATGAGGAACTTCAAAGCGCTTTTATGCCGAGCCATATCCAATTTATTAAAATCCTGTCCCACGGACGAGGCAAATCCAAAAGGCGCATGGAACCCGTGTTGAACGCCATGTTGAACAACTCAATTGCATAGCACAGTTTTTCTACTAGCTCGAACAGAGCCACACCCCTCCCCCTCAAGACGAATTATGACAGCGACGTGAAAGAAGCCCAAAGCAAGAACCGCAAACAATTCATTAAACGAGAAATAACAGCCATGCATCAAATTGAAGTGGGTGAGGAATTGGGCTGGACGAATGGCGCGCGGGGGTGGGCTGGTGGGGATGGTGGGGCGCTTGGGTCGCTCAACGTTGACTTCTGACAGCTCCAGGGGCTGAATGGGCACGCCCCATTCCGCTGAATTTTAAACATGGTCATCCACTTCCGCCACAAAGTGACACCAATGAAAATGTAGATGGAGCGGAGCCACGCGGTCTGCGGCTGCCGCGGGCAATGGAATCTTGTATTTATTTCATTGCTGGGCGGAAAACAAATGCCTCGGACTCGGGCAGCGCCTTTGATTTGGATAATTAGTAAAGCAAATAGCTACAAGCTGTTTGCAATTCATTGGGGCTCCTTCCGTTGACAGCTTTCAGCGAGCAAAATTAGCGCAGTAATTGAGGTAATTTCTTTTGACTCGTTTGTCTTGTTGGTTTTTATTCTGCTCGCTTTTTGTTGTTTTTGTGTTTTTGTGTGTTTTCGCTTTTGCTGCTGGCCGGTAATTTGAGGAGTGGTTAGGACGTCATCTTTTGAGCGGCTTTCTCTCAATTGACGTTGTAAACATGAAGCCCATTAGAAGTGATTTGAGCCGCCAGCTTGCCAAACAGCCCAGGCAGTTGGGGAAGTTAGCCAGGTGGGGAAGCCTTTGAAGCGTCTCTGAAAGAGGGAGCGGCTCATAATTTAACAGCGGGCGCAGGCGAAAGGTAAATTTAATTGAAAAACATTACTTGGCAATGCGAAATAGGGGAAAGCATGAGCCACAGACAGACAGAGAGCAGAGAGGGAGAGCAGCACACGTACGCATACACACACATATACACACGTTTCAGTGAGTGGGAGGGAAAGATATGTTGAGCAGGTGAAAGAGATGGCCGACTATTGATTTCCACACCTGCACCTTGGCCGCTGTGAAAGAGGTCAGCTAAATGTTAATGTCACACACAACGTGGCCAGCTCATTGTCTGCCTGGGGGTGGCTGGGCCGCATTTGGGGGCTGCCTGGGGTCGAAAAGAAATCACAGTCTGCTGCTCGCATACGGGTCACCTGCAAAACGGTCAAAGGGTTTAACAAGTAGAGAAACAACAGCAGCAACAAAACCCAAAGCAAAGGGGCGGCTGATGGCATTCTAGACTGGTGGGAGTGGTCGGACTGTGGCTACGTTATGTCCCGGCCGGATTGTTTAACAGCAAAGTTCATTGAGTGCGTGGGAAACTTAAGAACACCTGAGACACTTTTGAATATATCAATAAATCAATCAAATTGCCGGGCTAGACTGCTTGAGCACTGGCCACGAAAAGCTCTTAAGTGCCACAGTCGGGCACAAAAACCTACCCCACCCCCACTCAACTCCTCCTGCTAACCACACTGTGCTACCCTCAGAGAACAAAAGCAGCTTTCTTCCAATTAACTCTCGCATTAGCTTCTGCGTAAATGATTTGACTTGAAAACTTTGATTTAGCACAATAAACCCAACGACAGCGCCACCAAAAACCACCCCCATCAGACAGCCCCCCACTCACACACACACACACACACACATACACACACACACACACACACACACACTCGTATATGGAACACATTATAACGTTAACGCCAAAAAGTGTTTCGTCTTGGAAACTTTGCCGCGTCTAACATAAATAAATAAATGTATTTATAAAGATGCTTTTAAGCAACAACCTAACAAGGTTACATGGACGACGGCATTTATATACACAGGCGCACATACATCCTTACATTATATATACGTATGTGTGTCTGTGTTTTCTTGGGGAGTTAAATTTGCAGCAGCTGTTGCCAGTTATGGCCGTTGCCCGCTGTGGGGTTGGTTCGCATTTAGGGGTCGATTCCCTTCAAGATGTTTCCTTTTTCCGCTTTGATTTTTCGAGCTGTGTTTATCAAATTTATGCCGTCGGCATAAAATATTTATATATTTATTCATATACATATATGTATATTTAGCTGTTAACCAATTCTGGCCAGTTTCCTTGAATACCTGTAATTATTGCAATTAATTAAAGTTAATTGTTCGTTGTTGTTTTTGCAGATTGGGTTTCATTTCGCAATGGGGCGCCTTGGCTGGACGCTATGCAGCCCTATGCCCGCCCGGCTGGCCGTGGGCTCCACAGCGAATGCCCTTCCATAGCCCAACGCACGGTAAGTTTGCTTAAGCTATAAAATGCGCAATATATTTAAAAAAAAGGTTAAAAATTTACTATTTCAATCTGATTGCGTTTAAGGCAGATTTGATATTTAAGAAGATTCAAGTTAAAATTTAAATGTATATTAAAATTTATCTCTAATCTTTTTAAATGCAAAATCTGTTTGGAAAGTAAACCGATTTGAAATAATGTGTATATATGTATATACATTTCGTATTTGTACATGTGCCCAGACGGACAGAGGGCGAGCTTAATGCGAATAGCTTAAATACTTTGGCCAAGAATGTGCCGTGGCAGGCATTCTTGGCAGCATTTCGTTTAATTTGCATAGCTGGCCGCGTAAACTTGTCTAATGCCCTCAAGAATTTGAGCAATGCACACAAAGTGCACCCTGAAGCAGGCAATACAAACAGCAGCAACAGCAGCAGCAGCAGCAGCAGCAGCAGCAGCAGCAGCAGCAGCAGCAGCAGCAGCAGCAGCAGCAACAACAATGCCGAGACGTGCGGTGGTGTGGGTGGCTGTGTCATTGGCACGCAGCTACACATGTTTCACTGTGTTGCGTTGGCTATTCAGAAACACGACTGCCGTAATCGCCATTTTCAATTAATTGCAATTTGTAATCGAGTATTGAGTTACAACTGCGGGGAATACACAAAGTGCTTGACAAGCTAGCATTTGTTAACTATTTGCCGAGCTAGAGACAGAGAGGGGGAGCGAGAGAAAGAGGTAGAGCTACTGGCTATAGCGGCTAAGTTTCTGGTCAGCGAGCGTTAAAGCCCAATTGATTGGGCTCTTAGCATTAGAAGTCGATGCAATTGCATTTGCTCATGTTAACTGGCCTTAAGTTTTGCGCCATGTGAGGCTTCTGGAATTTAGTTGATTCAGCGCATAGTTTCGTAGCAGGAGCAGCTTAGATGTGTGTGTGGGACCCAGCAAGTAAAATTTGTTTCAATCAAATTACAGCAATTTAAACTTTTCAAATAGGATCCAAACTAAAAGCTCAATAAAACTGGAATCGCCCAGCTGACTGACGGCCATTTTAAATGGTAATTTAACGCACTCGAACACACAGAGATATAACCATATATACATATATATATATTTATATGTATAACTGTATATAGCAGGGTAAAAGTGCGCAGGGTGCAGGGCAATTACTCTACGCGTCTGCGCTCTAAGTTGCTTGTGGGGCATATGAAACAAAAATGAAAGGAAGAGACAAGACGAAGGCAAGTGTGAGGTTAAGTGTTGCAGCTTAAATCTGTGCAGCAGCACATACACACATGCCTACAGAAATGCCTTAAACAACCCTTAGAGCGGCCGCCGCCTCCTCCTCCTGCACATGTATATAAATATAGATATGTATGTGTTTGTGTATGGGTGTGCATACACATACACACGCACAGCGTGCTCTCTCAGTGAAATGGATTGTCACTCATGCGCTCTCTTTTTGCGTTATCTTGCTCACTTTGCAGACAGTTCCTCCACAAACACCACTGAGAATCCACCATCGCCCACATCGCTGAGCCCCAGCGGCAACAACAATAACAACAATGGCAACAACAACAACAGCAGCAACATTGACAACAACCTCACTGCGAGTGCCAGCAGCAACAACAACAACACGGGCAATGGCCACGCCAACAAATCACCACCTCCTGGCCTGACTGGATCGTCGCTCCACAGCTCCCATCATACGCTCTACCAGCAACAGCAGCAGCAACAGCATCCACATGCCGGCCAACAGCATCTACAGCATCCACATCAGCCCAGCACGCCCACCAGCAGCGCTGGCGGACTCTCGCACCATGGGCATCATCTGTCGGGCTCTCATGCGAGCGGCGGCTACATGCTGCCCACTAGCTCTAACGAGTCGGACGACGAAGGCGAGGAAATCATTGAGGAAGATGACGGCACCGACGGTCCATCGGACAGTTCGTCGCCGCACGGCGATGGCAGCAATTCCAAGCGTAAGAAGAAAACGCGCACGGTCTTCTCGCGGGCTCAGGTGTTCCAGCTGGAGTCAACGTTCGATCTGAAGCGATACCTGAGCTCATCGGAGCGCGCTGGCCTGGCGGCCTCCCTCCGGCTGACTGAGACACAGGTAAAGATATGGTTTCAAAATCGCCGCAACAAATGGAAGCGCCAGCTGGCCGCCGAGCTAGAGGCAGCCAATATGGCCAACATGGCACATGCGGCGCAGCGACTGGTGCGCGTGCCTGTGCTCTATCACGATGGCACCACGGCTGGCTTTGTGCCTCCACCACCGCCGCATCATCATCCCATGCAGTACTATGCTGCGGCCGCTGCCCGCAACACCAGCCCACCGCGGCCGCCCCTGTCGTCGCTTGTATAGAACGTGGGCTGCCTGGCGGCGCCCATGACGCTGCTGAAGCCGCCACCGCCCACGGCGATGTCGCCCATGCCGCTTCGAATACCTGCGATGCAGCTGAGACGCTGCTCCGTGGAAGTGGACTCCGACGGCGAACAGGAGCACCTGACCGGCATGGACGAGGATGACGCTGCCATTGATGTCGAGGCCGATGAGGAGCCAGTCGCAGGCCAGCCGCTGCCGCCGCCGCATACATCCAATGACTACGTTCGATCAACGCCATCAGCTGCGCCTCCGTCGTCTTCCAGCACTTTCGAGCTGCACACTAAAAACAATAATTGTTTTGAACGCAACGAGGCTGGTGGCCATGACTCGTCTATGCCTCCTGCTGTCGAGGAGAAATCGATAATCAGCAAGCCGCACTCCTACTGAACAGCTGGCGCCGCACCGCCCACAGCCCGCTCCCAGTGGCATTGTAAAATTCTATTGAAAACTTTGACAAAAGGATCAGCGGCTAAGTGCACATCAATTGGTTTCAATGCTAACCACAAAGGCCAAAAATCGAGGACGGCTCTCCGCGCCTCTTCAACATAATCGTTATAAAGCTGTAAAGTTTTTGAATAGTTTGTTCCTAAAGCTTTTGTATATACACATACTACTTATGTAGAAGTTCGCCTAACCAACTCAAGAGATACGGACGTGGACATCTCTCTCTCTCCCTCCCTCTCTTTCTCTCTCTCTCACTCTTCTGCCCCGCTGCTCTCACATTGTATAAAAGCAAATGCCTATTGCTCAGTAGATTTTAAGTCTCATTTTGTAAATGTTTCGCTTCCGTTTATCGCTTTATTTGCTTGTACTTTAGGCTGTAAATAGAAATTATAAATAAATATATAAATATGTGTTTTCCACTTATCTATCGTAATACCGTATTATTTTACTCGAACTTTGATTGCTGGTCAGATCTAAGTTAAGCCCACATCAAATAATAAACTTAATAATTATCAGTTGGTTTCCATAAGCAGGCTAATTAAAATTAAAGTTATAAATGAAATAAAAATTAAAAAGAAAACCCATATATATTGAATTGAGCTCTGTATAAGCTAAAGGAAAACGAAATTAAGAGAATAAGTCAGCATGTGCACATTTGTATGTATTATATCAAGCAATTACCAAATAACTAGTAAAATTATTACATCAGTTTACTAAAAAAAAAAAAAAAAAAAAAAAAAACAGCGCAAACTACATTTAAAATAAGAAGAAGAAAATTAAAATCTTAAAAATGCTTATATATATGAAAAAAATATACAAAATATAAATAAAAATAAAAATCAATAAAAAATAATATTATAAAATATATAAAATCAGTTTTAAATCTTTTTATTTTATGGTATTTATCAGGCGAAAAGCAGGTTGTTTAAATGTTAAGCTCTAAGCAATCCCAAATGAGTTATATTTTGTTCAAGTTTCGCAGCATAGAAACGGTCTGTACAGAAACATCAGACCGTCTCTTGGGAATACCTAGGAGTTTCCCCAAACTGGCTGAATTTCTTTTTCTATTCAACTCCGCTTTAAAGGGTATATATATAATATATATATAAATATATATAAGTTATGTATATAATAACCGACGAGCTGGTATGTAGATTATGAAAACAATAGCAGAGCATGCAGACCGTAGCCCCCAATAATATGGAAAGTCAGGAATTTATGGCAAATGAAGCCCACAGTGCTTAGTCATTGAAGGCAGGCAGAGTTTTCATCTACTTGTTATATATATCAATTAATTAAATAATATATATCAATTAATTAATATATGCTAAAGTGGTAGATAGATCGGTTATGAGCAACATATATTTTAAGGTATATTTGCATAATAATCTATAACTATTATAATATATTGCTTGATGGCTTCATTTTTATGCGTGATAAAAGTCACGTGCATATATACAGAGTTCTGCATATTCGAGTGACCCATCTGGCAGTCCTATACCTTTTGACGGAGACAAGCACTATACGCCGTAGAAGCTCAAGGCGGCCAATTGAGAGATATCATATAGAAAGAGTGATTGATGTCCACAAGTCTACTTGAACCAAATAATATGATTATTATCGGCAACATCAACGATATTGTATTTTTCATTGATTAAAAAGAAAAGCATGGGTCCGTCGAATATGGGCAACCTTGTAGGGCTGCCAGATGGGTCACTCGAATATGGAGAACCATGTATATTTACTTCAATCCCTTATATATTTCAATTATTGAGCATACGAATCTAATATATTCACTAGTATTCGAATTGATGTCTTCAAATATTTATGGAGATAGTCTGCTGTGGGTCGTGCATATTTTAGACAAAGGCATATTGAATTCTCTCGCGCAAGCTGCATTCATGAAATTACAGGGTATTAAGTAGTATCAAATCAAAAGATGTTGCATGCCATAGTGAGCGCTAGAGCTAGAGTTAGGAATCCAGGAATGAGCCCAATATTGAGCTGGTATTCAAAATGAATATAAAAAAAATACACAGGTATGAATATTTCCCAGCGGGAATATAAGTAATTTGTAATTTGTCGTTGGTGTTCGACTGCAGCGGGCTCCACGCTTGCTGTAAGGGGCTTTGGTAAAATGATGCTAGGTTGATGGCAGACGGCGTCCCTGCTGAGAGGGGTGGAGGGGTGGAGGATTCTGAAACGCTTAATTGCAAATGCAAAGCTCTGCACAACTTGTGTTAATAGTGGGTATATAAATGTGCATGTAATTGTATCTGCTGTGGTGTATCTGTGCAACAATTGATGCAGCAGTTGTTGTTGGACGCTTTAACAATTTATTGTGCACTTATGTTGCTGTTGCTGCTGCTATTGCAGTTGCTGTTGCTGTTGTTGTTAACTCGCATTGAGCGCGTCGAATGCTGCTGCTGTTGTTGTTGTTGCTTTTTGTTTTAACGCCCTCTGGCTGCGGCGCGGCGTGTTAAATTGCAAAAATAAATTGCAAATTGTGCGCTACGAATAAATAGCAATAAAAATGCATAAAATGCTTTCGGTTATGCGCAATAAACGATTGCAAGTTCAAATAACCAGAAAGATACAAATGGTACTTGTACGTGTGCAAGACTGTGTGTGTGTGTGTACACTGCTTGCATGCACATATATATATATATATATATATATATATATATGCGTGTGTGCGTGTCGCATTCAGTTTATTGATCAATTATTTGAGGCGTTGCATTTCACACGCGCTCTAAGTAATTAAATCAATTTCATTGTAATATGCGTATATATTTTATTTAACAATTGAAACTTATTTCGTTTTAATTCAGCTTATCAGCTTAAATTTTTGAAATTGTTAGCCAATAATCTGCTTAAGCAATGCGCCAGACATAAGGCAATCTCGTTCGCTCGAATTTGGGTCCAGGCAAACGTCAACAATGGCTGCGTTTCATTTGTGATGGCCAAGTTAACTTGGTCTATTTAGAAGCCTTCTGAGCAAATTAGACTACCTTTTACCTGGACGGCTTTTAGCTTGCTTGGCAAATATTTTTATTTTATTTAACTTTTTGTTTTCTTTTTTATTTATTTTTCTTGCGTCTCTGCTCAACAGTTTTTCCTTTTTCTATGGATGCAGTCAAGTGCTTGAGCATTTTATTTAAGCGCATGAATAGATTTAATGGTTTTTCGTTTTCTTATTTCCTTTTTTATATTCTTGTTTCTTCTTTTTATACCCCGTTTTTTTTTACATTCTTTGCGGCCAAAAATAAAACAGCCAGATTTTCAATTCATTTTATAAAATGGCTGAAAATTGTAGAGAAATTATGAAAATTGCCAGCCCAGCCTGGCTGGCATGAGCAGGCAGAATAATTTGAATGCTTGCTTTTTGGCTGCTCTCATAATTTCAGTTTTGCCTTTTTTTTACTCTTTTCACAACTTTTGTTTTTTGGTTTTTGTTTTTTGTTATTTTTTGGTTGCTTTGGTTAACATTGCTCATATGTAAAGTGAATTGTCTGAGCGGGCGGCCGTGTGTGTCTGCTCGTTGGATTATGCCAGATTTTTTGTAGGGCGACATCCCATGGCAAGGCATATGGGTTTCGCCAAAGAGATTTTGAAATGATGCATGCTCTTGGCTTTGAGCAATCGTACAGCATTTATATATATATTTTATAAATTTTAATTCATTATTTTTAATGTGAAATGTTTGTTTATTTAGTTCGATTTTTGTTTATAGGATTTTTGCAGTAAAGCGAACTGCTGCTTCGACCTGGCTGTGCTTGCTGCTGCTTCTGCTGCTTCTTCTGTTTTTATTTTTGTTAATATCATTTTTCGTACTCACACACATATACATATTTATATTGAATGGCTTTTTGGTAATGGCGCTGCCGCCTGGGCGGGGTCCGGGCTTTTGCTGTTTAGCCTGCAGTAATTTCTTAATTAGCTTGCGAACACAATGTGCTTATATACACATATCTGTGTGTGTGTGAGTGCGAGTGTTTGGACTTTTTGTTACTTTTTTGGCTGCATACATACATACAAACACACACACACACACACACATACACACTTGAGTCTCCGGAGTCCACCCACAGCACTCAGCTGGCAGCCAAACGGCGAGGTACTTATTTTAATTGCAGCCTTTTTGGGCATGAAGTGCAGCAGCTTAGCGCAAAGTTGGCTATTGTTTTGGCAGCCAGTATATATGTATATATATGTGTATATATCCATATTTATACATATATGTGCCTGCTATATAAGCGAGTCCTATCGGGCTTATATTTTTGGAAAATTTCTCTTCGCTCATCTTGTTGAATATTAAATCTAATCAAAAGTAGTTTATTAAACAAATAAAAAACCTAATTAGTTACTTTTTCAAATTCAATATTCTTGAAAACTCAGTTATATATTTAGTAGACTAGTTCGTCTATTACATAAATCTTAAAATTTACTTTTGAGACAACCAAAATACTTTTCCAGTAGATATAGACTCTTTATACCTTGAGCCTTTTGTTAAATATAGTCTTAAAAATAATTTGAAACTTTTTTTTTATAATAATAGAGTTAGGCCTGGTAGATCATATAAGGTATATAAACTTAGTCGAGTGTTTATTTGTCTATTTGTCTGTCTAGCCATGTGGACGTAGTATAATGGTCATATCAGTTCCTCGCAGGGTTTAGGAATACCCTAGTCAAGCAGTCTGAGCCAGCGCAGTCAAACATTTTGGCTTAATTTTAAAAATAACAAACTTAAAATAAAGCATTAATCCCAACCTAGGGAAATTATATTTTTATCATATGCACACAAAAGTCGACTTATACATTGCAAAGCATTATAAATATATGTGTACACATATAAAGTCAGGAAGCAGCAATATTAATCCTGCCAGACTCACTGTAGCCACACGAAGTGCGAGATTTCCGGCCAACAACTGTCGTAGCTGGCCAAAATGTCACATTCGATAAAAAACAGTGAGTGTCCATTTATTGCTTGACAGTTGCGCAGTGGACTATTATGTTTATCTATTTTGGCTGACAGTTCAATTAAGTACAATGGCCACGCCAGTTAAATGCCGCTGTTTTTTAAGCGCGGAGCACAATAAGCAGCGCTTGTTATTTTTTTCGTTTGTTTTTTGTTTTTGTGTTTTGCCAGTGTGTGCAATTTTATTCGTGCGGTTGTCGAGTGTCTGAGTGGCCATTATGACTGTCTCCCTTTGTATTTTATTATCCATTTAGCACATTTATTTTTATTTCACAACTCGCATCTGACTGCTCGCACATTATCCTTGTCATCATTATATATATATGTGTGTGTGTGCTGGTCAGCCTGGCCTGTTAATGTTGCCAATTTTTAGCCGTGCTCCCTTCCTGAGGGCCTCTTTGTGTACTTTATTTTTTAGCCAGTGCGGTTGGCGCTTCGTTTATGGACTTTATTTTAGTGCGTAGAGCGCGTGCCTTTTTTTTTTCCTGCTGCACAGGGTAGATTGGAGGGGTGGCTAAGCCCATAAGCGTATGAGTGTATCTGTGTGTGTGTGCATGGGCAATTGCAATTGCGTCAGTTGCTTTTGTTGTTATTGTCTGTAATAGACTCATCAGCGCTGCGTTGTGGCTTGTCCTCTTCGTTTTTTATTGCTGTTTTGTTGCTGTGTTTGAGGTGCATTAATCAACTTGCATTTGTTCTCTGCCTCCTCCGTGTCCATGGCCCACTATGGTCCACTTTTTATGACCCTATCAGTAGTTATTTTCAACCTTATGGTCTGTTGTTTGTGTTTGATGCAACTATTTTGTCAGCTTTATAGATCTATAAATGTACATGCTCTAAGTGTTTGGTTAATAATATTTCTCTAAATGTTTTTGAATTGAATACTAAGTTCCATTATACTATTCAGAAAGTTGCTGAACTAAATTTAATCTCTATATTACGAATCGTCTCTTTCTTTTTGCTTTTACTCACTGTTCAGAGGAAATGATTCATGTATCTCATCTAAATGTTGGCATTATTTCCTCGATTAGTAAATCAATTTGTATTTTCGACTGTTTAATTCTTCGTGTTTATATATACTTTTTCATTTAATGAATTTTTTATTTATACATTCTTATTCTTCTATTGTTAATGGATTATGGGATAGTTCTAGATTATGCTTTGTGCTACATGTTTAATTGATTATTCTATATATTGAGTAGGCATTCCTATTTAATACTCTTACTCTATGTTCTCTTTATTAATTAACAGTATTATTATTGTTGATTCTATTCCAAAAAAGCATTATGTCCTTCAATGTAATTATAATACCTATATACCTTCATTGTTATTCGTCTCTAATGCCTTTTGAGTGTTTAATCAGACTCCAGATTACCCTGAAAGCCCTAGCATCGCCACTGGGTTGATATCTTGATACCAGTCAGGCATATGGCATGGTTGGATTGCCTACCGGGAGAATTAAATAGACGGTAAGATTGTAGGACTTATAAATATACAAATGTATAAGTTGCGGCGCTGTTCTCCTGCAAAAAGTCAATGGTAAGTAGAAATGTTAAAGGGCGACCTAATCTCCACTCACGAGTTGGGCTATATGACTCCATTGGATTTCCAATATGAGTCCAAAGTATTTAACATGCTCGTCTAATTACAGCTTCAAAACACAAAGAGGCACTCAGACTGCGCGCAATGCAGCCTGCACTGCAATGTGGTAATCAAATTCCAACTAATTACGGGCCATATTGTCGTAGATTAATGCAATAACACAAACAATGTGCAAACACCGAACTCGAATTACACAATGCACATTTGTCACCAGGAAAACACACACACACATACACACACACACACTCACGCACACATAGGCAAACGTACACTTGCAGGGCCTAATGCACAATTGCACTTAACATCAAGCAAATTCGCACAAATGGAGGTTAAGGACTGTGAATTGAAGATCAAGTCGACGGCTAATTAAATCTAGAAACTGCTCAAATTTCTCAGGCGATCAACGCCTGAGCCAGAGCGAGAGCTGGCAGCAAGGAATCGGAGCATTTCCTGTTTGCGAGGCGTCAATTGTCACACGGATTGCCGCTGAAAATTCGAATCCAATTGAATGACAATAAAAATGCACTCGGCTGTTGGCTGTTGGCTGTTGGCAGTTGGCAGTTGGCAGTGGGGCGTTAACGATCGTGTAGCAGGAGTCCTTGCTGCAAATGTGTTATTTGATGCGCGGCATTGTTTGCCGACGCGTTGTGTATTCCTACAAATTACGGAGCCAGCGGGTTCGCATAGGCCTGCCATTACTCCGCTGCGGGTAAAACAGGAAGTCAACAATGTTAAGCAACGAGTTATGCTGCCACTGCCACTGCCGCTGCCGCTGCTGCTGCTTCTGCCGTTGCCGCTGCCGCTGTCAGGACGTGCACAGGATACACTGTGCAAGCTGTTGTAAAACGCTTTGCCCGCGACTACTGCGCAGCATTTTCTCAAATCGACAGAGAGCCTGACACCACCCCGCCCCACCTAGCGCACTGTTGTTGTGTAGTCGTCATGTAATTTAATGTCATTTAGCCTGCGGCCAAATAAACCAACGATAGAGACCCCTTTGTGCCTCGGCCAGGCTCCTGAATGTTCTCTGCACAGCGCTAGCTCAGCATGCAATCCGTTGTTGTTATTGTTTTCCTTGTTATTGTTATTGTTGTTGTTGCTGTCCTGGATGCCCGTCCTCATGAAGGCCGGATAAGAGAGTAACCACCAGTTACATAAGGTGTGCACTTTGATTTGTCACTGAGCTCAAATTAAAGTTAATTTGTGGGAATCATGTTGCAACTAAAACAAACTGGACTGGATAACCATGAGCACTGAATCTAACTAATCGAACTGTTCAGCTGAGGAATCTAAATACCTCTCTCCGTTCACTTTTAATGAAATTAATTTCCCTACATTATCCCCAATTTATTTACATCTCATTCTTCAGAAATGTTTTATCGTCATCATTATAACAATTTTAACTAAATCTGAGCCGCCATAGTGTGTGGCTCCATCCACAAATTGAATAATAATTAAATAATAATAGTCCAATAAAAACAGATTTTAATCAGGATTTTCACAGAAATTTATATTACTATTAATATTTGATAGCCACTGACTCTACGTTAAATTGAATTACCAGCTAATTCAACCATATCTGTAAATGAAAAGCACTAAATGAAAAGCACTAGCAGGTGGAGTTATATTCAAAAGTAAGTCACTTTTATTATATCAGGTAACCTTCATCCAGATATATATTATCCATAAAAAAAAATAAATAAAAAAATAAAATAATTGCGAATTTAATAAAATTATTCTAAATTTTGTATATTATTTATTTCTTCATTTACGACCGATTTGTATCTCTGGGCCGTTTGAAAATGTAAAATAAGGTTATAATAGATTTATTAAAATTTATAGAACAGTCAGAAGGAGGCGGTTCTGAGCCCATAAAATACACATTTATCTTATTCAATGCGCCGTCCATCCGCATGTAGTGAGACCAGAATTTTCTTTTCCCTTAAAGTGGGCGCAGAACAAGCTCTAATTTATTTTATTGAAATGCTTTCGATTAAAACCCATACTGAAATTTTATTATTAAATGCTATCTTGCACAGCTTTGCTTATAGATTTATATATTCATTGATCAATATTGATTTTTCTTAATTTTTTATTTCTGCTGCAAATTTGTCCGAATTCTTAAGTTCAAGTTCAGTGGCAAATACTTCCAATATATAAATGAGTTTGCATTTCTCTGAAATTGACAAAAAGTCAATGGAATATGTAGTTGAAATAATGCATGTTTCATTACCATCCGTTCCGAAATACAGGTTATCAGGGTATCTCCTAATCAGAGTTCTCAACTCTCAGCTCTCTTAGCTGTTTAATAATGAGAAGCAAAAATGAAACCTAAATCGACTCGATTTTAGTGATCTACAATTGTGTGCAGCGACATCATTACGTTTGCATTACGTTTGATGCTGCCACGCTCATTTGCGAGGCGAGAGCACGCAGCCTTGACAACCGCTGAAAAGGCTTCATTAAAACGTTATCCAATGCCCAACTATTCCCCGCGCTGCTGCAAGTGCTGGGCAGCAGCTGAGACCCAGTTGGGTGTCATGTGAACAGAATCATTTTAATTGCAAAAAAATTGAACAAAGTTCTGCAGCTCGGCAGTCGCCTGATTGCATTTTACTTGTTACATGATGTTGTTGTGTGTGTTGGTTGTTCGTTGTTGCTTGTTTGTTAAGGCCAGCAGCTCCGGTGCGCTGGTTGACAGCAAGTGGGTATCATAGCAGCGCGGTAAGGGCAACCCCATGGTGCAGGCACAAACTTTATACAAAATTGCCGCAAGCGCACATTTCATTAAACGCCCAGCGAAAACATTGAATGGCATCGCAAATGAATAAATGACACATACCCGTTCAATGGGTAAGGGCCCCAGGTATGGTGTGAAAATTACAGGTTATGCGACATGCCGAACAATTTTCGAAAATTGACTTCTGTAAGGGTTAGGCGCACAAGGTTAAGGGTAGCTCTTAAACGGCAAGTTAAATGAATTGCATGCGGTGCGTAATTTACTCTGTCTCTCACTCTCTCTCTCTCTCTCTCTCTCTCTTAAGAGCAAGCTGGGAGCTCTGGTTCGCTCGATCTGACTCTGGCTATGAAGCTGGGCTCGCTAAGCTGTCGCTTTCGTTTGCCTCTCCCATATCATCAAATCATAAATGTTAACAAACGCGTCCAAGTGTGAAATTGAAATGCAAAAATATCTGAAATCGTTTGCTGCTTTCATTTTAACTGACATATTTAGCCACATTTTTTTGCTGACAGTCAAGGCGCAAATATGATTGGATATTCCCAGGGGCATAGTGCGCCATTTGAAAGCTAATATCATTTATTATGATAAGTATTCAAAACACAGGCCGTGTCTTCTCCAAAATGCCCAAAAGCAAACAAAGACGCTGTCAACACTCTTTCGCACTGTGCGCCTTTATCTAAACGTAAAAATCTTTTTTTGCGGTTTAAAATTACCAATTTTCGAAAGCATAAATTGGCATTTAAGCGATTGTAGATGCCGCATCGACTCCCCAAGCGCAGCCCGAGCCTGAAGAGCAACCCACTTATCATATTAAACTATATATGTATGCACCCAACCCACGTCGACCATTTAGCAAATCTTTACTTCAACAAGGACAAGAATAGCAACAGCCAACATCAACCCCCCGCACAGGAGGGCTGGGCGCGGCTCGGCTGGGTGGGTTGTGCGCTGGCACATACAACCCAATTACGACTGCTGCCGGAGCAGCAGCAGTAGCAGCAACCAAGTCAGTCAAAACAAAATCAAGATAAAAGCGAAATTCAATCTGTCAAAAATAGATTACAGACCAATTATGTGCTCTTTAAGAGGACCCCACATAGTACAACACTGTTCGAGAGTAGGGTTGCTTTTTATTTTCGTTCTTTTTTTTTTTGTTTTCATCCGTCCATCCATCTATGTACGACCATCAGGCAGAATTTTGCGTCCTGGGTCGCCAGTTGTTTGTTGTTTTAGGGTCTGCGGCGTGTAATTGTGCCCGCTGTGCGCGGGGCGAGGTCGATGCGGCCTCTGCACTCCGGTGGCTGGGGATTGCCTGATCGGAACGGGCTGAGCAGTCATTGAGTTGAGTTTATTTAATCGACACCAGACAGGATATGCGCCAGCTAGTTGACATTTAATGGCAGCACAAGTTTGTCGCATCGTTGTTAATTGGAAATGACAAGTTGGTAAGAGCTCGGCTCCTTCATATATTTGTTATTTTTCCAATATTGTGACTAATCTGTGCTGCATGCATGCATCAGGGTATTATCTGATAATTCCATTCTTCGCCTTTACCCATTATTAGTCGGGTAGAGTAAAAAATGTGTTTTAAAAGTTAAGCAAATATGCACAAAGCAAAGTAATCTACGAGATATTCATATGACCATGCTTTGAATGATATGAACAAGAACATAAAAACAATCTGCACACACACACACACAGACAGAAATTTATATCAGCTGGGCTCACTGTGAGTGCGGATTGTAGTTAGAACAAGCTTTCAGCTGAGCTGAGCTGGGCGGCGGGGTGGCAGGGCGGCGGGACTGTGCAGCGGGCAGCAGTTCAATTCCATTCAATGCATGACATTCATTGTGTGAGTAAAGTACCATTTAAGGGTGATAATCGTTCTCCATTTGAGGGTGCAAAATGAAAAAATCATTGAAAGCAAACATCGAAAAGCGAGCGAGAGAGAGAGAGAGAGAGAGCGAGATAGAGATAGACAGAGAAAGGGAGCAGCCAAGATTAAAAGTGCATTTAATAATAGAGCTACGTTTGGGGAACGCTGCCCGAGAGTGGTGCAGGTGGTCGGCTGGTGCCTCGTGCCTCGTGCTTTAGTGCTTCGGGGAATACTCGACTCACATCCATACAACATGCAGTGGCCTGTAGCGAGCTTAGAGTGGATTATAATGAACATCAAGTTAAACCGAATGTCTGAATCGAAGCAGTGCGGATAGCAGGCGATTGGATAGCAAAAGAAATGGCCCATCCCTGGCATACAGAAAACCAAATGATTCGAAATTATTTGATTGCGTGGGCGGTTTGTTGGCTCGCCGGCTTTGCAGGCTTGCCAGCTCATTCCTCATTCCGCGTTGCCCGTTGATGAGCCACCCCCGGCGGCAGTTAGCGACATATGCCGGGACATCCTCCCCGGGCAGTGGACTGACTTATGCCGCGTTTACGTGTAAAATTGTTATAAGTCTTGCGGTTGCCATACGCTCAACTGTTTGCCCTGTAATAAATTACATTTTAAAGTGCAGCCGCAGTGGGCTGAGGGTTGCTGCGGCTGTTACAACTCAATTAATTTGCAGTGATTAAACATTTGGCAGATTATTCACTCAAATATGTGTAATTGTTTCCATGAGACAGTGTTCAGATTTAATTATGCTTTTGCCAAGTACAATCATACATAGACATATTATTCTACATCTATTACTCATATTATTCATAGGGAAATATTTAATACCCTGCACCTGCCATTATCGGTCTCTTAATCCATGCTACGTGTACGGCAAGAGGGTGCTCAAGGATTTGTCATGCTGCCCTTGCTCATGCTGCGAAAAGACAGACATAAAGGCACAGGTCCACAGAACAAATGACATTTTGATTTTGCGCACTTTTTGATTGATGACAAGCAGCAGGAGTCGCAGCAGCAAGTCCTTGCCTACAGTGGAGTAAGTACGCCAAAGATAAATAAAAGCCATCAAAAGCCAAGCAGCATTCAGAAGTGTGCGTCTTTTTGTTCGATTGGTAGGCGTGGCCACCGCCCCAAGCGGAATCAAAAGATATTTGCGCGCCTTTTGGCGCACTTGGAACGCTCGAACAAAGCGCACAAAGAGCAGGGTAGAAAAAGGCACAGCTGGGCAGAGCTTTGACTGCCTTCAATTGTTAGCGCTTCAATAGAGCAGCCAAATGCAAATTTCACTGCGTTAAACAAAAGGCTTCTCACACACATACACACATACACGCACATACACACACGCTCGTGTGTGGGTGCGCGTTTTAGTCTAATGAAATGGTCGTCGTAAGAAAACTAAGCTCGCGCCAGCTGCGAGACCGGACAGCAGCAAGGACATAGCCCGAGCACCACTTGTCGGCTGGCAGTGAGCCGTGTGGCTGGCGAGGCGTCGGGACTTCCACTTTTCGC
This sequence comes from Drosophila mayaguana, assembly GCA_037075325.1. NCBI lineage: Eukaryota > Metazoa > Arthropoda > Insecta > Diptera > Drosophilidae > Drosophila > Drosophila mayaguana. Next base: position 5,994,783 of record JBAMCG010000037.1, on the reverse strand, counting down.
TGTCATTAAGTAAATAGAAAGCCAGCGACGCCTCGCGGTGTCGCCTAGTTAGGGCCAATGTGGGCAACGTAGCCCCTAAGTGATTAAAACGCTGCACAATTGCAATTTTGAGAGCATCCTGCTTCCGCGCCGACTCCTTGCGCCTTTTTTCGCGCTAAAGCAACCGAAAAACCACTTTGGGCAAATTGACAACAGCCAGCCGGCAAGCAGGATGTCCGGGTAACAGCATTTCGCACATCTCGACATCAGGACATGGGGAAAGCGCACCCGGCCCACACGCGTTTAAAACCGCGCGCAAATCGCAAGTGCGAATTCTTCACTTCAATGCGCCGTGTTCTGTTTATTGTGAGCACAAATCCATTAAAAAAATGTTGCAAAGCTGCCTAGGCAGCTAGCCGCGAGCTCTTGTTAACAATGCAGTCGCCGCAAAATAGCATATGCCAGCAAAATAAAAAAGAATAAGGTATGAATACTGCAGCGAATCGACTTGACTGCGAGATACCCATTGCCTAGGCAGCACATGCGATAGCTGCACTTATACTTGCTTGCCATAGGAGTATAGATTGCATTTTACATCCACTGAGACTTGAGCTACACGTTAACTATACATATTAATTATTATATATTATATTAGTTTTATTCTGTAGTCAATCTAGTTTTCAGAATATTAATTTTCATCAGCAATAATCTTTAGAGTGTAAAAGCCTTTGATATATGGATTTTTGCTTTTTATAGTTTTTGCCTAAAAGTGTGCAATGAGAATTTCATTTGTGTATTTTCAATAAACTTAATTTCAGTAAATATATGTCTAAAAGGTTGAGGCAGAAAATCTGCATATTCTCGGCATATGAGAAACAGGAACATCGGGTGTGCCAAGCATTGCAGACTAACATCAGAAGAAGGCAAAGAAAAATACTTCAAGAGGCTAAATGCTCGCTCAAGTCGCCTGGGTAGAGTTTTTTTACTTCAGGCCAAAGTTTAAATAGTTTTCATTCTAGAATTCGACAGAAGACTCAGACCTCACATGAGAAATATTAACATTTAACTTGATATTTATCAAATAAACTGCTCAGATTGATCTGTGATAATCCCATATATGTATGCATATATACAACTCATTTTTCACCTATGCCTAAACCATTTTAGTTAGACCTTTGAATACTTAATTAAGAAATACGTTTCATTAGATGCGCTACATTAGATGCATTTCTAAGCTGCAATCCAAGGAATGTGCATATCGTTTACAATAACACATAGCAATCACTTAAATTACAGGGTATATTTGACAGCCTTGGCTTGCCTGCCCGGCATTCTGTTGATTGCCATTTTTCTGTCATACCCACAATTCTTTGCTTTACTTTGCCTTTGTTGTTGTTGCTTTCTTTTTTTTTTTTTCAATGTTCTTTGAGTCAAATGCGCATTGTTTTATTGCCCGACAGCAGCAGTGTATGGCTAGTTTCTGATATTACGCATACGCCGTGTGTATCAGCACTAATTATCAAACAGCGCCGGTGGCTGTTGGTGCTGTTGCCTTTTGCAGTCCTTTGACTGTCAGCACATAGCTCAATTAATCAGTGCAAGAGGATGACGAAAAAAAGTTGCCGCTGAGGCAGCAAAAAATGCTTACACGACTTTTCGCTTTGGGATATTGTAAACCAACACGCCCACCTGCTTCACCTATGCATGGGTGTTCTCCTTTTTTTTCTTCTTCTTCTCCCTTTTTTTTTTTTTTTTTTTTTGTGGCACACAGCCTTTGGTGGCCCTGCTTAGCTTTAGGAGATGCCATCGCCACTGCATTGCGCCATGTTTTTTGGGGCTTTTACCGGCTTACTTTCATCAATGGCATTTTGCCATTTTTCAAAATTTTCGCTGACAGTAGGACGCAGAGCGAGCAAATAAAAAAAGGGAAGCAAGAAAACGTTAGACATAATATGAAACATATGAATCGCTGCCCATGCATGTTGAGCGGTCGGCATGGATTTGATTTATGTACCTGCACTCCAACACTCCGGCACTCGTATATTCAAGTTTATACATATATATATATGTATATATATATATATATATATATATATATATATATATATATATATATATACATATATATGTATACAACAACACAAAGCCAGTTACGAAGCCTAGCCGGTGAATGCTCTTGATAGACGTCAAATTGAAACATGTAACAAGATGATAAAGCAGCATCTAGTATGCCAAGGGAGCGCGCGGCGCGGGAGCTGCGCTCCACTGCGACAGGGTCCACAAATTATTTAGTAAATTTCAGTGGTTTTTGCTGCTGCTGCTGCTGCTGCTGCTACTGCTGCTACTGCTGCTGGCCCCGCAGCATTCCTTATTCATTTGGCTGCTGGCTGCTGGCACGTTGTCATGCACGAATATCCCATTTTGGCTAGTTATTTTTTGTTTCCATTTGCGAACTCAGTATTTCGGAATATTTCTTTTTTAACCTTTATTTTTTAGAGCCAGACAGACTCGGTTCGGTTGATGAACCAATAATAATTCATATTCATGCCCATTTCTATGCAAAGCCAGAAGCCATCACTGCACCACCAGAGCACACACAACTCATCTCAACGCCTGACATTCGAATCTAATGACATTTTTTTAAGAGCCGTTTTTGGCAACTTTTTGCACGAACTCCGCATATGTTGATCAATTTTAATTAGACGCCGTGTGCAGTAGTCACCCAGGCAACTTGTTAGCGCGAGATATAGAGATATAGAGAGATATTCTAATTGCACGATATGAAACAAAATGTATGTATTTAGTTTCCCATATAGAAATAAAAATATTTAAAAAGGTATATGTTTCACATCTTAATTTGAAATACAAAATAGTGTAATATGTGGATGGACTGTGCTAATCATTCTGATAAATCTGTTTTCTGTTTTCTATATTTTATTTCAAAGCTCCTTTCTGTTGCTTAAATAGCAGTCCAACCAGGTATGGATATTCATTAAAAAGCGGTAAAATTCTATCTATAAGAATTGCCAGCTAAAAGCAGGCATTCAATATGATTTGCGATTTGTGGCAACCGATTGAAGTTACTTGTGGTAACATATTTTATGTTGTTTAAGAAATGTTCATCTAGTGAATATATAAGGCAGATTATCTTTATAGAATTACTACATACCATTAGATCATCAGCCATTTTTTGCCGCAACTCTAGAGGTCTTTATCATCGCTCCAATAGAAGACTTATCAATTTTTACTGTAGAGCCTACGCTAAGGCCCCTCTGCGAACTCTATTCGTGAACATCTGTTATCTTTCTCTCTGCTTTCAAAGACATTTGCCATGCTTAGAACTCAAGTTTGCAAATTTCTATAATTAGACAAACGCTCCTACCTGGAATGTCGTGTTCGGACCTAAGAGACTCTTGTATTTCATACATAATCCAGTTGCGGTCGGTAGATACAGAGCTCTCTTTGATTCCTCATTATAAAGTCTGGAAACTATTTGCAGCAAATTAAGCCCTCGGTATCTGGCATGGAAATAAAACATATAGGACTTTAGCTCTCTTTGATGCGCCATTGTCAAGCATTTATGATACCAAAACTATTTGTAGGAAATTGAGAATTCAATATTTTGGGGCATTTTGAACTGACTTAAAAAATAAAAGAAATTTGAAGTTCGATTTTTAATTAAATCTTTCGTATTTACATAATAGCATATTATAATAATATAAATACCTAGTTTTAGTTTAAGAAAAAATAAAGATTTATCTTAAAATTCTGATGCCATTAAGAAATTCATGGATTGCATCATGCTTACCTGTATTTTCCTGGCTTCTCACGCAGCAACTATCATCACCTGGAGCAGAGCCTGTTTTTGTTCATTTCAAGTTTGTGTGCTAATCCTGCACTTATCGACTTCCCTTTGGCAAAAGACGTTGCCGCACAGGCAACACGGCTACTCAGCTGTCTCAGTGCGTATGGTTACATCAGCATCAAGTGCCCATTAAGAGCTTAAAACCAAACAACTGAACCATTAGAGTCGACCTCCATAATCAACGGCTTTTTGACGCGTCCGCCGCGTGCCAATCGAACATCGAATCCATTTGTTTTGTCATCTTGTTGCTTGTTTGTTGCTGTTGCTGTTGCTGTTGTTGGGCACTGGGCCACGCCCAATTGCAACAATTTGTAGTCGGCGCTGTGTAAGGTTGAGCGGTTGACAGGGTTGCCAATGCGGCGCAGCGTTCGCATGTGCACGCGCCCACAAGCGTGTGATAATTACTCGCATGTTGCAGCTTCTCATGCGCGGCACGTGGCCGCAAACAAACAGCGAACAGGACTCGGGGCAGGCGCTACAAGTATCCATATCCGTTTCGGGTTTCGTTCGCATAATTGCGGCAAGCATTTAGCCAGATATCAGTACTAATATTTTGCGCAAATACAAGCGCACAGCCCTCAGGACCTGCAGTTCCCCTCGTTCCCATTTCCCTGATCCGTGCTCTGTGCCAGGGCAAATATGTTTTTTCCAGCTGAAGTGGCACTCGAGCTGAGGACTCTCTTGAAGGTCTCTCGGCTCTCAGTCGCTTTCAGGTGAGTGCGCGGGCCTTTTTGTTGTTAATTGCATTAATGTGCGTTATTTATAATCAAGTACGAGAGCCTGAAGAACTGTGCGAACTTTTTGCCCTACTTTGCACTGTTTATGCGGCAGACAAGCTGCTACGCAGCCAAGCAGCCACGCAGCCAAGCAGCCACGCAGCCAAGCAACCACGCCAAGCAGCCAAACATTCGGATGGGCAATAATGGTAAAAGTGCCAAACAGAGACTCGTAAATTGCGGCCCCACACTCAGACCATTTGCCGGCATTCGCCATTCGCCATTTTGGGCAGCCAAAGCAAGGCGTCGGAGCCAAATACAAATATCCAATCCAATTCCCTGCTGCTAGCAGTTGGCTAAAGACCCCGCCTAATAGCAGTTACTGACGACGCCGCATTGGCCCCCGGGGACCAGACAATTTCAATAAATATTTCACTGCATTAGCTCTCGACGCTGGCGTGTCAATGGTCAAGGGAAGGGCGGGGCTGGGGGCTGGGCAGGGTTGGGCAGGGCGGAGCGGTGTGGTGCGATGGCAACATGAAAGCTGCCATGATGCGGCCTAAGCAAATCCAAACGCAAATTGCCTTTTTGCTCCTGGCCAGGAATAACGTGTATTAAATGTTTGGCCATTATCATTTTAGGCATTTGCGAGCATATTTTCCATTAGCCACTGACTTTGCTTGGCGTTCGGGGCTCCTTCTCGCCGTCCCACTGTTATCTGTGTGTGTGTGTGTGTGTGTGTGTGTGCTTCTATTGAGCTACAAATCGACAGCAATTCCAGTGACAATGCAGCTACAGCTAAACAATTGTCATACTCTTGCTAACTCTTTGCTTCGAGACATAAGAAAGCCAGAATAGTTGCTCCCTTAGACGTAGCAGAGTGGAGCAACAACAAAGCATCACCTTGATTGCCTTGTTAGTTACTGCGACTCCTGCTGCTGCTGCCACTCTATGTGGTTGGCATTTCTAACTAACGCTAACCGCAGACCATTCTGGGCTGAAGCTTCCAAGCGCTTTTCTTCATTTTCTGACAATAAATTTTCATTTTCTTGGTAAATGGTCCGTTGTTGTTGCCGTCCTTGTGCTGCTCTTGTTGTTCGTGCTGCACTTACTCCTTGATGGCTGCGTTGTTCTGGTGTTGTCGATTGCCTCTTTGCACATATGCCCGCATTTTTGCACCACAACAATTTGGCAGGCACCGCTCATTGTCTTTACCGCAGTCAGAGTGAGAGTGAGAGTGAGAGTCAGAGTCAGAGAAGCAGCCGCAGCCGCATTGCAATTGCAATTGCTCACAAGTTATCCCAAGTGGAAATTTTTGCTGTTGTTCTTCGGTGTGCGGTTGTTCTTGTTGTTAACTCAGGGCTGGCAAATCGCAATAAAACAAAAGTGACTGTCAAGTGAATACGCTTATTCCCGCAACCATCTGCATAGCCAGCTCACAGAATAACAAGGATATCCTGTCATAATACGCAATTCTTCATGTTCGCTCTGCTGCGTAACTCGAAACTCAAAACTCGCAACTCGCAGCTCGGAGTGATTAAAATGGTTATTCATATGCACATGATTGATGCATTGAATGAATGTAATCGTTGATATTCTGACTGATTTGCTTAGCGTGGGGGAACGAGCTGTGAATCCAATAATAATGGCCAGCATTTAAATCATATTCAGCTAACGTTTGTGTAAATCCTCATGCTGTTGTACTGAGAGGGAAAACTTATTGAGTTTTTATTGAAACTATTTGCGGAGGACAGAGGAGACAGACAGAGGAGCACACGAACAGAACGAGTATACAAATGCAATTCTATTCACATCCAGCACTATATAACCTATATATACATTATTCAGGTTCGGAACAACCTTTGTCACGCTTATTTAATGCGCTAATAAACATAATTTTAGTTAGACAATTTCATTCAATACGCTCATAAGTCAAAGTTATAAAAAACAAGAGAAATAAAAACACGCAAATTTGGGCACTTTGGAAATACAAACAAGTCGGCCAACAGGGCTGGCTAATGCCGGGGCATGTTGTTAACTGTGGTAACACGCACGCACGCAGACAGTTAATTAAGGGTGTGAACTGGTTGAGTTATGCGTGGAGGATACGGAGCCAAGGCAGCAACCCCACAAGCCAACGTATCGTGAAGGACACAAAGGACATGCCGGACAGCAAAATGGGCAGTAAATAATTCATTAGCGGCTTTTAACAATAAATTTTTGTGGGACAGCCATTGGCTGACTGACCAGCAGAGTGAGCCACTGAGAGACTGAAAGCAGTTTTCATCTTTTCTTCTTCTTCTTCTTCTTCTTTCCAGGGCACTCATTTTAATGAAGTGGCTCGTTTGCTGGAGGCAGCAGCAACAGCTAATTAGTTGGCGGTTTGAACTTTGAACTGCACTTCATTAGAGCTGGAATGCGACGAGTCGCCTCGATAAGGCTACGACCCAGCGGATCCAGTGCGTCAGGGAGCCAACGAGCCACTTAGCCATCGAACCAATGCACCACCTGCACATGTTTTGGCACATTTATGCAGCGGCTGCCAAATTAAAATGCAATAATTCTTCATTTGCGTACGAGGGAATGCGCAAAAAAAAAAAAAAAAAAAAAAAAATGAAGAACGAGAGAGCGAGAGAGCGAGAGAGAGGAGAAAGAGAAAAGGAATAAGGCGCAAACGTGAACAAGCCAACAGGCAAGGGCCGGAAACGTGCTATAATTGAAAAATGTGGTAACAAGACTCTACGTGGCGGGCCTAATGAATTCCCCGCTTTTTGCTTGACTCCGTCACGACACGCGAGCCTGAAGAAGTTGTTGATGTTTTTGCCACTGGGAGAGGGTGATAAATGCTCATCAGGCTTTAAGGCAGCGTTGGCAATTAACTTTTACAATGTTGCTGAAACGTAATCAAGTTGTCAGCGGCGTGAGTCGTCTCAAAGATACTCCTAATTACGCAAAGTTTCAGGCGATATTCCCAGGCCAGCGCCTAAATGTCAACAAATGGCTGCTTGAGAATCTGCACCCCTCGCCCGCGCCCTCATCCACGCCCACGCCCACGTCCTCGCCTACGCCCACGTCTTTGAAGTTTCTGGGGTCTGGAGCGCTCGAGCTGCTAATCCGGCGGGATCCATTTGCCTAATGCCCTGCAACAATTTCGCAGTCCTCCACATGCTCTCTGTCACACTTTGGAGTACATTTCAAATGTCTTTCAGTTGTCATAACAAAACTTCGGGGAGCGGACGGACACTTGATTTGTTTGGCTTTCTCCTTCTTCGTCTGCTACTTGGGGCGCATTAGCTGCCTTAAGTCTTGGGTTTCGGGCGCCACGAATCGACAATAAGCGGCATAAATTTTAAAATTTCATTTTTATCGCATTACAATTTTCTCTACAGTTTTTTATGGCTCTTCATATTTTCGTATATATGTATGTATATATTTTTAAGCCACGTTTAAGTAAGATGCTTGAGTGGCATTATTGACTTTGCAGTTGATAAAGTGCCATAAATGTCACCCCATTAAAAGAGACAACAACAACCACATCAGCAGCAGAAGCAGGAGGAGTTGAAACAACGGCAACGGCAAGGGCAACGGCAAAAGGCAACAACATCGCAAAGGTAAAGGTAAAAAGCGCGTTGAGTTACCGGCTCCTGGGGGTTGCTTGCCAGGATAATGCGCCTCAACTCAATTGGGAATTTTAAAAGTAAAGTTGAATTTCATGTTTGGCTGCGGCAATTGTCACAGATGGTTTAATTGAAGTAATTACATACGAAATCCGTCAGGATTTGCCCGCGCCAGCGCCCTTCAAATGATGACACTTTTTGCTTATTATTTTATTATTACTTACTAAGCCAACATTAGCAAGCGCCGGCGAGGGGGGACCTGGCTTGGCTTTCCCCCCTCAGAAAGGGTTAATGGCGTTGTTTGACTTTTGTTTTTGCGCCATTGCAGTCCGCAGCGAGCAGCGCTTTCCGCTCTTCTAATGCTAATGAGCTAATGACTGCTGCGTGTAATTACCGACCGCTGAAAAGGTGTCATCATTATTTATGGCCGTATCTTACATTTTATTATTATTATTTTAAATATATTTTTGTATATTTTTGTATATTTTTGTTCCATATTTCATGTTGCTAGCCAAGCTTAACCGGTTACACGGGCATTGTCCAAGTGGAAGCTGCTTAGGACAGGCTCATCTCAGCGCTTACAGAAATCCACAGTCTTCTATATAAATATGATATATGTATACAGAGTTCTGTCTCACTGGTGACTCATGTGTAGAGTTGAAATGATAACCTATTAATATATAAAATATGGGCTTTATTTGTTTAGCGTGCCCAGCTGCTCAAATATGATTACTTATTTATTTATACATATATATATATATATATATAGACAAAAATTGCTATAAAAAGCCTTCCGCCCGAGGTGGCAACCAGAATAGTCTTAACTAGCCTATTGTTAACATTAAAATCGAAATGTTTCGTGTCTTGTTCGTATTGACTGCCGTAGTTTATGCAGTGGAGAGCACTTTCATCATCAAGCCGGCTCCTCCCATTTTCGTGCCTCCTAGCAGGTGTAATATCTATGAAAAGAACTTGTGTTGGGTACTCGACGAATGCGTTTGTCGTCCGATCCAAAATCCTTGCTTGCGGGATGCTGAGAATGAGTTTAGAATCAAGACCTGTAGAAGACGTAAGTGTTCTGTTATCACATAACTCTTCTTAATTTAATAGAATCGTAATTGGGCCTCTAGCACTTGTTCCCGTATCGGAGGAGCTTTGCAAGTATTACATTCCCAAGTTCTGTCTCCTTGAAAAGCCAGTGATAGCGTCCGTACTTGTGCGTCCAGAATGCGGCTGCCAGAGTAAGCCCGACGAATTGAAGCAACGTAAGTACAGGAGTCTGTGCGATCTGCAAAAATTTTCAGCCCAAAACCGAACAGGTAAGTTAAATCCCTAATTAATGTTTGCAAATTAACTTTAAAAATGTTTTTCTCTTCTATTTAAGCTTATCTGAGCTACCAGCGATGTCTCTGGTAATCCAATGTTATTTGTTTACCCATTATATTTGTTTCTAATAAAGTTTAACTGCATGCATTAAATTTGCCGCTAATTTTATATTTCAAAATTAATTCTTTAAATACATTGTTAAATTTGAATGACACATAAAAAAATATAAATGTTATTATTGGTGAAAATTAGTTTAAAATTAATCGATTCTTAGCCGATGAGTATGGCTGATAAGCAAGGGCGTGGTCAGCATTTATTTGTAGAATATTTTAGTAATGGTTTCATAAATTATTAATGGAACTAAATAATGCAAATTTTATAATTAAGTATTATTAGTCAAGTCATAAGCATCTGAGTGCCACAGCTAATATTTATTAAAATAAAACACTGCATAAAAATAATATTTATATACACAGACACAGACATAAATAAAATAAAAAAATTAAATGCATATATTTATATATGAATAAAAAAGAAATGGAATAACCTATCGAAAAGATATGATAAACTTGTACTGCGTTTTATATACTCCTACGGATGGAAGGACAGACCGGCATGACTATGTCCACTCAGTTTGTCGGCCCGATCAAGAATATATATGCTTCATGGGGTCTGCCACGCCTCCTTCTGAGTGTGAGTGTTACATACATTGTCACAAAAACATAATACCCTGATTTCCCATTTTCAAATGGTTTAGTGTAGAATAAAAGCCCTAAAATCAGACACAACCATTCACATAAACTTGTGTATGATCCAGCTTATATGAGCATAGCTAGTATTGTAATTTTTATGTTCAATGCTAATTTTTAGTTTAGAAAGCTCCATAAGCTATGCCATTTCATTCCTATATTTACATATTTACAGATATACATATTTATATATACATATTTATCTTTCATTAAGAACAGGTGGTAGATATTATATTTAATATCTCGAAATACATCTGCTTAAACAATTACTAGGCTCAGTCTTCAGCTATAAAAAGGCGTTCAAATGTTGCAGACTCAAATAGTGTCACGACATTCATGCGTATCAATAGCATCTGCTCTCCCGATCGCAATGGTCACCGTAAAACTCTTGATTCTCTTCGCCGTGGTCCTCTGCGCGGCACAGGATTTCGTGCTTGGCGACTCCGATGTGGACCCGGACGTTAATGTCGACAAACCAGACTGTCCTAAGCTAGACTGTCGCTGCTCCAGATGCGCTTGTCGTAAATGTTGCTGCTCTTGCGGCGACCCAGCTTAACGGTAAGCACTTGAGAAATTAAAATGAACAGAGCTTTATAGTCCTTAAATATTTACAGGACAGAGCAAACGATGCAACAGAAAATAATAATTGTTGGCAAATTGTATCCCTGTTTTCAATAAAATTGTTGTACTACTTGAATCAAAGTGTTTTAAAATTTAATATTTAACCGGCAGCTGGATTATATTATGGTAAGACAGAAAGGCCATACCTTAATTAGTTATTAATCATCAACCAATGGGCTTCCCAACACTCTCGATGCCTACTGGGTTGCGACCCATGGACATGAGCTACAAAATTTCGGCACTTTCAGCTTTTTTTTCACAAAAACAAGTCAAACATCAAATCAATGACAAGTTCAAAATTTTCAGTTAAAAATCATTGTTGTATCTACGAATACGACGACGTTTCGTCTTACCGTTAATGAAAATGATGCCGTTCAACCGATCATTGAGTTCCGAGGAGCTGCAAGAGTTAACTACATGGATGTCCAATTTGCATATGAAGCTCGACAATCGCACACGCCGCGAGCTCTCGGATGTCGTGAACGTTGCTCAAATCATTAAGAAGTTCAATTCAAAACTGGTCGACATGTGCTGCTACAAATCGCACAGCAGCCTAGTCCTAAAGCTAGAAAACTGGGAGATCTTTAACCATAAAGTGCTTAGTAAATTGGGTCTCAAATTGTCCCATAACGACTTGACGCAGCTTGCCTCGGGCAGTCTGGCTGCATTGAAGTGCCTGCTTTATTATTTAATGACTTGGAATCGAGATGGACTTTCGGTACTAAAACCAACCAAGAGGATCTCATCGATAGGGGACAAGAGCAAAGCAAGGGATAGTTTATCTGGTAGCACGGACCACGGGGGAGCAGAGTTGAAATCAAATGAAGACGTTCAGCCTGAAATGCCAAAAGATGGAATGAACGTGCCGTATGCTATATATAAGCAAGTGATCCAGGAGAATTACAAGAAGAAAAGATATCTTAGCTCTATCAGCCACAAGACCAAGTATTTGGAAAGCCTTATGGTGCTCAAAGAGGACCGTATTAATTTTCTTTTGGAGCGCCTCGCGGCACTTTCCGCTCTAGCAGCACACGATGCTGAAAAATCCTGATCAATGCGTGCTCCCTTAGCCATCTACAATGTTCAGTTGGAGCCACATATTTGCAGGAGACTTGATTTGTCGATGTTAATGTGCTAACTATTCATTTGGTACTCGAAAGGGGCGCAGGGAGCATCCACTCAAGGTGGCAGTTTTTCGATTGGTTATTGCGAGGATCGTAATTATTAAATATAATGTCGTATTTAATTATCTATAATGATATATTTTCGTTTCAGGGTCGATTAAAAATACTATTATTGTAAAAAGTTAGTTGTCTTTATGATATTTTGAGTAATTATGTGCATGAGTCATAATGACATGAACTGCATAGTTGCATATAAAAATATATATTAATATTATGCGACGCACCTGAATAATATTTTCGTGCAAAAACACATTATAAAGGTCAAACAATATTGTTGATCAATAATGTAAATACTCATAAATAAATGTGACATAAATAAATGAAAAGTATGACAATTTATATCCGAATGCTCGAGCTTTATATACCCTGTAATTATATTAATATAAATATATATATATATATATATATATATATATATATATATATATATATATATTTTTTTTTTTTTAATTATGTATTTTTTTAATAGTGTATACGTTTAATATATAATATATATAAGAATTTTTCTAAGTCAAACTGTAGATGGGAATTAGTTTTTATCAATGATATACACATAAACATTATTCTATTATACATACATATATACAGTTAAAATATAGGGTTATGAAATCAGGCATCGTTTATGGTCAAGCTGATATGAAATTATCAAGTATAATTTGTTCAATTCTGAATTTAGTTTTTTTTTTTTTTTTTTTTTTTTGGTAAAAAACTATATGTTATATATCCAACAGATGGATATTATTATTTAATCGGACTTACTACGATTATATCGAACTTTAAATCCTGTGAGTAATACCTTTTGACTACGTGCTGCTTGCATTTTCATATTGTTTCATTTTGATCTGTAAATCAGAAGCCACTTGACTAATAATACCCCAATTGCCCACTCAAGGCTAATTATTTTATTTAACATTACTCTGCATCTTCTTAAGGTCAATGTAAATAAAAAACAATACTGTTCTTTTTTTTAACTCTGCATCTTATATTTGCTTTTAGTAAGAAAAAGAATAATTGCAAAAATAGCTCAAAATACATCTGCTTAAACAATTACTTGGCTCAGTCTTCAGCTATAAAAAGGCGTTCAACTGTTGCAGACTCAAACAGTGTCATCATCTCCTCTGCCGATCGCAATGGTTAACGTAAAGCTCTTGATTCTCTTCGCTGTGGTCCTCTGCGCTGCACAGGATTTCGTGCTCGGCGACTCCGATGTGGACCCGGACATTGATATCGACGAACCAGACAGTTCTGAGCCAGACAGTTCTGAGCCAGACAGTCGCTGCTCCAGATGCGCTTGTCGTAAATGTTGCTGCTCTTGCGGCGACCCAGCTTAACGGTAAGCACTTGAGAAATTAAAGTGAACAGAGCCTTAACGTCCTTAAATATTTACAGGTCAGAGAAACTGCCAAGCCAAAAAATATTAATTACTTGCAAATTGTTTTCGTTTTGTCATTAAAATTGTTGCCTTTGAATCTAAGTGTTTTCTTTCACCAATCCCCCTCAGTATGTCTGGCTGCTCACCGCACCGTTCTTAATGCAGTACTTTGTGCGCTCAATTGTGAAGCTTTTGATGCTACAATTCACAGAAAATCATTTTCATTGCATTGATCACTTGTTTATTCATAGCCATTCATTCGTTGGCAAAGTAATTTCTTTGCTCTTTATGCTCCACGCTTTCTTGACTTCACAGCGACAATCAGAAACAAAGCAAAAGTAATCATGTCCTACACCTTCTTCTTTGCTGCTGCTCCGTCGCTGCGCTGTTCTTTGTATACCCTATGGAACTAAATGGGTGTGGGTATATTATGCTCCCAAATGGAGCATATATTCTGGAAATATATAAAGAATGTACAAATTGAGAACAGAGTTTAACAGAGATGAATGTAGTTATATAGGAGTGTAAGATATAGGAGAGCAGTAAAGAGGAGACTAAATGAAAAAGGTGAATATGATGAACTTGTAGAGCTAACAACAATAAAAGAAAGGCGAAATTCTTGAAGCTTGTTGAGCCCAATTGAATTGTATTCCCTTCTGCCGAACCCTTTCTGAATCGGAGACTAATTTGAGCGAGTGTAGAGTCTATTGTGAGTGTCGCCACAGGACATGTGGCATCTCCACCTAATAACCTTAAAAGCCTTATCGAGTCATTTAATATAAAAACAAGCAATTAAAATGATGAATATGCAATAAATGTGTATACACACATTAAAAAGGACAATTCTGTGCCCCAGCTATCCATCCATACATTTTATATGCTAATGAGTAGAACATTTTTTATCTAAAAAGCACAAAAATGCGGACACACATTTGCCTAATGAAAATAGCGCCATTAAAATGAGAAAAACAACTTTAGATACCGAAATTCGAAACACGCCGAGTTTTGGCAATTAAAATGCTCCGAGCCTGAGGTCCTGTCAGCCTTCCACCCGTGCCGTTGCGTCCCGCTGACTTTGAAAGTAGACAGAGCGGGTGTACGTGTATGTGTGTGTGTGTGTGTATCGGACGACGATCGCCTAGCAAATTAGAGATTAACACGCATGTGTCATCCTTCTTGGGGTATTTTAGTTCATTGACCGCTATTCGGCAATAAAACTACTTAAGTTTCCAAAATTTTAACTGAGTGCCAAAGTCGCGGCCAGTTTTATAACTCTACGAATTAGAGCAATTTGATGAAACTATAAAACTGTCAAATCGCACAAATGCGCCGACTTGCTCTGGCGCGTGCTCAAAAAAAAGGAAAAAAAGGAAACATAGATAGATGAACCGAGCAGGGGCGACCCCTGACTAACCACGCGTCCTGTCTGTTCAATAAGCTATGACGAGCACGAGCCACGCACGTTAGAAGTGCAGTTAGTCGAAGGCTCCGTGAGAGGGAGAGAGTATGAAAGACCAGGTAGACCAAAGGTGCAAGAGACTTATATACTTACTCTCGGGAGCATAGTGAGGGAGGGCAGAGCGAGGGACGAACTCGGCTGGGTGTGCTGCATATCTCAATGCCAACATAACATATTAATTAAACTGCCCACGAGCCTATGCGCCTGTCAGACTGTCAGACTGTCAGACTGTCCGACTGTCAGTCAGTCGGTCAGCTGGAGGTCAACTTCGGTCAGTTGCTTAATTATGTTACAAGCTCCGCGCTTCCATTATGGCCTATAATTAAGTTTAATTATTTTTTGCATTTTTAACTTATTTATTTGTTTTTCGTATTGCAGCCATTTAATTTGATAATTGCAATTACGTGCGCACTCAACGCATGCCCCTCGTTAGCCTAGCTGATGGCTTAATTGGCTCTTAATGTCTGGCAAATTGTCTGGCTTCCCATTTAACGGGGCCATATTATGGGCCTATGACGTACGTATGTATATCGGTATGTTAATTTGCCCTGCAACAATTATGTTTCATTGGGCCTTTACAATTGTATATGGCTGTGTTTCAGCAAAGATCTGCTTGTCTATGCTATAAGATCTGAAAGTAGTAAATGTAGTTTGCATAAGGAAAACGAATATTTATACCCTCAGATTTTAATTTGATCAACTACTATTGTATTGCACTTATTGATGATATAATTTGTGTAATGAAGAGTGGAGCCATACCAGAATTGATAAGAGAAATAATCTAAAATTGAAAGCCGATGTTACTTATCGATTCTCGCTCTACCTCTAGTCTGCTCTGAAGCCCAGCTTTCTATAGCGCTTACCTATGGGGAACACTGAAACAGCAACATCGCATTATCCAGAGAGCACAGTCGACGATCTGGAGGACCATTGCCGGAACATCACAGTGTTCTTAGAGAGAACTAAACACTCTACCAGTCAGAGCGAATGCTGAAAAAGAAACGTATGAGGGCAAACTCTCATCGTACTCTAATCAACTGATGCAAGATTTTAAGAGCTGATCAAGTCTTTCTCTTCACGATTTACCAGGCCAGCAATGCATTATAGGAAAGTTATCTTATTTTAATAAAATATTGAATAGGAAAAATTCCAAAATATTTTAAAATACCATATACCTTGATTTATTCAATTCAGAGTTCGATAACATCTCTAATTAAGTGTATAAATATTTCAATAATAGACGTAAAAAAAAAAGGAATATCAATGCAAAATAAACTCTAGTCAAACTATTTTCAATAAAATTGATTAAATTTGTTTAATATTCTAATCTCAAATTGATAGCTTACGCATTCGTTGTTGCCTGGCTATAGACTGAGCACAATTAATAAATGCTTATATATCCATTACATAACTAACTACATATTTGACAGCGTGTCAATTGCTGAGATCAGAGTATCGAATTAGCATCATCATTTCGGGCAAATGTCTCTTGGCCACCGGCTGCAGCCAAATAAAATCGTTGAGTGGCATTGAGTAAGATAAAATTGATTGATGACTCAGCATGCATATATCTAACACTTTGATAGATTGCTGGCTCTGGCGGGCGGTTGGGAGGACGGGTCGCCTGCTATAACCAAGCAGCAGGCAAAGTGTCAAAGTGTAATCAGGGCCGCGTTAACGCCAACAACAAAGCCAGCAACATTATCATTCTCAATCTCATGTTCATCCTCGGCATCCGCATCAGGAGAGCATGGCAATGTTGCTGCAGCCACGAGTCAAATGCTGCCGCAAAGGGGTGCGGCGACTCCGGTCTGCGGCCTATGCCCAAAAGGAGATACAAATGTAGCGTGCCATGTAAATGCTCGAAATTTGCTGTGACTGCGGCTTATTGACATTAACCAAACAATTGTCACTGGATTTATTAAGGGCCTATTCGGAGGGAAGGGCTGCCACAGCACAGGCTCGAATTGCCATGCGATGTTAGTGGTTAATAACTGCCAGCGTGTGTGTGTGTGTGTTTGTTTGTTTGCTTGTCTTATCAAACATTTGATTGATATTAATGATCTAAAATTTGCATTATTTTGTAATGAACACTCAACTGCTAAGTGCCTTTGCGTTTGCTTGTGTTTTATTTATGTCCCATCCGCCAGAGGTTTGCAAAATGTTTGCATAAATTTCAGGGTTAATTAAATTCAGCAAACTTGAAATTCATTTCGGTGATATGTTTTAGAAATCATAAAAAGTGTACCTACATATATATTATTTACAAATATTTACTCGTACAAGAATATTTACTCAAAAACAAAAATGGAACATGAATATTAAGATACAAACAAATATATTTAAATAATGTGAATAAATAATGACATTGATCAATGGCAATCGACAAAAAAATATTTATATATGTAATATATTCTGTATATGCAATGTACAATATATATATATATATGTATACCTATATAACATGGACTGAGCTATATTCATTATGTATATAGAAAACTTCGCATATATTTAAGCAGCTGGCTAAGTTATAATAGAGGCGAAATCGGCATGACAAGAAGATCTGCCATAAACCCACAAGAATACAAATTATCAGAAGGGAAAGGCCCACAAAGACTGCCAGTATAAATGCATACAAGCACACACGCTCACATACAGACAGACACAGAAAGATAGAGAGAGCGAGAGAGAGAGAGAGAGGGGGGGGGAGAGATAGAGTGACAGTGGGAGAGGGAGGGAGACTCATATAAATGCACAGTTTGTGGCGCATATAAAAACGGAAAGAAAATTTGAATTTTTAAATTAGTTTTTGTTAACTTTTGCTGCTGTCGTCGAGCTAGCTGTTGTTGCTGTTGTTTTCGTTGTTGTTGTTGTTGTTGCTGTGCTTTTCTCATAGCCTGGAAATGTTTAACGACTCGTAAGGAAATTGCAAAGTAAAATGTCTTCAGGAATTTCAACATTTTTTATGCAGGAAGCACCGGCAGCAACAGCAACAGCAACAGAAACAGCAACAGCAAGAGCAAGAGCAACAGCAGCAGCAGACACAGCAAATGTAATAAAAAGCAAGCAAAACAGCAACAACAACAACAACAACAGAAAAAGAAACCACAAGATGACGGCAAGGTAAGCGAGTGGGCGGTGGCTTAGTGGATTGCAGGCTTTGGCTGCCACAAAATGGCGAATTAAATTTGAAATTGCTAGAGAAAGAGGGAACGAGAGAGAGAGAGAGAGAGAGAGAGAGAGCGAGAGAGAGCGAGAGAGAGAGAGAGAGAGAAAGAGAGAGAGAGAGAGAGCGAGAGAGCATTCAAAAGTTGTATGCCTGGGCATTGCTTTTGTGGCGTAAAATATGGAAAAATGTCTAACTGACTGCCCGCCAGACAGTCAGACAGACAGATAGACAGTGAGACAGCCGCCAAGATAATATGCAGCAAGGTGTGCGACAGTTACTGCTTATGCATACCAAATGTGTGTGGCATCCACAAGGGTTGTCAAGCTAACTTATTTGCTCTGTCAGCCGCCTCCAGCCGCTCGACCTCCTTTCTCAAGTTAACTCGATGAATGCCAATGAGCTTGTCAACATCCCATATCTATGAGTTGGATAAAAGAGCGCAAATATTTAGTTGTTATTATTGTTTCTGTTTTGTTCATCTGTCATATCAACTTTATAATTATGTTTTCCAACAGACCCTTACAATATATATAGGGATTTACATTGAAATGAGTAGCATTAAAATTAGAGCAAATAAATCGTAGATTGTGGCCAATCGGCTCAAAGGGAACTGCATGCAGCACACACACTTACAGGAGGCGACCGCCACATACAAAGAGCACAAAGCAAATGTCAGTGGGACGTGAGTGGTGCCAGCGGCAGGTGCAGGGACGGGGGCGTGGCAGCAGACAGCAAAGGCAAAGGCAAAGGCAAATGAAAGCAGCAAAATCTTTGTACAATTTATTCGTCCAAGTAAAATTACATGTCGCTCCTGGCAACTAGAACTGACTTACACACGAGTCCCGATGTGTGAATGTGTGATGTGTGTGTGTGATGTGTGATGTGTGTGTGTGTGCGCTTACAAATTAGACAACAAAAGCAACAACGACAGCAATGGCGTTTTCAAAATGAGCCATGTCACGAAAAATATTAAAATTAGCATTAATATTTGTCGTTCTTTTTTTTCTTCTTTTACCTCAGTTGGTGTTGTTGTTGTTGTTGTTGTTGCTGTTGCTGCTTGTTGCACGCCGCATTTGCCTGAGATGAAGATGAGCGCGTGTCCAAAATTAGAGAACTCAATATGCGAATGCCGTCAATAGAGAAAAATACTAATTTTGTCAATATTAATTATTCCGTATGTGGGCATAAAAGTATTATAATTTACAGTTTATACACGATATATTTTCAATGAATTTTTTTTAGGGAAATTCTTCTTTTAATATAATATAAAATAAGGTAACTTGTGTGCTCTGAAATTTGATTCGATTCCGATTTATTTCCCTTTATTACAGCCGCTTTCATCATTCCAGTGCACTGGACACGCTGCAGTGTACAAATTTACATAGCTTAGTATTAAAAAAAGGCAGTTTTTCAGGTCTTTACTAAAAAATGCTTCTGGATACCTAAGAGCACACATATCGCATCTGATGCTACAGAGTAAAGCACGACACGAACTCAACTCTAGGCTAGGGTGCGAAATGTTGCAATCAAAAATTGGCTGCCCACCCACAGCAGAGCCAGGGACAGAGACAGAGACAGAGACGGAGACAGAGACGGAGACAGAGACGGAGCCAGAGTCAGTGCCATCTCAGCGCGGCCACCAGAGAGATAAAAGGCAGTGCCGCTCTAGAGTCTGCCACATCTACTCGTTAAGGGGCAAAACTTTTGATGCTGTTTGTGCTGTTGCGGACTTTTCACATTTTGTTTGCTGCTTCATCCAATACGTTGAGCGTCGCTTTTGGCTGTTTTGTTTTTGTTCAAGTTGTTGGCTTGATTCCACTTTGATTTCAGTTTCAGTTGCACGTTCTGTCCATGCCCATAGCTATGCCTCCGCCTCCGCCTCCGCCTCGGCCTGTACCTCTGCCCCAGTCCGTGACTAGCTTATGATTGTGTGCGGGTCGAGGACAGCGCAGATTCTTTTTGCCACTCGTCCCTTTATGCCAGTCAATTCTGACATATTCCACGTGATAAAAACTCTGATTGGCTGCTGGCGCTCGACATCATTTGCATATTTATTATTATATGATTTCGACTCAAGCCGACAGTAGGACGCATCGAAGATCTTCTAAAAGTTTGTAATCTGAAATTTGTGTGCATGCCCGGCATTGGCAAGTGCGCAAGGTTAAAACTAATTAAATTTAGCCCGATGGCAGCTTGATTATTCATTTGACTGTGGCACAGATTCGCCGCTCCACGCTCCACGCTCCACGCTCCCGCTTCATGCTCCACGCTCGACGGCGCGACAGCTTGACAAATGAATGTGGATGTCAAATAGCTCTGATAACTTGCCAGCAATGGCGGCCCTTTGCGCGTAACAAATGGCGCAGCCAATTTCGAGGTGTGGCCGCCGCAATATATAGGCGGAGGGTGGCGGTGGGGGCCTCAGCTCAAGCCCCAGTACAAACGAATTTCCATGCCCAGCACGCGCACAAACACACCGAAAATCATTAGAGTGTCGGGTGGTTGAATCGTCGTCCATCGCATATTAGAGTAATTAAATGGCAAACGCAAAACTTAATTGGAGCGTCCATTTGAGTGCCTTTCATGGTTGTCTGTGCCTGTGTGTCTCTGTGTGTGTGTGAGTGAGCTGGCAATAAAATAAAAAAAGCTACTAATAAAACTTAACTTGAATGGCCGCCATTTTGCAAGCGTTGCACTGTGCGTGCCTATTTATTTAACAAATTAGCATAATTGTTCACAAAATAAAATTCAACTTAAGTACAAATGATGTCCACCAACTGACTGACTAGCTGCCTATTCAGACTCTCTCTCACTCTCTCTCTCTCTGAGGTTCTCTTCCTCGCTCTGTCTTGTCTGCCTTCCTGACCGTAGAGCTGTTAATTAACATGTGGGTGCAGGACGCATCCCGTGGCGCAAATTAGTTTGTACGCCATGCTAATTGCGGAATGGCGTGCCAGTCTACATTGAAAAGCACGCCATGTAGTTCGCGCTGCTGTTGTTGGCTGGAAAATATATGAAAATTGTTTTGACTTTAGATAAGCGACAACTAGGAGGAGTCAAGCGGGCTGCTACCGTACGCTCCATGTGTGCCGTGATAGACGCGACGCGCTAAGCGGAAGGACAATAAATTTTATGACATCCAGTTGAAGACAGTCGCTGGCACTTAAAAGCCACTTGGCTACTTTAATTACTTTGTCCAGCTAAAAAGCAAACAGCTGCTCTAGTGGACTGCAACGACTCGATATGATCTCGATCGCGAACGCTGCCCGCCCATCAGCCCTTTGACTGACTGACTGACTCCTGCACGTTACAGCACAAAGGACATTGTCTGACTCTGGGTCTGGCTGCTGAACAGCATTTGTGTTTGTCCATCTGCGATAAGCTTTGTCGCCAGTTTGCTGAAAACACGCAATGACAACTTAGTCAAGTTCGCGCTACCTCTGATGTTGTCCTCCTTCTGTTATTGTTGCTTTGTGCGATTTTGAGTGCTACTCCGACTCATATACGATTACAAGACCAATTTCGAGCACACACAGACAAACACACACATGCATAGACAGACAGCCGAGTGGCATCAACATCAATGTCCAGTTCAGGGCGTGTCCCACTTCTCCTTCAGCTGGAAGTTTTCATTGTTTAAAGTGTTGCCCGGCACACAATTCTTATTGTTGTTACTACAAAAACGTTTATGTTGGGCTCAACTTATCGTGCAAACAATTCAGCAAATGACTAATACGCTCGAAGACTGATAAAAGTGGCAATAGACATGCGGCCATATGTGTACGAGCATTTCAAATAGGCAAGGACTCCAACGCTTGATTGATTACATTAAATTGATTTACATTTGAATATGAATAAAATGCGGCAAAGCATGAGATTTGTTGCATAACGGAGACTCATGTAGGTCAGAGTTGAAAGCTGTCAGGAATTGGATAATATGTTGATGAAATTCAAGGAATATTCATAAGGAATTTGTTTGTTCTGGGAAAACATTATTTCGTATAGCTATAATATCAATTATTAAATCTTTAAATGAAGCTTCTATCGCTTAAGTATAAACACATCATTTGCTTTCCTCATTGAGGCTTTTTATGACTTTTCAGTTAATTGGTAAAATAAAAAGAAATCAAATAATATTCTATTACAAACGTATTTAGATATTATAATATATATACATAAACATTTATAAAATTTATAAATATGTCTCTATTTATATCAAAGACAAATTAAAGCTCACATTTTTTATGCTTCTATTTCTAAGTCGAAATTCATTTATTATCAAAGACAACCTAATGTTCACTTCTTTTATTTTAATTAAAATTTATATTAAATTTGTTTAAACTAGCTCCCTGCATTCCTTACTGTCAACAGTATTACAAAAAGTTTTGTTTAAAATTCAAATTATTTCATTAAAGCTCAGCTTGATTTCTGAATTCACTTTCCAATGCAATGCTCTCTATTTAGCCTAGACACGAACCACAGAGGAGCTTTTACCTTCGTATGGCAATCTCATATAGGAAAGCCGCCCTTTTATCAGTGTGTGCAGAGGCATACACACACACGCATACACACATGATTGCGTGTCGCACACATTCACATGCGCACAGCCATGCATGCGTGTGTGCACTTCAATGCGTAAACACACACATTACGCCGTGGGCTCGTCCTTGCCGCACAGAGCGAAGCGTGCAGCGATTTATGTGCGCCTGTTCGAAAATCTACCACGAAAGAATGTGTGCAAGTGTGCGACAAGCAAAGATGCGTCAGTGTGCGAAGGCAACGCACACACACGCCCACGCACTGATATATGTGTGTGTATAAGACGTGAGCTCACGTGCGAGCGCACAAGGATAAGGGGCGTGTAAGCAAGCAGTTGTGACCTTGAGGTGCTCACCAGCGCACACACACGCACAGTCACACTCTCACACCAACACACACCCGCACACATGCATGCGCGGCATTTCCACCCCTAATCCCACCATAATGTAACAACGTAGTAATGAATGGCAGCGCTGGCCGCGCTGTCCGCCTGTTACGCTAAGGTTGCTCCTAGTTACGACGTAACTGTTAACCGGTTTTGGGCCATCTGTAGCTGCTGCTCTACTCTCGCATGCTGGCATCGTTGTCATTAGCGTGTTATGTAACGTGGCTCACGTTAGAGCCAGCCCAGCTGGCAACAGCCCACTGCAGCGGGCGGGCTGTCAGCGCCGTTTGGCCTGTATACTCCGCCCCGTTGAACACGCCCCAGCGCCCGGCCCGTTGCCCGGGACATGCGCAGTCGCTGGCTGGCAGCAGCATCGCTTGCTGCTCGTGCTGTTCGCCTAGTCATCCTTGGGCGGGCGTTACCTTAAGAAGGGTTAAACCGCTGATGGACACGTGTCTATTTTAACGCGCCGCACCCACAATGCTGCTGTCCGTGGTGCTGCTGCCTGCTGGCTGCTGCTTGTGCAGAGGTTCTTGTCCGGGTTCTTGCGAAAAAACGGCAAGAACCCGTACGGTCCGTACCACTGCGCGCGTCCGTGCTGAACGCGTAGCCGCCCATGGCCGTGCTGCACCCAATGCCCGCTCTCGCCCAAATGCCCATTATTGGGTCTGGACCGCTCAGTCGCTTCGTGTGACCCACCCACTGGGCGGGCAGAGCAGCGACTCGCGGTTCCGCGACTGCAAGTCAGCTGTCAGCGCGCAGAGGCGTCGCTGTTACCGCCAGGCGGCGAGTAACGGTGCCCTGCCAGTCGACGCCGTCACTGTGCGAAAACCCACCCCTAAGTGCCATGAGAGCTTCAAGTGAACACACCCCTCACAAACACAAACACAAACACAAGCACATACACACACAGACACACATACAGCTACACTTTCGTTTTTCAAAAAAATGAACAAAAACGTCGTTCATGGATCAGATGCCTGATGACGCGCATTGGAATGCGATTTGGCTGCTTTTTAGCTGTGCTGGGCGCCTGGCTAAAAACTTCAAACGGAATTTCCTTTCGTTTGACTGTGAACTGTGAACTGTTTGCCATTGTGAATGCAGTCGTTGCTATGCGCGCATATTTCAGACATAACTCAAGAGAGAGCCGCAGTCGATTTGGTATAAATATTTTAAGCTCTTACGAATATTTAGCAAAATAATATAATTTTGTTTCTGACATGTTTATAAAATTTAATGCCGCCCTGAAAATTATGCAGTACTATAGATATTCAATGACAAATGCTGTCTGCTATGATGCATTTAAGAAATGCGGCAAACAGCCAATAGATGTCGCCACTTCGATTCTAGCGAAGTGTCCTGGAAACTCTGTGGTTTATGGAGTAACTTAAAATGGTGTGAAACTTGGATAGCATGTAGCTATCGCTTGCTAGTTACAGACAATCTTTGGTTGTATATCGATATTATGGACGTAACGGCTATTTAAATGTACATTTATACTTGGCCCATTGAAAATCGAAATCAAAGTAGTTTGGTCTGCTTTGCTTTGCCAGATATAAGTTCTTCATATTTATATATGTACATCTTTAGGATGCATCTCAATTGCCAACACAATATCATATCGACTTGAAATGAAGGGATTGGAAAGTCTAATTATAATAGTTATCTATAATTTCATTATTTTTCGTAGATCTTCATGACCACATGTAATTTATATGTATGTATATAATGTTCAGCTCATCTGAATCAGTGTCAAATACTCTTAAGTGATATTTTGTAAGCAGCAACAAAATAATAATATTTCTAGAGACATTCAGCAGGCTGGCAGGCTGACAAATAATCTAATTAGCCGTCAGTGCGATGAGTTTCAACAGTCAAGAGCTGAATGTGGATAATTGACACTAAACATAATAACAGAGAGGAAGAGATAAATACAGAGAATCAGAAAGAGAGAGAAAGAGAGAGAGGGAGAGAGCAGCAATACAGTGACATCATGTCAAAATGTCAGAGTGAAAGGCCATAAATTGTTTCCAAGTCAATGGGACGACCAATTCCCCAGCTGGCAGAGCTGCAAGAAAATCAGCCTACGCGCAACATGGCGGGCATTTTCCATTTCCGTGGCGGCATATTTCAAGACGCGCTCCTTGGTGAATGCTCGACGACATGCGCACTTCGGTCTCGTCTCAAAATCTAATTACTTGGATACTTCATTAACCACAGTCGACAATCAACAAATGAGTAATTAGCATGCGCCCGAGAGCCGAGAGCTGCTCTGCCTCGCTCGGTGTTCTTGTCGTCGCATGCAGTTAATATTTCATAATTGAGCAATTTATTTTCGCCTCTTTGACAGGATCAAAGATAATGCCGACACCACATCGGGACCTAACGCACTGTGCCATGCGAATTTCACGCTCAGTTGGCTGGCGCACAGCCCCGTGTGAGAGACTGTCCGGTGGGTCTTCAGTGTGGCGCTTGAATATGTTCCGGAATTCGTGGTAGGATTCTTTTAAGATGCGAACAATTACCATGGAGGGTGATTTGCTCATGGGATTTGCTTGTTATGTTCCCATTTAGATGTGCGTATTCAATAAATATTAATAAATAGTTTATTGGAAGTATTTGAGTCATTATTATTATTAAAATAATTAAATAATAATTATTATATAGCATCGACAGCGTGAACCAATCATGTGATCAGGTCGTAAATTACTAAAATAGAGATTTCCAGTTTTAATCTAAATAATTCTTGAATAATTTACGAACTACAACTATGACATATTCAGCGATTAGTCATCCCATATTCCTATTATTTATAATAATTTATGTATTTGCTATTTCAAACATGAATGAAGCTGAAGAGATTATTAACTCATTATGGAGGGGTGATGAATATAAAAATATGATTATCTTGCATTTTAATTATCGCTTAAGGCAAAAATAAAAAGGTATATCAAATAGCAGAGACTTGCTCTTCAACAAATACTTTTATTAGCATCTAGAGCCAAAGTTATTTAATTTTAAAATTTCTCAGTAGTCTCTTTAGTTATTATTTTTATCTTGTTTTATATTCCCCTTCCGGGTAAAATATTTAATGAGATTTATAAACAATTGTTGGGGTATATACTATTTAAAGATCAAGTTATATAACTCGCTATTTAATAATCAGTCGAGCTTCTCAAATGCCAAAAGTAGGTGTACCCCAGATACTTTATAGAAAATAATATGCTCGTATATACTATATGCTATACATCTCAATTAACATAAATATATCTTTAGTAAATGCAAATACTTAGTATATTCAAATACAACATATCTCACTAGAAGAAACGATTCGATCTTATTTATCAAACATGAATTTCTTTCAGTTGACAGAACATTTTCAAATAATCTGTTGATTATTGGGAACAAGTGTTAGAAAGCGTGCTCGGCTCATGTCAGCACTCGCATAAAATCCAACAACTTCCGCTTTTCGACCGAGTGGAACGATATGTGAACAGGCAGTATGCAACAACATACATGCAACACATACATATCTATCCAGCTGAAGCGTCCTCAGCCCTGCAGCGAGATACCTGTTGTTGCACGCCTCGGCTGCAACGCCAGCAGCATCTTGGTCCAAATGGCGGCAATAAAATCTAAATTACACAATCAAAGTGACATTAGAAATGCCATTCGGTGGCCCCGGCCCCAGAGTAGGCAGTTGGGATCAGTTGGCTGTTTGGCTGTTTGTTTGCTCGGCTGTTGACATTGTCAAAACAGACAAACATAGACACGGGCGGAGTCCGGTGCTCAGAAGTCATCATAAATTTCATTTGATTGTCGAGCAATGCCAGGCATCTCAAGTGGAAATTTATGCGGCATTGTGGTGGTAGCTCCACCAGGCTATCAATAGCAGTGGGCTCGGTAGTTGCAGCGCCAACGAGGCGTATGAGTGATTTGTTGGGTGATGGGGAAGGGGGAGCAGGAGAGCGAGCGAGAGAGAGGGAGTGAAATGCCTAGAGTTGCGCCATTTTATGTTCGTGATAAATTAATTAAAATTAGACACTAACTGCAACGGGAGGCACACTAATTAACCGAAGACGATCGACTGCAGCACCATGGGCCCAGCAGCAGCCTCGGCCACTCCTCCGCCTCAGTTGTAAGCAGAACTTGTACGAAATGTCAGCGCAACAAATTTCAATTAGTTCACGCTTCACTTATTAGGCGACGACGACGGCAGCGGCGACGGCGGCGGCGGCTCACTCATAAAAAGAAAGTGCCGCCCGCAAGAGGCTGTCCCATTTCCATTTGGAAGCCCATCCGATTCCCCACCAATTCCCATGCCGCCCTACCCTCTCCGCGCCGCCAATGAGCCGCAGCATGAGCGATGCAAGTCGCAGGCTGCAGCTCCACATAATTAATTTGTACAACATTGTGCTGTAAAATGTTGATTGCGATTTTAATTAGGCACAGGGTCGCGTATTAAGCGGCCACCCAAAGCACTTAAGTGCAGCCGCTGCAGCCTTTGGGAATCGACTCGCCGTTGATACAAATGTCGCCGTTTGCCCTGCAACGAGCTGTGAATGGAGGCAAAGGTTTAATTTGATGCCCGTCCAAGTGGAATGTCGCGCTATTTTCAGGTCTCGCTGGCTAAGCAGCTCCGATTACATGTTTTCTGTCATAGATTAGCCGCGGCACAGCCCACTCCAGCTCTCCGTCTGTTCTCCTCGCTGACTCTGCCTCTGCCTCTGCCTCTGCCCGCTCGGGGCGTGTCACTTGCGGCAGCGCACATAATTTCACACTCCCTACCAGACGCCTCGACTGCTCGCTGTGCTCGCTGTGCTCTGCGCTCTGTGCTCAGCTACTACTGTTGAGCATCTGTTGATTTTGTGGCAACATCTTCTGCTTGTTGCCTGCTTGCCAACTCCGAGCAGTGTTTGCCCACCCTCAACAGTTGCGTGCCTCAGTCGCAGCTCCTGGCTGCAGCAGCTAAACTGCATATTACTTATGCCACAATGATTTAGTGTGACGCGTGACAGATTTACAAGTTGCATTTACCGCATTAATTTATCATAAATCTCGTTTAAAGGCATCCAAGCCCAGCCACAACACATAAATAGCAGCCTGATTTGGTGGCTCAGATTTGGAGCTAGGGGCCAATCAAATATACAAATGGAATTTCAACAAATCAAATTGTCAACAGAATGAGAGGATGGGTCGGGAAGAAGAGAGAAACGAAGGGAGGGGAAGAGTAGAAATGATTTTTACTACTAAAGGTAAACTAGAAATCATTGATGAATTTATATATATGTATATAAATATAAAAATATATAAATATGTAAATATAGAATTAGATTGAATTAAAGGTCATTAAACTTTTTCAATAAAATGTACAAATTTAAAAATTAAAATAAATTAAATTTAGTTTACAAAATAATAATAATAAATATATATAATAATATAGACATATAATATAATGTGTATGTATAAATTTGTATATTGTATTTATAAAGATATTTGATTGTTTAACAAAATATTCTAACTATACTACGAGTATTATATATATACTTAATATATAAAAATATATACATATATGTAAAGAAATTGTGTTTTACAATTTTATAAACATTTTATAAACATATATAAAAATAATTTTGATTTTGTAATTTATATAAAAATATGGAATTGTACAATTATATATATATATTTATCTATAGTTTATATTTATAAATCTTGTTTAAATATATATATATAAAGTATATATTAAAGTAATTAAAAATATTTTAAAAAATATATATAAATATAGAAGTTCAAAATTAGAGAATATATTTGTATTTTCTAATATATGTATATTATATATATATTCTATTATATATTATATATTTTCATTTTTTTCTAATTAAAAATTTGTTAATTTGATCAAATCACATATTCTATTATCCTATATTTATTTCATAAAAATATAAACAAATACAAAAATATGCTATGAGCATGTAAATATTTAAGTATAAATATTTTGCAGCATATAAACATTCAATTAAAAATTGCTAATTTGACTGCTAGTTATAGTCATCAGCTGGCCGGATATACACATATTATATAGCTGCATGTCAGCTTTTAATTGACACCTCAGAATGCGGAATGCATTGATGGCCGACAAGGAGACAATTGCTGCAGCTGCACATATGTTGGCATTTCCTGTGCTGGGCCCACAGCAGGAGGGAGCACCTCTAATTGCGCCTAGCCTGCGGCTACTAGATGCATCGCAGAACATTTGCTGCTCGCTTTTATTTTGCGCATAATTGTGGCGAGGCGTTGACACAAATATCGCTTGCAGGCCGCCAGAATGAGTATACGAAAATAATTCGCGCAGCTAATTAGGATACAGCTGAATATAATGTTTTTATGACTTTTTAATGTATATTTCTGCATTTTACATGAATCTTGTCACATTAATTTGGCGCTGGCAACAATGTAGCCCACGCATAATTATTTTATCAAATTTAAATAAATTCGTTTGCTTTTTTATAACGCGCATTGCAATTGACGAACGGCTCAGCCAACTGATGCTCATGTGATTGGTGATAAAATCTGAGAGACATATGTATCCATATCTGAATCAATTTTATTTTGAAACACACAGATATCGATAATATTTTTGTTTCCCTTGGCTGGCTGCTGTGTTGCATTTTTATGGGCCATGAAATTAATTTACGATTACGACAATTTACATTTTTAAGATGGCACTAAAAATATGTTAACAACTCGACTGCCGTCGCCGCATTGTCGCAGCGAAAGTGTTAAAAAGACTTTGCTCAGCCACAAATGTGGCCTGCGATTTATGATAAAAAAGAGAGAGGGAGAGAGAAAGAGAGAGCGAAAAGAAGTCTCATTTGATGCTGTTGTTGTGGCTGTTGCTCCCTTCTGCAGCCTGACACATTGTTCCCGTTCGTTATTGAAGTGTTGAGTTTATGTTTCATATTTTGTCTAAAGTCATTTAATTTCTATAAAAAGGGCAGCCCCAAGCTTTTGGGGCGCATCTTGACACATGACACTGACATTTATGCAGCATTGGCAGCCCAACTCGCTATGCTGCCCCTAACCCTCCCCCTCCCCCCTCACATTCGCAGTCGCAGTCACAGTCACGGCCTATTGGCAGCACGTTGTGGCAGACAGCAAGTTTTGGGGTGCTGCTCATACTTTATGAACTTATTAAAGGAAGTTGTTTTCTTTTCATTGTCATAAAAAAGTGAAACATAAACTTGAATGACAAGCGACAGCAGAAAATCAGGTGAATAACGTAGACAATATGATTAGGCGCAGCGATCGAAGAGTTGAGCACTGGAATTGAAATATAATATTAGATAATAGCTAGCTTAAAGAATCGAGCAAATGAATATTTATATTTTCATTAATATTAATACAAATATATATTGATAATGTAATTATAATTAGAACAATTTCGAGTTAAATGCAATCAGCATATCAAATTGTCAGGCGTTAATTTTATAATGTTTAGATCTGTTTAAGCTCCAGTGATTAACTCCGAGTTTAGTTTCACTTTCAATTCACAACTACTACAATATCAATTCAATCTAAATTCCAATAAAGTTAAGTTAAAGCAAAGAAGCTCAAATTACTTATAGCTCAATGAGATTTGCGCATTTCTGATCTCACGTATTTAATATTTATTTACCTTACTGGGCCATTCACACCTTTGGGACATGGGAACAATGCCAAATCATTAATACAGATGCCCTCATAATAAAATTTCGGCCGTGCTTGTGCTTGATTTGAAAATGGATTATTTATGGCAATGGACAGTCGATGATGCGAGGCAGTCGACCAGGAGGCAATTGAGTTTTGGTCTAATGGGACTTGTCAAATGTACAAATAAACAAATTTCGAAACCGAATGATGAATCGTGATCAATTGTGTTGTACTAGGCTGGAGAGCTGAGAGAGGCGAGCTTTGAATGTTGGGCTGGCAGAGAATCAGTCAGGCAGTTAAGCAGTCAGGCGGGAAGCCAAACAAGGCGAGCAGCGACTCAAATCCAAAATCCTGACGTGCAACAATGAAGGCGACTTTGCGCTGTGGTACATTGTTGGCAGTACACAATATTTGTAAGGATTATTGTTGTTGTTGTTGTTGTTGTTATTGCTGTGGCTGTGGCTGTGGCTGTGGCTGTGACTATGGCTCTTGGCTGTTGTTGTTGCAGTGGCCGCCTCCTGCTTTTGTTGCCGCATTGGCTTTAAAGTGGATTTTTTTAGCGCAGCGCCTCACATTATTTTTATTTTCAACACTTTTTGTGGCGCTGCTTTGTGGATGGAGGAAAAAAGAGCTGAACACGAAAACATTCATGAAATATGCATTATGCAATCTAAGCTCGTGTGAGCATTGCTAAATATTTGATGCGCATGTATTGTGCAGCACACAGATACACACACACGCGCACACATACACAGACACACATGCAGACAAAAGTATTTTATTTATATTGGTAGTTTATTGCTTTGTTTTGCAGCTGACTATGTGTGCGTGTGCGAGCGCGCGTGTGTGTGTGTGTGTGTGTGTGTGTTGTTCGCTGTTTATCATTAATTTCACAGCCAAAAACAAATTAACAAATTTCTTTATGCCAAAAATATTGCACGCTTGAGCGAAGACAAATGGGCTGAGCTCTGCTCGGCTCCCTGCTCGGCCTACTCAAACTAAAATATATGCCAAAGTAAAATAATAATCAAATATTTAAGACGCTTTTAAATAACATGTGCCGTTTAACACATTGCTCTGTGCATATTTGCTCATATTCTCTTCTTTGCTGTTGTTTTTGTCGCTCTCTTCTTCTTTTGTTTTTCGTGGGGCACATTCATAAATTTCAACTTAAATTGCGCGCGCAGTAAAAAATGTGACACAATTTCCCCGTCTCCTTCTGGAGCTTTCTCTCTCTGTTTCTCTCTGTGCCTCTCTTTCCATGCGCCGCCTACTTAGCGCCGCCACTGTGGGTGGCTGACTCGTTCCTCTTTTCGCCATACTCTCTCGCTCTCTTTCTGGCTCACTCACTCTGCCGCTCTCTCTCGCTCTCACTTTGCCAATTAGCATCTCTGTGCGCTGCTCTGCTCTGCTCTGCTCTGCTGCTGCTGCCGTTGCGCGTAGTTTATTTTGATTTGGCTAAGCAGTCGGCTTCAAAATGAATTAATTTCAGATTTCGAAACGATTAAATTATGAGCAAAATGTAGCTGCCCATTGCTCTTTGATCTGCTGCCAAAGGCCCCCAGTATATGTGTGCATGTGCGTGTGTTTGTTGTTTGTTGTTTGTTGCTTGTTTTCTTGTGCTCTGACTGCTGCTGTCTTTCTGTCCGTTCACTTTATTCATTCGCGTTTCATTTTGAGGCTGTGTGCGCATCGTTTACGGCCTTTTAATGAGCATTATGTGCCTTTAATTTATGTCTCAATTTTGCGCATATTAAAATTCTTTATTTTCGCGTTTGTTTGGCGTATTTATGCATTCATTTCGACTTGAGTTATATAGGAAATGCCTTTCAGTCGTATATTTTCATTGAGACTAAGCTAATGTCACACATTTGGAGAGATTCGCAGTTGGTATGGGCCATTGTTATCACAATTGTTGTTTGGCTAATAAGTTCGCCTAGCCAAAATGTAAATTTATTTCGTAATAGAGCCTGAGGTACTTAGTAGGATATCAGGAGCAAACAAAGTTTGCTAAGCAGCTGCCACAAGACAGTCACGCATATAAGCCCATGCAGACATATGTACTAACATACACATACATATATATATGCAGGTTTACAACTACAAATGCTCGCAGAACTTGTCGTAATATTCTGGCAACAAGAGTTTTATTAGAAAAACGCACTCTCCCAGTACACAGCTGTCAACGCTGTAGCTCAGCGACCTATGGCCCGCCTCCCAGCCATGCAGTCAGCACAGCAGACTTAATATCTAAAGCAATTTACAGTTATGAAAATAAGAGACATATCCGCAAAACGACAAGCACAGCAGCAGCAGCAGCAGCAGCAGCAACAGCAGCAGCAGCAGCAGCCACCGCAACAACAATGGAACGAGGCGAGAAACTTCTGCTAACGAAGTAAGTACCCTCGAGGACACTTAAGCGTGCGACCCCAAGCCCAGACCCAGACCCAAGCCCAGATGCTGGCGAGGCGGGCGGGCGGGAATAATGTCGCCAACATTTTCCGAAATTACACACAAATGGCCAAATAAAAGGTGCAAAAGTCTGAAATAGTTCCATGCCAGGCCACAGCGAGAGCGTCGCTCACACTCATCCACTGTCCCTCTCTCTCTCTCTCTCACTCGCTCTTCCACTCAGCGCACTCAGAGCGAGTGAGCGAGTGAGCGCAGCTGGCGGCCATATTGGAAAAAGTCACTTGGCAAACTGAGCGCAAGGCGAGTCGCTCAATTTTGAGCGACGCTCATTGGCTGCTGGCGTGTCCGGGCGCTAGGGGCGTGGCCACCAGACGGCCTTTGAGTGAGTTTGGCGAGAGGAGAGCCAGTGAGCGAGCGCGCCTGCGCTGAGAGCGGCGTAACGGGGTGTGGGCTGCGGTCGTGCGGGTGTAGAGTGTGGCCAAAGAAATGAGGGTTAAATCGCGTGCATAATTTAGCAGTTCATTTCCTTCATTTGAGTGCAATGCTCAGACGTGCGCGGCTCAGCTTCATGCAAAGCTCTTGTCGCAATGTGTGTGAGTATGTGTGTGTGTGTGTGTGTGTGGGTGTGGGTGTGTGTGTGTGTGGGCGCTGGCGCAGTAACAGCGTGGCAAATATCTACTGTCGTTTACCGCTACAATGACAAGCATTTATGGCAATTAACACTTTAGCTGTTTATATGCGGCTTCCTCTGCTGCTGTCTCCGTCGCAGCTTCTGTTTCAGCGACGGCGCAAGCGCTTGTTGTTGTTGGTGTTGTCTCTCCTGCTGCTGCTGCTGCTGCTGCTGCTGCTGCTGCTGCTACTGCTGCTGCTTAAGTGTGTCAGCCATTAGCGCACCACCCACAAAACAACACCGACACCGACAAGCACGAAGCTGGCGGCACTCATTTGCCTAAAATCTAATTGCATTTCATGCAAATCACGTCGTCGGAGCCACTTAGCGCCGTTTCCTTTTTTCCTTCTTGTAAAAGCTGCGCTCGCCATTTCTGACCATTTCGTCTGGCCAGGTTCGGCACATTTCGCTTTGCGTTTAGTGCAAATTCAATATCGTGCATAATTAATTTGCAATTAGCACGTTTCTGTTTTTGTTTTCATTTCACCAGCGCCACGCACCACGTGCAGCATGGAAATTTTCTAATTACAGGCTGAATGCAAACTAGTTTTGGGCATCTAGGCGCTGGCCCGTCCGACACATAAGCCGGCGGCAATCTGGCCAGCGTTTGGGTTTTCGCACGTACGAAACCCGGCCAAATACGTTGGCATATGAAATGAGCTGCAAATTGATGGAGGAATTAGCGCAGCATATTTAATTCGCCTGTAACTGCTTCAGGCAACAGCAGCAGCATCTGTGATCCTGCAGCTAGAGAGCTCGACAGATATATTCTAAACATAAATACAAACCTGACATATTTATGTACATATATGCAGCAGCATTAACTGACTATATGACACGCTACTTGAAAGATCCTAGTTAACGTATTTTTTAAAAGAACGAAAGTTTTTTTTATGTATTTTGCAAATGAATCAAGAGTAAAGTAACTCCTGTAAACGACGAAGTGAGATGCTTACGCTAGTAGAATAATTAATATATATATAAATATATACAACATATTTTCCTCCTTGATACAGTTATCATATAGAATAATAAATCAGTGATTTCTTTTTATTTATTTATTTTAATTAAAAATCTGTATATTTTATTGTAGAAGTTTTCTTTAGCTCTAACTTTATCTAGTTTTACATGAAAAAAATTATTAACAAAAATTTGTCAAATTTTTAACGGCCTTACACTCAAATATTTTGCACTTATTTTTCTAAATATATATTTAGATTATTAATAATTTCAGTGTCCAGCTGGCAATGTTGTCAAATATTTATCAATATATCGTATATTTATTTACAATAACAGAGCTATAAATCCTTTAGCCGCAAAGCCATAGGCAATTAATTGGAAAACCGTAATCAAAATTGCAATAAGCTTAGTCAACACACAGCAGCAGCTGCGTGGCTCGATAAGCTACTCCCACTGCCCCGCACGCCCTCCCTCCCTCACGCCCAGCTGCCCACTGCTGGCAGCTGGGATGGCTCAGCTGGCTGACTAATTTATGTATTAACTTTGAACGCTCATTAGTTTAATTAGTCAAACAAATTAACGTGGGGCGCTCGGCAAGTGGAGTGCAAACAACAAAATGGCCGAATAAACAGTGAGGCCAAACATGAGAGTGAGAGGCTGGCTCCGAGCTTGGCATCTCGCTCGCACTTGGACAGTGCACGTCATTAAATATACAAATACTCAAATATGCAACAAATTCGTGCAATTTAGGCCCACGAAATTTGGCAGGAATTGCGCATGGAACAAAAGCCGCGAATAAATGCAAAATAATTCAATTAGCGCATAATTACGCCTCTGACCGCAATTGTATTTTTTTTTTTTTTTTTTAATTGCTCGCTTGCCGCGAGGTCAGCAGCTTTGCGCCGATTATCGATTTTCCTTATGCACATTCGCCTTTTAATTAGCTGTAAATCTTTCGAAAGCTTGTTGAAAGCCATTGCAGAGGGCGTCAGGGCAGTGGAGCTGCGGGGAGACGCAACTGCTGCCTGCCTTTGCATGCACTATTTATTTTAACAAGAGCTGCTCATTTAATACTTATTTTCACTAATTAAATGTGCGAGTGAGATGGCAATCTCACGGCCGAAGTGCAACAAAGACAGCAGCAGCGCAGGAGACAAAGACAAAGCGGCCGACACAGAGAGCGAGAAAGAGAGACAGAGAGAGAGAGAGAAAGTGATACGTGTGCAGCAGCTGTGGAAAGCGTCGGCAATTTTTCGCGCAAAAGTTTCCTGTCTATGTAAACAGCGGCTTGTGTGTGTCTGGCGGGCCGCCCAAATCGTTCTCTCCGTGCTTTGGTGTGTGTGTGTGTGTGTGTGGCGTATATAACATTTTACATACACACATACACACACACCCACACACACGTGTGTGTGTATCGTCTGTTTGGGCGCACTTAAATAATGAATAATGACGAGACAGGCAATTAAAATAATTTGCGGTTTTACCGTGCGTATGCGCATCATTTAATTTTGCATGTAAAAGGGTAAAGCGCTTAATACACTGCCACAAAATGACGTGTGCATTCTGAAACGAAAGCCATGGCCATTGCTGTAGCCCACTTTCCGGCTACGCTTGGTCAGCGAAGCATCAAAAGCTGCTTTGCTGCTTGCCTTCCCAAGTAAGCTAAGCAAAACGCACAACCAATTTGCACAGTGTGCCACACACACACAGACAAGCACGCATACACATGCATATGATACACTCAGCTTCATCAATGGACCAATTACAGCGCTGAGCTGCCGCACTGGTGTTGGTAACAAGCATCTTAAAAGTAATTAAAACGAAAATGGCATAACAAGCTGCTCATTAAGAATGCCATCTCCTCTCATTTTGTGGTTAATTATAGAGGAGCGAAGCCGAGTAGCGCTAACGAGCGCCCAGCTCCGCCGGCGTTGGCCCCGCAAAAACAAAAAAATAAAAGAAGAGAAGAAGGAATGTGAAGAAGGTAAAGAAGAAGAAACTGAAGCAGCGACAAAGTCAACGGAACGAGCAGAAGTAAGAAAATGCCGTCAGCCGACAAGTGGACGGAGCGCCGAGGGGCAGCACACTGCAGCACTGGGCAGATCGGACTATGAGCAACTGGGTGGAGGGCATGCCGTTGAAGTTCATTAAGCAGCATCCTCGCTGTCCTGCGTCCACTTAACGATGTCACTTATACGCCCCATTGTGCGCTCAAACCCACGACCATGAGCACGGCCACTAACCAACCAGGCTATCAGCAGGCTATCCACTTAGCTGCTGCCTTCTCCTTCTATATATACATCGCTCTCATTCTTTCTGTGTCTCACTCACTCACTCTCTCTCTCTCTCTCTATATATATATATTGCTCAGTCTCTGCTTCTTCTTCCTGCACACCCACTTGATGTCCGTGCGGGCCGCTGATACGATGCGTATAAACCGCAAATTGGATGCGATATTAAATTGTCTGTGCAAAGCGCATATAAATTTTTGTTCAATTTAAACCATTCTGTAAACTGAGAAGCGCAACACACACACACACACATACAAAGAAAAAATAAAACAGTGAGAGAGAGAGAGAGAGAGATAGAGAACGAGAGAGAGTGAGAAGGGTAACGGGCCAGCTTGAGCGAGAGTCAAACAAACATGGGCGACTGCTGATAGCTTTGAGTTTTACAAGGAAAAAGCAGCAACTCGACGTGAAGAGTCGACGAGTCGAGCAATCGACTTTTAGCTGTTTGTGAAAACTAACAGGAGGCAACAATTACTGCCTACAATCATTAACAATTATTAACAACTAATTAACAAAATGAACAGCTCTACTAGCTTGCAGCACAAATTCAATTAGGCTTTGTAAAAATTGGCAATCGCCTGCGGCTGCTGCTGGCTGGCATTGGCTGTGCTCTCGGTTGCCAGCCACAAGAGCACAAAGCATTCATGCATATATGACTAAGAGCAAACCAGGCATAAGCAAAGAAACAACAACACAGGGACTAACAAAAAACAAAAAAAAAAAAAAATATATATATATATATATATATATATATATATATATATATATATATAAATATATATATATATTTGAAATATAAAAAGCTGAGATCCATTTCGAAGCCAACGGAGCGCATAAGCAAACAATTTTTGCGCTAAATAATTTGACAATTACTCACATCCTCGAGCACGTATTTGGATGGCAATTGAACTGAGGAGGGGGGGAGACGAAATGCAAAAACTACGCAAAGCTGGGCAGCAGCTTATATCCCCGTGTGTGATAGAGAGAGCGAGATAGAGAGGGAGAGAGTGTGAGTGTGTTGATGAAGGGCAGCTGGAGAAGAGCAAGATAGCTTGCGTATGTGGGCACTTGGGTGGGTGTGCTCAGCGCTGGCGAGACCTAGGAACAGACCATTACGCTTGCTAACGAGGACAAGGCAAATTAAATCATTAGATGCTAGCCGAGATTAGGTCCAGCCGGAGCATGGCGCGAGGGAGGAGCCAGTTCACTCAAATCGCACAACTCGCTCAAACTAACAGCTGGGGGCGTGTGCAGCACGTACAAAGAGAGCAGCAGCAGCAGCAGCAGGAGAGCATATGAGCTCACTGCCGATCCACTCAAAGCAACCACCACCACCAGCAGCCAGCCAACACGACGAGCAACGAGCTCGACAGACGCCGCAACAGATTTGTTCACTTTCCATTTAGTTGACTTGCCACGGGCCAGCGGCAGCTACAGCCACAGCATCTGGACTCAAGACTCACTCGACAGCGACAGCGACAGCGACAGCGACAGCGAGCGGGCAGCAGCAACCCTCAAACGCTCTGTCGAGCACTACTATTGACATTCCCATTACCATTTCCATTTCCGTTTCAGCCCCGGCTGCGAGCAGAGTGTCGCACGCGCGGATTACGCTCAAAAGCAATGCGATAAGCGTAAAGTACAACAACAACAACAACAGCAACAACAATAAGAACTAATAGCATCAGCAGCATCGCAGCTCGC
Source organism: Drosophila mayaguana (assembly GCA_037075325.1). NCBI lineage: Eukaryota > Metazoa > Arthropoda > Insecta > Diptera > Drosophilidae > Drosophila > Drosophila mayaguana. The sequence continues at coordinate 5,956,073 of JBAMCG010000037.1, read as the reverse complement.
AGCATCGCAGCATCGCAGCATCAGCTGCAGATATTGAGAGATACGCGCCGGCATCAGTGACAGTCGATTGGCTGCAATCAAGGTGACAACACCACGGCGCGGCAAGCGAACGGCAAACAGCGAGCAGAGCAAGTCAAGTCAATTAAGAGTGAATAGTGAATAGTGAATAAAAAATAAGTGAATAGCTGAATAGACAGTGCTCAAGCGAGCTCAGCCAGTGTGGTAAAGTGCCCAGAGACAAGTGCAGCGAGCGATATGGTGATGCTGCAGTCACCAGTGCAAAAGCCTAGCGATAGCATCGGGGCACAGCCCACGGCCGTCGGCGGCCTGATGAGTCCCAATTCGAATCCGGACTCGCCCAAGTCAAACACCTCGCCCGATCTGGCCAATGTGGGCAGCAATGTGAGCGCCGAGCTCGTGTCGGTGGCCAGCAATGCCAGCAGTGCGAGCACATCCATCAGCGCGCCCGTTGCCAAGCTGCCCAAGTTTATCATAGCCGCCAGTGGACAGGCGGCCAAGCAGGAGCAGGATCTGCGCTACTCCATTGAGCGCTTGAAGCAGATGAGCAGCGAGAGTGCTGGCATGCTCAGTCGCCTGACGCCCACTCAAGAAGATGCCGATAAGGAGAAGGCCAACAATAACAACAACAACAATAACAACAACAACTTGGCCAACAACAACAAGAGCAACGTACGCCGCTCACAGTCACCGCCCGCATCGGGCGCCGGCGTCGGCGTCGGCGTCGGCGTCTTCCCATTGCCAGCGCAGCAGCGCAAGCTGCTGGAGCTGAGCGCAGTGCGTCACTTGGCACGACCGGAGCCACTGCAGCATCCACATGCCGCACTGCTGCAGCAGCATCCGCACCTGCTGCAGAATCCACAGTTTCTAGCCGCTGCCGCCCAACACCACCACCATCAGCAGCAGCAACAGCAACAGCAGCACATGCACCACCATCACCACCATTCAGCTCACACTCATCCACATCATGCAGCAGCCGCTGTATTCCACCTACGTGCACCCGCAGCGATAGCCAATGCCAACAACACCACTGCACCACCCTCGCCAGCCACATCGCCACTCTCGCCACCCACATCACCCGGCACTGGCCCCGGCACAGGCACTGGCTCCGGCAGCTGCCAAACAACACATTCCGAGACGCAGAGGGATTCGCCCCTGGACACCACCGCAGCACCAGCAAATCCTTCGCATCCAGCGCTGGCAGCACCGCCCCAACACCCACAGCACCCACAACCACCGCCACCGCCGCCACAGGCGATGCAGCTACACTTGGGCGCCGGGCCGCATCCAGTGATGGGCAGCATTAGTCCGACATCCGCCAATGAAATGGATCTGGAGCGGATTAAGCTGGTGGCCGCGGTTGCCGCGCGCTCCAGCCAAAGCCAAGCGCCCAGCACATCCACCGCCGCCTCGACCAGCTCCGCCTCCGCCTCGCCCCCTGGCCGCGACTTGAGTGATTACGGTTTCAGAATACAGCTGGGCGGGCTGGCGGCAGCGGCAGCAGCGGCGGCGGCCACATCTCGCCAGATTGCGGCCGCTAATTATGCGCGCAGCGACACTAGCGAGGAGCTCAATGTCGATGGCAACGACGAGGACAGCAACGATGGCTCCGGATCGCACAGCACGCCGTCGGTAAGTCCTTAACCCTCGCACTGGCTGTCCTCGGCTCTTTCCATGCTCAGCTTTGCTTGTCTCTCTCTACTCCTGCTCCTCGCCAACCAGGTCTGCCCTGTGGATCTGACGCGCTCCGTGCCGAATGGCGCGAACAGTACGAGCACCGCCTCCACCAGTGGAGCCAGCGACAGAGAGGCCACCAAGCGCCTCGCCTTCTCCGTGGAGAACATCCTGGATCCCAATAAGTTCACGGGCAGCAAATTGCCAGCGACAGCGCCACCTTTCGGCCATCCGCGCCAATGGAGCTACGATCGAGATGAGGACATGCACGATCATCTGGACGACGAGCACAGCGAGGACATGTCAGGTGAGTGCCTGCCTGGAGTGTAGCCCAATAAGCAAAGCATCATGGCTGCCTGTGTGCGCGCTGATTGGAATCTTGTGCACAGCATCACGCCTAAACACTTTCACATATACATACATAGCACACACACATACATGTGTGTGTGTGCAGGTGCTCACTGTTCTGTGGAGTTGGGCAGAGGCAGCGGCAAAACGTTTTCCACTTGCCTCCACTTGTTATGCCAAACTGCCAACTTTATGCGACCGTCTTTTTGTTTTTGTTTTTTTTTTTTTTTTTGAGTCCTCTGAGCAATCGTGTGGGTGGGCGGGTTGTATTTAAACTGCCGCCTGTAGCTTTTGGAATGTTTTGATTTTGATTTCGTTTCTTTTCATACCCACCCCACACACACACACACACCCACACAGCCTCACACACACGCACACACAGGAGGTGAGGTAAAGTTGCCATTTGAACGAGCAGAGATTTTGTTTTGCCTGTTTTCATCCGCAAGTCACGTAAACCCTGTGCGCACGTTGGTACTATGAAAGCAGTTGTATATATATGTATATGTGCATACATACATGTATATACATACACATATACATTCACATATACATTCACATATACATATCGAGCATTTTCGCCGGGTAAACAAGTGCGCAAACAATGCGAGTGAGGAATAAAACTTGTTTAGACTGAAATCTGCACTCATATTCAAGTGGGGATTTTGCATGGAATTTGTTTTAATTGATTGATTGATGTTTTAATTGGGAAAAGCAATTGCTGTGTGGAATTTTACGATATTCCTTTTTGCCAGATTTTGTGCAGCCCGTGTATTGGGCTGCTCTCATTTTAATTTTTTATTTTCCTTCCATTTTTACTTTACTTTTTCTTTTTTTTTTTTTCTCTCTCTCTCTCTCTTTTGCCTTTACTGTTGGCTAACATTTTGCTGAAAATTAATTGATTTTCATGCTTCGCTGGCTCCAAAGAAATTCCTCAAATAAAAATTTGCAAATTTGATTGAAGTTGTGTGGTGAACTTGACAATAGGATCTGTGTGTGGGGCGGAATAAAGCATCATCAGAGCAGAACTGCTAAGCTGCGGCAAAGCGCCAAAATAAACGTTGAAAACAAAGTAGATAGGTAGAATGGAAGCATTCCGTATGCCGCTCGTCGCGCAGGACACGGAAAAAGTCAAGTTTTGCAATTGCTGCAAAGCTTTGTTTGCACAATGGTCGTAATGTGATTATGACTATGAATAGAGAATGTGCTGAGAAAAAACCACGATTAAGTGCTAAGCTATGAACTAAGCAAATATAAATGGCAAACCTAAAAATAGCGAGAAAATATATAATGTTTCGTTGCTTCCAATGGTTGATAAAGCGAATAGTATATTATTAGATTTCTGATATTGTCCATTCACTCACATCAGTTGTGGGTAATAAAACGTTTGTTATGCCTGCGAAAACTGCTTTTGGATTTGTTAAGAGCTGAAGAGATTAAATTCTTTCTTTTCAATTCCACTATTCAATATTTGAAAGATTTATGATTAATACAGAACATAAATATATTTACAAATTGTTTAATATAGTGCTTCAAACTAAAAAGCCGAAGAAGCATTTATTAAACACAAAATATATTTTATTTTCAATCCCAATCTCAGTTGAAGCTAACAAACTGTTTTTATTGACTCTGGAAAGTTTCGAATTATATTAGTTTTTACACAAGCTAAATGTCAAAATGACTAAATTTCGTAGAACATATTTCAATAACGAAATTTTATAATACATAATTTTTTCTTGGGAAATTGAAAAACCGAGTAATAAATTAATCAATTTAGTTTTTTTTTTATCGTTTTAATTATACTGGATTAAACCGAATTGTATTAGAATCTAGTTATGTTAAAAGTGGAATTGACGAAATTCCCTAAATATTTCATATTTTGAAATCTATTAAATAAATAGAATTGCAGACTTTGCTGATTAAGTACAAATTGTCTGCAAGTCAATTAAATTTCTAATTAAACAAATAAAAAATTGTATCAACAGCTTAAGCTTGTAATTTCAGCAGACTCTTAAGTAGCTTTGCACAAGTCAACAAATCATATAATATTCAAAATCAATAATATTAGCTTGCTATTAATCATAATTTGTATTTTACAATCAGAAGTCAATCACAATGAAAACTTTCCTTGCCAATGATAGCTCGAAACGATCAATTGTTTATCTTTAATCAATGATAGCGACAACTGGCAGTGCGAATACGCAGCTTGTCAGTCATTTAGTTTGCCAAAGTGCTGGCTGCACTCACATTTACACGCGCATTTACACCCACATACACACACACGCACACAAACAAGCCACTCGCTTTATTGGCCACTTCGGTAAGCGCTTATGTACGAAATTATCAACAGTGAAAATGGCGCAGAACACAGCAGCAACAACAACAACAACAACAACAACAGCAACAACAGCAGCAACAACAACAGCAACAACATCATTATCAGCAACAAATTATCGGCCATTGCTGCTGCTGGTGTTTGTGTGCGTTGTTGTTGTTGTTGTTGCTGGCTGTTTGCTGTTTGTGCATTTGTGTTTGTGTTAATAAAACACAATTAGCTTCATCAATGGCGCCGGACGTGGAGGTGGCTGCTGCTGGGTGTGGCGCCGCAGTACTCGAACATAACTGCTAATAAAACAGACTGAATGGCCGCGCCAACGACCCCAAGCGCCGGCGGCGGCAGCAGGGAGGGCGGCAGGACAGGCGAAGGGGGAAAGGGGGACGCAACCAGGATAATGATGCTGGCAATGATTATGTAGCTGGTCGTGTTCGTATTCGTGTGCGTGCCATTGTTGTTGGCAGTCTGTTCAGCCAGTTCAAGTTTACAGCGAAGGGACAGCAGTAACAAAGACAGACGGACGGACGGACGGACCGCCGGACGACTTGACTGTTCGCATTACGCATACGCACTGTTTGCGTCCTGCGATTCAACGATTGTTGCCTGGTGATGCTGTAGTCATTAATTAGCAAGGTACTTAATTACCGCACATTCATTAGCCGCTTCAATGGCTCTGTCCCGGCAACATGCAAATACACACACACACACTGAGGGCCCGCCCTATCAGGCACTTAATTTTATGACCTGGGAGGTGCTAATGTTGCTGCTGGTCGCTTCACTCTATATTAGCGTAATTATGTGGCCTTTTGTCTTTGCAACTAATTGGATTTTATGACAGCTTCACTCATTCCTATGCCATACGCTGCTCTCGCTTCCTTATCGGATCACACCGAATGCATTGGGTGTGCATGAGGCTTAATAATTTACATATATTACGCATACGCTGCATTTGTCAGCGTGCAATTCTCTAAGGCGCCATTCGCTGGGGCCGCTGGTCACTGGGCGCACAGCAATTTGCATATCATTTAAAATGCAAAACAAAACTCAGCCAGAAGCAAACAACTACCAAATGCACTAAAAGCAGCGCTGAAAGCCGCAATACAAAACACATACACTTACTACCAGGCGGGGGCATGGCACAGGAGAGAATAAAAACAACATGGATAGCTAGAAATTTACCATATCCACACACACACACCCACACCCACACACACAGACACACTCTAGTCGGCATTATGCTCGAGCAGCACAAAAAATGCGCCCCAAAAGTCATATGAAAAAACATGCGATAACTAAGTGGGCTCACAGAGCATGGCGGGGATGTACTTGCTGGCTGGGGTTGGGTCGAATAAAATGGTTATGTGGCAACATTTAACTGTGGGTGGCTGTGCCCTGGCAGCTAGCAGAGCTGGCGAGGGGAGTTCAACTGCTGCGGCTGGCAACCAACCCCCGAGAAAGTAAAATGGCTGCGAAAACTTTTATTCTTTTCAGCACTCAATTTGGCGCTCGGGCTAGCGCTCTCGCTCGCACGCATGGCGAACGCCAATGCCAATCTTTATATACCTACACACACATATATAAATGTGTGTACGTGTGTGTGTATATAACATACTTTGTATTCATGTATTGGTGTATATTGCTGGTCCTGATGCTGGTCGTACTCCTGGCTGCTGCTTCTGCCTCCTGGCGCTCTGGGGAGCTTTGCAGATTTGTGTGCGTGTCTGTGAGCTCTGTAAAGTTAGGCGACAATTTTCGTAGTCTCGGCTCGGCTCGGCTGGGCTTTTTATATCCGTCATCAGCAACTCATTTATTATTTTATGAAAATGGCAAAATGAGACGACAAATGCTCCCCGGGGTCGCATTGGCCAAGCGTATGCGATTATAATGATTGCGACAATGAAGCCGCCCGAAACCCAAAAATGCTCCAACCCAAATTTAAAAGCCATTTTGTCTGTCGACTCTCTGTGTGTGTGTGAGTGTGTGTGTATGCGTACATGTGTGTATGGTAATTAACACTCAGATTTCATAATTAAGATTATGGCTTCAAATTATATGTTGTCATGTAGACTTTTTTATATGCTGTCTGTACCCTTACAAAGTATGTAAAAGTTATCTTGTATCTGTTTAAGCCAGAAAGAGAAACGCAATTGACTGTGGACAGTTTCTAGATGGGCTTAATTTGGCATGCAACTTTTATAGGCGATATAAAATATATATAGTTTATGAATATATGAGATATATGAAAATATATATAATGAATGAATATATGAGATATATGAAAATATATATAATATATGAATATATTAGTCTATTCCCAGCTTAGCTATTGTATAATATTATATTGTATAAAAGATACTTGTAGATTAGACACAGCTATAAGGCATCTAGAGTCAATTGTCTATATCTGCTGCAATATATTATATTTTATACTATTAGACTTTTATTTTATATATAATAAGATGGAATAAAATTACCTACTCTTAAAGTTATAATTAGCTTACAAGAGATTTACTTTTTGAAAATTCTTCTTTGCTTTGCTTTCGCTAGCAGCTGGGCATTTGTAATACCTCAGAAAATTAAGCAAAAGCTGTAAATGTAAATAAAAGTGTTGTTAAATGAGCAGAGATATAATAACCGAGCCTCATTCTGCCACTGCACACTGGGCAGAATTGCCAAATAAGTGGTGTAAGGTCGAATAATGCAGATATCGAGCTGAAACTTGATATATTTGATAACCACTGCACTGGTTATCACAGAGTAACGTTTACCGCATATTAAGGGTGTAATATAAATAATAAAATAATATAAAATTATGATGTATAATCACCAAGTTGCCAAGAATTTATATATACTAGTTACTCCATGCTAGTTTTCAGCTAGAATGAATCAATATTATTATTATAATATCCTATCTTTTAGTTAAAAATTGAAATAGCGTAAATAGAGCATTTCAAATATCGTTTCATATTCACTCTCACTACTTTGGTGACTCTTCATTCAAACGGTTGCCAGACAACACGTATACGCCTTGTTGCACTGACTGGACGGCTAGTTACCCTAATTGAAAAAGCGCGCCAGCATAGCAGCCAGCTGCAGCAGCGCTTATTAACCAGCTGCGGTTGTGGCTGGCTGTTTATAGGGCGCAGGCACCCTTTCAGGGCGGTACACAATTCTGGCAGCATATCCACCCCCACCCCCACCCTCAGCCCCAAGCCCAACAGACCTTTCGACTTTTTCGCGTCTGTTTGCCGACGCATTAAGCGTCTGCTGGAGTGCCGCCCCACGGGCCAGTTAATTCAATTGACTCACACCAATTGTGGTCAGCGTAATTCGTCGGAGCCGTTCAATGGGTATTGGTGATGCTGCTGAGCATGGTGATGACGATGATGCAGATGATGATGATATTCGGGCATCTAATGTGCCATTAATGCATATCAAAGTGGCTGCAAACACTCCACAGCCCATTACCAGCGCGACAGGCGACAGGCGACATTCGAGCCATTTGCATTTGAAAGGGCAGCGAGAGTCCACGCAGCGCCGCACGGAGCTGGCGGTCAGTAAAATCGTTAAATATTAAATGAAGCGTTCATGTTAATTTTCTGTTTAATTGGCGCGCTGTCTGTGGCTCTGGCGCTGGCTCTGCTAGGTAGTCACGGCCAGGCTAATTACATGCAAACATGGCCAATCATGTTGACCAATTACCAGACGTATGCATTTTGCAGCTCCGTTTCCGTCGTTTGCCCCCTAGAGCAGCTCCACCCGGCGAAGACGCGGAGTTCCTCTCCTCCTCCTCATATTACGGCGTTTGTTATGCCACCAATAGAGCTTGCACAATAACAATGAATGACCCAATCAGTAGTCGGAATATATTTTTGTGACTATATAAGCTTCAGTTGGGAGAGCACTAGACGGACTCAGCTGGGTAATCGATATGCCCAGGCACTGTGGACAGTGGACAGTGGACAGTGGTTGCCGTGCGTTAATTGAATTTTGATTGCCGCATCACTGCAATCAATTGCGCGCTCCCAACTGGACCGCCCATACACACATGTGCGGCAACATGTGCCCAAGATTCCAATTAATTTACAACGATGCGCAGTGATTGATTTCCATTTGCAAATCACGCCTGACCCTCAGGGCAGTTCAATTGATTGATGAATCGCTCGTCTTGCACAGACAAAACAACTATTTTGTATTTCAACTTTTGCTCCTCTTGCGCTTGCAGCTCAGGATATCAATGACATGGATCAGGACGATATGTGCGACGACGGCAGCGACATAGACGATCCCAGCAGCGAGACCGATTCCAAGAAAGGTGGCAGCCGCAATGGCGATGGCAAGTCCGGCAGCGGTGGCGGCGGCGGCGGATCCAAGCCGCGCAGAGCACGCACCGCCTTCACCTACGAGCAGCTGGTTTCACTGGAAAACAAGTTCAAGACAACGCGCTATTTAAGTGTGTGCGAGCGCTTGAATTTGGCGCTCAGCCTGAGCCTGACTGAGACGCAGGTAGGCATTCACTCACCTTGACTGCTGCCATGGAGCTCGTTGCTGACGCTTTGGTATCTGTTGATTCATTTTGCAGGTTAAAATCTGGTTCCAGAATCGACGCACCAAGTGGAAAAAACAGAATCCGGGCATGGATGTGAATAGCCCGACGCTGCCGCCGCCCACTGGCGGATCGTTTGGGCCCGGCGCCTATGCCAGCAGCCTGCTTTATCCGCACGCCGTGCCCTATCCGCCCTACGGGCCCTACTTCCACCCCCTGGGCGCCCACCACTTGAGCCACTCCCACTCATAAAATTGCAAGATGCAACAGCGTTTGTTGCAAATCTTCGAAAAGCGAGCCAAGGACGCCGCCCCAGAGGCGCGACGGCCCGACGCATTGTAAATATGAAACTGCTTTAAGTGTTGTTTAGTCTCTCGCCTGTATATAGTTCGTGTATTATAATGCAATTCGTAGCCAACGAAACCCCAAAGACGTTGCTCAGTCAATGTTTGACATATCTACCCATCTACCCCTATAGCCGTGCGTATGTAATTACTTTAACGAATTACGAATTATGAGTATGTAATTATTATAATACTAAGTATGAGTATGTAACGCTATGTTAGCATTTAAGTGGCAAGCAAAATCAAAAATCAAAATGATAATTGAAATCGAAATATATATAAAATGTGAGCGAAATAAAGATTTTAAATATTACCAAAGAAAACTCGAGCTTATGTGTATGATCGGAGGGCAGAAAGCAATTTATCGCTGTGGCGCACACACAGATAGAGAGGGAAAGAGGGAGGGAGGGAGAGACAGAGAGAGAGAGGGAGAGAGAGCGTGTGAAATGACAGGACAACAATGCTAAGTCAAGTGTAAAATTTTAAATTTGCTTCTCATTTACTGTGTGCAGCTCAAGCACTCACACACACACACGCGCGCACAGACAGACGCACTCATGGCTATTCAATTATGTGGCAAACGAATACGAAATATCTTAATCCGATTTGCGTGATACAATGACGGGCATATATCGTTGGTCGAGGCGAAGTTGTCAAAACAGAGACAGGCGAATGAATAAATTCAGGGGCTTTCACACCTCGCGCCCATTGATATTATAATAACTACTCACGGCCCGGCAGGGGCTGCTGCCTGTATGATTGGTGGGCAGCATAATTGAAACAGAAATCCATGCATGGCCAGCTCCAGGAGCCGGCGGATGCGGACCGACTACGAGTGCCGTTGACAGCGACTCGATGTAAACAAACAGACAAACAAAACAAAGCAAGCGGCGCAGTCACTGAGCAAGGATACGCCGGAAATCCTTTAATATCTATTACGCCGCCGCCCCAGAAACCGAGCTGAGCTCTGTGTGAAAAGCCACGCGACACGCGACTCGTATTTGATGTGCGTTGGCTGTAGCTAAATTTCGCACATCTGATTGCATTTGCGGGCAGCAACGGCCACGCCCTCTAGAAGGATGAGCATAGCAACTTTTTTCTGCTTACTTCCTTCTGGCAAGGGACATTTGCATAAATAATTTATTAAAAATTTGCTTTTACATTTGTTTTAAGCTTTGCTTAAGTACTTTGCAATTAGTCGAAAATCCTATTTGACGCACACCCACACACACACACACTCACACACGTATGCATATTATGCATGAACCGGCAGCCATGTGTGCGTGTGTGTGCACGTTAATTTCTGTAAATGTGAGCCAATAAATTATTCAACTGCAGACATGCCAGCGAATTCCACACTAAATTCTCTAAAATGCGAATGCGAGCAAACAAGCCCCATTTGCATACAATTAAACTCTAATTTCAGCTGCAGCAACTTACGCTGCGACTAGAGTGTGGCTTATGCTACTTGCCAGCTGAGCAAGAGGAAGAAGCTCACTCCAACTTATTATAGCATGTATGTAGGTAAGATACCCCATTGTTTTATTTTATACATACATATGTAAACCTCCAATTTATTATTCGATTAAAATGAAACAGCTTCTTAAAGAACTGCTTTAAAAAATTTCAATAGTTCATATATATATATATTTAATTGTAATATTTTATTATGTTACATTAAACAACTTTCATATATTATTTAAAACTAATATTTAAAACTTATGAATATTTACTTGTAATAAGTTATTAACTTAATTTGAGTGCTCTTAAATTTTTTAAAATTTTTATTGCTCTACATTTCTATAATATTATAAAATGTATATATATATAAATTTATTAAATATATGGCTTAAATTGAAACGCCTTCTTGGACAATTTGCACAATTTTTACAGTTTTTATTTCAATATGATATTTCACAATTTTTATACGTATGTAAATGTAAGTATAAAAATACTGGAGAGAGAGAGAATGCTAGACATTTCAATAATATTATAACATGTATATTTATAAATTTATTAAATATATAGCTTAAATTGAAACACCTTCCAACACTTTCCAATTTTTCCAATTTTTATTTCAATATGATATTTCACATTTTTATACGTATGTAAATGTATGTATATGTATCATGTATCTCATATATTTACAGTTTTTGTTTCAATAAAAATATTTCACAGCTTATATATATGTAAATTTACTTGTAATAATATATTTAGCATTTTTAGCATACTCTTTCTATATTTGACAATTCGTTTATATATATTTACCTGTAATATATTATCACCTCCAATTGAAACGCCTTCTTAGACAAGTTCTTTTAGAACTTTGAACCCTTGAACCTCCCACTTAGTGCGTTAAATACAATTTATGGTCGCTTATGGAGTGAGGCGCCCACAAAACATCTTCTCACTCGCAAACAAATCAGTGAGACGATAAATTAACGAGACGCCTGCCCACTTAAAGGCATACTGAGCCCTAGTCCACGGCCTAGAGTTACCCTTACAGTTGCGCCGTATCCGGAATGACGAACGCCCAAAACGCAAATCCAAGACAATTGCTTTCCAATGCCCGCCATAATAAAGCAAATCCCATCTAAGCATTTTGCACCACCAACTACCAAAGGCAACTGGCAGTTGCCCACTCCAGCAAATGCTTCACTTGATTCTGGCTCAAACTCATTGCAGAATCAAAATGCGACACTCACACAATTAAGTTGTCGCTGTCGCTGTCTCTTTCGCTATCTCTGTCGCTGTCGCTGTCTCTGTCTCTGTTTCTCACTCTCTGTGAGCGCTTTTAGGTCTTTTGCCTAAACTACTTTGAATTTTATTTTATAGGACTTATTTTGGATTCCAATTTGCTGCCTTCTTATTATTTTATTTTGTTCTGCTTTGTTTACGTATTTTACGAGAACCTTTTTTTGCGCCTGAATTGCTGCAGATTACGCATACTTCATTCGGAGTGTATATATGTGTGTGAATGTGCGTGAATATCTGTACATGTGTGTGTGCGTGTGCGTGTGTGTATGTGCTTGTGTTGGCAGCATGAGCAACATTTAATCTGCACCATTGACTTTTCTACAGTGCGCCCCTTATACATGTTTTGTCACACCGAAACTCGCTCGCTCTCTCTCTGTCTCTTTCTCTCCCGCCATATCTCTCTCTGACAATCCCTCCCACTCGCTCTCGCTGCTTGTAGTAAATTTTATGCGAATATTTAGTTTGCTGTGCTTATCAGCACAGCTTTATCGAAACTTATTGTGTTTGTTTAATTGAATTTGGATTGCCGCGGACTGACTGACGACGACGCTGACGTTGACGCCGACGACGACGCTGACGCTGACGACAATTTCGCGGATGAGCGGATGCCTGAGACGCTGACGTCGGCCAGATAAACGAGTAAAGTGGAGCGCCGAGTGAAGCTCGGCTGCCGGCAAGTGAATTGTCTAATTGGGAGTGGTAGATCAACGCGAGACTTAGTTTAGTTCATTTGGCTCGCTATTTGTGGGCTGGCAGTGAGCGAGAGCGAGATTTGTGCGACAATTAAAATTTAACTACTGTGCCACGCCCACACGCCCACAAGCCCACACGCACCCGAAATGCTTGCATATGTGCGAGCATATAAATTATGACCCGCGCTTGACATAAACAAGCTCCCAAGAGGCACTTTGGCTAGGCTATATGACAGATTTTCCGAGCGCGTTTGATGATGAGGCCGTAGGATGGGGCACGGATACACGCTAAAGTGTCACCGGGGAGCGCGTGAGCGCCTGCCACATGTGTCTTGAGTCAAGCGACGCCACCCCAGTTGCCATTGTTGTTTGCAAGCGAATCACATTTTGATGATTGTCAATGTGACTTTAATACCATTTTTCAACTTGACACGCGTGTGGGACGCTACCAGAACAAGAGAGACTCGGGGTTGCGCTTGCCACGTGCACTCACGGAGCTCTACGATAAGGAATACAAAAACGGAGCAAAAAAAGGGCTACGGATGGCCAGGAACTGTGTCAGGCACTGAGCGCAATGCTGACATCTGTGGATTAAATTGCAATTTGTGCTCATGTTATATTGAAGCTGGTAAAGAACTCTGGTGTAACACTTTGACATTGTTGTTGCTGCCGGACTGAGTTTAGTGCGGCAATAATATTGTTGCTGCCGCTGACAATTGCTATTAGTATTTGAAATGGGCAATAAAACTGTAAACTGCCTTTGTGCTGAAAATTACATCGAATATTTTAATGGTCGATTAACTGAGCGAGGCAAGAATGATCGGAAAGGAGAGAGAGAGAGGGAGAGAAAGAGAAGATCCAAATAAACAGCAAAAAGGAGAGGAGACTATGATTTTAATTATTTAAGTTTATTTATTTATTAATTGATTAATGAAATATATATAAATTAAAATACTTAATTTTGTTGGCAAGTTTATAATATTAAATTACTAGACAGAAAGAGAAAGGTGGATAAAGAGGTTAACATCGAGAAATGGAGAGAGAGAGAAATTTTACTTTTAACTTATATTATAAAATATTTACAGATTAGTCTTGTACTACTATATTATATTATATATATTATATATTATAATATAAAGACGGGGAGATATAAGAAAGAGAAAGAGAAAGTGAAAGGGAGAGAAAAAATGAGAATGAAACAGGGAAAGAGACAAAGAGTTAGACAGGAAGAGAGATGGTAAAAGAGTTAGACAAAGAGAGATGGTTAAAAAGAGAGAGAGAGAGAGAGAGACAGCGTTAGACAGTAGGAGAAACAAAGTTAGACAGAGAGAGAGAAAGATAGCTCGGCAGAGATAGAGAGAGTGAGAGCTAGACAGACAGAGAAAGAGTGGGAGGAAGAGACAGAGAGAGAGAGAGCGAGAGAGACAGAACAACCTACAGCAGTGTCTCAATCAAGGAATGGAGCTCAAAAGTTTACGATTTGTGTTTTCCATAGCATACTTTGAGGGGAAAATTGCGCAGACATTTAGCCCCATTTAGCTTTGTTTCCTTATTTTAATTTTTTTATTTTAGGCCCAGCCGACACGAGGCCAACGAGCACGGCGCATTTAAACAGGCCGTAATTCATCATCGTTTAGCCAAGCTACCTGTCAAGTGGTAGATCCAACAAGGCAGTGTGAAAAGCATTGCGAATTGAACGTAAATGGAACGCGTGTCCGTGACTCGTCATCTGCCCGAATAATTCGCAGCTAATTCGCCGGCAAGCGCAACGAAATGGGGCACAAAGCCAAACTTCGCCCCGACAATGGGAGCTGTGCCTTTTTATTTGGTGAGAAAACATTTACGCACTAATTTCAGTGCAGCGCTGCGCGGATGGCCGGATGGCCGGACGGACGGACCGAGAGGCGGGCAGGCATTGGCATGCGAGACACATTACCAGACCAGACCAGAGCAGGCCAGTTGCTTGCCAATTGGTTTGCAATTTGGTGTGCTTAGCGGCGTCGGGTGAGGGGGCTGCAGCGGAGGGCGGGTGGCGGATAGCGCCCCGGGTGGCTTTAGCCACAAATAGCGCACGCGTAGCGTCCAACACGTGCCTCAATTACGCGGTTAAATGCATTCAAATTGAGTTGTTTATACTGTGGGCGTGCGCCGGCGGGCGGCGGTCAATTGGGAGTGGCTTACTACTGCAGACTCAGATGCGACCCGCTGGCAAATCAGTTACACTTGCCATACCCATTGTTGTTGTTGTTGTTGTTGCCGCTTGGAGCCGCAGCGTGACACGCGACCAGGCATTGTTCACAAATTTGAAAAAGTGTTGCTGCTTGATGTTCCGTTAGCTCGTTCTTCAGCTGCAAACATAAAACTATCAGCATTCGAGTGGGTGTTTGGCAATGTGTGTGTTTGTGTGTGTGTTTGCGTGTGTTTGTGTGTATTGTTTATGTCATTGCTACCCCTTGGCGTAAATCCGCTTATGTGTGTCTCATATTTAAGCCGACCTTACAAGCAAATCAAAACAAAGACGCTCACAATTAAAGGCAACAAGCAGACAGGAGGCCACCGACTGCTGCCATTTGTTGAACTTGCAGCGCAAAGTTTTTGGCAAAAACAGGAGGAGGAAAAGCAACAGAAACCAAAGCAAAATGTGGCAACAGCAGACAGCAAACAAACTACTGTAATTATAAGTAGAAGCCATTTCAAGCAATTATAACGCGAAATGTGGGCAGGAGACGGCGGCTAAGCCAGGCAAGTTAGGCCAAGCGTGAAGCCAGGCGCACCGTCTGCCTTCTTCTGCTTCAATTTGGCTTTGAAGACGTTTACAAATGTATTTGCCGGTTGTTGCTTTTCCGTGGTTATACGAATTGTCCGCAATCAGAGAGCAGCAACGGCAGCTGCTCTTCAGCTCCAGCTCAATCAGAGAGTTGATGCTACATTTGGCAAAGACTTCATCAAGGGAACTCTACCTACTTATACATTATAGTCCCAAAACCAACTCATTACTGCCTGGCCAAGCAGCAGAATTACTAGCCAACAACAAATCCATGACTGCTTGCCCGAAACCCCCCACACACCAACCCCAACCTCACTCTCCCTGCACCTCTTTCATGTCTCAGTTTCATTTGTTGCGCTAGATTTTTCTCAATCACACACGGGCACCCAGGGGACTTGCACTGAACTAGTTCAATTCCGCATACAAATGTGAGACAGACCAAAGAGCTCACCTCGCCTTGTCCTTATCCATTTGCCCTGTAGCTGCTTACCTAGTCGAGCACTTCAAATAAACTAAGCAGCTAGACGCAAAATAAATAGGCAGTTGTTAACCAACTGGCGCTCAGGACAGTTGCAAATGCCGTCGGTTTCCTCTCCTGCGCATAATGAGCAAATTTGTTTTCATATAAGGCAGACAACAACTAAGCGCAGGACGCCCTCCACTTGGCAGTTTTAAAATGAGCAACCCAAACGCCAACTACTTAATTATCAGCTACCAGCACAGCATGTGATATACTTTCAGCTCGGGGCTCTTTATATCACTTAACAATTGAAGTAAATGCGAGTGCTAAGCGTACACTGGCAGAAAACGGGGCTATATGTAATATTCGATTTAACAACTAAAAATTAAAATATATAAAATATTTAGTACGTGTTACTATTATTCATATGAATATGCACTCAACAATATTCGTATAAATATTCATTTATAATTAGTATTGCTATACTAAAATAACTATTTGTATTCGTTAGATAATATCAAATTAATTATTCATGAAATGAAAATAGGTTTTGATTGATCTTTTGATTTTTCTCTAGTAAATCTACATATCTGCTAATAGTATAATTAAGTATATTTAATCCTAAACGGTTACAGTTGTTGTCAAATTAAACGAGATATTTCGAATTGAAGTTGCTTAATAAGAAATTCTTATTCAACAAAATATTTGCTGAAATAACTCATATACCAATAATTATTCATTTTAGGCATATGTGAATGTGAATAATGTAGAAATTATTAAACCTTAACAAAGAGCGTTAAGTATTATCCTGATATCCTGATTGATATATTGATACAATTGATATATTGATAATACATATAGATATTTTGTATAGTACTTATTTATACAGGTTGATTTTTGATTCGACGGTTTCATCATTTACGAAATGTAAATTTAAATTTAACATAATTGTATTAATTTCATTTAAATAGATTTTTTGCGCTAGTTGCTTTTCGCTAAGTGTATGCTTACATCTATTTATGTACATATATTCGCTTTCCACTCAAATAATTCCGATTTATCAAGCCGCGAGCTACCGCTGCTCCTGCTGCTGCTCCTGCTGCTGCTGCTGTTGCTGTTGCTGCTGCTGCTGCTGCTGCTCATGATGCTACTTTGTTGGCTGGTTCAGTTAATGTGCTCGTTAAAGTTTTACGGTGACAGAAAATGAGCAAAAGGACGCAACACCTGTGGCAATGCAAGCGAAATCCTCGCATGTGGTCGTTATGACAATTTAGCGCAACCATTTGATTTGACGAAAATTGCCAAATAATTGGCGTTGGCTGCTAGCTGGCAACCCCGTAGAATTATGGCTGCATAGCGCGCCGCCTGCGAATGTGGAACGTTGCCAGGACTATTATCCTGTCGCTGGTAATGTGCAAGCCGTTGCTAATTAGTACATGGGTTTTTGGTCATCACATCTATTGGTTTTTGCTGCAGTTATGAAGAGAGAGAGAGAGAGAGAGAGAGAGAAATAGAGAGAGAGAAAGAGAGGGAGGGAGAGAGAGAGAGCATTTGCCGTGTGCGGCATGAAATTGTTAGCGCGTCAATTGTAACCCTCAGCTGGGTTGGGCGCTGGGTAGATTTAGCCTAGCCTGGCCGTAGCCTTTCAGGCGAGCGCTCGCAATTCAATTTTACACTAACAACTTAATCCTTTATTCAATTTGAAACCCATTAAAAGGACATTGCTTATCCTTTTAAGTGAATGCAAACAGCTTTTAATGTAAATAAGAAAACGAGATCGATGCCGTTTGCCGTTTGCAAATCTCTCAGAAGCTCCCAACGGACGCTCAGCCAGCTGAATCCAAAGCCAACTCGTTGGCTTTGCAATGCAAGGCAAGGCAAGGCAAGGCAAGGCAAAAGAAAATTAAAATGCAGCCTGCTACCGGTTACCGGTTTGCTCTTGGCCAAACGGCCAATTGACATTTGCAACCGCACTTAAGACCAAACAGATGCGACGGCTCCTGACGATGCTATCGATGATTCAGATACTTTTGATGCCCAAGCTGAAGCTGGAGCAGAGGCAGAAGCTGATGCTGATGCTGATGCTGATGCTGCAGATGCTTGCGAGTTGTTTGTTCCACTCGAAACAAATCGAACTGTGTGCGACTGAATGCCATTTGAATATTTCATGCTGTTGTGGTGCAAAATTTTAAATCGACTCAAGTCAAGTGTGCGGATGCCGAAATCAATCTCGTTTGTGTAGCAACCAAATTAACATAGTCAAGGCGGGGCGAGGCATCAGCTGTAAGCCACTTGCCGCAGAGTCAGTTGCATTTGTCGATTTTGTCTACTTAGTGCCCTCGCCGCCGCCTCCCTGGGCCCATTCTACTTAGTTACACTTGGCTTTGTCTTTCCGCTTTTTAATACCTACGAGTTTACTTTTTTAAATGTATTTTATATCAGATTCCGGTAACGCACCACCCAGCCAGACACTTCTTCTGATGAGTACTAAGTAGAGTTTGGGAAATACACCATGTGCACTCACGTAGTATAATTTACCCTCAGCACGGCGCAGGCAAGTACAATAAAAACTGGAAACTTGGCTACAACTTTTTTTTCCCTATGAGTTTTCTTATTTTTCTTCACGTTTCGTTTTTCCTTTCTTGGCGTTGGCCCAGTGTGGCCTTTTTTGATTGCCTTTTGTTTTTGCTGGCTTGCTATTGTTGTTGTCCATAATGGGTGTTGCGAGATCTTGGTGTGGCTCAAAGCCCCGAGGAGTTTTGTGTGTCAAGTGCTATGTAGCATATTTTAAAGATTAGATTCCTGAAGCTACGCAGTATAGAGGGAGACATTATTGCGTTAGACTGCAGAGGGAGAGACTGGAGAAATGTGAAGGATCGCCATTCCAAGTATATTCATCTCATATTTTTGACCATATGATATAGAGCTAACATCCTTGTCAAGCTGCATAAACAACAATATTTGAGCACGCGTCAGAAGGGCAAACAAACAAATGTCGAGGCGGCCACTTGAGCTGCCACTTGAATGGAGGAGGTTGACAGATTTTCGCATTGTGCAAACACACTTCAAGGGGCACAAAAATGTCAGTGACTCAATGCTGAGCAAACAAATAAATGCAATTACATTGAAATTACAAAGTTCTTAAACGAAAATTAGTTGCTGGGCCCAGCCCAGACTCATAGGGAGTTCAAGATGTTACTTAATGGGAAAGTGAAGCGAGAGACTGGAGTCCTTTGTGGCTTATGTCCACTTATCCCTATCGCAGCTGGCGACTCAGATTCGGACACGGCACACTGGCCACCGGGCACCGTAGACCGTTAACCGTAAACCGGGCACTAATAAGCGGTCAGTCGAAAGGAAGGCGCTGAGTGGGCGCTTTATCCATGCTCGAAGCTACCTTCTTATCTATAAATGCCCATAAACCACTGCACAAAACAGTTGTCCTTTTTGCCTCGTCGGCTCTTTCATTAGAACCCGAATTTCAACACATTTGCGCGCATAATCCCTTAAGGCTCTTTAAACTTTACACACTTTTGGACTACGCCCCCCCAGCTCGCCCCAAAGTGCTACGGAAAACATGGCAAAATGTGCTGGAAAAAAATCAAAATAATCCTTTTTTTCTCTGCCAAACAGCAGCTAAAAAAGGGAAAGGTTAAAACATCAAGACTAAAAGGCGCATGCATTATGAAGGGTCTTGAGTTTTAATTGAGTGTGTGCACCGGATTGGGTGGGCGTCCACTGAAAAAAAAAAAAAAGAAAACGAATGAAAAGCACAACAGCAACAGAAAAGTTGCTGCAAACTGTAATAAAACAATTTGCCACTTGACGCATGGCTGCGGCCTCCAAAAAGGCCTCACAACTGTGCAATTGTCCACTGGGCGAACGGACGGACGGACGGAATGCCGGACGGTCGTCCGCCGCTTCATGTGTGTTTGTGCCCAATTAGAGTTGCAGCAGCGGTCAGCTCAAGGACAGCGGACTTGCAGGACGCAAAAGTTTTTGGGCCACCAAACTTTTCATTTCACGCCTCAAGTATGAGTAATTGATTCATTTATGCTACTAATTGCAAATCAGAGTGCTGGACAGGAGAGAGGAGAAGAGAGAGAAAGAGAGAGAGAGAGCATCCTCGCTGCTTGCCAGCAATATGCTAATTAGCAGCTTAGGCTCATTTTTCAATTAAGGCTGCAAAGTTTTACCAACTTAATTAATTAATGGCAAAACAATTGCATGCGGCAGCTAAGGCTGAAACTTCAAGAAGAACTGAATTGAAAATAAATCATAATTGCTATGAAACTTGAGTTACTTTGACTAAGTCGAGCAGAAGACTTCTGTTAAGACTTTATTCTCGATAGATAAACTTCATTTTTCACTAGCAGTGCGAGCAATCTACAGAAATAGTTATACAAATACAATGCATATACATATATAAATATATAAGTATATGCATGTGTGTATAAATATAACTCACACTTCTTAGTTTTAATTATAGCTGAGTATAATAGTTTTTAAAATTTGTTTGCCATCAAATGTTTCATAAAATGTTACTAAATAATTTTTTAAAGTTTCAGTACATAGCATACAAATTTATTTATCATATCAAAATGGACAATAGTCTCAACTATAAATTTTGTAAAAACTTTTAATATTTTTATGTAAATAAAAATAAAGTAGAAAAAATAGCAAGGATAATTAAAAATATATTTTATTTTTGAATATATATATATTTATATAATTATAAAATTATTATTATTATTTGAATATTTATATAAATAAATAAATATTCATAAAATAATAATAAAAAAATAAAATAAAATAATAATATTAATATTATTATTAATAATAATAAAAGAATTATAATAATAAAATTATTATTATGTTAATATTTATATAAATAAAATAATAATAAAAAAATAATAATAAAATAAAATAAAAAAAATTTATATAAATAAACAAATATTCATAAAATAATAATAACATAACAAAAGTTGGAGTTTATATAATATTTAAACTATCTTAAAATCAAACAGTGGCTAATAGGTCCTTCGGCTTCATGTTATATATATAATATAAATATGACAAGACAATTCGACTGTTACAATAGTATTAAGCTTTAAGCAGCACTTGTAGATATATGGAGTGTAATACGACTATAAAAGCTCCGCTTATGGCGTTCGTACAGTTAATTCGATGAGAATTGCGGTTCCCAGACAAATTTATGCGGTACAGCGTCTTCCGGTTACAACGACGGTTCCTTGAACGTCATTATAACCAGATTCTACTATACATTTAAAAACTTTTTTCTTTTAACACTTGCTTCAAATGTTGCCTCTGCAATCCAACAAAACTCAGCCCAACTGTACTGCCAATGACTCAACTGTGTTTTATATGGACATCATTGTAATTGTACTCTATTATATAATACTATTATGTGCATCATATGACATTATTATTTATTAAATGCATAACAATTGTCCGTGCCTGATTTCATTCGTTTATATATATAGATATCAAATCGTCTCGCATTTCCTAGCAAGGTTAGACAACACGTTGGGTAATAAAAAAAAGAAAAAAGAAATGTAACCATAGCTCGAAACATTTGGGTTGCGTGTCAAAAGGAAGCCGCCAACAGGAAGAGTGTGACATAATTGCGCCGCCATTTGCCACGCCAGGGCCCAAGCGAAATTTGTTGCCGCACAGAGGCGCCGCCTGTAATAGGAACCGCAATTGACACAGAGCAAAGCTAATTTGAAAAATTAGTTATGCGCCGGTAAGAGCCCGGGGGCAACTCGATGCCGCAATGCTCACAAGTCAATTAAATAAACAACGGGCAAGGATTCGCTTAGCCGGGCTGCCAAGCAGGCAACGAGGCGACGTCGATTGATTTATCAGACGACAATTTGGCGGGTAAACAAGGCGAACAAGGCGCTGTAAATTGATCCATGTCTTGGCCTACGGCATGCGGCTTACGTTGTGGAGCCTTGGCGCCTGGCGCTTATATTGTTGACAGCTCGTCAGCTAATTACACGCCACAATAAGTTTAATAACTTTGCAACCGGCTCGAGTTGAGCCGGTTGTTGGTATTGCTGGCATCAACGCTTCGCCACGATAAACATTTTAATTAACTCGAAACAAAGTGAGCCAATGTTGGGGCTCTGGCTGTGGCTGGGCCAGACGCCGAGGCCGCAGCTGAGGCTGAGGCTGAGGCAAAGTTGTGGGGCGGCTGCTTAAGTGCGTCGGGCTTGGCCCAAGCTTATGACTACTTAACGCCTTCTCACTTCACACTTAGCACTCGACGCCTCTCACCTCTCCCACCGCTCCCCTCTCTGCGCTCTTCACTCGCCTGTCGACTGCCACTTGTCAGCCCTCGGTCTCCCCATAATCGATTTTAGCCTTCAGCGCAAAGTGGCAAACAATGTTTCATAATTTTAGTGCCTCTGGCTGGCGGCGTTGCTTCCGTTATGTCCTAGCTGACTGACTGCCTGGCTGCCAATTCTCCGCATCTCCACATCTCCTCATCTCCACATCCTCTACAGCCTGCAGCGATGTTGCAATGTTTTTTTAGGCAATTTATGACGCATAAATAAGCGCAACTTGAAACTATGCAGCGACAACGTGGCCAACGCGCTAAAAAACAACGCTCAAACTCATTAATTTAAACGAGATTTGACGTGCGCTTTGATAAAGCCGCAATTTATATTCGCCAGCCCGTTAGAGGCTGTGCAAGCCCAGAATGGAAACGGGAGCCTCCAAATAAAATCTCGAGCTGGTGATGGGGGCATATGGCCCACCTGCAATTGCCTCGTTTAGTTGGAAAACAATGGCGAGCTTAGTATGCTCTAGCGTAAAAAATATGGCTACAAAAATTACTGCACTGAGAGAAAATCAGTGAGAGCAAGAAAATACCTAACTAGAGAAAGTTATGAAAAGTGCGAGGCAGCTCATTAAGCAAATCATTAGGAAGACAGAAAGAAAGAGAGAGAGAGAGATACTAAGTATGCCTTAACAAATTCAGATATTTCATACATACATATATATAAAGGTAAATATCAAACTCTGTTAAATCAGATTAAAATTTCTATTGGATTAACAATATATAGTTATTTTGAGCTTGCGGCTGCTGCTGTGTGCTCAGTGTATTTATTTGTGAAGCAACGGGAAGGAAAAAGGCCAACATCGTCGGGCCATAACAAAAGGCCAAGTTGCCAACTATGCGGGGCAGACTTTTTGGTGTCGCCGCAAACTGCAGCGCACTCTATTTGTAAAAGCAATTAATTTTTTGGTTACAGCTTCGCCCAATGGCACATAAATTTAAACAACTTCTGGCGTCACTGTTAGCATCTGGCAATCGAGACGAGGGCTGGACGAGCATTTGGCCGAGCCAAGACCGAGGCCAAGCCGCAATTTGTGTGCATTTAAATGGTGAGCGACAATGCGGTCAGAAGCATGACGGTATTCACCTCCAGTCCAAAACTAAATAAATATTTACATGGGTTTGTCGCCAAAATGCGAAATAGACACATTCACAATGCCAGAGCGAAATTCAACAAAAACTGAAAATGAAAAAATTGCCAATTCCCAAAGCAAACAAAATGAAAGCCAAAGCAATCAGAGCGAACCGGTTAAAGTGAAAATCAATTTGTCAATTCGAACAATTGAGCTGGGCACGAAAGGATTACAGACGCATTCATGTACATATGTGTAGGTTTGCTTTGGGCATGCGGCATGTGGCATGTCGGCTCCTTCGAGTGCCAGCCTGTCTATATAAATCAAAATATTTCCCAACAGTACGTAAACAAATTTGTTTCAAGAGCGCTGCTCAAAGGGTTACACGCACTCCCGGGAGCTCTGCTGTCAGCCTTTGTGCAATCTGTATGTAGTTTACAATTCGCTGCATTTGCCATTAGATGCGCCAATTAGAATAGTGAAGATTTTGTGAAAAATTTGAATCCTGCCACATCATTTAATTTGAAATGCATAATTGGACAAATGAAGCACCCCTTCTCACGCTCCGCTCTTACTCCCATAGTCACTTCTGGGGTGTGGAAATTTTTAAATTATTGCGCTGTATTACCAGCGGGCCAACACGTCATTTATGGCCCTGCGCAACCCCCGAACCCCGAACGACGAGCCCAACTCGGCTGGTTTCAGAATCGATCCGATCTACCCGGTTGTGTAATACGCGAATTTAAATAATCTTTTGTTGTTGCCCTGCAGCAAAATGATAAATTATTAAATTAGCTGTGGCGGCAGTTTTGCATTTCGTAGTCATCGTCGGGCAGATGAGGGCAGCACGAAGTCAGAGAGAGAGAGAGAGACTCAATGGTTTCCGCAGAGCACTTACATTTGCCTACTCTTTAGAGCAGTCTATGCTTAGCTACACCTATGGCCAAAGTTATATGTTCAGGAGTGCACGAAGGTTTTCTATTAAAATATAAATATTTGTATTGAAACTAGGTATAGAAACTCGGATTATTTTATTTGGCGGATAGTCCAAAACCAATAGGAATTCAAAATATTGTTCGATATGAAAAGATAGAAGTATAAAGACTACCAAAAACAATAGTTTTTAATATACATATGCATATATAATTCTTTAAAAAAAAATTGAAGTATTATAGCTACAGAAAACAATAATATTTATTTTTAATATTCAACATATTTTACTTATAGTTTCTATCAATTCATAAATATAAAAAAAAATTAATTGAAGTATAAAAATTAATTAATTAATTTAGAATTTGTTTTCAATATTTAACAATTTTTACTTATAGATTTTAATAGACTTTAACGTTATATTAATTTGTGAAAGTATTAAAAATAAAATATTAAAAATAAAAAGAACAACAAAAATAAAAAAAAATATTAAATGTCAATTTTTAATAGACTTTTATATTATATTTGTATTAAAAATTCTTAAAAATAAAAAGTTTCCTTACACATACCAGAAAGTTGAAATTTTAAATGTTTTTAAAATTAATTTAAATAATTAATTAATAACTCAGTCCATTTTGTACGCTTTTGTAACTAAATGACTTAAAAAATATAATATATTAAAATATACTATGATAAATCCCCATAAGAAAATATATTAAGTCTCAGCACTTCACATTTGCTGAGATGAAATCAGAGCTGAACACTCCATTCAAATGCAGGTTGGATGCATAAAAAATAAGGTAGTCTGTGAACATATTGTGTTGACCTGGAGTGTATGTTCATGCAAACCCCATGGCTTCGCTGGCTGCAGTAGTAAAATTGAATTGTCTGGGGAAAAGTTTGTAGTAGAGTAAAAGGCAGCGCAGTTAAGGACATTGTCAGGCTCATTTTATTTTAAATGGCTGGGCTGGTTTTTGCTAATTTGTCCTTTACATTAGGCAAGCATACACTGCAAGGCAATTTCGGCTGAATTTACTTTACTTAGATAGTTGCAAAGATTTTAAATATATATTAAATAAGATTTAAAAATAAATGCATTACTTTAAGTATATTATATGTATTACTTTAAATATATAAATGAAATTGAGCACCTAATTTCGCGCAGTGTATGCCATTTAGAAGGGCTCGTCGCACACTTGTGCCCATTTACAATGCAAGCAGGACAATTTACAATGTGTTTTTGTTCATTATAGAACTATTTCAGTTGACCTCGTCGGCCCGCCCAAAAGACCAGCCCAAGGCAATATTCGACGCACTCGCCGCTTGTCGCCTCAGGAACGTAACGGGAACAAGGGTACGGCCCGGACCTCCGACTGGGATGCTGCGGCTGCCGCTGCCCGCAGGGGTAGCTAATGAATAGTTGCTGTTGTGCCGAGTCTCGACGACGCGTCGAGCGTCTCTCAACACGCACATTTGTTGTGAATTATGTTGTTTGTTTGAGCGTCGACTTGATGCACTTTAATTGATGTCAATATGCAGAGATTTTTATGTTTTTGTTTTTGTTATCATTTTCGTTTTTTACAATCGACAGAGTGAGAGAGAGAGAGAGAGAGAGAGAGAGTGAGAGGGGTTTAAACATTTTTGTGGATTGCATTTCGGGCTGTTTACAAATATTTGTGTTTTCCTGCCGATAACGGCATCTGGCGCAATTGTGTTTACATAGCCGATAAAGCTAAAAAGATTCGTCTGCCGATGTTTGTTGACGGTGTCGAGCACTCGAGCCAAATATGCAAAGTATTTGCGCATATTAAAAACTAATTTCAAAAGTCAACATGCCAATAAAAACAACAAGTTCAGCTCAGCCAGAGGGTGGTCCATATCAGTTCTCTATCACTCTCTCTCACTCACTCTCTCTCTCTCTCTCTCTCTCTCTCTCTTCGGGCACGCACTCAAGACGCCATCACACACCCCTTTTTGGATGGCTGGCGGCGCCCGCAAATTAAGCAAAAGGCACTCAATCTGACGACTCCCCCGCACGGGCAACCAGCTAGTAAATGAACGTAATTTAGAAAATATGTTCCTACGGTTAATATTTAAGCGAACTTAAGGGTTGATCCGTTCACCGACAGCCAACCAAAATGCGGGCGCCCTTCTTTGGGGGGTTGGCTGCTGCCGCTACTGCTGCTGCTGCTGCTGCTGCACAAACAAAAGCCAAAAGTTATGCCGCAAATGATATTTTTCATTATTAAACACAATAATGTGGTTATTATTTTTATGATTGCGGTTACCACCAGCCAGTGCCAATGCCAGTGAGCCACTGCCTGCGCCCTTACCGGACTCACTCAGTCGTATTCCCGGCGGATGCTGCGCGGCATTCACAGTTGCATTCATTTGGTTAGTTTGTTTATGTTGGGCCTGCGGTCTTTGGGGATTTGGGCACGCTTAATTTTAAGTGCCCGTCGAAATGGCAAAAAAACAACAACAGCAAAAAAAGCAAAAGAAGCCGTGCGCAGCATGTAATGAAATATTATGGCTTGACCAGGAGCAGCAGTAATAGCAGGAGTAGCAAAAGTAGCAGGAGCAGCAGGAACAGCAGCCAAGGGAAGATGCTGTCATTCTGTTTGCCATGCGGACAAGCGAACAAAGGAAAACATTTGAGCCCAAATGGTTTTCTAGTAATTAAAGAATGACTTAGGGCGCCGAGTGGGGTTTACGTGGCTATTTTAAGGCATTCTGCCCCAACTTTACAAACTCTCTAGCTAATCACAGCACGCTCCCAAAACATGATCTACGACAGCCGTTGACGCTGCTTCTCACGCAGTAAAACGCCCAGAAACTAGCCTAGCACTAATAAGGCAATTAATCAACATAATTACCAGCGATTTATCATAAGCGGCATTATGATGCATGGGCGAGCGTTTTAAGACTCAACTGTTGACAGTTTAGGGAGGAACAGAAATTGAAAAAAAAAGAAATATATATATATATATATATAAAGTAAATCACAAACGCGAGCAAATAAATCAATGGCTCGATGGCAGGATATGCTCAGTGAACTGTGAGTCTGGGGCGGCCCGCTTGCTGCTAGAGTAAAATCCATCAATCCCTTGAAAAATGTCAAAGCCACAAAGCAACAGCTAACAAACTCCTGTAAATCCTTGCCTGGTCTACTTAAAAATTGAACAATCTTTTAAAAGTTGTGCGACACCCTTTCAATGCCTTGTCATATGCTTAGCATCTCATTGACCCGTGGCAGCCGCAGCAGTCGAGCAGAGAAAGTGAAAGGGAACAGTTGAGGGCGCTGGAGGGAGAGCGAGAGCAAAGAGAAGGCAAAGGAAACGAGAAACGGGCTTAGGTGCCAGCTAATCAGTTTGAAATGCTCCCATATAGATGCCTCTGCGCGGCAGGAATCGGTATGCCCATATATATGTGTATATGTAATTCATTGTGTGTGTTTGCGCGCGTCTGTGTGGATTGCGGCACATTTTAATTTGTAATACGAGTCGAAATTGGGAGTAACTTCAGACACGCTACCATGGATTTTAGGTGTGGATTACACGAAACCAACTGACAACGGAGGACGCGGCCGAGATCTGAGAAAGGAAGCAGCTTCCCGGCCAGAGAACAAATGCGTGAAAGTGTGACTAAAGCTGTTAGTGGAAGCGGCTCAAGATCTTGAAACAAAGCTAAGCGGATACAATGGTTAATAAAAACATATGATTAAATGCAATTCATATTTAACTATACCCATACTCTTAGCATACACTTCACTTGCCCCTTAGGAGCTACTAAGGTAAACAGTAATTAGCTTACATGATAGTTATGATATCTTATCATCATCTTCTAGTACGGCAAGCAAGGTATAAAACTTGCAGTCAGATGAATTGCGCAATAGAAGCTCATGCATGCCTAATGAATATAACGATTAGATCATGATTATAGAAAAATATCATTTATAATTCTATAAACTAAGTGAGTTTAGGAAGAATGCGAATTGAAGCTCTCGAAGTGAAGCTCTCTCGAAGTCGTCGATTATATCCATTTATTTTAAAGATTATAATGTTATATCGGGACTATTACGTATTAGAGATATTTAACTTAGATGCAATTTATAATGATAATAGAGCTGTAAACTTAAAAATTGTTGTGAAAGTTTCAAGACATTTTTAATAAATAATATAAAATAATAAAAATAAACAACAATAAATAATAATTCAATAAATTTATAAATATACTCAAAATATTTTATTTTTTATAATTTTTGTGCTGAATATTTCTTGGACATTTATTTATTTTAATTTTTGTATGTCTCTTGTACACTTTTTAAAAATCATATAAAGCTCCTGATTTCAATTTATTTGTATATATATATATATATATATATATATATATATATATATATATATATATATATATATATATATATATTATACGAATATATGCGACTTAATTTGTTTGAATATTTTTTAAAAGTTTGTTCTTGTATACATATATATGAAATTCTAAATATATATAATTTTTTATTATTTATTTAATTAAAAAAAAAAAAAAAAAAAAAATAATATATATATATATATATATATATATATATATATATATATATATATATATATATATATATATATATATATATTTTTTTTTTTTTTTTTTTTTTTTTTTAATTAAATAAATAATAAAAAATTATATATATTTAGAATTTCATATATATGTATACAAGAACAAACTTTTAAAAAATATTCAAACAAATTAAGTCGCATATATTCGTAACAGGCTGACTGGGAAAGCTGGGCATGGCTATTGACACATCTGTTGACAAATTCAAATGATAGCTTTGATGAACGTTAACCAAATTCAATTCATATTTAATTCATACTCAATTCATATTTATTGTACACACTAAAGAGTGAAAGCAAACAAGATAAGAAACGGAGCTTGGCAATATGCTGCTCATAGAAGCCGGCTAAAACTTGTGTACACAAATATTAAGTGGGCATGTGAGTGCATACAGATGGACATGAAGGGTAAATACTTCATTTTGCATTTATATACTTATGCAAATAGTCAGATACCGCTATAAAAGACGTCGGCTGGCTGGCTGGGTTGCTCAGACTGATTTCGCATTGCTACGATTCACTATGAAACGCTCGCTGTTGTTTCTTCTCGGAGTCTGTCTCTACAGTGCACTCGCATATAACTTCAACTATCCAAGTGAGCCTGAGATCAGTGGTAAGAATCGTGAATAGTGTAAATCTGCTCAAGTCTCTGATACAAATTTTACCAAGCAGTGATTTGTGATGATAGCCAGATTCATAAGTATGCCCGGATTGGGGAGAAATACTATTTCCGGGGCGGATCCAAGGTGACCTGGTTCGAAGCCGCCCACATATGTCGCAAATTTGGCGGGGATCTGGCTCTGATCGAATCGCAGGAAGAGATGAATGTTATTTCCGATTATCTTGTCAGCGCAGACAAGGACGCTTGGTACTGGATATCGGGGAACGATCTTGTCGCAGTTCACAAGTTCACGTCAATAACCAACGGATTGCCACTGCAATTCTTCTCTTGGTCTGCGGGTCAGCCCGATTTTCCTGGCGTTGAGCAGTGTATGCACTTGTGGTTCCGAGACTCAGCCTTCCGCATGAATAACTGGAAGTGCCTGGAAAAAGCAGATTATCTGTGCCAGAGACAGAACTTTACTCGCTGCAGCGATACATGCTAGGCTGTTTTTTATATACCAGGATAAATAAAGTAAACTTATGAAAATAAAAGCGTCCCCAAGCTAATTGTTTAATTGAACTGGACAAGCGTACCTAGAGTGCTACATTTTATTGTGCATATATAATGATATATATAAGTAATATATGACCAGAACTATCCATAAAGGGACCTGGGACATCTATGAACTAAAACTGTTTCATAATACGAAGAATACAACATTTCAAATTAACCATTCCGCTTAAGTATTGCTTTCTTGACCTTAGCACGCCTCAACAGAGTATAAATCGAAACTCTATTATCATAAATTGCAACCGGGCAAAGATGTTGTCGTAATCTCTCGATTATGCTTTCAGTAATCTAACTACTTTAATGACAAACCCAATTTGCCGCCATCGAAGCCATAAATCACTGACAAAATGACGCTGTCAAATGGGGAGTGACAGCAAAGGAGGCGAGCCGAGAGCAACAGAAATAAAAACAATGACACAAAACAATTTCGCAAAAGATGCCCCAGACAGAGCCCAACCGAACCCCAAACCGAATGCTGACCGGCATATAACACCAGCCACGTAATGCCAAAAGGCTCCACACAGCGGCACAGATAGATTGGCACTCATACGTGCACACAAGGACACACTTCCTCGGGCTTGATAAAGGTGTGGAAACGTGCGATTTTGTAATTGATACTAAAAAGCCCTTAATTGGCACCTTAACGCTGCTGATGCTCTGACAAATTTCCCCAAAGGACCTGCAACAAGGGGCTGGCGTTGACAGGCGACGTGCGTGGGCTGAACTGCCCAGGCGAGGGCATGGCAGTGTGAGTGGGCGTGGGCGTCGGCATGGGCATGGGCTTAAGTTTCGAGTCTGGGTTTGGCTTTGGGTCTGGGTGTGATTCACCCGCATGGTAATCCGATACGCTTAGGTAATAGAGAAAATCCGAGCCAACAGCAATGAATATCGGTGCCATATAATGCCGACGAATCGTCATTAGCATCATTGTCAGCCACATGATTTGCCCATAACCAGGCGAATGTGAAGCATCAAAGTCCGACCAAAAACAAATGGTACTCATCCATAATTGTCTGGCCAGGCGCTGCTGTTGGTCAAGTGGGACTTGAGCCAATAAATCTCATCAAACTAATTCGATACGTGGAGTGTGTGTGTATATATATATATTTATATATGTGTCCGCGTGTGTGCTGTCTGTGTGGTCAGCAAGGATGCAGGAACAAGGCACCCTTGCGGTTTTTGCTGCATGTTTGCCAGCCTGTTGTCATTTGTTAACATTTCATTACATTTATTTCACTAGAGCGACTGGACACAATTCCAAAGTGGATGAATGGATTTTCCGTTTGATGTTGCTTCGAGTGGCTCGACCACACCAATTCATCCCTGCACAAACGTACATACATATATGTATGTATTTATAAATAGATATATTTGTAGCTGTATTTATTTGCGCCCAAACCAATTTGTTTTATAATTGAATTTGAAATTGAAGATGACATTCGGTTTCCGATTGTTTGGCGTGTGGTGCAATAGCCGCAGGCCAATGGGCCAAGTCACCCACCGAAAAGCGCTGATCTGATCTGACCTCAGCTGTCTATATGTTTTGGGTAATAGTATGCACGGATAGAGAGCACGTGTGTGTGTGTGTGTGACACAATTTGACCATAAATTCAATTATGTATAAAATTTCACAAGAGCATTTTTGGCTCAGTTTTCGCCTGACGCAGTTTTCTATTTAATTTGCTTGCAAGTGTCAATCTGGTTGCTCTGAGGTCGTAAACTAAAATCCTCGTAAATAACGCACATATTGTGCACTCTGACCTTTGGGTCATGATGGCATTGATTTTATTTATGCATCATTTGATTTTACGGTTCTTGCAAACAATTTGTTCGCATTGTGCAAACACTTCAAATTTATAGTTTTACACAAATTCAATGCATTTATTTTAATGGGGTTCGATCAAGAGTTAAGCTACAGGCCATTAAAGAGTTGCAGCGGAATACGGATATTTGTTACTGAAGTCTTAAGTTTGCTAATGCCACAAAATGATTTACGGAAAATACAAAATCAAACTTCATTTGCAGTTGCTTAATACGGCTGATAACTGACTTCGGGCTCAACTGTAAATTAAAAGTCAATCGCAGTAAATGTAAACTCGGAGGCGTCGAGAACGCCCTCCTGTCCCTGGGCGAATGTTAACTAGACATAAAATTAGCATACATGCCATAAAGCAAATTCGATTCCTATCAAGGCGCAGTGGCAGCCGGCTCTGTGCTTTATATAATGGAGGCACTCAGCTGTGTGTCAAGCACTTAACCCGCTTTTAGCAATAAAATTAACTTGCCTTTAGAACCGGATGCTGGCTACCAACACGAACGAGTCGAACGTATAGGAAATTAATGGTTTAAGGCAAAAGTGTTTAACGAAAGTGCCAGGAGGGTGCAGGGCAATAAGAAAGGAAAGACACACATAGCACCCTCACATGCATACGATAGATTGAAGGCAGTAAATTCTTGGACTATCTGTGTATTTCACTTTATTGGCGCATGAAAGCCAAAAATACGAAAGGCACGAGCAGCCAGTCGCTTGTCAACCGAATTTAAGGGAGCTGCCGGCTCAGGCGTTGCTTCAATTTGAGTAGAGAGAAGCTGTGCTTAAGAAGGCGTGTAATTGAAACATTCAAAAGACAATTTCCAAGTCTTAGCACAGACACACTTAATGGACGCAGAAGACATGGACAAAGTTAAGAAGTGAAATGCGAAAGAAAAATGCCAAACCAGAGCAGAAGCAGAACGAAATCGAAGCCAGGGCAAGGGCGAAGGCGCACAATTGCATCGGGTGGAGACCGGAACCAAGATATATCCTGGCAATCAAGCGTAGCCGAGGGTCAACTGGGCTGCCCTGAAACACGCTCAGCTTACTTATCTCGAGCTGTTGCTGCTGCTGTTGCTATCGCCATTGCCATGGCTGTTGGTTGCCACTGATTGGGCAAGGTAGACAAAGCTGCCTGTGCGTTAATTAAACAAACATTCGAAAAGATTGATGGCCCTTTGATTGAAAAACAATTGATGCAACTGTGTGGCAACATTAGCATGATATTGGACGCTTGGACTCAAAACAGAAGAAAAAGACAAAACAACAAAAAGTAAAACGAAAAAAAAAAAAAAACATCAGCGTGCGCATCTTATCAGCTGACGTGCCAAAAGTTCAATCTGCGTCCGCCTGCTGCCAGGATGCTGGCTTGTTGCCCTCCTGCCTGTTGCCCAGCACTGGCCATGCCAAAGTTCGCATAAATAAAACTCCAATATCAATAGAGCCATACACACTTATGTACACATAAGCTGATTGGCAGCGTTATGTGGTCCGTTTCCGTGGTCTTTTAATGGATTTTTGATTTCCGCAGCGCAGTGACGCTTTTGTGGTGGTGGCTTCACGGCCATTTTTTTGATCACTTATGTAAACAAGGGCCATCCAACATCCAACAGTGGGACAACACTTGGCGCTGACACGTTTTGTTCCTAACAAAACGAGGAAGAGCAGCTACGTAACTTCAATATGATAACCTAACGATGTAATAATCTGAGCGAAATTACTTAGAATTACAGATTATATTGCGGTTGCTGCTATGTGATCTACTGAAAGGAATAAATCTTGAGAATTGCCTTGGGAGATCTTTGACAAATTAGACTAAAAAATAATAATTTCATATTGCCTAATCTTAGATTACGATAATTTTATATTCTCTAGTTTTAGAATATTAAGAATAATTAGTTTACTCTTGCACTTTTGGAACTTCGGGTGAATTCATGGGAACAAGTTGTAGACTTTTAGACTTTGATGAGTGGAATATTATTTTTTCTTAAAATTAATTGTTATAGTATTTTGATTACAATACCTTATTGATAACGAAAGGTCTACAAAAATCTCTTTAAATATTAATAATGCAACTGGTTACATATCTTCATCAGTTTCTTTTTCACCAGATTCTCTATTGCTTAGCATAATAATTATTTATATACGATATAAACCCAACATATGGAATATCGCTATAATCGGTGCGAAGTTACAATAAGAACAATTTGACTAATTGGTTCAAAAATACGTATTTTCCTAAAAGAATTTCATTGCCTTGAGGCAGAAAAAACTTTTGTTTTTAGATATTTTGAAAGGTGATAGACCAATCTATAATACCTAAAAAGTAATCCAACTTTAGTTGTTCGCACGCTGCTGAATCATCTCTTCATGTCTGAAATCAAGGCACAATTATAAATTACATGATTCTCCAAGTATAGGAAGATAATAACTAACTCATATGCTTCGTGTTTGCTATGTGTTCCAAATATATTTGAAGCTATTTGTATTTATATATGTATATCCAAGTATTCGGTGGCGTATATGTACATATATATTATATTACTACAGAGTCATATTACATTTTGGAGTGACAATAAACACGTTATAGTTAATAAAATACATCATAATCGAATAATCGCAGTGTGTATAATTAATCTGTATATTCGTTGGCGTTTCGAATTCTTCTAAATTTTCAGATGTTAATTAGTTTTCTTAATTTTTATTATTGAATACCGCTAAGTTTATAATGGTTTATTTTTAATACTCATAGTCTAGGCAAAAAATGTTGTTTTGGTTTTAGTGTTTCGTGTATAAAATAAGTTACATACGCATTGGCCAAGTCTTCTGTTTGTCTTGTCTTTTTGTTGTTTGTTTGTTTGTTCGTTTGTGACATTTGGTTTTGTTTGTTTTTGGTTTTGTTTACGTATAAGATGTTTACATTCATAAGCACGCTATAATTGAATTATTAAATCTATGCATTTGGTGGTTAGTTTTATAAAGCACGTCATAAGTATTTGTTGCTACATCATAATACATGTATAATTAAGTGGTTAAAATATCAATTGAATTTGAGAACATATTTATATTGCTTGGTGCTATGCATGCATACGTAACATATTTTGTTTAACTTAATTTCCCATACAATCACAAACATATGTATTATAAATGTTGATGAAACACATAGTTAATTAACGCACTACAGTAACAGTCAGAAACATTGCATATATAGTGGACAGTTCAACAAACATGTCTATTAAATACGTGCCGCATGAACGAAAATACTTATTGTACGTATATATATGAGCTACATATAGTATATAGATTCCCTTATATGGAAGTGCCACGTAAAACAGCTAGAGTAAACTTTCCGTTCTAAAACTTGTATAATAAATAACTTTGTATATCACTTAGTAAGTATATCCCTTCACAGAGCTATTAGCTTGGACTTGCATTTTTCAGCTTCCCACATTTCTAGCAACACATCTCGCGAGCCTGGACCGCGACCTGGAGGAGAGTTATCCGCCGATAAGCTAGTGGGCGACAGCACACTGGCCTGCAAGCAAAGAAGATAATACGATTAGATCTACATCGACAAACGAGTTATCAGCTCACCTTATTGGCTATTTTGCGTGGATCCAGATTCAAGCCAATGTTCTGCATACCTTTGGCCAGCTTGGAGAGTGGATTGGTAATGGGCTTAAACTTGTTGGCCTCAAAGTAGACAGGCTGACCGTGCGGAGGGTTTGCTTCATTGACAGCAATACTAAAAAGTGGATCACAAATATTTGTAACAAAAAAGAAACGCTCTTATATTGTTGACTTATGAATAGATTTATTTTTTGAACTGTGAGCCATTCGATTACATAAGAGACACGCACAACATTATCTATATTTTTATAAGAAACACATGCTTTGAGTATGAATCATAATAAATACTATTTGTATATGTGAGAGCAATTGAATATATAAAGGCTATATATTATAATACATAATACTTATTAGTTTCATAGCTATTTGTGAAATAACTTTAACATAATAAACATTTACAAAAGAACGAAAAATAGTACAAATATATAGAATAAAGAGCTCGTATAATATAGATAGACTGTCTACAAACAACTTCAAGCCCAGAACACAACGAATAAAGCATTAACATTACTTGGGAAATTAAATGTAGAATACCGACCTTAGCCCGTGCTTATCCCCTTCCACATCCGAATTCTCCGGCTCTTGAGCCTGTAGGCATATTTGCGGATTTGGCGTAATCGGCCGCAAGGTTGGCGCATTCTCTAACAAGCCATTGGGCAAACCAACGTTATCGGTCACAGTTGATATAGATATGGTGAGCACATCTTCGGCAGTTTTGCACATGCTATCCTTTTGCTCCAATTGTCGCATATTGTTTGAGCAGCTGGGCTGCTCTATTTGGCCGCCCATCACAATTCCAACTGAGGGCAAAAAGGTGTTCTCATTGTAGTTGCCCTTATCCATAGCAATCTCAACGTCCGAGTCCACCTCTGGCTCATACAGGCTATTGTCACGCTCATCGGTGTCCGTGCTGCTCGAGCTATTGGCGCGTTGTTTACCACCGACCGTAAAAACGGCCTTGTCGGCTTCCTGGCAGAAGTCCAATACTGTAGCCTCTGATTGGCGCATTACTTGCGGGTTGAGAGTGGCGGCAACATTGCCAGCTTGACCGGCGCTCGAGGGCTTCTTAAAGGTCTGACCCAATTTCGAGAACTGTCCAGCGACGTTCGAAATGGCCTTGGAGCTGAGCTGTACAAGTTGAGATTCAGATAGATTGCGAGGCATGCCTTTGGGCACATCCAACAATGGCAGTTTACTCTTGCGTCGCTGCAAAACTCCGCCCGTTATAAATCGTACATCCTTATTGCCGGCGTTCTCCAGAGCAATTCGGAACATTTCCACAATCGCTGTCAGCGACTCGGTGAGCTCCTCCTGCGTTTTAATAACATAGGCTGCGTTGTTAAAGAAACGCAAATTGGCTGAGCGGAACATGTGGAAGTATCCTTCTTGGCCATCAACGCAGTAGTTCAGGCGCAAGCACAGATGCGCCTGCGAGGATCCTTGAAAGATTTTTGTCTGCTGATGCATGCCGAGTTCAATGAGCCGCACCTGCGACAACTGTACCTTCTCAAAGCGCACAATCTTGTCCAGATGCGAATCGTACTCGGCTACAATATAACAGTCGTCCGTAAGCAATAAGACAGAGTCCACCTCTGTTTCGTTGACATCTCCAGAACTAAGGAGTAGTTGTTGGTATAATTGATATTAGCAAACGGATTTGAATATTTAATATTTACCTAGGATCCGCATCGATCAGGCCCCAAGCACCTACTGGATACTGCTCTGAGCTCAACAGTAGACGACGACAGTCTTCCACCAGTAATTTCGCATGCTCCGCATTTTCGCCGTCAGTTTCATCAGGCGCCGCTTGGCCGCCCAAAGCGCTTAACGATTCCGAAGAAACGTGGTTGCCCAGCATCAGATCAATAGTAGCTTGGCGATACGAGTCCTTAAAGCGCGCTAGGTAATAGCTGAAACAGTAAGGCAGATTAACATATTTAATTCCCATTTCTCAAGCATTCTCATTAAAAGAAGCAAGGTGCAGATGAATGAAGTAAATGATAAATAAATCAAATTGAAAATCGAATGGGTAATATACCTTTTATAGAGAAAGAAACAAGAGAATTGTAACAATTGGAGCAACTAAGAATGGTAATTGTGTGAATTTGTTTGATTGATTTTCATTGGCATCGGGTAGAGCTGCTTTTAGGCCTTCATTTATGATGGTCCTACTAGCGCACCTGTTTAAGACAATCGACTCGAGCAATTTGAGCTCAGGTCCCAGCACGCCCGCACTGTAATATCCACGCAATGGTGGACGTGACTCGGGTGTGAGTATTTGTACAATGGTTTCTAGAACATCATCCTCTCTCAATTCGTCCGCCTGCTGTAGTTGACCTTGCATCAGATCGATAATGCACTGGCGAAACGAGTCGGCAAAGTTTTGAATGAAAAAGCTACGAAGAAGTGGGCAGGACATTAGCTAAGAGTCATATATAAACAGGGTTCACAGATATGCAGTTTGCTATCTATTATAATAGTACTGGCATATCCTTCACCCTGGTACAAAGCATGGCTTCAAGAGTAGTTAGTATAGTTAAAGAGTATCAAATCCCTTGAACTTTTGACTTTTTTGCTTTTAAGTGAACTGTACAAATAAATTGAAGCTTGAACAAATAACATATAAGTGGGCTTATGTATCTAATTAGTGGAGATTGGGTAAATAGCATGCGATATTAGTAAAATGGGTTTTTAAGTCCGAAATGGCTTTTCTTGTTCAATTTTGTCATTAAAAAGAGAACTTTATAATGCGATTGATAACAGTG
This sequence comes from Drosophila mayaguana, assembly GCA_037075325.1. Taxonomy (NCBI): domain Eukaryota; kingdom Metazoa; phylum Arthropoda; class Insecta; order Diptera; family Drosophilidae; genus Drosophila; species Drosophila mayaguana. The sequence goes on along the minus strand of JBAMCG010000037.1, from coordinate 5,917,767 downwards.
CGACAGGTTGATAATGGCCATATTCAGAAATATAACAATTAAAACCGAAGGAAATATTATCGGCTTTGATTACTTTCGATGTGAATTATTATCATAGAATGAAGGTATTTAGATAACAAACAATGTTAATGGATAAAGTGTGGGCACAAGCAAATATAGACACTCAGTCTAAAGTAGTTTGAATATGCTACAAACCGATTGGCCGAATTCATGCCATCCTTCATCATGCCGCTGATTTTTCGCTCGCCCGTTCGTGTGTAGTCACCCTGGAATGGAACAGAAATTAATATTAGATATCTGTAATATAGATTACTAGATGATTTCTAACCTTTAGTGCGTTCGTGCCAGCATATTGTCTGCTTATAACATCGCCATTGTTTGCCCACAGCACCATAAAAGATGACTTCAATGGATCTGGTATTGGGGAATAGGGTGGCGAGAGTCCCAATTTAACCAGCTGTGATTGGAGCACCGCTGTTCCGATTGCCGTCTGTACCACATTCGTTCGATCCAGGCAATCCATGCAATTAACTCGAAAAACTGACTTTTGATTGCAGATTATGCCGCGCTGATCCCGCCAGTGAAAGCCCATGGCACCTGCCTCCGGACCAATGGCATCAATCAGTGCAGACACATTCCCAAACCGCATGCCGCGACTGGGGGATATAAGCGAATGTTAATACGATAAATCTAACAGAATGATATATGTATATATATACTCACCAATAATCATGGAAATCAAATGTCACATAGATTATCTGTTCGTTGTTGTATTTTATCACATGCTCCGCATACGCATCGCCAATTAGCTTCTCCTTTCCGCTCTGCTCTACCAGATTAATAATGCATACGCGCTCGTAGAGGGCTAGCTCTTTGGTAAAGTGCAGCTCAAAGGCTTGCTGTGTCTCGGCCACGCCCCGATCCAAACGTGGTGGCGGGCGATATTTGTACCCGGGCTGACTCCAGAAAATGGGCACCGAGCCGCGCACTTGCGTAAAGGACAACTGATGATGGCGGAATGCGAGCAATTGCTCCGTTTCCACGTAATTGGCGCAGTTGCCCTTCTCATCCACTCCGCGGCGCTTATAGCTGCAATTATATATATATTTATGTATTACAGCTAATCGCTTATAATATCGATAATGTCCATTGACTTACCGCGTGCCCGCACGATGACGTGAGCGTCGCGAGACCAAGGACAATGTAAAGCAGTCATTGCCAATGACACAGCCTTCCACTTGCACGAATCCTTGAATAATGGGCAATATCCATGTTTTATCCTGCAATGCATGAATATATTAAAATAACTGTCAATTGACCCTTCATATTTCTCACATACATTCATCTTAATGATATCTTTGATCATGTGCATGTTCCAGAAAAATCTCTCATCTGGCTGTGGCTGGGCATCGTCTTCCGTGATCACGTGCCTTTGCAGATTGTTGGTGATGTCGCAGTCGAAACTGAAGTAGAAACTGTCCGTCTCGTCAAAAATTTTGTGCAGCTCCTCGGTAATGCGTCGCTCGATTTGCCTTGGCTCCCGTATACCCACAGAATTTTTAACCTGTTTGGTAGCCAAATTGGCTGCCTGCTGTGTGGTGGCTTTGATTGTATTCCCAGCGCTCTTAACAACTCCCCAAGTTTTATTCATGCCCTCGAAGAGTTTAGTGCTCTTCGTGCTGGACCCTTGGGTGGTTCTTCCACTCGCATTATTGCTGGATGAGGAGGCGCTGTGCGTGGGCGTGGAGCTATTGCTTCTGCAAGGATACCATGCAAAGTATATTAACAAAGTTAAATATGCCAAGCAACTGATAAACTTACTTGGTGTGCTTGGTGCAGTTGGGCAGCTCCGAGTCCGGCTCATCGGCACTGAGTATGCATATGGACTTGATTTTGTACACCAAATGTGGCGGATATAGCACACCCATGGCAACCACCTCCTTAATAATCACCAAATGCGGTTCATACACATTTGGCAACGAGATGACGCCCACAATACCATGCGTCACACCAATACATTCGATGTCCTCCACGGAACTGAGATCCCATCCTGCAAAAAAGAAGGAAGAGTTGGCATAAGCTATTCCATGCGAAATATTTGGAGTATTTTAAATATTTCTCATTTAATGCCTTAACATTATAGACAGTTGTGGCTTCTTCCATGTCGCACATATGTATTTTACTTTTAGCTGATTTCGTAGGCCTAATTACCTCTATTTATATTTGATAAGATTAGCAACGCTGACACAGCGAAGTGCGAGCGACCGACTTTGCAATTAGATAGCTTCAATAGGCATGTTTAAAGTCTTAATTATTAAATTAATTTCATTTGCACTTATTATTATATATCAATGAAGAAGTATTGTTTTTATTATTATTACTTTTTAAGTCTCAACTTTGCTTTCAGTTTAGACAAAACTAATCAACTCTAAAAACTCAATTTCATCTAAACACGATGAGTAATCCATGCGATTCTGGTTATTTTGAGCATAGACACCTCACGGCATAAAAAGTAAAAGAGGAAAAGCTTTTATGACAAATCCTTGAGAAAAACTCTGGAGAATCCTAAAAGGATGCCAGCGGCTGACTGGCAAATCAAGGCAAAATAATTCTCTCTTTATCTTATCGCACTTGTCGTTTATCTCGAAGAACAGAAACAGACAGCTTATCAGCTATAAAAAAAGGAATTGAGGCCACAAGTCTATTGTCTAAATATGCAATACTAAAGTGACATTGTGATTAATATATAATATACTGTAATACATGGAGAGACAGAGGAGAGAGAGAGTGAGAGTGTGTGTGAGAGAGAGAGAGAGAGAGAGAGAGAGAGAGAGAGAGAGAGAGAAATACGGCAAAGTCAAGCTAAATAAAAATATTTTAAAATATGGGGAGTAAAATAAAAAACACCTTTATGAGTAATTAGCTAAAGTTAAGTAACTTGAATAAGTAGAAAATAAAAACAATATGAGCAATTTTAAGGGTCGACAAACTGTTGATGCTGTTTGAGACAACACATTTCATCGTAAAACCGTTTGTGGAAACTGCCAATTTGTACTTGAAAAGCAGCTTCTTTAACCTTAGAATGAGATTTATGTTCAAACAAGTCCATTTTTAGCTTCCACAATGTAAAAGGTCAAAGTCTGTAGCTGAGCCCTGCCAAATGCCGTGGCCGTGACCGGGGATGGAGTTCAAACCGGTAATCGGACACACAATTTATTCTTAAATGAATATTAAATTGCGTGTTAACTAAATTACAGGAATTGTACTGCCTGCGCAATTAACGAGCAATCAACAGGACGTTAAACGTAGCCCAATTAGAAGGACATACAAACATACAAATTGATAGTGCTGTTATTTTTATAATGACTTCCTAACAAAGTCAACATGCACACAACTGATTGCTCTAGGAATAGTAAATAGTGAAGGTACAGTAAACGCACTCAGCAGTGGACAACAAGCAACACAAATAAACACGAACAAACATCATTTGCGCAAAGAATTACGAAGCTAACGAGGGTTGTGTATACACTGTATTTACTGTACTGCGATGCCGCATATTTATATATAGATACACGACCCATTAAAACGCATTTACAGTAAAACACAGCAAAAACCAGACGCAAACGCCCACAACAAAACAAATCAGGCAAAGCTAGCTGTATAAGTGGGCGGCAGAAGCGCCGACTTCCCAAGTCCCATTCCACCCTTGACATTCAGAGACAAACTAGAGCAGCACGCACACAAACACAAACACACTCACTACCCACACACACACACACACACACACACACACACACAGGATTACACACGTTTATGAACATTTACGTTGCCTACCTTGCGATTTCGCTTTCGAAAGCAAAAACGTGAGCAAAATGCAGATAAGGCCTTTGCCGAGGCTAAGCAACAAACACAACTAATTTATTTAAAACAAAAAATCAGCTGCTGCCTTGCATCTAAGCAATGATTCATCTCCGTACTTACCTGGCTTTATTGTAAATTCCGACGTCTTCCGATTCCACCACAGGCTCTTGTCGCGCTTTACAAATATGTAATGCGTATCGGTTTGGAATACTTCCATCATTACTTCCGCGTGTGGCTATACTATTTGCGACATTTCAACACCAGAATTAAAACTAAAACTATATTTTGTGCAATCAATTTCGTTCCATTGTAATTTCACTTCTTCAACTGGCTCGTAACTGTAATCGAATGAGAGAATATCAATTGTCAGCCAGTCGATAAGCACAACACAACTTATCGGGCCATACACGTCAAAATAGTCACACAACATTCAGGCAGATTGAGGGAAAGCGGCATAGCAAGCCCCATATTTTATATTTTATATAGCAATAACAGACTTTATTTCTAAAATTTCCTTCATGTTGATTATGCCAATTAGAGGTGTATGTGAGAAATATTTCCGTTAATTGAAAATTGTATGTCCAATATATGCAGACGGTTTGTGGTGCGCCTATCGATAGATTGTGAGCACATTTATCTGCGTGACACAGCAGGCAGCTAGCCGTATGTGTCAAACAGCTGTGCGACAAAGTCTCAAATGGAAGCACAAATTAAATAACAATAACAATTACATTTTGATACATAGTCACAGAAATTAATGGCGCTGCGCAGCATCAACAAACTGAATGTCTTCGTGAAACGATGCGCGCCCACGTTGTTCTACTGCCGTCACAAATCCGCATCCAGCAGTACAGACACCAACAAAAACAATAACAACAACAACAACGAGGACGACAATAGAAACAACAAAAATGGATACAGTGGCTACAGTTGGCGCAGCGCCATTCGTTTCTTTGTGCCATTCTCGCTAGGTGCACTGGCAAGCACCATGGTGGCACAGCGCGAAGAGTTGACGCCGACGATTTCAGCGCGTACACTGAATGGTCGCCGGCGTGAATTCAATTTCATTGCGGACGTTGTGGCTGGCTGCGCCGACTCTGTCGTGTACATCGAGATCAAGGATACGCGCCACTTTGACTACTTCAGTGGGCAGCCCATTACGGCATCGAACGGTTCCGGCTTCGTCATCGAACAGAATGGCCTCATACTGACCAATGCTCATGTGGTGATTAACAAGCCCAATACAATGGTGCAAGTTCGTCTATCCGACGGACGCACATTTCCAGCCACCATCGAGGATGTGGACCAGACATCCGATTTGGCAACGTTGCGGATTCAGGTGAACAACCTCTCCGTAATGAAGCTGGGCAAGAGCAACACGTTACGTTCCGGCGAATGGGTCGTGGCCCTGGGCAGCCCGCTTGCGTTGAGCAACACAGTGACGGCAGGCGTCATCAGCTCCACACAGCGTGCTTCGCAGGAGCTGGGCCTGCGCAACCGTGACATTAATTACCTGCAAACGGATGCGGCCATTACCTTTGGCAATTCTGGCGGCCCGCTGGTCAATCTGGACGGCGAGGCCATCGGGGTCAACTCCATGAAGGTGACTGCCGGCATCAGTTTTGCCATACCCATAGACTATGTGAAAGTGTTTCTGGAGCGCGCTGCAGCGCGTCGGAAAAAGGGCTCTGCCTACAAGACGGGCTACCCAGTCAAACGGTACATGGGCATCACAATGCTCACCCTCACCCCCGACATACTCTTTGAGCTCAAGTCGCGAACCCAAAACATGCCGAACACCTTGTCGCACGGCGTCCTCGTGTGGAAGGTAATTGTGGGCTCACCAGCGCATAGGTAAGAGACAACATTTCCATTAGTTCGCCAGTTTAATTATGTTTTCCCTTCTCAGCGGAGGTCTCCAGCCGGGTGACATAGTGACGCACATTAATAAGAAGGAAATCAAGAATTCTTCTGATGTTTACGATGCACTCGCAGATGGCAAAAAGGAATTAGATATTGTCATATTGAGGGGCGTTAAGCAAATGCGCGTAACCATAACGCCAGAGGATCCTTGATACCAGTCTGATCCAGATACAAAGTTTAGTCTTATAAGCGCTCTTGAATTTGGTGAATTGGCTATTGCATAAATTTGTATATTGTTTCGTGATTTGCAATTGAAAAATGGAACTGCCAGTCCCAGTCTAAAGCAAATGCAGGTCGCGTTCACGTAGCAATCAGCTAGTTGTCATGCTGCGCAGTAAACTTAATACAAATTATATCAAATTATGGTGTTTGCCTAAGACTAATTGTTATTTGTACTTAAAAAAATACAGACCATAAAGTGTATTTCTTTAGCAATGCAAGCTAATAATGCGATAAATGTATATTATATAAATGAGCATTCAACAATGATGTGTTCATGAAATTGCAAAGTTAAAAAATTCTTATACTTGAAAGGGAAGTTCAGGGTAGCAAGCAGAGAAAGGCGTGGGTGCGTATTTAATATATATATACATATATAAATGTATGATCAGTTTTGCGATGTGTGCGGATTTTGCCTACTCAGCCGAAAATGGTAAACTATTAAATTTTTAACTATGCATCTATCATTGTCTATCGCATGCACTCATTGTAGGTTTCAAATTTGTGTCGATATCCCATAATGATAACATTCTTTTCATTATCGATAAGTAATTGGTATTTTAATGTGGTTTGCTTTAAGCACTAACCACTATGGTTAGTGACATAACGAAGGTGATTTAAAAGTTGAGAAATTGAATTTCATCTGATAATATGTTAAAGTATGAGTATTTTCAATTTCTGATGCCCTCCTCTGAAAAAACATGATTATTGAATTAAATGACTGCCAAATAAGTGTGCCTAGTGCAGGGCATCTCGTAGTCGTTCACTGCTTGACTAGAGCACTCTCTTTTTCTTATCTTTCGCTATTTTGTGAGTAACAACTACATATGTATCGTTACTTCATTTACGCATCCGTTGCGTTTGCTTGAGTGTCTGCAAAAGATCTTCGATTTCTCTTTGGACGCAGCTCGTCTGCCAATCTGAATGCTCCGTCTGCCTCTGTCCGTCCGTCTGTCCGTTCGAACAGCGACAAAAATGTATTTACGCTAATTGAAATATCTTGCGTTGCGATCAATCGATGCCATATTTTTCTTCGTTTATTTTTTGTAGGCCAAAATTTGGCACAGCAGCAGCAGCCGCAACAACAACAACAGCAACAGCAACAAAAGCGTCGCCAGCTCCAAAAGCCGAAATGCAAATTTCAATAAATTTATGCAACTGCGTTCGCCTTTTTATTTTGTGGGTGACAAGGCAGATGATGATGATGTTGTAGTAGCTGTTGCTGTTGTTGCTGTTGCTGTTGTTGTTGCTTTGTGTCGTTGCGTGAAAAGTGAAATTCTTGTGATTATTAATTTTATTTTCGCTTTTGGCTATATGCCTGCCTGCCAGTCTGCTACGCTTTTTTAGTCTTTGCACATAAATTCACTTATTGAATTCACTTTTCGCCCCAGACCCAGACCCAGAGCCGGGGCCAGAGTCAGGGCCAGACCCACTGTGGCAGTTGTTGTTATGCGTGGTTTATGCGGCATCGGCCTTTATGACACTGTTGGCACTAAGTTACCTTTATTGCATATAAGCCGCACGCATAAACGCTGCTTTGTGTTCATAAATTTGCCAATCCTCGACGGGGTTAAGCAAACAGACCTCTTTTGTCCACATGGCGCTTCGACTTTCTTCAGCTGGCCCGGCCAACTCGTCTCCATCCGCCGAGGCTCGCTTCTCCTCACCTCGACTTTGACTACAACTAATTGAAATACTATTTCGAATGACCACAAACTTTGCAATTAACTTGTGGTTGATCTTAACGAATTCTCACGTCGTTTTTGTTGTTGTTGTTGTTGTCGTTTTACAATTCGCTTAAATTACAAAGCTGTGAGAAATCAATTTGCCCGTCTACATTGGCTTTGTTGTTGTCAGTGGGCTGTATTGAAAGGTTTGTGTATTGAAATGAACCCAAATGGAGAATTAGAAAATTTTCTAATATGTCCATTATAGCTCACTTCTGATATTTTCATTTTATTATTATTCATTTATCTAATGTGTTCTGTACAATATGTGTGTAAGAGAAAAGCCTTGACTTTTGGACTTTGGCAAATCTATATATTCCATAAGATGATAGCAATAATCATAATTACCTAAATTATGACAAATTAGCAAATAAAAAAAAAAGGCATACGCTGATATACAAATTATTGTTGCAGAGCATCTAAGTTTCGATAGAGAAAATACTTCATTTTAGATATAATATATTATTATATAGGTATATATATTATTTTTAAATTAAGATCATACGCGTGTAGATGCTGCGGTTGGCTTAGCTGTGTGTCGCTAATTTTTTTTTGTGGCTGATCAAGTTCACACGGCTGTCTACAACAGCTCAGCAACAACAACAACACAACTCTGACAAGTCTATTAATGTTTTACACTGATTTCAAATTTCGTAAATGGCAAATTATAGCACAAAGTGTTGGCACGGTCAGCGTTTGGCTCGGCTCTTCGTAATTATTGCATATTATATTGATGAGGGTCAGTCGGGCACATCCAGCTCGCGATTGAGTTATTAAACGTGCTGTTAATTGCAACACCTGAGAGCCAAGCTGGGGCCGTCTAGCGATGATGCTTTGTCGCGTTAACCCAAAAATGTCAGACATGAGATTTTGCACGTGTAATTATGTGTTGGGTATTGCCATTTGATGCTCTGACACGACCTCCGCACGTTTGCGAGCTTTGGCACCTAATGCGCGACTGGGCAGCAGCAATAGCAACGACAACAACAACAACAACAGCAGCAACAACAGCTACAACTGCATTAACAATAACAACAGCGACTTTCTCAAATGTTGTTCCCATGAACTGCTCACATTTAAAGGTATCGGCAGGCGCAATGAAAACTGCATAAAAATTGACTGCAACGACAACAACAACAACAACAGCAGCAACGGCAACAACATCAACATGCTTAAAATTAAAGTTCATGACACACAACTGTAAAATATTTCAGTGCCTGCAACTTTTACCGTCGATAACAAATGGCTGCGACTTAGCGCCCCAAAAGTTCAAGTCCCGCATATGAAAAGTTCTCCTCAAACGTCGGCCAGGGACAGGAAGTCAACGCCGACGCCGACGCCGACGCCGACATCAACTTCAACTTGAACGTTAACATCTTAGACGAAAAAAAAGAGAAAAAGAGAAAAAAGCAAAGCCAAGAGCAAAGGCTGGACAGCCAATGCGCAGAGCCAATGGCCAATGCCTTGGGCCATAAATCATTTAAATATGCCAAAAACTTACATAATAATTCTGGCAAAGCGATCATGCGAGCGGGCCTCAAGATGATGATAATTGACAACTGGGCGTCGGGGCTGACTCCAAGGCTCAGTCCGAGACTCGCAGAGTCGCAGAGTCGCTGAGTCGCAGAGTCTATGCCAGAGCAGAGCTAAGGCAACGCACACACACTTACACATGCACACATATAGAGACTGTGTCTCTTGGCATCGATCCCGTCATTGCGCCAGCATTAATCAAGAAATCGAGAAACACTTTTGCTCGCCAAAACGAGTCGAGCTAATGAAGTCATCGTCATCCCCAGTGGGACAACTGTCCAAATTGAAATGTATTCAAATGTGCCATTTTATGCGGCGTGCCAAATCGAAATGGATATCGCCATGGACTTCAGTAAATTAGCAAATGCATTAAATCAAATATCGTGGAAAATCATGAAAAATTATGATGATTACGCGGAAATCTGTGCCAATGCCTGCCGAGCCACTGGGCATACAAATACAAATTTACGAAATTGCACAAGCGAACGAAAAAAAAGGAAAATATGAAAAAAATACTAAATTATTGCAACAATTGTCGTTGATGGAGTTGGAGGCGGTGTTGGTGGTGCTGGTGGTGCTGGTGGTGCCGGGTCGCCGCTGGGCGCTGCTGCGCACAGTTTTCATTTACATTTTGCACTTGGTACAAAAACCACATTGGCTAAATGTCCAGCAGCGACTGCGCGGCCAGCAGCTTAGTGGGTCAGTTTACAGATCTGAGGTCTGTGGGGCTACATCCCGAGACGCTGCCAAGCTGTGTGGAGTGTTGCTCAAATATTTGCGCTGGCGTAAAAAGTCATTATCATTAATAATTTGGAAAATTTCACCTGCTGGAAAAACGCGCGCAGTTGTTTTCTTTACTTAGGCAAATTCATCAATTATGCTCGAGTGAAGCGGCAGCAGCAAAGGCGGCCTCAAGTTCGTTGCCTAAATCGTTTGTTTTGTGGGGCAGCAGCAGCAGCAGCCGAGCTGATCCGTTGGCGCCACGATTGAGAACGCTGTTAGCCACAGCTCGAGCCTCCTGCTCGCTCGTAACTGTTGCTATGTCGTGTATTATCTGTCAAATGTCAAGCGATTCTGATTGATTTGTTGGCTTTGCGTCTACCACTGGCAGACGAGACAAACATCTAGCGATTTATGTTCGATTTCAGTACACAAATGCCTTTTGACCATTTTCGACAAATTATGCAAAAATCTGTAAATGCCGCTCAAGCGTTTGAAATTGATTGAATGGAATGATGTCATCGCAGCAGTGAGCCTGAGCTGCAGTCAGCCAGAGCGAGTTCGCACAGCTGAGAGCAACTCTTTGCTAAGAAATCAGAAATCAGGCCACCTGAATCACTTAATTGTTGCGATTTTTCACAAAATTGAAACATCTTCCGGCATGAGGAGTCGTCGTCTCTGTCTCTGTCTCTGTCTCTGTCGTTGCAGTTGGAGGCAGCTCAGACAAGACATACGATGTGTGCGCCGAAATTAGTTTTTCGCATGATGCTAGGCCCGAGGCGTGAAAAGATTTTCGCATGCAAGGTGCGGCATTAAGGCGGCAACGCCAGCGACAACAGCAACAGCAACAACAATGGCAACAGCAGCAGCAACAGCAGCAGCAGCCGCCGCAAGCAGCGCAGCAAGTGTTGCTCTAATTTATAAAATGCTTTTTGCTACCAAGTTGGCTGAGAGAAAAAAAGTTATTTAAAGAAAAAAACAAGAGTGCTTTATGCGCAAGTGACCGACTAGGAGTTACCCTGTAGCAGCTGCAGAGCTGATGTACTAGATCAAATGACTAGCGATACGCACTTTGCTATGCTGTGGCTTTCTATGGCTTGCCAAGCACGACTATCATAGGTTAAACAGGCGCACATGAGCCTATAAATCCCCAATGTGGAATATTTCATATTTAGCTATGCATTAGAAGAAACTTTAAATGATTTTCTAGCTCTATAAACGATCGATATGTGAGGCTACATATATAAAGTTTTTTCAATTGCCTGCATGTTGATTTATTAATTTTTTATTATAAACTATCTATGGTTCTTTTAAGAGCAGGTGTAAAGTGTAAGTCTCAATAAGCTCATATAGGTTCTTGATCGATTTAAAGGATCAGAGGATCTGCTAGAAAGAGCAACAACAACGGCCCTATCAACATAAATATTTTTTTACTGTAACAACAAAATACCCTGCATCGGTCACTCATCATACGGACAGGGTATGAAGGCCGGAAAAATGCCATTAGCCACTTGTGATGGACTAGCTGATGCTCTGTATATAATAAATGCAATCCATAAACATGATTTTTGCAGCCTGTTGCATAAAAGTTGTTCAATTGCCCTGTAATCATTCTACTATCTAAACATTAGTATTATTATTTTTTTTTTAATTTTATTACACCCAGGAGAAATTGAAGCCTAACTAACAGTTGTAAAGTAATCCAAGCTGTACTTAATTTAAATTAATAGCAATCATTTCTTGTATAGTTGATACAAAGTTTTCACAAGTGTTTTTATATCGTCGTATGGCTTTGATAGCTGTAGAGTATTTTATACAAATTAATTGCTTTGCGGTTCTCACACGCGAGAGTACGGCGAAAATTTCACTTCTTTTTCAAATTCCGCTGCGCGTTGTAGCGATGCTCAGCGCTTGAGGCATTTCTTTCACACTTTTTCCCAAGAGTTGCTGATCTTGTTGTTAACGTTGCTGCCTCTGCCGCTGCTGCTGCTGCTGCTGCTGCTGATGTTGCTTGTGCCTTTGTTTATAACGCATGAAGCGCTGTCCCAAGTCGCCCACCCATCATAAATGCCGTCACATGTTTTAATTAAATGCCAGACAGCCAGCCGGCCAGGGAAACAGCCACAAAGCTCTAAAAGTTTATTTTTATAAGCCACATTAATTGAAATTACAACAGACGCGGCCTACCAACTTGGCTGGCGGCCAGCTTTTTTCCCCCCCCTCTTGATTTTTATTTTAGCAATAATTTATTTTTACTATTTCCTCGCAGATGTCACATCGTTGACAATGTGGCAAACGGCGTAGTTTGGCCAAAGCCCCTGCAACACTTTCTCCAACATTTTTTCTCTCTCGTTTGTGTGAACACAAAAGGCATTTTTACGGATTACCGCTGTCATCTCTGATGTTGTTGTTGCTGTTGCTGGATGGTAGTTCAATTTTATGTTCTATTGCTGTCATAAAAACATAGAAATCGCCATGCTGCTCGCTTTGTCTCTTAGGCAACCCAGTTCGTTGCCTAAGTCTTTTGTTTCAACCAGCTGTGCGTGAACTACATATATGGCTCTGCATGGGGATGGGGGAGGAGGGATGGGGCTAACTGCGCCAATATGCGATAAATGTATATGAACTGCAGGCAAGTTGTGCTCAACACATGCATCAATCAGCTTGGCCAACTGTGAATGCGAACTGAATGCTGTTTTCATAAATAACATCGGGACTCATGCAAAATGTCATTAATTCCAACTCGGCAAGTGCCAAAACAGAGTAAAAGAAGCAACAACAACAACGACAAGCTAAAGCTGTGCTCCAATCAAGTCGAGCATTTGTCTCATCGCTTAAACATTTCAATTTCACTCGCAACTCTGTGCGAAGTTTCTTTAATTTATTGCCACTAAATTACGTATACGCGCTGCAGTCCCGGCCAGCCTGTGATTAATGATCTCGACTAGCTGCTAGTCAGAGCTCAAGTGTACGACTTCCTAACGATACAAATGTACCGCTATCGCAGCACAGTAGCAACATGCATGCATGTTGCGGCAACATGTTGCCAACCGCACGCTAATCAGGTTAATTGTCTTTCAATTTCATTTGACTAACTACAGCAGCAGCAGCAGCAGCAGCAGCAGCAGCAGCTTCCGTTCGCTCAGTCCAAGCCAACTGATTGTAATGACATGCCAATGTCAATTTATGGGCTGAGCTGGCAGCTAATTCAATTAATGTTGGCCAATTCGCTGACACAAATTTGAAAATCAGAAACACACAAATTTAAGGTAGCAGCAGCTCAGTGAAATTGCTATGAAAAGGAAAGTTGTCGCCGCTGCTGGCAATGAATTATGGCAATTTGATGGCAGCCCGCCAACAGCGGAACAACGGCCATTTACAGTGTTTATCACGAAAGAAAAACGCGAAAATCCTTAAAGAAAAATGCACATATTTAACTAATGATGGTCACTTAACGCAAACTTAACGACAAATCAACGCCGTCAGCGGCAACAACGGCAACACCAACACCAACACCAACAGCAACTGCAGCCGCAACAACAACTTTCCCAGACAAAACGTCGCTGCGTGGGCGTAAAAGAAAAAAAAAAAAAAAAAAAAAAAAACAAGGTATACAAAATATATATAAACATAAAAATTATTAAATGCCTTGCTGATTATGCGCAGGCAGCGTCCGGCGATTTCATGAACCTCTTGGCTCCTCCGTTTTGTTGTGCTTGCTGATGATGCAGCGGTTGTAGCTGTTGCTGTTGCTGTTGTTGCTGATGACAACAACAATAATATTGTTAATGATAATGCTTATGAGTTTTCCTTGTAACAGCTTCAACAATAATAACAACAAAAGTGGGAGAGAGACAGAAATAACAGCAACAACTGTTGTTGTCGCTGTTGTTGCAAGACGATGTTGTCAGAGTGATAAACGTTGTTCATGTGCAATTAGTAAAAATATTTCAAAGCAATAAAAAGAAAATAACAACCAAAATAGATAAGCTCAGTTGTTAGACTATGAAATACCCAGTGCGATATGCATTTGGATTTTTTTTATGATACATATAATATAATTTAGTTTAACAATATTGATATGAGCAACTTAGCCCTTAATTTAGTCCATAATTTGTTAGAGAATTAGACCTCCGCTTTGGTTGCTCAGTGCTACGATTGAGATTGTGATTGAGAAGTTATCTGAATGGAAAGAAAGAGAAACGATGGGGTGGAGAGAGAGAGAGAGAGAGAGAGAGGATTCTGAAGTTAGTTTGGGAAATACTTTGAATTTGGTTAAATTGAAAAGTATATGATAGTTTGGGGATGATTTTACACCAAATTGAAGACCCTTTGGGTTGGAACTTGATTTAAAATATATAAAATATCCACTTTAATTTTAGCTGTGATAGTTACACCCTTTCATAATCATGTATTTGTCTGCCATAATAAAAAAATAATTCTATATATCAATGCTTAGATTAAGCTACTTCAAGTGTAGCTGTACAATAAATATTATAAGTAATTTATTTATATACAAATATTTAGATGCATTCCTTTATTCTGGAATGGCAAATTGACGGAATGGTCATCTCTAAAGTAAAAACAAAAATAAAATAAAAAAAATTAATACAAGCAATACCCAAAAAGTATGCTACCTCAAAATTAATTCATGCCAAATATACATATAAAATATGTTAATAAACTTGCTGCAAAAATCTCTCAATAAAGATTTTTGGTTCTAAATTAATTAAATTCAAAATATTGTTTACTACTTGATGCACAGATTCATAAGAACAAACAGCAACAACAACAAAAGCAATACTGTACTGATAATTTATAGAGTAACAACAAGTTAATATATAATTAATCTAGGGTATTTCTGTATTAAAGTCCCTGCATCACGCTGATCTGGCTTTGTGTCTCAGGCCAGATGGGCAGAGCCACATAGAGCACGACAATCAGTGACTGGACAGTTGCTGGCAATCGCTGCAACTTTCCATCACAGTCACATTGACAATGCTAACAAACACATTGACAGTTGCAAATCAAATCGAACATATATGCCGTGGTAAAGATCTACATATAAATTACGAGCAAAAGTACTCGTACAAGAGGAAAAGTACACGCCACAGTCTGTTCAGTGTTCAGTGAATCATGGCAAGCAATTCGCGGAAATCGCCAGCAATAGCAACAACAACAATAACAACAACAACAGCAACTACAACTAGACAAACAACCACATTGGCAGTGAGTACTTTCGAATGCCTGTATCCATTTCATTGGCCGTCTCAGTTGGTTAGTCAGCATTTTGCATGTCGTTGATTTAGCGATGCATGCAATGATTTTCAGTTAGAACATCGCATTGACTCATGGCACAGATTCGGCTTACTTTTGGCCAGAGTCTGGGCATATTTATGCGGCACGTGCTGGCTCAATTCCATTATATAAAGATATAGTGCGAAGCATCGGCGCGGCGCAGCGCGGCGTGGCTGTGGCAACTTGTGTGGCGCGCTGGCTGTGGTGATTGCAATCAGTGGCTCAGTTTGTCTTAGTCAGCTGCAAAAATAAGTTAATTGCTGGCTGCAAAGAGTGTTAGCCTTAGCGCTGCTGCCGCTGGCCAGGTTGGTCTTTGGCCACATGCGGAATGCTACCGACAAGGTCAACAACCTCGACGGCGGGAATTGAGACCTTTTCTGCTGGCATTGTCGGTTTGTTTGCGGCATATGAATGCCTTTCTTTTGTGCGGCATTGAAATACCGCTGCGAAATGTCGAACAAATGTTTTAAACTGCATGAATTGGCAGATTTTTGGTACATTTTTTTATGGGTCGTCTCGCCCTCCAGATCTCTCTCTCTCTCTCTTTCTCTCTCTCTCTCTCTCTCTCTCTTACGCAGCTGAGAATATGGCCGAAAACATTCGAGTGCAAAAAAAGCGAAGAAAAAACATGAGCAACAAATTGAAATTAACTTACATAAATTGCTGTTGGAAATTGTTGTTACTTTTTGGCGTTAGTAACTCCAGTCGAATTATGTTGTTCAAGACAATTAAGTTGCAAGAGGCGGAAACAATTTGCGCGGGCCCACAGCCAAAGTAAGACAAAAGCCAATGACTATTTTGGCCGCAGCAACAAATAGTAAACAAAAGCAGTGAGAAAAGAAAACGAAAAAGCAAAAGGAAAAACTACGCGCAATTGCAACGCATTGCGCAACGAACATAATTGAAATTGAACAACAACAGGCAACAATTTGCAAATTCGACATTTAAATGCACATTAAAGTTGTTGTTGTTGCTGTTGTTGCCGCAGTTGTCGTGCCTCAATTTGGTTTTAGACGCGAAAGTGGTTGCCATTCTGGCCAGCTCTGGGCCACGCAGTCCTGTGTTGGCCTAAAAGTGAGAGTCATGTAGACACACTTGAGACCCACCCAAGCACTTTCGCAAATACAAACACACACACACACACACACACACGCACACACACACACTTGCAGTCTGTCTGGTCTTGGGCTCATCATTGCCGCTTGTTGCTAACAACTTGGCTGGGCGCAGTCTTTTCATGACTTAATCTTATCAGACAAGCACTGGCATTAAAAATGCACTTCAAGGTTCTACAATGATTATGGCTGTGGCTCGTTGCGCATTTTGTTAAATGCTTAAATGCGGCTGGGGCGCATAATAATTCATGGTTACAGGATTACCACGAAAAGAGCAACGAGCAACGAGCAACGAGCAACTGGCAATGGGCAACGAGCGCCCTTTTGTGGAAAATCAGCAACGCTTGTTTGCCCAGTCAGCTGATTCTCATTATGGCTAAATTAAGTTGTTGTTCGCTGCGTGGTAGAGGCCCCAGCATCAAGGTCGCACTTGCTACAGACCAAGCCCTACGAGCCCTACATAGCCTTGCCTTGACCTAAGCCAACTGCGACTCCTGCCACATCTTTGGCCTTTCAGCTGCCCACGCGAGGCTTAATGCCTGACTTTATGACTGTTGCGAGTGCGTTTCTCTTTTCAAAATAGAAAAGCCAACAGCATGAGCTACTGTATTCGATCTTTGCTCCTCTGGCCTTAAGCTGATTTGGTTCTGAGACGAACAAATGCGATTTAAGCCATAAACTTTTGTATTAGTCGCTGTCGCACTGTTGCCTTGTTGCAGTTGCAGTTGCACATAAGTCGTGGGACTCTACTGAGGTTCAGCTTGGACATGCCTCATCGAGGTATATAGCTCTCTCTCTCTCCCTCTCTCTCTCTCTGCCTCGCTGCTGGCTCTGTCCCGAAACAAGTCAATTGTCAGTGGGCACTGGCACAACATTTGCCAAAATCTCGCACAAATCACATAAATTGCCTCTCAAATCCAGCGCCATATTTGGCTAAAATGCCAAACTCACGGCTAATACTCATAAGTCTGTTTGTTTGTTGTTAGCTTACTGCGCTTTACTTTACGGTCTGCCAACTACAAAAGCTGACGTTGTCAATTGACAATCATGAGAATATTTTGCTGTCGACAAATCCGTTGCCGCCTTTTGTTTTTTATTTTTTTGTGGTTTTATAACATTCAGTCATTAGGTATAAATTTGTATTCAGTTAGACATATATAATTTGTTTTCTTCATCTTCTTTCTTTTTTAGCTTTAACTAATTAGACATTTTTGCTAAATGATGATGCAAGGTTCTAGCTATAATAGCTAGATAATTTCCAATTAAACGTTTCACAATATTAATCATTGGGAATTTCAAGCTTTTTGCTGCACTGAACTTTATCAAGCAATCTATGAGGAATTATATAAATACATTATAAATAATTGATCAATTATTTATTATATTGGGTTAATTGCACTTGATACTTTACCTTTTGCCTTTTAGCTCTGATGAATAGCAAACTCATTTAGTCAACAAGAATTCGATTATAAATTCCAATGCTTTTTGATGGGCTGCAGCTGACTCTAAGCCGAATTAAGTATTTTATCGGGCTTTCATTAAAAGAAAAATATAATATAAATATATATATAGTAAAAAATATCAATTAAATGATATACATATACAGTGAGTAACATAAATATTCGGCTTTTTTATTTTTAAACTTCAAACGTATATACATATACAGATCTCTCTATATTCGAGTGACCCATCTGGCAGCCCTATACCTTTTGAGGTGGGTACTATACGCCATAGAGGCTCAAGGCGGCCAGTTGAGGGATATGATATAGAAAGAGTGATGTCAACAAGTCTTCTTGAACCAAATAATATGATTATTATCGGCAACATCAACAAAATAATATTTTTCATTGATTTAAAAAAAAGCATGGGTCCTTCGGATATGGGCAACCTTGTAGGATTGCCAGATGGTTCACTCGAATATGAAGAACCCTGTATATCATCATAAAAGTATCTTAAGATACTATAAGAGCATTTCACATTTTTATTTTTGTATTTATTTCATTCTTTGTATGATTATAATTTATTGCAAATTGTGTTACAACTATTAAACTTAATAATTTCATGCATATATTTGATAAAGTATTCAACAGACTAACATAATTAATATGTCTGTTATATAATAATCCTCGTAAGTAATTCTCTATGCAGATATCTTATCAGCTCTGTTGGGCTCAAGTCTCATTGTATTTCCGAGGCACTTGCTGGCTTTCATACCGAGCGTACATATGCAACATATAATCTGGCATTGCAGTTTTCGAAAGTAACCCAAAACTGGGCGATATCAGCGAACGATAACAGAGTAATACAAGTGAAAATTGCGTAGGACTGCGCCTGATTAACGTCTCGTCTTGCCAGCTCCATATTTGGCAATAAATTTGTAATAAATTCAATTTAAACGAAGCTCATTCAGAATCGCGCCCAAGTTAATGAAAGTGAAGCTGCTGTTCGAAGAGTAAGAGAAAAATTTATTAACATATTACCAACAATTGTTGCAATTTGATTTGCTTTATGGCCGCAACGTGCGAGCGATGCGCCGCCAGCGATAAGCAGCATCTGCAGCATCTCAGCCAGTCAGCCAGTCAGGCTGTGGATGCTGCGTGCTGCTGCCCACGATCAAAAACATGAAATTCGCGTTAACTTGCTTCATGCCCAGCAGAAAAAAGGCGAAGAAGAAGCAGAAGGAGAAGAAGAAGAAGGGTTACACAATTCATTTCATTTGGTGCAAGACATAAATCAGGCCAGCAACAAGCTGCAGTGCCACAGCGAGGGGCCGAGCAGCGAGTCGTCTTGCTGGGAGGTCGCTGCGCTGCCCAAGTACCCAGTGATATATGATTTTGTTAATTTAGTTCGTTTCAATAGGCAGATACGTTTCCGCAGCAGCAGCAGCAGCAGCAGCATCTACAGCAGATGGACAACCTGAACGAGTTTGTTGCTTAAGTCTTTCGTTTCCGTCTGGCCACGCACAGAACTTTTGGACTTGCATAATCGAACTTGAAATGAAATCACTCACTAGGCAGGCAGGCCCACAAGCCAAACTATGTAACGAGCCTGAAACAAACGTGCTTAATTGGGCGGCTGTCCAGACCGCAGACAGCCACAGTTGCTTGACAGCCAGACAGATGGAGAGCTGATGCAGAGCAGCGCCCGAGCTGAGCTGAGCAGTGCTGGCGACTGTTACTCTTGTCTCAAGGTTGCAGTGAAAGTGTTTTTAGTTTTGTTTGCAAGTTGTTTTGGGACCTTTTTTGTTTGTGACATGGCATTGCATTTCGCAGGCTTCATGGCCGCCGCCAAAGCATTACTTATGTGTAGTATTTTTGCTGACGAATTACTATGATGGTCAGGCGCCGGGCAGAGTCGACGTCGCAACGTCACTTGTCGGCTGTCAGCTGTTGCCAGCAGTTGGCCGTTGCAGAAGCTGAAGCAAAAACACGCAAAGCCAATTAATGGGCGTGAAAGTTTATTTCTCTTTATTTGCTAAGTTTGGCGCCTGCAAGAAGAAAAACTGGAGCTGGACTTGCTGCAGAGGCTGCTTGGCTTCTTTTTTTTTTGTTAACTATTGATAACAATATCTACACACATTTATCACTTTATTTGCATGGTTTGGCAGCTGCGATGGATATTGTAAATATGTTGAAAAAGCCACCGCACCGCAGCGACAATTTAATTAACGAAATACAAAATGCAAAATGCTCTGCTCTAGGCACAGGCGGATCATCAACTCGACCTCGGCCAGTCAATAGCTGAGTGTGTGTACTCTATGGCCAATTATAAGTTCATTTACCTGACAACAGCAACGGCAACAGCAACAGCAACGGCAACGGCAACAGCAACGGCAACTGCAACAATTGCCAGTTGGCATGCAAAACCAGAGGGAAGAAAAATGTGCATGCATGTGAAAAGCAGCGCCACCGCATGATAATCAGATTTTTAACACTTTCCATTCGGTTGCTCATTGTTGCAGCAACTATTACATTACAGCTGGCCGTTGTTTGTTGTTGTTGTAGCTGTTGTTGTTGTGCTTTGTTGTTGCAGTTGATTTGATTAAAAACCGCAGTTATCTGCTTCATTTTGTCGCTGGCTTAATGTTAACATCGACACTTTGTTGACGTTGTTGCTGTTGCTGTTGCTGTTGCTGTTGTTGCTGCTGCTTGCTTGGCTAGTTGCCTGGGGGGCAAACAATGTAAGCCGCTTGTTGCCTGGCTTGTAATCAACTGCATAATACGACTTGTTTTATGCAAGGCCACAGCAGAGGTCAGCTCTAGGCTTATGCCAATTATAATTATTAATGACCTGCACTTTAAATTAGCATCAATAAAAATACAAACTCAAATCGCACGCATCAATAACAATGCAAGCAAATTGAATTTCGAGTCGGCTTGCTGCTGCTGCTGATGGACTGATGTGAGTAATTTCGATATATTGTAGTATCTTAAAAAATAATCTCAGCCTTGTGGTTTCATTTAAATCGAAAATTGCGCGACCCGCAGCCAAGTCGTGAGTCAATCGGCAATTTATTTTTGCCGAATTAAATGCAAATTGACAGTTCCAATTGCACTCAAAAAAAAAGCAAAAGAAAAAATCAAAATCAAAATAAAAATAAAAGTAATGCAGCTACAACATCAAAATCCGAAATCAAAATCCAAATGCAAATCGTGTTGCGCTGTTGTTTTGCAATTAATCAATTAGGCGCAGCCCCCAGCTTCGTCAGTGTCAGTGTGTCAGGCGACAACGACGACGATGCCTTCGGCGTCTGGCTCGTCACCTCGGGGCCTCCAAGAACCGCTGTGCAGCCCAGACGTAGGCACTCCCTTTTTGGAGCTCTGGTCTGTCTGTCTCTCTGGCAGCTCGCCATGGTCCCTCGTTATATGCAAATTCGTATTTCGAGCAGTTCTCCGAGCCATTCTCGAGATATGACGCCGCATGCATAATGAGCATTTATTTAAATGGATTTTGCGCTTTGTTTTATTGCCTTTAAATTGCATTTAGTGTCAAATGTCTCGCTCGGCTAATGCTCAAAAAATATATGTGTCTCTCTTCGCTATGAATAAACCGCCAAACAACAAATCACTCAACGGCGTCGGGAACGATGCCAAAGCTGACTCACGTTCTCGCTCTCTCATCACAGCCGCATCGCTGTCTGCCTATGAAAACACATTTATATATTCGCCTCTTTGTGCTCATAGTAAATTTAGACGAAGATTCCGCTTGCCAAGTGAAAATTCACAATTTGCGGCTTTCCTTTGCAAAAACACGTAATCGAAATGATGTGACTAATAACTAGAGCTCAGCATGCGATTCTATTTCTGATCGACCTTGATCGACAGTTGCCAAAAATAATCAAATCATAAATATATATGTCACATGCAAAGTTGATTGATTTATAGCCCATTTGACTAGTTTATTGAAATGTGGAAGTTATTTATAAATTATAAATGAAGAGGTATGATGGCTGATATAAATTGTTTAATCTCTATACGATCTATGAGAGCGATCTAGAAGGAAGTTCAAGGTTAACTTCTGGGGGATATTGAGCGTGAGTTATATTTTATTGTTGAAATCCTTTTATATTCATTTTTTAAGCAATAACGAGAGAGACAAAAGTAAACATCCGATCTTTTTTGCTGTAGTTGTACTCTAGCCCATTGAAAATGTAAAATCAGTATTTCCTCCAAGTATTTCCTCTTAGTATTTCCTCTAAGTATTTCCTTGAAGTATTTCCTTGAAGTATTTCCTCCAAGTATTTCCTCCAAGACTTTGATCTAAGTCTTTAGTGCTTAGCTGATCGATCATTGATTATTTGCACACACTTCCCTTCACTTCAGAGTGAGAGAGAGGGAGAGGGAGGGAGAGAGGGAGGGAGAGTAAGAGAGAGAATGGGAGTGAGAGAGAATGGGAGTGAGAGAGAGAGGGAGAGAGAGATAGAGAAATAGACAGATATGCAGACAGACAGATGAACAGCTATATAGGCAAACACCCACACACTTAAATCGGATTACTCCACTACGCTGCTCAAAACTATATGTGCTGGATAAGGCTAAAGTTTTATATGCTAAATAGCTTATGTATATTATATTTATCTGCTCTATTTTATAGTTCTTCTGGCAACTCAATCCCATACTAATTATACCCTGAGCACATTGAAAATGAGAAATCAGGATATAATTGTTGTGTATGTAAAAGGGAGAAGGAGATCAAGCGGAGCCCATATATATGCTAATATATATTATATATATATATATGCTAATATATATTCATTATACGTACCATAAGCTGAGTCAAACCAGCCCTGCCTGTACAAGTATGCCTATCAGTCTGTCTGTCTATCGATCTCTTGTCTATCAAGCTTTTGCCACTTTAAGATCAAATTATCTTATCAAAAATTAGTGATCTAAAACAAGAAAATAAAATAGTTCCTTATATATTAAAGCATTTTAGTTAGCTAAGTAAAGATTATGGAATTTTCTTGTATATTTAAATATACATAAATATAATCATATCCAATTATATATTGTATCATTTCGCCTTACCCATATCAGTTGGCTAGAAGAAAGAATAGTTTTTAGCAATAAATCAACAAATTTGATTGCATAATTATTGTTTTATTTTTCGCATTTACCTGTCATAAGTAAGAGCAGGAAGCTCAGTATGGATAAGTTGAGTAAACATTGAATAAAATTTTGTTTATAGCATATTAATATGAATATACACAAATAAAAAAAATTATGGTGCATTTGCGCAGCGGGCGCGCTAATTTGATTACAAAATTGACGCCCCCCTCGCAGCAGAGAGAAAAAGCTGCACGAGATACGCGAGGCTAAAAGATACAAATGCAGCTACCAGCAGCTAGGCAGATGCGTGTGTATGTGTGTGTGTGTGGAATCATGCAATTCAATAGACACGAACGAAAAACGAGAAATCATCATTAATATATCAACACAATATGCAGCCAGCAGATACACACAGAAGGCCACTGCACGCGCGTGCAGTTGAAAAGCGTTTGAATGACTTTGATGATTGGGAAAGTGTTTTCACAGCTACCTAGCCGACTGCAGCTGGCTGCATGCTAATTGCAGCATTTTCGCACATTGCCAGCTTTTCTGGGTGTGTGTGTGTGGCCAGCTAATGACTCATGCGTGATAAAGAGAGAGAGAAACAAACTCGCTGGTATCTAGCCTATCTGAGTGGCGCATTTAATAAATAATTTATTACGTTAATGATTTAATTAATATTTGTAGGCAGTCGACCTTCCGCAGCTGCCTGCCTCCATTTGCTGTTAATGCTGTTAACCGATTGTTTTGTGTATTCGTATCTTTCAATCGACTGTCGGCTGAAAGGCTTTCAGTTACTTTGGGCACTGTTAATGGTCTTTAAAGGGCTTTAAAAGGCATGTGGTATTGAGACTGATCGCCATGAAATTTGATATGTGCAATCTCCATACAGTTGTTGAAAAAGTGCACAGCATGTTGTATATGTGGGCTCCAGGTGCCCATCGAAAAATGCATCGAACAAAAAATGCGACCCAGTTAATTGCACAAGCCGCAAAGGGCTGCCTTTCCAAAAAAAAAAAAAAAAAAAAAAAATAAATAAAATCCGAAGAAAAAAAAGCTAAAATCCATCAACGAAAAATGAGTCGTTGAAAATTTTTGATTTAGCCACGATAATTGACAAGTATTGAGTTTCGACTGCGTTAATCAATTCGTGTCCAAGAATTCTCCCTGCTCACAATTCAGAATGATGGCGGGGTTTTTACTTTGATGCAAATTGCTAAAATAAGAGTGGCTTAGTGGGCACTGCCAGACTAGAAGACACCCTATGCATCCCATAGAGTGGCAGCTTCATTTATTTTTTAATTATTTAGTTCATAACTTAGCAAATTATCAACACATTTAAATCTCAAGCCTCTGCATTGACCTGATAAAAAGATATATGATCTATGAGGTCTAAAATGTCTCCTATTGCTTTTTACATCTTTACATCGCAAAAACTCAGCTAGCTGAATTTTCTGAAGGCATAAAAATATAAAGAAATATGTAACAAATATATGTGATATAAATAAATATATAATATACAAAAATATAAATATTTATCAAATATATATGATATAAATAAATATATAAATATATAAAATAAAAATATAAATAAATATATCTATTATATTATATTTCATTTATATTATTATTTGCTATATTTATTTATATATTTATTTTATATATCTATATACTTTTATTATATATATTTACTTATATCATATACGCGAAAACATAGGCAGCTGAATTTTCTGAAGGTAGAAAAATATAGATAAATATGTAACAAATATATGTGATATAAATAAATATATAATATATAAAAGTATATATATTTATCAAATATATAAATAAATAAAATAAATATATAAATAAATATATCTATTACATATGTAGGGAGATTTTCATATATATTTATTTATATTATTATTTGATATATTTAGTTATTAATATTTTTATAATATTCACATTAGCTTTGCTTACAAATAATGTAGCTATAGAACGCCCAACTGTGTATAATTCCGTCTCTTTAGGATTGAGCCAGAACATTCATATTACTTCTATTCCTTGTCAGTGATCTTTATGTTGATTACGAATAAACTATAGGAACTCAAACTGTTTTCTTCACACAAATTCCACAGTTAATGGGTATAAAAATATCAATAAAAACCAATTAAAAATTATTTCATAAATGAAGGCAGCCCAAAAGTCCGGTTAAAATAATTTCTATCGCATGCAGATTACAACACATTGAATCTGAATATTTGTTGAATATTGTTTTCATTTTTTACCCAATTCTCGATTATTCTTTCACATTAATATGCATAAGAATATGCCAGCATATGATTAATTTACAAGCGCAAGCCTGTGCATTCAACAATTTCGGGAGTACTCTTTATAAAGCACCATCCAGCCAATCGATTGGAGCTGGCCCGTTATGCATAAATCCAGTCAAAAGCAATTTAATTTTTCGTTTTTTTGGCTTCTTTTTTTTTCGTGTCTACCTTTCAGTTCGATACTCTCTGGTAGCTGTGGCAGGAATATAATTAAAAACGTTGCGCCACCAACAAGCAGCGACACCCAAGGAAAAAAGAGTACAGACCAAATGTGCCCCGACCCACCCATAAATGACGTGCGGCCGTCGCATTATTTGCCTTTCTTTTGCCAGTGCCTGGTTTTGTTTGGGTTTTTGTTGTGCACAGCAGCAATCCGGGCATGTCGTTAATATTATATGACTTGATAAACTTCTGCCACAAGACAATCGCAATTACTCAATCACGCTGAGAGGCGGCATAGGAATTGTGGGTGCTGCGGTTGGTCGGGGGTGGTGCGGGTGACTGTGCCGTTTGAGAAAGGCTCTTTATGAAGTCTTTTTCAAGTCAGCAACGGACGCGCGTCAAATGCAGCCAAGTCGAGCCGAGAGCCGTCAATGCCGCGCCTTTTGGGCGCCCAGAGGCTGGGGCTGCTGGCTGCTGTCGTAGGGCCCGCGGTCTGGCAACAGGAGTCGCTTGTCTTGTAATTGATGTCAATTTGTTGTTGTTGTTGTTGTGGTTGTTGTTAGCAGTAGTAGTAGTGGTGGCGGTGGTGCGCCCACTTGGCGCTCGTTAAATGCCAAATATAATTTAATAGGAAGTGAAAACAAGCAAAAGGGTATAAATTATGCAGCCTCGAAAAATATAATGATTGATTTGTATCAGCTACGAACGAGCTGAAAAATTTCCCATTTAAAATTAAACATATATCTATGGTTAGCAGGAGACGGCACACAGAGTGGAGAGAGGGAAAGGGGCTCAGTTTGCCAATTTTGTGAGCGCAATTTCGCAAGCATTTCCAAATCTTGCTTTTGTATATTTTAGCCGTGTTTTTCTTTTCTATTTCGGCTGCCAATTTGTTGTGAGGCGGAAATAATAACAATAATTTGGCGCACTGTTTGCCCAAATCGAGTTAAACTTAATAGAGCCCATTATCCGTCTGCCGTGGCCGCAAACAAATCAGCCAGGACGAGGAGGGATTCAATTGCAGTTATTTGAGATTGATTTGGGGCTCGCATTGCATCATCATCATCATCATCATCATCATCAGTTGCAGTTGCTTAATTTGCATTATTATGGGCCAACATTTGTTTGGGGACTTATTAACTGGAATTCGCATAACTGTTTGGACTTTAGAAAGCACTCATTGTGTCAGCTGTGGCGATGTTTGTTGTTGTTGTTGTTGTTATGGTTGTTGGTGTTGCTGCCGTTCGTTACAGGCTGCTATGCCTGACTAGCTCGCAGCAATGCGCTGCAAGCGAAAGGTGGAAAGGTGTTGCCGCTTTGTTTCTTTGTGTGCTGCATGCCAGATTACGCCATGTAACGAAAGTTGTTTGAAGGTTGTACTGGGTCACAGTTGCCTCTGTCGATACAAATGTCCCTTAGCTGCGGCAGGTTATGCTGCACTCATTGTTAGCTACATTGAAATGAGCTGCGAGCACTCTTTGCATTTTTCAATTACTGCCGACTCAACTCATCCAGTTCAAGTTGAGCTCGATTACAGTTGCAGCACACGCTGCCCTACGACAAAACTCAGCAGAGCTGCCCCAGCCCTGTGCGCTGATTGGCAGACGCACGCACACGAGTTTCTAATTGAAATAAATTGCCTCACTGTTGAGCGAAGAAAAACGGCAGCCAGTCTCCAGCCTCCAGCTGCTGCTGCTGCTGCTGCTGCCTGCATGCCCTTGAATTCGCTACGAACTTAGCTTAAATTCAAATAAATTGGTGCGCCCGCATATGACAGGCGGACAAAAGCTGAGCGTCATGGCAACGCTGGGAATTAATGGAACTCCAAACGCAGATCCAACTGCTCTTGTGACCTTGAGCTACAGCCGGAGTAGACGCAAACTCCAGCAAGGTAAGGCAAACGGCAGATGGCATGTTGCATATGGCATGCGGCATGTGGCATGCAGCCATCCATCCAGTGTGGCTAGATTCGAATGTGTGTCAAATGCATCATGCCGTCGTCGACGACGATGCTGCAGACGTGACTAACCGACTTTCATGTCATAACTTGGTGCGCTCTTTGAAGTTCAAGTTAATGCCCCCCTCCCGACTCCCGCCTCCCCTTGAACCGTGCCGCATGCCCAGTAGACCCCGCATTGTCCATGAGCCATGAGCCGGTTCAATTAAGGCGCATAAATTATGCGCCAGCCGCAACGGCCGCCAAATTGAAATCGTAAATTAACATTTGCCAGACGACGAAGACTGCCACCGCCGCAGCTGCCGCAGCGCCTCGACCCTGGCAAACGTCTGCAAACGGCGGCTGCAATAACTTTTACATTTTGACCAAATATTTTTGCAAATTTTCACTAAGCGCAGCCCACGCAGCCGACGCCCGATGGGTGAATGTTATACGAAAAGTGAGAAAAACGAAAAATAAACCGAAAATTGTCAACGTTGCGGCAAACGAAATGAAAATGGTAGCAATTGGCTCGGACATGCAGCTCCCCTGCAAACTGACAGTTGCAAGTCAGTCAACGGCTGTGCGGCGCACAGATTCTGCAACTGCTGCACGGACTTCGAGTTGCAGTTGCAGTTGCAAGTCGCAAGTCGCAAGACGCAAGTCCGCAGTCGCAATTGGACTTGGTCCTCAGTCTTGATTTTTTTATGTGTGACAGTTGCTTTATGTTACAATTTCCAGCATTACTTTTTATTTCAAGTGCAAAATTTATTGCCATTTGCCAAGGTGCGCGCCAACTGTTGCACCTCCAGGCAGGCCAGGCCAGGCTAGGCCGAGCCGAGGCGGGCCGGGCCAACTGTGCTACCGGCTAATCAGTGGCAATGTTCGCTTTGCGTTGCACGTTGTTCGCTGTTCATTTGTGCTCTGTTGTGTTGTGCTGTGCTATATGTGTTTGTGTGTGTCTGTGTGTGTGTGTTTGTGTTTGTGTTGCTTCCCTGGCTTTCACTAGAAGAATTAAGAGCAGCTTTTTGTGCCTCCGATTCGTTTGCCTGGCATGCCTTTAAATTAGCGCCATAGATCTGCCGCTTGACACTTAACTCATTTCCCATTTCCGCATTGCGACTCTGAAATCAGGCCGAGCTGCACTTCCATTGTGCGAGCAACATTTTGTGCGAGCAACATTTCTAGCAATTTCATTAATTTTTGTTTCATTATTTTTGTTCTTGCAAAGCTTGAACGCTTTAGCTTTAGCAAATTCTTTACGCTTTAGTACGAATTTTCATTATTTTTTTATTTTTGTGAATAATAAATATATGCCACATATGTATGTCTATATATGAGAAAATATTTAAATTTGATTTTAAAGGCTTACAATTACTTATTTATTTATTTTTATTTATTTATTTATTGATTGATTTATTTATTTATTTATTTATTTATTTATTTATTTATTTATTTATTTATTTATTTATTTATTTATTTATTTTTATTTATTTATTTATTTATTTATTTATTTATTTATTTGTTTACTTATTTATTTATTTATTTATTTTTATTTATTTATTTATTTATTTATTTATTTTTATTTATTTTTATTTATTTGTTTATTTATTTATTTATTAGGCAAGAAAGCTGATATAAAATTAAAAGCAAGAACAATTAGGCAGGTCCAGGCCTACTCTTTGATTTATATAAAACTGTTTAATTTTATTAATTGTAAGTTTTTAAATTATAAAATTTCATTATATCAAATTATTTAATTTCACTGAAAGGAAATATGCAACTGTCTCTTTCTGTCTTGCATATTTCACCTCTCTCTCGACTAAGTCGAGTCGACGTCATACTCCCTGTTTTTCCCCTACCTCTCTGGACTCTCTAAGTTTTTTTTTATTAATTCTTAAATTTGTTATCAATTTCATAGTGATACTATGCAAACTTACAGTTCGTCACTCTACATTTTTAACTTATGAGTACATCATGAAGAAATCAATTCTCGAATATTTACTTAATTTTATTATTCTAGCACGGAGCTTGTTTTTAATTGATTTAATTTAAATTTAAAGTCATTTGTCGTATTTAATTGGTGTCCAGAATAGAAGCATAGCTCATTGGATAGAGTCAACTGTTTGTCATTCTTATTTTGGGCACGCTACCTCCTGCCCGCTGTCTAAATAAAATCCCATTGCCATTGCCATTTTGGAAGAGCTCGAGTTGCTTTCATGCCATTTTCATTATACCAAAAATTTATTTGTGGACCTCAGCATATTTGCAAGTCGTGTAAAATTTAGCCACCTACAGATTGAAACAAGATATTTATCATGTTTTGAATGGATCCTTTTAGCTTCATTAGTTTTATGAGCTGCTGTATTAGCGGGTTACGCCTAGTCAATTATTAACGATAAGCACGATTGTCTAAGCTAAGTTTATGACAAAAAAAAAATAAAATAAAATAAAAATAATAATAAGAAATATATGGAGAAAAACAAATGGCAATGTCGACGATTGCATAATGCATAAATATATAGTTAGTGTCGCTTCTCTTCCCGTTGCCGCCAATGTGCCATTGCCCAAAAAGAAACCAAACTTTTCCTGTAACGAGCCGCCAACTCGCATTGAGCCGCAGTAATATGAGCCTGGCCAGGCCATGCCGATAGAGGTTGTTGCCTGGTAATAATGACAGTATGTGTCACATTGCAACCCACACGCATTCAATTTTACTGCCATGGGACTGCAGTGAAACCAACAGGCAACAACAACAACAACAGCAACAGCAACCAGCTAGCAATTTTATGAGCCATTTGAATAGTGGCTCAGAGTGGGTCCCTATACTGTCTTGCTGGTTGCTGTTGTTGTTGTTGCTGTTGCTGTTGTTGCTTCGTTTAGTTTTTGGCTTCACTCTTGGCGCAAATTTGATCCAATTGCGCACTCATTTAATCGTGATCTTTATGCGATTGTACAGTTGGATGTGTTTAGCCTTTTATGTCGAGTCGGGCTCGTCTGTCCGTCTGTCTGCCAAACTGTTTGTCGTTTGTTGTTGGCTCCTTCTTACATTTTATTTTATTTTTTGCTGCTGCTGCTGCTGCTGCTGCTGTTGTTGTTGTGTTGGCCTGCGCTCTGTGACCTACATAACTTGTTGCTGTTGCGGCTGTTGTTGTTGCTGTTGTTGCTTTGTTTAATTTAATTTGCTTGCGCTGTTGTTGTTGCAATAATTATGTAAAAACATGTTAAGCGTTTAAGGAAGTTAATTAAATGGAAAATAAATGTATATTCAACGAGCCTGCGCTGCCCCTTAATTGGCAATTGTGTGAGTGTGTGCGTGTCTTTGTGTGTGTGTCTGTGTCTGTGTGGGTGTCGAAGGCAATCAGGATTGTGGGAAGTGAAGCAGCGCAGCCCGTTCTTTGTTTGATGAGCTGGCAGGAGACCTCGGTAGACCTCGGCAGACCTTGCATGTGGTCAAGTGTAGCTAATGAAACTGCTTCCGGGTTTTTCGCTAGCTTTATGCAGGCATTTCGACTGTTTTCTGCTTCGTCTTCTTCCGGAAGCTAATCTTTCCGAAATAAGAAATTAAACGCATTGCTTTCGATAATGTTGCCCAAATATCTATAAAATAAATTGTATTTCAACTGTTTTTTTTTAACCGTCATTAGTTGCATTAACGCCTTTTATGTTGTCTGGGAAAAGGTTAATTGACGGAATACGATTATACAACATATTTGATTACATGCTCTTGCGCGTTGATTATGATATAAATTTTCATGCTAAGAATAATATTTTTATGTATTATATAAGAATTTAGATATATGACTAATATTTGCAAAATAATGCATTTGTCTTTAGTCTCCTACTCGCACTCCAAGTTTTTCTCCTACGCTGACTCTCTCTCTCTCTCTATTTCGTTCTTTTTTTATTCTTTGCGCCTCTCTCTCCCCCTCTCGGTATGCCTTGTGTTTACGCTTCTCTGCTTCGCCTTCTCTCTGTCGCTCTTGTTTAATTTTACCTATTAATATCGCATTCTCTCTCCTTCTCGCTCTATACATCTCTCTCTCTCTCTCTCTCCCTCTCTCCCTCCCTCTGACTGACTTTCAGCCTACCTCTCTGCTTCTTGCCTCTCTCTCTCCCTCTCTCTCTCTCTCTCTCTCTCTCTCTCTCTCTCTCTATCTTTCTCTCTCACTCGCTCTGTATCTCTGTCTCTATCTCTCAACCTCTCTATCTCTCTGACTGACCTTCAGGCTGTCTATCTGCTACTTGTAACTCTCTATACCTCTTTCTCTCTATCTCTCTCTCTTTCTCTCTACCTCTTTCTCTCTCTCTCTCTCTATGTCTCTATCGCTCTCCCTCACTCTCTGATTCTTTGCGCCCTACACTCTCTGCTCTCGGCTTTGTGTGTCTATCTAGATATATCGTCGGCTATGTAATCGATCTTTCTCTTTCTCTCTCTCACCTTTCTTTGTCTTAATGATGCAATATTTATTACTGTATGTTTCTTTCTCTCTATATATATATATATTTCTTCTTCTATTTATCCCTCTATCTACCTGTCTCTATCTATTTATCTTTCTCACTGTATCTCGCTCTCTCACTCTCTGCCTCATTTGGCATTCTATTTTTGCCCTCTTCAACTGCTCTGCTTTGAACACCCTCCCACTCCAGTTATTCTTTTATTTTTACATAATTAAAAACTAATTAAAAAGTAGCACCAGCAGTACTTAATTATTATTATTTAAATCATACTATTTTGTGGACGACTCTCATACAATTATCGCCAGTTGCTTTATTCGACAATTACGAAAATATCATTGCCAATGCCAAAAACGTATAATATTTTTGTTGCTGAGAAGCTTTTGCTTTATCTGATGGCCACCTCAGCATCAGCAACAGCATCAACATCAGCATTAACATAAGCATCAGCATCAGCATCAGCATCAGCATCAGCATCTGTCTCGATCTAACTAGTTTTGTTTTCGGTTTTGGTACGCCTCTTGAAAATCGGATTTGACATCGAGGCGTACTTCAGGTTAATGTCATGCCGCTATTGTCTACAGCAAATTGTATGAAATTTGAAAGCTCTGAGCGCTGCGAGAGACGCCTTGGTTATGTAATTAAGCCAGTTACCGTAATTACCATAAAGATAGACAATCATTTGGCCTATTGAGGCGCACAAAGATGTGTAATTAAGATGCGGCCGGATATGAAAATTGACATGATTAAGCTCCACTCTCTGCGCTGGTGGCATATAATTTGAATTGTTGCCGCTGCCGCCAGAGACAGGCGCGCCCCAACAGTGTCAAGGGCATTCCATCGAGTTGCTAATCAAAATTAGCAGACAATATGAAATTTGCTTTCATAGATTAGCCAGAAATAAATTTTCGCATGGCCAGCGAAAGCCAAAGCCTGAACTGAATGTAACTGTGGCTGCTGCTGCTGCTGCTGCTGCTGTTGCTGCTGCTGCTGTTGCTGTTGTTTTTGCCATGAATAAAACATTACGAAGGCGTTGCAATGCACCAAAAGAAACAATAACTAAAGGCGTTGCTGCTACCTCTCTGCTGGCTGCCATTGCAGCCGTAGCCGGCCGAGCGGTAATACGTCAATAACCGTTTAGCGTACAAATTGAAATTTTTATTAGTTACGGACGCCCGTGCAACGGCAACGGCAACGGCAGCAGCAGCAGCAGCAGGAGCAACAACAGCAACATTGAGTAAAAAGCAAAGCAAAGCATTGGCCCGCCGGCGCTTCAAAAGGCAGGCAGCGGCTGCAGCTACTTAGACAGTTGCTGCGGGGGTGAGGCGGACGCTGTAGCAGACTGCAGTTGCTGCCGCTGTTGCTGCTGCTGTTGCTGCTGCTGTTGGAGGAGCAGACCAAGGAAGCCACACGAATGCCGCTGCTCGCTGAGATATCGCTGGAGATTATGTTTTGTGGCGGTAGCAGCTGCCACCATTGTTTTTGATTTTGTTTTTCTGCCTCTTGTTGTTGTTGTTGTGTTGTTGTCGCTGGCCTTTGGCTTGTATCGCGGCGCTGGCATCTGTGCGATGTGCAACACTTGCAGACAACTTGGCGCTCGTTTTTTTTTTATTTTATTTATATTTTTTTTCTTTTGCTTTTTGTTTTTGCCTAACTGTACATCAAAGTTCGGGTGGGTTGGCTAGGCGCTATGAAATTTGTTTATAGAAATTAGCCAGGCAGTCGCCTGGTCTGGCCACGCCCAGTCAGCGCTGTCGTATGCCTATCCGTTTATCAGCCCGCAGGTGATTAAGCCGTCGTACATTTGCATGTGTGCATTTGTGTGTGTGTGCTTGTGTGTGTGTGTTGCCACTTGTGTTTCCTGTGTGGCACCACACAAACAACAGCTGACGTCTGACGGCTGAGCCGCATCCTGCTGTCATTTGGCTACCGCACTTGGGCCACCCCGCGCACACAACTGGCCAAACCTGGCCGGGCCAGACCAGGCCAGACCAGGTGATAATGTCTTTGATGGGTTTGTTGATTTGTGAATAATGCAGCCAGCATTCAATATTTATATTGCGTGTCAGCAATTGTCTATTTGGTGATTTCCATTTATTTTGTTTTTGTTTTTGCTTCCCCTCGCAATTCGAATTTGTGCACTTGACAGACATTTTTCCTTTTATTTTTGGGCTTGGCCCGCAACAGGGACGTCTAATTATAGTGGCTGCTGCTAGGCCAAAAAACAAAATAAAAACGAAACAAAAAACTAGCCCACAGCTGTCTTTTTTGTCTAATCACCAGATCGGCAAGCATCGCGCTCCAATCAATAGCAGAGCGGCACGCAATGTTGCCGATGGTTGGACTGCGCGGCAGCAACAGTTGCTGCTAGCTGCTGGCTAAACTGGGTTAAGTGCGGCTCTGCTCTCGACTTGCAATTTATGCATTTCGTGTTTACAGTTTTATGATTCTGTGCTGTGCCTAACAAACACTTTTAGCAAATAAACAAAACAATCAGCAGAACAAGCGTTGCAACATTTTCGCCTCGCAACGCTCCGTCTCATGCGATCAAGGCCGCAGCAGCTCAGAGCAGCTGAGCGGAGCCGCATTTAGCTTAAGTACTATAAATTGCATGTTTTTTTTTTCTTTTTTTCTTTTTGCAAACGGAAACGTGCATATGCAAAGCACAGCCCACTTGTTGTAGTTACTGCTGCTGCTGCTGCTGCTGCTGCAACGTAATGAGCCGTGCCCAAAAATCTAAGCTGGGCAGCTGGGGCTGCCTTTCACGTCGTCAAGGTGTCTGGCAGAAATCTAATTAAATATTATCGCGCTAATAATCAACGAATTTACAAACTTTCTAAACCCACATTTATTTCTAGCTCTGTGTGTGCTATAAGAAATCGCTCAGCTTGGCTAATTATGAGCGCCTAATTACATAGACGGATGCCACAAAAGTAACCACTGTGGTGCAAAAAAAAAAAAAAAAAAAAAATTAAAAAACAAAAAAATAAAATAAAGCACAAGCTCAAGACAAAGCCAACACTGACTTCCAGTCCGAGCAAACTGGTTGAGCGCTGAGCGCTGAGCGTTGCGAGCTCTTTCGGCAGGGAACTTGAAAATGCCGCAGCTGATGGCGGCACAGAATTATGATTTCACAAAAGCAGACCCAGAGCCAGAGCCAGAGCCGGAGCCGGAGCCGCAGCCGGAGCCAAAGCCCAGAGCCAGAGAGATGCCGCGCGTGGCAAGCGGCAACTTTGCCCGCCTGACTGACTTTTCCGCCTGGCTTTGATTTATGTGGCAACTGTGACACGGCGGCATCGGGCGTTCTCTATAATTATCGTTATATAGTCAGTCAGTCGGACGGGCGGACGGAAGGTGCGAAGCGGTACGGCTCGGGCTGAGCTCAACTGAGTTAGACTTTCTGGCGTCTTAAATTGTGTTTCATATGCCTCGCCTTCATCTATTTCGATTCAGATAGCTATAATAACACCTGACTGCATGTGTGTGTGTGCGTGTGTGTATGCATGTGTGTGTGCGTGTCTGTGCAGCTGTGGCTAAAATCATTTTAGCTAACCGCATTTAGAACCGCAAATCAATTTGGTGGCTTGCAAAACATTTTAAAATCGATCAAGCAAATGCTGTAATTAAAGCCTAACAGTCACTCATTTATAGAGCATTCAGATGATGTATCGAATGTATCAAAACGTTAGTCACAGACTCAATTAAAAATGACTTATTGAGTTCAGCTTTGACTGCTCAACACGTAGTTCTAGATCAATGAAAATGCTTCTTATATTAAATATAATATATAAAATAATATAAAAAAATTACCTCTATATAGCATACATTTCTCTAAATAGCAGATGAGCAATAGCTATAAATTTGCATACATATATATAATATAATATAATATATAAATATATATAATATAAATATAATATAATAATAATAATATAAATATAAATTTTCATTAAATATCAGATTAGAACTCGATTTGGCTGGACTATGTGAGAAAGTATCTTTGATTCTGGCTTGAATTTGTAGCTTCGCTAAGTAGCTTGACTAATAAATTGTAAGCTTTATATGTTAAGCATTGAAAGACTTTGGCTATTATATTAAATATCTTATTCAAGGGTATATAGCTCATATCTGTAAAGTTGAGTTTTACAGTTGTGTAGAGTAGTTCTTCTACCTTGAGTATTTTTATGACTTGAAATATACTCAAAAAAGAAAGGAAAAAATGAAATAAAATAATAAAATAAAATAAAAACATTACAGCCAACAAATAAATTCGGCTTGCATGCTATTATTATATTATTAAATATGATTTATTTCTTTAAAATTCCATTGAGCCATTCGAACTCCCTTCCATGCCCACAATATCGTCTCCATCTATTGGCGCTGTCAACAGTTTGCCATATAGAACTGACTTCACGCACAATTGCTTTGCCAGCGCTCGCTGTCAGCGGATGTGCTGCGTGGTGGTGGTGCTGTGGTGGTGCGGTGGTGGTGCGGTGGTGTTGGGCTTAATGTTGTCAGCGGCGCATTTGTAACAGCTCATAGGCTGCACATTTCATGGCGGCTCTGAACTTAGCTGCCCCAGCAGATTCGCACTCTGTAGGATTTCTAGAAATATGAGCTTCCTGGAATGTGGCGGCCGCTGCTTGTGCTGGGGTGTTGATAGCAGATTTTATTCTTCAGCAGCGAGCTGGCGTCAAAATGCAGCACCGACTAACAAGCCATAAATAAAAATTAAATGCAAAACAAAGCAACGTCCCTTGTTATTGTTGCTGCTGCTGCTGCTGCTGCTGCTGTTGCTGCTGCGGGCTGTGCACTGCTGAAGTGAATAAACCAAAAACAGAAAAAATATGAAAAATAAAACTGACCGAAACGTTCAATGCACCGCACTGCCCGGGCGGGCGCAACAAGTACATAAAGGCAGAGCCGTAGCCAATGAGCCGCCGCCACCAAAACCAAAAAATTGACCCATTTATGCAGATTTCGTTGGCGAAACAATGGCCTGTATAACAGCAACAGCAACAATAACAACAGCAACAACAACATAAACAACTACCACGGGAGCTGTGTACAGCAGCAAGTACTGCACGCTGGGCATACCCTGTGTCCAGGCACGTTTGCTATGGGATATGCCCGACTATGCAAATGTTTATGCACAAGAAATTCAATTAATGGAATTTTTTAATAGAAAGTATTATATAGCCCCTAACATATATACAGCACGAAATTGAGGCTTTGCCAACGCAATTCCTTCTTTTCGTTTTTAGTAGTTCTTAAAATAACTTTAGGAAGCCAAATCATATCTTTTACCTATTATAGTATGTAAATTAATCTTCTGAGCGAGCCAAGTCATTAATCATTCGTTCTTCTTCTGTAGATTTCGCACCTTACTTTCTTCACTTTTACTCTGTCATCGGCTTAATCATTCTTCACTCTCGCTCTTATGCTTTCTTTTAAAATCCATATGTCTGTATCTAACTATACATATGTATGTATATAAATATATATAAATATATTAATATGTTTGTTTATCTGTGACTTACTCATTTACCTCTTCGATTTTGGTTCGACGTCTGCGTTTTTCTCGCTCACTTTCTGTATTTCTCTCTCTCAATGTTTTTCTCTCTTTTTCCTCTTGTCAGTCTTTCTCTCTCTCCCTCCCTTACTGTTGGCTTCCTCTCCCCCCCCCCCCTATCGATCTCTTTCTGTATTCTTTTTCTCACTTTTTCCTATTGGCTATTTTCATTCTCTGGCTCTCGGTCTCCTCTCGCTCTCTGTCTCCTCCCATTACATATTCTCCTACTCTCTCTCTCCCTCTCTCGCTCTCTTTCTTTCTATCTTTTTCTCCCTCTCTCTCTACCTTTTTCTCTCTTCTCTTCTCTCTCTCTCTCTCACTCACTCTTTCACTTTGTTATTCCCATTTCATTATGCCCCCATATTTGTGTTCTGCTCTCTGCATCTATACACAACACATACATCGCCCTTCTATGTGATTTTCATATTATAAATTTCGCAGTGCACCTGCTCACAATTTGTTTTCTACCGATTTGAATTCTAATCGTGTTTCTCTTGGAAGCCTGCTCCCCTTGTATAATTACGTGGTATCCGGCAGTCGACTCAGCTTCTGCTGCCGCATTGATACTTGTAGCGTTCCTGGGATGTTGTCGGCTCACAGAATATTTAGTCATTTGTCATGTTGATTTATGCTCGTATTTACGCATTGGCGTTTAATGTCGTACAAGATTTTCACACGACCGCTCCAGCTCGGGCTTCAGCTCCGGCCCGCAGATCGTTTGACCCAATGCTCTATGCTGGCTGTTGGTAACCTTGAGACCCGAGCCCAGAAGGCCTTACATAAGCTGGTGTCGACTCCACAGTCTCGACCAATTGCCCTAACCAACAGCTGGGCAGAGTCTGTGATGTTTGCTCGTTAGCTCCGCGCGTATTTAATTTACACATAGCACAGTTTTCAGCATGATCTGTTACATATATATATATATATATATATATATATATATATATATATATATATATAATTATATATGTTTGCTTGTGTGTGGCTATTGACTTAAGCGTGGCTGTTTGCGGAGCTGTGCGTCTTCCTGGTCGTAAGTCAGTCGGTGGAAGGTGTCATTCTGTGTGCTGCCGTGTTTGCTGTCTGGCATTCCGAATTGAAGGATCTTCCTCAATTTATGGCTTATCTGCTGGCCAAACAGCACTTAAAATTTATCGTATTTACCTGTAAAACTAACAAGTGGCTCACAAGCGGAAGTACAGAGAGAGAGAGGGACAGAGAGAGAGAGAGAGAGAGAGAGAGGGACAGAGAGAGAGAGAGAGGGAGAGAGGGAGAAAAAGGATCTTAAGTAAGCAGTCAGAGCACAATCTACAATTTCTACCTGTCTAGCTGTCTGTCCGCTTTAAGCATACATAAATATATTCATCTTTTTGGATTGTCATAGTACATGGGAGTAGCTATGCATCCAGCATGGATTGCCCACATTAATCATGAAATTGTTGCCGCTGCTACCAGATCTCAGCTCCGGCAGCTAAGTGCGGCCCATCAATAAAGCCCGCCAGGCAATAGAAATGCTTTTGGCGATCCTTTGGAGCGGCGAACGCATGCGTGGGGTGGCGCTTGGATTAATGAGTGCGCCGCGATTAGAATCAATTTGAATTAATGAACATTTGAGACGACTTTGATTTTGTTTAGCCACAAACACACGCAGCAGGCAGTCAGCAAAAAAATAAAAAATAAAGAAGTGAAACACAAAACAAAACAAAAGACTTAGGCAACGAACTTGACTTAGAGGTCTGGCTGCCTTGACTGCTATCTGGCTGGCCTGGCATATTAATTTCACATGCCCCGGCTATAATGAAAAGCGATTTTATATTACCCGGCCGCCTGCGGTCGTTTATAATCAAGTTAAATGCGCGCGCGGCCATAAAAACTTGACTTATCAACCAGCGCGGCCAAATGGCGCAAATGCGTTTTGGTATCAAGCAACAACAATAACAACAACAACAACAGCAGCAGGACTGTGGAGGATCGCAATATCTAGAGATCAATAGACAGAGAGAGAGAGAGATAGAGAGAGAAAGAGCGAGATGGTGTGACCATTAACAGAACGATGTCGCCATCGTTGAGTGAGTGCGCGAGCATTGCCTTTTTTTATAGCAATTTTCACTTGGCTTAGACGGGGGAAAACCCAGCCAAACGATCGTACGACTTTATTGGCCAGCTACCCGCTGTGCGCTAATATATAACTATCGTTTATCGCTTTTTATTTGCATTATTTATGCAAAAGAGAAAGATAAGTGCGTTTACACACACGCACACACACACACACACACACAAGCGCGCATATCTGTATGAAAATTTCAAAAACAAAATAAAGTTCATATATCGATATATTCATACATTTTTGAAAGGAAAGAGAGGCTTGAGCTATTAAAATTATAAATAAATATTTAATATATATATAAATATCTAATATATATATTTAATAAAAAAATTACTTTATACAAAATATCTATGATAAAACTTATTGAAGTTATATATAAATATTTATTATATACATAATATATATATAATATATATAAATAATAAATAATAAAAAAAGTACTAAGATTATTTTCACAAAATATCTATGATAAAACTTATTATTAGAGTTATATTAAATTATTTAATATATATAATTCATAAAATACTAAGACTAAACTTATTTAATCTGAAATAATTAATACAAATATTACAATTCATATAACTAAACTCACTCAACATAGAATAATTATTTTAAAAATTTCATTATTGATTTTATACTACTTATACAGGATTACAATTAATAAGTAAACAATTGTTCTGGGTCTTAGCTCAGATAAGCTAAGATAGGAATTTATGCTGGATTTATTTTAAAATATTATCATTCTTTTATCACAAATTCAGCTGTGTCATAGAGATCTTAAAGCTATAATTATAAATTATTAAATATAAAATATATATTAAATTTTTAGCTAGCTAACATCCTATTAGTTATATTCTTTAAATTGTTTTTAATTTTAATTTGAATTGTTAACAGTTTATTCTTTTCACTCTATTCGCGAAATCAACCGAAAAAATCATTTTCACTCTCTCTCTCTCTCTCTCACTCTGAGCAAGAGGCTTCAGCTTTTCTTTTCGTTTTCTGTAGAGCTCCCCGAATTGAACTATTCGTGCGTCGCTCTTTAAACGAACATCATTCGGGCAGAGATTACTGCATAGCGCGCCAAGGAGTAGGAGGTGGAGAGTAATAAAGAGATATTAGTTTCTGACTATGTATAAATGTTACGAGGCCTCCGGAATGTTATCTTTGTGTTGCTGTTCTACACAGGGTAAGCAAGAAGGACTTCAGGTTCCGTAGAAGATGAGCGTGGTTGTTAATACCCCTTTCTGTAAACTTGAAGCCATATTTGTTAATCATAGAACTTCAGTTCTTAACTGTTCATCATGCAGCTGATATTTCCTCAATTATCTGACAATGTTAACAAACGATTTTGTATACTTTCGACATATATTCATGAATCAGGCTTAGTTTCTAGTGATAATGTTGGATCATGCTTCAAATTTTTAATTTAATATATATTAATATAGTTCCCCACTTCTCTATACACTGTTTACTTGCGAGAAAAGCTTTAAATAAATATGAAGTTTATAGCAAGGCGTATATATATTTGTCAGAATGTAATACTATACAAAATAAGATTTAAAAAATCAAATAAAATCATTACAGATAAAAGAATAATATTACGCACTTGATAGTATTTCGATATTTATTCAACGCACATTCTGTACACACGCTGTTTATATTATTTCATTGTATATATGTTTTTGAAATGCTTTTCAAAATGCATTCTCTATGCCTAAGCTGAAAGAAAACGAGATTAAAGATCTTGCATATTTTTGTATGGCACTCGCGGCCAATGAGCGCTGCTGTCATTGGCATTGAAAACTATTCAAAATATGCTCGAAAATATATCAGCGTAGCATCTTTTTGTTTTGGTTTCTCGTGCTGGCTTCGCTTTTCAGTGGAAATAAAGTGAGAAGAGGGAAAAAAGAAAAGGAAAAAGAAGAGAAAAAACGCGATCGATCAACATGCAGCGCGGGTCTCGCTTAGATTTCAACACAATGGATCGTCAGAGGTTTCGATTTCAAAGACTGAACACAGGCACGTAGCTGGTTTCGAGTTGAGTTGGGGATCTCTGTGACGTTGATGCGCACCTTTGATAAGGATGTGGCCGCCGCTTAGCACACACCACGACAAAAACCCCATAAAAAAGAAAAACAAGCTGAAAACTAAATAATTCCCAGCTGAGGGCAGACGAGAAGGAAGCGCGACTGACACGGCTAATCCTGATGAATAGTTAGGGGAGGTGGATCTATGTGAATGAACTGCACGCCAAACTACAATTATTTCTAGTTGATAATAACTATATATTTTTTGGAACACTTGGTTCCTTGTCAAGCTGATAATCATTTAATTTTGATATCGATCCAAAGGGTAAATAAGATAATAGCACTTTATTCTCTACGTCTGCGTTTTGGCTGTGCATGCACCGGACACGACACTGAGGCGTTGCTTTGAGC
Organism: Drosophila mayaguana; assembly: GCA_037075325.1. NCBI lineage: Eukaryota > Metazoa > Arthropoda > Insecta > Diptera > Drosophilidae > Drosophila > Drosophila mayaguana. The sequence goes on along the minus strand of JBAMCG010000037.1, from coordinate 5,875,838 downwards.
CAGGGCAAGCAGTTCCGTATGATTGGTCAATTGCGGAGATATATGTCCGCATAAATGGGACTGAGTTTCGTCAGGGCCCCCATCGCCCAGGTCTGCCTTGCTGTGTCGACGTTTGCCTAATTTTGCAGAGGTTATCGGTGACTGGGATGGAGTCTGTTTCATGTCAATTGGCTTCGATATGGGTTTGGATTTGGGTATTGTTTTCTTGGGGCTCTTGCGCACCGTCTTGACGATCTTTTTGGGCTTTTTCGGCTTCTTGATGCCGTGCACACTGCATACATTCCGTTTGTCAACGATCGAGCTAACCTGGGAAGAGGACGGCTTGTATCTTGGTGTTGTATTGATGCTGGTTATCGAACTTATTTCAATAATCGACTGAGATGGAATCCGTTTTACATAGCTGATTCTATGCGGCAAGTGTAGATTACTCTTCGATTCCATTAGTTTTGTCAAGGAGAGGCGAGTAATGTTCGAGTTGATGGCCATTTCGCGATACCGATCCTTTTCTCTCTCGGTTAGCTTGCTCCATTCTCGTATAGCCGACCTGCGCATCAGGGCCGACTCCTTTAGGCTCATATGATCCACGCCCCGCTCGTCCATTGCAATCAGACGCAGCTCGTTCAGGAAATTCTGAAATGGAATGGGCGAGGCCATATTGAGCATCATACGCTCACGGTGCTTTCTGATAGTCCCTGCAGAGAAGGTCACACGGGGCCTCTTTCTGCCGAAGCATTTTTTGATCGTGCGCGACAACAAAGGCATCCACCGCATTCTATTGCCAAATAATTTACTAACTTTTTCCCGCAAACACAAAAAAAAAAAACAAAAAATTCGAGTCGAGTAGAAAAAAATATGAAGTGCTTACTGCTCTGCTACGTTGTTAATATAGAATGGGGCTACAATTTGAATTGAAGATATTGCATGACTTGGGTTTGCAAAGGCTGCTGCGCTCGTCGAGCAATACAAATGAAACACTAAGCCCCAAGGTACACTGAGCGCTAATCTAATTAAGACAATGAAAGTGTTAAGACGCCTTCTTGGAAATTGACACTTCGACAATGGCAGGAAAAGCCCCGGGTCATAAAACTGGCCAGATAGGCGACGCGCTCTGATAAGAACTAATGATTTAAGACGACGATAAACTCTCGGATGCTGCAACAGTTGCCTTGCGGCCAGCTGTGTGCCCCATAAAACGCAGCTCGAGTCGAGTTGAGTCGTTCCATGTTGCTTTATCGCCGCTTGTTAACATTGGAAAGTGTGTAAATTTACACACAGAACGAAACACCGCAGGTGGGAAGATTTTTCTCCATTTCGGTTTTACTTTCAATGATGAAAAGTTCTTTCAACCGTCGATGCTTCAAATGTTGCGAAGCGCGCGCGCTCGCTCGCCAACTGGTTCCACAGCCAACAAGTTCGCTCATCGAAACGGTTAAGCGCTGTTGGCTCTGTTAACGTAATGTTAAGCTTATTTATGCGTTAAGAACTGAACTTAGATACAGTTAAATGAATGTTTATTTATTATTATTAAACTCTTAATTACTTGATTCATACTTAAACTAAATAAGTGCACAATGAAGCTGTGCAGTCATTCTAGATAAGCTGCTCAGATTAAATTTAACGCTCTTAAGGGGAAGAGCTGAGCGATTTCTAATATATTTCTAATAAGTAAAAAAATATTTTAAAAATATTGTAAATATGTTGGTGTGTATTTCCATTTTCAGTTATTACAATTCCTAATACAATTCCCGTTAGTTGCAAAGGGTAAACAGCTTACAGCATGAGGCGCCGCTGTTAACCTTAGCATAGGTTGCAGCCGCAGCGACTGGAACATGTTCGATGGCAACACGAAACGATCGCGGTGGCGTTGCCGATTGGTTGCAACCGTTAGTCGGCAACCGCTTGCCAAACTGGTCAGACGTGCAGACGGGTCGAGAGATTAGTTATCGTCGCTGATTCAAACGGGTCCACGATTTATGAATGAGCGGCGCGCAGCGTGAGACAGACAGATTCATACGGACGGCCTATAATAGCTAAACGCGGAGAGGCCGTGGACAAGAACGTGAACGAAATTACAAAACAAACCGAAGAAAATACGATAAACAAGAAACACACGAAACGATAGCGCAGCGTAAAAGTTTATTAAGAAAGAAAACGTTTGTTTTGCTGCAGCAACAACAACAACAACAAGAGCAACAGCAACAACAAAATCGCTTTTAGTATAAACAAAAAGAAACGAGCGCGGAAATTGCAGTTGCAAACAAAACAAACGCTTCGATTGTCAAGACGCGGCGAAGTCGGGTACTATTTTTTCGGCTTGAATTTCGCACAGCCCAGCCCCGCCCCCTCCATGAAAACCAACTACATGCACACCTACATACATATTCACACAAACGTATAAAAAACAAGCGAGGAAAAATTACAGTAAAATATAAAGCTAAATAGTGCGTAAAAATCTTTTTTCTGAGCTGTTCGGTTCGTTTCGGTTCCGTTGCTAGTGTGTGTGTGTGCGTGAGTGTGCGTATAAAAGAGTGAGCGAGCGAGAGAGAGAGAGAGAGAGAGGGAGAAAGAGAAGTGCGAGAGCAGCGTTTGTTTTTGTTTTAGATTACAAAATTCTCGCATAAGCCCCCGAAAGAAAATAAAAACATGTTGAAATTGTAATCGAAATCGAAATCGAAATTGAAATTGTTATGTCGAAAACGAGCGCAAAACAACAAAGTAATTGTGCGTAGTGTGAAAAGTGTTTGAAATCGAATCGGGAAAAATTGAAGGAGTAAAATTAATTGAAATTGCAAAAATCATTTCAGATTTGTGAGAGAAATATACAAAATCAAAAGAGAAAAGAGTGTATTTGTGCGTGCGTGTGTGAAAAGCGGAAAAGCCGTCGTCTTCTCTACTGCTAACTGTGCTTTCCCCCCCCAGCCCTCTTGCACCGAGGCAGCTGCAAGCGCGTCTAAAAGGTACGTGTAAAAGTTAGTTTAGAGCAGCAGCCGCTTATCATTGGCGGCGGGCAAACATTAGCTTATCTCTGTGCAGCAGCAGCAGCAGCAGCAGCAGCTGCAGAGGCACAAACAACAACAACAATAGCAGCAGCAGCTGAAGATGGCAAAGTTAATGCAAGCGACATTTCCTAGAACAGAGAACATGTTAGAAGACATTTAGTTGCTGTCGCTATGTTTGCAGTTACTTTCACTCCAAAAATAAAAATTAACAACCAAACAAAATAAATAAATAACAAGCGAGAGTGCTGCGATAGCTGCGTGCCTGACTGCAAGATGCCCTCTAATTGGTAATAGGGTTTAAGAATTTATTTGATTTGTATATACTGAGTACATAATATGTTTTAGATAATATATAGTAATATAATAGTAGTGGAATATAGTATATATATTTTATTTATTTTATTATTCTTGATCCATGATACCTTCAAATTGTACTTGGAATTTTTTGTGCTGATCTTCTAATCTTTAAAAGTGGAAGTCTATACTTATATTTCAAGGAAATTTGGCGAGCTGTAGATATGGAAATCTAATCAGCTCATGATGTGGAATTCGAATTTGTTTAATATTTATGGCATATATTGACTCTATGTTCCGAGAGTTTTAATGTATGTGCAAAATACGTGGGGTTCTTTATGTTGACAAAATGCGTTAGAAATTACTCTTGATTGATGATTGATTCTTATCTGTGTTTTCTATCTGAAATACGATTTTTCTCTTGACATAAGTGTGAAATAATTACCGTTTATTCTTATCTTTTCTTTCGATCTTTGTGTCTATATATACCCTCATTTTGAATAACCATAGGGTATACAAAACACAGACTCTACTCAAACCGGCATATGCCACACACATACTCACACACACACTCACACACACACTCTTCACTATCGCAATCGGCTGTGCCTGTGCCTTGGCTTGCGTCTGGCTTTTGGGTTTTGGGTTTGGGTTTGGGTTTGGGTTTGGGTTTGCGCTTGTGGTTGTCTCTCCTTTTTAGTCTCGGCTAGGCCGCTTTATCTTGTCAGCTCGCTGAGTGGCGGTGGCTCGTCTTGGCTGCTCGAGCGACTCCAAAATGATATAGTGATAACCTATATATTATATGCAGTGCACACATGTGTTAAACAGCTAGTTAGTCGCATGCATTATCTATCTACTACTTCAGTCTGCTAGTTTCATCAGAGCGATCCGAATCGGAGCGTGCACTGGCACTTGAGACAGCTGACTGAGACTTTATCTGACAGCGATTTTTGGACTATGGAAGGGGACAGTTTCGGCATCTCACATCACAATCACATAAATCACTGCGTTTTGATCTTTCAGGTACAGTGAAGACTCGCTAGCGCTGAAAGCGCAAGCCTCGCAAGAATAAATCAAGACTCTGCTCGAGTATTTAATGAAAAGATTTTCTAGAGAACTTTCAAAGATCTCGAGCGTCTGCTGTAGCTATGCACATAGAATTATAATATCGAGATAAGGGTTTATTATTTTGTTTATTTTCTCAACTTTATAATTGAGTTGTGGTCGCTGCTTGGAATTCTGCGATGTTTTTTGTGCTTTGTTGATGTTCATTATGAACACAATACATTAATGAGCAGCGGTTCTCCGATTTGCATCGATACATTTCCGGTATTATTATGCATGCGTCATCCCCTTTTTGTAAAGCGCAAGGGAATTCAGTTCGATTTCTTTATTCGATTCGTAGCCATAGAATACAATTTATATATATGTATATATGTATTTGGAGTGGCCTGCGCATTACATACACCACTCATATAAACTGGTTTTGTTTTTTACCTTTTTGTTTATATTCCACATATGCTTATATATCTACATGTACATATATGTATCTACATATGTATGTATGTCTGTGCGTTTGTGTATATAAAGCTATAAAGAAACACTTGTGCGTGCGAGCTGTTTAATTTAACGGCAAACTCGGGGTAAATAAAACTGAAACAACATGGTTTGTACTTATATTACTGTTTGCCCCGATTCCGAAAAATAAGACACAGCTGATAAGAGAGCACCTGAAGTACGACCCAAGTGCTATTAGCGGAATCCTTGAGGCAGCTTTTGTCCATTTCGTTTACTTATTGGTTTTATTTTCATTGTGAAGCTATAAGATATCAAATTATTTAGAGGTATATGGATTTTTTTGCTTATTGATTTATTATATATATAAATCAAAGATTTGATTTTAAAATTACAGTTTCTGAAAGATATTGAGTATTTATCTGGAATTGCTACAGATGTTCCTTAAATCCTTTTTGTTTATCTACTGCTATTTATTACAAGATCTTGTTCAAGATATATATAATCGTTTATTTTATTCTATCCCACTTAATTTTCCAACTACGAGAAATGCAAAATTGAGAAAGATATCGAGAATTTAACTGGAATTGCTACAGATGCTCCTCAAATCGCTTTCTTTCGATCTGTCTGCTGCGGAGCTCCCCCTAGTCTGCATGAGCATATACCATGGGCAGGTTCATCAATTTCATCTGTGATAAATGTCGTACAAGAATTTACATAAATACCCTACACAGCTGCCAGAACAAGTTGAGTTGACAAAATGATTTGTATGCCGTAGTCGAAGTCGTTGTCGACGTCGACATCGTTGTTCTCGTTGCTGTTGTTGTTGCTGTTGTTGCTGTGATCGTCATCAACGAGAGATGCGACACTGAGCGCCACCCTGAACTTACAACCTAAACAAGCAACATCGCTACACAGAAGGAGATGGATGCAACAATATTCTAACCAAAAACAGCAACTAATTCCAAACAATGTAAAGTATTATTTATTTTTAACTGAGGTCATCGCCGACGTCGTCGCCGACTATTACAGCGCTGCCTCCAGTGAGTGAACGAACGAATGCCTCTGCGCCCTCCTCTGCTCCGAGATTCGTGTGTTGTTCTTATTTCGAGTTAATGTGCTCGTGTTGTTGTTCCTGTTGTTGCTGTTGTTGTTGTTGCTGTTTTTCAGATGTTGAACTCGAACTCTCACCAAATTATGCCACACAACGTTGCCTGCCCTGAGCGCTGAGCGCTGAGCGCTGAGCGCAGAGCATTGAGCACTGAGCGCTGAGCACAGAGAACTCAACAGATCCCAGACCCGAGACCCGAGACCTGAGACCCATTGCTCAGTGCTATAGCCGATTGCCATAGTCAGAGCTATTGCTAGTGCCCGGTGGCGTTGTGTGGAGCTCTGGCCGGGGCCAACAAACATTATTTGAAATATTTATGCTTGACTTTTGCGCCTCAATGACTTTTGAATTGCCTTGCCTTTGGCTGCCAGTTTTAACACACACACACACACACACATGCACGCACACATGTGCTGGTTCTGATGCGTTGCTCATATGTTTTTGTGTTTTCTTAATATTTCTTATGCTCCAGGGCCCAGGCCTAGGCCTAGGCACATATGTTGCCTCGAATTGCAAGCAGATGCATTTGTGTAGCGGGATTTTCTCCTAATAACACCCGTTGAGCGCTGAAACTGTTGTCAACATCTGGTTAGAAATTACTCAAGAATGCACTTCAAAATTATGAAAGGCGACACTTGTTAAAAATTTAATATAATATAATAAATATTTATGCAAGAAACATTTATTTAGAGTGAACAAACTAAGTGTTTACTGTAAATGTTTACTAGACAAAAGAATATAATATAATATGCTATATGAGAACTAGTATATATACAGGTAAAACCACTTTTTGCTATTGTGAAAAGTTAAGCTAGATCCCGATTTAATATTGATTACAAGTCTAAATATAAACATGACTAAAATCTATAAATTTTATTTTGTATGGCTACATTTTTTATTTGCTTATATTATTTTTTTAAATCTATAAAAAATGATGAATTTATTATTTTTGTATAGATTTAATAAAAAAGAACAAATAATGATAATTATACTATATATTTAATATTTTTATATTATTAATATTTATATTTTTATATTAAATGTACAGCAAAATTATCATTATGTTTCATTTTTATAAAATCTATACAAAAATTAAAAACTTGCTTATTGAATTTACATTTTTTATTTTTATTTTCATTCAGCAGTACAAATTAATTTCTATATTGAATATACACTAAAAATAAGGAATCTGTGTATCAAATTTATATTAAAACTATTAATTTGTTTATTAAATTTAGTATAGATTTAAAAATAAATACAAGTTAATAATAAAAACTATAGCCATATAAATTATGATAGTACTATATATTTTCTTGATTATTTTATATATTTTAATCTATAATCTATATAATATATAAATAAATATTTTTTAAATTTATAAAATTAATAAGTTCATACATTAAATATATTATATGTTTATATTTAATTTATACTAAATTGTTTTTAAATTGTGTACTCATTTCAAAAACGAATAAAAATTTTAATTTTAGTGCCTTTACTAATATAAATAGTATCTGAACTTAACTCTGGATCTATTTTTGTTTTTATCACCTCAGAGTTGCTCAAATAGCTTTACATATTTGTAAAACTCTTTATATACTTTTCAACTCGGGAAACGGACAGTCAACAACTAATGCTAAAAAAAACTAATTAACATGTGAAAATGATGCAAGCGAAATTTGTTGAAGCAGTCAAAGCTACAGATGTATATATATATATATAAATGAACATATATATCAATCACGGCGGGAGGCTTTCGCTTATAGAAGCGAAGCTGAAAACACCCAAACCAATAAACTGAGCGCACTCATTAAACACACATTAGACTGCATTTAATTTGTCAATATTAGCTCGTCTGCGGAGCGAGTCTCGTTTGATGGCTGGGAGAAATGGCCTGATCGGTTCTCAGGCCACACTTTTCTTTTCTTTTAGCCATTGGAAAGTGAGGCAACTAACATAACAGCAATGGCTCAGCACGACACACGACAGACTGACAGATGGACAGATGGACGGATGGACGGATGGACGGATGGAGGGATGGAGCAACGGACAGCCACACAGCATGTCTGGCTGGCTAAATGCCTGGGTCTCTCTATGTTGACCTTTTCACAGCTGGAATCATCTTTCACATTACTGTACAGTTCTGTTTTTGCTGCTCTGCTGCTCAGCCCTGATCTGCTCTGTGGCTCCTCTCCCCCCTCTGCTGGCTCTGCTCCCCATACATTTGACGGTCCATTGCTCGTGCGCTTGTCAATTTCTGTCAGTTGCTTGTCAAAAAATTTGTTTGGCTGTAAAATGCAGTGAAAATGTACAAAAAATACAAAAATAATAAAAACTACAAACACGATTTTCATGCACAACTAAAGCGCAACCACCAGCACCACCACCACCACAAAAATGATTGACGAAATGTGGCGACTGACGAGCGAAGCTAACTAAGTTCATGTAGAAAATCGTATAGTAAAAAAACACCCTGCCTGCATAATTAACCTTTTGCCAAGCTATTATGCATATTTGCCATACCTCCGATATCTATATGCACACACCCCCCAACTAGCACCGCTAGCCCCGCTAGTCCCACCTGTCGGCCTGCGCTTTGTTTACAGCGCCATTTGTTTACGTCCATATTGCTGTATATAGGTGTATATATACAGGTAAATTTGAAAATACAAACAATCGGAACAACCGTGCTACGCAATCAAACTCAAATGCTGACTAATAATCATCCACACTCAAATATATATACACATAGATATATATATACATATATATATACATATGTATAGTCTCTAAATAAGGGCCGTTCTGTCGGACACGTAGTGCCATCTGGGCATTCCCTATATGCGGCGCAGTTATTCGCCAATTTGTCAAAAACTGACACGTCTCTGGTGTAGGTGCCCCAGCTGCGATCGTGGGGCATGTCGGGGTCGGCTTGGCGCCAAATTACAACAAATTTCGGCTCGAAATTAGCATATTTAATGATCTTCATTATGGAACTCAATTATGATCTATACAAATTTTGAGTGACAAACCAAAAGTTGATGTTATTCGAATGTAATGCGCCAGGTGAGCTAATCGCAAGGTGCTCAATTGCTGGCAATTATTTGCGGACATAATTAAGTGCAATTAATTTTGCATAAAAAGCGGAAATGGAAAATCGCTGTACGCTGAGAGCGAATTTCATTGATAATGGACCGAGCTGAGCCTGGGCTGAGGCTGCAGGGGACGAGGGGAGCAGGAGTGGCATTTCTTAATGATAGACATTTACTTTTTATGCGAGCGTGTGAGGTGTGTGTCTTAATGGAGTGAAATTTGCGGTAATTGAGCGCGACGAGCTTTGAGTTTTGGGTGCGCATTTGATGAATCTAAAGTGAGTTTTTTGGCAAGCAATTTTTTTGCTGCTTTTGATATGCTTCAGCAAACTGGGCTGCTTCAACGGCTGTGGCTGCTGCTGCTGCTGCTGCAACATTTGTTATGCAAATCAAGTGCCGCCATATGCATATATATGTATATACATATATACATTTAGATAGATACATATGGACAAGAAACCAAAACGTCGCCAGAGCCGGCCAGACCAGACCAGGCCAGCAGTGCGGGCCAGGCTAGGCACAAAATTGAAATCAACTGAAAATGCGAACTGGTTGTGTAGGCAGCACACGTACAAGGTCTTCAAATATGGCTCTTTTTTCTCAGTTGTTGTTGTTGCAGTTGTTGTTGTCGTTTTTTTCTAAACATATTTCTTCTACATAGCAGTTTGAAGCCTGTGTTGTATTTTAGACGCTATAATAGCATTAATTTACCATACGATTTCATATTTATGGCCATTGTACGCTGAAGTGCAATTCGTTTTTCTATTTCTTCTTCTTGTTGTCTTTTTTCAATTTGTGCATTTGATTTTTATTCCACTGTGTGGGTGGTTTGTTGACTTGTGCACCACATTTTAGATTTTTAATTAAGTTTGTTTTTGTCGCTTGCGTGTTTGGCTTCTGTAGTTGTTGTTGTAGTAGTTGTTGTTGTTGTTTTCAGTTTCGTTTTCAATTATTGTTGATTTTGAATTTAATATAATTTATTTTGCTGCTGCCTGTTTAGCTGAAAGAACGTGTGAATCAGCTGGTGTTGATTATTGCCGATATACCAAATAGAAATATATATATATATCTGCTCATGCTTGTAGATATAGATAAGTTCTGAACACGTTCACATTCACACTAGCCTGTATCGTGTGTACTTCTTTCTCTCTCTCTCTCTCTCTCCCTGAATGAATGATTAATGCCTTGTGCTGGCGCCTTCATAAACTTTTATTGCATGATCTATCGCTATCGATAAGGCACGAGCAACTGCAAAGATGTTGCTTTTGATTCTTCTTATTAAATATAGATTACAAATATATATATGAAGTCAATTAGTTTTTAATATTTCTTTCAATTCGCTGATTGCGTGCATTAGGATTGCATTAAATCCATACCAGGAATATTTTATATTCTATTTGAAATTTTCTTTTAATTTTTAAAATAATTAGTTTTTGATTAAATATATTATATTTTGTTACTTCGCTTTAAATATTTCTCATATATAATTTCTTCCATTCGTTGCAGGTACGTGCTATCGATTAACCCTCATGGGAATACAAATTCTAGAACTCTAGAATGCTATAAACAATTCGGAATCGTAAGTTAAGCTCGACCAAATAAGCAAAAATATTTGTTGCTGTTGCGCATGCACATTCACATTAACATATGTCGTCGCTTTTCCATGTTTTTGTTGTGGTTGCAAAAAAACAGAGAGAAAAAAGCAAAAAGCGAAATAAATAAAAATCAAAATAGTGGCGTATAAGAAATTTCCTAAACGTGCACTTTATGAAAAAGTGCTATCAACAGCACTGTCCGAGAGCCAGTAGCGCCATATGCTTCGATTCGACTGTCTGCCAAGTGCACTATGAGAGGCAAGGCGAAATTTTACAATTCTTGGCTAGCCGAGACAATTGATAATGATCATGATTGCGCTGATGATGATCATGATGATGTTTTTTGTCAATGACGTAATTGCCAAGCGGCACCAAATGTATGAAATAGTTGAGTTCGCATATGCTGTCTCTCCGTCCGACTCAAGGGACTCACACTCGATATACGTCTGCTCATTGTGCACTGTGTGCTTTATCAGCAAACGGTGTGAATTAGTCATCGGCCGAGTCGACAAAAATGAGACAAAAAGAGCAGAGTGCATTGAATAAACAGCTGAATGAGCCGCACGCATTGCCCCTTTTTCTTTGATGTCTGAGTTTTCTGCAGTTGTTGCTGCATTTCCTTTCCGCCAGCAGTTCCTGTGCCAGCTCAGAAGTCCATTTGGCAGTCAATATACCAACTGACTGCCATTTTGGGCACTGCTCTCTGTTCTCTGTTCGCTGTTCGCTGTTGTCTGTGGTCGGTTGCTCAGTTTGTCAGTTTGTCAGTTGCTGCAGCCAATGCATGAATGAAGGCAATGAATGAGTTCATCGGCGTCAGCATTTGCCATTTTTGCCGGCTGTGTTTTGTTTAACCAAATAATAAAACAGACGACCAGTCTTGTGGCTTTCAACTGCGTGGGGTGTCCAACTGACAACTTAGTCATCGACACAACAACGCACATCATCACCATCATCATCATGATTATCATGATTATCATGATCGCGTTTGGGTCTTACGAGGAAACGCAGCGTTGCAGAGTTGATTGCACTTTGTCAGCCATTGAATTGATAAGCCCACTGTGTTTAGTTTCTTCAGCGCACAGCAGCCCAGGCCTAGACAGCCAGTCAATGGAGATAAGAGAGCTCACTCAGTTCGTCTGCTGGCAGAAAAACATTTTCATTTTGATTTATTGCATGTAAATTTATGGAAATTTACTGCGGCCCAAGTATGTTGCCCCGCAAACAGAACCCACTGAGTCGAGGCAGAGCTGAGCCGAGCCGAGCAGATCTCAGCTGAGCTGAGCTGAGCTGAACTGAGCTGAACCATGCTCATGGCTTGATAAACTGTAATACAAGCCAATAGTTTGTTATTTATACACACAAGTGCTATCTCAGTCTATGTGTGTGTGTGTGTGTGTGTGTGTGTGTGCGACCAATTGCAGCACATTCCAATTTTATTATATCATGTGCTCGCAACATTATCGCATATGGTGCGGCTACACATTATCGCCTGAGTTGGGCTGGCCCCCGTCGTATCCCCAGTTAACAGCTCCCCGGACCCCCGCAACCCCGTGTCCCCCGGTCCCCTTGGTTCGTGTGCAATTCTAGTCTATGGACGCTATGTAAAAACAAGTTGTAGAACAAGTTTCCAGACGCCTTTTCGTTTCTCGGCGCACGAACAATGTATCGAGTACTCGTAATATCTACATATACAGAAGACAAGTCTTAATTACCCAACATTTGTTTGTATTTTTATTAAAATTTTTCACATATTTTTTGTGTGCTGGTGTTTTTTTTTTTATTATTTTTTTTTCTTTCTTTTTGTGTGTATTTTGTATGCCTGCGGCGCTAATGAACTGGCTGTCTTGTTAATAATTATTAAAATTGTTGGCTGGCTGTAGTTGTAGTTGTTGCTTTTGTTTTTGTTTTTGTTTCAGTTTTTTTCTTGCTGCCGGCTGCTGTGGCTGCTTTTAACGCGTTCAACTGGATTTTGAATTGATTTCGGCAATTAAAGGCCTCTAAATGAAATTGAAAACGCTGAAAGCTACTCGCAAGTGCGCCAAAAACAAAAACAAAACAAAAAATAATAAAACCGAATAAAAAAATATAAACGTTTCAAGTTATTATAAATATTTTTGTGAGACACTCGAGCGCTGTGATTGATGGGCGTTCAAGCAGCGTCAGCAATTGTTATACAAAATTATAAAAAAAAGAAGAGAGGCGGAAAATAAGTGAAAACCCAATGCTGTGGGCATGGATACTCTATATTATTTTTTTTTTAATATTTTCTGATATATTATAATATATATAATATATATTAAAGTATTTAACATTCTTTCAAAAAATATAAATTTGAGGAAATTGTTTTATAATAAAATTATTCCAGTTAGTTTTGCTTTGTTTTTTTTTTTGTTTTTTTTTTTTTGTTTTAATTTTAATTGATGGACATTAATTAATAATTATTTTAAAATACAAAAAATAGTTAAAAATGAGAATTAATAGTTATTTTGAAATTAATTAAAATTGAGAAAAATGTATTTATAATTAAATTATTGCAGCTTGTTTGTTTTTTTCGTAAAATTTTTTTGTATTGTATTTATAATTAAATTTTTTGTATTTTGCTTATTTTTCTATTTTTCTTTTTCATATATAATTTAGTTAATAATTGTTTCGTCTATATAAATATTATTTATAATTAATTAATTGCAGTTTTTTCAAATTTTAACTGATAGACATTAATTAATAAATTTTTGAAAATACAAAAAAAAGTTTAAAATAAGCTAAATTTAATAATACATACAAAATTGTTAAACAAGTTTTTTTTATTGATATTTATTTTATTAAAATCCATAATTTTATTAGTGTACTTTAAGCAATATTAATATCTTTGTTTATATTAATAGCAGTAAAGATAACCTTTGCAGTTTCGATTCCAGTCTATAAGGTATACAAATTACTTCCATGCGTATCTATAGACGTTTCTGCCTCGCTTTGTGGTTTTGGCAGCACACGTGCGTGGCTTAAAGAGTCTTTCGGCCCTCTTATCAGTGGCCAAGCTTCATTCATTAGGCGCTGATAAACAGTTTCCAGTTCTGTTTTTTTTTTCTTCACTCTTATGTCGATTATCTACAATACACTTTTGGGTATGTCTGTGTGTGTTTCTCGTAGATAAAGAGGGGTTTATTTCAGAGTTTTTACTCTCTGTTTGGTTTGGTTTTTTTCTTATATATTTTATTATATCGCTTTGATAAAAAAGCTGGTGTTTTGTATATGCGACTTAATTAGTTTGCTATGCCTACGTGGGCAGCGAAGTCGCCACGACCAGATCTCCCGACTAACATCGCCGGCGACTTGTGTGAGAGTCAAGAAAAAAAAAAAAAGTTGAAAAAGAGAAGAAATTAATTAGAGACGCCGCTCCACTGATAAGCAAATAAACAAACAAAAACAAATAAACAAACTTATGTGTATCGAAACAGATTTGGTCGCTGAATCAAGTGGCCAAGCCGTGCTCCAGGTAGAACTTTCTTCTGATTATGAGTATGGCTATGCAACTGGGTCGCAAGGCAGACCCGATTCCGATTTCATATTTCATTCGCATAGCATGAGAAATTTGACGATGTCGCCACAAATTAGCTTTCATTTCGTGTAAACAATTTGTATGTAATTTGCGCGGAAGGCAGTCAAATCTCTAGGCTCTGCTGTCTTCACATTTGCGTCAGCCTTGAACAATTGCCAAAATTTGCCAAGTTGCTTTTATTTTCAGTGCTAAAGACGCCACGGAACACGACATATAAGATAGTCTAATCAAGCGTCTGAGGCAATCGTGTTGTTGCCTCTGATTCTGAGCAATCAAATTTCTTTATATTCATCATGTTCAACTAGTGGATAAACTATATATAAATTATATATGTATGCTAGGCAGGGCAGATACGCCATTTAGTTAGCGGGATCGTAAAAAAGGCTACAAAAGTCGCCACTTATGAATGCTATAATAAATTGGTTAAGGTCGAATCGTACATAAATCTATGAGGCAACACAAAATTAGTCGCACAACAACAACAAAGCAGCGAATGAGTTCGTTGTTTTTGTTTGTTAAGTCAACGGAATGCGAAGATACTTATATAGAATATCATATCTATGATGTGGCGTTTGCAGCGTTTATTGATACCTATATATATATATATATATATATATATATATATATATATATATTGTATTTATATATATTTATATATACTCATAGGTAGATTAAGCTCCACCTGTGACGTCAGTTGTCGCCGTTTCTGTCAGTGCCATAAATTATGTAGAGTTTTATTTATAAGAAATATGATTTACAATGCAAGTGCATAGGGCGACTATGTAAATATATTTGCATGTCCACAAGTCAATCACCAGCATATGACGCTGATTAATTTAATCGCTGCCTGCGAGCGCCAAAGGGGAAAAAATGAAAGAAAAACCGATTGCAGGAGCATTATTTGTGCTGCCTCATTATAGAATTTATAATTAAATGCAATTTTTTACAGCGACTGCGGCTGCGACTGCAACTACAGCTGCGCAGAGCACTGACCAGCGCAGATGAATGCTGCACACACACATATATATATGTATATATATTTACATATGTATGTACAGTGCGTCCGTCAAATAACCGCAAATGTAATTATTTTTACAAAATGCGCTCGATACGCTCTGTTTGAAATAAACAACGAAAACAAATGATTAGATGCGAAAGCCATGATGATGATGTTGTTGTTGTTGTTGTTGTTACTGTGGTGGTGCCTTATAAAAATGGCTACAAATGCACACACACACACACATACATATGCGTAGTGGACAATGTAACAAACGCGTTTGCTGATAGACGACGCACTGCCCGCCTGAGTGACCATTACAAATGTTCACTTAGCCGGGGCATAGATACGACCACTAAACTCAAACCGTCGCGACTCCTAAAAGAAAGATACTCTACTCAGCGGAAATTCCGCATGGTCTGTCGCTTGCCGCTAGCTGCTCTCTGCTTGCCGCTTGCCGCTTGCCGCTTGCTGCTCTCTGCTTGCAATTTTTATACTTTTTTTTTATTTTGGTGTCGTTGTTGATTATTTCTACAAAAGCCACTAATGGATTTTGATATGCACAACACAGCAGCTCACACACACACACACACACACACACACACCTGAAGCACGCATATTTCTATTAAGATGATGCGCCTTGGCCAGTTGGCCACTCTTCAGTGGCTGGCAGTTGCTACTTTTTATGCTAGCCGCGTGGCCAGCGGCATGCGGCATGCGGCATGCGGCATGCGGCATGCGGCATGCGGCATACGGCATACGGCATGCTAGATAAAGTTCTTGCGCTTTTCGTGAAAGTGCAATCGTTAGAATGCGGACTCTCTGGCTTGGTTTGTGGGCCAGTGCGGAGCCAGCGGCACAGAGGACGGCGGCCGAGTGAGTGGTACGTTGGCCCGTTTAATTATCAAAGACATTTTTCTCAACGGCCATCATTTTGGGCTTGGTCCGAGCGCTGATAATGCAGCGCAGAGGAGTGGCTTCGTGTGGCCGTGGTGGTCGTGCCTTGGGTCCGGCTTGGGTTCGATGTATTTAAGGCGAGGTCAGACCAACGGCAGCAGCAGCAGCATTAGCTGATGAGCCCAGCCATATGCCAGACGCCCTGTCAGAGAGTGATCTAATGCGCGATCCAGGAAACGCGCCCAGTCGACGACTATTTGCCAAAAAGAGCAAATAGATGCCGGCCGAGGGCAGCCGTAAACAAAGCCAGCGGCTGAACTTGCCAGCTCTGGGTTAAGCATTAAATGCCAGCCACAACAGCAATGTGGCCAATACAAAGGGCTGCTCGGTTGGGCAGGGCGTGGGCGCGGGTGTGCGGGCTGGCAGCGTAACCAACGGCCAAACTAATGGCAGCCGCGCTGCCGTAACACGGTTCAATGAATTACTTCATTAGTGCAGGCGTGTTCCGTGTGGCATGCGTTGGTCGACGGCCATGTATCTCAAAGATACACGCCAAGGCAGCCCGGCAGTGAGGCAGCCAGGCAGCTAGCTACACAGGCACCGTCTGTCTGGCTGTCAGCCAGCGCCGCCGCCACCGGTGACTTTGCGACGTTGCAACATTGCGAGTGGCAAGTTCTGCTGAACACCATTCTTTTATTTTCTTCAGCCTGGCCAGAGCTCACTCACACACAAGTTGGTCGCGTCAACTGTGCGTGGAAATTAGCTGCTACTGCTGCTGCTGCTGCCGCTGCTAACTGCGCCGACTCCTGTCCTGTTGCGGCCCGTTGGGACGTAGGACTTCTCCAGTCTATCAGCCTTAATTGCGGAAGTTATGAGCATGGAATTTTAATTATTTCACTCGACTGGCTGCTGTCGCTCTGCGCGCTGCGCGCTGATGCTACTGCATTGTTAGCTCGTTTACAGTTAGTCGGTGTCAGAGAATGTTTTTCTTTTCTCTCTTCTGGTTTTTGACTCTTGGCAAACATCCGCCGCGAACCTTTTTGTGTGGCAAGCAGCTGTAGCTCTAGCTGCGGCTTCAACTGTTTGCATTCTTCATTTGTTTGGCTGCGGCGGTGGTGGTGGCGGTGGCCGCGGTGGCCGCGGTGGCGGCGGTGGCAATGGCGGCATCGTCTGCTCGTGTGGCTTAGAAAGTGTCAAGTCAAATGATTGCATTGCAGCTGTACCCAATTTTCTCCATATTTAGTTCTAGGCATTTCACCAAACGTGACACTTTCAAACGCTTTCAAATGTCGGACTCGCCATGACGATTTCCCAAATAGCTCGCCTGCAGCATGTAGCTTAACCCAACAGCAGCAGCACAGCAGCACAGCAGCAGCAGCAGTAGTACTCTGATCCAGTCATGCGGCTGCCTGGTTCTTGGACTTTCTGTGCCAAGCTAATTTGTTATAAGTGCGCGTTGTTTACTTAGTTGTTGTATCTGTCGCAGCAGCAACAGCATCAGCAACGGCGGCAGCCACTTGCGTTGGAGTTGCCTTCTAAAGGCCAAGTGGCTGCAACGCATACACAGCCAGCCGTCAATTCTTCAGTCCGTCAGTCTGGCAGTAGACTTCCTTGCTTGTCTTCAAATGCTGGCAAACAAAAGCAGCCAACACAAAACTGGCTAAGAGCAGCCACTGCCCAGCTGATGTCGATGTTGCTGCTGCTGACGCTGCTGCTGCTGTTGTGAGTGCCTAGCGAGATGGATGGAGACGTCGTTTAAGATTAAGACGACTTCTTTTTACAGCTGCGACGACTGCAGCGTTGTTGTACTTGGACTTTGTTGCTGTATTAGTATGTGTGTGTGTGTGTGTGTGTGTTGTTGCTGTTGCAGAGGTGAGTGATGATGATGAATGTGTTACAACGAAGGTTAACGACTTTCAGCTTTATAAACAACAACGCCAAAGCAGCACTTGCAACAACAATGCAACTGAAAACAGCTGATGAGCTGAGGCGAAGACACAGCGCAAGAATCGCTGCTGTTTGCATTGGCCAGGGCCAGAACAGAAGAGGCTTTCCAATTGACATGCGTGGCAGCTAATTAAGTCAGTAACTGGCTAATAATAAGTGCAGTCAAGTGGCTTTAGATGCAATTTAAATAAATGCGACGGGCTAACGAACTGGTTAACTAGTTTGCCGTTTGTCGTTTCGTTTGGCTCGGGAAAAAGGAGCGTTTTAAATTTCAATTTGTTGAAGAGTCAACGTGTTGTCAATGCCTGCAAACACAGCTGCTGCTGCTGCTGCTGAAAGTTCTTGCAGCAACGGCAACAGCCACAGCCGCGGCAACTCTCTCTCTCTCTCTATTTCTCTTTCTCTCAATCGCGTCTAACAACTAAATTACACTTGTCTGCATGTTAACAATTTACTCACACACACACACACACACACACACATACATACAGGCGACTTAGATGCAAGCAATAAATGTAGAAGTGATATCCAACCAAACGAGCAACACTCAACTGCAGTCAGTTAGTCACTTTGGCCAGTCAGTTTGTCTGTTGGCATTGGCTTGGGCCAAGATTGCAATGAGGTTAGCAGCGCAATCTGCTCAAATATAGATAGCTAGTTAGACGCCTGGCACAAACAAACAAGCCAAGCCAAGCTAGCAGGCAGCCTCTACCAACTGCCAACATGTGTAGCCATGTTGCAACAGCAACAACAGCAACAGCGAGACGGGCTGCTTCAGCTTCTGCAGTCGCTTGGCTATTCTAATTGCGCACAAGCTTAGCAGCTTTTAGTTACTTTGTAGACTTTTAGCTGCCATCAAACTGGCGTCGCTCTTGGCCAGTTTATGGCTTTTGCATACAGATGCAGCGGCAGCAGATAGATTAACACATGTATAGATACTGCGGACAGCTGTGCTGCTCATTTATGCAATTGGCTAAAACAGCTGTTGCTGTTGCTGTTGCTGCTGCTGCTGCTGCTGTTGTTGCTGCTGCTGCTGCTGCTGCTGCTGCTGCTGCTGCTATAAATTGCCAGCCAATGTGTTGCCCAATAAATGTTCTATTGAATTTTGCAACACCTTGTCTAAAAAAGGTTAACTGACTAACTGTTCTGTCAAAATGTTGCGCCTGCCCACGTTGTAGATTTTTGTTTTTGTTTTCGGTTCAGGCCAAGCAGCAGCAACAACAGTAAGTCTCCTGCCTTGCATGTGGCATGAAATTCAGTTGAAAATAATGACACACCCGTTTCAATTTATAGTTGCTGTGCGTCGCACACACACACACACACACACACACCAACACACACTAGAGATATACATCTCTCGCGCTCATACATAGATTTTTCACTTGAAAACAGAATGAAAATTGCTGAACTGTAACCATATGTGGCGACCGTGGCCGCCCGGCTGATTTCATGCTGCTTTATGGCTATGTCAACTACGTATATACCCTGACTGGAAAGTCGAGCTACATGGGATGAGCGTGCATTATGTAACTGGGCGCAGAGCTCTTGGGCAAGTCTTGGCGCAGATCATGAACTCGCTCCTTAAAAATGTTTTTTAATTATGCTATAAAAACTGTTACTGTTAATTAATTTCTGCAAATATGTCGTTTTATTATTGTTTTATTATTATTTTTCATTATATTTTTAATTGCACATTTAATGTATTTTGAGCTTAGTTGAATGCCCAATTTGTGCGGCTGTCTATAGTGTTTATCGTTTTCCAATTGGCTTTTCATGCCCCACTTTGGATTTAAATCATTTGCCAAACGAGCGCCCACAATTTATTTGCTTTGGCGATGTTAAAAAGGTCAATTACAACTTATTGCCAGCTTTTCAAAAGCCCATCAAATGCTGAACATTTGCCGTTACGCTTGCATAGCTGCCGCAGCTGTGTGGCATGGCTCTGGGGCTGGATCTATGGCTGGGGGTCTGGTTCGGTCTGATCGGGTCTGTGGACCATGTCCTATGATCGTACAATTTTGATTAGCAGCAAGCGACAGGCGACGTCAACAATTTAATTGCACATTTGCATTAGAGTGGAAAGCTGAAATGCGCTCCCAACCAGAGTCTGTCAGCCCCCCTCCTGCGGGGGCTTGGCGGTGCTGCTGCCAGCTCCTGGCAAGCGGTTTCCATTACAATTGCAAAGCGCAGGCTAGGTTTGATTTCTTAATTGTCGCTAAATGCGGGGCTGCCAAACATTGTTTTGTCGTCGTCGTCGTCGTCGTCGTCTGGACCGCATTATCGTCGATCATTTTGTTTGCAATGAGTTTTTGTTGTTGCTGGGCACACGAAATGAATGTTTGAGCAGAGACACAGCTGTAAAGGAATTGTTGAACGACGATCATGGTGGTAATTTCAGCAACCACGCTTAATGGCAAACGAGAATGGGAAAGGCAACGGGAATGGGAATGGGAATGGGAATGCGAGTGGGAATGGGAATGGGTATCACAACAGAGCAATTGTCATGTCAGTTGCTGGTGGTTGTGCTGCTGTTGCTGTTGCTGTTGTTGTTGCTGCTGCTGCTGCTGCTGGTTGGGGTCGTATTTTAATTGCTTCAATTTTAATTTATTTTTATTTTGCTGCCACTTGAGCTAGGCATTTTTGGCATGCTTAGTTGATATGTTTTCCCTCTATATATATATCCCCTATCTCCCTCTCTCTCTCTTCTCTTTATATATGCCCTCATATGATATTGTCTGTAATTGAGCTACCTGCATTAGTTGCGTCAGGCCACGCAACAATAGAAGCAGAGGAAAATATCGCACTATGTCAGGGGTCACAATTTTATTATACATATATATATATATATATATATATATATATATATATATATATATATATATATATATATATATATATTTTATTTTTTTTTTTTAATTTCTCTAGTGTTGATAGATGTCTCGCCTGCTCTTTCAATTCTTTCTTTCTTTCAATTTTTCTCTCCGTGGCGAGTCAATAAATAATGCTTTAATTATGCGCGCTTTAATTTATTTCGATTCGTGCCTAAGCCCTAGTTCGCACCCACTCTGCTCAGCGGCAAACTGTGGCGCGCTCATAATACTTTCACTGCTTAAAACACACAAAAAATAACTTATATTTGGTAATTTTTGGCTCGGTTAATTTGCATTTAAATATAATTTTCGTTTTTGGCTTTTAATATTTTTGGGTTTTTTTTTTTTTTTTTTGGCTGCCGTCAATTTCTAATCTCTTTTGGCTGCCCGTTGACATCAAAACGCAGTTTTCAAAGCATTTTTTTAATCGTCAAACTGTCACATAAACCTTACATTTTATTTGACAAGCGCGCTTGGCATACAAAAAAAAATATATACAAAAAAAAAAAAAAAAAAAAGACAAAAAGTCTCTAGGCAAAATGCGTACAACAAATTTCTTTTCGATAACGTGCACAAATACAACAAACAGCAACAACAACAACAACATGAGCGCCGCTGCGAGTGCCAACGACTGGAAAGCGCAACGCGGCGTATACGCAATGTGACAAGTTGCTCTCGTGGCACATTAGTTGAAATTATGACAATTTTCCCAATACAATAATTCAAATTTATTTTCGTATGGCCGACAGCTATTGGTTCGTTATTATTAATTCAATTTGCTTTCGATTATCAGCAGCTAAGCCGTAGATTTCGATTTCATTCAAATGTTAATGCGCACTCGGTGGGCTAATCTCAGTGATTTGTTAGACTTTTGTTTTGCTATTGTAATTACAATAATTTAAATGTAAATTTTGTTTTTTTTTTTTTTTCTTCAAAATTTATTTATGCAAGTGAAATGCGTTTGAAAGGGGAATTTGATTTATAAATTGGTAAAATCAGTTATACAGATTTCGTAAAGGCTAGCGAGGCCTACATAGAGGATATCTGTATATAGGTTTAATTGCGTTGCCCAAGACAGGAAACGGCGCGCTGCAAAAGCCAACAGCAACAACACAAATCTGGGACTTAGAATGCAAGATAATTTTCGTCGGCGGATATAAGGTGCTATAACTCATGTGGCGGCAACAACAATTTGATATCAAAGAGTTGTGTTTGCCAGCCAGCAGATCGCATAAATTATGAATGCCGTCGATTGCAGTCCATGGGAGAGCTAAATGTAGTATTTATTTGTATTTTTTTTTGTTTCTGTTTTTTTTTTTTTTTCATTTTGTATAGGTGTTAGAACCTTTCGGAGTTTTGGATTTTGGCTTTCAAGAATTTATGGCGCCTTAAACAGACAGATATGCTCGATGCCATTAGTGATTTATTGTGGGACAACAATCGATTGTGTATCCAAAGCTCTCTCTCTTTCTGTCTCTCTCTCTCTCTCTCTCTCTTTCTCTCTCGTATTCTCAGAGTGCTTGGCTAGAGCTTGACATTGAAAACCAAAGCCAAGTGCCGTTGAAAATGGGTTGGCTGTTGTTTGTTTGTTCGTTGTTGTTGTTGTTGTTGTTGTTGCTGCTGCTGTTGATGTTGCCACATTGTTGACTGGCCGGCCAAGCGTGTGAATTCTGTTTTCGTTGCAACTTTCAAAGTAAAAAGAGACGCTGCAAATTAAGTCAGGGCTGTAGAATTGCATTACTCATAAAGTCAAGCGGCTATATTGAATTTCATACCATGGCGAGTGAATTCAATTTCATTCGCGAATGCGCACACAAATGTGGGTGCTCGTATATGATATCATCGTCGTCATCGTTGTCGCCTCTCTCCAAATATATACAGATATTCCAAATAACAAGGGTGATTAATTGTAAATACTTAACGGCTGCAATCCGAACTCAGGTATGATTCCCAATAATATATTCTGCTTTTTGATGACTGAGTGTTTGTTGAATAAATAAATCCACTTTGTTGATAGCTATACAAATACATGCGCAAATATACCCATATGTATGTTTATGCGCAAAGAGTGAATGAAGTTTTTATCTGACGCAAATGGCGATAAGATAAACAACACTCAAAAAATAATCTACCAAATATATATAAAATACTATATAAAATATATGTATATATGTATGTATCTAGTGGCAGTTCAATTGATAGCAAGTTCACTAGAATTTCTTTATTCGTTTTCTTAATAAATATTTGAATACACACTGTGAATTATTCCTTAATAGTTATATATTCAACGTGGACATCATTGAAATAAAAAAAGTCCATTTCCGTTTGAGCCAGCTCGAAATTGCTATTCACACAAATTGATTCACAATTCAAGTCGTTCTCAAAAACCTGCCTATTCCAGGCCTTGACCACTTCGAGCGCCTGCAAATATGTTTGCATTTCAAACAGCAGCTCATTGTTCTCCATAATCTTTGCCTGATTCAGCTTATAAATCATGTGGTCTAAATTCAGCTTAAGCAGCAGCTTGCGTGCCAGGTCCACTGCATTTCCTCTTGCCATCAATCGTCCATCTAGTTTCCTATAGAGCAGCCGCGGACTGATCTGCGTCTTGTCAATGCCATTTGTCAGGGAAACTAATACGCCTCTGTCCACGGCCTGCATAAGCATCAGAAATACTAAAGCAGCAGTGTAAACTCTTATCGCACTTGCCTCTGTTCACAGAGCTGGCTGGCTAAGAACTAAATGCGAATGCTGCTGATAAGCTTAGCTTAAAGCTCTCATTATCAAAGTTGACCTGCTGGCCATTAAAATAATCTATATAAATATATATATATTACTATATACATATTTATATAATAATGATATAATATATGTATATAATTATATAACATAAAATATATTTTATTTTATTTTTATTTAAATATGAAATATAAAATTCTACTTCGTAGAACAGACTAAGCTGCAAACTGTAAACGGTTGAAAGTATTTTTATATACAGCTATATTAAGGTAATTGTTTATCCGTTAAATAATTTTTGTTCCTATTAATAACTAACTATTTATTATATTTTTATTATATTATGAATATGTTAAAGTAATTGTTTATCGGTTAAATAATGTGTTTCCTCTTAATAACTATTTATTATATTATAAAATATATGCGATTTAGCATGCTATAACAAGTTGTTTATTCTAAATAAACAATCAAAGTTTAATTTGTGATTATTAGCATTTGATTTCTAATAATTTCACCAAATTCTTGTGTGGAATGGTATGCTATGTGTTTATTAACCTTTCAACCAATTTGTTATTGCTTGCGGCAGCAGAGTGGGCGGGAGTGCTCGACTAGCAAATACTCTGTTTTGAAATATTCAAGAATAAAAACAGTTTCTAATCATTATTTTTAATACATTTAA
This sequence comes from Drosophila mayaguana, assembly GCA_037075325.1. Classification (NCBI taxonomy): domain Eukaryota; kingdom Metazoa; phylum Arthropoda; class Insecta; order Diptera; family Drosophilidae; genus Drosophila; species Drosophila mayaguana. The sequence goes on along the minus strand of JBAMCG010000037.1, from coordinate 5,851,550 downwards.
AAAAATATATTGATAACCATAATTTTAATAATTAATTACATTAAACGACAATGATAATTGTATGCTTTAATTGTCTTTATATTTTATATATTATATTCATATGTACGCTATTTTAGCTAGCTCAAAAAGCGCACAAAAATATTTCGCAGGCAACTGCTTTGCCGTTTTGGTTTCGGCATAAACAAACTCCGAAACTTCCAGCTGTGCGCGTTGATTGCCATACGACACGATGCGTTTTCAAATACAGAGACTTGCAACAGAGTAGCTGTAGCTGTTGTTGTTGTTGTTGTTGTTGTTGTTGCACAAATAGCGTATACGCCGCCCGTTCCCTTGCCTAAACAAAAATAGCAAACATTGTAAACACTATTTGCTTTTATTTTTTTCCCCATTTGTTTTTTGGACGAAGGCGGGTTAGCTGTAAAACACCGTCTGAACAATTTACAATTAATTTTCATTGTTTTCGTTGCTGGTTTCATTACAGATTCGAAGCGTTTCATCCATGGATTAAGGTGCATTTCATTTTTACAGCAGGCGTCCAGTTGTGTTTAGGTTTCGATTCATTTCTACATTGCGGAGCGTGCAGCGCCCTGGGCGATTGTCAATCATACGCAACGTGGTACGCTGTACGAAGCCAATCAAGTGAATGATCGGTGAGTTTGCACATAATTCGAATAACATTCACAGATTTCTCGAAATTAACTTCGATGCAATGTAAAATGCATAGTCAAATCTGTTAAATTGATTATGGAATATAGACAATTTCTTTGTTGTATTCGTTGTTGCTGGCTTATGTTATTGCAGCTATAAAATGTTCATTGGCATTTGTTTGCTTTCTTTTCTTTATTACATTGAGCCTTGAACCGTGTGGGCAATCATTCACACCAGGCTACAAATTAGCTATATGATATGCCGTCCAATTGATAAGTTAAGTCAAATCAGAACCCGATTATTTACTTTAGCAGGCGCTCATTGTGTGTCTCTCTCTCTCTCTCTCTCTCTCGCTCTCATACCGTCTATCTATGTGTCTCTCTGTCTCTGTTGTTCTTAACTAAATAATTTTATCTGCGCTTTTGCTTTTTTGACTTCGCTCAACTGCTGTCAATTTGGCTAAAAATAAATTATTACTGCATATAGTATATACACAATATGATATCATGCCGCTTCGTTTTTGCCAATTAAAAAACCAGAAAATATCTGTTAATGTTGTTGTGGCTGTGGCTGCTGCTGTTGTTGCTTTTTGTAAATTATGAGCGACGATAATCACACTACGTGGAACTTTTTCAGGATTGTTTGCCAGCCTTGAGTTTGGTCTAGTAATTAGCTGCTCGAGCGTCGCATGCGTAGCTCAAATTTCAAAACTACATGCACTTTGCACAGATACTAAGCACTGAGCTAGAGTAGCTGCTGCTGCTGCTGCTGCTGCTGCTGCTGCTGCTGCTGCTGCAGCTGGTTGGGTAGACAGCGGCTGGGTGTGAAAAGATTTATGTGCCTGGCGAGCCGTCGCCGTTGCTGCAGTTATCAATGCGTTGGCCCCACAGCAGCCAGCAGCCGCACTAGCCTCCCATCTGCCATCTGCCATCTCCCATCCCATCTCCCAAGGCAACTTTGGCTTTAGCAGCAACTGCAACTGCCAGCCAGCCATTCACCCGAACGATTCCAGTTTGCGGCCTCTGCTGTTGGTGGCATCTTGAGACATTTCATTGTATGGGCTTTTATTTATGGTGTGCTCAGCTTTTTATAACTCTTCGATTTATATTGATTTGTAATGCACATAAAAAGGCCAGCGCTTTTATATGCAGCTGACCTTGTCCCTGGCCGTGTCTGTGTCTGTGTCTGTGGCGCGGCCCAGGATGGTCTCATACCTGTTGCTGTTGTTTTGTTGTGCTTGTCACCATGTAAACGATCATAGTTACAAAACACCGAAGGTCATCAGCCAAACCTTAAACAAAAACTATGCAAAATGCGGCAGCAGCAGCCGTCGCCGCAGTTCGCAATCTGAAAACCGCTCGACGCGTCGTCTCGCATTACCGGCCACGTCAACAACAAGTGCGACTGGCCATTGTTGTTGGTCGTTGTTGCCAGTAGTTGTTGTTGTTGTCATGTCTGCAGCACGTCAAAAGCGCGGTCGCGGACCGTCCAGGTGCAGGCCATGCCCAGCCGGTGACATAACTCGAACTCAAACTGTGAAATGAGCATTGCTGCATACCCTAAGAGATGGCAGCCAAACTGTACCCCTCCTCAGCATTATATCATACAATTATCTGCTTTCTGCCAGGGTATACAAGGCATACCATGGCCTGGCGCGCATATTATCTGGAGGCCTGCCACCTACAAGTAAGCCAAGTGACATACCTTGACATGCCACAGATAAGTGCATGGCCCAAAAGCGGAGAGCGAAACACTTGTGCATGCAAATATTTTACAAATTTTCGCTGCTTGCTAGATTTGTTAGAAAATTGGCAACTGCAACAGCAACAGCAACAACAACAACGAATAGCTGCGCACATGACAATGTGTAAATTTATGACAGTGTTTATTGTTGGTGCTTTTTTTTTTTGTTGTTGGCGTTGCCGCTGCAGCATGTTGCATAAGCTTGCTTTTTGCCTGGCTTTTATGCGCACCGCAAATAGCAAAATATTTGCCTTATTAATTAGGCAACGCGGCAATTGCATGCAATGTTTATCAACAATATTTGCTCAAGCTATGCATATTCAATATAATATTTGGCAATGCGGCTTTTAAGGGCCGCACACGATTAAAACCTTTATGCACTTGGCCAAATGTCAACAGACGCACACAAAGAGATCAGAGCAGGCAACACGTGCGTAATGCACTCGGTATGATTAATGGAAAAGATGCGGAAGCCGATCAACTGTCAGTGCGTCTACTGGACGGATGATAAGTTTGTTTTGTTATGGCCATATGCGTCAATCATTGTTTGTTTGCGCGGCGATTGCGTAAATGCCAGCGGCAAGAGGCCAATAACCGTTCGCACAGCGAACTGGTTCCGGCACCAGGAAATGTCTAACTAGTTCATGGATTGCAAAAGCCAGCTCTCGAGAACGAGAAATTGCCTGGAAAATCTATCAGCTGTTTGATGTTGTTGCCAGAAAATTCAATTTCAATTAAATTGCCCATGTTGTGTGTCTATGTGTGTGTGTGGGTGAGATCAACACGCACACATGCACAACAAATATGGGTCAGAGTTAGTTATTAGCGTTTCAGTTGATGCCATGACCATGCACTTTCCGGGAATTTTTCATAGAAAATTTAGGCAAAGGCCGCGCTGTTTGTCTGATTAAAGGCGCTTTGCCTTAATGCCGAGGCTTTCACCGGCATGTGGGTCACCTTTCGCCAGAGACTATACCCATTCTGACGGCAGCGGCAACAGCACACAGATCTAAGACAGAAGAACGCTGCTCCTAATGAACTTGTTCTCGCTGCCAATGGGTAGCAAAGTATCTCAAACTTGTTGTCTGGTGTAGGTGTTTGACCCTCAGTCAAAGACTTTTGTGTTTCGAAATATGTAAATTTCATCTGACTTCAGAATTCTCATTTCAATTAACTCGATTCGGCATTTTTGTTGTTGTTGTTGTTGTTGTTGTTGTTGTGTTTATGCCGCTGCTAAGCTCAATCAATTCAAATTTAAATACATTAATCAATTCCCACGGCAAAAAATTGTATTTGGGGTTTTCCTTTCTTGTACGCAAAAAGCCAAAATCGAAAAATAAAAATAAGAAAAATAAAACAAAAACCAACTTACAAACCAACATGAATAGAAAATAGCGACAATTTAATTATAACAACGAACAGCAGCAGCAACAACAGCGACGACTACACGAGGGAATCTGAAATTGATATCGTGACTTTGTGTAATTTGTAATTTACGATGAGATCACTTCCTCCAACAATGTATGAGCGTGGACTCGGTCAGCCAGCCAGCCAGCCAGCCAGCCAGCCAGCCAGCCAATCGCATTCTCTCTCATTTCTATCTGCCTTCCATCCCATGAGCTTGCCCCAAAACAAACGTCAATTCGTCACCCGGACACAGAGCGGGCGAAGCGGCTGTATCTGTATCTGTTTCTATATCTAGTTCTATGGCTGTGTGACAAGATAAGCCTCAAAGTCGTCGGCCCTGGCAGCGCATTGCCAGATTTCAAGTCCGAGATCAGTTTCTGTTTTTGGCTTGTGCCCATTCGGAGTGCTGCTGCCTTGGCTGTCCTGCTGACTGACTGACAACAGCGTCCTGCGCATCAGCAGCTTTGTATCGGAGCATCAATGGGGCAAACGGCACAAAAAGTTCAAGTGGCTCGAGACAAGACACAAATTTGCATTCGTCTTTCGCATTTGCAGTTGGAGTTGCAATCGGAAGAATTGCAGCCATTGCCATTGCCATTGGCATTGGCATAGGAATTGGCTGTAGCCCGCAGAGTCCATCCGCCCATCCATCCATCCATCCATGTGTCCATTCGTCCTCAGCTCTTGTGGCTTTGTTTCGTGCCAGGCTTTACAAATGGCATAAATTAGATTTGCCATTCGACTTTTGCAGCTCACTAATAAATTCAGAATGCGCAATTGAAATGAAAGCAGCAGGCGCATAAAATGTTAATCAAATGATTCTCTTCTGATTGGCCATGCATTTCAATCTGGACATGAGGCTGGCTCATGATCTTGCCCTGGCTCGAATTTCAATCTCGCCATCAAACAAATTTTGTGGGAGACGCTCATACATGGCCAATTATTTCGACGGAGTAGAGCTGGATGAATGTTAATTAAAACAAATCAGAGAAATCAAATAATAAAGCGTGCATCAAACGGAGGCAAATCTTCAAAAAAAAAAAAAAAAAGAAAAAAAAAACAAATAGTGCATATATAATGTAATTAAATGTATATAAGTATTAAAGTATTTAAGTATTATATAATTTGGAAATATAATATTCAAATATAATACAAATATAATTAATAATTCTTTACATATACAGTTACTGTTATTTGTTTTATATTAATAAATTAAATAATAAAATAAAAATATATATATATTATTTACTATAGTATACTGTAATAATAAATGTTATTAATATTATATATTATTAAATATAATTAAATGATTTTGAATATATACAGTTCAGGTCCTGTTATTTGTTTTATATTAATAATTAAAATAAAATATATTTTATCGTTTACTACTCTATAATGTTATAATAAATGTTATTAATATTATATATTATTAAATAATAAGATACATATTCAATTTTAGCGCAGTGAAATTTGAATTTTAAAATGACTAATATATTTATTTCCTCTCTCTCAGAACCAGAGCCGTGCTCAGGGTATCTCCTAGTCGGGTACCCCCCGTTTCATATATATTCTAGATTAGATAACCTTCTATCTAGCGTACTATCGCGTATATCTGAGAACCAGAGCCGTGCTCAGGGTATCTCTTAGACGGGCACGCCCGACTGAAGCATTGTTATTCATTTCTCTGAGCTAAGCATAATTATTTTAATTCCACATTTTTTCGCACATCTTTGAATGGCTCAACTGTCATATTCTCATTTTCATTCTAGACCAGCTTTGATTAAAATTCAAGGCAATTTTCATCTAGAGCTCTCCGCTGACCCATTTGCTCTAGCGGTTTTAGCTTGAAATTTGCCCAGTCCTTGACCTTAGCATTAATTGTGATAGCCTAACTCACGTACGCCTTTTATGGCTACCGCTCTTAAAATCTATTATTATATTGTTAAAGTGAGCTCATTAAGTTGTAAGAAGCGCAGGGCGGTCGTCTTTCATCTTGGTTTCAGCTCAGTTGTTTTGCTTTTTAGTTTTTGGCTGAACTCATCAAAGTTGAGCAATGGCTGAAATCGTTTATCGTTTCTCGTTTCTCGTTTCTGTTGATGTCGCTGTCTATGTCTCTATCTCTATTTTTGGCAAGCAACACCAAAAGAAAACAAGTTGTTTAATTAGCTGTAGGCCCACGCGCAAGATTCTCGACTCTAGATTCTCGGATAATGCAGCAGTATCAAGATTGCCTGCTGCGAGCAGTCAGAGATATGCTGCACTGTGCAGCTTATTGCGGCTGCATCGAACTGTGTGTGTGACAGATTTAAAAGTGTCAGCAGCATATTAAAATGCATGCCGTTCGCCGGGATTGAGACTGGGGGCTGTCTGACCAGGCGGATCGGCCTACGTTCTGGCTATTGATTTGTCACTAGATGACACTGGTTAGGCTGGGCTGGGCTGGGCTGGGCTGGGTTGGCTGGCAGCCGCTTTAGGCGGCACATATAAACAGCCTCTGACAGACGCCAAAGCTGCTTTCCATGTGCAGCGAAGCGTGTGGGCAATCGCCTGACAGCTGGACAGGCCCCCAGTTCCAGCTTGAGCTCTATAGATTCAGCTGAAGCTGCAGACTTCGCTTTGTGACAATCTCTTGCATTCTGAAATGTCGCGCGTAGGTCGCTAAGCAGATTTGCTGTGATGCTCCACGGCTGCTCTCTGTGAGAAAAAGACCTGTTTTAATTACACAATCGATGGCCAATTAAACTCTGGGTGGCCCACTGACCAGGCATCGTCTCTGCCTGATTGTTAGAGGCAGCCTCATAAAAAGTTCGTCATAAAATTCAATTGAGAATCGAGAGAGAGGGAGAGATAGAGGGAGAAGACTCTAGAGAGCGGCTGTCAGACTCGCTTTTCATATGTGCCGCGGGTGCAACGCAGCCTCAGCGATTGCATAATTTCAGTTGAAGTAATCAAAAACATACACACACACACACACATATACACTTTCAAAATAAAACACGCAGAGGCACAACAACAGAGTTAATTTCAGTAAAGGCAAACAAACCCAAAGCATCGACGACGCAATGAGTCTCGGGCTTGGTTGTGTGGTCCAGACTCTAGCCAAGCCCAGGCTCTTGCTGTTGTTTCCACTGCTGCTGCTGCTGCTGCTGCGGGCGACGTCACTTTGCGTGCACTCGGCGTCTGTGCATGTGTCTGAGTTTGGGCTTGCAACTTGCAACACAGAGAGAGACAGAGAGAGAAATAACCTAAAATTACCGCCGCCAATTTAATAGTCACACTTGCCACAGCAGAGCGCCTCAGTCGCAGTCGCAGTCGCAGTTGCAGTCGCAGTCTCTGTCTCCAACTCAGTCTCAGTCCTAGTCGCTGCCATAGTTTGAAATTACAAAGTCTTGCCACAACAACAACAACAACAGCAACTCACATGCCCCGCCTGCTTGGCGTCGGCGTGTGAGGGCATTAAATACTTCTTAGAAATGTTCAGATACATTTGTTGTTGTTGTTGTTGTTGCTTTGCGCGTATTTCTAACAAAGTTTGCTCGGCGTCTGTCTCAGCTGGTGGTGGGTGGGAGTCTGCGTCGCGGGGTCATACCCATTGCTGCCTCACGGTGCTGTTGCTGTTGTATGCCTTGAATAATTTTGTTTAGTTGCCGTAATAGTTCTGTGGAAAATGTGCAGCCTCATCGTAATGATGTTGGTAAATACTCCACGCGACTCGACTCGAGTGGGCTGGCAGGCAGGAGGCGGCAGCCCAAAAGGTTTTGGAGCAGGCGCTAATGGCCTTTTCAAGCTGGCTGCGCCTTCAAGGTTGCCTCAAGGGTTGAACGCGCCAAGGTTAAGAATGTGCAGATGCTGCCAGAGCTCAAAGGTTGCAGACGATTCAGCTAATAGCTGAGTCGAATATCTATTTCAAGGCAGCTGCATGCTCAGATTACCGAGCAGCAGTCGCTAAGTAATTGAGACGTTTTTAGCTATGTTTTTGCTGATGGGCAATCGCATAACCCCCCGATGGCTCTAATGGCATTTGGTTTTAGGCAAGCGCTGCCAAATTATATTTTCAACAGCGATCGATCAAACTAAAATGGTAGAGCAGACGGAGGCGCAGATGCAGGCCAAATGAAGGAAGGGTATCGTATGTCAAGCAATGCATTCGCAACTGACAGACAGAGAGAGAGAGAGGGGGAGAGAAAAGGAGTGCGTGAGAGAGAGAGAGAGTCAGACAAGCCGGTTAGATAAACAGAGGGACAAACAAATAAACAAACGGGCTAACCGTCAGACAGTGAGCGCCATATGTGCGCGTACACACATCTTGGGCTTCGTACATAAATGCATGTGCATACATATATGCATGTGTGTGTGTATGTGTGTATGTGTGCGCTAGTGTGGCATGTTGGAGGCAAACATAAAACTACCGTTTGATCGATCGTTTTGATTAAAAATGCAACACATTTCTATATGATCTGTCACAGGCAGCAGACAACAGACAGCGGACAGCGGACAGCGGACGGCGGACGGCGGATAGCTGGCTGAAAGCCGCAAAAGTCTGCGGCTGCGGTCGGAGACAAGCGAAATGTTTGTTAAAGTGAAATTAACGTCGCCAGCTAACAGCCTACCAATCAACAATGCCAGCATACTGTCCAACACAGTGTGAGTGCGTATCTATATCTGTGGCTCAAGCTGCCGTTGCTGTATCTGCATCTGTATCCATATCTATATCTGCAACAGCTTCTATGGCGCAACACACGCATCATCTATGAGCCTGTGTGCGTGTCTGTCTCTGCAGACAGGCAGCAGCCTTTCATTGGCATGCAGTTGTCGCCATGTTGCAGAGTTGCCAAGCGGCCGAGCTGCGGAGCTGCAACTCTTGGCGCATTTTCCGCATGATTGTTGTCTGCGCTTCCTCAAGATGCATATATGTATATGTGTATGTGTGTGTATGTGAGCCAGAGCAGCTCATCTGGTTTACAGTTTTGCTTTACAATTCATGAAATTCGATCGATTTATTAACTGTGTGTGTATTTTGCATTGCCAGCCAGCCAACTACCCCCGCCCCAACTGCCAATCGAGCATTGACGAAGCGTCGTTCATTTGAGTTTTGGACTTTATATATATATATATATATATGTATATATATATAGAGATATATTGTTGTTGCCTGCATTTCGCTGTCCATTAACCTTCATTAGGCTTAGCTATGAATTGTCAGTGTTGTTGCTGTTGCTGTTGTTGTTGCTGTTGCTGTTGTTGTTGTTGTTGTAGTTGCACTCGTTGTGTGTTGACAATATCGATCGTCGTTCGATTTCACAATTGAACTTTATTTATTTGTTCGCCTTAATGAACTGTGTGAAACAAATTCGTTGCGGGCTGTGCTATGTTTTGTCCACACCCACCCACCACTTTAGCAGTTGCCCCCCACCCACCTACTCTTTCCCCCTCTGGCGTTGGCCTGCCACTTGACCAGGCTAACGCTGCAGCAGTCTCTCTCTTTGTTCAGTTGCTGTTGCACTGACCAGTCGCTGGCGCATTTTTTGTGCAGCTCAAATTGTTATTGCACAATTTTCGTTTTTGGGAAATTCATTGCAATCGCCTGCTCGGCTTCGGCTTCGGCTTCGGCGTCGGGTTTTGTCTTGTCTTGAAAAACCGTCGACAACAAAATGCGCCTAATTGTCGCTGACAGTTGTCGCGCATAACACTTTGTTTTTAGCTAATTTTATGACGCCTCCGGCGCGTCCAATAAATTTCGTATTTGTTTGCTTTTATGCGCTTACTCCCCGTGTATATAAAATTCGTTAATATATGTGTATGCCAGGCTCAAAGCCAAACGCCGTTCAAGTTCAGCACAAGGCCTCCTGCCAATGGCACCACGCACGTGTCCGCTGCACCTTTATGGCGGCAGTTGAGTCATGGTACAGTTTGTTGCCCCCTTTATGGCAGCATCAGCAGCCGTTTGGCTACTGGGAATTATCATCGACACATTAGCATCGCGCTCTCTCTCTCTCGTTCTCTCTCTTACTGCCTTTTTCTCCCACATTCAGATTAGAGCGGCCAGCATGCAACCGTTAAAATTGCATGCCTTGGCATTGGCCATTATCAAACTGAGGCATCAATCTAGATGGGGCAGCCGGCAACACAATTGCAAATTGCAATAGCCCGGCCAATTACCCAGGGGGAAAATAGAGCAAAGTAGTCTAACTTCAGACTGGGAAACTAGTTTCGGCCAACACAGAATATATCTCTCTGTGGCCTTAAGAGAGTGGCCGGCCAAGCGGCTGCCCAGCTGCCCAATGATTATGCAATTTACATGATGGTCTTCTACTGCTCTCTCTGTATCTGCCTCTCTCGCGCCCTCTGGCAACTCTGACAACGAAGAACGTTTCCATTGCCATACGATTTGTATATAAATCATTTTCCATTGCTGCCCAAATTAGATACTAAATAATCATAAATAACTGGGTTAATTTGTAACGCTTGCGCGCATGCGTAATGAACCGTTTAACCCGATTAGCCAACTGGCCCAGGCGACAGAGAGCTACAGCGGGAGGTGGCTTCTTCTGGCTCTGCCCTATGTGACGATAGACGATAAGCAGTTTTCAATTTCCCAACAGAGCGTACAGAAAAGAAACTCTGCGTCGCGTCGCTCGGAAAAATGTTAATGAAAACGAAAATCAATTAACGCCGTCATATCAGTGGAGCAAAAGGCCTGAAAGCGACTCGCGATCTCTGCGGGCCCCGTCAAGTTCAAAGTTATAAATGTGCCACAGCTCGTGCAGAGTTTATTTAATATTGTTTGACTCTGTTTTTTCTTCTTTTTTTTTCTACCATTTTTCGTCTTTGCTGACGGCATACAAAATCAGTTCACAAATCGTATGCCATAGTATTTCTTCGATTTATTTGTGTTTTTCTTTTTTTCAGGTTTCTTTGTCGTATTTCCTGTGCTGCATTTGAAAGTCAACACACAGACAGAATTATTCTGCGGCCTGGGATCAATTACCTTTCAAAACCAATTTGCATTTGAAATGCATAGCAAAATCGTGTGCACACAATATTTTGGCAGTCGCACGCTGTGCCGCCTCAGTCTGTGGCAGAAGTATTGTTAGAGCCTGTCCCAGTCGGAGTCTCAGCTGATTGGCAGGCTTTCAAATTTGCCATGCAGGTGGCTCCAACTGTGGCACCCACACAATTGTCTTATCTACCTGGCAGTTGCTCATTATTGCAACAGTTGTTGCTGCCTTTGCTCTTTCTCGTCTGCAACTAGAGGTGTGTCAGTAGTTGCAACTGTTGCAACTGTTGCTGCTGCTGCTGCTGCTGCTGCTGCTGATTCGATCACGTGGCGCTGATCAATAAGTTGCAGGCACGCAAGCAACTTCTCTATCTCCCTCTCTCCCTCTCTCCCCCTCTCACTCGAGCAAAAAATATATGGGTTAATGCGCAGGCAACAATCATTTGTTTTCATTGTTGATTGTATTTATATTTGTGGTGTTTGCGTTTGTTTACGATGATGCTCGACTGGCTGGCTGGCTGGTTATTAACAGTTTCTTTACTCTTACTTTTGATTAGGCCATGAGTTGGCGTTATTTGCAGCGCTGGCGGATTAATTCTTGAAAAGTAAATCTGTTGATGATTTGTCAACTGTGCGGCCAAACGCCTCAAGTGCGACACCAAATTTCTTTGTGGGTTACAATAACAAGGGAAAAACGAAGCAGCTTTCATTTTCTGTGAGACAAACTGAAATCATTGTGCAACAGATATATTTATATGTATATATGTAGCTATATAGCATATGTATTTCTCAATGCCTAATTGAATTCTCGCATGCCAAGCGGCAGCATATGTCACCCCATTGCATGCATTTGCCCAGGCAGCGCAATTACAGCAAATTAACAGAGGCAGCTGCCAGTCTGTGGAGCTCTTAAGCTCTGGAGCTCCATCTCCATGTCCATCACTTTCGTTGCAATGTAAATTATGACAGGCCGTCCATAATTAATCAAAGCGTTAGGGCCGCCTCTACCTCTGCTCGGCACTACCGGCTGCTATTTAGTCTCAATTAACACACGCAAATTGTTATCCGGAGCTGCTGGCCATTGACCATCGCACCATCGCACCATCGCACCACCGCACCACCGAGCTGTGAAATATGCGCGGCATTTGAAAGTAAAAACAGTTCAGCACCTACTGGAATTTGTTATAGTTGCAGTTAGTATAACGAACGTTCGGTCCAGCGGCCTTTTGTGTTGCTCAACCAGTTTAGAAATTCTACAGCTTTAAGTGACTAGCAGACTGACTGAGAAACGAACTGTCCAAGTATGTTAAAGTCCGGTGGCCATGGCGAAACCTGATGTGCTACGTGTAGCGATTTGTATTTCAAATGACGTCTGGTTCCGTTGAGTGAGCCAATGTCATCTGATTGAATTGCAAAAACCTGAGCTGGCTGCTCTGCAGGCTGGATGATACATTTGGCAATCATCTCTGGCCAGCTGCTGTTCCGCCTGTTCTGCCTCAGTGTGTGTATATATCATTGCCTAAATGCATAACCAATCAGTTGTCTGGCCGATCAGCAAACACTGTCCAGCATGAGCTGCATACTAATTTCGCGAATTGTCGTACAGCGTACAACACCTACCAAGATTTATAGCCAAATACTTATCAATAGTTTATTGCCGTCGATTTTCTGATTTCTGGCGAAACTCGTCGAGAGATGTCGTAGAATCGTAGAAATACCAAATAATCATATATCAAGCTGTTGCTATTCACTTTTAACTAACAAAACTTTACCTTTCTCTTTGCAGCTCGCTCTCGATAGATTTGCATGAAAATTGCAGCCAAAAAAGGTGAGCACAAATGATTTCATTGCTAAACAGAGTTTTTACACGAAATGAAACAAGATGAACAAATATGCCAATGAAATCAGTAGATATTTGCCAGTTGCCTGATGTCAAAGCGTAGCTATTCGCATTTAGAAATATATATATATATATATATATATATATATATATATATATATCTATATATTATTTTACAATTTTACAAAGAGTCAAGACGGCAGCAGCAGCAGATGACAAGCAACACACAGCAACAACAACGTGCTGTGAGGCAGACAGAAATCATTTATGTTAATCAACACATGTTTTCGAAGTCATTGGCCAGGCCGAGAGCGCGGACCGGAGGCGCGATAGACCTGGCTAATGTAATGTGTCTAACACTCTGGAGTGTCTCGTTTTGTTATTTGTTTTTCTTTCTATAGATATATGCATATATAAAAATGCCCAAAAACCGAAACGAAATAAATATATACAAGAAACGTGTTTCTCATCTCTGCGTGTGTGTGTGTGTGTGTGTCGCACAACAAAATCAAATTCAAATTGTGCTTCGTTGAAATTTGCGCTAATGTTGCCATTTGTGTTGTTGTTGTTGCTGCTGCTGCTGCTGCTGCTGCTAGCAGCATTGATGGGCCAGTTTGTTGCTGTTCGTGTCGTCGGCTGCTGCTGCTGCTGCTGCTGCCATTGAAGGTGTAGACACGGGAGTTATTTTGGTGTGCCGGCGACTTTATATGGCCGCCCCATGCCATACAAGATTTCTGCGTGCCTTGCGTTGTCGCGCCGCGGGTTTTCTAATTCTTATGCAAATATGCAGTGCCAATGCCGACAAGAGTTGCGGCTGTGGCTTCTGTTGCTGTTGCTCCCCAACTGTTTGCTAAACACGCTACGATATATACATAAATGCTGTCTCCCTCTCTCTCTCTCTCTCTCTCTTTCATTCTCTCTGTGTTTATCTCTTTCGCTCTATCTTCAGCCATTGCACATCAGTGCGGATTCTTGCGAAATTTGCTGTGACTCAAAATCGTCAAAACTCGACAAACACATTTCAAAATCGAATTCGCATTAATTTCTAAACGAGTTAAGCGTAAAAGGTGAAAACAACTTTTTTGCTGGTATGTTTGTATTTTGTTTTTGTGTGCGCTCAACTCTCGAAACGCGCAACAACAACAGCCAGAGAACAACAACCAACGGCAACAAGAGCCATAACAACAATGATAACTAACGCTTTTAAATAACCATAAATGACAGCGCAGATAAAGGCGGCCCATAAAGTGCCAACTGACTCGCCATGTGACGTGAATTTGCGGCGCTTCTGTCACCGGCGCAGATCAGAACCAGCTTTGGCTGTTCGAGAGAGCAGCACAACTGTAAAAGCGAGCGGCGAAATGCTTCATAAAATTACGCATACGCCCCGTGATGTGATTCTGTTGGTCTCTGGCTTTTTGCTTTTGCCCTGATATGACTCATAAATAATGACTTGATATATGGGCAACAGCAATGCAGTTTTGTTGTTGTTGTTCTTGTTGTTCTTATTTCCTTTTGAAATAATTCAAATATTTGTATCGCTCCGCGATTTCCGTTTACACAATGAATTTGGCTAAGAGTGGAAAATTTGATTTGTTTACTACCAAAAGTGCAAAATTATAGCTGCATCCTATCTCATATAGAATAAATAAATAACATAAAATAAATAATAATAATAATGAGTAAAAATATGTAAATAAATAAAAACAAAATAAAATAAATAAAAATAAAATACGAAATAAATAATTTGTTGGTTGTTAATCAAAACGATTTAGTGCAGCTCACAGTAAAAAATAAATTCAATTTGTACGCTTCAAAATCTTTTTATCAACCGTAAAATTAGCTAATTCCAGTATAATAAATAGATATTAGATATATTAGCAAAGGCATAGTTTATTAAATATTTTATATTACATTTTCGTTCATATTATATTATAGAAAATTAATATAAATAAATAACTAAATAATAATAAATATAAAATCACCTTAGTAACTATAATTTCGTTGATATTATAGTATACTAAATTATATAGAATAACTTTAGTAGCTTTAGTCAAAGACTTAACGTGTCGCTGTTGTTGTTTCTCATTAAAGTGGAACGGGTCTAAATATGCCCGCCTGTTGCTTGATTCGCGTTAATCTGAACGCTGCTTTTGTTATGCTGGCCAAGTGGAATGAAAGCCCACGTCTGATTCCTTTCATTACCGGGCACAGCGTGGCACCACTTGACTCCTTTTCACTCTGCGCTCGCTGGGGCATGTTAATTGTGTGCGCTGCTTATGAACTTGACATGCCGAACGAATGGGATGCGAGGCGTTGCATTCGAATCATTCTATGTTTATGGACTTGCTGCACTCATCGGCCCCAAATCGTCCGGCCGCCTATCCGCATGTCCGGGAGACAACATAAACTCACACTTAAAATCAATAAACGTAAACTGGGCAACGCCTGCCCACCTACGAACGCGTTGGACATGTGTAAGCTATAAAACTATAAAATAGCACAAACTTATGCGTACAATAAGCATAAACAAGCCATGCCCGCAGACAAGCCCTAAAAAGAATATACAGACCTATATGCTGAAGAGCCGAGGCTCCTTTGTATGAAGTTGTTGTTACATGGGTAAACAAGTATTTTTATTGCAACGCATAAAAGGATCTCGGGCGATCTCTGTGGAGCTGTGGCCCACTCCTGGCCGTAAAGACACTTAATTGCCATTTTATTACCTCAACTATTAGGCCACAGCTGGCAGTCGCCGTCGCCGTCGTCGTCCCAATCGCCGTCGTGTCCTTCATTAGAACTCGCATTGGCGCGTCACGTCTTGCACTTCATTTACGCATCACAAATGGCCAGCTCACAGGGCATATGGCACCAGTGGAGCTCAGCCCAAGCACATTCGCTGGCTGCTGCTACATGCAAAGTGGCCTCTGCGCCCCTTTCAGCAGCAACTACAGTCGCAGTCGCAGTCAGAGGCTGAGTCTCAGTTGCGATATCTTTAATGAAATCTACATGTTTTGTGCCTTAACAAGCATTTTGCTTGTCTACTCATGTCGCTCTCTCGCCCGTAGAGATGCCATTGCCGTAGATGCGATCCTTTTGTGTGGGATTCCTGGCATGAGGCGGAGAGACGGCCGAGACGCCTGAGACGACCGAGACGGCCCAGAGCAGCCATTGGTTGGCTGATCGCCGGCTTTGTAGCTGGCATTGTGCGGCCCAGGCAAATCTTGTTAGCGCAAATATTAACTTGTAAATATGATGATGCCCCATGGAAATTGTATAAATCGCTGATAAATATCATTAGGTCTCAACTCTCCGACAACAGCAACTAGCTTGGCTCCATTGCTTTTATTATTGTTTTCTTCTCTTTTTATTTTGATTTTCGCTTTTTCCTCTCCTGTATTTGCACAAGTATTTGTATTGCAATGCGCCTTGCAATTCTATTAAGATTTTTATCTTAAGTGCTTGCGCAGCCTATTTGCTGCACTGCCAGAGCGCGTATGCGTACTCGTAATTGTTTAGCAAATCAGTTGGAGAGGGTTCTGGAGAAGCTCACTCTATGCCAGTGCCATAAGTGTTGCTGTTGCTGCAGCAATTGTTGCTGCAGCAATTGTTGCTGCTGCTATTGTTGTGTTGATTGCACAGTAGTAACTGACAATTTGCAAAAACATTCGCTTACGAGCAGGAAACTGCGCTAACTCAATTGAGTGCGATATCTTTATATATCTATTCGTAAATATATATCAGTTGCTGTCGTCATGCTGCTGTCTTTTCTTTTCTTTTTTGTCTGCTCCTGGAAGCATCATAATTCTAAGCAGCACGAAAAAAAAAAAAAACAAACAACAAAACAAAACACGCTTCGCGCTCGTAAATAACTGCAGCAGAACCAACAACAAAGACGTGACAAATGCACTAAATGAGCTGCTTTATAGCGTGGGAGTTGCATTCTGCTCTCCGAAGTTCATGGGAAGCACTGCAATGGCGCCAGTGACAGTGCCTCCTTCTCTCTCTCTCTCTCGTCCTCTACCTGTCTCTGTCTCTATCTCTGTTCTTGTGCTAAAGTCACTTAGGTGCTCATATTTCAAACAAAACGTGCACATAAGCTTCCAACTCATATGCATTTATGTTTATTACATTCACACACACATACACACACAGGCTTGTCCCTATTTGGTCTGCTAATCAGTGCTGCCCTATGGGGTTCCGATGCCATTTGGTAGTAATTTGGAGCACTCAACGCGAGCAGCGGGCCAGCGGTGCAGCACAGTTGGAAATGCAGCGCTTGGCTAACCAAAGCCGGCCACAAAACGTTAAACACAACGCGCCATGGTGCACGCTGCGTATGCGCGTTATTTTTCAGACGGGTTCAATAAACGATTAGCTGACCGCCCAGTTCTTAGAGACATTGTTGTTGCTGTCTCTGTTGATGTTGTTGTTGTTGTTGTTGTTGTCGCTAGTTTGCTTGCGGCCACATTGCGTGTGCGTCTGCCAAAGTTATCGCGGCTTTTTACACTAAGACGAAGGCTAATATGTCATTTGGTCATTGATACGTGCCACGACGTCCGAGCGCAACGAAGAGGAAGAGCTAAAGAGGGGCAATGTGGTGTGAGGGCAACGGCGGCGTCGAACGGTGCGACCAAAGCAAAACGCTTACTGTCAGTGTGAGGCGCGTATAATTAATTGCGCCTATCAATATCGCTGTTGTGTCGTTGTTGCTGTTGCTGCTGCTGTTGTTGTTGTTGTTGTTGTTGTTGTACGCTGCACGCATATGGACAAAGCCAGAGCCAGAGCCAGAGGCAAAGCAAGAGCTAAAGCCACAGCCAAAAGCTGGCCGCGCGCTTAGCCAGGCAGCCCCATGGTCATCGGCAGCAGCTCATTGAGATAAGCCTGTCCGTTTGTACGCATTTGGATTTTGCATAAATCATGGCCATGCGAAATGTTATGTCAGCGGCTCGCGAATGAAGAAATAACAAGAAAAGGCTCTTCTACATTGTGCTCCAAATGGATATTGCTGCGCCTCTTGTTATGATAAAACTCTTGTGAATAATGAGAGTGTTGGTATTCTATGCGTATTCTATTTACACAGTATCCCAATGCGAGCCGCCTCCCTCCACAGCATTCGATATTGCACTCGATTGCTGTGCAGGTAGATCCGGGTAATAGCTTTACTTTCTAGCCGGGAAGTTAAACTTTTACAAAATTCCAAACCTTATCAGAAACACGAAACAACCATAACAATACCTAATGGCTCCTATCTACAGCTACACGTAATTATGTCCGTTGCTATCGCCTTGCAATGAAAGTGACTGAAAGCGGTAAAAGAAGAAGAAGAAGAAAAGTACTTCATGGAATGTTATCGCAACATTTTCAATTAGACAGACTACACACCTGTATTCGAGAATCGAATTCTAAGGCCTTGACCTCCATTAGAGTATTTAACGAGATGTCTTTTTTTTTTTTGCAAATGCCAAATGCAAATGCTTACGCCGGAGAGTAAATCTGCCCACTTGGCCAGGTGACTCACCCAGTCGTAGCGGATGTGGTCAATGGAATCGTAGGGGCTTGTCATAAAACCGAGTGTGGGTGACTGGAATACGCCTTTAAGGCAGACAACAGCAAAAAATAAAAATAAAGAGAGAGAGAGAGAAACAACTCTCGAAGCAAACATGTAAACCAACTATGACGAGTAGCTAAATGACAATGCAGGGCTCTCAAGTGGGCTGAGCGTGTGTGAGTGTGGCTCATGCGGTGAGCTGACCATAAATGGCCCAAGCCCTGCGCCTCAAATGCAATTCCGTATGCTAATGAAAGTGCCAGAGGATCTCGAAATGCTAAGGGTTATTCTTTGCTGGGCTGTTTACAATGGAAATACATAGCCATGGCCGCCAAGCAGGAGGGCAGCAAGTGCAGCATTTAAACTTAACACAGTCCCTGCGGCTAATTTATGTCTTATTTCTCTTATTTTGCTGCTGCTGCTGTTGCTGTTGCTATTGCTGTGGCTGGGCTACCGTCTGTTGCATGCAAATGTAAAATGCGAAATGATTGATGTTGCCAGGCTGGCTATTGTTGTTTGCCTTGCTTTGCTTTGGATTTGCTGCACAAAAAACCGACGAAAAATTCTCTTTGTTCAAAAGGTTGGCATTTTGAAGTGCGAGTAATTGCAGCTGCAATAGTTTTCCATGTTGCTGTCTGTTGTGCGCTGGGCAAGTTCCTCGGCATTTTGGCAAAACTGTAGCTGTAGCTGTTGCTGCTCCTTTCACATGCCAGCCGAGAGAAAAATGGCTGTGGCATGCCAGCTTGATGGGCACTTGAATGCTTGAATGCTCGAAAATTATAGACTACTCTGTCGTATGCATTTCGTTGACGTTGCTCTGAATCCCACGAGCAATTGTTGCAAGCTAAGCTCAAATCGAGAATATACACAGCTGAGACTACCTAAATAACCGACTCTTAGAGATTTGACAATAATTTCAATGCCATTTGGGTATTACGTATTCACGCTTCTAACAGCCCGCCGCCTCACCTTGACAGTCAAGAGCTCTGCGTGTGTGCTGCCCTGCAACCTAAGCCCAAATAGCAACAATATTATATTATGCAAACATGTTTTATTAACAGCAACCAACAAAAAATAAAAAGAAATGAATAAAATAACAAAAAACGCGTACCTTGATACGAGGGCCTTCAGTGCGTACCAGCAGCACCCAAAAAGTACATAAAACTGCGGCTAATTACGAGCGATCGAGATACAACTTATATACATACCTGTCCGCTGTGTGTGTGTGTAGGTGTGAGTGCGTGTACCCACAGGTAATTACAGGCCGAGCACATGCCACATTATTCTTTTGTGCAATGAGCACGACACCGCTCCCTGAACCCTGTCGCCTGGCTGCCCCCCAGCATCATGCGGGTTAACGCTTAGCGGCTTTTTTTTTTTTTTTTGTCGTGTAAGTAGCTGTAGTAGATGCGGAGTCAGATGCGACGACACTTGTGCGCATGTGCAGCCCCACACACGCGCACACACACACACATACACACATGTGTATGTATATAGACACATTTTGTTGGCATATAAAAGCTAAAAACTGCCGCTAGCACAAAACAAGCAACATAAACGTCAGTCAGGCTCGCCGAAAAACCGGTTGAGTTATGAAAAATTATGATTGTCACTGGTCGGTCGGTCGGTCGGTTGCTGTTGCTGTTGCTGCTGCTGCTGCTGGTGCAACAACAACACAAAAATGTGTAACAATTTCAAGTTAAACATGCGCTTTGTTTGCCGCTCTCGTTGCTCTCGTGTTGTTGTTTTGTTTTTGCATTTACGTTAAAAGCCAACACCAAATAGACAACAATTACAGCAACAGCAACAGCAACAGCAATGCCAAGTGGGTCTCTATATAATTATTTGCCCACGTTTCGCATGTTTTGCCAGACTGACTGTCGTCGCTTTGCATTGCTCTAAGGTGTGTCGCCGCACAGATTGTTGCCATATCACATGCATGTGCAGCACACATTGTATACCCTATGGCAAGTGCTGAAATGAGGGGTATACATGCATCGAGAAACGTAGTCTTGGCTAGATTGAACGTGGGCAACATGTGTTGCCAGCAACATTGGCGGCAGCAACAGCTGTTGGCAACATGCTGCCAATGCCTCATTTACTAATGCAATCATCAATTTGTATGCATCCCGCTGTTGTGGCTAATTTAACTGATCGTCTTTTAAATTGCATTTCTATTTTAATGCGTCTGCTGCTGCTGCTGCTGCTGCTGCTGCTGCTGCTGCTGTTGCTCCTTGGTTGATTGTTATTGCTGCTTTGAAGCGCAGCTGAAGTTTTCGCAATTACGCGTGCAACATTTCAATTGAAACAAACGCAATGCAGCGACATTTATTATGTGGCATAGGCTGGGCTGAGGGAGAGTGTGTGGCACATCTTGCCCCAGACTTCAGAAATTCTTGCGGAGAAACTCAATGCAATGGCGCGCTTCTTGGAGCTTAGCTCAGAGTATCCCTTTGCCGCAGCTGCTGCGTAAATTGTCATCAGCTGTCAGTGTCACTTTTAATTAGTTTGTTTACAGCACCAACAACAACAACAACAGCAGCAGCAGCAACAGCAGCAGCAATAATAATAATAATAATAACCACCACAAAGACAAAGACGCAGACAACACGCACTGCATTTGCTTCAATCATATCAATTTGGTCTCCCAGCCCGCTTAGTTGACTCCGCGTCTGCCCGCCTCTAAATTGAAATTGTGTGTGCACTATAAAACATTTTGTATCTCTATAGAGCACAAACGGTCAATAATGCACTGGGTTAATTACCAGTCGCCAGCATTCATTTGCGGGAGCTGCTGGTGTATGACTGGCCCCTGATTACGTCGAGCATGGTCCATGTCTCTTATCAACGACTGCCACAGCCATGCATTCCATGTTCCGAGCTAATTCTGGGGCACGATTCTAAGTTTTGTTTTTATAGTTTTTGTTTGCTTGTTCCTTAACGCCAGATGTTTAAGTATTATATTTTATTATGATTAGTTTGTTATTGGAATGGGTTAGCACGGAAAACTATCAGGATTCTAAGTTGTAAATAGCCTGTTATATAGTGTCCTAGAAGTCAAGTTGAAATTATGCTTCCATCTCTCTCTCTCTCTCTCTCTCTATCTCTCTCTCTCTCTCTCTCTCTCTCTCTCTCTCTCTCTGCATTGATTGCCCCTCACAAGCTTCTCTCGAAGCTTCCCTCTCGTTTGTCTTCTCAAACCTTCTCGACTCTATTTCAGTCTTCTTTGATAATGTAATGTTGCTTAGCAGCTCATCAAACAAACTCTTATGCTAACATCAATCAAATAAATTACCGTCTTATACATATTTAGCGTTAAATATTATATACATATGTGCATATTCCTTATCAGCATACAAACGCTTTTAATTTGCTATTGAAATATTTTGTAAATTTCTTGTCAGGGTCAGTTTCAACGAGTTCCATTTTTCAATAGCAAAATCGAAATCGCAAAATCATAAAAGTTTATGACAAGCAAATTGAATGTCATTTATAGCTAGGCGATGTTGTGCCAATTGTTGTTGTTGTTGTACTATCAGCAAACAATAAATGTTAATTAGTAAAATTTATGCACTGTGGCCTATTGACTCTTTGCTGTTTTTTTTATTTTCGCCATTTGCTCTGGCCATAAAAAAAATAAAAGCAGTCAAAATAGCTGAAAAGAATGTCGCCATAACTGGCTGTTGGGGTTTCTCTCTCCCTCTCTCCCTCCCTCCCTCCCTCTCTTTCTCTCGCGTTAGCAACACAATTCGCAATTAAGGGAATTTTGTTGTATGACAAATAAAAATTGTATACGATTAAAGCAAACAAACGCCCGACCACATTGAGTTTTGAACCTGTTTTGGATTTTAGCTTGGAATTTCAACGTTCGGAGATTATTTCGTAGATTCTGAAGTCCTTAGCTTAAAGAACAAAAGAACTGGAGGCCTTAAATTACACAATTTATGTAAAATTAAGTGGAAATGCAAATTCTTTGAATAAACGACCAACAGAGAGTCAATATTCATGCGAGCTGCAGTTCAGTTCAGTTCAGTTCGGGCCGCCGCAATTAAGGCAACATTATGGCAAATTCTGCAAGTGGAGCTTACGAGTGGCAAATGCAAGCGCTGAGCAAACAAGATGGCTTAAGACCCCAGCACATTTTCCATTACAAATTGAGTCATTAAATATATTTATACGCAACGAAAGATAACTCCACCACCAGACAGCTGTGGAGCAGTAAAAAGAACTTCCGCATTACTTCAACTGCGATTGCCGATTCTGGGTCAAATTTGCTGCGACTGGGAGTCGAATCGAACTGCATCCGCAGCAGACTGCGAATGACTGCGAGGGGTAGCTGCACTCATATAAGTATCATTTTTTATGGCTTTTCATTATGGTCGCATATATAATTCTTAATAAGAAAGTTGCCTCCGATATTCTGGGGCTTTGTTTCAGCGCCTGCGCAGCCGATGTACAAATCTGCAAAAATCTGGCACAGCTACGCGCAAGTATAAAGTATTATGTTTTAATAGGCCATGGTGAGGAGAAGAAATATATAATAATAATAAATTTCCAACATGGGCTCTGAATTTGTGGGTCAACGAAACTTTTGATTTCACTACCAAAAAAAAAAAACAATTTAATCGGCGTAAAAACCAATTCAAGCGATGGCTATCAGCCGTCTGACATCTATGATTTACCATGCCCGGCCATTTGACAATAATTTACGCAAATAGCTAAAGACGCTCGCCGGATGAGGATGAGGATGAGGCGCAAGCTGTTGGTGGTTGACTGTCTGTGGTCTGCTCCTGCAATCACTACAACTATGTACTTAAAGAGGAGTGCTCGACGCGCTTTCGACGCCAACGCAGAAATTGAAACGAGCCCAGATCCAGATCCGACGCAGACTCAGACTCAGACTCAGACTCAGACTGGGACTGGGACTGGGACTGAGAGCAAGCCTAATGAGGCTTTTGTCTGTGGGCTGCGCTCCTCGGCCTGCTCTTGCAGCCTATGATTCAGAGAGATTTGCACTTGCAGGAACTTCGACTGCAGCTCAAACTGGGCGTGCGTTGGTTATTTGCGTGCCGGCGCGCCAATCGCCTCTTGCATCTGCAATAACAACAATCACAACAACAGCAGCAACAACAAGCTGTTTGATAAGCAGCACAAGTTTTGAAAAGCGCCGCTTACATGCACAAAAGCCATGCTCAAAGATTGCAGCTGTGGTTTCTTTTAATTGCAGAAAAAGAAGGAGAAGTAAAAAGTAAAGTAAAAAGAAGAAGACAAAATAAACTTACAATTCCACGCACATTCACATCGATGGATGGGCCACAGATTGGCGATTGCCATTGCGATTGCTTTTAGTCGTATTGCCTCGCGCCATATCAAACGTCGACATCTCGGCGCACCGCCAACCACTTCAAATATCATCGGAGTGCACACCTTAGAATTATTGGCGCTAGACATGCAAATCCGTGTGGCACGGCAACCACTCGTTGCTTCGCCCGTTCTCCTTGGCCCGTGGCTCTGGCTCTGGCTCTGGCTCTGGCTCTGGCTCTGACTGACTGCAACTGCAACTGCAGCAACAACTGCAGCAACTGCTTCAACTGCTTCGCTTACCGATTTCATAATCTCGAACGGAGCATAAATCAAAATTGCTTTATTTATGCGGCGACAGTTGTTACAATTCTATCAGCGGCTCGAGCTTTTGCCTAAGATAAAATAATAAAAAAAAAAGAAGAAAACAAACAAATTGAGTTTCGTCTGATGCGTTCCCAATTTGCAGTCATGCCAAATGGTTTGCCGCAGCCGGCTCGTGAACGAGTATTTATTGAAATATCTCTTTTTATTTTTTATTTTTGGGGCCACAAAATTTCTAAACAATTACTAGCTTCAGTCGGCTCAACAGCTGTGTTTGTCTTCGCCTCTCATATTGTGCATACGACGCGATGATTGAGCTGCAGCCACAGTGGGAAAATAAACTCAGGCTCAAGCTTGACAAGAAAAATGCTGGAAAAACACTTAAAAATCTAATTAGAGTAGAGCTCTGATGGGATTGTTACAAGTATTATGTTATACTATGAAGCAAAGTTGTATGAAACCTCTTTATGGTTAGACTAACAGATACCCTATACATGCATCATTCTCGCTTAGAGTTTTCGTTAAAATTTATATTTATTTATCCACAAGCAAATACTCTTAATATATTTTTTTGTTCTCTAGAAATTCCAATTTCATGTGACATTTATTTTTCTTTTTATATATTCAATATACCCAACTGATTTTACTACACATCAATAAAAAAAACAAATGCCTAGGAAATAAAAAATTCGAGTTTCCAAAACATGCGTGATTGACGAAAGCTCATTAAGAACGCTGCTGCAGATGTCAGGTGATTGGGGAAAAATTGAGAGGAGTAGGAAAATATCGTTTGGTCATATTTGTGCAGCCTATTTACCTTTGGCACCTCATTATGGCGACCCAAAAGCCACATGGCGTAACCGCAGACGACGACGGCAAGGCCTCGCCCAATCATTTAGAGAACAATTACAAGCAAAGCTCTTCAAACAGATCTCTCTCTCTCTCTTTCTCTCTCTCTCTCTCTCTATCTGCCGGGAAGCCATTGTGGAATTCATTAGTAAACAAAATAACAGAATACGCTCACGAATTGCTTCGAGTGCATTCACCTGTGGCCGCAGTGCAGTTAGATATTAGTAGATAGATCTAAGAGTCAACTGGGTCAAGAGGCAGATTAACGCTGCATCGATTTCAATTTGAATTGATCTGATGAGATCAGATCAGATCAGATCGGAACGTTCGCTCGCTCGTTGCTCGACTGATTGATTGCGCCCAATTATGGGATGCCGGCCCAACTACACATGTCTACTTGTTAACGGGGTTATATAATAAATTTCCATGTGACTTTGATCAGTGCACAAAGCGCAGACAAAGTAAACAAAATTGAAAATGTAACAAGTTTTATGCATTGCATATCGATCGATTTTGATGCGAGCTGAGTGCGCATTGAACTGAACTGGAATGATATGAGAAGGCGGGCTCTCTCTCTCTCTCTCTCTGTGTGTGTGTGTTGTTTATTTTGTTGTAAACATCCGGACGTGCAGCAAAATGTTGCACATTGTGCAGGAAGCCAATGTCGAGTTATGCATGCTGCCGCTCGCTTTGGGGCAGCCCACAGGGCGTGCATTATACATATGTATATTTATTTTATTTCTCTTTTTGGAAGAAACGAATTTTCGAATTTATTTGTCAATGAAGTTGCCGGCAGTGCACACGTCTTCAAGAGGCGCGCAGTCCGTGAATTCCGATTGCATTTGCATTCAAAAGTTTTATATCATTTTTAAGTGCATTTAATTACTACATGTGTGTATGTGTGTGTGTGCCGAAATGTCTACAATTTATGGCAAAAGGTGTGGCTAAAAAAAGCTAAAAATATATATTTAAAACTTTTTTAAATAAAAAACGAGTACTTATATTTTTTTATTACTTTGTTTTTGCCAAAAAAAAAAAAAAAAAAAAAAAATTAAAAAAAATAATAATTTATGTTTCCGTTGTTTCTTTACAGGTAAATTATGCAAATGTTTTGAACAGTTCCAGAGTCAGATTAAGTACGCCGATAAGTGCGAGCATATACATTCATATATATATATATATACATGTAAATGAATCTGTATAAATGTGAGTACACATTATTTAAGTTCTATATGTTGTCATTTGATGGAGCTGCTCCATGCGTTATACTAGATAAAATTTATGGCGCATTTCTCTTTTCAATTTTAGTCAATTGAGCCTTGCATGCCGAGAATAAGTAAAATTCTTATAGAAATAAGCAAAAGCGTCTTTGCATTTTATAAGTAAGAGCTGATTGATTTATGCCTTATTTTGGCAGTCGCAACGGCTCAGTCTTGAAATATTGTGTTATGCGCTCAATATATAATGTTTATTGATTGATCGCGATCATTATGCATGCCGTATGGCAAAAAGTATCGATGCCATGTAATGTATCGATACGTGAAATATGTAAATGCCAAGCTGCCACCCCGGCATGTTGCAACTGAATGTTGTCGATGTTTGTATGTGAAATTAAAATTCAGTTTACGTCGCAAGTCCTTGACACCTTTTTCTGCATTATTTTAATTACCTTTGGCAGCAGCAGCAGCAGCAGCAGCAGTTGGTGTTGTGCTGGCAGTGCGAACGCTTAAATATGCGCAAATGACATGCTAGCAAGCAGCCCATTCGATGTGCGCAATTTGTCATCCTGACAGTCTGTGGCAACGGCAGCGGGAGTGCTGCGAGCGTTTGCATTTGGCCAAAATCAGCAATCTTTGTATTTGCTTTGGCTGGGATATTTATGCTGCTTATGCATGTGCGCGCATGCTTAATTACGAATCCGCTAAAACTGTCACAATCGCTGAGCGCTGAGCATTTGTCAAATTGACAGCAGCCGCTCAGCGATTGCGCAGCTTTTGCGCTTAATCTTGACGAGAGCCGCTCGCATCTGGGATGAGGCAAATGTTGGTGCGCACGCGCAGAACTCGAGCTGCTCGATGTGTGTTTGGTGTGAGTTTGGTGAGTAATGTGTGCTTAGCACGAAACTCAAAGAGAGTCGCCTCTGACTGCGCCTAAGCCCGTGTGCGCCTGCGCCTGCGCCTGCGCTGGCTATAAACCTCGTACACACCCTAAGAAGTGCTCATATTTCATGAGTCAATAAACTGAGTGGGACACGCGCAGACGTGAGCGTTAAACTGTAGACAACAATTTATTGTTACGCTCTGGGCTAAATTGTAATGATATTTTCATTAACTTGGCCTTTGCCAAAAGACCCAACCACGCACCACGCACCACACGTTCCCAGCTACAGCTACAGCCACAGCCCCAACTCCCCCCTCAACGCCAACAGCAATTCAAACAGCTGCAGGTGAGCTCCGGCTCCAACACTAATCAGTGCGCGTTGAGTGGCTATCGAAACGCGTCAAAGAGCCAGCACTAATGCTGTCAATTGTGAGAGCATTGTATCAAGTATTTGCACAAGGCGTCCTTGTCCTTGTCCCTGGCTATGAGAGCGTGAAATCAATACGCCGCTGGGCTGGCGCCAGCGCAGGCGTGGGCGTCGCCCACAGCATTGGCAATAGGCAATATGTCAGCAGTTGGCTTCAATCAGACTTGTTTAATCAGCTGACGGACATTAATTAAGCTATTGTATTTTGGCTGAAGACTGTCATATCATATAATGAATGTTGCTTTGATTTAATGAAATATTAAACAGTTTAAGGGATGCCAGTCATATAAAATAATATAAAATATAAGCGTAGTTCGAGAAGAGATTTATTTTTATAGCGTGCGTAAATGTCTAAAAATGTCTGGAAATATCTTAGAAATATCTTGTAAATATGTATACTGAAAATTCAGCGAGAGCTATAAATTTGTGGGACTTTTTTTTTTTTTGTTTTTGTCATTTTTTTAGAAGTATAAATATAAATAAAAAAAATAATACAAAAGTAGACTTTTCTGGACAAATGCCCATATATCATATAAAAATGCATATATAGATTTATGAATAATAATAATAATAATGATACATGTATATAATGTTACATGTATATTAGCGAGAGATTTGATTGTATTATACTTTATTAATTGTTAGGATAACCAGCTTGATTGGCATTGCATGACAATAATAATTAAATAAATAATAAATAAATAATTATAAAATATAAATAAATTATAATAATATAATCAATAATAATAAAATATAAATAAATAATAATAATAATAATACATAATTATAAAATATAAATAAATAAATTAAATTATAAAAAAATTTAATTAATTAAAAAAAGGCATTGTATGCTGATATAGTATGGATATATAGTATGCAAATCATCAGCCTCAGCATACAATGCCTTTTTTAATTTATATATATCTTAGATGTTAGGTAATGTAAGTAATATTATAATATATTATAATATTTGTGCAATTCCAGTTAAATTTAGATTATGTGTTACAAAATTTAAGATTTAATTCTTTGCACATTGTGCTTCACTGTTATCAAATGCCAATATTTGCCGTAGCCAACAGATATTTCAATCAATAATTAATTATAAGCAGCTGACTCTCTCTCTCTCTCTCTCTTTCTTTCTTTCTCCCTCTCTCTCTCTCTCTCTTTCTTTCTTTCTCCCTCTCTCTCTCTCTCTCTCTGGTTCCATTGAGCAGTTAATGCAAACTAAATTAGGCCTTTGCATATTGCATTTAATGCTAAGCGTGTGCATCACGTATCCGTTGCCATGGCCAACTGCTGTCTCTGTGCACTGCTGTCTTTGAAATGAGCAACAAAGTTAATTTCAATAAACAGGCATCGCTCGCTGTGGCCTTTGGCATGGGCCCGTCGGGCGACGGCGACGGCGACAGCGACGGCGACAGCGAGTGCGACTGCGCCAGCCTGAGCATTTGGCTCGGAGAAATGCCGCCCAAAAAGCCGACGCATGTGCATGTTACCGTTGCCCATTGGCTGACTCATGACGCGGATCGGGCCCGCTGTCATTTTGGCCATTTGCGTTGTCAGTTGGCCTGGCCATATTCGAGCACGAGTGCTGGCAAGCTAACACACAATATATAAAGGATTTGTCTGTGGCCTGGCCAAAGGCGCTTTGATTAATTGCCGACTTAGAGCCTGGCCATTCTCGTTAGGCCAAAATGATGCTGTCGGTGATGCTGACGCTGACGCTGACGCTGACGCTGACGCTGACGCTGACGTTCAGAGCTGTCGGCTGGCGAATGGCGTTGGCGTGAATCACTTGAGCCAAAAGGTCAGGCAACAAGGTTGAAGATATGCAAACTGCAAAATTAATTGCCAAGTTTGTCTGGGAAATGCGGAAATTAATTGGGCGACTACCAACAAGAAAGAGAAACGAAACAACAAAGCAGATAACTGCCAACTTGGTGGCACTGCAAATTGGCAACAAATTCGAGTAGAGCTGATGGAAGGCCGCGCCACTGGGCCAATACTTGTTATAAATGGCAAATGGCTTGTGGCCGGCCGCAAAACGTTTGGCTTCTGCGTATTTTTGCGTGAGGACTTCAGTTGAGCTAGCCAAAGAGAAAGAAAGAGAGCCATTACCAGCTGGCCACGCAATGCAGCAGCCAGCCAATAGCCGGGGTCAGCAGGTTAATGGGCAGCATTAACGGCCCAATGCATGTACGTGGCCAACCTGGAGTGGAGTCGTTGCCAGTTGGAGCGTTAATGTCTGTCGCTTTGATTGCCTGCCAATGCGCCTCTGGCCAGCAACTTTTTCTATGTGAATGTGCGTTTATAAATCTATCGAATAGATATACAAAAATGCACACAAATATACATACATACATATGTGTGTATGTATGTATGTACTTTATTTTCATTCGTTTTCCCCCGCACTCTCACTCTCTGTTGTCTGCCTGCCACAGAAAAGCGAAACTATAAGCTGCTGCATGTAATGCACTTATAAGAGCTGCGGACATTGCGGCAATTTGTATGCGCTTTGTTGACTGCTCATGCATATGATTGACTTATTGATTGCTTGATTGATCGATGGCCCGGCCAAAGTGACGGACTAACTGACATTAAGCGGCTGCCATTGACTCGCAGTGCTCCTCAATTAGCTAGAGAGCCGACAGACAGCGCTCTGCTCCGGGCGGGTTCATAGAACTCTGCTACCGTTATATTTTGTATGTCTCGCAACAGAGCATTTGCCACAGTTCGTTATATATGTATGTATAGACATAGTACGATAATTATATGTATGCCAAATCTGGCGTCTAGACTTCATAAACAACCCCATCGGTGCGGCTAGAGGTACGTGCCACGCATGCGCACATATAATCATGCTATTTGTGCTATTTAGCAGTTGTGTATTTTTATACACATTTATTTTGATACCTCTACACTCGAACGACTCGAAGTGCATTGACAAATATGTATTTACGATGTCAATCGAATGAAAACGCATTGAAATGCATTGCAAAATGTGCAAAATGTTTTCCAGTTCTCCGATGCCATAAATTACGAGTTAAGCATGCGAGAAGGGTGCTCAATGTTTGTTTTTTGTTTTGTTTATGTTGTTGTTGCTGTTGTTGTTGCTGCTGCTGTTTCTCATATTCTTACTGTGCATACAAATAGTACAGAAAGCAACAGCAACACAGCAGCAGCAGCAGCAGCAGCAGCAGCAACAACTGTCAACCTACTTAGGTTTTAATTTATGCGTAAGTCTGGACTTAGTAGCTTTTCAATATTAATTTCCAGCGGCAACAACAACAACAACATCGTAGCCTGCAGCCATAAATCACAATATCATATATAAGCACACGATTATACGCCGCATTTGGATTTATTGAACATAAGCATATGGCAAAGGAGGCACCAACCGCATTTCTGTTGTTTTTGTTGTTGTTTGTGTATATCTTTCAGTTTTTTATGCGTTTTACTTTTTACGACGTTTTTCTTACGAGTGGATGGCCTAAAATGGGGCTTATAGAAGGTGCATGGCACAATGAATGATTCCATGCTCACAGTCTATTTATATTAATATTGAAACAGAAGTCCAAAGGTTTATTTATATAAGGATAAATGTGAAGAATTCATGGCTTATATTATATTTATATTTATATTTATATTTATATTTATATTTATATTTATATTTATATTTATATTTATATTTATATTTATATTTATATTTATATTTATATTTATATTTATATTTATATTTATATTTATATTTATATTTATATTTATATTTATATTTATATTTATATTTATATTTATATTTATATTTATATTTATATTTATATTTATATTTATATTTATAGTTTAATTATTTTTTTTAATTCCAATATAATTATATTATCATTTTATTATTTATTTATTAGAAATATATAAATATATCTATGCATACATACTTAATATATTTAGAATTATTAGTTTATATCCATATTACATTAAATAAATATTTTTTAGCTTTGCCATAAATTTTTCGAAGTTTCTTACTAATATTTTTTATTTAAATTGAAAAATTGTTGTTTACACACGATATAGGACATAAATATAAAACAATAAAATATATTTATATATAAATATATTTATTACAACATATCTATAAATTTCTATATTTATATTTATTGACAAATTGCTGTTGACACGCCCATTGGCAACTTCATCTGTAATTTCTCAACTCTGAAATGAACATTTTTAGATGTAATATGAGACCCATTGGCCATAAATAGGGCCCCACAAAAAGACAGCCAATAGCCGAAATTTCAAGTTTTTCACTGCAGGCTCTAAGCTCATTGAATATCAATAGAAATGTGTGCGTGCGCGTGTGTGTGTTGGTGAGGTGTGTGCATGTGTGTGAATCTGTGCATGTGCGGCTTGCCATCAACGGCTGAGCTCAGCAGACTTTACAAAATCCTATTAGAGCTGTCCAAATTCCCATAGGCGCGCTAAAAGCCTTGGCAAAAATTTAATAAATAAAAAAAAGGAAAAATAATAATAAATACAAAGAGCGCTGTGCAGCTGTGCAAAGCCTCAAAATAGCCGCCAGTTAGTGGCAAAGATCGCAACAGTCGACACCAGCACGGGTTGGCGCTGGGACTGCGGCTGGAGCTGTGGCGCGGGTGCGGGTGCGGGTGGGGGTGTGGGTGTACGCCCTGGGTATGGCACACACATGGCAAACAGTTGTGAGCTGTGCGGCGGTGCTTGGCTTTTAGGCTTTCGCCCCATTGCGTGGGTGTGTGTAATTTGACATCTTCATGAAATAATTAAAATTATTTATTGTTAATTTATTTTCGCTGTCGCTCGGCAATCGATAAAGTGAAAGATAAGCCGAGTGCATTAAACAATTGAAATTAATTTGTCAAGCATTTGACAAGAGGCGTGCCCCACAGACCGGGACACACGGACAGCCATCAACGGACAAACGGCCGAGAGCCGCTGGTGAAAGGAACTGCTGAGCGCTGAGGCACTTTCACAAAAGCTTTCTGCCCGGCACAAAAGGTCAGCGTCCACCCCAAGGGTACTCGAGCTAGCCAAGACTCGAACCTCGCATCAGGCGTGGCAGCCAGTGGGCGGTGGATGGCATTGCCCACTGCCACTGCTACCTGCTGTTGACTGCCCTGTGGGCAAATACTTCACTGCTGCTGCTGCTGCTGCTGCTTGTGCAGCGCAACGAATGCAATTAAATGGATGCAGGCCGCTGCCACTGGCAGTTTAACGGGGCAGTTAATCATGCATCGACATGTGGCCGAGCTGCTGCTGCCTGGTGACTCCCCACTCCTGACTGCCGACTCGCACTGCCAACTGCCTGCTGCCTGCTGCCTGCTGCCGGTTGGCAACATATTTGGCGGTCACTTCTAAGCCGCATTCGAAAGTGTTGCGCAAAAAGCAGTTTGCAATTAAAACATGTTGGCATTGCCGCTGCCAACAGGAACAGCAGCAGCCATAGCCACAGCAACAGTTGCTGCTTGTGCTGCTGCTGCTGCTGCTGTCGTCTAGACGTGGCAGCAACAGCGATGGCTGCTATGACACACAGATGGCGCTGCTGCGCCAGGCTGATGTGCGCAGCGAATCGGCTTTCAGCGAAGGCAGAAAGCGCCGGCGCAGGAATGAGGAAACTCTGGTGAAAAGCTGAGATGCGTTGAGAAATGTGGTTAATTGATTTTTGGTGCGCCCTGTTTTACCCCTTCACTCTCTCGCACTCCCTCTCTCGCTGTTATTGGTTTTTGCAATTAATTTAAAGTTTTTCTCTTCTGTCTCCCATGCAGAATCACACTCCATGGCTGTACGACAATGTCCAATGCTCGTGAGCTGGCATTGATCGAGAAATGGGCTGACATCGCAACGCCGCCGACACCAACATTGCCCGGCCTATCGCCAACATCGCCGCGTACAATCATCAAGTTCTGTTGTTGCCCACAGCGCAGGCGCTACACTCTGAAGCAGCCGAAGCTCAAGTCGTCGGCGAACACGCTGCATGCTAGAAATATATTCGTTGATAACGATTTTACATATATTGATGATGTGCCACGTGCCAGCCGCAGCAGCAACGGCAACGGCAGCGGCAACAGTAGCAACAAGCGACGCGACGAAGATTGCGACAGTGATTACGATTGCAATGATTATGATGATGACGCAAATGATATCGCTGAGATCTCTGGCAAAAGCAACAGCGACCACGACGGAAATGTGGCGCTGATATTAATGAATCAACGAAATGTGCCTGAACAATGGCGGCAGGACTACAAAGGCGACACCAGCAGCAGCAACAAGCGTAGCAGCGAACTAGCAGCAGCAACAAAAGCAATTCAAAGTAAAACTTGCGCTGTCACAAACGGCCAGCAGAGTGGCAATGAGCAGCAGCAGCAGCAACAGCAACAGCAACAACCAACCCAAAGACTTAGCAATAGCTTGGAACAGCAACAGCAAGAGCAACCGCAACAGCAACAGCAACAACAACTGCAACTGCAACTTAGCAATAAGGAAAATACACTAAGCAACAATACAAACAGCAACGGCTACAATAAGCCGCGCTGTAATTATTGTGAATTACCCGACGACGCCGTGCCCCAAACGAACAACAAAAACAAAAACTCGAAAATTGATTCACTGAAGTCGTCGCAGAATAAAATGACAATTACGACAGCAGCAACAACAACGAACGTGGCAGCAACGGCCACAGCCAGCGAGTGTGGGTTGACACTGCCAACATCAGCAGCAGCAGCAGCAGCAACAGCAACAGCACCAGCACCAGCAGAAGAGTTTGTGGGTGCTGCCACAGAAGTGCTGTGCAACGATAAAGCAACATTGACAGCGACAGCGACAGCGACAGCAACAGCAACAGCAACGGCGACAGCAACAGCAACATTGCCGCCAACAACAACACCTAAGCCCAGCATAGCTGCACGTCCGACCACGCCCAGCCGCCTTAAGACTGTGATCAAAACAACAATGGTGAAGCGTAGTCCTAGCC
Organism: Drosophila mayaguana; assembly: GCA_037075325.1. Classification (NCBI taxonomy): domain Eukaryota; kingdom Metazoa; phylum Arthropoda; class Insecta; order Diptera; family Drosophilidae; genus Drosophila; species Drosophila mayaguana. Next base: position 5,817,369 of record JBAMCG010000037.1, on the reverse strand, counting down.
ATGACTCAACGCAGGCGACTGCGACGCATATGCTGCAACCGAACAGCTGCAACATTAACAGCAGCAACAGCAACAGCAGCAACAACAACAACAACAACAACGACGAGCCCAGACGTTCGGTTAGGGAGCGCATCGCCGCCTATGCGGCAGGAAATGGTAAGTTTTTCTTTTATTTTATTTTGTTTGGTCTTTTTTCGCTCGCGCTTAATCAGCTTTGGCACTGTCGCCAGTGCCTGGGCGGAAATGTTGTTGCTGTGGGAAAATCGGCCACAGGCTGAGCACACAGTCATTAGGCTAGTTAATAGCTAACAGTAAGTTATTAATTGATTTGTGCGCTCAACTGTCAGAAGGGAGGCAGAGAGAGGCGAACTCCATGACTAGCCATAGCAGATCCCAAAGCTTACGCCCACTCTCTCTCGAGTCTTTCTCGCATGTCTCATGTCGTGTCCCTAGGGGCAACATACCGAAGGTCAGCCAGCTCATTGTCCAGTCATTTCCTGTTATTGAAAATAGCGCTAAAAGCGTTCCCTATCATATTAATTAAAGATCAGATCAGATACTGCAACTCTGGCATCTGGCTTCTGAATCACTGGCAGAACAATTACTTAAAATGCTAAATGCGAGCAATTAAGTCTCATTTAGTGATAATCAAATCGTTAGTCACTCGCTAAGGCTCAACATTTGCGGAAAATTTAGGTAAACATCATACAGTAAGCACTCGCAAATGACAAATCTGAAATGCCAGCCAGCCAGCTGGGAAGGGCGTGCACATATTATTTCCTCAGCATTTATTTGCCTTTTATTTACATTAAAAATCAAAAGAAATTGACTGCAATTTTGTCATGAATTATGCATGACGTTGAGCTGTGGATTTCCGTTAGCCTGACACACTCACATAGACACACCTTTTGCATAACACAGGGAAAGAGAGAGAGGGAGAGAGAGAGAGAGAGAGAGGGACACGCACATAAAGTCGACTCTATTACAAGTCAATTAAATGCAGCAATGCTTAATAAAAAGCCACTTAAAGCCGCATAAAAACATGAAAAATCACTTGAAATTGTGATTAATAATAAAAGAAAAAATATTTTTTATTATTTTATTAGTGCGTCTGCATTTGTGCGGCGATTGGAAATGTCGTAAATGCGACGCGGCCATTCAACAGCATTGCATAAAAAATTATAATCGTCTAGCTGGGTGCAGTTGCCTGCCTGACTGACGCACGTGCATATGCAGCTCAAAAACTCGGAAAAAACACAAGCACTCCTCGCATTTGGGCTTTGTCACCAATTGTCGAGTGCACTTCGGGCTGGCTATGACACGCCCTTTAAAGCCAATTGCCTTCGGCGCGCTGCCACCCGCCGCCAATTGGCAGTTGGCAATTGGCAATTTCGCAGAGAGACACGCAGGAAACACGTACAGCACGTTCGACGTCATGAACGCATATTATATCATTTTGATAGGCAAATGAGGCTTGAAAGCCGGCTCGATCTCCAGCCAGGCTAAGCTCAGTTCTTGCCCTCAGCCCAGCTGAGACTGACTCCGACTCTGACTCTGACGTGTGACGGCTTAAGGCGCCAATCTGCTGATCATCGCAATGACGCTGGCGTTGTCCTAAGCGAACGCACGTCAGCTTCACACAGAATGAGCGGCTTTCATTTGCAGTCGCTCAGGCATTGGTAATCATCATCGTAATGGACAGCCTGCTCATTGGAGCTGCGCCTCTCCACATCTCAGCTCTCCTGGCTCTTAGCCCGATTTCCCTTGCAGCCGCCAAGTGGGCAGCTGCTGCTGTTGTGCTCACGTTTATTTACTTTATATCTTTATTTATTTGCTTTTTGTTTTCGCACTGCTACTCTTTGTACACCCCACTTAACAGCTGTACTCGGGCCAGAGTTGTTGTTAAGTGCATTGAGGTAGGCCTCCATTAGCTGCATTTGTTTTGAGTCATCTTGGCTGCTCGCATGCTCTCGATAGACCCTCGCTCGCCAGTTTAGCCTCTGCCACAACTCGCACTGAGCAATTAATCACGTTCAAGTGACCTCAGGCGCACAGAATCAATCAACAATAAAAACAAAACCAAACAAAATAAAATAAAACAAAAAAAAATAAAATAAACGAATAAAAAACTACAACAATAAGTCAACCACACGCCCAGCTACGAACAATGTCTGACGGACAGTGGCCATTTAGCGGAGACACACCCAGCAAACAATTTTATTTTAAGTCAATAAGCAAATAAGTACAAATATATTTCATTTTCTCGCGTTGCCGTTTGTTTGCCTAAATACCTATATACATACATACACATATACGCAATATATGGACACAAAAATTGTTAATGGCAGTGCGGCAAGTAGAACAAAGGCCGCTAGAGTTATTTCCGTTCGTTGAGTTGTGCTAATTAAATGCCGCACAGAAAGCCAGAAATTTGCCAACTGCGCCAATGTATATATATATGGAGGGCTGGAGCTGTGACTGTGTCTGTGACTGGGAAGACCTCCCATGAACTTTCAACGCGCCTCCCACACACACACACACACACACACACAGTCACACATGCCACATGGCAGCCGATTGGCAGAAAGTACCGTTAGCGTTGCACAATTGAAATATTGCCAAAACGGCAGAAGAAAAGCGCAGCCCAGTGTGGGCCTCTGCTCGGACCGAGCTGGCCCGACTTGGGCTGCCTTGGCTGGCGGCCTGCCAATCGCCACAAGACGATCAATTGGTGGACGCTTTTCAGCTGACTCTGAGCTGGCAGAGCCAGACCCCCATAAAATGTGGCCAAACTGTCGCTGTCTTCAGCCTGGCTGACTGACTCGTTTGCGCCGCTGATTTACGAGCTCGCCACGGGTCGTTGTCGTTGTTGTTGTCGTTGTCGTTGTCGTTGTGTAACGCATGCGATTCAGAATTTTTAAATGCCAAACGCTGACCAGCAGCAGCCAAGAGTCCAGTCAAGCCAGAGATTGAGCCTGCCGGTTACTTACTGTTGCTGTTGTTGTTGTTGTCGCCAAGTCGCGACGGTGGCGGCGACATTTTAATCAAGAAAGCCAATCGAACGCACGCATGCGCAATAAAAACAAAAATAAAATCAAACCTATAAAATCAACAACAAAAATACTTAACCGTTTCACTTACACACACACACTCATACACACACACACATTCCAGTCGATCGCCTCCTGAGTTCTCTTGAAGCATTCGATTGGGGGCTGGCGACAACAACAACAACAACAGCAACTGACGAACGCCAACAAACAAAGTTCACTTGATCTTCAGACGCTTTGCCCCTATGCGAATTGAAATGCGATTTATGGCGATACCTTCGCCCATTTGCATACCCATGTGGGCTACACGTCGAGCAAATGTGCCTAGAGAGAGAAGTATTACAATGAAATGGATAAGCTCGTACAACTGCCACAATAGCCACATTCATATGTGTGTATATCGTTGCCTAGACTGCGCGCTGTACATAGCCAGAACAGTTGCTGAATATATGCAGAGAAAAAGTAGTGTAAGTGAGATATGTGGATTTAAAGAAAGTTTTTTACATACATAGCTGGAAATTGAGTTTTAGAATTCGATGGAATTTTGATAACACAAAGGGTTTGCCTCAAGCGATGCGACGGTTCCGGATGTAAAAAGTGTTATATAAAGTCAGTTTGTTTTATATTTTATTTTATTTTTTACACCTTTACCTGGTTGAGGTAAAGATCTGAATATTATAACGAGCTTAAAAGTGAAAGAAAATTTGGTAGAGAACTTAGCACTCGATGTGGATTTTCATGTTTAAATTATTCCAAGAACTATACAAATGGTTGTATATTTTTAAATCTAATTTAAAATCTAGGTTATATTTAAGCAAATATATTTATTTTTATTTATTCGTGATATACTTTTATTGCATTATTATAACAAAGATTATATTATCTCTAAATTCAGCATTCGTAGTTTTATTTTTTAATTTTTTTTATACTATGCACATAATTTAGAATTATGTTATCTTCTGTTTATTTTCTGCCTCGAAAGTTCTGTTTGTAATTATTTTTTTTTAACATGTGGTATATTATAAAAACAATAATAGTTAAAAATAATGATTTTTGAATAAAATTTAATTCCATTTGGAATCTCTATATGAACGCACGTGTCTCCGCCTGAGACGGTAAGAACTGAATCGTCTCAGCTTCAGCTGGGTGCGGCTGCGAGTAGAGCAAATAGAGCTCAAGATAAATATTTTGCGAGCAATCGAGGGCATGGATAAGCTGCGAGTGGTGCGAGCAATATTATCAAATATGTAAATAATTGCTTGCCATTTGCTCGCCATCCCGAAATTAATTAAAGCATTTGCGCACACATGGACAGCCACAAATGACAGAAATTGAAAAACTGAAGTCCACATACACACACACACACACACATGTGCTGGGCATGTTGCGAAAATTTATGACAATTTAAATGGTGCACATTCGGCGGACAATTTGAGGCGATTAGCGCAGAAATTTTCGCGGATTTGGCTTAAGCGGCACGCCGATGCTTGCCCCATGTGGCAGCCGCGACTTTTGGCGCATTTTGGCGTCTTTTGCACATTTGGCGCAATTTTTCATTTACTGTAAAAAAGATTATGAAAATGTGTTTTCTGGGCGCGCCATTTGTTGCGAAGTATGGCTGCAAAGTAAGATCAACATGTTGCGGCAACAATAATTGCAACAGCTGCATGTGTGTGTGTGTGTGTGTGTGTGTCTGTTGGCAGCAATGACAACTTTATATGACTCGCTGAAGAATTATCGCTAAAATTAAACACTGTCTCACCTCCCTCTCTCTCTCTTTCTCTCTCTCATTCTATCTTTTAGAGCCACCTCAGAGTGGAGTCAGCGTGGCTCGGCAACATGACAGCGGCAAGAAATTTAGTAAAATTCAGTGCAATACAAATCAAAACAACATGACAAGCGATGTGAAAAGTGCAATTAGCAGTGGCAGCCACGGCCACAGCACCAGGAACAACAGCAGCAACAACAGCAGCAACAGCAGCAGCAGCAACGGCAACAGTCAGCAGAAACAACATCAAACGCTTATCAACGGCAACACAACGCCGCCGGCAACAACAGCAGCAGCAGCCAACACGTCAGTCTCCTGCGCGACTATCGCAACTGACACGACGCGCTACAAATCGGGATTAAGTGATGTAGCGGCCGACGAGGACGTTGATGATGCAGCCAGATCTACATCCACAGCCACAGCCACATCTACAGCCACTGCTAAAGCAGCAGCAACTTCATCTGCCACTCCTGCACCAGCTGCAAGCGTTTTAAGCACCGGTTGTGTAACTATGCCGCGCACTCGCCAATACGGAAGCAATGCTGCAGGAGCAGTGGCAGCCAACACCATGACAGCTGATAAGAAATTCTTAAGCCGTGCTGCGCCCGCCGCCAACACTTCGGGCAACGCATCGGCAGCGGCAGCAGCTGCTGTTGCTGCACCACAGCAACATCATAAGCTGCAATTCAGCGATAAGGCCGAACTCAAATTGGCCGCCTTGGACAATCTGGACCTGGCGCACAGCCTCGACCTGATCGATGAAGATGGCGATGATCCGTATGGTGCGCTCCAGGACTATTTGGAGCGCGTTAAGGTAAGTGCAGAGCTTTCCTAATTAGCTGTGAACCGAAGCGCACAGCCATTTCCATCATTGCATCATTCCTGAATTGAATGTAGGGCATGTCTCTAGTCACTTGTTGCCAGCGGGCCATATTCAGTTTCATTTCATTTTGATAAGCGACAGCTGCTGTCGCCACACACATTTCATTAGACCGCTGCTGCCTCAGCAGCTCCTCTTCCTGTCTTCCCCGCCCCTGCTGCCCCACCCCACGCCGCCGCACTGGACTGTCAACGCGGCGTGATTTTGCAAATGATTATTTTGCGTGACAGAAAAATGTGTTAAAGCAACACGCAGTAGAGGCACAGCAGCAGCAGCAGCAGCAGCAGCAGCGACGGATTCGTAATGTGTAACGCATACGACGCGTTGCACGCTCAGCATTTTTGTTGCTGCTGCCAGTCGTCGTTGCCGTTGTCGTTGTCGTTAGCGTTGTCAGCGTCGTGTACATAAAATTTTATGTTTCTGTACCGGAAAGCGCAATATTACAAACTCAAAGACTAAGCAGCGTCAACGTCAACGTCAACGGCCGACCGCAACTTTAGTTATTTTTATAACTGTTTCGCATGAAATTTGTCCACAGACAAGTTACTTCTTAGCCCATAGCGGAAGCAGCGCACGCACGCGTTGTTCATTAGCATTGCGTTTATGGCTGAGCTGCGCAGCTCGTGGAGCTCGTCGAACCAATGGCGCCTGCTGGTTCTCTGCTATGTTGTGCGTGCATCAACTAACGGTCACTAACAACTCTTCATTCCGATCGAAACTTTATTTAACTGAGCTGCTAATCCCTCTGCCTTGAAACTTAATATTGATCATTTTATGATTTGTCTTTAAACAGTGCTCGTTAGGTGCTCAAATAGAATATATATATGTAGACAGTTGCTTATGCACTTCATAGTTTTATCATTTCGAAGCTTTCAACCTTCGGCCCTTCACTTTAACTTTAACATTTTGGAAACCTTTCATTGCTTTTAAATTTTGTTTATTTAATGTTTATTTTGGATTTGCTTTACATTTTAAAATACTTGAAATATCATAAATGGGGTGCACAAATAAATTAAATCAGAAATACAAATAAAAATAAATAATTTTAAGTTAAATAAATAATGAAAAAACTCAGACACAAATCAAATTGAAATAATTAAAAATGAAATCAAATAAATAATGATAATAATAAATTTTAAAAAAATAGCTTTCCCTTTTCCACAACCAAAATACATCATTTATAATTTTTTTTAACTTATTTAATTTTTTGGGAGTTATGGAATTTTTGCTGCCTTAATAAATATTACTTCTGATTCAGCAAAGTTTCCTAAAAAGCAAAAATATTTGTTTACGTATTGAGCTAGATAATTCAATTCATTTTTCGCCATCTGTAACAAACTTTAAAAGTAAGACAAACCCCATGAAAAAAGCTTATTTTTCCTTCCAGCACACTAACGATTCAGTTTACTTGCAAGAGTTTTTTGAGCCATGTTATTTCAAGTGATGAAATATATAAGTATCTCAATAAATTAGTCTGCCCATCGCTAAAACTAATGTCCGTAGTATACTTTATGTTATTCATGCCATTATTTATTTATTAGACAGTTCAAGTTAATATAAAATTCAAACAAACTTTAAATGAATCACTGCCCTCTCCTTCGGCTTGGTTCATGTCAACAGCAGCAGCTGTTTATAATTAATTTAAAAAAATATAAAATCTATTTACTGTTTTACTCCAAATAAATTTCGAAAAGGAATCATCAGACATTTCTTTGTCAAGCCTATCATAATTACTCCTGGCTTTAAAGCTCAAATCTGTTTTATGTTTAATGAAAATAAAGTCGTTTTCCACATCTAGTTTTAAAGCAGTTTCTAATAGATAATAGATAATAGATAATAGATAATAGATAATAGATAATAGATAATAGATAATAGATAATAGATAATAGATAATAGATAATATATAATAGATAATAGATAATAGATAATAGATAATAGATAATAGATAATAGATAATAGATAATAGATAATAGATAATAGATAATAGATAATAGATAATAGATAATAGATAATAGATAATAGATAATAGATAATAGCCTTAGCCCAGTCTGCATTTCTTTCTGGTCTCTGATTGGCATTAGGCGGCTGCACGCCATCTATGCACATTTTATAATCAGTGTCATCACCTCAACACCCATCGACCGGCCAGCCACGCCCTGATAGGCGTTGCATACGTTGCTTGTGTTGCTGTTGCTGTTGCTGTTGTGGTGTCTTGTGTGTGTTGCTTAGCCGGCGTGGGCTGTCAGCTTATGACACGAGCAATGGCTGGGGCTGGGGCTGTGGCTCTGGGTCTGAGGCTGACTTTGGCCCTGGCCTGTACTAGCCAGGCTTAAACACCTTCTTTTTTTTCATTCATATTTCAGCTCAATGCAGCTAATTTTTTGGCTAAATTGAAATTATTAGCCGGCAACTGTGGCTAATGATGACAAAATGTGTCACAGTGCTGCCCACACGCGGCAGTCGCTTTCTTTTGCCGCAGCCCGCGCCGTTGCGCCCGCGCGTGGCAGCGTTTGTGCGGCGCGTTTATTATGACAAATAGTGCAGCACTTTAGCTCCAAATTGCCGTTACTCGTAAGACTCGGCTAGGCGCTTGTTGTAGTCGTGGCCTTAGGCTTAATTTGCCTAGTTATGAAATGCGTTTGTGGAGGCGGCGATGGCGGCGCTGTTGTTGTTGCTGTCGTTGTTGTTGTGCTTGTCTATGTTGTCGCTGCCTGACCTATTTTGGCCGCAGCCGCGAAGCGTGCAGCGAATCTGGTAGGCTGTTTATGAAACAGATGCAACATGACAAGCGCGCGGCAACTCGTTTTGCTTTGCGCTTCCTGCATCAATTAGCGTCTGTGTTGCATTTCGGCTACACACACACACGCGCGCAAACATGCACACACACACACACACACACACAGGCACACACCTAATCCGTAATTTAACTACAACACACTCCAATCATAATTGACTCTCGTCAACGGACTGACGAGTCCATCAAGCAATCAAGCTCTAACGTTTTAGCCATTCAAAGAAAAAATCTGATAAGCTTTCAACAACACCACAAAAACAAAAAAATAAATGCTGTTGCGTGTGTTCTCAGTCGATTTTAATTATAGATATTGACAATGTGGCAAAATGAAATTGAGACGTAAAGCTCAAAAGCCTCAATCTATGGGATTGGCCGAGGCAGTTCCTAGGGATTGTCTCAGCTTGAGTCTGGTGGTTCAGTGAACCTCCACAGCATCAACCAATTATGCGAATGCTGTTAATGAATGTGGGCGACGGCTTTACCCTTAACTTATCTGAGAGTCTATAACTTTATGCAATGGCATTAGGTGAAGCTGGAGCTGGGAGCTGGAAGTTGGGAGCTGGGAGCTGGGAGCTGGAAGCTGGGAGCTGAGAGCTGGGTAATTTGCGCCTGCAACTGCGTCTGCGCAGCTGCCTAGAGAAAGTTGTCTTTGCCCAATTTGCAAATGACGTTTTTTTGTCAACGTCAACAGCAAACGGCAAACGGCAAACGGCAAATGGTGAACGGGGAACGGGGAACGGCGTACGGCTAAACCAAACGGGCAAATGGCAAACAAATGGCAATAAAAGGCAGTGCCAGCGCTGTGCACGTTACTATTTTTGTCAACCAGGAGTTGCTGCCGTGTCCCCCGATGCAGACAATAAACCAGAAATCGCAGCAATGCGCCAAATGAAGCCAAAATGAAAATACAAATAATAAAACAACAAAAAGTCAACAGCAGCAGTAAACAGTCAACAAAATCAGCAGCAACATGTTGCAGTGCTGTCATTGCCACAAATCAAATGAAAGTGAAGCAACTCTCCAGCTGTCCAATTGTCCAACTTTTCGACTATCTGCGAGCAGCAGCTTCTACAATTTCACCAGCAGCAATCATAATTGCGGACGGCAATTAAGCTGCTGTCAAATATTGCCAGCTACTCATGCTGCTCGGGTTACAGTTGTAGTTGCAGTTGCAGTTGCAGTCGCAATCGCAGTTGCTGTTGCATGTTGCTGCCGTGCACACAACTGCCTCACCCTCGCCTCGAACCTGTGCCTGACGTGTTGTCAACAGCATTTGGCTCATTCCAGCACCGCTGACAATGCGTTGATATTTTCCGACAACCAAATCTGTGGCAACAAAAAACCATCGCCACAAAATTGAGCCAATTTGCTGAGACTGGACGGGACGGTTGCTACTGCTACGCCATGTATCCATGATAGCTTTCAGCTGGACACTGACTTTCTTTTTGGCCAGCCATCAGGCAACCTGGGCTTCTTTTCCTTCTCTCGTTTTTCGTCTATCTGCTGGCTGCTTTGCCAAATGTCAAGCCCAAGTGACACAAAGTAGTCAACGCTGTTGTGATATCCGTTTGAAAGCTGGCAGCAGTTAGAGGCGCTTCCTAAACACGATTCGCAGTTTTATTTGTTCACTCTTCTCTCATGACGCTTTTGCTTATGCTGCCTCAGAAACAAATAATAATATTTGAATATTTGAAACTCGGAACAAATATGCGCAGTGTCATAAATCTTGGAAAAGTGCTGCAAGATAAAGCTGCCCGTGTCAGGTGCATAAGTGGGACTCTGTATATAACCAGGCTGGAGCAAGAATTCTTTTGCCGTAGAATGAAAACTTTGTCTCTACTTTTGAAATTTGTTTATTTAATCCATTAAAATATATTCCGGCCGAAGCCGGAGATTCTGTTTTACTGCTTTTGCCATTAGTATTTCTAGAACTTGGGGCATTCGCTTCTCGCATTCCTCACAATTATTCTCCTTCAGTTCTCAGGGCTCAAGAGTCTGGTGCGCGACTTCAATAGGCCTTATAGAAAAAGTCTAGAGCAGTTAAATCGGGCTAGAAACAAAAGCTTAAGGTACCTAGAAATACTTTCTGCATATACAGCTACCCCATATATATATATACATATTTAAATATATAGACTCTATGTGTACATTATTTATATGCTCACAAATACTCTGATATTCGACTTCGACTAATTGAATTTTTCTATACAATTCTCTGAAATTAAGTAACTAAAATTCCTCTTTAATTTTTATTTCCTTGTTTCAAATTGAATTACTTATTTGACTTAGGAGCTGCGTTCGAAGTACTTATCTATATATGTTTATATATGCTTACAATTATCAACTTCTTCGACTATTATTTTAAACATCTTTGACATACTCTTACTCCAATGCAATCCCCATCGATATTCAGCTCAAGAATAATGTAACTTATGACGTAAACCCCTCAAAATAAAGTGCTGAACTCATGGCCACAAACTCTGAAAGCTTCCCAGTCAGATCTCATTAAATGCTTCGGTCTATGCATTGCGTCGGTCCAGCTGCACGTGAGACACACGCTTGACCACATCCGTGGATCACTCGAAGTGTCATTGCCCAGTTGAGTGCTCACAGCATCGGAGCAGCAAATGCTGCACTCATTTTTCTAGACAAAATCCGCGTTGGGTTCAGCTGTGGTGGTTGCCCCCAGACTGAAGTGCCATTGAAATTACAATGATCTTCATATGTTTTTGGACTGATCGCAAACATCAAGCTACCAAAAAAAACCCGAAATTCAACGTTGACGCGCATCTGCTTAAGATTTGTGTCTGTGTGTGTATGTGTGTGTGTGTGTGTGTGTGTGTGTGTGTGTGTGTGTGCGTGTGTCTGTGTGTGTTTACTGTGAGTATTATTTAACCAATTTGTTTTTGGTTGCTTTGACCTTCAATGGTCATTTATACAAAACAAAGAGCTGGCCTGGCCTGCACTGAGCTAAGCCATGTTGGCTGCCTCGCTCTAGCTCTGACTTGACTTGGCTTGGCTTGGTCTGGCCTGGCCTGGCCCGGCCTGGTCTACTCTGACCAGCAGACTTTACGTCTCTCCAAATATTTTGACGCTGTTGTCGATTTGGATGCCGACTGCCAGCCAACTGGTCAATGTCAATGTCAGAAATTTGTTGAAGTGGAAAAATTCAGCTGCTGTTGTAACGGAGGCTTAAAACTTATTTGGTTTTCCTCTGAACGTCAGCCGGCAACAGACTGACTGGCTGACTGATATTTTTAAGGTTCAATGCTTGCTAATAAGCTAAAGCTGGAGCCGTTTGATTGATGTGCGTTTTGGGGATTACAAGCATCAGCCAGCAGTCTGACCTTAGTGGCCACAGCTTTGTTATGGCTGCTGCTATTGCTGTCATTGCTTTGGTTGTATTTGTATTCGTGGGTTCTATCTGCTGCATATCTGAGCGGCAGACCTATCGCTGCCTCGGCATCGACATCGGCATCAGCAGCTGCGTGCCACGCCCGCGTCGCCATGCTGCAGCTGTGTGGAGTCTGCGACTGCATCGGGAAGTCTGCGACGAAGTCTAAAGCTGAATTGCTAGCACAATGCTGATTACATTTACCGATAAATTAGCCAATGAATACAATTAAAAAACGAAAATACAAAATACAAAAAAATACATCGATGCCCCCGAGAGGCCTTACAGACTCTAGAGGCTGCCACAAGGGCACAGACCTTCACGGCAGCAGTTCTAGAAAGGCCCCAAGGGCAACTGGCACCAACTGGCAGCAGCGAGCATTGGGGCCATTTAACCTTCGATTATTTCAATTTACACGAAATCAATTGCAGGCCAACTATATATGTATATATATATATATATATATATATATATATATATATATATATTGTATATGTTTATTTTTGATTAGCTTTATACATTCTTACGAAGTCTAGGTGCACTAGAAGGAGAAATCGAAACGCGAGTGCCTAAAGGATGTTGGCCAAAAAGTGCGCATTTATATATATAGATAAATATCTGTCTGTATATAGCAAAACGATCGCCATTTACATGTCCAATTGACCATAATCAGTGTCAATGTCAGTGTCATGGCTGCTGGGACTATCGTTGAGCGTTAATTGTGTCTAGTGGGCATTGCGCGCAGATCGCCTCCAGCGCTGATAGCTTCTAGCTGGCCAGGATGTTTTCACCTGCTGCTGCTGGCGCATGCCCGGATTGACAATGAAGTGCACTGGCTGCAGTTGGCCCGGCTGCTGATGCTGCTGCTGTTGCTGCTGTTGTAAATAGGCTGACATTGATCTTGTCGACTGCAATCTATTAGCGGGCTGCGGCAATTGTTGCTGCACTAGGGCTGCGTCGTCGGCTGACATTGATGTCTTGACTGATTGATCGTTACCATTAATTTCATGCGTTGGCATTCTTTGAGGCCAGTTGTCGCCTTCATCTTCGCCTTCGTTGTCGTTGTCGTTGTCGTAGTCGTTGTCGTTGTCAATGTTCTCCGACTGCAATGTTCTCTGCAGTCTTCCCCATTTGCTCGACGGCAACTGAATTTGCTTTGCCGTCAATTGCCGTTTGCCGCGATTCGGAAAGAATGGATCGTCGACGTTGTAAAGATCGCTCAGCTTCAGTTTTTTGCCGCGATGCGGAAAGAAGTGATCGTCCAGTTTGAAGATATCGCGTTGCTTTTTGCCACGATTCGGATAAAATAGATCGTCATACTTGAACAGATCTTTGACGCGGTCGCGCTTGCCGCGATTCGGCACAAATGGCTCATATCGATTCAATAGCTCCTCCAGGTCGGGTGTGGTGTGCTTACGGCCTCGCGGTGGTATAAATGGATCGTCCTTTGGCTTTAGATTATCTGCAAGAAAGAAGAGCGAGAAGTCCACAAAGGGAAGGCAACGCAAAGAGAGAGAGAGAGAAAGAGATGCGTGCCATAAGTGCCAGACAAGTTGTTATTAAGGCCATACCATGAGGGTCCCATGCATTTAAAATTAAACGAAACAAGAATAGAACTCAAGTGAACTGAACTAGAGGCTGGTGCCTTTGTAATTTCAACACCCTGGTGCTCGTTACGCCCAGGGAATTATGATTTATGCATGCTCACCGCCCAGTTGGTAATTCTCCTTTTGATTCTGATTCTCGCGCCGCACCAGCACATAGTGTGGCTCCTCGACAATCAACGGCGGCTCCAAGTGCCCCGATAAATTGTACTTTTTCCATATGAACATGCCCGGATGATAGAACTCGGCTGCGCTGCCTCCCTGCCCCTCAGTTGGGAACTGCGAGGGGTAGAGCAGCTGCATGGCCCAGTGCAGGAACTTGGTCAGATCCTGCTCGCCAGTGAGCAGCATGAACACCTCGTTGTTGCTGTCCCTCGCATTAGGCGCTTCATTGCCGTCGCTTTCGTCTATGTCATAGTAGTCGTTGTCGTCCATTTCCAAGGACTCATCCAGATCGTCTTCGTTGCCCGAATCCTTCATGTTGTCCAGCTGCTGTCGCATACGCGACACGGCCTCTCTGGTTCTGTTGAAGGTGAGAAAGTGTTTGAGAAAACCCTATAATCTCTGCATGGCTGATGTGTGTGCATGAATGTATGTGTGTTAAGATTAATGAGGCATCATTTGTAGCTCGATGTCAGTTTAAGGATCGTCATTGTGCATCATCTCAGAAAACATTTTTCTTTTAATAGAGCGTGGGTTGCTCAGGTTTCAATTACACACGCGCACGTCTCTCGCTGGGTTTTCTCTTTTTCTCACACATACTCGTACACATCACGGTGCTCGTCGTAAACTGATGAACATGTTTGTGTACGTGGGCTGCCTTCAACAATGACAGCCGCTCGGGCAGCTGACCCAGAAAAGCTACCAATAGACCTCCAACTCTTCTCCGCCCAAAATGCTATGCAGAACCGACTATGGGCGCTGTGTTAATCTTGCTGTCATGCCTCATCCAATGCTCATCCAATCAATAGGCGATTCCCTTTTATAAATTGCTGTGTAAAATTACAAATTAAAGGCACTGAAACAACTGAAAGTTATGCGGGCTTAAGGCCAATTAATCGACGCATTTAACAAATCAACAAAAACACACAAATGAAGAAAACTCATGAAATGATTAATTGCAATTTAATAGTAGCGCCCAAGACCAATCATTTTTCAACGCCGTGCTCATACAATTTAAAGCTGTATTTAAGAGATGCTCAAGATGTTCGACTATGCGGTATACCCTATAAACAAAATGTGGCCGTGAATGAACAAACACACAGAAGAAAAGTCTATAAAAGTTTGAAGAAATGAGAAGTAAAAGGAAATAAATATAAATATAAATATAAATATAAATATAAATATAAATATAAATATAAATATAAATATAAATATAAATATAAATATAAATATAAAATATAAAATATAAAATATAAAATATAAAATATAAAATATAAAATATAAAATATAAAATATAAAATATAAAATATAAAATATAAAATATAAAATATAAAATATAAAATATAAAATATAAAATATAAAATATAAAATATAAAATATAAAATATAAAATATAAAATATAAAATATAAAATATAAAATATAAAATATAAAATATAAAATATAAAATATAAAATATAAAATATAAAATATAAAACATAAAATATAAAATATAAAATATAAAATATAAAATATAAAATATAAAATATAAAATATAAAATATAAAATATAAAATATAAAATATAAAACATAAAATATAAAATATAAAATATAAAATATAAAATATAAAATATAAAATATAAAATATAAAATATAAAATATAAATATTCCCCTGATTGAGTGCTGGGTATTCGAAATGTGAATAATTATAATAGCCGCAATAAGATTTCATGGGCAGACACCGATTCTCTCACTTGCCACAGGATGGCCAGGGGCGCGGAGTCCCTTGCAGCTTTTAAGCTGAAATGAAAAGTGAAACTTAATGCATGTTGCAATGTTTCGCTTTGTTTTCGTTTCATTTCGATTCGTTTTTGGGCCAATGAATTTGCTGACAGTTGTTATTTTGCGAAAAATTTATAAAATAAATCAACATATGCATACACGATGCGGTGTGGCAGAAACAAAACTCCGTCGTCGTCGGACTGATTTTTTCACGCCCATTAATTGGTTTTGCGTGTTTTCGACCGACAGCCAAATTGTCGACGATTTGTTGCTCTTATTGTTGACTTTTGGCATTGCGATTAAAAACCTGGCGCCCAGGCTGCATGCTCAAAGGCTTGACCCGAACTCGCGCTTAACTCTAGAGCTGAAACACTTGATAAATTGGAGACCGCCTTTAATTGGCTTAACAACGACATGAACCGAATCGAGAAAGTTTGTTCCTTTTTTTTTTGGACACTCTCTGTGGTCACCTTGAACCCTTTGGGCTTCCACTGATTGCCACCCAGGAGGACGGGGACACATCCTGCACTCACCTGGCTGCCAGCAGAGCGCGATTGTATTCGCGTGGACAATTGTTGGTCAGACAGCGCCTGGCCCAGAAATTCTGCAGCGTGGGCGTGGCATGCTTCAGCCCAAGTCTATGGCCATGGCCATGGCCATGCTGCGTTGCAATTTCCTGCGGCGCTGATTGCTGTCGTGCCTCTAAATCATAAGGCTCGCTCAGTGCTTTTCGATTAAAATCCGTCGGCTGGGGCTGCGGCTGCGGCTGCTGCTCCACTTCCACGTCGTGGTTGTAGGGCGAAATGTGTTTGCCAGCCGCGAATGCCGGCTCCTTACTGTGCACCATATCTGGCGATGGATCGATGCCCCCGTCAAACAGGACGCGTGCATCCTTTTTCCAGCGCGGTTGCTCGTGCAGATTTTGCTGTTGCTGTTGCTGTTGCTGTTGCTGCTGCTGTTGCTGTTGCAGCTGTCTCAAGGCCACCACCTCCGAAGCCGCGATAAGCGATGGTGGCAAAGATAAGACCACATTGCCTTGGCCGTTGTTGGCAAAGCCACCGCTACAATAAATCGCCAGGCAGACCCAGAGCCAGGCGAGCGTGAGCCTCATGCTGTCTGCAGCGTGGTTGCTGCTGCTGTTGTTGTTTTTGTTGGTGGTTCAAGTCTGCCTCTGGCCTGCCTCGATCGGACTGGCTGTTCCAATTTCTGCGTCTGCCTCGCGTCGGGCGCTTTGATGCAGCGACCGCTGTGTTCTGCTCCTAGAAACTGAAAGTGGCTGCACAGCAACTTCACTTTTTATAGCCGCCAAGACGCTGGCTGGCCAACGGGCCAGTCCTGACCAGTCGCCACATTGAGTTTTGGGAATACGCTCTGGACCCTTGCCGCATATGTGGGCAATGTTTGTTCGGCGCAGTGCACCGTGAAATTAAATACCAAAATGCTAGTGGGAAATATGTGTGGAGCCACCAGAGAGGCCTCAAAACTGAAGAGCAATGTTAGATGTGACACAGTTCTATGCCCTAACCCATATATATATATGATCTGGAGTGTATCCAGACTCGTTCTGTTACAATGTTTTCCTCTCAGTGCTGGAGTGGGCGGCTGAACAAACCGTTATTTCTCTGTTTACTGATTGCCCAAATCAATTGGGGCATGAGAAAGGCTTGTGGAGCGGCCAGGTCTGTGCACAAATTAGCTGACAACTTCTCACACGAGCTGGACAAATGAGTCAGCGGCTCTGCCAAAACATTCCCAGCGATAAAATCTCTGACCAAGAGGACTAGCGACCACAATTGTGGCTGCCTTAGACTCTCCACGTCGGCGCTTTCTTTCAAGGCACGGCCAATAGATGGGCTCTGCTTTCGAGAATTTATTACTCGCTAATGCTCGATCGCATTTGTCTGCAGCAAAGGGCTGCTGTGGCTGCAACAACAACAACAGCAACAACAGCACAAACACAATTGTTGAGTAATGAGCTCGGCACGTTATTAATGTCACTGGGCCTGGTACTCCGGCCAGTTCTCGTTCGCGTTCTCGTTCTCGTTCTCGTTCTCGTGCTGGAGGAGCTCTTTTGTGTCTTAGGGCCACGTTTTTTAATTAAGTAATTCGCTGACTTTGTTAGCCCGGTGGGTCCTCGCTCGATCGTCTTTAGAAACGGCTGCTGTTTCTTCTTTTTTTCTTGTTGTTGCTGCTGTAGCTTTTTGTTTAATCTGGCTAACAAATTGCTTCATTTCAATTTATTTGCATTTGTTGTTGCCTCTGCTGCTGCACGTCTTGGCTGTTCTTTTTTTTCTGTTGTTGTCTGCAGTTCGTGGCTGCAGTTTGCTGTGCTCTGCTCTGCTTGGAAAACCTTCTTTTTCCCCCTTTTTTGTTGTTGGTGCCTTTGCGGTCGTGTTCTAATTTATTTGTCTTTGATTGTGGCCATGTCTCTGTGACTCAATGTGAGTAATGTCTGATCGTGCCTTTGCTTTCAGTCTTTCTCCTTCAGCTTGTTGCGCAAATTAAGCAAACATACATCATAGCTCGATCCATTAGAATCTGGCGCCCTGGGCGCAGCGCGATTTATATGTAGAGCCCGCTACCGATATGTCTTGCCTTGATATATGTTGGCAATTAGAGCGCTAATCAAAACCAATCGCACTCTGAATTTATGTGCAACTGCGACTAACAACTCGTATTCTAATTGCAGCTGGAAATCAACGAGGTCTTTGAGCTACGCAAGGCGCAGCGATTGCAGCAGCAACTGCAGGAGCAACTCGAGGCCGTGCGACAGGCAGCCGCAGCAGCCAAGCAGCTTGATGAATTGTCGCGTTCTACGGAATCTGATAGCGGCTTTGACAGCAGCAGCACAACAGCAACAGCAACAGCCCCAACATCAGCAGCAACTGCAACATCAGCCGACAACAGCAGCAGCAACAGCAACAGCAACAGCAACAACAACGGCAACGGCAAACCAGTGACAACTAAACTAAGAGCTCTGCCGCCGCCACCGTTGAGCATGGGCCCAGCCCCGAGGCGGTGTACTTCGGCTGAGACACCGCCTCCTGCCAGTACTGCTGCCCAGCCGGATGATGTGAACATTTGGGCAAACAAATTTCTACGTGATTTGGACAATCTGATGGGTGGCGATAAGCTGCCGTCGCATCTGGCATCCAGTGCTGGCGCAGGGTCAGATTCAGCCTCCTCCAGCAGCTCGCCTACGTCCAGGACAGCGCCCATGCTGCTCTCAGCAGCGGCCAGCGCAGCCCTGCAGAGTCGTTTTGGCAAGAACGCAATTGTCAGCAACGAACAGCAGCAGCAGCAACAGCAGCAAAATGGACTCGTCTTGAAACCGGAGAAGCATGTAAGTTAAATGCAATCATAAATTCTCACACTGAGATTTCATAATCTGAAATCACTTATATTCCCTTGTAATCTCTTGCACGATTTCAACATGAGGCAAGCCCAACATATTTTATGTGGGTTAGATAAAAAGCGCTTAAAACAAAGGCATTTAATCTAAAGCCAAACAATGTTGTCCACACACACGCACAGTCCCCAACTCTCCCGCTGCCCCTCCTCCCTCCTCCCCAAAAAAAGAAAAGCAGAAAAATTGCCTCTCGAGAACTGCCGCCATATGTGCCATATGCTATGCCCCGCGACTGTGCCGGATGCGCAAGTGAAGCGCGTGAAATTTACGAGCAGCACATTGGTGCAAGGGGCAGAGCGGCTGTAGCAGGGTGCCGGGGGCAGAGGGCGATAGGCAGTCGCTGGCGGCAGGCTGCCACTTGAATGAGCTCAACTTTGAACTGTTGAAAAGATAGGGAAAATATGTGAAGAGTAAGACAGAAGCGAATTTTATGACTGTGGCTGACCCGTTGCATTTTCGGGCTGCTGCCCTGGAGAAAACTATCCGAGATGCAGGGCAATCGAATGTGTAATAAAATTAAGCTAATTAGTGAATAATTTAAGAAAAACTCCAGCGCTGAGTGGCAGACCAGAAAATATGCCTGAATTGCCTGAATAAAGTTGAGCGAGAGAGAGAGAGAGTTAATGAAGTCAATAGATCTGATGCAACTGCAGCTCTCCTAGACTCAAACATACAACTCGACTGCGGTCACAAGACAAACACACATACACACACATGCACACACAGAGACACGCAGAGTCAGAGAGAGATTTAGCTGCTGAGGTTCGAGTCACACTCACTCGATGACCCACTTAATCCAGACATAAACCATAAACCAAAGCCCAGAAACCCAAGCAACTTGTTAGCTGTCTCGGGCTTATCATATCAAATGGATCTAATTAAAACATTTATAAGCCAAAGCAGCTCATAAACGGCACTGAGTTTGTGGTCTCTTGTTGGCTGTTGTCTGTCGTCTGTTGTTTGTTGTTAGTTGCATATGCTTAGCATACATTTCGCTCTGAGTTTGCTGTGATTATCTGTGGAAAAACCTTATAAAGGCGGCTGCTGCTGCTGCTGCTGCTGCAACGACAACAGCAATAGATATAGCAATAGCAACAAATATTAATTTCCAAAACGCGTGCCAGTGGAAAAACACAACACCAAAATGCCGCAAAAGCCAATAAATAATATACACAAGAAGAAACCAAGCAGACTATTTCGATTGAATATGCTGAACTAAGAGATGCCCTGTAAAATGATATGTGTGCATACGTATGGCTTGCGATGGCCTACAGGGTATGCCAGACAGAGACTTGGAGTTGACATGACTCTAGCCACAAATATTTCAAAAGCCAGCTAGGTAAATTTCCATCAATCGTTAAACTGCAGAGACGCAAGGAGCCCATGATGCCACACATACTATATGTATTCTATATATACTTCATAATTTCTGTGCTAATGATATGCATGGCTGCATACCCTTTCTGCCACTCATTATCTCTATTTCGGTCTTTCTCTCTCTCTCTCTGTCTCTCTCTGTCTCTCTGTGGCAAGGCCCAACCTTTATTTTGAGCACAACAGGAAACTGATGTCGACTCTGCTCTGTTTTGTTAAATATTCCATGACATGCATGAAGAATTTTTTGGCGCAAATTCAGGCATGAGCCCAATGCTTAAAGCATGAGCCGTAGCAGCTGTATGGCATTGATTTCCTTCAGGAATTGCAACAGGGTATGTGGGCGCTTGCTTGACATTTCGTTGCTGCTGCTGCTGCTGCTGCTGCTCCTGGTGGTGCTGTCTAAAAAATGTTGGCAGTCGAGCTGTCATATTTCACAGTAATCGTTCAAGTAAAAGTGCCAATTAAAAGCGCTTAAGCCCCAAACCTGCAGTGCACTAATTAACGTCGAGAATGTGGTTCGTTTGGCAGGCTTTATACTGAGACATTGAGTGAGTCAGTCAGTTGGTTAGTTGGTTAGTCAGTCAGCGGGCTGACTACCAATAGCTGTATAAATCAAAAAACGATGCAGAGCAAGCGGCAACCTTATCGAGGACACAAGTGCGTGCCTTGTTTGCCAAAGAGCTCCGAAAACGACCCGAGAGCACAGACTGTCAACGAAAGTAAAGCAAAAACAGATGTTTTTTGGTTTTTGTTTTTCATTCGAAAGGTGGGCCAGTGAATTGGGTCAATACGCCGCCCGGCGGCAGATACTCAAACAGAGATCAAGACGCTTGCAGTGCTTCCACTTCACTCCTGCCCAGCTGTCAGCACTGTGGAGCTGCGATCTGCGAGCTGCTGTGCCAGACCAAGTGGAACCCAACGCCCCAATTTAGTTGCCCCTTGTGCTGTTTATGAGGCGCGCTCCGCTGGCTGCGAAAGTGAATCTTCGCATGTGTGGCATGTGCAGTGCAATGCAATCCGCGCTTAATGATGACGAGCCATGCAGCGTTGGCCAGCAACACAAAGGCCGCGCGCTCCACACAAAGCTTTTCACGCATCGCCGCACTGTTGTTGCAATGCGCTGCTGCAGCATCAATGGACCACGGACATTGGACAGTTTTGACTTAAGTAGAACTTGCAAATCACTGCAAGGCAAACAAACGAGACGAGCAACAGTTGCTGCTGCTGTTGCTGTTGCTGTTGCCGCTGGCCAAGGAGGCGAGAGACCTTGCTGGAAAACGATGGGCTGGCCAGGCGTTTAAGTGTTTTGATTTGATAATTATTATCAGAGAGCATGCGTGACCGCAGGCGGGCAGAGGCATGTCCAATCGATTTGCGATTGTCTGGACAGGCCCGTGTACCACATACCGGCTATATGCACATATATATATATATATATATATATATATATATATATATATATATATATATATATATAAATATATATAGAATATATTGACAGGGTCGGGTGCGGAACGAAATGGAGGGGCCTTCTTTCTGGGTCATACATCAATAAATGTGGAACATTGAGGCGTTGCCTGCATTGCATTTGTCATTAAGTTTCTGATGTATGGAGCTCAGCAAACGTGTACACAAATTTAGCTCCCTCTCTCCCTCTCTCTCTCTCTCGCTCACTCTCGAGATTTCTCTCATAGACTTTTATGATCAATTAGCGGCATTTACAGTTGCCCATTCTCAATGCATTGCGCCCAGATAACCCCTTTAGGGCCATTTGACAATATTTGATTGTGTCATTTTGTGTTCGTTTTATTGCATTCTTCATTAACTAACCGAAGAAAACATTTCATTTGAGTGCGTCGCGTTGTCAGTTTGTTGTGAGAAATATTCACATTTTATTGCATTTAAATTGGCTTTTGGCAGCGTTTCGGATATCGAATAACGAACCCAACTGCAATGGAAATCAAACTGATTTTCCTTGCCACTCGCCCCAATCGTAAAAGGCTTCAATTTCAGTCACAACAACAGCAAACTCAAATTTCCAAATCGAATCAAATAAAGCGATCGATAGGCGGCTCGTAGCGGAACATATGTTAGACAAGTTCAACTTGGCTCCATAATTGAGAATTTCGTTTGTCTTGATAAAATCACTAAATTAATATGGAACAGACGACAGATCGATTGACTGCATCAATAAATAAACGTGAAATGTAAAAGTTTTATTAGTGCACTGGCTGAATACAGTATTCGATCTAGTATTCGGAGCTGGCGCTGGCGCTGCTGCTGGAACTGGAACTGGAACTGGAGCCGAGCCGCGGCGCGGCGCCTACCTGGCTATGCCCATAAAAGCCTCGACTGCTCGGCCGACCAATTAATGCGTCGCCAGCGAGAGTTGGCGGCTCATTAGCACGCAGTTGGCTGATACGCCATTGGGCATTGCTATCGTCGACGACATCGACGATATTGAGCCTATATTAATAATTCATTGGAGCTGCAGTGCGCAGACTGCGTTCGCTTTGCTGCTCCATAATGCATTACAAATTTCGATAGCAGCAATTGCAGGCGCAACAGTTGGCATATTCCCTAAGGACATGCTCCGAGGACAGCCACATCCTGTCAACGATTGCGATATGACAGCAGGCGAAGAAATCTACACTTACTGCATATAAGTTTGAGTCTGCAATCATATTCTGTTGTTCTTCAATTGCCAGCCAATCCTTGCCAGCCTCTTGCAAATATGCAAACAGATGTTTATTGGGTGTACGAAACTTGTCTTCCATTCTCTGCCCCCGAAATCGTCTGGGTGCTCCCTTCGTGTGCCTGTTACAGTTACGGGCCAGGCTCGTTAGCCATTTTACTGCTGTTACAGTTTCGGAGCAAAAAGCCCCCAAGGAGCTGAGCGTGGACGCGTTAGCAGCAGCACAGAAACGGCAACCTGCTACATTTTTTCTCTTTATCATACTCTGCTGTTTTAAGCCGAGCCACACATACACGTGCATTGGCTTTTTTTTTTTTTTTGCCAATAAATCATATAAATCAATTTCCGCCTGTTGCTGCTTTTAAAATGAATTTCGCTGGCTGTCGTCCACGTCGACGTTGGCAGGCCCGAGTAAAAAGCAAATTG
Source organism: Drosophila mayaguana (assembly GCA_037075325.1). Taxonomy (NCBI): domain Eukaryota; kingdom Metazoa; phylum Arthropoda; class Insecta; order Diptera; family Drosophilidae; genus Drosophila; species Drosophila mayaguana. The sequence goes on along the minus strand of JBAMCG010000037.1, from coordinate 5,794,051 downwards.
TCAATCGCTTGCCAAAGGCTTGTAAATCGAATTGACATAACGAACTCAGCGACTGCACCACGGTCACCACCCCGTTCACAGGCAGATGCAGAGGCAGCAGCGGAGGCACAGGTGACTGGGTGACCGGTTACACTGGATACACAGCATAGTTCGTGGAAGCTGCCAGCTATCAGCTGCGGCCTATAAATCATAAGCCCCAACAATAGCAAATTTTTCTACGCTATCAAAGGCTGGCCAAAGGGGGACTTGCGTGTCGGCCACTTGAAATGGCTTTCAGCAGATTCCGCTGAAAACTAACTCGCGAAGCAGTCTTCAATGTTCAGCGTTCAGCGTTTCTTTCTTTTGCGATTTGCATAAAATACAAATTCTGATTGTTTTCGTACCTGGCCGCAGCCACTTGACAACGCTCAAAAATGCCATTGATATTTCCTTTGGCATTGTTTTTATGCGCATGCTGTCTTCTCGCATGCTGGAAACGTGAAAACGCGTTGGTCCCGGCAGCAGGCAACAGTTTCAGTCGGGCCTCCTGCTATCCAGTCTATGCAGTACAGCTCCAACTCAGAGCCGAGCTCATTATGCATTCAAGGTCCTTCGCTTAAAGGTTGAGGTTGCGGCCCCTCGAAACTGTCAGCACTGTGTTGTGTCGACTTTTCTATATTAAACCTGACTGACTATATTTTAATACGTTATTTCCCTTCTTGACTCTCTCTCTCTCTCTCTCTCTTTCTGTTGCAGGCAACCATTCCACTGCAATCGTTCAACCTTGATTGCGGACGCAGCGAGGTGGCCGCCAAGCCGAGTATTGCCTATATGCGAACATTGTCGGCGCCAGGGGGGCATGGCGCAACGCCAAGAGCTGTGCAGAGCGTGCAGAGTCAACGCAAGAGTCTGGCGGTGCTCGCAGCTAATGGACTGGCAGAGACGTCGACAGCGACTGCGACGCCAGCAGCTCATAAGCTGACAAATTTCCAAAGTGCATTGAAAATCGAAGAGCGAACGGCGGCAACAGGTGAGGCCGGCGCTGCGACGACCACCATGGACGATTTGAAATCTAGACGACAGCGTCAATTCAACGGCTCGGACATGGAAACGGCTTCCTTGTCAATGCCAAAACGGGTGGGCATTAATCATGCAGCTGCCGCGACGTCGCCAACGTTGACGAGCAGAAACGCTATAACCCCGCCACCGGCAAAGGCAGCAGCAGCAACAGCAGCGGCAGCAGGAGCCGGTGGGTCGGTGGCAACGGCAACGGCAACAAGTGGAACACAGCTGACCTCGGGGAAAGGCACCGCCACGCCTGGCTATCTGGTGGATGTGACCAAAAAAGGCTCCACCTCAACACTATGGACATCGGAGGAGTCCATACTGCGCAGCGTTGGCGCCGTCGATGAAGACAACAAGTGAGTAGAGCTAATGGAGTCATTGCAGTTTCATTCAATATTAATGAGTCAACTCTCCCAAGCAGCTCCACTTCGTCGTCTTCGGCCTGTGAGGAGGCAGCCGGAGTGCTGAGCTCTGGCAAGTCTGGCATATCGCTAGACTCCTCGGGACTGGACAACGACAACAACGAGAGCGGCATTGGCACGGCTACGCCGCCCAAGGACATGTCCTACTGGAAGAGCCACCATCTGCAGCATCATCATTCGCATCACCACCACCGGGCAGGAGGCAGTGCGCCCGACAATGAGTCGGTCAGCAGCCTGGAGGCGCTGCGCAAAATGAAATTCCAGAAGAGCGGCTCTGTGGCCTCGTCCGACGATCCCGACCTGCTCGAGGTGCTCAGCCTGTGCGGCAGTGGCGGCGAGGCTGCCAACGAGTCCCAGGACGACATGCTGGACGAGCAGACGGCCAAGCAGTCACCGACCAAAGCAGCAGCCGCCGAGTACGACGAGTGCCAGGACGAGTTCGAGCTGACGCAGCACTACTGCGACTGCGACTGCACCGACGGCGATGCCAGCAGCGCCAGCGGGGGCACAGCATCGATAGCCACGCCCGTTGTGCTGCGCCGCAAGTACAGTGCTGCGCCGCCAATTATGGTGCCGATGCCGGGCGTGGCCAGGCGCAATCAGCGCAGCCTCTCCCTGGACCATCCCCATCAGCATCATCAGCTTCTGCTGCAGCCGCGCAAGCTGCTGCCGCGCCACAATCCCAAGGAGCGCGGCCAGTTGTCATTGGCGCTGCGCCAGGAGCCCTTCCAGTCGCTGCTCTCGCCCACGGCCACGACAGTCCCCCATCTGCACCATTTTGTGGAGCTGCCCTCACCCAGCAGCGCCTCGCTGCACAGCGACACCGGCGGCATCCAAGAACTGACCACCAAATCCAACTCAGCGCCGCTGCTGCTCAAGGAGCGTGAGCGGAGTCGTCGCTGCGATGACTTTGCCGCACAGCACTTGGTTAGTATCGAGGGCAGACTGAAAAGAGAGCAGTTCATATTAAGAAAAAAAAAACAGAAATATTCAATATATGATCAATTTGATATATATTCAGAGTAGAATCGGAAACGAACCCAACTACTATGGAAATAGAAATAGAAATAGAAATAGAAATAGAAATAGAAATAGAAATAGAAATAGAAATAGAAATAGAAATATAAATAGAAATAGAAATAGAAATAGAAATAGACGAAGACAAATTTTAAAAACAAATATTCAAAATGATATTATTTAACAAATTTAATATTTTTAAGGCAGAATAGAGTCATAAAAGAAAAAAATAACTATCAAATAACAATTATGGGTTCTCAAAACATACATAGAACAGAAATAGCTGGAAAACAGAAATATTCGATAATATATGTTGAGCTAGTGTAGAATCGGAAATGAACCTTACTGTATAATGATAATTAGAGACTCCCAAAATTGACATAGAATATGAAATTTGAAATGAACCTAATTATTTAATAAAAATGTTGGGTTCTAGACCTTAAAAACAGGTTTATAGACATAGAATATGAAAACAGAAATTTATCCAATTTTGTATATTAATAAAGGATTTCAAAATTTACAGAAGAATCAATTTATATATGAAATATATCTGAAATATATCTGCAAATGTCATAAATCATTGTTAGTTCCTTGGTTGAATGCCTGTAATAATATTTAGAAATTATATAGGTTTCCCTTAACAGCGAGTTATTTGCTAAGAAGCACTCATGCTAAGTTCGTATGTCAGACAAGTAATATTTCATTAGCTATTAGTTCTATATTCTTATTACAGTAGTTTTTTTGTTCATATAATAATAATGTCATCTATTTATATAGATTTCCTTATAAGCGAGCTATTGGCCGAGCAGCCCTCGCGCCAACTTGATCAACAGACATTAAAATATTCTTTTTTCTTCTTCTCTTCATCTACCCCACAGACGCTGCGCTATTCTCGTTCGCAGAGTGATCGCTATTTAGCAGGTGAGTGGCTGGCAGCGATTTTTTTCCTTTTTGTTTAGCTCTAAACGTATCTGTGCACTAAATGAGTTATTTAAATGGCCTGGCAGAGGCTGTGGCTGCGGTCTCGGCCTTAGCCAAGATCAAGATCGGGGACGAGGCTGGCCATCAAGTCGGGGGCTTGTTGATTTGATGCTCTGGTGGTCCTGCCAGCCAATTAGCGGCCGGTTATTAAGCGTGAGTGGTTTATAATAACAGTGAGGAGTAGATCTCATAACTTCTATAATTATATACAAATATTTCTCATATATATATATATATGAGTCTCGCATATGAATAATACTGCGCCCTAGGCATCAGACGTAACTTTCGATTTCATTCAGCTGGCATAATTCGATTTTCGCAGCAAACAATTGAAGGCAATCAATGACAGCAAGCGATTGCGACAGCTTCAAGGAGGGGGCAGCTGTCATTTAAATTACTTTCATGTTCTTTGACCAGCAGCAACAGCAGCAGGAGCAGCAGCAGCAGCAACAAGAGGGCGGCCAGCCGCAGCTCTTTTGCCAATTTCCAACACTTCCGTCAACACTTCAATACGAATGGCGAGCCAAAAATGACTGTCAATCTGTCAATGTGCATGCGGCTGTTGGCCAACACACAAATAGTTCGCACACACACACACACACACACACACACACACACACACACACACACACACACACACACACAGAAACAAGCAAACGCACCCATTCGATTTCATCTGCATTGTGCCTCGCCAGTGAATGGTGTAGTGGTGGCTGGGCGGGTGGTTTGGGTGGTTTGAGTGGCTCCTTTCATGCCAAAACTGGCATATAAATGAACTAAAATTGAATCAGCAGCCAAGTGCTCACAGCCAGCCGAGCGGCTTTGGCTGAGCCAATGCTATCAGAGCAGCAACAGCAGCAGCATCCAGCAGCCAGGAGATGACGTCATTCAGGAGGCGCCAGCTGAGGACGATGCACGGTGCTTTGCTCCACTATATGGTCGCGTTTTTGTTTGCTCTCCATGTGACGTCATTGGAGTGACGTCGGCGCTAGCCACACGCAAAGGTCAAGCGGGATGAGCTGGCGCTGTACGCTGCCAATGCCGTGGCCTTTAGCAACGCTTGTATTTATATTGCTAATATCGTCTTATGGCCATTTGGCCAAGCGACACTCGTTCCATTTATAATCGATGGCGAGCTGGAGCTCCGACTGAGAACTCTGAGCACTGCGAATTAAGAGTGAGCCGGAGGCTGGGCCGGTGGCATTTGTTGTGCTGGTCATTTCATAACGGAAGCTGGCGCGGTTTTTATGCTGCCTTCATTCTTGTTTGTCTTGTGGAAAAGATTAACACGCAGTAGTCCATGATTAATATCAGATATTGCACAAATAAAAATTGCCAGCATTTATTTAATTTTATTTATCTTGCTCATCGCCGGCGAGTAAACACCCAGAGATACGCATAGATTCCCGCAAGTTGTCTATATGCACACATATGGGAGCGTGTGTCAATGTCGTGTTTGTTTTCACGCGCCTCGGCACGCCCCGAGTGCAATGCAATTAATTGTAGAGCTCATTTCTGTGAATTACCAAGATCACGACAATTTCATTTGTTGCTTAAATCATTTACACAACTCAAGCAGCGAATGCAAATTGTAAATTTAACTTTACATAAATATTGTAATGCGCAGAACTCATAAAAATGACTAAAGTTGAGCCTTCAACGACTAACTGTGCCAGCGGCCACATAACGGCAGCCCCCGCCCCCTTTGAGCAACAGGTGCGGTTGGCCATCGACTCGAAACTTTCACAGCCCATCTCACAATTCACATGGCCATAAAAAGCAACTGCTTAAAACAAAAGCTGTCAGAGTCTATAGAAACAGAATTGGCTTTGTGTGTCAGTATGTGTGTGTGTGTGTGTGTGTGTGTGTGTGCGTGGGTGTGGATGGGTGTGTGAGTCCTTTCAATAAACATTGAAATGAAATAAGCATCATGAACAACGCACAACATGACAGCAGTTATTCATTTATATATTTATTTGTTTGCTTTGCCGGAGCCAAGGGCCGCAAAGCATGTTTTCGAGAAATATAGCCACAGAGAAAAATAATAACAATAAATGATTATGGCACTGATAGATCTGCATGGCAGGGGAATCACAGTCGGCTCCAGCACAAGCCACAAGAACAGCAGCAGCAGCAGCAGCAGCAGCAACATTGCTCATACGCCCCGTTGCTCACTTGCTTAGCATTTTATGTGCTCGCCTCGACTCGGCTCGGCTCGTCTCGTCTCGTCTCTGTTGTTCGGCTGGCATCGCATCGGGCACGGACACTGCTCGGCTCGGCCATTTTGCTTGGTTCGCGGGCAAAATTATTAGTGCTCTTACAGGCGCCGTGCACGGTAGACGCATTCGTGACCGCATCGAGTCTGGGGCAGGCAACGGGAACGCGTCGACGCCAGCGACTCAGAGGCTGTGTAACGTGCTAAAGCTGTAACGGTCTCTGCCGATAATACAAGAAATCTTTAAAATTAAAAAAGAGAAGCAAATCGTGTGTTCGTGCCGTGTAGTGCAGTGTACGCAGTTCTTGCAAATGCCAGAATGAGATTGATTCAAATACATTTGTTTAAGTGCATTTAAAGACAGAGAGAGATAGAGAGAGAGAGGGAGACAGACATAGCCTTGGCTGTTAGATTGCCGCCAATTTTTTCGTTTAGCCAATCAAGCAAAGCTGACTTTAGCAAAACGGCGCTGCCAACACTAGTCAAAATGCAGCGCCGGATGTCCGTATCGATACGGGAGTACAAGTTCTTCAGGAGCTTCTCCCAGAAGTTCGAGAATTGGCCCAAGCGCAAGGCCGAGGCGCTGTGGCGCAAAATGCGAGAGCGCAAAATCGCAGGTGAGCACAGCTTGGATGATCGAACGAGGTCCAAGGGCAGAAATTATTAAATTGGAACTCGTATCGATTCTACTACATGAACGAACAATAGGCACGGGAGCTATGTATGGACGCGTGCCGCTGGCTGTTTATTGTTTTTCCACACCCAATTAAGAGGCTACCCCGCCAACTATTTTAGGAGCCAAGTGTGGCTATTTTCAGCTGGACTAGCAGCAGCAGCATCAGCAACAACAATAGCAACAGCAGCAGCAGCAACAACAGCAGCAGCGGCAGCAGCGGCAGCCTGTATATATCAATCGGCGCCGCAACGCGCACATTTAATCGAATTATTCATTGCATTATTAAGCTATGTCTGTGTCTATATGGAAATGAAATGGGTAAAACGGAAAACGTACTACGGAATAGGGCTGCAACAAGTTGCCGAGCTGCCATGGCATGCACAATAGTCGATGGTCAGTCTGTCATTGGAATTTGCTCCACAGCTGGCCACATCTGTCAGCCAGTCAACCAGTTAGTCCGTCCGTTCATCAGTCAGTCAGTACGTCTGTTGGGCAGGCTCTGTCGCAGTGCTATAGCCAGCCACACTCAAAACCCCATCATCATTTGCGCTACGATTTCGCTTTTTTACACCCAAGTGAAATTGCGTGGCAGTCAAGCGAGGCGATTCATTCAAATAAAGAAAACTGTTTGCATGTAGTAATAAATGAGAAAAATTATTATACAATTAATAGGTACATACTATACGAGTACATATACATCTTCATATATAAATATACGTACATATATACCTGTATGTGTGTATGCCAAACTGAGCGGCAGAAAAATAAATAAAATAAAATAAGTAATGAGCACCTGCCTCCATGGTTCATGCCCCCAAAAAAAAAAAAAAAAAAACGAAAAGCGTATTCCGTGCCGCTGTATAAACATACGGATGGAAAAAAGAGAATCCCATATAATTTGCTGCGAACGTTGCATGAATCGCTTGATTTGTCTCGAACAGAATTGATTGGACTGCCCATAACATATTTAATCATATCATAAAAAACTGCAACAATGATAAAAGTCGAACATGTGTGAGCATGCACAATTATAATATGATATGTGGGAACTCTTCTTATTTATTGTATTATAGATAGAATGCATATGTATATAAATAAGTATATGTATTATAAATAGTATGTATATATATTTAAATCAAATACCTTTACATTATTCACAAATATTGGAGTACAATTATAATTTGATATGCAGGAGCTCTTCTTATATAAATGTGCATTATAGATAGTAGTGAATATATTATAGATAGTAAATATAATCCGAATATCTTGTACCTTCGGAAAGGACTCGCATTTCAGAGTAAAGTTTGTTTATCTTACATTTGCATTTAATTGAAAAATAATTAATTATAGCTTATATAATTAATTTCAGTTCAATTCCAAGCCAAGTCTCACAGACTCCTGCATAACTTGGCTAATATAAATCCGTTTAAAAATTATGGCTAACCCGCGGCAGCTCATGTTTTTTTGATTGTCATGTGCAGAATTATGCAAATGAGCTGCTCTTCGGCAGCCGCAGTTGCTTTGCCCAATCTGCTCTCTCGTTGGGGCTGGTGTTTAACTTGAGTGGCTTTTCCTTAGCCCATTTCGTAATACATATAACAATGAAACGCATAAATTTTCCGCCGACTGCCCATGCTGTACTCCTCGCACTCCTCTCCAGCCAATTGGCCTGGCTGTGTGTTTTGTTGTTGTTTATTTTTATTTTGTATTTTATTTTCGGTTTCTTTTCAAATGTAATTATTTTTATATGCGAATATTTTTTTATTTTTTATTCTCTTCGGCCGGTGTATTTTCTGTTCGTGTGGGTGTGTGTGTGCTCATTTTTGGTAGCAAAACAACGGCAAGTTGGCTGAATTATTCTCATTTTATGCGGGCGAGCTGGGATGTTGAGGGTGGGCCGAGGGAGGGCGAGGCGACAGGGGCGGACGACCGCCCGCTCGACAGCTCAGCAGGAAGTATGCGGCGTATAATACGCTGACATTAAAAACGAATTAAAAGCTCAATGATCTGATATTTCTGTTGGTAGCTATCAAAGCAGGTGGATTCTGGCAGGGCGACGGATTGAGGCCAACTCTAGTTGAATACAGTGTCCAAAGATGTTGGCAGTAGCGATGGATAAGCCGCTTTGATGCGTGCTCCAAGCTAATTTCAAGTCAAGCATTTGGCGTAACTAGCGCCGCGTGGCTCGTCGTCATCGTCAAGTTTACGGCAAATTGAACTGACAGCCTGCCACTTGTTGCACCCAGTGTCCTGAGTCCCTGAACGCAGCTTGTTCAGAGGCCCCGACACGCGCAGTTTCTGTAGCCATCGGAACGAGCCGATGGCTCAACCTTGTGCGCACAGCTATAAATAGCTTGATTCTTAGCTAGCCGGCCGAAGGCGCCTTTTGTGTGGCCAATGAAGAGGAAACGCTCGCCAATAGTCCTCGGCCTCATAGTCTACTGCCTATGTATATTTAGAAGGCTAAATGCCACTCCCGGATGCTCTTGAAGCCTTTAAGGAACTCAATTTGGCGCAGAGTTCTCGAGTGCTTTTCGAGGAAGCGTTCAGCTCTCCTCTCATTTTATTTCTGGTCTTTTGTTTTTGTTTGTCATGAATTCCGTGATTAATTAAAAATGGCAAAGCTTTTTGCTTTAGTCGCTAATCCGAGTGCAAGGCAACAACATTGTGCTGCATGCGTCATTTGCTGTCACTTTTGAATAAAATTTATGTTGCAAATGGCACTTGAGTGTTTGGCTCACATCTTAGACAAAGACTTATTAGATGTCTTTCTGTATATGTGTGGGTGTGCGTGTCTGTGTGTCCTGTTTGGCCAATGCAAGGCAATTAATTAATTGCAAACAGCTACATCAAAGAGAATGCAACAGATAATTGAACATTTCGCATTTCGAGGAAGTCTATTTGCCATAATAGATAAAATCACCGACTGATTTGAGCATAATCACACAAATTGCTGACTGCTGCTCCTGCGGCAATTCAATTAGCTTTAAAATAGCGGCATAAACGCTCTACCTGGCGAGCATTTAGCGGAAAATATTTGCTGAATAATGTTCGAATCGCCAGCAATAATAATATGCTGCGAGCTGCCGCTGGCGACGTTTATCTAAATTCAATTACAATTAGTGTTCGAATTAATTTAGCAATAAATAGCCATTAATAAAAGGTCAGGCCCGCATAGCGCAAAAGCTTTTAGCTCAGCTGAAAGTAAATTTAATAGGGTTAGCCAAACTGTTTTTGTTTGGAACTTTTGCTTTAAATGAATAAAGGGCGTGCTGTGCAGCCAGCCAACTTGTTACACATACGCCACGTGTCGCGTGCCTCGTGCAACAGCCAACGGTGTGTGGCAGAGAGCCAGCAAGGCCCATTTCAATCGCAGTTCAGCCACTGAAAAATGCCAAAGCGAAGCAAGTTTCTGCCTGAGCTGGGAGCACTTTATGTAAGTTCCTGGGCATAATCGGAAGTGTGTGTCATTTGCATGCGTTGAATATATGTATGTGTGTGTGTGTGTATGTCTGCTGGCATTTCGTATTGTTGGCTCACTTCACTCTTTCTGGAGCACGCGTAAAGACAAAACATGTCAGCAACACACGCACAGCCGACGCACACTCAGCAGGAGGCCTTCAGGCTTCAGCCTTCAGCCTTCAGCCTGCAACAAGCCACGTATCAGCATATCCTTGACGCAGAAGTTGTGTTAAGGATTCACTCATTGCGCTCGCATTCATTACAAACTTGCTTAGAAATGCGATTAAGGAGCTTAAATGAATTATAAGTTTTATTGTTAGCTAACATGACTTTAAGGCATAAAGAAGTGCATAATTTGAGTCAGAAAATATGGAATTAATGAGAGGAGCATTAATACCTGCTTGGCAAAGGACACTTAAATTAGTGGAAGATTAGCTTTCGCAATTCCGTCTATAGTAAACAACCTTATGCCTTTCGTATATACTGAAACTTCTGTTTTCATTTAGGCTTTAAATTCAATTTTAAGAGCGAGTCAATGTCTAGGAACTAAGGCGCCTTTTATATATGATCGTTATCGATTTATCTTAGGGGTCATATCAATTTAATTGCGTTTTTAATTAGACAATCATGAGCGGCTTTGTTTTTCGACGTATGTAATCGCCGGGCACTTAAATCATCATCCTTCTTCGCCGCCTCAAGCTGTCCGCCTTAGACTCACAAACCCACACACACACACACACATAAACGCACAAAGAGGATAACAATTATCCTGGGTAAGCCCAAGTTCCATGAATTTGCGCGTGGCTGGCTTTAAAATGTATTAACATGACCGAATGAACGACGAAAATGAGTCGAACGAGCCGAATGTTAAGGACAACAAAGGACCCGTATATCCTGTAGCCGACTCCGCCCCAGTCAGCTAGTGGGCGGGCGACATTGTGCGGCCAGTGGGCGACAGGAACAACAACAAATATTGACTCGGGCGCAATAAACTGTGCGGCGCACGCCTCCCCGACAAGCGCCAGTCCACAACAATAATGTGCACACTTTAAATGGCTTTTAGATGAGCGCGTAGCTCAGCCGCGACAACGCGGCGTATGCGCAATTTTAATAACGCTCAAGTGGCGTTCGCATTGTTGTTGAGGTCTGACATGCTTGAAGTTAAAGTTGTTGTTGTTGTTGTTGCTGTTGCTGTTGCTGTTGCTGTTGCTCTCCACTGAAGAGTTGCTGTTGTCAGGTGCTGTTTTTATGTTTGCATACGCACGGATAATTAATAAGCCGCTTCTGGACTATTTTTGGCTGGGCCTAACGACGAGCTGCAGCACTCTATGTGATTATTGGTTCAGTTGTGACGTTCGACATGCCCACACACACACACACACACACACAAACAAACAATTGCTGTTTACCTTTGGACCAAGTAGGTTTGGCTAGCAAAACGACTGTCAGACTTCAAGCGCAACTCTTGCTAACCTAAATTAATTTCGAATGCATGGCTATTTTAAAACAAAATCATAAGCCCAGAGACACTTTGACACGGGAAGCAAGCAGGTGACAGGCATCCTGCCATACTGCCATGCTGCCATCCTGCTCAGCTGCGCGGCTGCTCGGCTGCTCGGCTGCTCGGTTGCCAGGCTGATTGGCAGTTGGCTGGCCACCTTTGGACAACCCCTTTCGGCAGGCGTGCAAGTTAATCGCTTGCAAAATTCAATAATAATTTCTCCCATAAAGCATCCCGTCGCCCTGGCAGTAAGCTGCCGGAAAGTGTTTCATGTCGTCGCTTGTTCCACAAAGTTGATTAAAAATCAATAGTATCCTTGCAATCCACTCTACGGCACCCACTGCTCTCCGCTCACCGCTCTCCACCCAGCACTCAGCTGCCTTCTCGGGGTGTCCCAAAGTAGGTTCGTTTTGAGAGCCAGCGAGCAATGTGAAACACCAAACAGATTAGCATTTAAAATAGCAGCCCTTGTGGCAGCTTATAGACACAGATATACATAGCTGGCTGCCTTTTTTGGCTTAACTCAATTGGCGGCGCGTAGCAGGAGCTGAGCCAATGTTGAGCTCCTTAGAGAGGCAGGCGGGCTGAAATGCGATTCATGTATTCATTGGCTGCTTACTAAAGAAATCGTTGCCTATTTCTGAGCTGTGGACGCAGCAGGCACTGATTTAGCTCTGACTTAAGCATATTATGACGTAAATAAATATTTTGCCGTGATGAGATAGATAGCTCACGGCAAGGTATCTGTTGCCGAATTTGTATTATTTATTTCTCGTTTACTTCAAATACGCGAAGAATTCTACTTAACTTTTACTTTCATATCAAGTCGACGGCATTCGACTAAGAAATGTTTCAAGTCCGCCACAGCCAAGGGGGGAAAAGCAAAAGACAATTTAAAGCGCCGTCAGACAGCGGCAAGGTTTTGCAGCTGCATAATTTTCGACGTCGACATGATTTGGACAGCTTACAGCATAATCCATCAAGTGGTCACACACACCACGCTACACACACACCAAGCACCACTCACACCACTCACAATTCGAGCCTCACTTAAGCAAAAGCGCATTTCGCGCCTTAATTGGTTTCGGGCGAAACGCATTTAGGTTTGTCAGCCGCAAGAATTCGCACAGCAATTTAATTACAATTAGCATTATTTGTAGGCCACGCGGCGTATGCATAATAGTTGTAGCCCTTCTCACTCACTCTCACTCACTCTCTCTCTCTCTCTGTCTCTCTTCTACTCTTTGCAGAAATTGAAGCCGTGGAAGCATGTAAATGGCTGCGGGCAGCAGGTTTTCCGCAATATGCCCAGATGTACGAAGGTAAGTACGAAGGCACGCACTTCCGTCTGCTCAAGACGGTGCCTTGTCATGTTTAACATGCCTGCCCCGTGGGCGTGGCCACGTGGGCTGTACTCAGTGCCCTGCGCTCTGGCAGTGGAGTAATTGATGGTTTCGCTTGACGCCAACAATGACGTTGTCGACGACGTCATCAGCAGTGACTCGGATAGTTGTTTTGCCATTTAGCTCCGTTTCTTTGCCTTTTTTTGTGCGTCTTGAAGGCACTGAGTATTTTACGCTTCCCAAGTGCCGATTATTAATTTCATGAAGCGGACTTTCACTTTCGCCTGCCACTAAAAATAATAAATAGCCATCAAATAGACCCAGTTCGAGCAGCTCTGCTTCTATGACGTGGCAACTTTTTTGTTGCGCCACAACGGGCACACAGAAGAACACGCAGCTTTAGTGCTGGATCACGCGCCGAGCTCATTGTTCGCCGCTGGCCAATGAACCGCACAGCATCTTAGAGATGCCAACACCAGGGCATTGGCATGCGGTGCCATGATATGATAGCCAGCCGCCAAGTGAATCTGATATGCCCAGCACGACGCGGCGCGACAACAATTAGGAGCGATCTCAGCTCGAGCGAAAACGAAAGCTAAAAACGCCCCAACTTTGAGCGATCGTGGTCCGAAAGAATTTAACACACAATGAAAAAAATACAACCAAAAAAAAAAAAAACAAAAACAAAACAAATCAAAATAAAAAGTAATATAAAAAACGGCACAGGTAACAGGCGCAGCCAGAAAAAAACTCATCAAGCACCGAAGCGCAGATAAAATATAATAAAAGGCTAAAGGACACGTTGCGCAAGAATTTATAAAGACCACCTTTGTATGAGAAGACAACAAAAAAGAGTCAGAAGAGCTGGCAAGACCGAAATTAAAATGGTTTCGTTTTTTCTCTCTTATTTTTTAGGCAGAGGGCAGAGCCCTTGTGCAACCACTAGCCAAAATGTTAGTACGGGTTCATTGAACCCAAGCCCGAGCTGCATATTTATTTGGGTCTCTTAATCGTAATCGGCCGCCGTCCTCCTCGGCCTGCTACGCATTTGTCGCCGAGCTTCCTGCGCGCCGTCGCTTTGCATTTAACGCCTGAAGGCCGCGCAGATTGATGACGCCGCCAAATCTCCAAATTCAAATAAATAAAGCGCCGCGAATCACAAGCATAAAATACAACGCGATTCTTTAGAGCTGGCCGAAAAGTTCGCCGACTTCAGTTGAATTATGAGCCAAGCCAGGCCAAGCAAAGAGCTGAACAAAATAAGAAACAACAAAAAAGTGAATCTGAAATGGAGAACACACTCTTTTGGGCATATCTCCAGGCGCTCACAATCTGCTTTGCTACACACGATAATCTTATATATGATCACATATATACATACACATATGTACATACATGCATATATGTGCATATTTTCATGTATTTGTGGCTGTCGCCGACCTTGAAATATGCCCAGTTGGTTGCATAAATTCGCCACGGCCAGAGCCAGAGCCTACAGCGCAGCCCGACCAAATAATTTGTGCGCGCATTTAAATTGCACCACAGTGGTGCGCGGCCCAGCCCAGCCCATAACAGAACAGAACGGCCCAGCCACACACACAAATGATAAATGCGTATTTTAATGAGTTTTGTGTAAACAAGGCAGCGGCGCATGCGCGAAGATCGCCTCAAATATCTGCAAAAGCTCGGCAGGATTCGGGACTCGGGTATCTTGGGGCGCTGCGACCAAACACCAGACAGACTTACTACAGATTGAAATGCCGTAGGTGTAGTGACGCGATTCCAGTCTTTACTGCTCTGTCATTTGGACTCGCGCTGCTGAAAGGAGGTGTAGCAGCTGTAAGCGACTGTTAATTTGCTTAAGGTGGCCGAAAAGAGAGAACCCCGAAAGAAATGGGACTGAACGCACGAAGACATAACGTAATTTCTGTTTGTTTTGTGTTCGCTTCAAGCTCTCGTTCCATACGCACATTATTCACTAAAAAGTGGCAGCCGTAATTCGAGGGTGCGACCCGGGCCAGGGCGGGTCCATGTCCACATCTCCACATATGGGTGTGTTTAATAGGGACTGATGTTCGATTAAGGCTCGAGTGAACAATGATTTTAATCCCACAAGAACTGACTTCCTGAAGAGCAGCAGCAGTTTATTATGCTTTACGGCTGAGACTGCACAAGTTCCATATCCATTCTTATTAATTTCAAAATATTCCCCAATTTGCCATAGATACAAATTTATGAGCGATATTTCTGCAGGCTGCGTCATCCTCTGCAGCTGCTGCGGCTGCCGTCTAATACAAACAAACGAGATTCGCTTTTCCATTGTGGCACAGTGGAAAAAATTAATCATATGATTGGCCCAATAAACTGAATACTGGGACGGAGGGGTGCCGGGCGGGCGCGTTGCCCTGTAAACTGCTGTAAACTGTCGAAAAACTCAAATTAGTTTCACAAGAATTTCTCTATGACGTCAACGGTGCGCACGGTGCCTGTTGCTATTGATAATGAGATGATGCTGCTGTTCCTGCTGCTGGCTGTTCAGCTCTGTGGTGTGTGTGTGTGTGTGTGTGAGGCAAGCACCGCCCGCTGGGTGATGCCACCACATATTATTGAACTAAGTGGCACACTCTCCAAATTGGGTCTCCAATGCGCTGGCAGGCGCGCAATTCTGTTTATTTCATTAGCATCAAAGTGCACACAATTAGAAACTAAACACAGCATTTAGTAAAACATATCAATTAAATTATAAATAACCCTAAAGCACATGCAGACGCAAATGCAGCCAAAGCGTCGGCCTGAGTAAACAAATCTATGGAAAGCTTCCAGGAATAGGGAATTAATATATGCAGAGGTGGAGGTAGAGGTAGAGAGAGGTAGAGGTGAGGTAGAGGCAGTGGTAAAGGTAGAGGTAGAGTCAGAGGTAGAGGTGAGGTAGAGCCAGATGCAGAGGTAGAGGCAGAGCTAGAAGTAGAGGCGGAGGTAGAGGCGTTCAGGGAAACGGGCTCGTCAAAAGTTCAACAAACTGAGAATGACTTTTCCAAGAGAGAGGCACGATTATTGTATTGTAATGCTAACAATATTTGTACAAACAAAAGCGGCAAGTGAGCCAAGTCGCGCCAGCTTTTCCAGGCGTACATCCTACGGAACTGCAACAGTTCGTATCTCACGGCATCAATGCCTGCCAGGCGGCAGCCAGTCAGCCAGTCAGCCAGCCAAACAGTCAGCCAGGCAGCTAGTTGGCTAGCTAGCCTGCCTGTAGCTGTAAATGTATCTGCATTTGTATCTGTAACAGTGCGAGGCGACATGTGTAAACGTCTGGCGTATCTGTTTTATGTGGTCGGACGCTGGCTCGTCGTCGTCGTCGTCGTCGTCGTAGTCGTCTGGGAACTTGATTTCCTACGTGCAAATTGGCCACGCAAATATGTGGAAAAACTCTGTGAAAATTTTGCACTGCGACACCGTGGCAATGTCTTCTACGCAATGGCTCTGGCAGACATCTACGTGTGTGTATGTGTGTGTGTGTGTGTGTGTGTCGAGCATTTAATAGGCGCCTAGCCGTTGCGACTGTAGGCGCTACTGGCGATTCGATCTTTCTGGTTTTCAATTAGAATTCCATGCGCCTTCGTTGTGTGCAGACGCAGCAGCCGCATCATAGATCTGGCCACCAAGCAAATACAAACCAAAACTTTTCCATATTTGCAGATCATCAGTTTCCGATCGAACTGAACAATGTAGCCAAAGATCACACAAATCTTGAGAACGATCAGCTGCAGTCGCTCTACAGGCGGCTCTGTGTGTTAAATCGTTGCGCCAATATGCGACTGGATCAGACGCACAAGCCCCAAACGCCACAGGTGAGTTGCACGAAGCAGCATCCCAATCGGAATTGGCTTAACCTCTGGGTACATTCGCAGCAAAAGGAAGAATCCGATGATGAGAACTTTGCTCTGAGCGAGAACTGGACATTCCAACCACATATTCGACGCTGGTCGCGCATAGGTGAAATGGGTCTGGAGCTGCCGCCGCCGGGACTGCTGGACCTGGAGAAAACGGAAAGCTCATCCAAGGAGTCGAGTCCCGATCGCTTCGAGGACGACAGCTACGATCTGGGCGGCGCTGGCATCACGCTCGTGATTCCAGGCTGCAGCAAGGGTGACGCCAACGATGGCTCGCTGCATGACAGCTCAGATGGGACCACGCGCCTGCGTCGCACGGGCAGTGAGCGCTTCAAGGATGGAGCCAAGGCCTTCCTGCGGCGAGTGGAGTCGATAAAGTCGCGACGTCGCAAGCGCCAGAATCGCGAGAATGTGGTAATCAGTGGGCCACAAGTGCTGGATCTGGCACAGTTGGGTCAGCGCAGCAGTTTACGCAAGCCCGACGCCGTCTACTCCACGCCCCCCTCGCCATCCGCGCTAAGCCCCATGCACACATTCCCGAAGGTACCATTCTTTGGCAACGAGCTGAAGGTGCCCAGTCACAGCGACAACTTCTTGAGTCCGAATCGATCCAGCCCCAAGCGAACACCAACCACGCCGCGCTCGATGCGCACAAGTCCGCTACACTTCTTCTCCAGCCCCATGACACAGCTAAAGGAGGGTAAATCGGACGACTCCTCCTCGTACTATAGCGACAGTCAGGAGTCGTCGACTGGCGGCAAGCTGTCACTTTCCCTGCGGAAGCCCTCGAAGGCACGTCGGTTTTTGCAGCGCTCCGGCAAAGTGGATGACATTGGTGCACATTCGGACTCCGAGTGCCATCAGGGCAGGAAGCTGCTCATTAAGGATGCCAATTCCAACACCACTGAGGTGAAGATCAAGAAGCTGACGCGTGGTGGCTCACTTAACCTGGGCAAAGATGCCAAGAAGCGGGATGGCTTCCGCTCTTCCTCATTCCGCTCGCGCAGCACGTCCCGCAAGGAGCCAAAGAACGAGGAGGAGCACACTGGCAGCTCCAAGCGTCAGCCAGTGGTGCGCTGGCATAGCTTCCAAATGGAGGAGCGCCCCAACATGATCTTCCGCAAATGCTTCTCACAAAAGATCGAGCCTCATGCCCAGCAGGAGGATGCCGGCATTCCCTTTGCTGCCATGTCAGCTGGCCAGCTGCAAATCATTCGCAAATTGGCGCTGGTCACTTTGACGGGCTACATGGAACGCTATTGCCCCTCCCACCGCTCTGGCTGGAACTGGGAGCTGCCCAAATTCATCAAGAAGATCAAAATGCCCGACTACAAAGACAAGAAAGTGTTTGGTGTCCCATTGCTCTTAATACTGCAGCGCAGCGGACAGGCCTTGCCCATGGCTGTGCGCGCTGCTTTCCGCTGGCTGCAGCTGAATGCCCTCGACCAGGTGGGACTGTTCCGCAAGAGCGGCGGCAAATCGCGAATTATGAAGCTGCGTGAGCAGATCGAGCTCACCGATTCCACGGCAGAGTGCATGGATGTGTTCGACCTGCAGCAGGCCTACGATGTGGCCGACATGCTGAAGCAATATTTCCGCGAGCTGCCCGAGTCGCTGCTGACCACCAAAATGTCCGAGACCTTTGTGGCCATCTTTCAACGTAAGTGATAATCAACGGATTTTGATCTGTGAACATTTACTGAATTCAATTCTCAACAGATTTACCCGCTGAAGTGCGCCTGGATGCGGTTCAATGCGCCGTGCTGCTCCTGCCGGACGAGAACCGTGAAATACTTTACGTACTGCTCGAGTTCCTCACCATTGTTGCTGCCAACTCGGCGCAGAATCAAATGACCAGCAACAACCTTGGTGTGTGCCTGGCTCAGTCCATTTTCCACTCGTCCATTTCCACGGGCTCCGCATCGGTGTCGGCGTCGCCGCGGCGCAAAGGCAAGGGCTCCGGAATGCCAGACATGAAGGAGCTGGCCGAGGCGAAGGCGTCGCACGAGTGCCTATCCTTTATGATTGAGCACTACAAGCCAATCTTTACTGCCGCCAAGGAGAAGCTGGCCAAATGCAACTTTGGCTACATGGAGGAGTCGAAGCCGGTGCCGCTGGAGGCCCTTGGCGAGGGCATGCAGTTCCACAACTGGCGCGGCTATCTGTACGAGTGCACCAGCGCCACCATTAAAGAGGGGCGTGAAAAGTAAGTCGAATTGCCAGCACCCTAAGCCGATTAATCTCACTGTCTCGTAACCCATCCAGAACCCGTAGCTGGATTACAATAAGTTCGCTCAACGACAGCAATGTGGACATTGCGTACAAGAAGGTGGGCGACGGTCATCCCCTGCGTCTGTGGCGCTGCTCGACAGAGATTGAGGGCCCGCCGCGTGAGGTGCTGGAGTACATAATCAAACAGCGCGCCTCCTGGGATCCGAATCTCTTGCAATGCCAAACGGTCAAGAAACTGGATGATCGCACCGAAATCTATCAATACGCTTTGGATGGTCAGTTGACCACTGACTTCTGTGTGCTGCGGTAAGTTTCAGAGTGGACGCAAGCTCGGCTCTGTAGATGTCTAGCTGAAATCTCCTTTACTTTACTTCTCTCAGCTCCTGGCAAACGGATTTGCCGCGCGGTGCCTGCGTTATTGTAGAGACCTCGATCGACCATGCCAAGGCCAAGCCGCTGTTCTGTGCTGTGCGTGGAGTCGTCCTGGCCTCGCGTTACCTTATCGAGCCTTGCGGCAGCGGACGTTCCCGAGTCATGCATTTGGCGCGCGTGGATGTCAAGTAAGTGCAAGCTCTCGCTCAATGCAAATATTTTTTGACTGAAACTAACTCGAAACCATTGCCGACTTTCAGGGGCAAAACTCCGGAGTGGTATAACAAGAACTATGGACACATCTGTTCACACTACTTGTCCCGCATACGTCTAGCCTTTAAGCACGTAGCAGATGGGCCCGAGAGCAAGGTCTAATGGATTCATTGCCGCGTGCAACTTGTTATATCAAACACACACAAAAACCCCGCAAGCATTTCGGTAATCCCAACGAGCAGACATATTTTACGACCCAGACCACTCGAGCTTAAGATATACTACTCGAAGCAAAGGAAGTAGAGGAATATATATATTATACGAGTACCCATATATATTTTACTACAATATATATTTTTGTAAATACTTAACTAGATATGATAATTCCAAAACTATATTGCAAAAACTTCAATACGTTTTTTGTTTAGCTATAATTTACTGTATTATATTTATATGTGGTCTTAACTTATGCTTACTTTACAGTACTTTACTTTACTTTACTCTATTTTATATTTACTTATACTTTACGAAACGAAATCTAACATCCAAAATACTCAACACATAAATATCACAAATGTACTTTTACGATTTCTGAAAACAAAAAGCTTCAAATTATGTTTATGGCACCAAAATATCTTTAATGTTAATTAGTTTGTAATATTCGCAATATGTAAACCGTTAAATATGGATAAAACCTTCTAGGAATCAGAAAACGCAACCTTTTAATGTGTAAAGCAAATTCAGCTAGTCAAATTCTCTAATTTTAAGTTAAATTACTAACCCAATACACTCAACAAAATCGTCTACCAAGTTTTTGAAAAAATTCTTTGATTTGGTTTCAGACAGGAAGTGAAATTCGTTTAAATTGGTTATATTAATATATCACAGCACCTCGATGTGTGTGTGTGGCAATGATAAATTTCAATATGATGTAGTATCGGTGTAGTATCGGAGTTATTGCTAAATTTAAGCTCTTCATATATTATTGATGTATGTACATGTATGAAACTTATGATCCTTGATCAATATTATTGTAAATGCCCATTTTGGCGACATAGTTTTATTGATGTATATCTATCTATATGCTACGATAATGTAAATGAGTATGATGGATACAAGTTATCAACCACTACAGGTAGCAGTGACAAATAAAACCTAACCAACCAATGTCAAGGAATGGTGTGTAGAAAGCGAAGCATATAAATAAGTATTATGTATACATAATCAACTAAAATAACATCCGCGAAATACAATAAACTTACTATGAAATGTGAAAAGTGCATAATTTATATTTTGGGATTTGATTTTTGATTTATTTGGGCACTTATGTTATATATTATACTTATTCTATTCCATAGCTTCCTGGCGCCATCTATGGTGCAGTAGTACTCTAAGTAAATGTAGCAAGCAGTTGAGTTGACCTGAATCATCGCATTGTGAGCACGTCAGTTCTGTGAAAGCAAGCAGTTCGTCAGGCAAGCAGTATATCGACTGCTTACAGTAGGCAGAAAATTTGACTTAAACTAACAAAAAAATCAAACGAAAATGAAGTATAAAGTATGTAATCTAAATTTATTCATTTCTCACATCCAATTAGTTGTGGCATTTAGCAAACAGTATTAAATAATTCACGTTTTATTTTACTTAAATTGTTATCCATTTCTCCACTTAGTTTAAGCCAATCTGCTATTGGCCAACTCTTCATCCCAATAGCCAACAGATCTTAGCGTTTATCTGCGGAAAACCCACCTATGCAGCTGACATATGTTAAGTACAAGCTGCCGCTAATTGTGCCCAGGCAACCAAGTTGACCCCAAAAGCACACGCGAGACACAGCCTCGCAAGCACACACACACACGCACGCACACATATAGTGAAATGCAGGCGACTAACATTAAAAGTCCATTAAAAAATTATGTTCGCCATGGTGTACCAGGGCTCCTGTTTAGGTGGCATATGCACTCTGTGTGTGTGTGTGTGTGTGTGTGTCCAAATCTAAACTGGCAAACGACCTCACACATACACATACATATGTATGCGTGTGGGTAACTATATTTAGAGCACAAGAAATTATTGCATTTAACTGGCAGCCAAGCAATGCGAAACCATAATTGTAATTGCAAATGCAAATGTCGCACGTATTGATTGCATTAATTAATTAATTTGTGACTTAATTTCATGGGCTTGCGGCAATCAGCGCACGCACGACTGCCAAAATGTATTAATATTGCAGCAGCAGTCGCAGCTGTGAATGCAGCAACACCAACAACAGCAACAGCAACAGCAACAGCAACAGCAATTGCAACTGCAACTACAACAACAACTACGCTGATGCCCTGGACGTGTGTGTGTTTGCGTTGTTATTAATTGAAATTTAATGGCAAAACATATTTTTATTTATTTATTCGACTGCAACTGCATTTATGCGCACTTCCGTCGCCCTCGCCGTCTGCTGCTGCTGCTGCTCTTGCTGCTGTTGCTGTTGCTGTTGGCGTTGTCATTTACCATTTTCCGTGCCGTATGCTCTATGTGCCCCTTTGTTGCCATTCGTCGGCGGTTGGCATTTAACATCAAAAGCCTTGGGCCCCGCCCCCCACCGCTGCCAACGAGCTTGTAATTGATTTCACTTAAAATTTAAATAATGCATGCGGTTTTTACTGCAAAATGGATTTCGCAAATGTTGTTGTAGTCTCTCCTGTTTGCATGGCCATATATGCTCGCATGCTGCTCCGCCAGCTTTGCACGTGAGCTCCTGCGATTCCTGCATGCATGTATGTCTTTCTGTTTGCTTGTGTGCGTATGCGTATGCGTATGCGTATGCGTACGCGTGTCCTCTCAGCTGGTTTTGCGGCGGTCAATCGTGCTGCCATTTTATTTTCGCGTTAAATTAAATATGAAAATTAATGTGAACATAATTGAAATGGCAACAACGCAGCGAGCGAGTGGCGCTCCACAGCTGAGCTACATAAATGATGGAATTATTTGCGAATTATTTTCGAGAAATTCCGTGACAATTATGCGGGACTTGTTCAATCTGCGTACGATTAATGACACTGCCCGGAATTGCTCGAATTATCTTATTTGCTTATTGACTAGCTAATTGAGTTTATTATTTAATCATTAGAACACAAAACAACTCGCCATTAACTCACATAATCAAATTTATTAATATCAGTTTCAAAACTAATTAAATTGATAGCCAACACACATTCACTTGATCAACTTTATAGATGAAATTAAATTAATATGCTATAAAGTCAGCATATATAATTTACAAATTACTCAGAATATCAATTAGCACTTTCTGTGTAAATATATAAGATAATTCCAATAGCAGCAGCAGTCTTTATAAATGCATTTATAAATGAATTCTTCATTCATTCGCAATAGGCAGCAATAGATAAGCGTGATATGCCCGCCCTGGCCAGTGCTCGGGCATAGGGTATTTGTATTGTATTTCAACAACAGCTTGCAATTAATTATGTTCAGCTGAACATAATGGGGGTGGATAAGCCTCAGTCAGCTGAAATAGCTAAGTATACATACACACAGGCATACATAATGTATGTTTCGGTATGCGTGTGCATGCAAATCATATTACGTACAGTGCCTCCCATTATTTAATGAACACCAAATAACAATCACAAAAAGAGACGAGCTGATTGGCATGTCTCATGCCGCTGACACTAGCAACGAGTTTGCCATGAACTGGATTGCCATACATACATACATACATACATGCATACATACATACATACATACATACATACATGCATGCATAATACGTCTATGGATATTTAAAAATATGAATACGAATTATATTTGCATATGATAATGACAGATAAATTGCCAAACGAATACAAGTTTCAGCTTTGAAAAACAGTTGCCACTCAGCGATCCATATACTCATTGGATGGGGGCTCTTTTGGCACCTGTCTAAACGTTCGGTCATTAGCTTCATCAACAAAAACCTTTAAATGCACACGAAAGTGTCGAGTCAAAGGCAGCAACAAAGCGAGCCATTGGACAATAATTGTTTATAATTCCTATTAATTTTGCACTTATTAATAATTTCAATTTTCTGCTGACTGCCAATGCGGCCAATGTGGAAAATTCACGCGAACTGCAGCAAGTCTTGTGGAAGCGAAGGCCGCGAAAGGGTCGGATCGACACTTGCATATCTTTGGCTGAAGTTAATTGCGAATTGGTGGCTTTTATTTCAGCTTCTCAATGATATCTTACCGTCTTGAGTAAATATTTCAAATTGTTTCCACGAAGCGCTTCGATTAGAGAACATTTCCCAGGCCCTGGCGGCTCGCTGCTTGTGGCTAAGCACTTTTGCATTAGCAAATATTTAGAGATGCGAAAGCAGCTCATATAACGCATATATACATCTGATTTGACAGTCTACATACAACGCGGAAACTGCAAGCTAATCAGCGGCACCTCAAACGCCTACGCGAAATGCGGGCGCACAAGTGGCAGGGGCCGCCCTTGCCATGGCCCGAGAGCAGCCGCTCTACATATTGTACATATATCGAACAGAAGGTAAAATGTCGGATATGCGACAAATTTTTCAGCAATGCGCACTCTGCCTCGTCCGCCTCGTTCGTCTCGTCCGCCGCGTCCTTCCCGGCAGCGCACTGCGCCCCCTCGCGGCATTGCACTTCATTTCGTTTGTCGTTGCCCGTTTTGCGTGCGCACTTTTAATTGCAATTGAATTTTAATTACTGCGTTGTCAGCAAAGAATGTTGCAGTCGGCCGTTTAAGAGCTGACAGGCAACGCAGTGCGCCAGACACGCGGACACAATGAGCCACAATGCAACGCACCGCACCGCACCAACACCACCACCATCACAACCATCTCCATCGCCAACAACAACAACAACAGCAGCAGCAGCAGCCAGCGGCAACTGTTGCCTGTTGATATCGGTGATGGGCTGCGAGACGTCTGCTCCGCGCGCTCTTTGTGCTTCAGTTTGTGCTCTGCTCTTTGCCTTATTTACAACCAAGTCGCCAACGGAGCAATTAAATGAGCTGCTGCTGCCGGCGGCAATCGGCAATCGGGAAACGGCATTCGACATTCGGCAGTGGGCATTGGGCATTGGGCATTGGGCGCTTCACGTTCAACTTCATTAATCAGCAGCTATAAAAGTGATTGGCTGATAACGTTTATCGAACTCTGATGATTCTATTTACTGCCCAGGTATGGGCATAGATAACTTAATGAAAGTGCCATGCAATTAGCAATGTCTGCGCTTGATTGCCCAGACCCACCGGCCCGAATTTGTTCCGACTGAGAGACTGCTGCATATTAAAAAAGATTTTCTGTGCGCAGTAAAGAAGTCTTCTTAGTTTTTCCAAATTCACTTCAAACATAGACCTGATTTGAAACTATAATCATTAGGCATTTAGCTACTGAAATTACCCATAATTAGCTATGAAACTCAAGTAGATCTTATAGATAAATTGGATATTTGATATCTGAGATCAAATTTAATTACAAGTTTTGTTTGTTGGTGAATTCCAAGAGATTTGTGCCCATGTAGGAGCATTTTATGTGCTAAACAGGCGCTATATTTGGTTGACTAATTTAGGCCTATAAATGTAAATATCGTTAATAAAGTAAGTAATTAAAGTTAAAGTTCTTTAATTACTGATGAAACATAAAATTGTATGACTTTTAACAAGATTTATATCTCAATCCATAACGAAGTTCATTTGAGTCCTTGACAATATCTAATTTTATTTGATTACTTGAATGAGCCCAATAAATGCAATTCTTTATTTTATTATTATTATTCAACTTTATTTAGGCATATTTGTAGCACCAACTATGGTCATATATATGCTTTCCGATAATACAAATAACGACTCATGAATATTACTTTGTAGACAAGATATAGCAATGTTCTGGTTTTTATTTAGTTCAGCTGGATGGAATTTCTCTATTAAATAGAATTAGTTCTTGGTCTTGAGTTTCAACAATTACAATACCTAAATTATATATATACTATAGGATATAAACTATACGATTGCCAGTAATTATTAATCATTAATATCTATATCTGAAATATATGTGAGTGGTATAATAAGGCTAAGTTAATTATATCCCTATGCATACTTATACATACAATAATAAACAATGTTAATAATAGTAAACAATACTACATTCACATTCTAATTCTTCTTTCGTTCAGCTCTTTCTTGATTGCCTCATATGAATTTATAGTAAATAACAACAAGAAAACATTTTGGGGCAAAGCAGAGCTGAGCTGCTTAAGAGCATATTATTTGAGTAGTCCTTTGGGTTGATTCGTATTATTTATGGATCAACAGAAATAGTTTTTATTAATTTCTTAACCTTTTGCTACGGCAATTACGCATGACATATTCGAAACCAAATGGCATTATTAATGCATTTGAAAACTTGAGTTTTACTCACATTCTCACCCTAAGGAGATTTATGGATTGGGAGTGCGGCCATTTATCTAAAATTATACCACACCGAAAGCCGAAGACCGAAAACTGAAATTCGTAGGCGTGGACGCGCCACCCGCTGCAGGTGCTCAAAGAGGGCGCCAAAATGCGCAGCATAAATGAGTGGGTGACAGGGAAGATGGGAGGCAGATGGAAATGGAAATGGGAATGGGAATGGGAATGGGAATGGGAATGGGACTAGGGAAAGGGGGAGGGTGGGGGAGCTCACATGCTCGCGGGCGGCAACTCCACCAATCAACAGCAAAAATAACAAAATGTCAAACAGAGCGCATGCAACAATTTATTTAAATACCTCGGGCTCATCAAATTTAAGTTAACACACCCCGAACGGGACGCATTGCGACAGACGGCGATGGGGAGAAAATAAAATGAAATAAAAACTGAACACTGAACACTGAAAACTGAAAACTGAAAACTGAAAGCTGAAAATGAAAATTCAATTTTCCACCTAAACGCAGACACCGCATCAATTTTGAAAATGCGTTTGCAAGGCGAACGCAAGACGATATGTTGGGTTGGACGAAAGGGACTGTCGACTGGCGACTGGGCCCCACTTGGCTCCAATGGCTCCAATGCCTTGCTGCCAAGAAGTCAAGAGAGCCAAGTCGTTGTCGTTGTCGTTGTCTTGGCTGTTAAAGAGATGCAGGCGGTTGCCTTTGCCAGACTGCCACGCAGAGAAACCTGCCGGCAGCTTCGCTTCGCCCTTTCGACGGCTGTCAACGAAAGGCAAACCCTAAAGTGAAAATTGTGATGCAAACGCCAGCAACACACAAGCCGCATATCAGCCACACATAATTGGTGAGTAATAAATGTGTGTGTGTGCGTGTGCGTGTGTGTCTTTGCTGTAGCTGCAGATTGTGAGATTTATTTGATTTATTCAACAATTTTCCATACTTGATCGACTTGTCCAACTCTTTGGTCGAGGCCCAGAGATTCCTTTGGATTAACATTTAATTAGCTTTTATTGACCATTAAGATTCCAGTCATGATACAATAACTGTATCCGCAGACGCAGTAGCCAGTAGCCAAGTACAACACCCACCAGCCAATGCAGTGGCGCAACTTTCTACATTTTTTCGGGGTTTTATGATTTTGAAGCAAGTTTATGGGGCCGACAGCGAAGTATTTATGATATTTACAACAAAAGAGCGAACGTCGAAAATTTTACTCAAATCGAAATAAAAACATACAAATTAATTAATGCCAATAAACAAGGGGCATGTTGCCATACAGTACAAGGGCCCCCGCTCCGTCCTCGGCCGTCGTCGGCCACCCCGCCCACTCCGCTCCGCAGCCATTAATGGTGGGCGCCCTACGCATTGGTGAGTTTATGACTACGAGGCCGAGGCATCTGCGCCGATGGCAGCCCGCCAGGCTGTTTGGCTGTTGAGTGATCATCCCAGATCAACCACGGGCATGGGCATGGGCATGGGCGCGGGCATTGGCATGGGCACGGCGGGCAGGGGCAATGGCAGCTTGGCATCCACTTCGCTGCCAATTTAATGGCGTTTTTACAACTTGAAAGATTCGTGCCTGCCACGCCGTTTTGAGCGATGATGTTGGGGGCCACTAAATGCATACGAAATGCAGCGCAACGAATGTCATTAGAACATAAAAATGATATTAATTGCATGCGAGAGTGCAGAGCCGAGAGAACCGGAGACCCGAGTTGGAGCCCAACTGCCAACTGCCAGTGGCATGCAATAGAAACGTCAACATTTTGATGATGGAATTGAATGGCGCACTGCGAGATCCACTTAAATGTCTGCCTCACTCTTTGAAGGGGACGGGCCTGGCACCAATGTCTTCGACGTCCACGTCGACGTCGACGTTGTCGTTGTTGTTGCTGTTGCTGTTGCTATTGCTGTTGTCGTCGCAGCCTGTAAGAGATCGCATAGCTCAGATAAATAATAAAAATTAAAAATAAATTAACACCTAGTAAAGAGGCTGCCTCTGCATTACTCGAGTCGGGTACGGGCACGGGCACGGGCACGGGTACGGGTTTGGGTACTGCGCCTGTATGGGCCTGTACCGCAGACAGCTCAAAAATAGCGCAAAAGTAATTAAAAACGAAAATATAAAAGCAAAACGCACACAGTCGGTGCTCCCATCTAGCGGCTCGCTGCTCCCATCTCAGTTTCTCTCCCGCCATAAAAAATATGTTTGTCTATATTGGATTCAACAAGCGAAACGTCGCCGCCATCGCAGCCAGCGCAGATCAAAGGCCCGGTCGGACAGGCAGACTGCTCCCGGGCAGTCTTTAGAGTGTTGCCATTATGATGATGCTAATGCAGTTGACATTTTATGCTAGGCCAGAGAATCCACCAAAACAGTCGAGTCGACGAGGCAGGCGACTCATTTCGAGCCCCAGCGAGCCGAATGGGAGGCTCAGCCAATTGGCTGTAGTTCTATGCGCCACGCCGAATGGCGGCCCGATAATTAAATGCAATAATATTTCAATTTAATTAGCTGGCAGCTGGTAAATACCATTGGGGCAAATGTTTGGTGTATGTTTATGTTTAGTACAATATTTGGGCTATGCTAATGTGCTTTAATTCATTATGAGCTGATAATGACAATTTTATGATCATCGCACCAAATGGCTTTCGGAGAGACACCTGTTTCAAAATTAACCAACATCGAGAGCTATGTAATAACTCAACTCAATTACCATATAATTATATAGACAACATTTCGAGTTTTATTATTTTGTTACTTTATTCTTTTATTCTACTATGTGTAATGCCCATCTGAGTTATCTTTGCCTGTCTTTCAAATGTGGTCTATAGCCTAGTTATATCTAGATCAAATCGAAAGTAAATCATTATTTTATTCTGCACAATTTTTAAAGGTAGCGATCACAAAATTTTCAGTTTGATCTCATTTACTTTTATTTAATCAGTTCTGTTCAATTCCAACAGCATTTCCTGTATATTAACAATAGTGAATCGCGTCGCGCCTGCTATTGAATGACTCTCGAGAAAACACTCAGATATTTCACTGGTTGTTTATAGCTAAACACCAAAGAGTACTAAAGACGAATACGAACCAGTAGTCGCTAGCGAAGCTTATCGCTCTTAGAACTCGCCGAAGTATGTCAGAATTTTAAACAAAAGTTAGCAAGCTAAAGAATTTGTTGAATATTAACAATAATAAAACTGGGGAACATATATAAGGCAGAAAGTGTGTAGGCTGTCTGTAAAAACCCACACAGTTTCTGACTACATTTGGTTTTCTTCTTGGTTATTAGTATTCAATAAATTCATTACCTCTAGTCAGTGTCTTGGATTTTTGGAATATGGCGATTGTAGCATACTATGTTTTAATTTAACTTTTTTTGTACCCTTTGTTTAATATTCAAAATCTTATTCAATCACAGAAATCATAGAAAATCACAGAAATTTATATGACAATATTTGACATTATAACGGCTTCTTATTTATTTATTTTATTTTATATTCTTTTTTATTTTTATTAAACAATATGTAAAATTAATATATTATAAAAAAGTATATAATATATATTTTAGTACCTAATTAATTATCTAATTAATTTTTAACATTTGTTACAAATTATTCCTCAAATTTGCAATTATGAAAGCAAATCATGAAATCAGTAAATATTAAATAAATGCTTATTACCTTGAATAATTATTTTGTACATATTAATAACAGTGGAATTTTAATTTAACTTGCTATTCAGTTCATCCGGGTTATTGCTCAACTCTTCAACTATTTATTCAATCAGAAGGACAAAACGAATGACAAGTCCTGGACGCAAATGCATTTTCCTTGGCAATCCATCTAGCAAATGTGGGAAAAGGTCAGCTTTTGTCCAACTGTATAAAATTAGTTGACAATATTCGATTGACACAGAAGCATTTAACAAACATACAAATCGTTGCGAGCCCACACACAAATACAAACGAGGACAGAGCCAGGACTCGCTCCGTGGGGCTGACACATTGACATGCGAAGCCTTTTATGCTACTTCGCTCAGGCAAACCTTCCATGGAGACATTTCATTGAATCCAATTATCGCTGGACATGGGATAATAATTACTGTCTGCTGTCCGCACGCACATGCTCAACGATACACCCACGCACCCATACACACATTCACACACACTCAAACAAGGTCGCCAGAAGCGAAAAAGCGACATTGAGCACCAACTGCCGCTGGACTTGACTCCGATGGGTGGCATGAGGTGGATGGCCTTGTTGCTTAACCATCTAAACGGCAAGTGCTTAAACGGATGGTGCGGGCAGTGAGGGGACGGCAGAGACTGCGCCAAAGCTTACGCGAGCGCAAGCCGAAGGATGCTGTCGGGCCGCCAGCAATAAAACAAAATTGCCACATATAAAAGCAAATAATGAAGTGAAAATGGCAACAATGTGATTACACACAGTGCCACAGGATAGACCTTAATAAATTGCAAGCAGAAGCACACACACACACGCACACACAAGCACACACTTACAGCGAACCAGCCACTGAGCGTGAGAGAGAAGGGCAGAGCGAGAGCGAATGAGTACGGCAATGAAAGTGAGTAACAAATTGGCTGCTCGTGAGCAACTGCGACGGCGCTCTGCTCAAATGTTGCTGAGCTGTTGCTAGCAACATGTTGCCAGCTAACTTGTTGGATGCGCCCAACTCTGCATGCGAATGAGAGTGTGTATGTATGTGTATGTGCGAGTGTGTGTAGGTGTGTGTGTGTTTATGTGTGTGCTTGTGTGTGTGTGTGTGCTTGTGCGCTTGTGTTTTTGTTTTCGCGTTGCTCGCCACGCGCTTGCCTGACTTCCCATAAAAAGCTTCGCATTAAGCCACCCAAAATAGTATTTAAGCACATCAATTGGCGCACGGCTCCCACAGCAAATTGATTAAACTGCGAAACTGAAATTGTTGATTCGAATGTGGTGATTGGGAGTTACAGTTATTGCATAAGTACTTTTAATAAGCTATATTATTAATTGTGCAGCCATAACGGCATCATTTATCGCACATTACAGCGACAACAACGACAACAACAACACCCACTAACAACATGGGGCAGCAGCTGCGGCGTGCGCTTCATGGCAACATTTCGACGAATTAAATTGCTTGTAATGATGATGGTGACGGTGGCAGCAGTAACAATAGCGGCAGCACCCCACACAGCCACACACACACAAGCACACAGACACACAGACACGCGCGCACACACTGAAGAGACGCCATCGGGTTAAAGAGGGCTAAATGCGTGCAATCAATGGGCGGGTGCCGCCTCTTTGTGTGTAGGTGTGAGCGCATGAGGGGAGAAATGGGCAAATGTCAGACAGCATTTATCCATTTGTAGCCGGACGCTGGGGAGCAACAGTAGCACTTGCCGCTGGGCAGCCAGACGGCTCTATAGCATTTAAGTTGTCGATATTTAGTATGTGCGTACATATGTGTATATGTATGCGCGCGTCTCCTGATTCTCTGATTCTCTGAGTGGATGTGTGAGTGTGTAGTGGATCAGAGTTGTATCTTGTCGCATATGAAACGGTTATCGCAAAACCATTTAGTCTTGATCACATTTGGGCCACATGTGCACATCTCTCACATCACATCTCCCTGTAGAAGCAGGCCTGGGGAATAATTTGAACGATTATCTTACTTTTGTTATCAACAATTTCAGTTCCCCTAATTATCAAAAATCACAACACATAATAAAAACAAAAAAACAAGAGTTTCTAGAACTAATACACTCTAGCTGATAGCAGATCTTTGCTGCCGTATTAAAGGAGCTTTCATAACTTGTTTCCGAATCAACGCGAGGAGAGCTGAGAGATTAGCCATATGGAACACAGAGGAGTTGACGAACTGATACACTTGCAGCTACCCGAGGTGCAAGCCGTCAACGTTGTCAATGTGCGACACGGCGACGGGGATGGCGACGGCGAGAATGTCTGGGACAGGCACCTGGATGATGTGGAGATGCAGGCGATGCGCCTGGAGAATCCCCAAGTGGCCATGCTGCTGGATGCCCCGCACGAGCCACCCATTGAACTGCACCACATGCTGGAACCGGTGAACGTGCCTGAACGGCCGCGCAAGAAACGCAGCTTTTTGACCATCTCAAAGCCCTTTCATGTGCAGCCGGAGAGGTGCGCTCTCATTTCGAATGGCTGGCGGGCAGTGCAGTGCGTCCAGCCCGAGCAGCGCGGCGAATACTTCGCCAACTATCTGATCAAGCATATGAATAGCCGAAATTATCCAAATGGCGAGGGATTGCCCAATCGCTGGGGTCAGTTCTAAGCTTTTGGCTTGGCCTCTATCAGTTTCTCTACAAGATATTCTGAACAAAGTCTAAGCGTCAATAAACCACTGAAAGCTAACCTAGCACAATAGCTCTCCCTCTAGTTCCCTGTCTCTGTCTCTGTAGCCTCTTTGAATGCTAGAGTGAGGCCTGGCATTAGTCAGGAGCCTCGAGGCTCCTCTGAATAGCTTCCATACTGCACGATATTGCCAATTAATAAACGGCAAATTGCCAAATTGAAAACTGGCTCACACACACACTTACAGAGACATCGACACACACCTGCTATTGCTTGGTGTGCAGTGCTCGAATCGTCGTATGCGTGTGTGTGTGTGTGTGTGTGTGTGTGTGTGAGCCGAGCATAGAACAAAGGCCACACCCGATGGCTGTTTCATTTACAATGTGCTTGCAGTTTATTTGCACATATGGATACAAATGACAGTAACAATGACAATACAAAAGCCGATGAGTGAACAATTGGACAAAGTGTAGCAAATAAATACAAAATTCAAAAGATAATTGCAATCAAAGCCACAAAATGTAGCCAAAAGGCTTATAATCTGTGGGCGTGTGCCATCGAGAGATATAACCACACACACACCCACACGCACACTCGCACACACGCACACCAACTGGGTGTACAAATCAAAAATCGAAACAGGAGGTAAACCATTTTTACATCACAATTGCAATGCACACACACACACACACACGCACATATGTTAATGCATTGCTGCAGACAACAATGAACTTTGTAAATTACACGCATATTGCATATGACTGACCAGCAGCAACAACAACAACAACTGATTGTGAAACACGGTTATCAGATGACCTGTAAATTCAAAGTTATAAATATTTGGTTCATTTCTATATTTATTATTTAAATATTTAATTACAACATATATTTTTAAGCTACAGTTGCTGCATATTTTAAAATAGTTTTCATATCATATTATTTCTAATCCATAAAAAAATAACTAAATTCCAATTTAATGCTTTATCTGCAATCTCTTACGACAAACCCAAATTCATTTAATTCAAACACCAGATCGGCTTACATGTAAATAAAAAGCATATAACAAATATTTGGCTCAATTTTTGACTCATAATTAAAGTATGTACATAATTATAATATTAACAGTAAATTAAATTATATTTTTATTTTATTATTGTTAATATATATATTTTTAAATTTATATTTATTTACCCCAGTTTTCTGCAGCATTAATAACATATTTTATAGATTTATTCCAATGTATCAGCTTTGCTACTATCCAATAGGACAATTAGCTAATAAATGTTAAATATTTTCTTTTTTTTATAATTTAATATTCAAAAATATAATTGATGTGTATAGATATAATATTTTAATTTTTATTTAATTTTAATGTTTATTTAAAGGTAAATTATATTTAATCACCTTTCCACAATCTTCCCTTCTTCTTCACATAAATAAATCTAAATCATCAGCTCATAGATCTAGAGCACTCATTGTAGATAGACCTCACATTTTTGTGGCTCAATGTCAATTTACAGTTTGACTTTTAGTGCCAGTCACTTGAAACACTGTTGCAGAGCATCTCTAATTGAATTGAATGCAATTGATTTTCGAATTGTTTGGCAAATGTCAAACGGGTTTGGGTATTTAAAAACGGAAAACAAAGAAAGTAAAGGTTGCATTTTGAAGCGCAATTATGGCTTGTCGCCCTGCAGACTTGTCGCCCCCAACTCCCAACTCGCAGCCCCCCAAACCCTCACATACCAAACTGCGTCATTCAGCAAGGGTTGATTAATTTACCAAATGCAGCAGCAATCTGGCTGTGACAGTGGTGCTTTTTGCCCACTTCACCCCACTTGCAGGCTCCTGCCTGCCTGCCTCCCCTGCACAGTCATTTGTCAATGCAGGGCGGGCTGCAGGGGTGCAGAAGCGGATTATCATTGGTCGGGGTTGTTGGGGCTAGCGCCAGGGTTGTTAGCACGACAGCAGTGAATGCATGAAATGTGATTGCTTCTGCTCGATTGTCTGTCGCTCTGTTCGTTATTTGATGGCTTTGATCCATGTGCCGCGCCCAGTTCCAGCTCCGACTCCCCCACACCCACACCCACACACACAGACACAAGTCAAGCGAGAAGGCGACTTACCTGATTCGCATTGAGTAATTGATGTTACCATTGCTGTCCTCTCGCATGCATTGTTAGCCAATTTCACTTAGCCGCCCATTAATCAATTAACATAATTTCAATGTCATGGACACATACTATACATATTGCCGAATTACCAGAACATTCTCTCGGCGAGCATGTCAGCTTGCACAATCGCATGGCTCTTCAATAGAAATCGCTCAACTGCCAAAGTAAATATCGAAATCAAGTTCGTTGACGACAGACTTGAATGCCCTTACCTCAGCAACTCAAGAAATTTGAGTTCAAATATTAATAAAATTTGTATATTTATTGAAGCAAAGTTTGTATGCCTGAAAGTCGATTAGAAATCATTTCTATTGCTATTTCACCTGTTCCCAGAATCGTTAGCTGAATTCCTCATTCATATGATATTTGTGTAGGGTCTGTTGAGTGCGGCTTTGTCTTGCCTCTGCCTCTGTTGTATTTATGAAGCAGCGTGCGCACAAACTTTTCCACTCACAAACAGCTCACAAGTAAAATACTTACCTTGACTTTTGTGATGCCGCCCAAGGAGACTGAAGATGGGCAAGCGTTGGCATGGGTGTGGGCGAGGGCGGGGGCGGGTTAGCTGGAGCGTCTGGTGAATCGAAGCTTAAGTCTGTGACTAGGGCCATTACCAAGTCGTGTGTGCCCCTGCAGCACATTGCACACACAGTCACGGGTCCAAGTACATGTTACAAATTGCTGGAATATATATATGTTTGTACATATACATACATACATACATACATATGTATATATATATATATATTAGTAAATATCTAGTAAAGACGGCAGCAAAAACAGCAGCAGAGCCAGCGACAACAGCAAATGGCAAACAAAGTAAGCAACATTAAACATGCTTTTCAGCGTAAATGGCGTGGGTGGCCAGGGTGGCCTCTGTAGCCTGTGTAGCCTGTGTGGCATGTCGGCTGGATCGTCCGAGATTCACTTCTGGAAACAGCTACATAACTAGCATAGTAAGCCTGCTCTGTACGTTAGTTAACAGCGTCTAAGCTCGACTGACTCTCGGCCTCAGCCTGAGCCATATTTTCATCTGTTGGCAACGCAACCGGAGCTGCTCCAGTTCCCTCCAATGTTATATACGAACATGTGAAATCTGTTGTCTCTGTACGCCGTAATGCACTCTTAAGTCCTAGTTGCTGCCGCTGAGTGTAATTTAAAGTAGTGAGCATTTGCATTTGTGCTGTCATCTGTCCGACGAGTAACTGAGGATGCCAATGCAAGTGAACAATTCCCATTCAATTTGCCGGAGGCGCATTACATCAAGATGTTAAAGCTCAAATATGTTTGCCTTTTTTACAACTGTTTTTATGATATCACATTACGATTCCAGCATCTGAAATACCTGTGCAGTAAGTGAACGCAACAGATTTAGCTGAGCAACAAGCCAGAGTTCAATGTAAAGATAAAGATAGGGCTTTGATTTATATTCCTTTGGCAAATGGTTTAGCTATTAATAAACTCAAAATGTATTATTACTATTATTATTATTATTGTTATTATTATATTATTATTATTGTTATTATATTATTATTATTATTATTATTATTATTATTATTATTATTATTATTATTATTATTATTATTATTGTTATTATTATTATTGTTATTATTATTATTATTATTATTGTTATTATTATTATTATTATTATTATTATTATTATTATTGTTATTATTATTATTATTATTATTTCAATAATGCTCACATTATTCAGAATGACTTCGATGTATTCAAATTAAATGTTACAAAAGGTTGAACAAAATTAACTAAATTCATATATAAATAAATAAATAACTTAGAAAATATATAAAGATGAAAATGTAGATAAAATTAATGTATAAATTTCATGAACAACTCATGAAGCACATCAATGGATTTATGGAGTATTATTAAGTATTAATAGGCATAGAAGTAAGAGTAGCAGTAAGAGTATTAAGAAGAGCAGGAGTAAGGTAAACAAAGGAGTATGATGCTTGCTTTAAATTACAAATAATCACCAAAATTTGATTAGTAGCTCGGAGCTACTATTCCACTCCAAATTATAGTCTACTTCCCCCTTTCTCCCCATTTGAAATTAATTATGAACTGAAAGCTCTCACGCTACATATTTCATATTTAAGAGCTATAATACTTTGTGCATAGTTCAATTAAATTCTATTTATGTGTATTTAAGCAGACTCAACTCTGTTGCGGTATTTTAAAAAATGTACTAACCTGATTACTGGAACAATATTATTCATTTCACTGCGTTTTACAGTCGAGCACTTGGTGGAATTTGGCAGAGATGCGCAAACAGACAACTTCCATGGCCAGATATGCAGTGGATGGATACGCACGCACACACTCGTTCATACATATACACATATATATATATATATATATATATATATATATATATATATATATATATATATATATATATATATATATATATATATATATGGAGAGAGAGAGAGAGAGAGAGAGAGAGAGTGATAGACAGAGAGAGCATCACACACACAAGCAGCTCGATGTTGTTGTTGCTGCTGCTGCTGTCCATGTTGTTCAAGTAAATAGACAATAAGCCAGAGCAAACACAGAGCTCAGGTAGACGGGCAGGAGAATGCCTGAACAGCATTTTTGTCTGGCAAAATGCTTATGAATATTTTAGAAAATATTCGAAAACTTTAATGCTGTAGCACAAATACCAGGCAGTTATTGTTCCGCCATTGCTGTAGCCATTGCCATTGCTGTTGCCGTTGCCGTTGCCTGTTTTCCCACAGGGAATTCAGACTTATCGTCTTGAGTGTACAGGCAATAGCTATCTTCAATTATAGCATCAAATTTTTTATTTGGCTCCTAGTTGATTTGAATATTAAATGCAAAACTGATTAGATCAATTCTGTTGTCGGGCTGTCAAGGACTGCAAGCTGCAGCTGAGAGAGGGATTTGACTTTAGCTAATTTTAATTGCAGGCAATTTGCAAACTCTCTGCCCTAAATGAATTCATATGTATCTGTGTGTGTAACTGTATTTGTGACTGTAGTTGCGCCTTGCGCACCATTAACACATTTTAATCTGCCGCTAGCTGATGGCTTTTGTGTGGTCGTGTGTCGACCCAATGGAGAAAGCACTGCGCCTGGCGCTCTTAATCATCAGCATAAGCAATAATGGGAAACAATTGCCGCCTGCCGTCTGATGTCTTTCTTCCGACGTCCAATGGCCGACGTCTGACGTCTGCCGGCTGGTGCCAGCCATAGGGCTGGCAATCAGTCGCCTTTTGCTGCCAGTGCAATTGCAGCAGAACAAGACAAACTTTTATTGCATTGCCATGTCAACAGCAATAGCAATCTGTGTGCTGTTGCACTTAAAATGCGAATACGAATTGTGGCGCAAAATGAAGCTACTTGTGTGTCCGACACTGATACAGATACAATTACCCACACACACACAGAGAGAGAACACACACACACACACACACACACTCAAAGATGCGACTGCGTTGCGAGTCAGAGCGAGATGCTAAGTGCAGCAGGCTGTGGCGAAAGACAAGCTCAACTTTCTGTCCGGCGACTGCATGCCTGCCACATTCAATTAGTGCAACAACATATCCTGCCAACCAGCTGCTGCTGCCGCATCGTGCGAAAGAGCAGCCCGAACAGCAGTAGCGGCAACAGCAACAACAGCAACAACAACAGCAATAGAGCTACACTTAATTTTATTCATTTGACAGTTGCAACACAGGCTCACTTGCTGCCACACACAGGCTGCCACTCACATACACACACACACACGAACACAGCCAGAGTGCTGCAAATGAATCGCTGCCACACGTATGTCAGCAATTAAGGTCATTCTGGCAGCAACAGCAACAGCAGCAGCAGCAGGAGGAGGAGCAGCAGCAGCAGCAGTTGCAGCCGCAAATGCCGCATTTTGCATATGGGCAGAATTATTTTTTAATTATGACGTTTTATTGAGTGAACATTAATGCAAAAATGACAACAACGAAAATGAAACCCTTATTGTTCAGTTAAGAAGCAGCAGGGTGAACTGATTCAAGGGTTGCAAAATGCATTCTGCAGAGACATAATCAATGGGCTGAATACATCGAAAGGGAAGGTAACGAGATAAGAGCTGATATAACACTTGTATTGGCTTTCGATGAAATATGTATAATATAATTTTTAATTGAATATACATAAATAATCACAACTGTATATATGTTAAATAAGCAACATATTTTGTTGCTGCAAATAAACAAATGAAATACTAGATAATAATATATACACACAGAAAAATAAGCAACACAAAAGTAAGACAAAAAATTATCTGAATGCCAAAGTTTTAATCAACTCGAATGGTAGCTAATTAATTGTCAGTTATTTTTAATTAATTTATTATTTTTGTATTGTGTCTAGCCCAACATGCAAAGCAATTCACATTCACATTCCTACCGGCAGTCGGTTTTTTATCCATCTAAGGTAAGTTTATTGAAATTCTTACTGAAATTCTTGGCAAAAAATTCGTTTCATTTTGTCAATTTTGAAAAATTTGTCCAACTTTTTCACACCGCAAATCGCACAGAGCATTCCAAAATTTCATAAATAAGCTAATGAACACACATGGATGTGTTCCAATGTAAGCTGCCCCCAGATTCAGTGTGCAAATCCTATTGCCGACCCATTGCTGAGAGAGGTATTGGGGCAGAGAGTCCATATGTTCTCATTGCAACATTGCCCCCATCGCTGCTCTGTACAATTTGATTTCGTTTCAATCGAGATACATTTATGCACGTACATGTAGATGCAGATACACTCACACATGGGTATCCATACATACATCCACACACACATACACACATCGTACTGGAAGCCATTGCGTTGCTCCTCGTTTCTGTTTGCCTGTGACTTTTGCATGGAGTCACTGCTAAATGTGTGTCTGATGTGGTGTGCGTGTGTGTGTGTGTGTGGAGCATGTGCCGGACAAGAAAATTTGCCATTTATGAAAGCATTTAACAAACACATCATAAAAATTCAATTCAATTCTGCGTTAACGTCTACTCGGAATGATATTGCTTTTTAATTGCGGACACAGGCGGAAATTGCTTTCAGAAACAGAAACACATACCAACACAGCTAGACATACACCCTCACACACACCAACCCCCCACTAACACACACACACAGAACAGCTACACAGCATTATTACATGAACACAAATGCATAGGGTGAGTGCTTTCATTGCAATTTTATTGGAATTATGGGGAGGACGCTTTTCGGAAGTGTGCTTACTGTAAGCTGTTAAAAATCGACTAAGAAACTGCACTGACCTTTTTTTAGCTGACCTCGAAAACTTTGACCTTTTAAGCAAGCAGCTCAGGCGTCATTTTATTTCTTTTATTTTTAATTACGGCACTTGCAACTTGCAATTTATAATTGGAAACAGCTCCGGACTCAAACTACTCGCACATTCGTATGAATACACACACGAACACACACACACACACACAGACACACACACACGAGCACACACACACTGTGGCACTCGCACAGTCATGCCAAAAGGGAAGAAGCATTCAGGCTCGCTCTCATTTAATATGAAAGTCACAGAATGTGAGCTAATTGAAAATACTTGCAATATTTATAAGCCAAGCAGCATGTTGCGAAAGCACTTGACTGCTCAGCGGCAACATGTTGCTGAACTAATAAACCAACAACATGATTTTATTATAATGGATTTATAAAGCAAGCCAAGAGCAAACAGTCAGTGCATATAAACAGCGTGCCAGAGTGGGAGAGCACTCTGGATACGAAAGGAGAGAGCGCGCGTGAACGAGAGGCGCAGCACGACACAGCGAAAACGAGAGAGGGCAACTGTGTGTGTGAGCGAGTGAGAGGGAGAGAGCGTGAGAGAGAGCGCGCGCAAAATGCACTTTGAATTGAGACGCGAACGCGGCAGTGGCAGTCCATTAAGCGCAATGTTGTTGTCATCATTTAGTGCTTTTGTTGCTTATTGCGACTTGACAGCCGTTCATCTGTCCGACTGTCGGGATTCTCGTATGTGTGTGTGTGTGTGTGCTCGTGTGTGTATGTGTTTGAGTGAACGAGAGCACATTTAGCTTTGCGTGTGCGCATTTGTATCTCATTGTTGGCTCGCAGCATAAATGGGGCCCCCACAGCGACGTTGGCAGCAACAGCAAGACGAACACCAACAACAGCAGCAGCAGCGGCGGCGGCAGCAGCAGCGACGCCAGCAGCAGCAATGTCGGCGTCAGCGTCGCTTGGTTTAAGTGGAGATATTTATAATAAGTTTATTTGCTTGTACTTTTCGTAGCGCCTTGCACTGGACCCCGCATGTTGCGAAGCCATCCTTGACACGCAACATGTTGCCATTGCCACGTTGCCCAGCCATGGCCGCTGATGTTGCCTGGCTCGTTTGGCGCTGTTGGGCATTCACATTCACAATCACATTCGCAGTTGTAAATTGACGTTTTGCGTTAACGACCATCGCAGTCAGCCTCGTTGTATTTTGAGCTCGTCCTCTTCGTCGGCGTCGCCGTCGTCGTCATCGTCGTCGTCGTCGTCGTCATCGACGTCGTATTTATTGCATAAACTAAGCCAATAATAATCCAAGTAAAACTGACTCCGTTGCTTTGACGCTGGCATCAATCGTCAACAGCTCAGCATAATTTGTTTTGCATGCAGTTAAAAAACGCTTCTTCATGCCACTCGCGGTACTCACTGAGCTCATGCATGTGTGCGTGTGTGTGTGAGCTTCATATATATGTATATGTGCAGTGTTTATCCAAGTGTCTAATTTGCCTAATTTGCCTTCATCTTCTTCAGCATCTTGAGCAACATTTTCATCGCAACTAGAGGTATATTACATACATATGTACGTACGTATATCATTATAGTTCTCTCGATTTCCTTTCTTTCATTTTCCGTAAGCTGGCACTTGGAGTAAGCGGCTGCTTGTTCTCATACACTATTTACTTGCTATTGACTGCCCTTCGCTATAATCCGACGTAATTCCATTTAAATTAGCAATCAGAGTTCGCTCTGTTCGCATTGTTGTTGTCATATTGTTATATTATGGAGATTGCTAATGATGTTGGCGGCAAAAGTAGTTGTTGACTGTTTATATTTTTCTCATTTCTTTTGCCGTTGATCGCTTAACAAGGGTTCATGGGGCTCACTTAGTTAGCAAACTCGACTCGTTTCATTATGAAGGTATTTGCTTTCTAGATACATTAAGAGAATCAGTGGAAAGCTTTTAAATTATTATTTCAAATTTAGTATAGTGGCGCTTGAGAAACTTGAGTAAATAAATTGAATCTTTTCATCCCACACTTGATGTAGGTTGGATCAAAATTGAAGTTCAAATTCAACTCGTACTATCATAAGCAGAACTAGAATTAGATTATGATATAAAAATCTGTTTAAAGTCCTTACACCTTCAATTGATATTGTATCTGAAGGGTATTGATAATTCTTTAAAGTCGAATCATTATTATTTCAATTGATGATGACTAATCGGTCTTATCGATAGCATAACGCCTATTAATAACCGCAGCACACAGAACACTTGCGCCCTTACAGCTAATTGAGCACTCGCGCATATGTTCATTTGTATATTTGCCCATGTATGGTACATGAATAGTGTATGTGTTCGTGTGTGTGTGTTTGTGTGTGCTCATGTATACTTGTAGCAAATTGCTTAGCTGACTAATTTGCCCAAGCGCTGTGAATTACGACATTAAAATACAATGAAAGCATTTGTTGGCCCACGACCCGGCGCAGAGTTCTCAGGAAATGAAATTATACACCAATTATTGCACAAGCAACAACAACAATGACAGCAGCAGCAGCAGCAGCTAAACCAATAATAACATCAACGACAACTAAGCAATTATACAGAATATTTATAAATATATATAGCGACATATATAAATATGCAGAGCTATAAAGATATATGTATAAAGATTTGTGAAAAACAGAAGAATCTATAAAAAGTGTCTCGCAGTGAGGGGACAGCAGGCAATCGAAATGGCATCGATATAATTAATCAAATTATAAATCTGAGTGAACAATTAAGAAAACGAAAGACAAAAGCAGCCAGGCAGGCACAAGGGATCGGGCACCGAGCACCGAGCACCGAGCACCGAGCACCGCGCACTAACAATAAAAAGCAATCGAAAGCTGTTGGCTCAGCATTAATTAGCGCTAAACGTCGTCGTCGTCGTCGTCGTCGTCGTCGTCGTCGTCGTCGTCTCAGTCGTCGACAATAACAAAGTGAATGGCTGCGAACGCCCTAAAGCAGCGCTCGGAGCAACAGCAGCGGCAGCAGCAGCGGCAGCAACATCACCAATCCAAGCCAAACGCAGCATCCGCCGCCAACTTATTAAAGTACATATAACTCAATTATAGAGAATTAAAAACAAACTCACAGCGCGCGATGCCA
This sequence comes from Drosophila mayaguana, assembly GCA_037075325.1. Classification (NCBI taxonomy): domain Eukaryota; kingdom Metazoa; phylum Arthropoda; class Insecta; order Diptera; family Drosophilidae; genus Drosophila; species Drosophila mayaguana. Next base: position 5,751,267 of record JBAMCG010000037.1, on the reverse strand, counting down.
GCGAAGCCAGCAGCGCCGGCAATTTGCAATGCAAAAAGATACTGGCGTTGCCTTAAAGCACACAGCAAGCAACAGCAACAACAACAACAACAACAACAACGGCAACAACAATCAAAGCAATAAAATACATTCAGCATTTAATAATCATCCAACAAGCGGCGCTGGCGTCGCTGCGTTGCCAATGAGCAACAGCAATAGGATACAAACGGCGAGGCACTCGCAACATGTTGCTGACGGCAATAGCAGCAACATAAACAGCGGTCAGCAATAAATTTATGAGTTCACACACTGACAACAACGGCAACAACAGCAACAACAACAGCAACAACAACAGCAACAACAACAGCAACAACAACAACAATAGCTAAAGATACAATTAAGCTGTAATGCATATGAAAATTTGTGTACTTGTATTTGCGTTTTTTATAGCCGTGCGTTATGTTCACGTGCGCCGCGACTGTTTGTATCTCTGGCTGTGTATCTAACAGAGCATACCCATAGCCGTGTATGCCTGTGTGTGTATGAGCCTGTGTGTGTGTATGTGTGCGTGCGAGAGCGCAGCATAATTGTAATTATAGTAATATGTTTTATGATGGTTGCCTCGTTTAGCAACCCCCACACAAAGTTCCCCCACACACACACGTACACACACACACACACACGCACGCACACAGGCAAACAAAACAGACAGGCAGACAGCAGAGCGCGTCGCGACGGCAGCAGCGACGCTGGCGCAGCGCTTGGCCAAAATGTATCTAGATACATAATTGCCACATTCAGTCGTCGTTAAATAGTTGCACGACGCAGTTCACAGCCAGAGCAGCAGCAGCAGCAGCAGCAGCAGCAGCCGCAGCAATAGCAACAGCAACAGCAGCAGCAGCAACAGTTTCCAGTCCTCAGCGGTCGTTGGCTGTTGGTTGTTGTCGTCGTTGTCGTCGTTATTGCCGTCGTCGTCGCAGTCGCAGTCGCCGTCGTCGTCGTCGTCGTCGTCGTCGCTGTCGTTGCCGACAACGTCGTTTTCGTGCTTTATAGCATTCACTCAGAAGTCGTTTAGAATCGTTTGTCGTGGTCGGTATTCGGTATTCGATATCGGACTGTGTGTTGTCGGTGCCCATTTGAAGAACACAAGCAACTAGCGTCATCGTCGCCGTGTTTAACCAACCTGGACGGGACGCGTACGCGTACGCGCAAAACGCTTAACGTTATAGCACAAGTGGTTCGGCCGGATACGTAAAAGCAGCAGCAGCAGAAAGCTTGGAGCATATTTTGACGTTGACGTATCTAAAGTCAAATTCAATTTACGCGCCGGCCTATTATAAACGTAATTATAATGAGGCACAGGCTATTAAAATAGAATGAACAAATGTGGCGACCCCCTCAGAGGCTCACAGTGTACTATTTTAATTAAGTGTGTTGCAACAACAACAGCAACAGCAACAGCAGCAGCAACAGCAACAGCAACAGCAATGAGTGCGACATCAGTCACGCATGTGTAAAAGTATCTGAGAACGTGTCTGTGTGTGCGTGCGTGTTTGTTTGTGTCTGTGCCGTTTCATCCATCCATTAGTCACACATGAAACTAATTAGCATTTCGACTGTTTGTTATTGTCGCATTTGCTGGCCAAAAGAATTAGCGCGTTGAACAGCGTCAAACAGCATTCATTTCGCGATATATTTACTTATGCATATGGCCCATACAGGCCTACACACACATACTTATATACATGTGGGATTATATACATATGTGTACATATATAAATATATCACACTGTCTGTCTTTTTATTTGAGTTTCGCTTGGCATTTTCATTAATTTGTTGATATTCTGCTGCGCTCGCTGGCCGCCGGCAATCAGCAATGAAATTTATAAGACGGCGACAACGATTTCTGTGCTCAATTATCATCATCATCAGCAACAGCAACAGCAGCAGCAGCAGCAGCAGCAGCAGCAGCAGCAGCAGCAGCAGCAGCAGCAACAGCAACAACAAGGCAGGCAACAACCGTAAACACTTGTGCTCACGGCGCTAATTGCTGCCGTGTGGCGTCTGTGTAGCGATGCCCGATGCCTAGTCGCACTTGAAGCTTCTCTATTGTTGTGTGCTTGAGCCCGCGTTGTCCGCTTACAACAAGTTGCGATTGATTCCCTTTGCTTTTTGTTTCTGTTTGCTCGTAAAAAAAAAAAGCGAATAGACGTAATTTCAGTGCGGTTCGCACGGACGGCGAACCAATTTGTCAATTGACGCGCTGACAGGTTACGCAGCCGCACTGCTGGCCCCACTTCAGTCCCCTCTCCTCTCCCCACTCCCGTCCGGCAATTGGTTTCCGAAGCAGCTCGTAAATAAGTTATGAGCGTGTGCAAAAATGGAATTTTTAATTTGCACAGAAAATATTTCAATTACCCAATTAAATTCGGTTTTTGGCCGAGGTGTTATATATAAAGCAATTATGTGCTAACGTCTCTCAGTGTATGTGTGTGTGTGTGTGTGTGTGTGTGTCACAAATTGAAGTAGATTTTATAACCGGGTACTACGGCCGTGTGTTCATTTCATACATTAATTAGCCGTCGCTTCTGCTGTTGTATTATTATTATTATTATTATTGTTATTATTGCTGTGCGCGCATATTAACAACAACTTCAAAATAAATAACATTATTTTGCATACGAATATGTAAAAATGCAGAAATTGCTTTTTATCCCCAAAAAGTTCAAGTTTTAATTGTCGGAACGTGCACAGCGTTAACGAAAGTAAACAATTAAATAAACGTAATTAATATCGAATTGGCAAAGCAAAACAAAACAAAACGAAGCGAAACGAAACGAAACGAAACGAAACGAAACGAAAGCCAGTTAAACAACGCAGCGAATTCTGTGTGAATTTGACCTGTATAGCAGCTACCCCAACAGACCCCTCGCGCAAAACCCCTCCCCACCCCGCAGTGCTCCATCATTCGACTGAGCTTTGGCTATTGAAAGCACTAAAACAAATTGGTTTTATTTCTTTCAATCAATTTGGATTGGAAAAACGCAAAGCGAATCGCAAATTTGATTTAATAATTCGAATCATTTATTCACCTGAGATTAATACACCAATTGTTTATAGTTAATAGTTCACTTAATTAACACTGATAACAGTTAACATTTTGGGCCAATAGCTTTTAGTTTGTCATCAAATTCATCTAGCTAATCCATGAAATCAATTTATTCCGCAAGATCTGCGGCCCGTTTTAATCGGCTTTCCACTCAATGAGCAATTAGCGGCGTTTATTTAGGCAAATGTCAGAAAGTATAATAAATAGCGCATTGTACATAATATAAATGTTAAGTGTATGCCAAATTAAATTTCGCCAAATGAAAATGCGGCTGACAGTTTAATTGAAAAAGCGACTGAGAGAGAGAGAGAGAGAGAGAGAGAGAGAGAGAGAGAGAGAGAGAGGGAAGTCGCAAGGACTGCACGTTGGTTCAAAATTGTTTACTTGTGCATTGTGCGCAAATAATGAAACGTATTTAATTGAATCACACACTCACATATACACACACACACACACACAATTCGTACGCACTCCCAGACAATGGGCTGGCAATTATGAAACCAGAACACATTCAAAAATAATTAAAAATTAAATAAATGACCAACGTGTTGGCAATAACAAATTGTGTAACCAATGCAGCAAAGCAACTGAAATGCACTCAAATTAATTTTTCAAAATAACAAAAATAACAAAAAAGCAAAAAAAAAGAGCGAAAAGCTGTCGCTGAAAATTGCAAAACCATAATCAATAATTGTCAACTGGCTAATGAATTAAATACATTTCTCCCCCCCCCCCCCCTCTCTCTCTCTCTCTCTCTCTCTCTACCACTCCCTCTCTTCCTCTCTGTCTACTGCTGTCCTCCTCTCTGACTCGCTTGCCACTCCTTCTATCTCGCTCTCACTCTCGCCCTCTCTCTATTAAACGATGCCTTTTGCATTTCGTTTCATTTCATTTCATCAATTTTTTAATTATAATGGCCGAACATTTGTTGTTTTTTTTTCTGGTTTGCCATTTTTTTTGCGGCGGCACAGCATTTTAATTAAGTAAAGTGGATTAATTTGCGACTCGTTAGACTAATTAAGGATTATCGCCAACAGCAACAGCAGCAGCAACGCCGCACAAGCCATTTGAGAAAACTCAGCGACCCAAAGGATATGTGAAAGAACAACGATAACAAAACGTGACCTTTCAAAATAAACGCTATAAATAGCTAAACAGTAAAAGACAACAACAACAACAACAGCAACAGCAACAGCAGCAACAACATAAACAACAAATAAAATAAAAATAAACTATTCTAACCGTCCACAAGGAGAAACATTTAATTGGATTTCAGTTCGCCTTGGCTTTTCGGATACAATTAACCGTGTGACACTGAGGTAAGTCACATTGTCGAGTTAGTCAATCAAGTTTGCATTTCTACTACGTTCTCTGAGGGAATGGGGATTCCCAGAGTCTATCAATTGGCTGGGTCGCAGCGCTCGCTTGACCTGATTAGGAAATCAGCATCAAGAAAATGATTATAAACAAATGAACTAATCATTTGAATAATCTGTTCCGCTAGGCGGAATACTTGTTTACCTGAACTTTCTTACACGTGGTCAGGTATTCAATAGACTCGTGCAAATAGTTTCTAATCGAACTCAACTGGCTTTGCAATCAATTTCAATTAATCACAGCCAATTAACATAAACGACTACCAAGTAAAGGTGCTCTTATCATGCAAACAACAAATTAACAAGAATGAAAATATTAAAAATTGAATGAAAAATAATCAAAAATAATCAAAAATAATCAGCATAAATTTGCTAGAAAATAAATGCTACAATATGAGTTGAAACTACTAAATGATATATGCTTTAAAGTTGGCTCTGCTCTCTTTAGATATTTCATATTTGGGATTCTGCAAAGTTCTCTTCGGCTCTCTTTGGCTCCATCATTGAAACTTCAAGCCGAATGCAATCTTAATTAGCCAAGTCAGATTCAAACTGCATTTCTGCTATAGTTTCTGCTTAATATCGGCCGTAAAATTTGTTTCAATTTTTTATAGCACATTTGATTCGTTATTGACCCTGATTAGAAATCTCAGCCGCCTGTTGATCTCAGTTAATTAACTATAGTTGCCTCAAAGCGGCCACTCACTGACCTGTCTGCCAGTCAACAGCATGACACACTCACTCACACACCCACACAGTATGTGTAAAAAGTGCATGGAGCTAATTGCGAGTCAGTAATCAGAAGCGCAGCGACAACTGCTGCAGTTATTTCAAATGTAAACAACAGCCAACAAGTGCATTAGAATGCGAAATGCGTGAATGCCTGTATTTCGAGTTGACCAATAAATGTTGAAAACAATTTGTAATTACAGACTGTAGACAGTTTGATTCATTTATAGATATGCTACAGCAAAGTTGTATGCGATTACGTTCACAGCTATCAAATGAGATAGCCAACAAAAGCAGGTCTCATTCGCTCTCTCTCTCTCTCTCCCTGATTCTGATAGTTACACAGAGATTCGATATTATTTCAACCATATCACTGCGACTTCCAATATTGAATGCCATTCGTGTTATGCACAATTAGTAGACATTTCGCATTTCATTCAGAGCCATAAACAGACTATTTGGTCGCGCATACCGCAGCTCATATTCACGTTTGATAAACAGGTGCTCGTCTAACGCGCCGATGTTTATCGCATAACTGGTTCGCATTACAGTCTTTAATTAATTAAATTGTTACTCGAACTGCCTGATTGAGTGGCTGACAGACTGATGGACTGACGGACTGTTTGATTGAACGCAGTGGCCGCTAACTATGCGTCTGTGCAAACAAACAAACGCACACACACACACACACGCACGCACACACACACAGACTCGGTCCACGGCATTTAAATACAAACGGCCGCTGATTACGCAAAATGGAAAACCATTTGGCGTCTCGCATTACCATAACTTCGGGCCTCGACTTCTATTTTAGCGCTAATAGTGCAAATAAACAAATAATAAATACCGAATATCAAACAAGCCAAATGCATAAACGCGCTGCAAATTGAAACCAGAACCGAAATTATTGCCCGCTGCGTCCATAGCGCAAAGCGTGGAGCTCGGTGGGGCCTGTGGTGCTCCAGGGGCATCGAGCAAGCCACTAAATAAAATCAAAGCGCCGCTGACAGCAAACGCGCGACAAAACAGCAAAAAGTAAGCAAACGGAGCAACGATTTGAATGGCTGAGCAGCTGAGAGCCTGAGCAACTGGAGTCCACCAAAGGGTAGAGACTCGAGCTGAACTGAATGAAGCAGCTGACAATGAGAGAGCAGCTCAGGGCTGTGATTAGCCAAAGCGCGTAGAGGAGCTCGCAAAACAGATCTAAGATAAGTAAGTCAATGCTAATGACATGAGTTGGCTCAGGCAACGGCTAAGGCATAAATAGGAAGCTCTGAAAAGTTTCTGAAGGAACTGAACTCTGCGCAGAGTTTTCTTTTTTGAGTATGCTTTGACAGAACTAGCAAATCGCGATCCAATCTGAAACTGTTTTTTTTTTTTCAAGTGATTTTCTTAAAAGTCATTATTAAGTAATTCACGCAGATTGGAACTGATTTTATTTGAAATGAAGTATTTTGTGTACACTGTGAAAAGTGTTTTTGCATATATTTTGTAATTAGCTCACACACGACTTGACACAGAACTCGAACAAAATTTTGTTGAATGGCAGCAGAATTTTGATTATTAGACTCGACGATGAGTCATGCAATGAAACGAGAAATTTATTATGATGCGACAACAATTAGCGGTGCTAGCACGCGTCTACATAATCATTAGCGGGCTAAGTACTCAATTTGTTCTGGGCCAGGCATTTTAGAGTTTAAACTCACGTAAAATGCAAACAACAACAACAGGAAGGTGAAGCGAGCAATGGGGCAGTGGGGCCGAGCAGACGTGCGGGATAGATGGGGGAGGGGAGGGAGAGAAGTGGCTACAAGTGCGCAGCTCGAAACCGGCATATGCATATGAGGGCAGCCCATTAGCTGTTTTTCTAATCAAAACTGAATTCCGAGAAATCGAAGCAAGCACACACACACACACACACACACACACAGCGCAGCCCGCACTTAAGTAACCTACACACACACACACTTACATTGGAGGGTCTGAGAGGCAGCGAGAGGCACTGAGCGGGAGCGAGCAGTCAGTCAGTTGATTGGTGCCGTCAGTCATTCAGTCATTAAGTCAGTCACTTAAGCAGGCAATCGGCGCAGTTGTTGCCCGATGAAAAATGAAACTAATTAGCGGCCAACAGTGCCAAACGTCGCTGCTGGCGTCGCAGCTGGCGTCGCTGCTGCCAGCACGCCCATTTTCATTGCAATCAATTGGAAAATTTGCATTTAGCCAGGCAATAGCAACAGCAATACCAACTGCAAGCGAACGACAAACGGCAACTGTAACAAGTCCATTTCAGAGTCGGTAAAAGCAAATTAGACCACAGCATGACAAAAAGCAATCCAATCCAACAACAAGCAACCGGACCGACCGAACGAACCAGCGAACGAATGCAAGTATCTTTGTATCTGAGTAGCGCGACTCAATGTATCTTGTGCCCGCTGCAATTGAATGTGTTGTGCGTATAATTATTAATTGCGAGTATGTGTGTGCGCGTGTGTGTCTGTGTCTGTGTGTGTACTAATAACACAGCCAATTTCGGCTTTATCATAAGAGCGCGCAAACAAGTTTCCATTGCGGCCGAAATGCAGTCGTGCGGCTTCCGTGCGCCGCTGCTAAAATGTTATTTTAATTGAATCATTTTAGCTATAAAATCAAACACACACACACACACACGCATGTGCTCCATTGCTTTCGAAAAGAGATAAAAATATGCATAAGCACATAAATACGAATGGTATGTACATACATATGTATGTATGTATGTATAGCATGTGTGTATGTATATCTGTATGCCCACTGCCAGTCAGACATCAAATTGAATAAACGCGGTCCATTACTCTCCCAGTGATTTTGCCAAATGACTTCATTTCATATCAATTAAGTTTATTGGGCCGGTATGTGACTGTATCTCTCTCTCTCCGTCTCTCTCTCTCTCTCTCTCTCTGTCCGTTGTATTTGTGCCCGCATTGTGTGTGCGAATGCAAGTCTGTATGTTTGCACGACTTTTTATTGAATCGGCACGGTCATATAAAAAACAACAAGAAGAAAAACTCACGCCAAACACACTCTCGTATTGCCCTGCCTTTGCCCATGGAACGAACCTGAACCTGATTCATGCGCTTAATTGCTTTGGGAGCGTGCGACTCTATCTCTCTCCTGCTCGGCCGCTGCCTCTGCCTCTTCCTCTGCCTCTGCCGTCGTCTCTGTCGCTGGCCAACAAAAGGGTATGAAATCGAATTGTGTGCACAAAAGTTATAAATGTTGCTGGTCCACAACGTGCAGCGGCTGGCTTTAAGTTTTTATTTTTATTTTTTTTTTTTTTTTATAAAAATGACAAAATTTTTTGACACAGGCCCAGCGAAAATAAAATGAAGCTGAAAACCAAACCACGTAAAATATGTTATATTGTGGATCTGGAACGCGTCAATTCGGAGCTGATTCGCAGCAGAATGGGACGCACAAATGAAATGGCGAAAGAGAAATTAAAAAATACCTTAATGGCATCACAATATATCAAGTTTGTCGGTGGGAAAAGATCTTTCGATACAAATGCGAACAATAAAAACTATTAACGGTTACGTCGAGTAACAGAATCTGGGATGTAAACACCGTTTAAGCTAGTGTGGTCGACTCTAGTTTGTTTTGTTTTTTTTCACATATTCGCATACATTAACGAATTTTCAAGTCTAATGTTTTCAAATGTAGCTACTTAAATGTTTATGGCCAACAAAAATGGGCATAAAACTTCTTCTTAGCCACCCACTTGCTTAACAGATCGCATAACAGGTCTTTATTAATACCTAGCTAGGCGCAGCAGCATTAAATCTATTGTTACAAGTTATATGACATAAAAAAGAAAAAAAAAAAAAACATAAAACGAAAAACAACATATTAAACACTCTGAAAACTTATTTAGTTATTTGTTATTTGACTGCCCGGCCTACTTTTATAACCCAATTGAGTGACCCAAAAATGCAATTAAGTTTCGCTCGATATAAATGGGCATTTTATGTGATTTTGTTTATCAGGAAGTCAAGCACCCACCCGCCCCCAGAACCAGAAAAAAAAAAAAAAATAGAGAATATAAATAAAAGTAACAACGAGCACTGGCAATCAATCTTAGATATTGTCGCTCGTTAGTTAGTTGCTCGCTGATAAGGAACGACACCGCAATTAGATAGCTGCATCGAAGATAAGCGAAACCGCGTTTAATGAGTCCACCCGGGTCGCTCATAAAAGACAGCGGCACAAATTGCGCACCAAGTTTCCAGAGAAATTTCATTTATGACTTGTTAATTAGTTGAGCAAACAGTGAAGCATAAATGCTCCAACAGTGAGCAGCAATAATTGCTTTTGAAAAAACGAAAAAGCCCGCCCAGCGCCGCGTTTGCCAACACTGGCGGCCCTACGCCAATGCCAACACTGCTCGGCGCAGCCAACAGCTGAGCGCAGAGAGCGCAAACAGCTGATCGTCGACATTTGCCGGCAGAAATTTGGCCCACGTTGTTTGGTTGTTTCGTTGTTTGGTTGTTTGGATGTTCGTTGGGTTGTCAGGCGACGCCGACGCCGACGCCGACGCCGACTCCGTTGAGAGCGAGAACAAATAAAAGCAAATAATAAACAATGTGAATAATTCGAATTTGTGTATCGTAGCAACCGATGCAGTTAACGGTGCTTGTTGACGTCTCTCGTTTTTCGTTTCGTTCTCGTCTTACAGTGCACACAATACAATTCAAGTGAGAATCCTGCTAGCAGCAACTCGACGAGCTAACGTAAGAAATTCTCAAAAATAATCCAAAATGAGTTTCGATTTGGACACTAATCAGATTTGCCGCGACCTGGAGAGCAACGATCATCGCAAGCGCGGCAGCACTCTACTGAAGCTGCGTGAGATCTGCGAGCATACGCCCGAGTCCGTTGGCACCGATGCTATCGCCAGCGAATTCGATGAGCTCTATCTGCATCTGCTCAAGTGCTATGGCGATCGGTATGAGAATGTGCGCGATCGCGCCGTGCTGGCTGTGAGCGCATTCCTGAAGCGTTTGCCGCCCTTGGACTTCCACCTGCTCAACGTGGTGTCGACGCTGGCCGAACGCATGGGGCAAACGGAGACGGTGGAGCCGAGCGAGGAGATACGCTTGCTGTACATTGAGCAGCTGCATTTGATGCTGCGCAAGTACGCGCTCATGGGCAATGTTGGCGTATTTCGTGAGTGCTATCCACAGGTTGTCAAGGTGCTCATCAAAGCCATCAAAGATGCGTATGCTGCAGTGCAGCGGGAGGGCTGTGCCACGCTGGTGCAGCTGTGCCGTGTGGCAGACACCGCTGAGTTACGCCCGTTCACCGAGCCTCTGGCGGTGGCCCTCTATGGAATGCTCAATCATCGACATTCGGCGGCCCGCATTGCTGCCATTGAGGCCATAGGCAGAGTTAGTCTGCACTTGGATGCCAGTGGCGAGGGTATGCGCCGCTTGCTGGCAGAGGTCTCTCCGCTGCTTATGGACTCGATGCCGTTGGTGCGTCGTGAGTGCGGCCTAATGGGCGTGCTGATGCTGCTCGAGCTGCCGGATCGCTACTCATATTTTGAGCGCATCCTACCCTTGGTGCTGTGCTGCCTCAAAGATGACTCGCCGGAGGTGCTGACCCACATACGCCCACTTTGGGAGAAATGCGGCACACAGTATTACGAAGAGAACGAGGCGGAGCTCTCACAGCAGGAGATAGGCGATTTGCAGGTGCAGAACTATCCGCCCGGTGTGCAGCGCCCCACGATCGGCTGTCGGGGCCTGGTGCAGCGCTCGCTGCGTTTGCTGCAGCTCATCACTCGCGAGACCAGTGACTGGAAGGACAATGTGCGCCTGCACTCGCTGAAGCTGCTCTATCAATTCATTCTGCACGCAGAGGCCTCCATGACGGCCAAGTTCTTTGAGGTGTATCCGCATGTTTCTCATGCCTGCTGCGACAGCGAGCCCATCATCGCAGCACAAGCTAAAAAGGTGGCGGATCTGATGGGACGATTGCTGAGCTACGATGCCTGGATCGAGCATGGCTTTGATGGCCTGGAGCGCAATGCACGCGAATCGTTCCTCAAGTGCTTCTACTACATGTTTACTGCCTCCTTGGGCGGCACCTATGGGCATCTGCAGCGCCTGGGCAAGCTGCTGAGATGCACGGATTACTCGCATACGCTCAAGCCGGGCTTTCAGTTGTACATACTGAAAACACTGGACACCATTTTGGACAAGTCCAGCAAGGTGACTGCGTCAATAGAAGAGCTGAAAGATCTATACTTGAACGTCTATGTGACTGCCATGAAGGTAATGGCCTTGTCCTACGCCCTACACAACGAGGACACCGATGATGTGAAGCGAGGTCAAATGATTTTGAAGCGCCTTGTGCAGCTGGAGGAGACATCGCTAGCTAAGCTGCAGGAGAGCTGGTTCGGCATCGTGCTGCTCGATGTGGATAATCTGGATGCTGCGCTCGACGAGAATGCTGAGCCTGTCCTCTTGCTGTACGGCTTGATTCACTTGGGCAAAATACGATCCACCTATTTGCCGCAGCTCATCGAGAAGATCAAATTGGTTTTCCAGCACTGCTGTGACACGGCCCAGGTGCGCATCTTTAGCATTCTTTCGATAGCAGCGCTCTCCTGGTCCGAAACTGTTTCCGTGGAGCGGGAGCAGAGCACACAGCTGCTGAGCAACTTCATCAACGAAGTTGTCGAGCCACATTTGTCGTGGAAGGCTGGCGCTCATGGCGAGGCCATGCGCTCGATGGCTATGGCAACGCTCTGCGCACTGGCCCAAGGCGCCAAAGAGGAGGCGCGAGAAGTTCTGCCAGCGCTGGCCAAGCATATGCCAAGCTTGCTAGAGGATCGCAATGTGACCACGCGGCACTATGCCATCAAGGCCATGTGCTACTTCCAGGGCATGTCGGTGGAGGCGCTCAAGCCGCTGGCCTATGCCATCATGCAGCGCATGGATGATCCCTCCGCCGGTATTCGCGTCATAGCTGCCACAGCCGTGGGTAAGCTACGGCCTGTATTCAAGACTGAGGGCACGAAGGAGGAGCTGGAGTACGAGCATGAAGTGTGGGAGGCATTCATCAAGCGCGCTTTGGACATTCTGTTGCTCTACCATGAGAGTCCCGAAAAGGAGATGCAAGCTGCTGCCCAAAGGTCACTCATCGAGCTGGCCAAATTGCATCCTGCAGCCTGGGAGGAAAGTTACCAACGCGCCTTGGGCATGGCCAGGCGCAAGGACGAGCTGGTCGACTTCTACGCCAAGATGAAAATCAACGATGCGCAGGTGGAGACTGAGTCGAATTAGCCGGTGCTAATACCCTGCAGCGCACATACACACACACAATTGCCTTAATTCAAATTAGTTTTGAGTGCTCTGCTAATGTTCTGTAGAATTCCGATTTGTAGCCTGTTATTGCGTTCCCATTTGCACATTTGCCCATTCGCCCATTCGCCCATTTTCATTAATTGCCCGATCTGTCGAATTCTGAGTAGGAAATTATTGTAAACACACTCGCCAAATGTGCAGTTGCGACTGATGGATTCGCATTTAGCATTATGCATTAGGCATTAAAGCATTCGCAAATCCCAAAAATGTATTTTGTTTATTTTGCCACGGCTAAAGATTTTGTTTGATGAATTCGCTTTATGAATTGTGGGCAGCGCGCGTCAGAGAAAAATTGTTATTATTGCAGGCGGCACAGATTGCAGCCTAAAGCACAAATAAATCTAAATTGGGGTTAACTGCTCAAAAGAAATGCAGCGATCTTAAAAGCAAATTAATATATGGTATATAATATTTTTATAGTCAGATGATACTCAACTAGAATTGAGCACACACTTTAGATCTGTCTTCACATTCGTGAATCCACATCAAAAATGGGTTTGGTTGCTAAAATTTAACTCTCGATATGGAGAGCTTCTAATAGAGATCGACTTTAATATATATTTTAAGACTTAAGATACATGTAAAAAACAAATTATATGTATGGGATTGTAAATGGACAACAGAAATGTACTCTCAAGTACCTTAGGTATACCTCATACTGTTTAAAATGTGACTACGTTTGCTCCCAATTTGGTAACTCAGAGAATGAAGAGTATATTAAATACAGATTTTTATCATCTATATCACTTGAATTGTTTTGCACATTTTAAAACTCAACTCAAATGAAGTTCATCGACAAATTAAAAGAATTCACTTGGTTAATTATTTAACAGCAATGCAGTGCAATTTGGTATTTCAACGGATCATTCCTGCTAGCAGCAATATGTGTGCATATATATGCACACATATATATTTATATTATATATATATATTAATACCAGAACGAAACAAAAAGCACTTGTCCTCGTATGAAGGGCGGGCCAAGGGCTTCCGGTTTTTATATGTTTTTTTTATGCATTCAAGTTATTTAATGAATGCATTCATGTTGAATTGTTTAAACTGCATTTCGGATGCACATTCAAGAGGGCGTAACGGTAGAGGTCGAGGCTTGGCTAATATGATATAGCTAGCACTAGTTTCTATAATTAATCCAAGCTATCCCCTTATTGTGCAGTCGCTTATCTGACTGTCGCTCGCAAAGTGTTGCATAATTTTGAGCGCGGCGCTTTCAATTGCAAATTTAAGCCGCATTTGATTGGGTTTGGATTGGCGTATGAGCAATGTTGACCCAGATTTGTGTGGCTGGCAGCTGTGTTGCCAAACTAATTTGTCGCAGTTTGGTGCAACAAAGTTTGCACATAATATTAAAACAATTTGTCTAATTAAGCAAAACGTACAAGTTTCTAATTAAAATGCACACACACAGAGGCACAGGCGGACAGAGAGACAGACAGACAGTGACAGCCGCCAGCCCATCGTGCGCCTAGCGCAGCCACGCCCACCCGACTCTTCGCGCAGCTGGCGCCATTTCAAATGACGTAAAGGCGCACAAGACACACACACACACACACATATATATATATATGTATACGCACACATACATGTGGAAATTTTATGTGCGCTTAATTGCCAGCAAATGAGCGCAGCTCTTTGTGTCTGTATGCGAAGGCAAACACATCTAAATGACTAACTGTAAATAAATTGAAAGCGCCAAGCATATCCTTGACGTTATCCCGACTGCCTTGATGCTCACTTAATTAATTGCATTTGACTTTGGCCAGGGTAATTATAAATTCGTAACTTTAATTTCATTGCGTCCAAATTGAAATAAATGAAAAGAACAGAAAATAAAGAAGAGAAAAGCGAGAGATTTTCATAATGAAAACGAAGTAAATATGCATTGCTTGTTGCTCCGAATTTGTGCTGCGATAATCATTATGGCGATACTAGTAAAGCTCATTAAACTAATTATGCCGTACCCAAACTTCAAAGACTGGATAAAAAACGGGTCGGCCGAGAGAGAGAGGGAGTGCGAGAGAGTGGGCGAGTGAAAGAGAACGATTGCAAATGTCGTGGCGGGTAGCAGCATCTACGGGTATTCGGCGTTTAATTAATCCTTTTCAGGCAGCACGACAGAGACACGCAGAAAGAGAAAGAGAGAGTTAGGGTGAGAGTGAGAGAGGAATAGACTCAGACAGTAATGTGCACAGCAAATAAACTGTTATAAATGTGAGGCAGTGGCTGCGGCAGCAGGATGAAAGTTAAAGGCAGACAGCAGTACCAAAAAGAGGATGACTTCATTGTGCTCGTCCTCCTCCTCCTCCTCGTCCTCATCGTCGTCGTCCTTGATGGCGCACAAATTAATGCTACATTCAATGCTATTTTGGAATCATGTTGAGTGCCGCAGACCCCGAAAAAAGGAGAATAAGGACTGGATGACCCGCCTTTGGCTCAGCTTCTTTGCATCGACAGGATGCACACTGTTGGCTCCTTTCCCTAGTCCGACTTTTGCCGCAATTGAATTTTGTTAGTCTGAAATTGCACTGGAGGGTGAATGTGCTGCAGAAATACCCTGTAATAATATTGTTAATCGTTACATTTTATCTTTAACCTAAGCGCGATTTCGGCATTTTCTTTTGGCTCTCCCTTCTTAAGCAATTGGAAAATTACTTTTATTTCATTACGAAAATCCACTTAAATTTATTATTAGACTTAATTAACTAAAAGTTAATTTTAACCAACATTAATTGTTTTTTTCGCACACTTGACTGCCAAAACATTCAAAGGTGGCTCAAATCTGACCCATTTAAGTTTGATGTATTATATATAAAATTAGTTCCAGAATTATCATGATCTTTTAGCCAAGAGGTGGCTTTGAATGTGTTCTGTTGGGCAGCCAGCTGGAAATTGTATAATAAGAGACTAAGGACATGCAGCCATTTGAAAGAGAGAGACAGATGGACAGATGGACGGTCAGACAGCATCATCATCATCAGCTTCATCACTAATTGAGAAGCTTTCGTGCTGACCAGGTTGAGGCTGTCATTGCAAACAGTTTTAACAAGCAGCATCCTTTGCGTCCATCGGGCTGTCTCCTGTTTTAACATTTTTAATTTCCACCCGTCAACTTCACTGGCTACCAACTTGAGTTGCCTTTGCTGTTTTAGTCGATTTTGTTTTTAGCATTATATACAAGAGCCTCTCGCATTTAAGTTAAATTAGTCAACGTAACAATTAATCCGTCGTCGCCTGGGCAACACTCCCATAACAAGTGGGTAAATATTCCACCAGAATTGCAAACATTGGTCTAATAAAACTCACTGCGAACCTTGAGCGATGAACGATGAGCGATGAGCGATGAGCGATGAACGGTGAACGATGAACGGTGAACGTTAATTAAATACCCGCCACAGCCCAAAGTTTGAGTGCCGCCCTTAGCAATTAGGGTGCGGCTGCTGCCCCACAAATGTCCAGCACCCAAACAGTCCCATTCACCGTGTTCCATTGTCGTCGTCCTCGTCGTCGTCGTCGCCATCGTTACTCGCTCGAAGGGCTGGACGTACGCTTCATTTGCCATGGCGCCGCTTAGTTCCACTTAAATGCTTAATTATAATTGAGTTCTCTGCACAGAAGGAGAGTCGTACATGCGACTGTCTTCGCATCTGGGCTGACTTCTGCAGCGGAAGCATCCTGGCATTCAGCACTTGAAATTAAATACAAATAATCTTTTGACTCGTTTCATTCCCGTTGCCCACTCTCCTGTGCCGTGCCCAAAAGGGTTTGAGGCGCGGCGCTCGTTTGGCGCTGTTTTAATTACGTCTTAATGTCGACGCATAAGCTGAGTCTGTGCTCCCTCTTGCCTCGCCCCGTGTCGCCCGCCTTGCCCTTTCCCTTTCCCTTGCCCTTTCCCTTTCCCTTTCTCTTTCCCCTTCTCTTTCCTTTGCCTGTCCATCAGCCAGCGAGGCAAGCTCACGAAATGAAGTTCAATGCTCCAGCACGGTGCGTATCAATTCAGCGTTAATTGCTTCGCTGCTCCAAATGGTGCCAAAGTCGGTGCAGTTAATGTGAAAGCCAAGTGCCGACCAGGCCAGCTCTGAGACGGAGCCAGGCACTGCCAAAGCGGATAAACTGTGAAGGCGCGAAAGCCATTTTGGCAGCGTTTTTATTGATTTTTGCACGTAAGCAGCGCCCGGGGCGCTCGGACGGGAACGGACACGGGCATCCCTCAAAAGTGATGACAATGGGCCCAACCCATGAATTAACAAGTACAAATTATAATAGTAAGAATAAGCAAAAGTAGAGATATTTAAAGAATTATTTATATTATTTTTAATGCAATAAATGAATATAGAAATGACTGAGGATACAAAAGAAAATCTTTTAAGGGAAATTTTATATAAATAATAAAAATAATAATATATAATATATATATATATATATATATATATATATATATATATATATATATATTACAAAAAATATAGAAATGGCATATGATATATATAAAAAGTTTTAGGGAAAATTAAATAGTAAATGATAAATATTTGTAATCAGAAATTTGTTTTTTATAAATTCATTCTTTAATAAGCAATATATATAATCTAGTCTAGTTGTTCGGAAATCGATATTAACTTTTTTAATTTCATTTACTTTTGTATATAAATTATATGTATGTATGTTTAGAAATCGATATTTTAATTTTGTTTATATAATTTAATGACTATTACATAATACGATAACCACAGTGCGCTGTGGCATTGTTGGCAAATTATGTTTAATTATGAGAGCTTGGCAGACAATGACGAAAACGACAATCGACTTCGAGTCGGGGCTGACTCTGACATTGTAACTGGCTAAACGGAGGCCTGGCTGGAGGCAAAGACCAAGGGAGCATGGAGAAAGAGAGAGAGAGAAGAGAGCAAGGAGCAAGCGAATGCCACTCACTGGCTGGCTATGTATCATTATTATGATGCCTGCAAGTGTTTATTTTTGGCTGCCAGCAGGAGTAGCAGTAGCAGCAGCAGCAGCAGCCGCCGTATTTTCTTTTTTGTTTCATTCTCGTTAATGTGGCCGTTAACGTTGTCAGAGCCTTTCGCAGTACAGTTGTTGGAGTGGTCGACGGTTGACGGACGACAAGGCAAGACGAGGCGAGGTGAGGTGAGGTTGAGCGATGGCAGCTGCGCTGGCATTAATTAAGCATGTTTGACTGTGAATGTCAACAGCAGAAAATGCTACTCTCTTTCTCTTTCACTATGTGTGCGTGTGTGTGTGTACGTGTGTGTGTGAGTGCGTTGACAGGCGGACAGTTACAAAGGGGCGCGCGAAAAAGGCTGACAGTCTCTTGGCCGCGCATCACGTAATTAAGTGACGCAAGTCAATTTATTTTGCAATTAATCATTAATTTATGCGTACGAAAGTATAATTGACTCATATTTCAGGCCAGATGCCGTAAGGGCGACAGAGATACCGAACGATAGAAAGAGAGAGAGAGAGAGAGAGAGCGCGTAGAGTCCGCTCTCTCTCGGTTTGTTATCGTATTTCAATTGCGATGGCTGTCTCGTTGCTTCCAGATATCCCATAATTACATATTTAGAATGCGCACTTTCTGCTTGCCCGCCTGTGGTTAAATAATATGTTTACCCACTCCTACGAGCGTCTCATCAATGAGTATTACGATGTTGAGTTCATCTGAAAATGCGCATCGAACCTTGTTTTATGTGCCACAAATGTTATAGATGAACGATAGAATGTTATAGATTCTAATCGAAAAGCTTACGAGCTATAGAGTTCCCACACTAATTAAAATGATACAAAGCAATCTGAGCCTCTTCGCAAGTTTGCTTATTATCTAGACTTAACTAATCATTTTCATTTGTTCCATTTGCAAGGCCGAGCAAAGATTTAAAATAACCAAATATTATCAATTTTCTAAAGTTTGCTATAAAAGTTTATAAAAATGTGCTGCAAACATTTATTTCTGTTAAATCTGCAATAAAAGTTAAAAAGAAAAATGATTCCAATTGGGCGAGATTTTTTCTGTTACAAAATATTTCAAATATTAACCCAACGTTTGCCAACTTCCCTAAATTATGAATGGGTGGTTAAGATTAAATTTTTCCATTAAACACATTATAATTAAATTGAACGAAGAATCAAATAAAATTGACTTGGTGCTGCCCTACGATTGGTATTTTTTCAACTGCTTTTATTTTCTGATCTGCCTGACATATAAAACGACGTAAATTGTCTACGATTTTCTTTCAATTTCAGCGAAGCTAGAAATATTTCCATTTTCTGATATGATAAGAATGACAAGTGTATAGCAAAAACAATTTTGAATGACTCAAAATAACAATTACTAGGATAAAATTACGATCCACTTGAATAAAGTTCAGTGAATAATTATAAGATTAAAAAAAAAAAAACACGCACACACACACCTTCTCTATATAATATATATTATAATATGTAATTGCTTAATAGAGCCTAAATTAATTTGCATCAATTTATGCTATTGAAATGCAATGCTATAATCGTATACGATTAATATTTATAAAGTCAAATTCGTAATCGTTATAGTTTTTTGATAAACACTAAAAAAGTTGAATAAATTAAAGGGGAGCACATAGTAATATATCTCGCTTTAGCTGGCAAAAAGTGCAATACAAATATTTTATAAAGTAGTTGGATTATGGGTATTCCCTTGTCAAGCACCCTCCGCCAGTGCAGAGTGCATAGACAAGTGCGTAAGCTAGAGTCTGGAGTGCTCGACTGGAAGATACGCTGAACTCTGTACACATCTGGCAGAAATAGCAAAAACTCTGATATATCTTATAGAATTTATTGACTTGGGAAAGTGCTTAAAATCTAAAATATTATATTGTATTTTGTATATACTCATCATAGTCTAGTCAATTAATTTAATATATATAGTTTTTACGTTACCTAACAAGCAAATGAAATAAGCTCTTGAATGAAGAGAGATATGCAATAAAACGTCTGGACAGATTAACAAAATGATCGGGGCTAGATCGTCTCAGTCTGACATTCTTAATAAATCTACACATACTATAGAGTCACCCATGCATCATGCATTTCCACAAAGTCCATATACTCTGCATTCTCATTTGCATTGGTTAAAATTGTTTGCAAATACATAAATGTAGTTTTAAATACTTGCACTTGATATGCATACATATTTAATAAACTTTATGAATATTTGATGTGGCCGTCAAATGATTGATTGATTGATTGATGGCTGGCAGGGCAGTTCAGGTCAGCCATACATATGTACATAACTGATATGCCATATGTGCATAATGCATTAATTTCAGCTTGCATTCATTGTGTAATTTGCAACATATCGAATTGCAGCTGTCTGGGCCATATCGAATTAATGGCTCGAACTGAATTTAATTAATTACCAATTAGTTAAACTCCAGAGCTATTAATGGTAGGCTAACATTAGCAGCTATAATGACTAGCTACATAGGTCTAGACTACACATGCCAGCGATAAATACCTTCAGCAGTTGCAAGCAGAAAAGAGAAAAGAGAAAAGAGAAGAAAGAACCTCCTAAAACGTTTCTATTTTGTGTTTTTTTTATCAGTACTTAATCAGGGCTATTTGGCACAAAGAAAATAAAAATAAAAGTGCTTCGTTTTGTGGTTTCTGGCAACTTTTTATTTACTTCTATAAAATTTGAAAGATATAATCATATTCTTTTCTGGTTTATATTTCATTTAATACTCTTCAAGTTTATTATTTAAACAAAAACAAAAACAAAACCCCTTTTCAAATGATCTAATTTGCAAGAAATTTAGATTCGCTTGCTTTACTTTTGCGTGGTTTGGCTTGCAGCGCACTCGAATCGCTTTGATTTGTTCCCTTGGCATTCTTACCTAAATGATTATCTAAACTTTCATTTTATTTGTCCGAAATGTGCCCCAGCTCGGCCACAAATGAATGGCTGAAATAGAATGCGTGTTACTAGGGGCCGCCTGTGTATCAAATCACATCAAATTATGCTGATGACATAGGAATTTTTCGGGAACCCTTGGCTCTTGGCTGGCTGGCTGGCTCTCCGGCTCCGGCTCCGGCTCCGGCTCGCTGGTGGGCACTTTCAATGCCGTTGCTAGAGCCGTTGCCGCCGCACTCATTTAAAATATCATCAATCATAGCCAGTTAGTTAATTGCGGCCAATTGTGTGCGTGTGTGTGTGTGTGTGTGTGCGCGCATAAAGGCGAGCCAAATTAATGGCCGGGCAAAGAGAAGGGAAAGAAAAACGAAAACGTTTAAAAATTGCCAGCGCTGGCAAATTAAAAATAAAGCTTAAGCACGCCAACTTTGACCGGGCCAACTGACCCAAAGTGGCCGCCTGCAAAGTTCAAGTGAAATAAGCCGTGACAAAGCGGCGCACCTCCCCGCGCCCAAAATGCTACCTCCCCTCGCCACCCCATCGGCCTTCCCGCCCACCGAACAAGCAGCAGAGAGCCAAAGCAATTTTGGGGCGCTTTAAGTAAAAGTTGAAGCAAAGTTTGCACTTGTTTTCGAACCACTTCACTGCGAATAAGAAAATCAGAAAGTTGACTGCAAATCTATGAAAAATTATGACAGGAAGCATTTCCAGCGGAAATGAGCCGAATGGTATTTTCTCCCCTCCTCCGCCTACAATAACAATAATTCTCATATAATTAGCAAACAGTTTACCAATTTGACATATTTCTGGTTAATGATTCGAGGCTTTTGATGAGGCTGTTGGCCCGGCTCGATAGTTGGCCCTATCGCACTGCCCGCTGTCAGTCTTATCTGGCACGCCTGATTGCACTCAACCTTTTCAATCTGGGCAGCAAGCAAGTTCAGCCCTGCGTTGTGCGAATATCGAACCGAATACAACTTGAAAATTGCGCAGCATTTATAATCTGTCTTTGATTTATATAACGATTTCCGTTTAAAGATTTGCCAGCTACGAAAATGTGACTGGCTGACGTAGCTGACGTTTATCCCGGTCCCGGCCCCCCAACACTGGCATCTTTATGTGCTGACTTGACAATAATAGCACACACCCACACACACACTCGCACGAACACACACGCTAAACACAGGGACACACACAGACACACACACAAATATCTATATATATGTATAGAGAAGGATTGAAAGGACGTGCTCCTGGCACTTGCTGAGTTTGGCTGCCTGGCCATGGCAGCACAATGACATGAATTCAATATAATAAATAAAATATAATGCTGTCAATAAAAATAAGTAAATACAAATCTCAGCGAAGGTTGCTCCAAGCATTGCCGCACGTATTGGCCATTGTTTAACAGCCTCAATTATATTAAAAAGGGAATTTCTCTACTCAGTTCTTAGCAAACACTTAACTCAGATCACATAAATATTTGTAGTATTTTCTAGGCATTCTCCAAAAGCAAAGCAAATATTTTATATACGCATATATAACTAATTATTATATATTATTATTAACTATATAAATTATTGAATTAGACATTACATTACAAATAAATTATTTATATTTTCTTTTAATCTCTCTATTTTTATATATAACATGTTTTTATTGCGCTGTACTGGGCTGTCTATATATACACTTAAATTATCAATATTAGAGAGCTTCTGCAGCACTTTTTAAGCAGCCCTCGTTTCATCTGAAACGGCAACAGCATAAACAGTCATTGCTTAGAGCATCGATTGGCCAAACTTCTACGCAAAAGCTTAAATACTTCACTCAAAATAGCTTCATAATATTTGTGTGCACATCAGATTTAGCCATGCCACACGACTATATATATATATATATATGTATGTATGTATGTGTGGCTGTATGTGTCAGTTTTATTTCTGTAGGTATTATTCGGAAGGCGTGTTCCAAGAACAGAAGCCACAATAAAGACCAAACGCTCGAGTGTAGCCGCCTGTAAGTCGACTCGAATGCGCGAGTGTTTTCCTTGTCAACGGCGTATGCAACTGAGCAGGTCTCGGGGAATTCGAAAAATCGCGTGAATAAACACTCAAAGCTGAATTCTTAAGCTGTCTGTCTCTCAATTGAGGAATATCATATGTATGTATGTGTGTATGTGTGCAGAAGACTGCATTTGCAGCTCTGTTTGTTACGAGAACTCCGAATAACTCTTAGATAATGTCGGATATCTATGGCAAGTGTAGCTGAAGTAAAATTTAATATGATTTTTCAACAGCTGGTGCTCACCTTCAGCACACTAAGGCGCCCTCCCACCCACACACACACGCACATACACATGCACACGCCCTTGCTGAGGCGTTGCAACTGCACTTATTTGAAGCGCTTATGATTTATTTATGCAGCCAAGTGGGGATACTGTTAGCAGGAGTAACGCAATTTTCTAGTGTTCAACTCTTGTTTACTTTCCGGGGCCAATGGCAGCAAAATAAAATGTAAAACTCAACTTGACTGGGCGGCACAAACTACTCCACAAACAACAACGCACTCGGCTCGAGCGGCATTAAAGTCAAAACTAAAATATAACAAAATAAAAGGAGAACGTGGAACGTAAAGTGTAAAGCGTAAAGAGTAGGATATAAAGGACACCAATGGAGAGGACTTGTTTATTTACAGTCTGGGCTCTGGCTCAGTGTGCCACTGGCTTTGATCGAGTTGTCAGTGCTAAGTTTTTCAACTTTTACTTTAAACTAATTCAATTTCACTTGTGTCGGTCGCAAAGCTAAGCCAATTTGTAAGCGGAAGCAAGCAGAGAAATTTATTTACATTTAAATACCTCTATATGTATATAAACATATATAGCTCAATATATACATGTACATATATATATTGAGCGTAGGCAACAGTTTCGATCACTCAGTTTTGTGCTGCATGTAAGTATAAAATAAGTAATCTTGTCTAGAAAATGAAAACGATTAAAACAAGCAGGCAACAATGCGGCAAGGCATGCGAAGACGCAAGTCACAAAACTCTGCGCATGACACAGGTAAATTCATTAAAGTTGCCAACCAGCCAAACACACACACACACACTCACGCACACACACACACACACACGTGCGTATATATGTGTGTGCACATACATGTATATACATACGAACACGCGCGCGCGAGCACACATAGTTGCAAAGACTGTCGAACGCTGTTGCACGAATATCCTGTGGCTGTGGCTGCGGTGGTGGCAGCGGCAGCGGCAGCGGCAGCAGCTTCTGTGTGTGGCACATCAATTTAATTAGCGAGCACATAACTCGATAAAATATTCAAGCAATTTCAAAGCTGCTGTACTGGACAACCATTATTCCCCGGAGACAGCCCGGCAGCAGCAGCAGGAGTAATCGTGGGTGGCAGCCCCGCAACAGTCTGTGGGGATTAAAGAGAGCTACACAGCATTATCAGCGTCTTTAGAAACACCTCAGCGAGAACAGTTAGAGCTTATACAATTTGAAAGCAGGGGCCGAAATAACGAAAATATGACAAATTACACAATTTAACAGCCAGATTGACAACAATATACAAACGTACACACACAGACGCTTAGATACGTAAACAAAACATAAATGACAGTATGATACAACAAAAAGCATAGCACAGGGCACACGGAATTATGCTGACATGGCAAAATGGCTAAAAGCAGAGCGCGGCAAAGCGTAGGGCCAAGAAGTAGCTAGTCAGCCACGTTTTACGTCAAGCGACAGCACACACGCACACATACATACATACATACCGCAGCTATAAAGGCAGAGCGCAGTAAGTGCTGAAGAGCAACGTGAAGACCGATCAAGGGTGGGAGG
This sequence comes from Drosophila mayaguana, assembly GCA_037075325.1. Classification (NCBI taxonomy): domain Eukaryota; kingdom Metazoa; phylum Arthropoda; class Insecta; order Diptera; family Drosophilidae; genus Drosophila; species Drosophila mayaguana. The sequence continues at coordinate 5,726,879 of JBAMCG010000037.1, read as the reverse complement.
GGGAGACAACTTTGATGATGACGAGCTGGGTGCACAGCCGCAAGGCAAATTATGCACAAGCAGAAGCAGCAGCAGCAGCAGGAGTGCCGTAGTTGGAGTCATGATGAACATTCGACAGTAGCTTGTTAAAATACCAACAGGCGGCTGCCAACTGGCAGAGCCCGGCCACCCACTCGCACACACACAGACACTATGGAATGCGAGCTGATGTCAATGCAATAAAACGAAATGAAATGAAATGAAATGAAATGAAATGAAATGAAAGGAGTAAAATGTTGTACTGCTATCCATAGCTGGAACGGCCACTGCACAAGCCAGTACCAGAGCCAGAGCCAAAGCCTCAGCCTCAAGGATAATAATGGAGGCGAAAAGAGTTTCGTACACAAACATAACGCCACATATGCAACTTTGCTCGTGTGTGCGTGAGCGTGTGTTGCCTGTGACAGGGCAGCAAAACTTAAATGCCATTAGTAGCTGCCCCTTTGGACCTCGTCTGTGTCTGTGTCCTCGTCAGTGTCCTCGTGCCCTGCCACTTCCACCTCCACTTCTACTTCCTCACGCCCCGACGCCGCCGCCGTGCGGATGGAAAAGGCAAAAGCGTGCCAGGTAACTGGCACACACACACACACACGCACACAGTCGCACAAACACACCCACACACACTCGCACACTCGCACTCACACTCTGAAGCACACACACACATACAGAGTAGCTAACACACTAAGCCACTGTACGTGCCACAGCAATATCTTTCGCTCTCTGTCACTCACTCGCTCGCGCTGGCTCACTAGCTCGCTCTTCTATCGCCGTCGTCATCGTGGAGGCAGGCAATTGAAATAACTTCTTCCGCTTGCCTGCGTCGCTTCCGCTGCTTGAATATGTCCACCCCTAAATCATACCAATGCCGCTCACTCCACCACCCGCCCACATAACCTTTTGAGTAGCTCAGCAGACTTGAATTGCCGTTGCTTTTTTTTCGTTTTTGCTGTTTATTTTGTTAGGCTGTAAGTGATTTTGCACGAGCTTAGCAACATGATGCCGGGCAACATGTTGCGTCAGCCGCAATGTTGAGAGCGAGCTGTGCTCAATTTGCACTCTCCATGTATTGTTTGCGTGTATTTGTGCGAGTATTTGCGTAAGTGGGAGGCAGAGAGGGTGCACAGGCAAAGGTTAGTCCTTTTATGTGTCATCCCCATTGTCGTTGTCGTTGCTGTTGTTGTTGGCAATAAAATACATTTAAGCACGCATTACGTTATACGTTATTGAGCGCGCTCTGCTTGAAACTGACATTTGGACGGCAGCTGTGTGTGTGAGTGCGAGTGAGTGAGAGTTTCTGTTGGATATAAGTGGCTGTGTTGGTATGACTTTGCACTTTGTATTAATTTAAATTGCTTTTGGGATTGTCAACTATGAAATATGACACATAACGACGGCATTTAAATGGCATGCAAGTTCTTGGCAACAAATTAACTACAGATTTTGATCCCTGCCTTGTTTGTGAAGTGCTATAATTGTTATTATGAACATAAATACTAGTAGCCTATATACATACATACATATTTATATGTATGTGTATAACAGCACACACTAAAAATAAATTCAAGACCCTTTGCCGTACTTGAAATTGGGTTCGTACGTTTTATTGTCGTTTCGGTGCGTGGCTTTTGCCGTTCGTTAAATTAAGTTAAATTATGTCACACTCAAATGTTGTACCATAAATTCATGCCAACACTCGCAGCAGTCACACACAAGTGTTCGCAAGGCAGCGCCAAGCGGAACCCCTGGCCTTGCCGAACTTATGTGCCTCTGCCTGGCTTCACAGCTTAAATCCTTTACCAGGCAGGCAACGCTTACTGCCGGGGACTCCCTCAGCATTTTGTTATGCAAATCACAACGCAGTGCGCCAGGAAATGGCAAACGGACGACCCGCGCGACAGACACAAACACAAACAAATTTACTGACGACAGAGGGGGATGGGGAGTGAAGGTTAGGGTGTGGAGGTCAGGCGTGTTGGACTACATTCTGCACAGGCGGCACTAAATGGTGGACCATTCTGCTCTGTTCTGTATTTTATTGCATTTGCGGGCTCTGAATTGTGGGGCAAATAAGTTGAAGGTTAACGCCAGCGGCAGAAACCATTAACAAGTTGGCAACAAATGCGCAGCTGTTTGGCTAATTTCGTTTGCCCGTTCTAACACGCACGTTTTCTTTCTGTGTCTATTGCAGCCACCACGCCCACTTAAGAGCCAATTAGCTGCTCCCTAAATGATGCCCGAAACGGAACGCGAATCGTTGGTGGCAGCAGAAATGATCAGCGGCGCCTTGGCGCACGGTTATGGCATAGTCAAAGACAAACAGCAACACCAGCAACATCAACAACAGCAGCAGCAACATCAGCAATACCAACAGCAGCAACAGTTACAACAACAGCTGCAATCGGAATCAGCCACGGCTTACAACATGGCCATCAACTCGTATGTCTACAGCAGCTCATTGACAATACCTCCCTCGGCGGCGTCTATGGTCAGTCCCAGCAGCAAGGAGAAGCTGGTCAATATGCTGCGAGTGCGCGATAATAACAACAGCAGCGGCAGCAACAGTGCTAGTCCCATCTCCGCTGGCAGCTCGCCCACAACGTTTCTACAGAAGCAACTGGAGGCACCTTCTAGTCGCCAGTCGACTACTCAGCAGCAACAGCAACAGCAACAGCAGCATCTACAGCAGCAGCAGCAGCAGCTACCACAGCAACAGCAGCGACGCTCCATAACACCCTTTCCCACCAACATAGCCGCAACGACCACTGCGAGCCACACAGCTAGCTGGCACGCTCATGTCTATGCACGTCCGCCTAATAGACCTACACCCCATTCTATTGCCGACATACTGGGCATGGCCATGGCCGACAAAATTGCGTACGAGGGCGCCGTGGCCGCCGCTACTGCCGCTGCCGTTTCGACAGTCACCGCCAACAGTTCGGCCACTTCACCAAAGAGCATTCTGCGAAATATTGAGCAGCAGTACGCACAGCAGCCCCAGGAGCAGGAACAGCGTGCGCATCGCAGCGCCTCAATGAGCGACGTCAGTGAGGAGGACAGTGCAGTCAGCTCAGCAGCAATAGCAGTGGCAGCAACAGCAGCAACGGCAGCAGCAGCAAATGTCGCAGCGGCAGCCCCGCTCGATCAGCCATTGAATCTGTGTGTGGCCAAAAAGTCGCGGGATAGCAGCACCACATCGCCAATGCCGGCGGCCAGGCAAAGCCAACTGCTGGGAAAGACCAGCGCCAAGAAGGGTAAGTAAGACCAACAAATTTCTCTATATGGAATATTAATAATTACTGCTAGAAACTAGGAATAGAATAGGAATAGGAATAGGCGTAGCATAATCATTAGCATTCACCTATGATAATTAATTATATTATATTAATTATCTGCAAATATTTTCTTGAATCAGTTAGTGTATTTGTTATTCGGTGACTTTGGGTTTTGTATTTTTAGTTTTTCATATCGGCGCCGAGCAAATTTATGCAGCAACGCTTGATGAGCCTGCCAATTGAGCGCAGCGCGAAGCTCTCAACACGCTTCAGCGAAGCGTTCGGCAGGCAACGCGGCGTATGCGTGTTATGCCAAATTAAATGAAGCTCGACCGTGGCTCAAATTGACGGCATTCGCATTAAGGTCCTACATTTTGGCAGCGGATAATTGCCAATGAGTGGGGTCATCAACATTCGAGTCAATTCGTTTTTAATGGATTCCTATATTACGTCAAATGCTTCCTTAAAGATTCCTAATTGCATTTTGCCAACTTTGAAATTTACTAAAATTATAGTGCAAATTAACTTGTTGTGACTGACATTAAGTAAAAACTATTTTTATAATTTGATTGACATTAGTCCCTATCGAAGATATGCGCTAGATTAAATATTTATTCAGAGCTATTTTGCAATATTGCGATTGATAATACTTAATGAAATATATAAGAATATAATACAAATTATAAAATATATAAAGTCAAATATATAAAAATAAAAAAATAAAATAATATATAATTAAAAAATTTATATATTAGAACAATAAACTAAGACAATACAAAAATCAAAAATATAAAATAAAAATAAATATATTTAAGTAAAAAAATAGCTAGATTTTAGAGTTAATGATAATTTTGTTCTTTATTTTTAATTGCAAAGGTTTTAATTTCCAATTTATTCAGTAAATTAGTAAGAGAATAATATATATAAATACATAAATATATACTTTTGATATATATAATTTTTTTTAATATAGATCAGTGATAAAATTGTTTTATATCAATTCAATAATATTTGAACATATCAAATTTTGTGGTAATTTTCTTTTTCCATTAGTAAAATGTCAGCATATTTTCACTTGAATCGCTAAAATGAACTTTAACAAAACAGACGACTGGCTAAATTTAATTGATTTATTAGCATTAGCATTTTCAGCTGCAAAATATGTGGCAAATAGGCCGAACGGGGAATTCTGTCAGAAATAATAAACTGTAAATACAGTGAGCGATCGGCACATTGATTATGCGAACATTGTTTTTATTAATGTAATTCGGTTGCCAATCTAAATTTACGCTGCATTAAAATTGTTTAATTCAGACAGAGCAGCGGGGGCGTGAGTGAGGATGAGGATGAGGGTGAGGCGGGAGGCGGGAGGCGGGAGTTGAGGGGCGCACGAAAACAGCAAATTCAATTAGCGATTGGCATACGGCTATAATAAGCAATAACAATCAGTTTGAAATGAGCAAACTTGAGCAGAAAATTGTTGGCTGTTGTTTCGTTGTATTATTGCCGTTGCCGTTAATTGCTCAATGCTGCGCTCGACTTTTATTGTTATTAAAATCACGTACTCGACTTGGCGAAAATATATAATAATAACAATACACATACAAATAACAAACAGCAAATAACAAAAGCGCAACAACAAATGCTTAGAACATTTATCGCTCATATTCGCAATTCAAATGGATGAATGCCAAACGACGCACGCTCAAGTCTCGCCTCCTGTGATTTGCAACTGTCGTCTGTTAATTTTCGCTTAATTACTTGTTTGCAAGCACCATAAATGGCTGGCCGTGATGGAGTTGGCAGGAGCTAGGGGGTGCTGCCATTAAAATGTTGTCGCCAAACGGGCCTAATGGAACGACATAGCAATTGCCAATTGGCGAATAAAACCAAACGAAAGAAAATTAAAACAAAAACCAAAACATTCAACCAAACAACAACATCTAATCAAACATTTGTGTGTGTTTCGCGTCTATTGTTTTAGGGTTTTGCTCTTGCTTTCGCTGTTCGCTGTTCGCCGCTTAGTTTTATTGATTTCATGCCACTGGACTGGGGTGCCCTTTGTGCGCATTGTCGTGTGTCGCTCGGTGTTTCTAGGGGTGGCTGGCATTAAGTGGCTCGGACCGCTGCCAATGCCGGAGGCGACAAGAACGGCGGCTGTCAGTCGGTCGCCTAATTAATCACAGTGTCATGCATATGCGCTACGCGCCATATGAGGCCGTGCGGCGGCCCACGCGGCGTATTAGCAACTGCAGCGACAACAACAACCACGGCGAACGTTTGCATTTAACTGTCATTAGATTTCAATTATGCATTCGCAATTGGCGACAACAGTCAGACTCATGCCAGACACGTTTTGGCCCAGTCAACCAATGGCCATATACCTGATATACATGGCGTAGCTAACACTTGTATGTTGTTCTCTCTCTCTCTATCCTACTCTCTCGCTCTTACGCAAAACTGCCAATCGACAGGAATAACAAGATTGTAGAAATTCAGCATAAAGTCGAAATCGACTATAGATGGACCTGTTAATTCTGATCTTAGCTTTAGCAAATACAAAAATATATATATCATATCATATTTTTAAAATTCATTCGAAAGATTTTATAGATTTTTTTTACATTATTATTTTTTTATTATATAATATTTAATTATAAAATAAATACAATAAATTGTTTTTATATGCATTAAATTTAGATGCATTGAATTATTTTAAATATTTATCAAGGTCAAAATTAATTAAAAATGAAGCCTTTGATCATATTAGACAAATTAAAATCACAAAAAAAAATAATTATAAAAAATAAATATGTTCAAGCTAGTCACACATACCCTTCATACTCAATCTAGAGGGCATAAACAGAATCGAGTTCAGCATGCAGCGCATTGGTTTTACATATGAAACTGTGCAACTGCAACTCCGACAACAATGCAGTCAGTTAATCTGACCGATTGGCTTGTCAGTTTTTATAGCATTTGACAAGCTAATTGCAAAAGCAAAAAACAACAAAAAACAGCAAAAAGCAAACGACAAACGACAGGCAAAACAAAAAAACACAACAACCAGCTGAAATCAGGTTAAATAGCTGAGTGTCGCAATTAGTTAGCTTAGTTAGCACATGAAGAGACAACGGCTAATGGTTTCTCCATCTCACACCTCATTCGCAGAGCACTCGAGCAAGCCGGCAGCGAAGAAGAAGAAGCTAACGGTCGATCTGCCGCCGGACGTAAGTCCCACTGGCAGCAGCGACAGCCTAATGCGGGATAAGCTGCTAGTCAATAACAGTTCGCCCAGCAGCGCCTCCCACGCCGCCCAGCCGCCGAGCAACAACAACAGCAACCTGGAGACCACCGAGGATGACTCCGACTCCGGCTCAACGGATGCACGCCGCAAAAAGAAGGCGCGAACTACCTTCACAGGTCGCCAGATCTTTGAGCTGGAAAAACAGTTCGAAATTAAGAAATATCTCAGCTCCAGCGAACGCACCGAAATGGCCAAGCTGCTGAATGTCACCGAAACACAGGTAAATATTACAAATTTCAAATATTTATTAATTCAATTAGCCATCATTTATATGTACACAAAGAACAACAAAGTGCCCGTTGGCTGCATATTTAATTAATGGCATATTTAACGCACTCTTAATTCAATTACATTTCGCAAAAGCCAATAATCCACATCCAACCAAAATGTGTTCACCACCATTTAAATATGACAACAAATATCTCTGATTTGCTTAACAGCAAAAAATACATATGTGTATGCATATACATATGTGAAATATAATATTAATAAATCTGAAAACAAATTTGTGGAAAAGCTTTGACACCTCAAATAATTGATTAAGCTAATTTCATAAAAAGCAAAATAATAAAGCAAAATGTAAATATAAATTACATTTGTTAAGCAAATGGGAAATTTATTGTCTTCACCACAAATTTAGAGCCTGCATAGCGCAGTGCAGCCTACATGTCGTATACATAATATTTTATGAGAGGGTTTTGAGATTTGTGAGAGTTAGAGCGATGATGAGATAGACATATTTTTTATTAATTTCTGTTTTAATTAGTTGCAAACTGTGCACTTCACAAGAGAAGTCAGTTTATTGCTTCATAAAAACAGCAGTCCCTACTAAATGAGGAGCTACTATTAAAATTATTCATATTATTCATATTATTACTAACTCATGAGTCTAACTTTATTTAGTTTCTTTGTATAATGCTTCTATTTTCATGAATACAACTGAAGAAAACTTGACAGCATTTAATCCATAGTGAATATAGTAGCTACTACTAAAACGCAACATTTGCCTTGTTTTCTATAATAAATGTTATTATTATTATAAATATTATAATATTATTTTGAGGAGCATAGCTAAAGAGAAGTGAACAGAATTACGCCTTCACGAAAGTAGAAGTAGATACAGAACATATAAAAAGTACCTTTATTAGGTTTCCTTCACGAAAATAGTACAGGGTTCTCCATATTCGAGTGACCCATCTAGCAGCCCTATACATTTTGACAGAGAAGGGAACTATACGCTGTTGAGGCTCAATGCGGCCATTTGAGAGATATCATATTCAAAGAGTGATGTCAACAAGTCTACTTGATTTTTTTTATTGATTTAAAAATAAAAAACATGGGTCCTTCGAATATGGACAAACTTGTAGGGCTGCCAGATGGGCACTCGAATATGGAGAGCCCTGTGGATACTCAAAAGAGAACAAAGCTATAGCTACGCCTACTATTATTAGTCAAACTTCATATGAAAAGTAAAAACTCACTTGCTTTATATTTTATATAATTTTATGTTTTTTTTTATATTTTGTGCAATGCAACACTTCTATTTAAATGAACTATGTATTGCTATAATATAATATAATTTATAATGAACTATGCATCGCTTTAAGTAATCAGTTGTAATTCATATAAATCGTAATAAATTCCTTCATAAATATAGTACTAAAAAGCTAACAGAAAACTATATCTAAAATTTCGCTATTCTTATTCTTAGTCCTTCATAAATATAGTACTAAAAACCTAGAAGGCAATTATACAACTATTACACACACTTATGTACATATAAATTGCTTTAATTTCATGGACCCAACAACGAGTATATATCCATAACAGCAATTAATTGTATTTCATATTATGGTTATAATGACATTACGAATTATATGAAATAACATTTAAACAAATTATTATGAATATTAGGCCTGGCGGACAAATTGAAAAGCTCAAGCTAAATTTCCAAATACGTATTTAAATATAATTGAAGGTGTGATTTGACTTAATACCCGAGTAAATATTAGTGAATTTATAATATCGAATTAATTTTAACTAAATGGCAGCCATCTGCCTCAAGCGAGCAGCCAGGCAGCCGGAAATGCTAGGCAACATTTGCGCTTTGAATAGAGGAAGCACAACAAACATGCAAATATTGTATGCAGCATAGTGAAAATTCAGATTTATTGAATAATTAGAATAAACTAAGTCTGCATGTGGCCGAGAGTGCGGTTAAAAGGGATGCAATAAGAGCACAAAACATAAATAGTCCTTCTTAAGAATTTACGACGAGACGAGAAAATTGACTTGAGAGCTGTTTATCCTGGGCTGGCAAATATATTTCAGACTTGAATTTAGTTGAATGTTGGCCTCGTCTAACATGGCAATAGATCTTAGCTACCAATTTATGTGGGCTTAAAGTTAACTTTAAATTGCATTAATAGGTCGCATTACGCATACGCCATGTGCACTCAAATGCCATAAGACTAATTGGCTCTTAAAGAGCGCTAGTGTGCAAAGCGTCTGGCAATCGGAGCAACAACGATAGCTATGGCAACAACAAACAGGATGCGATGGCTGCCATTCAGGGAACTGCAAGCCCGAGCATCGTAGTCAACGGCAACCGCATTGAAATGTCTGCTTAATTAAATTACATTTTCCATCAAGTCAATTAATTACAAGTTTATATACAAACACTAAGCGCACGGCATGCCAATCATGGACTTCTCTCTAGGTGTGCATATCTGTTACGTTGCTATGATCTGTTGTGCTCTGTTGTGCTATGTTGCGTTGCTGTGCTGTGTTGTGTTGTCTAGTGTTCTGCTCATGTGCTTGTGTGTCGTTGCTTATCTGTGTGAGCCAACATGCTATGCATGTCGACATGTTCAAGTGCTTTATATGTATTATTAATATTATAAGCTTGGCAGCCATTTATCACCCAAGCGGTACACAGCTGCCACAGTGTGCCCATCTCTGTGTGTGTGTGTGTGTGTGAGTGGTTTTGGTATATTTGTATATCCTGCCAGCAGCCAACCGATGCTTAAGTGCACCTCACTGATTTCAAAGTATGGCTTGTTTGTTTGTGTGTGTGTGTGTGTGTGTGTGTGTGTGTGTGTTTGTTTGTATGTAAAGCATTACTGTCCACATAAACATCTATGTGTTAATCACAGCAATAATATCTGCAAATTAACTGCATCAACTGTTGTTGTTCCGGCCAGCCACAGTCGGCATCCACATGAGGCCCTCGAGCATATGCCTGAGACATAGTTAGAAACCTCAGCATGGGATGAGCTAAAATAGGATACATAATACGCTACATGCCGTATGTACTTCATGTATTTCACAAAAGTTGATATGATAAAATTTGCCTAAGAGCTGATTCATGCAAACAAATCTTATATCATGCTCCTGATATGTATATAATGAGAAACAGAATTATTTGTGTCTATGCATCAATCCAATTCGAAGGATTTATTTCAATGAGATATGCTTGCATTAGCAGTCAGCTTGTAGATTTCTTGGAAAGCTTTTCAGTTGCATTGTCTGAGCCTCACTTGCTGCTGTTGGGCATCTCGAGTCAATGCACTAATTACTGGCTTTTACATCATAGAATCTTATGTTTGAGTTTATATTCCGCCACACTAATATAAGCATTATTTCAGTTGAGCTGTCAGTCGTGGCAAGTCTAGACATGCTGCATATCAAAGACATGCATAGGTGTGTAAGTGTGTGCTTGGGCGCAAACAATTTAATTTTTGCCACAAATAACGTAGCGTGTACTTCGCAACATTGTAACATTGCGCATACGCCTCATTAAACCAGCGAACTGGCCAAAAATAAACAGGCGCTGACAATGAATGGCAACAAAAAAATGAGCAACAGCTATGCAATAAATTTAACAGAACGAAAAAAAGAGCTCGAACAGCTCGAAGAGTCCTAAACAAAGTGGCGGCACTCATAAAAATCTCTTTAAATAAACTCCACATAGACACGCACACACACACTCACACACTCACACACACACCCACACATCCACAGTCTGTGAAAGCCGCGAAACTGATTATAAACATTGGCCAAGGGGGAGGGTGGTGGCCCTCAATCGTGGAGAGCTGCTATGGGCGTGGGCTGCTGCGCCCACGTGTCTGCATCGTCTGTCATCAACAAACTGTAAAATAGCCTCAAGCCAGATAAAAATCAATTAATTACGCGTGCATGCGGTGGCTGACCCAGCTACCCTTAGCCTCGCCCTGTAGGGCTACACTGAAGCGATGCATCGGGGCACAGTTGCAAATGCACACGCATACCTGCACACACACACACACACACGCACAAACTGACAACATTGTAATTGTGTTACGATTACCCAACGAACATCACGCGCCAAACGCGGCAAATTGCATTTGCATATTAGCGTCGGAGAGGAGTCGGCCAAGCGGAGGAACGGAAACGAAAATAGGGTTTAGTGCCCCGAGGGGCAACAGGGGCCGACGCTGTATGCGTTAGACGCGATTTAGGGCCAAACGCTGCTCTCCTGACAATTTGCATTGGACATTTCATTTTAAATGTTTGCCGCCGTTCATAATCCGGCGTAATTGCCAGCCAGGTGGCCAGGACTGCTGCAGCGCTGCGACTGCATCTGCAATTTGACCTCACACGCACACACACACACACACACATGTGTGTGTATATTTAACCAATGGGAAGGCTGACTCGGCTTATGGCTGGCATTTGGCCAAGTGGCAAATACGATAATTAAATTAAATTGCTGCCACAAGCAGCACAAACAAATCAAATGGCAATTCATCATTCGAGGACATTGCGGATACATATATGTGACCTGGACAGCAGATTGTACGTTTGTTGCCTTTGTTGCTCTTATCATTGCTATAAACTGTATTTAAATTAATCACACACTCGCACACACTAGTTGTTGATGTCATAAAAATGAGCAACTGATGTGTGTTGTGCTCTCAATCTATTTTTAAATATGCAATTGCAATAAAAGAGGAATAAAATAAAAGAGTAATCAAGTCTATTCCTTGATTTATGGTCTTCATTAAGTGCACGCTGCGTACGTGTAATATGCTAAGACAATGCGGCGTATGTGATACATTTTATAGAAATATATAATATTACAATTCTTATTTCAATTCCAAATGGAGTAAACTGGAATCTACCGTTAGGAATTTGTCTTTTCAAGCTCTCAATATTTTATGCATTGCGTTTTTGCACCTGAGCTATGCGCATTAATTAATTGCAATTGCATTAAATTCCTTCAACTAATTGGTAAATGCAATTAGACTAATGAACATTTAATTACATGCAAATTATTAACGACGTCATCAATTTTTAACAAGCTTTGGCAAATATTCCTAAACAAATTAAATTTCAACCACAGAACAATGCCATGAAATCTGCTATCTTTATTTGATATTCTCTTTATGCTAATACTCATTGAAATGCCACATAAATTGCAACAAGAGTGAAATTATTATTATTATTATTTTGCCACTAATAATTGGTGGCCAAAAGGCCAAATCGAGCGGATGACCATTTGCATATTTGAAAATAGGAAATGCAATTTAACAATATTGCCATTGACCGCAACTTAATTAAAATGTTGCATATGCGTCACGTAGTCAAAGCGCATTCGAGTGCCCTGTGTCAATAACAATTAATTCAAATAACACCAAAATTATTTGAACTATGTGCGCGCAGCAATGTGATTACACACAATAACAAGTATCCTCAATTAATTGTCGCTGAGGGCCTCAGCAACGGCAATAGTAGCAGCAATTGCTATTCGAGAGGGCATGAAACCGAATTTGATTATTAATTTTGACTGGCTGAAAATTTGCATAAATTAGTTTTAGCTAGACGAGGGAGCAGCTGTCGCTGTGTGTGTACGAGCCCCAGTTTAATTATTTATAAATCACATTTTGACTGCCCGAATGCGGCGGCAACAACAACAGCAACAGCAGCAACAATATCAGCAGCTGCGTTCATTGGCGAGCGCCGAGCAAAGTATTTAAATAGAGGCGGAGCCACTACTCTCTCTCTTGCACAATTTTTCATATTTGACTGCTTCCTCCCTCACTCTCGTTCTCGCTGTTGCTGTCGTTGCCTTTGGGTGGGCGTGAGCTAGCACATTTCAGCTGCTAAACACAGGGCAATTAGCAAATCAACAGCAGTTGACAGACATCCCGGGGCAATGCGGGCATCTTTTGAGTTATTTTGCTCAAAACGATTTTTTGGCATACATATACACACACACATAAACAAATACACACATTTATATAGTAGGCCGCAAATCCTTAGATCTTTGAAGTGACTTGCCGCAGGCATCGCTGGCTAAGCGACTTACAAAATATAGACAAACTGGCTCATTCGAGAGCCACGTGGACCGCAATTCGACTCAGCATTTTGACAATCGACACAATAGCCAATTAAAAGTCGCGAGCGCTGGGCATAAAAAAGAAGAACGGCCACCGAAACGCCATGGCTGGGCGGATTCACTCTATCCAACACCCAAATAGTATTAGCCGTCTCGTTCTGCGATTACCCATAAACTTAATTTATGCCAGCTGGAAATTTTTGGTTCGTTTGGCTAAACTTAAAAATTTTAAAACCGCAACGCATAAAATGTGAACAACAAAACGGCCATTCGACCAAAGTGTTCCCTATAAAAATACCTAATGGGGTGTATCGTAAAACTTAAGAAATATCCATAAAAATGATACAAGTTGACATATTTTATAAAAAAGAGTATGTATATATAGAGTATGCACATCTGTATCTGTATCTGTATCTGTATCTGTATCTGTATCTGTATCTGTATCTGTATCTGTATCTGTATCTGTATCTGTATCTGTATCTGTATCTGTATCTGTATCTGTATCTGTATCTGTATCTGTATCTGTATCTGTATCTGTATCTGTATCTGTATCTGTATCTGTATCTGTATCTGTATCTGTATCTGTATCTGTATCTGTATCTGTATCTGTATCTGTATCTGTATCTGTATCTGTATCTGTATCTGTATCTGTATCTGTATCTGTATCTGTATCTGTATCTGTATCTGTATCTGTATCTGTATCTGTATCTGTATCTGTATCTGTATCTGTATCTGTATCTGTATCTGTATCTGTATCTGTATCTGTATCTGTATCTGTATCTGTATCTGTATCTGTATCTGTATCTGTATCTGTATCTGTATCTGTATCTGTATCTGTATCTGTATCTGTATCTGTATCTGTATCTGTATCTGTATCTGTATCTGTATCTGTATCTGTATCTGTATCTGTATCTGTATCTGTATCTGTATCTGTATCTGTATCTGTATCTGTATCTGTATCTGTATCTGTATCTGTATCTGTATCTGTATCTGTATCTGTATCTGTATCTGTATCTGTATCTGTATCTGTATCTGTATCTGTATCTGTATCTGTATCTGTATCTGTATCTGTATCTGTATCTGTATCTGTATCTGTATCTGTATCTGTATCTGTATCTGTATCTGTATCTGTATCTGTATCTGTATCTGTATCTGTATCTGTATCTGTATCTGTATCTGTATCTGTATCTGTATCTGTATCTGTATCTGTATCTGTATCTGTATCTGTATCTGTATCTGTATCTGTATCTGTATCTGTATCTGTATCTGTATCTGTATCTGTATCTGTATCTGTATCTGTATCTGTATCTGTATCTGTATCTGTATCTGTATCTGTATCTGTATCTGTATCTGTATCTGTATCTGTATCTGTATCTGTATCTGTATCTGTATCTGTATCTGTATCTGTATCTGTATCTGTATCTGTATCTGTATCTGTATCTGTATCTGTATCTGTATCTGTATCTGTATCTGTATCTGTATCTGTATCTGTATCTGTATCTGTATCTGTATCTGTATCTGTATCTGTATCTGTATCTGTATCTGTATCTGTATCTGTATCTGTATCTGTATCTGTATCTGTATCTGTATCTGTATCTGTATCTGTATCTGTATCTGTATCTGTATCTGTATCTGTATCTGTATCTGTATCTGTATCTGTATCTGTATCTGTATCTGTATCTGTATCTGTATCTGTATCTGTATCTGTATCTGTATCTGTATCTGTATCTGTATCTGTATCTGTATCTGTATCTGTATCTGTATCTGTATCTGTATCTGTATCTGTATCTGTATCTGTATCTGTATCTGTATCTGTATCTGTATCTGTATCTGTATCTGTATCTGTATCTGTATCTGTATCTGTATCTGTATCTGTATCTGTATCTGTATCTGTATCTGTATCTGTATCTGTATCTGTATCTGTATCTGTATCTGTATCTGTATCTGTATCTGTATCTGTATCTGTATCTGTATCTGTATCTGTATCTGTATCTGTATCTGTATCTGTATCTGTATCTGTATCTGTATCTGTATCTGTATCTGTATCTGTATCTGTATCTGTATCTGTATCTCATTATATCATATCTTTATCTCATATCTGTATCTCATATCTGTATCATCATTTACTTCAAATACCAGTTTAAGAGGTATCTCTAAGTCGCCCTTGCCACTGCGCTGGTTCCATTTGCATTGCGGTCGCTTTTTAATTTCACACATGACTTCAAATCTGAAACAGTTTCCGCTTTTGTGACTGGCTGCAATTAAAATTCATTTAGCTACAGTCCGCAATACGGATACGAAACAAAAGTTGTGTGAATATGAAGCGTTTTTCTTTCCATTTTTTCTGCTAAAGTCAATATTTATTCAATTGTTTTGCTATGCTGCTATGCAGTGCTGCAGTTTGGTTTTGAAATATCGAGTGAGCACTACAGATAATAATGCCAAAGCAAACAGCCACGGCAGCAGCACAACAAGATTTTGTATAATTATTACACATTGCACATAAAATATGTTGCATAAAATGGTATTAACTGCAATTTGGTCAGCATTTTCGTTCATTAGCAACAGCCGCTGCCCAAAATACATAATGCGATAAATTGTTAGGGCGCCCGCCCTGGGGGTAGGAGTAGGAGTCGGTGGCGGTGGGTTGTTGGGCTGTGCGACAGCGCACGAATGGTGCAGCGTGCGGTGCAGGAAGTACGGGCTCTGTGCCTCTGAGACAGCCAGGGGCATTTGGCATTGTTGTTGCCATTACGCATTTTGGCAGCAGTTGCATTTAAGTCTATTTAATTAATAATTGCAAAATAAATCGAGTCAAATACACCCATGCACGCACAAGCACGCACGCACGCACACCCATGAAATTATGCTGTAAGCATAATTTTAAACAAGTAACAACAGATGACGATAGATGCGTATCCTACAAACAGTTACTCATCCTTTTAAAAGGATGCTTATAAGAATCCAGTTGAACTTTTATGCAAGTTAGAATAAAGATAAAAGATAATCTTCTGATGCTCTATTATAATATTCTATTATATCTTACTTAAGCTATTATAATATTATTTTATATCTTATCTACTGTAGCTGTTAACAGAGTTTAATAGAGTTCTCTAAAGATTCTTGTACTAGTCCTTTTACAATTTTCTTGTATCATCAGCATACTCTTAATATTTTCCTAGCTGTCTTATATCAGATTTACGTACTGCTCTTATTATAATATTCTCATAAAATTGTTGTAGCATTGCCATATAAATCTCTAAGTGGTTTCATAAGATTCAGTAGACAATTATAATATTCTCATAACATTAGTAATATATCCAAAATAATCTTATAAAATAAGAGTGTGATAACCCCATTCCGATTTTCATAAAAGCTTTTATATACTTTACTTTACTTATTTATTTTTACTCTTCTGCAAGGCATTAGTCTTCAATTTACTCAAATTGCTTGTCCAAATATATAGCTAATTGTCTTGATTATTATTGTTTATTGTTCAAATTATTGCCAAGAGAACGTCCATAAATATATGCATACTTAATTGAGTAGAGGTAACGTCCTTCGAATAATGTCTATAGTTCTACATAGCCGCCATTGAACCTGCACAGGGTATACTGACAGCCAACGCAGTGATTATGTTATTAATTAGTAATGTCATTGCAATGCGCATATTTGCATGGAACAAAGTGATTTACGGCACCGGCAATATGCGAGTACACAGGTGGATATGGAAATAGAGGTGAGGCCTGCATTAAGGCTATGTTTGGCTTCATTTGTCTGTTTGTTCTAGCTACATATTTGATTTCGATGCCAGTTACATAATTGCCATTGGGCACACAGTTGTTGTGGTTATTGTTCTTCTTGTTATTCGGCTAAGATTGACAGCATTAGCCACATTAAACAGAGAAAGTGAGAATTATCTTCAAGCTATTGCAATAAAATCAATATATTTACTCACTCCGTAATAGATTTCTACATTTCATTCTTTCATTCTCTGAAATAAACTCTGCCAAACGAAAAAAATAATAATAAATTAGCTAATCAGGCGAAGCCGCAAGCAATTATCATAACTTTTTTTTACGCGAAACACGAACTAACAAAATATGCTAAATTACACATAAAAACATAATTTGTTCAGAGCAGCAGAAAGAAAATGTTGGATTTTTCTTGGCACGCAAAAGCAAAACAAAATTGTGGTGCAAAGTAGTCGTTAGCATTTGAGCATGAGGGGCGAACGCGCCAAATTCTTTCCCTGAGCAATTTAGCTTCTCATTGTTGGATCATAATTATACCGTCACTATATGGCGCACTGCGGGCATATCGGGCTACACATGTCTCCATTTTCAATAGCCATTTTAGCAAATGTGAAACTGAAATGTGAATTTGAAGAGCTTTGCATCAAATATGTTGAATTAATAGTTTAGGTCCAGCCTTTCATTAACTTGTGGAAGTACGAGTGTTGCGTGGTGCGGGTAGCTCTCCGCCGTTCATCGTCTACAATTCAGCTAAGTTTTCCTTGCGGCACACTGCTAGGTTTTTTTTTTAAGTAAGCAGCAAATGCGTTATGAAAATTAATTATACTTACACACATACATACACGCAGACACACACACACACACACGCGGACAAGCAGCTTGCGTGCCAATAAAAATCGCAGCCGTTTTGAGACTATTAAAGGATCAGTGAACGTTAGTGAAGTTTTGTGGAATTAGTATAATATTTAGATATACATAAAATTTATAGTAATCTAATAACTGAGAAGAGTGACTCTAGTTACTAACCAGCTACACTAAGTCATCTCTCTCTCTCTTTCTCTCATTTAAAGCACTCTTTGAAATAGATCATTTATTAATAAGAAGACAAGATTGTTTAAAAATAAAAGTAGAGTTTAGAAGATATTCCTATTAAGGCAATTGGATTAGAATATGTCTATTTGCATTTGCAATTTCAATTGGAAATTGCGAAAATCTGTATTATTAATATGCTTACTAAATCCTGTTTATCTGCCTGGAAGTACAACTTCGCTTATCTGAGGTCGCCTTTTGTTGGCTGGCAGTTGGTTGTTCCACTTCTGCCAAATTCCTTAAGCTCCCCTTTTCAAATGGGCATCACACAGCGTACATTTAAATGTCAATAAATCATAAACGACAACACGTTAGGGAGAGAGAAAGCCAGAGAGAGAGATAGAGAGAGGGTAGACAGAGAGGGATGAGAAGAGAGGCAAACTTTTTACTTTAGACGCCAAAGTTTTGTTTTGTATTTTTAGAAATTGATGTAGGTATATGCTACAGTAGCATATTTATGTTAAGCTCAAAATGGGGATCACAACAAACATAAAAAATAAAAACAAAAAAGAAACAAAAAATCAAGAACAAAATTGTTATTTATGATTTGGATTTTTGGTTGGATTATGCCAAAGAAATTAATCAGCAAAATGTATGCAATAAAAAATGCCACACGCAATTAAAAGAAACGCAATGGCTAAATTAGGCCAGACACACATTAAAAAATAATCAAATAATTAAATGTAAGTAGTGCGCGGCATGTGCCCAGCTGAAAAGGAAGGCAAGTGTGGCCGAGCGATGCCCGCATAAATATATATAAATATTTCCAAGTATATACGCATGTCTATAGGTACGTGTATGGCCCATTAAAGCAGCCCATTTTATGTACAAAAATGATGCTTTGGATGGCCATTAAAATTGCTCATAAGGTAAACACGGCGCTGTTTTATTGTTTATTAACGAATTAATGTAGAGGCAAAGACACGGGCATTGGGCACCATAGACCGGGCATTGGGCTGTTAGATGAGTAATTGATCGATTGTATATAGGCAAAGTGTAATTACGAGCGGATCGAGCTAACGTACTGCCAGCCATAAAAGATAGATAGAGACCATTGGCAGCGCTCATAATCCATCTTCATCGATAAAACAAACAATTTGCGCACACATCAATCCATCGACAAGTACATTTCATTGATGTGCATCTATTTTGGGAGCGTACTCGAAATTCGAAATATTTGGCAATCAATTAATTGATTTTCAATATGGGAAATTATTTCATGCATTTTCAATTTCTATTTGTATACTTGAGCGTTTCCTCTACTAAGTGGAAAAAAATGGTTTATTTTGTTTCTCATTTTTTTTCTCTGCTGTTTTTTTTTTTTTTTTTCATGTTAATTTCATCATTTTTACGGTACGCCGGCAAAATGAGCATGTCATATGACGGCATCTATCTTTGGCGCTTATTTTTGCTTCATATTTCTAGTCTGAGTGTGTGTGTGTGTGTATGAGTATGTGTGTGCGTGTGTGCAGACATGCCGCTGAAATACTAATTATGTGCGCGATTTAAATAGATTTTTCATTTATTTAGCTAGGCCATCATTTTGGATGAAATGGAAATAAGAAGCAAATGTTTTATGTTGCGCCATTGACGCTGCCCGCCGCAGCATGCTCTCCCTCTCCCTCTCCCCCTTCCCCTTCCCCTTCCCCTTCCATCCGTTACCCTGTGCAACATAGAGCACTACACACACGCACACACCGTATAGACATACTCTGCCAGTGGCTGTGGATGATAGGCGGATTCTGCATTTTGACAGGCCCACATCATTTCAGCGTTTGCTTGTTTTGAACTGTAGCTGACGTAGCGGAAGTGTTTGAGAGTGGAATATGCGATACATAATTTTTAATTATTTGGTTTACGCACACTAATAAGGGCAAATGAGGCATAAACATTGCCTAATTATAGCCAACTGACTCCAGTAACTCGAGCCGACTGACTCATAAGTAGTCCAAAAGCTCCTCAGCGAATCGGATAATGGAACATGCGATGGGCTAACGATTTCTCACCTGAATCATAGCAAAAATCATAACAGACATAAAACAAATACTTTATGCATATTTCTTTTGCCACTCTATTGGGTTAAGTAATCTTTAAATCTCTCTTATGTCAGCACACTATCTGGTATTGTTTACTTCAGTTTTTCTATCGTTCGCCTTATTAAGTGTAAAGATTCACCTACTGGGGGTGTGTCAATTCGGTATATACCTTAACTGGTATCTGAGAAATACGTTGGCAATCCAAGATCTATATATGCCCATAGAACGCCAAACTATAATAGATTATATTTTCTAAAATTTTAGATAAAAAAATTTTATAATCTGCGTACGCCTCTGATTATTTGTTTTATTATTTTAAATATTTTATGACAAATTTTTAACTATGATTTCAGTTTTTTGTAGCTTTTGATTTTTTTTCCCTAGTTCAAAAGAAAGTTTAAAACTCATCGATTTCTTTTGTTTTCTAATTCACTTCTTTCGGATTTCAGTCCTCTTAAACATAACATTTATATGTCTAAAACACAAAATTTACCGAAAATATTTAAGGGATATCTGGTGTAAATAAAGTTTCTTTAAGATTGCTTAATAAAATTTCCATTTTTGGTTATTTGTAGGTAAAAATTTGGTTTCAAAATCGACGCACAAAGTGGAAAAAACAAGACAATGTCACAAACAACGAGGCTGCCGAGCATAAGTCGTCCAGGCCCACATCCACGGAACAGCAATCCAAAGGCAACAACAACAACAACAGCAACACTGGCTCTGTTGATGATGGCGGCTGTCAGCCTACGTCCATCACGGCCAGCAATGTGGAGGCTACACCAAAGAAGACGTCCAATGGCCAAGGGGATAAATCACGCGGCAATAGTACTAGCAACAACAATAACAACAACAACATCAACAGCAACACATTAACACCAACTAAAGGCGGCAGCGGTAATAATGAAAACAAATTGCAAACAAAGCATGCGACGACCAAAATTAAAAAGCAGTTAAATGCATTGCTGGAGAAGACCGCAAAAGCCGCAAACAGCCCAGCAATAGGCAATGGAGCTAACGCTAACTCGAGTGCCAGCGATTCCACACCGATTGCTGGCAATAACAGCAGCAATAGTAACAGCAGCAGCAAATCAGTTGAGAAACGCAATGCGAACAGCAACAGCAACAACAACAACAACAATAGCATTGGTGAGACCTTTCACCACCATCGGCTGCACCAGCATGCCATACCGCTGACTGTGGAGCCGGCGGCACCCTTGGAGCAGACTGAGAAGCTGGACATCAAACTGGAGGAGTCTCCGGCGTTGAGTTTGCAGCGAGCGGCGGTTGCTGCTGCGGCTGCCCAGGAAAATGGACGCAGCTCACCCTCGAAGGCACTGCTAGCTGAAATGGATTTTGAGAGCAAGCTGGCCGCCTCAAAGATATCGATTGCCCTGGCCATGGCCAATACGAAGCTGCAGGGCGGTGACGTACAGGAAGCAGCCGACATGAACGAAAGTGGATCGGAGGATGAGGAGACGGCCAGCGAGCCGGGCACATCCACCGAGGCACAAGATTCCCAGGATCACGATGTTCAAATGGGTTAGACTTAGGCTGAAAAGACCAAAGCCGCCCCCAAGCTGCCCCCAATCTCCCACATTTCACACCCAGCCAGTCAAATTAACTCGTGCCAAAAAGAAAACAAAATGTCGAATATTGCTCAAGCACACGGCCAGCTCTCATCCAAGATTCGTTTCTATTTAGCAATGATCACTTGATGTCTGTTGTCTGTGTGTGCGTGTGTGTATGTGTGCTTGTGTGCTTGTTAGCTGTAGGCATTTACACATATTTATGTAATTTATTGAATGTATGTATGCGTTAGTTTTAAGTATAGGCTTTGTAAATGTTGCCATTAGAAACGCATTTAAATGTTTAATGTGCAGTTTAAAGAATAAAATATAAAATAAATGCAAAATACTATTATAATTGTAATTTGAACTTTCGAAAATTTCATGTGATAAAGTATACGAAAGAGTTAGAAGAGAGACAGATAGATGGAGAGAGCGCACTCGCTTCATTAACAGCAAAAACGACAACAACAATTGGTGAATTCATGTTAATTACAAATTTAATTTAACTATGCTAACTATTAACTACAAGTGTTTAAGCAGAACCAGTCCTAAGTGTAAATCGCTACTAAATATATATATATTATAGATGGAAAATATAAAAAAAAAAAATACCTACATGTTTATTGTGAGTCTTTGTACAAACAAAACACAAAAGAAAGAAAGAAACAAAACACAAAAAAATCCGAATCTATGACGAGCGTATCAGCAGCCGTTACAAATTTTAAATTCAAAGAATAAAATAAACAATTCAGCAAATTAAATCAACTTTCTTTTTATGGCCGTTGGCCGCGATGGCTTTGGCACATTGACCACGCCCTCGGCGGTAATCAGGAACTCGGTAAATGCATTTGGAGTTTCGGGAGAGTAGACGATCTCTAGCTTTCGCACGGTGAGCAGCTGATCCCCCTGCTTGTACTGTTTGGGCGCCTTGGAGATGCGCATGCGGGTGCGGCTCAGATTGGCCCATTGCAAGCCCAGACAAGGCACATCCTCCATGCGCGTCTCATCCGTCTCCTCAGTGGCAGTCATTTGGTTGGAGCACACCACGGCACAGTCGTACTTATCCGCATAGCTAAGCAACGCGTGCACCATCCGCCGCATATCCCGGGCACGCTTGTCGAAGTCGGTGTACAAGCGAAATATGGCAGCCACGGAGTCAATTACGATCAGGCCAATGCTGTGCTCCTGCAACAGTTGTGGTAGGCGATTGCTAATGCAATCTAGAAGTGGTTGCTGCAACGTAAGGGATGGCAGATGAAATTGCTTGAATCTGTTTCAAATATCTTACGCTTTCATACTGATGCTCGATAAAGATGTTGCCCAAAAAGTTCAGCTTCTCTGCCGGATAGCGTGCCTCGAATGCTTTACTGATTTGCAGTAGACGACGCGACGGAAACGCATCTTCGGTGCAGATGAAGGCTACGCCTTTGCCCAAGCCTCCAAGCGTCTCAGGCAACTGCACGCTTAGCGACAGCTGTAAGAGTACCTGAGATTTGCCTACCCCCGAGTTGCCACAGATTTCAGTTATGCCACGAATCGAAACTCCGCCGCCTGTGCACTGATCAAGTGCAGCACAGCCAAACGTCACACGGGACCACTTCAAGCGAGCGGGTATTTTAAATAGGGAATCCGCTAGGAGGACAATTATTGCATGTTTTTAAAAGTGATAACAGTTGGCCTGTCGTCAGTTACCTGACACGGGCGTTTCAGCCAGCCACTTGGCAGCTGCCTCCTTCAGAATGCGCACATCCTCCGGAGTGCAGCTGTGAACACAAGAAGCCAAGTCGCAAGTGCGGGTGTCCATAAACCTAATACGAGGCGTTGTTAATATTGCCTCGGGCGTCAGCACGTTGACTAGATGGGATCATTAACGGATATCACTTTGGGATATACTAAATATGACATCTTACCCCGCTCTGCAATCTCCTGCAGATGCTTGGGCAACTGCTCTAAAAAGTTCGCCATTTTTTAAGGAACCCTGCGCTGTTGTGTACTGGCATTTAAATTGGGTGCCTTGCGTGTTACCCAGTGAAGTGAGGTGTTTCAACACCTATTAAATTATCACCTTGGCAGCGAGTAATTATTGATTCAACAAAAAATTATCCACACAGAATTAGTAAACTGCGGCAGTTCATCGTAAGAGGAAGTGCAAGGAGATTTCGTGCTATAACAATTAAAAATTGACTAAAAATATGCATAGGCATCTCTCTCACGAAACCAAAGAGAAGGCCATCTAAAATAAGCAATATATCAGACACTAAATGTTATATGTTTTACATAATTCCTTCATTTTTAATCATTTAATTTGCACAAACTTCAGATAAACACACAAACACGATCGATAATTCGATAGTTCTGGAGCAACACTGCCCGATCGCTTGCGCCTGATGGAATTTGGATGTTGTTGCTGTTGTTAGAGTGAACACTTGTAGAAGCAATTAATTAACTGTTAATAAGAAACTAAAGATGCACCCTAATGGGGACGGGGCTTCGACAGCTCGGCCAGGGCCCTAGCCTCAGCCTCGGCACTGCGCTTCTTCTCTTCGGCCAATTTGGCATCACGAACGGCCTTCTGTTGAGCTTCGATTTCGCGCACCTTCACCTCCTTCTTGGAGAGTCGGCTTTGGTGAGCAGCGCCATAGGCAATACCCACAATCAGCAAGGACCATCTTCCGAGCTTGATGAGCGGCGAGACACGAACTGGAGCCTGAGACATAGCTGGTTAGTTATGTAATGTGAAGACCAATAGCTGCAAGGAAAACGAATGGGTCAATTGTTTGTTTGATACCACTATATATTAAGTTGTACATAATGCATACGATGGGTAATAAAACACTGAATCTACAAAATAAAATGATATTTACCAATAAATTATGCGAATTCAAGTCCACTACAATAGTAGGATAACCTTAAAGCAGCTGTCAGACTGACAAGAACACAATCGATATGCAAAATATCGATATTTTCAGTACTGTAAAATTCTTTATTTGTGCTTCAATTTAAATAAGAAATATATTCAAAAGTATGTGTTTAAGATTATACAATTCACAACTAGATTCGTTTTAGAAATAAAACAAAAATATATAGTATAGTATAAATGGCTAAGCTTTACTGAGCCAACTACAATTGCTATTATTAGGTATATGTAAATATATTTTGGTTAAATTATATCTAAGAATTGTATTTTAAATAACTTATGAAATATATTAAATTTTTAATTTTTATATGCACCTTTTTATATGTCCGTTACTTTTGGTATTTTTTTTATGTGCAACAGTGACTCGCCACCTGTATTCACTCGTTACATGTCACACATCTCTAAGTGTGAATGTCAGAACTAAGCCTGGAAAAAATTTGTTTTCTTGAAAACATGGCGAATTTGAAACATAAAACCGTTTGAACTATAGATTTTAGACCAAAATCGTTCCGCAAGTGACACTTAAATATAACACTACAAGCTCAAAGTCCACGCGTGTGCGTAAAGTAAAGTTAGCTAAGAAAATTCCAGCACAGACCTTGAGTGGGCTCACAAATATACGCACACTTACACACACACATTCACGCAAGAACCAATACACATACGCTGATAAACGGGTTGAAAACGTCACAACGACCAGCACGACGGTTGCTGAAGTGTTGCAGCTGCTGTTAGTCAAATTAGCAGAACAAATACAACAACGAGTACGAAATTGGAACAAAGGACTCACAAAATGGTAAATGTGCCGCCGCTCTTGTGCAGCACACCGCCCCCGATTGACTTTGGTGAGGACGACGACGATTCGGGTCTACAGTCAACGCTGCAGCTGGAAGACGGCGAAGCTGACGAATACTCTGAGTATGGCTTAGTCACCGACACACACAACATATCGTTCAATGCGAAAGGTAATTGTTTTTCATAGGTAATTGTTTTTTGTGTTTATTAATATAACGATGTTCTCATTGCAGTGTCCGAATTGCAAGAATTGCCCATATCAGCAGAGTACATAGCTCAATCCCAACCGCCAGATCTGAGCATTGGACCTGCTAAGACAGAAAAGGCGACAGTGGAGGCTTTCAATTATCAAGTGAAAGCAGCTGACACTGAAATACCTGAAGGGCAGCAAATGTCACCAAAGTACATTGATGTTCTGGCGCCTGTAGCTGAACTAAGTGAGCTTAATATTGAAATAGAGCAGCCACCGGAGGTGGATGATGAGGAAGACGAGGTTAACACCAATGACAATGCGCCCTCGCTCAAACTGGACAGTCTCAGCCTATACTCCAGCGGCAGTGCTACGCCTCCAAGCACCTTGTCACCCGTAGCCGATGAGCAAACAACCAAAGCACCCCCAGTATGTCAACAGGTAACACTGGAAGATGTCACCGACGACAGCGACGACGAGTGTTCGCCAAAGAAACCCAAAGAATTATTTATACCTGAAGGAGCGCCTGACTTTTTTGCCATAGAGGTTATAGCAACGCCTACGCAACAAGCGCCTGCAGTCACTAATCAATTGCCTGAAGCTAAGCCTGAACTCGAAATTTCTACGTGCAAAACAACGGACGTAGCAGATTTCAATCAAATGCTGCCGCTGGAGCTAAACGGAAAAGTCGATGAGGCTAAGTCAAAGGAGGCGCCAACTGAAGACGACGACTTTGGCGATTTTGCGGACTTTTCTGCAGCCCCTGCAGCTGTAGAAACTGAACAGGCAGTTAGAGAGGACGATGGCTTTGACGATTTTCAGGATTTTGTAACGCCCGAAACGACGACAGTGCCAACTCCAGAAGACGATTCTGATGACGACTTTGGCGACTTTGCTGAACCCACTTTTGTGTCCGCTCCGCCTGCAGCGGCGCCAGTTCTACCACAACCACCACCGCCAGCGGCTGCGCATTTGAGCATCGACGAGCGAGTCAAGCCTGTGCTGGAGATTATGTTCCCTAAGGTGGAGTCCAGCTGTGCGCCATCTGCAGTCAACCAAAGACCTCTGGCTGAGGCGCAAGCATTACACTTCGGAGCCATCGAACAGGCACACGCTCTAAGCTATCAGTGGTCCAGTTCGGAGATGCGTCACTCGCTTGTGCGCTCACTGGCCATCGATTCGCGCAATATTGTAAGTGCAAATGAATTAAACTTGTATTTTCATTTACTATAAGTGGTTTGATATTCCCAGCTCTTCGGTGACAAGTGGAACGCGTCAATGCCACGCTTTGCAGCGAATTTAAGCTTTGATCCTCTCAAACCGCTCAAGCCACAAGCAGCGCCCGGGTCGTACTCCTCGCAAGATGCGTCAATCGCCAGCTGGCGGCCCGCCAGCAACAGCAGCTCTACTCAGCCACCACTTCAGGGTAAGATTCTGGACATGTTACACGCCGCAAAGAACTTAGTTACTGCAAATTAACCGCTACACACGATTCTCGTAACCAAAATTTCCACCGCCTCTCGCTCGCTCTTTCCTGAGACGTTTCGTTTGATCCACATGCTTTTCGCTTCCAAACTGAACAAACAATCGGCCTGCCTTCTATTGGCTGCTCTATATTCTCGTTTTCTTGATTTCCATTCGTTTCTTATATCCTACTACAAAACGTACTCGCAAATTATAGTCACTTCGGTAGACCGAAGCTGTGATGCCCTTGCAGATATATATATGTATTCTAATTATTGTAATTATTGTAGGAGTATTATGAATGCTAGTATTAATATGCCAAACGGCATATGTAGCTGACCAACTCTACAAAATCAAATGAAAAATTGCAGAAGATTTAATTTAATATAAATATATTTATAAAAGAAAATTTGCTATAGTTTAATTGATTGCAATGTTAATAGTTAGAATTAAAAGACAATCTAGCGGAAATAACTTTTGCTTTGTTGTTTATGGTTTATAAAATATTTTTCAAATAGTTTAATTATTACATCTCTTACAACTTTTTTTTTTAAATTTAAATATCTAATTTATTTGTGTCAATTATTTAATTACTTATATATAAATGCTGCTAAATCTTATATGGTTTAAAATATAGTTTTAATTTAATTATTAACTGTATTCAAAACTCAATTTATTGTTAAAGAAAGGCTTTTCCGCTAAAACTAAATGTTTATAGATTTCAACATTATCTCTTCTGCAAGGGTATTATATAGCAAAATACCGTTACTTTCACTTGATTCTTGTGTCCACCATTTATGTACTCAAATTTATCCTTACGATAAATTGTATTTAGAATCACATGTACAGACTTTACAATTGGAACAACAACAACAACAACTAGACCAAGTAACGATGGTGGCTAATGCTGATAAAATAAATCTTGTTACCTCTAACTACTCCCACAACAACAACAACAACAATACTCACGATGCCTTGGATGCGCAACTGCCATTAATGGAACTGCTTAATGATAATAATGAAAATATGACAATCAACCACAACAACAACAATGACAATGCTAATGCCAATGCCAATGCCAATGACAATTTTCTCACACATTTTGCCACCATCTGCAACAATAACAATCATGCAATAACAACCACTACTACAACAACAACAACAACAAACACTAATTTTACTGCTCACTGCGCCTTGCTGGATCTTAGTAAGTTTCGTTGGCTCCGTGCTTCGTGCTGTAGTTGTGTATACTGTTTTATATACTCTCCTTTAAGTCTATGCAACTCCAACTATTTCTCCTCAGTTCTTGTTACCTTTCGCTGCCAAAACACAACCGAACCCCAGAACCTTCCACAACTGCACTAGTTAATCCAGTATCTTAGTACTCATGTTGTCCATTTGTATATAACCAAAAGCCCTTGCTGATGTCCCCATATTAATCCGATTTTTTAATGTGCTTCACAGGACTTGAAGCAGCAGCCGCCGCAGCAACACCGCCGAGCCAGACTAAAGCGCAGCCTAGCCCGGCTGATGGGCAAAACGCAAGCAGCTCCGACGCGACAGCTGCCGTTGTGTCCGCCGCCGGTGCTGATGACGGCCCAGCAGCAGCATCAATATTTGCTGCTGCAGCAGCAACAGCACCGCTATCGCCTGCTCTATCAGCAGACGGCCATGGCAACCACTTCGACGGCACTGAGCAGCTCCCTCAGCAGCAGCAGCAGCAGCAACTTGATCTAAGAATGGAGTCACTTTTGCCGTCACCCTCACCATCACCGCCACCGCCACCGCCACTGGCAACCGCTGTAAACAGCCAACCATTGCATGAGATCACCAGCTGCAACAGCAGCACGAGCAGCAGCAACAACAACAACAATAGTTTTTCGTTGCCGCTGAAGGAGACGCATATTTACACGCCCTCGAAATCGGACACCGCAGTGGCCAAGACCACAACACTGGCGCCCATTGATTTCGACTACGAGATAGCCTCGGCGGGAATTATTATAGATGAGACGGTTGTCAAGAAGGAATATCGCGATGTAGAGTACAAGCCGCCCTTAGGCCTCGACTCGCCAACGAAGCCGAGCTGCGCGGGCAAACCAACAATAGAGGATGATGATTTCAGTGACTTTCAGTCTGTGCCCGCCATCAAGAGCATCGCCCAGCTGCAGCCACCGCGCAACGGAACGCCGACGTTCGGTGAGCAAATGATACTCAGTCCGGCCATACTGCTGCCGCAGACAATTCCGCTGGCCAAGCCCACCATTGAGTGGGGCGACAATGCGCTGGCCAGCATCAATGCGGATGAGTTGGCGCGCATCGAGGAGTTGTTTTCGCATCAGTACAAGCCGCCCACGATAAGCGCCAGTGTTGCGCAACAGTCGCCTAAGCAACATCAGCAACAGCAACAGAAGCAACATCAGGAGGACGATGAGTGGTCCGACTTTGTGTCGGTGCCTGTACAGCAGCAGCAGCAGCAGCAGCAGCAGCAGCAGCAGCACCAACAGCAGCAACAGCAACAGCCACAACAACAAAAACACAACAACAACAATGTGCAGAAAACACGAAAAGCCGCGCCTATTGCGGCTGCTGTACAGAAGGACGACGACTGGTCAGACTTTGTGAGCAGCACGCCGTTGCCGGCACGAGCTGCGCCTCAATTCAATTCAGGGGCGTGGCAGAGCGCCAATTTTTACAATAATCCGCTGAGTCTGTATCAGCAGCAGCAGCAGCCGCATTCACACAGCAATCTGGTGCCTAAATATCACAGCAATAATAGCAGCAGCAGCAGCAACAATAACAACAATAGCAACAACAATAATATACCACAACAGATTCACATGATGCACGACTTCTCAACGGCACCAACAGTCACAGGCAATGCCGTGTCCTATCAGCATCAGCATCATCAACACCATCAGCAGCAGTTGCAGCTGCAGCAACAGCAACAGCAGCAGCAACACCAACACCACCGGCAACAGTTTCATTTGAGCAATGCAAAGGTGGCGCCGCGCATCTCCTTGATACCCGACCTGAGCTTCGTGGCCCCGGCATTGCCTGCCAATGCGGGCGCCTTTATGAGCTCGCTGCCCAAGCCCAGTTTCAGTGCCAAGAAATGACAAAAGCTACGTAGTGCAAAGCAGCTGCGCCAGCAGCAGCAGCAGCATAAGTCGTCCACCATGTTGTTGGCATCGCCGCCGTGTCCAGTGGCAGCCGAGACGACCATTTTGACGTAGACAGTGCGTCAGTCAGTATTATGAATCCGTCTAGATATTTTGCTAAATAATCTTAAAAGATATTGTAAGAGCAACTGTATTCAACTAGGCTCTTGTTATTGTTAATGTGTGTATTGCTGTTGTTGTTGTCGTTGTTCTTATTGTTGTTAGCCGCGTAGGCGTAGGCGTAGGCGTATAGTCGTAGTCAAAGCAATGCTAATCTGTTCGCGTCAAGAATGAACTGTAGTGCAATATATTTTGTAAAAATTAATTTGAATGTAAAGTTCTAAAATGATTTGCAACAGTTGGCCGAAATCTTAAATAACTCAGCAACTAGTTCTAGTTAAAGGTCCATACCTATATATACTATATACTATATGAATATTTGATTTGTTTAGACTGTGTAGTGTTGCATAAAAATTAGTACGCGATATTACCTCTATATTTAGCTAAGGACGACGATCTACTTTAGTTTAGTTAACCCAAAATGCTTTTGAATTGATTCAATAAGTTGCCCAGAATATAGTAATAAAACAATATACATATGGTGTCCACTAAATATACGTATATATATTTGTGAAAGCCCAGCTTAGGCACCCTTGTATAGCCCAGTTTAGACCCACTACGCGTTGGCTTAAGCTACTCTGGTTGAATCACTTCCATTTTCTAAATACAAAAATTGTCCCAGCCATTCCAAAGTGAGATATATCTAAAGGAAAACAAGAAGAAATACTTAACCCGCCTAAGCGAATATATTTTATAGCCCTGTATACTTTTATAGGCGTGTTTGTAATATAACTTATCAAATTCGTTATATTTATATTTCATTCCATTTATAGTTATAGTTTGCATTGATCTCTAAAGTGGAAGAAAAGATTTGTAATTGAATTGGCTTCAGATTTTTTGTGTTAATGTTTTATTTATTGATTTTCGCTTAATGTTTGTTTCTGTGTTGTGTGTATGAATGTGTGTGTGTGTGTGTGTGAAATTAAAACAATTATTATATATAAATTATTAACTAATTTCAAATTGATGCAGTAGACGTTGACTTAACTGTAAATTATGCATTTCTGTGTGAGCTTTGTTTTTATTTTGCTAATTAAATATTAAACAAATACAAATGATATAATTATTATATATGGGTTTGCGGCTACTACTCAAATCAATGTATTATGTGCTACAAAATTATATAATACAATAGATAATGTAATGTGTAATATATATATGCGCAGAGTATAATAAAAATATGTTATATATATAGTAATTGAAAAAAAAAAAAACAATTTACGTTTATTTGAACCAAGTTTGCTGCAATACAATTTTGCTTTAGACTTATGAATTAAGATTTGGGGGACGGGGACGGGGCCGCGGTATATATAATTAGATTCATGTTTCTTTCTAGGAGACTTGCTGCGAGACGTAATGGAGTACATGAAACCTGCTTAAGGAAGCTCATTGGGAGATGCATCGAGACGCTCTCTCAGTAAGTAGGACTCTGCTATTGGACGCTACAGGAAGCCTCGTCAGATGTGTGTGCTTGTGTTAATAGTTGTTGATGCAGTAATAATTATATATCTATAAATATCTAGTCAGGATTTGTTGTTTCTTCTTTTGGATTGGGAGTGGCGAGCGAGGTGCATAGGGTGTATTTAGATAGCACTATGGCAGTAAATAGTACATATTAATTAGCAATATTATATTTCTATATATATATATATATGTATATGTATTCTAGTCCTATATAAATAGTGTGTACGTTTTCATTATAAATGTGAATGCAATGTTAATGTTATAATCATCAGCTTCAATCGGTTCAACTTCATCTAAATGTTCAACAGTTTCATAATCGATGCCTTAACATAAAGGAAAAACGCTAACAGATCCAAAAATATGTTGATGATGCTCTCTATCCTTTACGATATTTTGCACTAACAGTTTTCTTTTTGTTTTTTAAATATTCTCATTCTCATTGTTCTTTAAAGAATTACTAGGCTATATATAATTAGGTAATGACAGTTGCCGTATCATAGCTCAGAATGCCAGCCATGGGTGATGCAGCAGCGATTCCTTGGAACGATCGCCATAGTCATAGGTCAGTTCCTCGCCAATCTCAATGTCGTCCTTGGCCAGCAGCACCAGATGTGGCCGTTGCTTGATAACGACCACCTTGGTCACAAGATTGCCGTTGCGCGAGTGATTGATGAGCCGGCCCAGCTTGCCGGTGTCAATGGTGGCATCGATGCAGTACTGCTGGTTCTTATGCTTAAAGTAGTACATGTAGCAGCCGGCATTCTCGTCGAGCGCATAGCGACGCTCGCGCTCGGTGGCCTCGCTGATCGAAATGAGATCACCCACATATTCGACGACGAACTCGTTACGCTTGAAGCGACGTATTGCGACAACGCCGCGCCCCTTGCCCATGAAATGGCGTACCTGTAGACCATCGCAGCGCTCCTCGAGCACAGCCTGCTCCAGATTACGCATCATTTCTTCTTTGACAGCTGTTTTGGTTTTGCGCACGCTACGTCGCACCGGAAAGAACTCTGTCATCTCGCGGTTGCCGTTGGTGGCAGCCAGAGGCACGGATTTGGCTGCCAATGTTTTGGCTTTAGCTGGTTTGGTAGATGATGCCTTTGGTTTGGCTGATACTGCCGCTGTGACGGCAGCCGGTTTGAGCATTGCCTTGGTTTTGTTCAGATTTTCACGCTCCTCCGCGGCCTTGAGCAGAGCGTGCACATCATCCTCCTCGTCCTCATCGTCCACCAAAACTACATCATCATTAGAGATGTTGTTGTGCTGCTGTTGCTGCTGCTGTTGGTAAGGCGCTTGTGGCTTTGGCTGATTCAGTCTTCGTCGCGACTTCGACGACGCACCGCTTGCGGCCAGCTGCATTTGCAATTTGCGCGGCGACTTTCGAGGCGACAGAGTCTCGCCCTTGACTAACACCGTATCACGCGGCATTGTCTTGATGGGCGAGGGGCACAATATGCGGTGTGGCGTAGCGGGTTTGCGTCGTCTGTTGGCCGCCACCGCAGGCGATGTGCCTGTCGTCAGGCTGCAGGCGACTCCACTGTCGCAGGAACTGCTGTCATGTTGGTCCAACTCGTAGCCGCCCAGCGGCTGTTGCATCTGATGCTGTTCTTGTTCATGCTCTAGCTCCTCCCCGTGCCCGTGCCCGTGCCCATTCAGCGTAACAATTTGATTGAAGCGACCGTTGAGCACGCAAGCACTCAGCACAGAAGGCGGAGACGAGAACACGGCATTGGCCAGCTCAAAGCTTTTGTTAATGCGAATGCTGGAGGCCTTGGTGGGCGTGCGATCAATGTCCAGCGTCAGCACCGGCTCCTGCAGAAATATATTATCGGAAGTGGCAGCGCTGCTGCTGCTGCTGCTATGTGACGAGCTGTGACTGTCACGCAGCGCCGAGCGATGCGTCTGAAAGGCAGTCGTGTTCGTAGGTGACTCGCTGTGTTGCTCTGTCTGTGGGTGTGTATCTGTTGGTATGCCTGTCTCTGTCTGTGTGTGTGCGTCTATTTGAATGTGTGTGTCTCTGTCTGTGGGTGTGTAATTACAGCCCGGTTCATAGTTGTTGTCAACTTCAAGATCATCGTTTTGATATGC
Source organism: Drosophila mayaguana (assembly GCA_037075325.1). Classification (NCBI taxonomy): domain Eukaryota; kingdom Metazoa; phylum Arthropoda; class Insecta; order Diptera; family Drosophilidae; genus Drosophila; species Drosophila mayaguana. The sequence continues at coordinate 5,693,232 of JBAMCG010000037.1, read as the reverse complement.
TGGAGAGCTGGTGCTGGTCGATGGCGAAGCTATGGAGTGTTCATCAAACAGGAGCAGCTCCTCCTCCTCATCCACTTCCAGTTCATCTATTAAAGTTATTGTCTTTTTCTCTGCTATTGTTTCTTTGCCAACACTTCTATCTGATAAAGTTCCATTTTTTTTCTTACTTTTTGCGGCTGCACTTGCTTTAAAAAAGTTCTCAATCGTCCGTGTTTGAGAGCGCGTTGCCAATTGAACACCTATTGAAGGGAAGGCAAGGGGGGTGAAGGCGGCTGAGTATAAGTGTGCTGAAAATTAACCTCAAATAACTTACCAATTATACGGTCAGTTTCAGACTTGGTTGAGTTACCGCCGTTGGCCTTGCCGTTCTTGTCTTTGCTGAGATTTTCGTGTGCCTTCATGAGACGACAGTCTTTTCGCTTGGGACTCGCAAAATATTGATCATCCAGCAGATTATTGGTTGCCGCCGCGGCCACAGCGCTGATTGGTTCGCCATTGAATGGCAGGGCCAGCGCTGAATCGGAATTAGCTGCGACCCCGTCAGAGGTAACCACCACTAGGGCTGGCTCTTTGACGGGCCGTGCGCGTCTGCGAACCATTATCATTTAGGGCTTAGGTTCCGTTTGGGTTGCCACACAAAACGCAGGGGATGGGTGGGAATTCGTCGAGTTAATAAATTACACTAAGGCAAGTCCGTAGCAGCTCACGCACACTAAGATACAGAAACGGAAAACAGACTGCAATTTGCATAAGTAGAAACAAAACGAGACATTAAACTTTTGTACATTATTCGGCCGCCGCGCTGCGCCCTCCTGCTCCCACACTCGCACTTGCATACACACACTAACACACGCACACACTCGCACACACAAGCGCACACAAGAAGACAACACAACACAGAGCGCGTACAGTTTTTGCCCCTCGACAAAAATATCGTTCTGCTGTGTGTTACTGCTGTTGCTTGTGTCGCACGAACCGAAGAGGAAGACAACGAAAGAATGATATGAAGCAGCCTGGCGCAACGAGTGAGGCTGAGCTAGAGGCAGAGGCCTACCTATTTAGATAGATGAAAACTTATTATAGCCGTCATACGCAGTAGCGCATGTTTTTCGTTTTACACTGTTCGTTTGTGCACATTGCTATCTATTATGCCGCCTTCTCGTATTATTTTTAGTCAGTCATATGCACTTTTCCTTTTCCGCAAACTTTTTTTGTGTGTGGTTCTTTTTATTCCGTTTTGCAGTAGAGTTGTTGATGTCTTATCGATATATAAGAGCATCGATATCTGCATAGATCAAGTGAGAAGTTGACAACAGAATGGTGATTATCATATATACTCCAGATGTAAGCCCTTTATGTTGAAGCAGTTATTGTTAGGCGTTTAAATGTCCCTTTATATTTAGTGCAATGCTGAACAAATGGAATTTAACGAACTCAATCATATTATGCTTTTAAGTTTGCGTTTTCCAGCACTTAGAGAAAGTCGCGCGCAAACTATCGGTAGATGGAGTCAGCGCTTATGCTTGTTTATATGCTATTTATCGATAGTCGCAGTCCGAAGTGCCATTAGCATCTCAAACGCCAAGCGAAATTCGCGAGGCGCGCGTGAAAATTATATTTTTAAGGAAAATAGCTAGTAATATAGTACCAACGCATATAAATGCAAGTGCAAAGAGCAGCAATAGTGCAATAGTGCAGTTGTTAATTGAATTCATATAATAACGTGCAGTATAATAACGGCTATATTTGTCTGCTTGCAATAAAATTGGGCGCCTTTATTGGCAAGTGTCTGTGCTTCTCTTCTCAGACTGTGGCTTCCTGCAGTGCTCCTTCGCGCGCGTTTATAAATTTTTTTCCTACGATTATAGTAACGATTTCAACGAGCTCTGCAAACAATTAAGCAAATATGCCGATTTGCAAACGCGAGGGTTTCGATCTCAATCAAACAGAGGGCAAAAATGAAACATTCCACGACAACGACTTGGTCTTCTGCTGCTATATTACCAAACGCATATTCCGTGATTATGAGTAAGTCTCGAATGCCTTGGCTCTAATTTGCATTTGCCTTTTATCAAATGCTGTATGCTGCAGCAGGATAGCAATGACAAAGCAAACCACGCGCTAAAGTATACAACAAAGCGTAACTGATGAACGCATGCTTCGACCAAGCGATACATGCAAAGGCAGAAAGATTTCGCCTGTGTAGAAAATGTGTTAGGGAGGGCGGCAGGGCGGGCAGTGGAAAGCGCGCGAATTACATACCCAGCTGCTATGCGCGGCGTTGCCACCTTTCGCGTGTTTCTTTTCAAATGTAAACTGAAAGTAGCTTACTGTTATATGCATACATATGTACATAAATTATTATTGTTATAGGCTACTTTTATTCTATGAATGTAGCTTACTGTTCTACATGCATATTATTGTTATAACAACTTAAAGTGTTGATATACCATTGTAAAGAATATTCCACATTGAACTAGATAGGTATAATAGTTATATAGATGTATGACCTGATCATAAAAGATAGAAGTGACGATTGAGCAGTAAAATAACCAAATTTGATTTGAATAAGTTTGTATAGGTAATGTGTAGGGTCTGTTATAAATGACATGGAATACGCATTCTCTTATCAATGTCTAAAATGCTTACTTATATATAGGTGCTATGTATTGGAAAGGAATATTACTTTATAAAATTTATCAATTTTCAAGATATAATCAATTACAATTCAAATTAGTTTGCTTTTCTAATTTGTAAATTAAAATTTGGACTTAACATTAATATAACATAAATATAACATTTGCAGAAAATATTTCCGACATGTTATGGCCATTAACTCGACGGTTTGGCAGTGCGAAGCCACTGGCAAGGATGGGCTCACCTACGAGGAGGCGATCAAGAGCGAACGGGTGGCACGCAAGAAGATGGAACAGTTTAAACAGAGCCTGCGTGCTCCGGTACTGCTGGTCATCGAGCATGCTCGTCAGTCGGCCGTAAAGACGCTCAATATAATGGTGTCAAAGTTTCTGCGCAAACGCTTTTTTCTCAATGAAGAAGTGACCGTTACGACCAAGAAAAATGCCGTTTTCAAAGTGGTGGGCATTAAGGCAGGAGAGCATGTGCCGGAGCCGGGAAATGGTATATATGAGGACACCGAGCAGCTGGAATATCGCTTGCGTGCGCCCAATGGGGAAGAGATTAGCGCACCCTTTGATCAACTGCGACGTCAGCGTGCCGAGTTTAATCAAGAGAACTTGGCCATGTTCATCAAAAACAACGTAGTCCGTGTGGATGGAATTCTGCGTCCCAAGCCCGAGACCTACAAACAATATGTGACCGACCCGAATGCCCACTTTTCCAAAATATTTATAGGCAAAATGCCGCGCTATTCGCCGGCAAAAATCAAACGACCCGAGGCTAAGGATACCAAAAAACAATCAACATTGAACAAATACATAGTTAAGGGAGAGGAGTTGACAGCCGAGAGCAAAGAGAACGCCGAAATCCGAGCTAAATTGCTAGCCGAGGAAATGGAACGTGTGCGGCTCGAGAAGATAGCCAAATGTGCGGAGATGGAGCGAAAGAAGGCGGAGAAAAAGGCTGAACTGATGTTGCGTGTGGAACAAGAATGCGACGAACTGACAGCTAAGACAGACGATCTGGAGCGCAACGATCAGTCCGTGTTGCCCGTATATCATCCAATTGTCACATTCTTACCAGATCATCTTCTGGGCGATGCATTTATGTTACGCGAATTTATGCACACCTATCGCGGACTGCTCTCTGGCGTAGAGGTTTTCCGACAGAATCTGAGCTTCTACGAGATGTCGCGCGCATTTAGCACCCGTGAGGTGGCTGGTCCACTCTCTGATATACTGCTCGTGCTGCTGGGCACAATCTTTGATCTGCAAAAGGAGGAGGAGGAGGAGTGTCCGGTTCGGTACTCGGTGGGACGCAAGCCCTTTACGCACGAGCCCTACATCAGCATGGCGAATGCCTCGCACACGCAGCGCTATTGCAAGCGGCACTTCTCCTTCAATCTGAACGAGCTGCCCATGGACGCGCTCACTCTGAGCGAGGTTCTGCGCCTGCATCTGTTGGCCTCCGGAGCGTTCGTGCTGGATAAGACCGAAAGGTGGCGGATAATGTACCGCAATGGGTATTCCTCGATCGAGGATCCAGGTCTCCGTTTGCGTCTGCAACACACTCACATTCTGCGCGCTCTCAGAACACATTCGATTGCTCAACTCGACTTTGTGGATATCATGCGTGTGATCAACTGCTTGATGGCGCAGATCTTGACCTACTCCGGCACCATCAACGTCATTGAGGAGCGCATGGAGTGCACGGCGAAAGCAAAGAGCAAACTGCGCGCCCTCTTCATTACGGAGAACAAGCGCCTGGCCGCCGTCGAGATGGCCAAACGCAAGCTAACCAATGAGCACAATCAGCAGTGCATCTCGGACGACATCAAGCAGGATGCAGAGAAGAAACAGGCGCTGGCCGAACAGCTGAATCGACGCATAGCTGACTTGGCAGCGCAGTCGGATCGGGAGCAGCGCAAGCATGAGTATCAGGTGCTCAAGCTGCACTCGGAGCTCTTTAACTTCTTAATATATCTGGGCACGGATCGATGCTATCGCAAGTACTATGTGCTGGAGTCTATGCCGGGCATTTTCATAGAGCATATGCCCGATACCATGATGGACACGTGCTTGGCCCAGCCGCCGGTGAATAAGTCGCCTGCCGAGCTGCGCAAGCAGGCGCATCTGCCAAAGGTGCGTAAGGATTTACGCATCTATCTGGTGAAGCTTTATAGCGACGATGATAAGAAGAGACGCAAACCCAACAGCAAGCAGTCCCTAGAGAACAAAGAGAACCAGGAGAATCGGCTCAATGGCCATGGCCCGGGTCCCTCGGCGGAGAGCATGGAAATTGGTGGCGGAGAAGACGAGGAGCAGTCGCCGCCCACACAATTTGAGCTGCTCATGTGCAGTGGCGATATCTCCAACTGCATTGTCCACAGCGAGAAGCATCCGCAGCGAAAGGTCTGGTCGTATATATATCGGCCGGAAGAGATTGATGCATTGCTTAGATCCCTGAATCCACTTGGCTGGCGGGAGTCGGAGTTGCTCGATGAGCTCACCCAGATGCGTTCGCTAATCGAACAGCATGTGAAGAACTGCCCGATAGACATGCTCACTCTAGACACTGACAAGAAGCGCAACAAGTTTATCAACGCGATGCACTCGGAGACGCAGCGAAAATACAGCCAGGCCAATTTTGGATTGCCCGAGGGCACAGACCTCAACGAGGTGTTGCGGCTGCATCTCGTGGATTGTATTCTGCAGTTGGAGACGGACATCTACACCGGCGATCTGGGTAAACTGAAGGTCAAGGATATGGACCGCTGGCGGCAGCAATTGCTGGATGATAGCTTTGATGCTCAGACTAAGCTCCAATGGGGGCCTGATCAGACCTCCAGCGAGACGGGGGAGGTGGACTCGGACAATGAATCGCACGAGGATTACGATGATCATGATGATGATATTAAGGATGCCCATAGTCAATATACAAAGAAGAAATATGGCAAGTTCGTCGATCCGGGACAATATATTCTCGATGGCGAAGACTCATCCTCCAAAGAATCCCAGGCCCAACAAACCCAGGTGCGAAATCTGGCCAGTGCCCTGCTGCAAGTGGAACAGGCCATTGGGCGTCGTTTCCTAAAGGAGCCATTCGGCGTCACCAAGAAGCGCCAAGACGCCAAGCTGGAGCAGCTGAAGTTCATTAGCGAGCTCAATTTGTATCAGTGGGAAATATCTCTGATGGAAAGCACCAGCTATTCGCAGATATTCTTACATCTGAGCATTCTGCACGATTCCATACTGTGGAACCATTCCACGAGCAAGTCGCTGTGCAAGGTGTGCCGGCGCCGAACCGACCCGGAGAAGATGCTGCTCTGCGACCAATGCAACGGGGGCACGCACATGTTCTGCATGAAGCCAAAGATGCGCACAGTGCCGGAGGGCAACTGGTATTGTCACACCTGTGTCAAGAATCTGGGCTTGACGAATGCCACAGATGACAAACAGCAGGAGCAAAATAAGCGCGTGCCTAAACGGAAGCGCAAGTTCATTGTGGACGAAGTGGATGAGGACGTCGATGAAGGTGTTGCTGATAATGATGAAGACGACGGCAATGAGGACGATGAAGACGAAAACATTGAAGAAGCTGAGCTCAGTGACGATCCGGACAGCGTAGATTCTTCAACGTCCGTCAAGGCTAAAGCGAAGGTGGCTGTGCGCTCCAGCGGACGTCGCAGTAGCCGGCGACTAAAATCCAAAGAAATCGAAGATGCAATCGAGGAGGATGAAGACGAGGAGGCCGAAAAGGATTCATCTGAGGAAGCAGATGAAAACGACACAGAGGAAGAAAACGATGAAGATCAAACGTATGTTCTAGTATAGATATTGAGGGGTTATTGAGCACCTATTTAATTACCTTATCTTTTCGTCCACAGCGAGGAAGAGGCGGTTTGTCAGATCTGTTTCTACGACGGCTGCGAAGTCTGCTGTTCCCGCTGCTCCGAGTGGTATCATCTGGAATGTTGCAAGCTAAAGCGTCAGCCCCGCACGGACTTCGTCTGCAAAAAGTGCAAAGGGAACGAAACCTCGCGTACTCGACGCCGTCACAGTCATGGTCAGTCACTGTCCTCACTAATCCTTGAATACAAATTATATGTAAATATTTTATATCTCTATATATATGAAATCTCTTACTTTACAGCTGATGGCGATGCCGATGACGATGAGGATCACGAGGAGCCGCAAGCCAAACGTTCTCGTTCCTCGCGCAACTCGCTTCGGATTTCGCTGGACAAGTCATCAAACAACAACAATAATAATAACAACACCAGCACCAACAACAACAATCGTCGTTCGGGCCGACGCGCCAATGACAATCTGCCACTAAATAGCGCCGCCTTATACGATCTGCTGGAGCAGACAATGAAGCACCAGGCGGCGTGGCCTTTCCTTCGACCAGTGCTGCCCTCCGAAGTACCCGACTACCATAAGATAATTAAGACGCCCATGGATCTGGCCAAAATCAAGTCCAAGCTAAATATGGGCGAATATCAGTTAAACGAGGAATTGCTCAACGATATTCAGCTGGTGTTCAAAAACTGCGATCTTTATAATGTTGAGGGCAATGAGATATACAAGTGAGTAGCCGTCCAAGCCGCATGATTATACAGTTATATCTAATCCTTAATTTCCTTTTCAGTGCTGGCTGCAAATTGGAGCGTTTTGTTATGACTCGCTGCAAGGATCTCTTACTGCCGTTCAGACCCAGTGACATGAATGCCGACGGCATATGTTGAGCCAATAAGATCGTGAAGGATCTAACGTGTAAATTAATCCATTAGATGTAAGCTATAGAATTTGATCAAGCCAGCGTACATTATTAGACAGTATTGTTTAGCTTACCATTAATCCGTTTAAGACTTAAAACATAATCAGCCGCATGATAAAGCACAAGCAGCAGGCCACGGCCTCTGTAGGTGTATTTAATGTTTCTTATTTAAGTGAATTGCCTCTGTCTGCATTTCAGCATAATTGTTCGAATCGCATAATATATAAAATAGCATTTAAATACTTTTAGAATTTATTATTAATATTACGCATAAATTATTGTAGACAAACACACAGAGTTCACAGATTTTAGCATTCAATAAAATGAAACCCGAAAACTTGCAAACACATACATATGTTTATTCATGAATATACATTCGATGCGTGTCCAAATCTTGGAGTATCTTCTTTTATCATCTTTTATAAAACATTTACAGATATATATTATTCATCTTTTCATATTTGTCAGATCGGTTGGCATTCATAGCAAATTTGAATTTCGCTTCTGCTCACACATTATTATATTACGTTTATTTCGTTTGTTTAAGACATTCATGTTTTATTTTCAATCACATTTAACATTTCATTTGCAAGTTTTGAAGAAAAAAAAAAAAACATTTATTCGCTATTTTGTAAGTTTGATTTTTTTATTTTATTTATTTTTTTTTTTGCGTGCTTACATCTAATGAATACATGAAAAATTATACTCAGAATGTTGACAAAGTTTCATTACTTTTTTGTTGTTGCATTTGTTTTGTTTCAGAGATCAACAAATTAAAAGAATTCAAGTCTCCATTGATAATTTGTTTTCTTTAACTAAATTAAAATAAACTTGAAATTAAAAAGTAAGATTTGGAAAAACTTCAAACCCTTTCCAAACAAATATTAAAAATAATAGAATAGAAACATTTCTATATACTTCACATTAACTTGATACAACCAAAGTGCAACAGTTGTTGAATGAATTAATGAGTTTAGGATTACGTTCTTATCAGAAGTATTCGGTGCATGGCTAATTCTATGCCAATTAATGTACACTCTAAATTATTTAATAACACAATCGTAGCCATAGTGGGCGACTTGGCTCAGCCCAATGATCAAAGTTCAACTTTCTACTTGTAGAGCTTAATATATACTAGTCCATTGTATTTGAAGAGTTTGTAGCAATCCATTGATTTACGATAAACGCTTCCTTCTCGTTTTTTTTTTCGGCTTACCAGCTGTAAATAGTCTAGGGAAACCTCGGGGAAAAGCTTCCTGGATGTGTTTATATATTCGTCTGGTTCGAAGACGAGTTGGAGGAGGTGGTCGTCTCCGGGTAGCATGCGCCAGTCATGAGGCCATTCCTCTTCTTGTTGCTGGTTGTGGCAGCCGGTGGACTGTTGTTGTTAGCCTCGTTTGGTTCCAGACCGAATTGAAGCGAGTTTGAGGTGCTCGGAGCCTGCGACAATTGTGCTTCCATAGATGTGTTGGATGTGTCATCGCTGCTGCTGTTGGTGTTGTTGTCCTCGCCCATATTCTCCTGACTGATCTCCATCTCGTTATCATTATCATTATCATTCTCATTCTCATCGTCGTCATCATCATCATCATCCAGCCATTCTGTATCATAGGACAAGGCATTGTCATTCTCCTGTCTACCACGGCGCGGACGTCGAACTTTGCGCCTCCGCTTGATGGCAGCGAATCGCAGCCGCATCAGCTTACGCTTCCGCTCCAGCTGCTCGAAATTGGCCTGCAGGGAGCCAACTGTGGAGAGAAATAGAAATTTATTTTGGTGGCGACTACTTGGCCAAGTCATGCAAGAGAAGTGTACACATCAAATCGGAGGCTTGACTCCGCTTGGGCTAATAATGGCTCGACACTTGCCAATAATTGGGGGTATCGCCGCGTGGGCGTGCCCAGGGCACCATTGTTAGCCAGCGAGCATAGTCAGCTGTCAAATCGCTGACAGTTGGCAAACAAATATGCCAGCCCAGGTGTCAACGCCTCATTGTTTGCCCACAAAGTTATTGTCCTGTCTGCAGCGATTGAGCTGCCGCTGCCGCTGCCACTGGCCAAACAGTTCAGTTGCGTTCACAATGCCGCTGACAGCAGAGTTAATGATGTTTATCCTCGTGGCAACAGCAACTCTAACAATTGGCCAGCACAATGGCAGCTTGGATATCTATGCGAGAATCTTTGAGCCCGTGCTCAGCCAGCTGGACGGCATCCTGGAGCTGCACTTGAGAAGCGCGCGCGATGCGGACGAGGACTTTGTGCAGTTTCTGCTGAGACAGCAAAGGAGTGCAATGAGAGTGCATGTGGGACAGGATGTGGATGTATACCAACACTCAGAGGACGCACTGCATCATTTCTATATATTTAACCATGTGCATCAAATGCAACAGCACCTCAGGCTGTTCAGCAACCCGGGCGGTTTCTATATCCTAGCAATCGAAGGCTTTGCAGGGGACGAGCACAAGATTCTGCAGCAATTCATGGAGGCAATCTGGCGGCGACATGGCCACAATCGAGTCTACTATGTGCCGCTGGCAGGCCAAGCAGTTCTACTCTACAATCCGTTTCTGCAGAGAGCAGTTCCCGCTGAGGATGAGCATAGCTTTGAGCGCATCTACTCGAATCTCTATGGCTATCCTTTGCGCGCCTACATCTTCGATTCGGTGTACTCCGCGCTTTTCGGGGATGGAGACACCGAACAGGTCTTGCGTGTCACCGGGCCAGATGCCATCGCGGCCGAGACAGTTGCCAAGCATCTGAACTTTACGCTGAACTATGCGTGGCCAGATGACGAGTTCTTCGGGTGAGTATATAGGAGGATTAGCTTTTGTAGTCCAGCAATTCATATGCCTCCATCCAGTGGACGACTGCCCAATGGTTCGTATACTGGCGGCGTGGGTCGAGCCCATCGCCGTGAGCTGGACGTCATCTTTGCCGGCTTCTTCATAAAGGATTATCTGACGATGCAGATCCAGTTCACCGCCGCCGTCTACATGGATGACCTGTGCCTCTTCGTGCAGAAGGCCCAGCGCATTCCACAGTCCATTGTGCCCCTCTTTGCCGTACGCGTGGATGTCTGGCTCTGCTTCTTCGTCGTCGGCTTCGCTTGCACCTTCGTCTGGTGCTGTTTGCGGGGCTTGAATCTGAGCCTGGGTATCGAGCGCCTGTCCGATCAGGAGGACAATTCGGCAAATGAGCGCTACGTTTCCATTGCCTGGCGCATCTTCATTGACACCTGGGTCGTGTGGGTGCGTGTAAATGTGGGCAAATTTCCGCCGTACTATTCAGAACGTATTTTCCTGGCCTCCCTCTGCCTGGTGAGCGTGATTTTCGGAGCACTGCTCGAGTCCAGTCTGGCTACAGCGTATATACGGCCGCTCTACTACCGGGATCCCAATACGTTGGCCGAGTTAGACGAGCTCAATTTGCCCATTTACATAAAGCATCCAGCGTTCAGGGATGATCTGTTCTATGGCCACGATTCGCAGGTTTATCAGCGGCTGAACAAAAGGATGAAGCTGGTGGGCGAAGGTGAGGATCGTTTGATCAACATGGTCTCCAAAATTGGCGGATTCGCCGGCGTGACACGCGCCGCCAGTCTCGAGTTGACCGACAGACGCTACATTATGACCCACAAGGTGCACAAGATACCTGAATGCCCCAAGACCTATCACATTGGCTACGTGCTGCCGAAGCCATCGCCCTACGTTCAGGGCATCAATAAGGTGCTGCTGCAGATTTTGGCTGGGGGACTGCTGGAGCACTGGATAAGCGACATGAAGGAGCGTGCCAAATGGAATATACACCGATACCCGGAGTACCTGGCCGAGCTGGGCGCGGCAAATTGGAAAGTATTGACCCTGACGGACGTGCAACTGGCCTTCTATGCCTTGTCAATTGGCTGCATTCTCGCGGTATTCGTTTGGTGTTTCGAGTTGTGCTATAAATAAAGAATCTTGCTTGGATTTACTCACTCATTCGAAGTTCCGGCGGCTTGCGGGGGCTGCGGCTGGTTGCCTGGGATATCGATTCCCGACGCAGGCGCTCCCGAGAAGCCGCCTCTGCCGATGTGGTGGGTAGCTCGTCATCGCCGAACAATCGATGCGTCTCCTCCAGCCATTCACTGATGCGAGCTTGGGTGGCTACCTGTCGCTGCTCGCCCAGCAGCCGAGCCAACAGCTGCTCCACATTTCGATGCTGACCCCCGGTGCCCTTGACCGCCAGCTGCAGCAGTGCTCGCCGCTTCTTTGCTATCAAATAGAAGATGCGATTCGGATGAGTCTGCCAGCTGAGCTCGCTGACATTGGGCGTGTCGCCTTCGCTCTCGTCCGACTGGGTGCTGCTCCCACTGTGTTCGGTTGACGGGTGCGAGCTGCTGTCGCTGCCGGTTGTGGTCTGCTGGCCCATGGCGTTCGCGTTGCTGCTATTGTTGGTCCAGGTCTCCAGCTCACGTTGCACCAACGTATCGAAAAATGCCAACATCACCTGATCCTCCTCCATATTGCGCATGCTAAAGTCTTGGGACACATGGTCCGTGGCATTCCGATGGAGCGGGCGAGTGCAATGGGGCGTGTCCGATGGCTCCGTCAGCGCGCCATCCCAGCCCTGCTGCGCAAATGGACTCCAAAACTAAGCGAGAAGGAAAAGCTTGAATATATAAGATATATAAGATTTGACAGCTCTTTTCTCACCTTGATAATCTTTTCCACACCCGATGAGGCCAGCAAGCAGCGCTGGCGATTATAGCGCACCTGATTAACTATTGATCGATGACCGGTCAGGATAACAGGCGATGTATCAATCCACTGATTCTTCTTCTCCACTGGTTGCAAAAAAGGGGCCAATTTATTAGCTATGCTCTACAGTGGCCATCCAATACTCACAGTTGATTCCGTCCAATCGCCACATGAACATATTGAAATTGTCTGATCCGGAGACCACCAGCTCATCGTGGGGGCCCGCAAAGGTGCAGCTCTTCATGGTGCAGGAGTTGAAGTACTCATCGTGGTAAAAAGAACACAAGGGGTCGGATGAGCTGGGATTGTACAATATGGGCGGCAAGCGTCGATGCAGAGTGAGCAGCAGACTTCCATTGCAATTGAAGCGCACGCTCATGCAGCTTGGAGATTCGGTGATGTAGTTATACTGACGAAAAGGCCTTGAGGAGTAGAGGAGCAGAGGAGCAGAGGAACAGCATTATATATATATAACGGTAGCTAGAGTCAAGGCGAGTCAACTCACTGTGTATTGTTGCGCATGTCCCAGAGCTGTGCACCGCGCCTGGCATTCGCGGTGGCCAAATAGTTGCCATTCAGCGGATGAAACTCTACCGCATTGAAGGGCGTACGGAAATTGGCAACGATAAATGGTTCTGTTTTGCCCACACGCATGTCGTAGACAAGGATCTCGCCGTGCTCCGTGGCCACGCTGAAGAGATTGGTGCTGGTGCGGTCCACGCTGAGGCCATAGACGGGCCCGTCATGCGAAAAGTAATTAAGATTCTTTCCGCTACACAGCGACGGCCCCAAGAGTTGGTTAAAGAGTGAGCTGGAAGGGATAGCAAAGCCACTTACGTGCACAGGTCGTGTTGTATGACCAGGTCATCGTTGCCGCCCGAGAACACGTATTTGCTGAGCGTGTCGAAGCCCAGGCAGAATATGTTGCTGGCGTGCTCTCCGTACATGGCGGCTGGGAAATCCTCGCTTACATTGCCAAGCGCCTGGTCAACATTCCAGAGCAGCACGCGCTTGTCGTCGCCGCCTACACGAAAGTGAGAATTCTAATTAGCACTGGCTGGGCGACAAAGCAACAGGTAGGTGGTACTCACCCGAGGCCAGGTATTCACCACCAGGGCTAAACTCGAGCGCATTGACGCAGCCATAGTGTGCCATCAGATTGCGTTGGTACAGATTCTCGGCAGCATGAAGTCGTTGCCTGAAGATGCCTGCCTCCAGATTGCTACGCGGATGATCCAGCTCGCGGTAGCGCAGCGCATGATCCAAATTCAGGCTGGCAGCCGGGCCCTGCCGCAGGTAGCTCATGCTGCAATTGTTAATCAGTTTTCTTCACTCTCGTTAATCTCGTTTAGGTACTGCTCCACTGCTCCACTCTCTCCAGTCCCTGCTGCACTTCACCAATGCACCTCAACACCCTGTCGTTCTGGTATGAACTGCGTTCGGCTTTACATTCGCTTTCGTTGCAACAGTGTTGTATACATTTTGTCGACGCCGACGTCGCTGCTGACGTCGCCGTCGCTTTTAGATTTTTTGCGTTGGCGTTGAAAGTTTTTCAGCAAAAATATGCTAACTCAAAAGGGAAATTCTTCACGCACAGCAACTGTAAATGTTATTCAAATCGTTCAGTTTACTCGTTTGCTTGTTTTGTGACTTCCAGGAATTTTCTTCGCTTTTTTCCTTTACATCAAATGGGTTTTCGATTGACTTTTTCAATGCTCAACTCCCGCAACGATTTTCTCACGACGACTGCGACTGCGACTCTCGACTGGTTTAATCATCGGAATATGCTTTAATCAAAATGAAAACAGAAAGCATACGAGAGGCCTCGAAACAGCTGTTCGCCGAGCTGAATGTAAATTAGAGATGAGCGCGTGTCAGGCACGCGCACGAAGCGCGACTGTTATCATATTTCAAATTGGACAAATTTCCCTTAATTCGCAGTTAGCTTGTGTTACATTTTGCGTCTAATGTCAACTGAATTCCTATGAAATTTGGTTTTCTCAGAATACAACGGCGCTTAGCTGACCTGAAAGTGTAATTGTGTGGGTATGTTTTCATAATTTTTGTTGAAACCATTAGCCGTGCAAGTTCTATTCATAAATACCAAAAGAAAATACACTAAATACAAATGTGCATTTATACAAAAATTACTGTAATTGAATAAACTAGTTGAAAATACCAATATTCAGCCTATTTAAAATTTATAAATTTATTGAAATCGTGGTTGCTATGATTTTTAAACAATTTTAAAATAATATATACGATGAAATTCCAACAGTTTCTTTTTGAATAGAATGTAAATTATCAGTAATTAAATTTTATATTTGTTTCGAATGAAATTCCTTGTATTAAAGAACAGAAAAACAAACACTAAATGGAAAACCTCGAAAATAATAAAGATCTAATTGGTATGAAGTTATAAAAATATATTTAAAAAAACTTATACACATATTAAAAACTTTGTTTCGGCCCTAAAAGCCTTACCGCTCGAAATTGATATAGAGAATACGCAGCATATATGCACTTACCTGCGAAATCTGCGGGAACGCCTTAGGCAAACCGTACAGCAGCACACTGACCTAATTCAGGCGTCAGTGAATTTAGTCAAGGAGATGAGTGATGTGGCCACTTCGCTGGGATTGACGCACTCAGAGCCCGAGCAGCCGCCTACTAAAATCAAACGCCTAATTATGGAGTTTGAGAACATGAACACAGCAGACAACAACTCAATCGAGGCGATTGAGCTGCGTGATCTGCTCGCAGACTTTCGTCGTCTGCACGAGAGCCAATTGCTGCGCGACAGTCTGATGTGCTACAAGCGCGCCAAGGAGTCGTTCGAGAAGGTCGAGTCCATGCTGGACCAGATTGCTCAATGTTGCCCCGACGGGAGCCAAGCATCGTCGGAGAGCAGTCAAGCGGGTGTGAGCTGTAATAGCCGCAGTCTTCGGGAGAAGATACAGGCCTTCAACAAGGCCTCGGTGATTGGAGACGATTTGCTGCAGAATTTTACCCACTTCTTCAGCAACAACAGCAGCGTGGATGTTGAGTCTGCGGATGAAGTCAAAGCTAGCTCCGTCACATCGAATTCCATGTGGAATTCCGGTTACGAAGGTGATGTGGACAGCGAAATGGATCCAATCACCGATGACCAGGATAACAAACTCGAGTGATACATTTCAAGTTATTGTCTAAATCTGTAATTGCATTTGCGTACATCATATATCAAAAACATAGTTCTGTATTACGTGGTAAATGTTTCAAATCTGCTAATCTTGTGACAAGACTCCTGTAAAAAATAAAAGTGTTTCTATATCTATAAATAGGTAATCTTATTTACAATAAAATCATTTTGATGAGGATATCAGCAATCCGATTCGGCGGCCTGAAAGAATCTAGTATAGTTGATGGCGAAGAATATGGATATGGCGCCAATGGCCGAGCCCAGCTGGGTGATGGCGCCCACCCAAACCAACGACTGACCGCCCTGGCCACGCATCACAGTCGTAATGCCCAGCTTGGTGTAGCTGACCACTCCGACTAGCAGCGTCCATGCGGTCACCTGCAAGCGATA
Organism: Drosophila mayaguana; assembly: GCA_037075325.1. Classification (NCBI taxonomy): domain Eukaryota; kingdom Metazoa; phylum Arthropoda; class Insecta; order Diptera; family Drosophilidae; genus Drosophila; species Drosophila mayaguana. The sequence continues at coordinate 5,677,510 of JBAMCG010000037.1, read as the reverse complement.
AAGAAAGTGGATATCAATCGGAAGATTAGATTAAATTTACGTGCTGAAAACATACCACCAATACTGTGCCAATGATCTCGTCGTGCAGCGGTGGATATGGACTCAGCACCGCTGTGGTAAATACATAGCTGGTGAGCAGCGCAGCCAGCGAGGAGAGCATATAGATGATGCGCAGAGATGTCACATATAGGAACATGGCCAGAAAGCAGGCCACCGGATTGGCAATAGCGCTCAGCGTTTCAGAGAGATGATAGGCTCGCGTTCCATACGGCGCACTCGAATAGGATTTGATGCTAGGGAACATCCCGTTGCTGAACAGAGAAATTGCGCCAATGAGCAAGAGCAGGCCAACATACTGGCAAGAGCTAAGCTTCTGTACCTGCGGCTGATTGTCGTCCTGCCCGTACTCATACTTGTTGCCCTTGCTAACCGTGACCTGGGCATATTCGCGTCGCGCCAGCGGCAGATGATTGAGCAACGTATAGCCAATATAGCTGAGCACCATCAAGCCAAATAATATCAAGAAGAATATCTTGGTGTCGAACAAGGGCGCTTCGGTTACTTTCTGATAGATGCCCTCGCCCGTCTCCGTCTCGTTGACCAGCACGCAGCTGCCGCTGTCGCCGATGCCCTGCACCAGAGCCGTAACACTGGGCAGGAGGCCGCTGAGGCCCTCGCCAATGAAATAGGTGATTATGTACTGCTCCTTGAAGCGTCCCATGTAAGGCATGAAGAGCACCGAGCTGGTGCACGCATTGAGCGCCGTAAAGATGGTCAGTATGAAGAGAGCGACGCTGTGATCACTGCCGGCCAGATTCGCCGTGCGGTTGTAGAAAAAGGCGGTGAAGAGGCAGGACAGTGTGCCGATCATAAGGACTGCATGAATGGTCCAACCATCATTGAGCTTCCACGGCGAGATCTTCTGATACATTGTGTAGAGCAGCGGTCCCAGATTGCCTATCTGCACCATGACGCTCAGATAGGACGGCAGACTCCAGCCCTCGGGCGCCTCGTTCACCAGCAGCGGCAGCTGTATAAAGGTGCCATTGACGCCCAGCCAGGTGCCGATGCCGAAGCATATGGCCAGCAGATCGACAATCAAATTGCGATTCTTGAAGACGCCGCCGCTTTTATGCTCCATCTTCTTGTTAATGAAGCGCAGGTTGAGGAAAGCGCTCAGCTCACTGGGTTCGTCTATGGCGCATCTGTAAATGGAATGTAAATTACTTAGATAAGACCCGGTTACAACATAGTCGCTCTACAAATCAGATGTGCTTAGAATTTGCTCCAACTATGTATGTTCGTAAATGGGGCCAGCGAGTACTGGGCTGTGATTTGATAAATAACACAATGTATGGAGGGAAAGGGTATCGACTGATAGGCCAAAGGTTCAAATTATGATCATTGATTACATAACTGCTCAAAGAATTGAAGGAAATCATATAGAACTCATCATATATTTCAGATTTACTATTCATATAAAATACTTCAGATTAAGTGTATCTAAACTTCGTTGTAGCTAGCAGTTACACTTTCACATGCTTGCTAAGCTTGAAGATAGTGAAAACTTATGGCTTTGTGGTCGGTTGGTAGAAATGTATACACACTTAATTGGTTGTATGTACATACATATATACTTGTATAAGACTGACGCGACATTTTTATATTGGTGTACTTGAATATAGAGCAGGTAACACTGAAATAGATTGTTGACCTCTCTTGACAACATATGCTTATTTGTAATATGGCTAAAAGGTATATGTATACATGATTATAGTTATAATAATTATAATCGATATCCACTAAACTAGATTGTTAACCCCTGTTGTACATGCATCTATCATTTTAGATATCCATGAATGCTTTTACATATATACATATTTGTATATCGATCTTTTAATTATTTTAAGCCTGAACTAGATTGTTGACCCCTGTAAAAATGTCAAACAAAAATTTATAAAATATGTTTCTATGTCCATATATATTTTCGAATAATGCCCATATAGTGCTCTATTTAATTAGTGATAAATCGATTTTATAACAATAGGAAACCGTCAGAATCGTATCAGCTCTAATCAGTGAAATTAGGAACGTGAGAGTCTCCAGCTTTTAAACTGAAGTGGATGAGTACTTGCTTGAGAAATTCACGTATTTCAAATTCGCTGATAACAACTGATTTGTTTTATGGATAAAACGTCACGCTGGGTATAAACAAAATTTAGATGAGATGACTGTGAGAAAGGGAATTCATCTCCCTATATATGCATATATGCACATGTATGTACATACATACATATCCATACACATAGATTTTTAAACAGAGCTCAGCCTTGCATACATGCACATGTGTATATACATACATGTATGAACATACATGTATGTGTGTCGCTTGAAACTTGTTTTCATTACACTAAATATATTGAAAAACAAAAAGACAATATTCCTACCTGCCAAAATCGTGGCTATCCGCTCCGGCGTGTTTCGGCGTCGAGAGCACCGCGTATACTGCCCCGGAATTGGCGACATTGTTAGTTCCAGTCATGGCGTTGGGTTAAATATACGCAAGAAATATAGCTGGCTTCACTAATTAATTTACGATCAATATGCTGATGTTGAGATTAGATTACTTCACGGTCTATCCTACATCTGATCCATTAGATTGGGCACTGGCCCGGCTGTAACAGAGTGGTACATATAGTAGATTCGTCAGTATCAGAACAGAATTAGAAAGCTTTAATTGGTAGCCAATTCGGAGCGCGGCTTAATTGGCGTGCGCTCAAGCACATTCGCATTTCTGTATAACTGTTAAGTGACTGATTGGCAGCCGACCGCGTTCCTCTCCCGAATCCAATTTCTATTGGGTATATTGTTGTTGTTATTATTTTGCTGATTCCTTGGAATTTCTGTGATTGTTCTGTTTGGAATTGGAGACGCAGCATTGCATTCGAAGTTGTACCGTTATGCAACTCGTCGTACGGAAAATAAATTATAGAAACTAACCAATAATACGGAGAATCGCTGCTTCGGCAGGGTGCGTCTGGGCTAATAGAGCTCCGTTGGCCATTAGAATTTAAATTTTATTGTGCCCACCATAAATATAGAATTTGAAATCTGAATAAAGTGACAAAAAGCAAAACAGCTGATCAAAACTAACCGTCGTTGAAGCACCAAGAATGTAGCGCATTGTACATGCCCGCGATGCGGTACTCAAATGATTGAGTACTGATGTGACGTCACAATTGTTAAGTGTATGTGCGCTACAAGAACGTCCTTCAATTTATTTTTAGTATATGGCGCACAATCCCTGCGTTAATAAAAGTAAATAAATTTGAATAGATCTGGTTTATAACTATGATCGTTTCTCAGAGACTCATCTACTTTTTAAATTGTGACGTCACAGGGAGACACGTAGAGTGAGCTACTTGTGCATGGTATGACAGAGCACATGTGAGAGCGGCGCAGACAGAGAGCGCATGTTTTACAGAGAGTGTGAGCGAAAGAAATCAAAATAAAGCAGTTGTTTTTGTTTACGCAGTGTCTTTTTATTGCCCAAATGGACTCGCAATCAATTGCAGTCGAAATACCCGGAACCCAGTTAATGAAATGCTTATAAGCGAAACGATTGATAACTTGATGAAAATTGCATTGATAGCTTGAAGCTAAATCACTTGAAATGCATTACTGCCCGGTGCACTATGTGAGTCTCATATGAATTAAATTACATTACTCAGTGGGTGCAGAGCTGCTGATACCATTTTTTGCTTTCACGACAGCGATTATTGGTGCACATGGGGCAGCGCATTAAGAACTTGGGATTGACCGACTGCTCAGACTTTAGATGATCGGCTACGATGCTGCTCAGTGCATTTATGAAAAGCGGATGGTCGTTGGGCGCAGCAGCGCGACGTATTTCCTCCACGCCCACCTCTTTGGCCAGCTCATCGCAGTACTCTATGTCCAGCTCGTGGAGCGTTTCGATGTGTTCGTTCACAAAGGCAATAGGCACTAGTATGAAGTTCTTTAGACCCTGTTTGACATAACCCTGCAATTGAGTTGGGGCATTAGCATCTGCCACGGAAGTAGAATTGCGACTCCTGGCTTACCTTGATGGCATCATCCGTCGCTGGAGCTAACCAGGGCAACGGTCCCACCTTTGACTGCCAGGCCAAGCTGTAGGGATTGCTTTGGCCCAATTCCTGCATTACCATGTGTACGCTAGCACCGATTTCTGAGGGATACGGATCACCTCTATTCACTGCCTTGAGCGGCAGCGAGTGCGCCGTAAAGAGTATTACGACATCATTGCGTTTCGTCTCCACAAATTTGGCCAGCTCCTCGCGAATTCGCTGAGCAAAGGTCTTGATGAGCAACGGATGTGTACCCCAGCGATCGATAATGCTCCACTTGATGTTTTCGGGCAGTGTGCTGCGAATGGGAAACTGGGTTAACTGCCTAGCTTTCAGATGATCCATGACCATTTACTTGTTTCGATAGTGGGTGAAGATGGAGTTGAAGCTCGAGCCGGATGTGGCGCAGCTGTATTGCGGATACTGTGAGAAGAGCACTACACGTTCCGGCTGGTCACTATGACAACAAAAATAGATACATAAATACAACAAACGTCTTTAACATTTCCCTCCTTAATTGACCCTTGACTGACCTTTCAATTTGTGCGAGCGTGTCCTCCGTCAAGGGATTAACATAGCGAAAGCCGACGTAATGCTTGTGTGGTGCCGTTGTTGGAGATAATTTATCCAGTTGTTCGCACATTAAGCGGCCCTGCAGCTCCGTCCATTTCAATATGGGCGAGCCGCCTCCAATTTCTTTGTACTTCTTTTGTACCTCGGGCGTGCGACGCTGCGCAATCCATGGACCCAGCCGGCTCTGCACCGGCAGCTGTATCATATCCCGATCCGTCATAATCCGCAGCAGATAGTCATGAACCTGATCCGTGTGCTGTGGTCCGCCCATGTTCAGCATGAGGATTGCAGTCTTCGCCTTCTGGCTGCTGAAACGAACGTTGCTCGTGGCGAAATTGGCTGCATTGCCTGTGATTGGAAGAGTTTATTTTCCATTACACGGAGGACATTAAACTACTTACATGCCAGCTTGCATAGACTCCTGTTATGCAAAAACATTGTATACATCTAATTTAGGCCAACTGCAACCGGAAATATTTTCGCCAAGTTTTTTGTAAGAAAATATATCAAAACTCAATTATTTGGTATGGAAAAATAAATACTTTTAATATGCTTTTATTTACGTTATATTTTTTATTCTTATGAGTTTGCAATAAGAAGTAATTTATAATAATATTGAACTCCGTCCAGTTGGAAATTTTATTTAACAGTGGCCACAGACCACAATAATAACATAAGCTAAATTTGTATCAACAGCAGTGTTGTTCTGTAAAGCTAGTATTTTTCTGTGATGAGTTCTTAACATTCCAGAAGAGCTACCAGATGTAAAAAAATACCGAACCGGTTGCCGTTAATGCTTTGCTAAACAGCTGATTTGGTCGATAACAATTAGAAACACATGATTCTCAATGTCATCCCCAATGTGGGAAATTATGAAAAAATGCTAAACAATCGAATAATGTTAATTAACAGTTTTCTGTTGAAGTTATGTTAGCATTCCTTTGAATTAGTTATCTTAAGCCATTTGGCAGCCGATTTAATTTACATTAAAACTGAGCTTGCTTATATCTATAATATAAAAATATAATATAAAATATAAAAAGTGTACAATGATATTTCCAATTTGGGACAACTAAAAAAGCTACGATTAAAAAATACAGGCACACTGTCAATAACATGCTAGTAAAGTGTTAAGCTTTTAGATACCAAACACATAACATAAAACAAACAGTGTTAGAGAATTGTAACGAACGACAATCAGGGATTCAGTTCGTTCGTTCAGTTTAGTGAGTCATTGCCGCTCATCAATCAATCAATCAATCATTCAAATTGTTGAAATCTAAGCAAATAGAAAAAGTAATAAAATAAAAAACCAACGACAAAACATAAAAATCCAAATACAGAAAAAGTAACGCGTGTGCAGTGATGCAAATAGCTTTATTAAAAACAACAACCACAAGTGCCCTAAACAAAAAGCCGTCAGCCGCCCCCAAGTAAAGCGAAAAAAAAACCCACACGAGCTAAGCGTGAGGGACTTTGAACGGTTACGACTCGGACGGTGGTGGATTACCGTGGGGTGGGTGGCTAGTGTTATCGTCTTTGCTCGCTCTCGCCCACAAATTGCCAGCAGCGGCAACTTGCTCCAAATTTTTAGATCATGCGCAATAGGAACGACTCGCAGAAACGCTCACTGGTTCGCTCATTGCCCAAACAGGATATTTTATTATACTGAAATTCAAACCCACACACACATATATATATACCCATAGATGCGTGCTGAGCTGCGCTCGTTTAACGTACGAGCACCGCAGGAAATTCGCATATTCAGGCCAAAAGCATTGCGCTCGTAGTAAAACGCGGCTCATAAGCAAAAGCTCCGCACTGCCATTCGGACGCATTCCGTTGCCTGCTCCCACTTACACATTATCACGCGCTCACACATAGAAAAAGAAACACACACACACACACACACATAAAACATATACTCGCACACACGCGTAACCGTTCCTACATGCATTCACACATACACGCGCAAAAATCAATTGGACGCAGTTGAAAGAAAAAATCGGTAAACTAAAAGGGATTTTTGGTCAGAAACGCGTTGTTTTAGAGGCCCTGGCTGCCAAATAATGTTCAAATTGACTGTGAAATGTGCAAAAGCGAGAAAAGCGAAAAAAGCTCACAAGTTACGCAAAAAATGCAGCAGCATCGCAGCCGCAGTAGCAGCAGCAGCGAGCAAAATGTGAAACGGAAACGAGCAAACGAACATTGTTAAAAGTGCAGAGGATCGAAGGATGCATCCGAGTGCCTCCACAGTGCCACTGACCACCACCGAACCAGCAATTTGTCATTAACGCCAACGCAAGCATCAGCAACTGAATTGCTGCCACGGCATCTGCAACTGCAACAGCAACAGCAACTGCATCTGCAACTGCAACAGCAACATCAATTGCAATTGCATTTGCATTTGCATCCGCATCTGCAATATAGCCGCAAAAGCCTCGCCAACTGCTCCTGCATCTAACGCTGTTCCCCCGCCGGCAACCACCCCACAGAAGCTGTCCCTTGTTGTTGTCGTTGTTGCTGCTGCTGCTTCTGATTCTTTGAGTTTTCATGACCAAACGGTAAATCTCGAGCGGCTAACGAATCGACCAACAGGCATCCAGGCAACCAGGCATCCAGGTATCCAGGCATCCAGGCAACCAGGCATCCACGCATCCGGGCATCCATCAGGCCAGGCAACGCAGTTTAGGTGAGATGATATGTATCATAAAATAAACGATATATTAACAAACTTGGATGGGATAGTTATAGGAATTGAAGGGAATCAGATTCCTGACTATGTGAAAATAGTCTCCATTAGATATTATATACTTTTATCTGCGTTTTTGCCACGCTTAAATTTTATATTTAAATGGATATCGAATATTGAAAATACTTCATGTAGTTCTAGTAACTACAAATATAAAGCTTTTACGAATATTGACTTGTTCGTTTTCTATCTTCCCCATCCTTATATCCAAGATGGAATAATATGACATATTATTATAATTTAATATATAAGTGTATTATATCGTATAATTCAGGAACTACAGAGACTAATTTCCCTTCAAACTATTTCTATAGTGCCGCAATCGATCGTAATATATAAGTATCTCGAAAAACAATGAGCAAATAAAAACTTTGTCCACGATATTAACAATCAACAAAACATGTTTAATGCTCTAGTGATTTGCGCCCAGCCTCCTTTGTGAGCCCATCCAATGCCACCCACATCTAGTTCCCTAGCAGCCACATTGAAAAGTTGAGAGCTTTGCTCCAATTTTACAAGAAAAGCGGAAAAATCATTTGAGCAAAAAACTGGCAAAATACTCAAAATATGAAATACTTTAACGCCCACAGCATTGAATGCAAAGTTACGATCTTAACTGTTATAGAGCATTTGCAACATTTTTAACTCAAATAAAAAATGTTTTCTTTGTAATCGGCCATTGAAAAGTTTTCGTTTATTCTGGAGCCAGGGGGAGAGAAATACATATATAAGAGATTTAAAGTAGCTCGAAATATTATATTTCCAGAAATTCTCTTGTTTAGAAAACCATTGTTATAGGATACATAAGATTGTCAATTCGATATATTTAACTTTAAGTATCATTAGAAACTTTTCTTTTGAGAGTAGAAAATGAAATTCGAATTCGCAGAGACTTCAAAGAAGACAAATACATTAGGTACGGGATATGTGTATATGGCATAGCTCTATTCAATTTTTAAGACAATTAAGGCAGCTTAGATTCTTAACATTTTATTTTTATTAGAGATTTAAGATTGTCCTATCGGCTTTTCTCTATAAAACTAGCAACCTTTCGCTCTGCCCTTTTAAGTATGCAAAGAAAATGAAAGTTGTATTTCGCAGTTGTTTTAACAAAAGCTTATATATACTATATGATCGTATTATATTCCATATTATTTTTCTCAAAGGCATGCAAGCTCTGTTAATTGCCTTATTTTCTGTTGCTCTGCTGACCACTAACCTGCCATTACTTTACCTTCACAATACCGTTTGGCCAGACATGCGCCGGCCTCCAGGGATGCATTTGTGCCCACAGACGCTGTATTAGTGAACAAATTGGTTGAAATTAGTTTGACCATTGGCCATGCTCCATTAGCAACTGCCAGCTGCCAATTAGGCCGGTTGCTGTGGTTGCCACTTTTTTCCTAGACCAACTTCAAGGTGATAATTCCCATAGGTGCGTTGCCAGTCTAGACTCGCTGCCTGTAGCCATGGTGCATGTGCTGAACGATGGGTGATGGGCGATGGGCAATGGGCGATGGCGCGATGGGTCGCTGGGTGTGCCAGTGTCGTCCCTTGGTGACTGGACGGCTGTGTGTCACTCCACTCTTAGGCTACTGCCGTCTGCCATGGCCAGCAGCAAATGCAACGCGGTAAAAGCAAAGCCAATATTGTGCAAAGGTTGGGCAAAGCCATCAATACATGGAAGTATGTGCTATGGAGCCCCCACAATGAAGTGCATACCTCACTGCATCTGACTGGCAGACTATGTCTATACCTTTTCTTTGATAGATCGGAGGGATCTGATAGACATCAGTAATCTGTTAGGAATTTCAAGCAATTTGTATCGTCAAATAAAAAATATTGAAATCATTTTTGCTATTAAAATATATATATACATACATATACACATATATATGTATGTAATATATATACCAATTTATTAGCTTTTGACATTCACAGCCCAAGTTCCATGTGCGAATGAGTTTATTAATTCAAGACAGAATTTCATATATAGTTTAATAGTTTTTAGTATACTAAAAATGATTATATGTATATATACATATATATTTAAATATTTATATATTAAAAAAAAAAAAAAAAAACATTTATAATTATAAAAAAGATTTTATTTCTCAATAGAAAAAACCCACAATAGAAATTCCCACAATTCAATTCCTATCTGAACAGCTCAATGTCTAAGAGCTTTCAATATTTGGTCAGAGCAAATATTGCTATTGATTCGTTGTTGTATTTTATTATTTGATAAATGCTTAGCTATTTTTGTTACGGTCCACGTAGACGGCGCCTTATCAAACAGTTGGGCCAACCACCCACAGCCACCCACACTCACACGCACACACACACACACAGTCGCATTTGAAAGTAACTTGGGCTGCGTGAAAGCGAAAATACAGTTGAAGCGAAATTTATGATGTCATTTGGCATGCGTGTACGAAAATGTGAATGTCTGTCTGTCTGTCTACTGATAGAGTTGCTGTAATAAATGTTGCTATTGTGACTGTTGTTGCTGTTGTTGTCAATGTTGTAGCTCCCATCAACACCCAAAGACATTTTTCTTGGCTGATTGCAGCATTTTGTCGCCATGCTGTTGCTGCTCTGACACAAAGTATCGTGTAGCTCCATTTGCATGTCACTGCCGCTGCTATTATTCTCACACAGACAGAGAGACACACACACGCACACGCACACACGCAGGCAGGCAGGCAGTCAGAGCTTGTCTAGAAATTATGAACAAAAATGTTGCATACCAACGGGCGCAGCTGAAGTCATTGAATGCTGCCTGGCTGCTGGCATTGTTGCAACGGAAGCTGCTCAGCAGTTAGTTGTCATAGCGCAGCTGGACCCACCCACATACAGACATATAGTCACACACACATACAGTCAGACAGATATGGCCTTAGGTACGGCATACGAGCAGCATATTTAAATGTCCTCTGCACTATTGGAACATTTTTCATTGCAAACTGTAAATGCAGGAGTGGGCAAATGGAGGATTAAGGACGTACTCTCGGCACAAACTGTTTTATGGCAACAAAATCTCAGTTGGAGTCGCAGGCTAAGTGCCAGCCACAGAGCTCCATTGGCCCAGTTCGTGCAACGTGTCCGCCGCGACGACGACGACGACGGCGACGTTGGCAGATGACATCATCATGGCAATGGCTAACTCTAGCCATGGCAACTGAGCTGCTAGCACAGACTCCTCTTCCGGTGGCTGCTGCTATTACTGCTGCTACAACTACTACTTAATTAAAAATTCTTTGACGCTGATTTACCATTGCCGTGGCGTTGGCATTGCGGTGGCAAGGCTTTTGACAAAATCATATGCAGAAACATAATCCGAAGTTGCACTCTAATCGGCTAAGTTGCTGCAGCTAATAGTGTATATTTGTATTTTCCCAGGGATTTGTGGCGTTAGTGAAATAATCGCCGCATACAGAGTACGGCGGTAAATGTTTGTATAGATGCTGCATAAGCGGTTGCACAAGTTCTCTGCTTGGACCTTGCCTTGCCTCTTGTGCAGCTAAGTGTTGCCCTTGTGTTTCTTCTGGATCTGAAAGTTGTTGCCTCGACCAGGCAACTGGAAATGCTTTTTAATTAAAAATTATATCAACATTCATGCCAGCTGCCGGGCGATGGCAACAGTTGGGGACGCCAGCAGAGCTCGTCGGGTTGCTCTTGCTTGGATAATAGTTGTTAGAGCAACATGAATATGAATCTTTTGTTATGTAGATGGAACATCATTTCAAGTGCCAAGAACTAGCACAGACAAACACACGGACACAGACAAATACAGACAGAAAGTAGGATAATAAATATATACATTTCACTTAGTTGGCATATCGATTTAAATTGTAATTAAAATAATCGAATCTCCATCTTAGAACAAAAGCAGGCAACTGTAAAAGTTAGTTGTGAGTTCATGTGATGGGAAACCTAAAATAATCAACGGTGTACGCTTTAATGAGCATTATGCAATGGAAGTAAAAAATCCTTTTTATTTCTGTTTAGTTAGTTGTAAATAAGACTTACAATTAGATGCTCAACTCTGTGACTTACTTTTAAATTCCTTGAATGAGCTCCATGCTGAACGAAACTAACTAATGACAGCGATCTATGCTGAATGAGAACAAGCGATTTATGCTGCAATCAGATTTATTTACTACACTTTGAATTGATCATTGCCCCAGCTATTCCGAGTTTCTTGCCATTTTTGGGATTCTTCCAAGTATTTCCTCTAAGTAATTCATCCAAGTATTTCCCCTAAGTATTCCTTTCCTTTCCCTTCTTTTCCTTTCTTCTTTCCTTTCCTTTCCTTTCCTTTCCTTTCCTTTCCTTTCCTTTCTTTTCCTTGCCTTTCCTTTTCTTTCCCTTCTTTTCCTTTCCTTTCCTTTGCTCTCCTTTCCTTTCCTCTAAGTCTTTAATGCTTAGCTGAACGATCATTAAATATTTGCACACACTTTACTGCACGGCACGACTGATCTCCACCAGGCCTGGGCGACTGACTGAAAAAAAGGCTGCAGCTGCTGCCCTTCATGTAGGGCGACTTTCACTGTTGATTCCGATGATAGGTAGTGGTTGCTGCAGTCGAGCTTCAAGTGACCAAGGGAAGACTCTCTGAGTACTGCTGCATATAGACAACTTAAATGATGCTCTGTAGTTCTCCTTCGTCCCTTATCTTGTTAGGCAGACAAACAGAGAGACAAGCAGAGAGACAGACAGACACAGACACAGACAGACATACGAACAAGTATTTCCCTCAAGCATTTCCTCTAAGTCTTCCCTCTAAGTCTTCCCTTCAAGTCCTCCTTCCAAAGCCTTCTTTACAAGTCTTTCCTCCAAGTCTTTCCTCCAAGTAACTCCTCCAAGTAATTCCTCCAAGTAATTCCTCCAAGTATTTCATCCAAGTATTTCCTCCAACTATTATCTCCAAGTATTTCCTCTCAGTCTTTAATGCTTAGCTGAACGATCATTAAATAGCTGCACACACTTGACTTCACTTTACGGCACTGCACGACTGACCCCCACCAGGCCTGGGCCACTGACTGAAGAAATGCTGCAGTTGCTGCCCTTTATATACGCTGCTGCCCTTTATTATTGGTTCCTTGTCTTATTAGGCAGACAGGCAGAGAGACTGTGAGATAGACAGAGAGACGGACACACAGACCGATACACACAGATATACATACGAACAGATATATAAGCAAGCAAATATAATAGGATAAACTCATTACGCTGCTCAATAATATATGTGTATGGTTGATAAGGCTAAATGTTGATAAGCCAAATAGCTTATGTAGATTAATATTTATAATCTTTAGATGGCATAGACAGCAATTGTTTCTGTCCTTTAGTTCTCTTAGTTCTCTGTTCTGAAATAGGCTAAACGGGCCACACTAGTAGGTACATGTATGTAAATAATATTATACTGAATTTATTTGGTATATTCGAATATCGCTATATACATATGTGTGTATCCATATTAAGCCAGAGTTTTTAAGGACTACAGAAGACCATAAGTATTGGAGTGTGAAGCCTTCCAGTACATCCTCCGACACTTTAATAAACAGCTGATTGCCTTGACAAAAACCAAAATTGAATCAATCATTCATTCCCATAGTGTGTCATTGAATTCAGGTGTTAAAACACACCTGATAGAGTGAGTTTGTGTGCTTCGGTTTATTTCGGTATGAGATTAACTCTCGTTCAGCTAACTCCCAAGTACTCCTAATGGATTGGGTTTATTTTGGGGAACTTAGCCTAATTAGATTTACATAAGCTCTGCCGGAACGCGCTACAAGATATTCGAGTATGATTAGGTTGGTTAGTGCATTGCAATTAGAGTTGATTCGCTTTGGCGCTCTTATTGGGATTAAAAATGGATTTCTTATCGCAGCTTAAAAGTGCAACAGTTGCAGGCAGCGCAGCCAGAGTTGTCCGTGGCACAATTTGATTACAATACTCTGAGAGCTGTGTAAACAACGCATTATCGGAGCTGTGAAATCAGACAGCTACTCGATATGCGAGTGGGCTATGGACGGTGGACGGTGGACTGAAGGACTGACTGTCTAAGGGCTGTCTGTCCAGCTGCTTGTATTGGGCGTCTGGCAGATGGCAAGTTGTGGAACTGTCCGAAACGGCTTCAATGGATGTCAGGCAAATGCATATGACACATGTCGGAGCAGCCACAACTCAAAAGTAAAGTGTTTCAAAGTGCTGCTGCCTGTCAACTGCTGCCTGCCCGAATGCCTCCTGCCTGCCAGCCAGCAGCATGGCAGAGCTTCCTTCATTAAGTTTAGGACACGCTGCTACAGTGTTGAGTTGCGTTCCGCAAAGGCATGCAAATTGCGTTTGCTTGCTGACAATTAGGTGACAGTAAATACTTTCTGATGAGTTTGGCATTGTCAGACGCCACGCTCATTTGTCTGAGGAGTTCTCCGTCGGAGAATGAGGGAATCCAAGGCTATACGGATGTTGAGTTGTCTTAGCCTGAGGCCATCGAATGCTGATAATTTAAAACTACGAACATATTTACTTTTTTTTTTACTAATTATGGCCACTCTCCTTCTCTCGGTCTCTTTCTTTGCAGCACTACTATACGAGCAACGAATGAATCGAACTTGCATTTTATATATAGACTAAGCTAATGAATTTTCGTAAAATTAAGTCGATAGTGCGATCACGCCCCTGGGCACTTTTCTCGAGACTTCAGCCAGGGCCACCAATGCCCAAACTGTAGCAGCAGAAGACAGACTTTCCCCATAAGGATCCCCACTCATAAATGCAGTGGAAGAAGAAGTTTACTCGATTGAAAGCAGCTACTGGAAATTCGCGTGTGCGAAGAATGCTTTGTTGTGGACGTAGAAAGGTGAGTTCAGCATAAACATTTAAATTATCCAAGAACCATTTATTTGACGTCATATTCGTGTCAATTTACTATATTTTTCCATATTTTTTATTTGTGGAAAGTGGCACAACAATCGAAAGTATCTGTAATTATTAACATTAATCCTGGGATTATTGTTAATTTAAACTTTATTTGGGTAAATAAATAATTACATACCATTAAACACAAAACGATTATTCGCCTAAAAGTTATATACTTTATTACTACAATTTAAGGTCGTAAAGCTAGTAATCGTTGTTTTTGTTGGTGAATAATTAGCATGGGCAGCATAAAAACTGTTCATGATTTGCATATCATAAAAATAAGCTTTAATTGGTACAAAAATAAAGAAGGAATATTAATTAAATGGCTAAAAATATTTCTCTTAAAATTAATTAATCTATAGAAGCAGATGAATAGAAAGACGAAAATAATAAAGTGTGCGTTAACAAGCAACTCAATTGTATTTTATGTATAGAACATTCTGTGAATATTTTAAAATAAATTAAATTTTTATTTTATAATTTTTTAAAATATTTTTTATTTATAATTTGCAATGATTTTTTAGCGACCTTTACGAGAGCAAAACATAAAGCTAAACTAAATTTGCTTGCACGCGTAGGCGAGGCTGATAGCTGAGTCGAGGGCTTTATTGGATATTGAGATGAAAATGAAATGAAGCGAATCGATGACCGGTATATCCTCTTGAGTATTGCATCCTGCGTGGAAGTAGACTTTGTTGTGATTTGCGGCTGATTGCTTGTTTATTATGTCCCCGACCAAGGGAAGCTTGTTGAGTAGACTTTTATTTAATATCTAGAAATGGGGAGATGTATAGTGTTGTATATATATAGTTAACTTGTTAATATTCTCATTGTAATTCATTTCATTATGTTGTTTACTATGTGCCCGACCAAGGGAGCCTTGTTGAGTAAATGCCACGCAGAACCGTATTTTGAAATTTCCAAACTACTCCGTAGACTTTTATTTAATGTCTAGAAATAGGGAAACGTATAGTTTTTTATATATAGCCAACATGTTAATATTCTCAGTGTAATTCATTTCATTAATTCCTGCTTATTTATTTAATACACCTACGCACTATGTATTTCTGGTAGTCAATCAACTTCATTTAAAATAAACTTCTCTCATTGTCAGATCCACATTGAATGCTTCACTTGACTTCCAATACCGCATGATTGCAAAATCTGATTAACATATTTTGGGGTCGCGACTGGGGTGGGTCTTTGTGTTCGTACGTAACTCAATTTAATTATGTACATATAATTATATACACGTGTATGACGTATCGTGTGTCAATATAATGTGCGGTGCGCCATGAGCCATGCTGAAACTTAATTGGAGTTGCGTCGCTTTTAAATGATATTTTTGGCTTGCACAACTTAATTTGGGCCAGCCATGTAACTGAACTTCAATCGATATGCTTAATTAAAGGGTAATCGTGAAAATAATTGATAAACCTGTTCAGTGAAACTAAATCTGATCAAATTACGCTAAGAGCCAAGAACATCACCTGGCAACCGTATGCAGGAGTGCATCGAGGCCATCCCGCCCTGCAAGGATGGCAGGCTCTGCCCAACCGACTTCTAATTAAAGTGCTTGCTTTTTGCTAATGCTGCCAGGCGCCGGCTCCTGTCGTCACAGGGTGTACTCGATGCATCCTAGCAGAAGAGTGGGCAGACGAGCGGAGCATTTGTTGTCAGTTGCTCAAGTGAATTTGTCAACTATGAGCAGCCGGGGAGCTCCACTTGAAGGCATTAACAAAGCTATGACAAACACTGGGTGGCGGCAGCCACCCAAGCCTTCCAGCCTTCCAACAGTGGCAACTAAAGCCAAGCGGCAGAAATCGTTTCTACTTAAGCCAGCTACCCAGTCAGCCAGCTAGTGAAAAACCAACAAAACTTTTCAGTCAAAGTCAAAGGCGTTGTGTCTTGGGTCCTGCAATTTCCTCAAGATGCATCTGCGAACGCATTTAGACCACAGGTCACGCCCTCCGCCCACGTGCACTGCATACAATCGATTATTTTAAGAGGGTCCATTAACTTGGCCATGGAGTTGGCAATAATCCACATAAAGTTGAAACGGCTTGTGAGAGAGTTGAGCATTGATTTCAATATTTTACTTATAAAATTTGATTTTTATATTATATAATAATATCGAATATGTAGCTGCCACTGATTGAAATTAAGTGTAGAAATAATTATATAATATATTTTAAATTATTCATAAATAATGAATACATTAAAAAATCATAAGCCAAATCATATCCTAAAATTAAGAGTGAATGAAAAGGAGGGTTTATTTCCTTTCTTCTTGAATTGATTTCCGCAGCTAATGCTGCAAAACTTCTTCGCTTTCTCTCTTAAAATTACGCTCGCGTTCTTCCTCTTCTGCTTAAGCTATTTCTGATCATCGCCAACTATCGATAGCCTCAGCCATCGAGGTGGTTAACTAGCGATAGATGTGTATCTAATTTTTATTGGCCTACAACAATAGCAGAACTAAATCTATGCAATCATGTCATCAAATTGAGAGTGAATGGAAATTCAATAATGTGACTCCTGCACTTTATTTGCAGGGTATGCGATGTTCATTGTTTCGCGCAAAAGTGGTTGTTGTTCAAATTTTCATTTATGCCATGAATAAAGTTTGACTTGGTGCAGCCGTCAAAAACTTTAACAAATAAATTAATTTAGTCGCTGAGCTGGCGCGCAGCAAAGCTGGCGAGCCCGGCGAGCCTGGTGAGCCTGGGAGTTGCCCTTTGCCGCCTGCTGGCTTCGCTCGATAGTTGGGATGATCGTCCTGCGGGAGTCTAGCGGATAAATAATTGAATTTACGCTTGCGGCATATTTAGCTGTGCCTGCATTTGTTTTAAATTGCATTTTCTTGGCTGCTCCTTTTTGCAGTGGCAGCGATCTGGTTGCTCTTTGCTGCTGTTGCTGCTGTTACTGCTGTTGCTGCCACAATTTATTTTGATTATTTTTCCTTTTCTTTGATAAGCTGAACGTCAGGCCTGTGCAAATTGATTTGTTAAACAATTTTTAATTGAAATGCAACAGCAGGAGCAGCAGCAGCAGGCAATATGTCGAAGTTTGATAGCATCAAGCAGCGCCTCCTGCCTGTGTGTGTGCGCCCGCTGCCTGTGGCATGCCACTTGTAAACAGTTAAAGTTACTCAAGTGAAATGCGCAGGCATTTCTATTGGCATACGTGGCTGGATTTGCTGCATGCCATGATGACGGGTGTTGAATGGCAGCCAACAGGCAAATGAAGGCTGTGCAACATGGCAGCATATTGTATTACAATGGCCGAGAGCTGGGATTGGGCTGCATGTGGCTGCAACTGACACCATTTGGCAAGCCGTTGCTGCTGCTGCGGCTACTCCTGCTGCCAGCATCCAATGGAGATTTCAAAAAATTTCAAGTTGTATTTTTTTGTCCGTATTTGTGGGGTCGGTGATGAATCTATTGAATTGCATTACGTAACGTTCGGGCTGCAGTCAATTATTTTGATATATTCGCATTCCAGAGCGATCAATGCGGCGTATACGTGATGCGAGCGTGGCCAAGCACTGACTCGCATTTAATTAAAAACAATGATAGCAACTGACAAACACATAAAAAATTGTAATGCATTCGTATATTCGCCGTCTATCAATTGTCAAAAAGTGAAGCCAAGAACTGTCTGATTCGTGCAATTAGTTGACAATTCTGCTGCACGCTTTATGATAGCTGATGAAAGAAAGAATGCCTGGTCGTCGCTGTAGACAATTATCAACTTGCCGCTCGGCTAGTTGCTTAAGTCGCGTCGTTTTGGGCCGCGTTTCAAGTTGGCGCAGAATGCGGCATTCTGTCTATCTGACTGTAAGTTTTCTGTGTGTGTCTCGAGTGCCATTCACAAATAAATGGCGGACATTTAGGCGAGAGTAGCGGCATTGCCAGCGACAGCAGCTCCTTTTGATTCTTAGAGCTCTGCCAGCAGCAGTTGGTTGGTGCATTTGGGGTGCATTCGAGCAGCTCACTGGATAGACACACGCAACCACAGAGAGAAAGACAGACGAAGAGAGTGAAAGAGAGACAGAGACAGGGATAGAGTGAGAGGGGGGGGGGGGGCGATGAGACGGCAGAATGTTTGCTTCAATGCAGATAAGAATATTGCTTCAGTTGGGGCTGCTGCAAACACACAGAAACACACACACACACACCAATTCACATTCAGCGCCCAAGACAAACACTGGGAGCATTTTAGTCGTTGGAGCTGCTCCAATTTCTGTTTTATATTCTTAAGCAACTTCCGATTTGACTCCACGCAGGAGAATGTACGGAAGTAAATTTTATAAAAAGCCGAATGAAATGAAACAAGAAATTTAATACTTGGACTAAAATATTGTGAAAATGTAGATAATGCAGGAGTTACATAATATATGCACATTACTCAGGAATAAACCCGTTGAGTGGTTATTTAATTTGTTTAGATATTAACTGGATAATTGTGTATGATTAAATATCAACATTTATTTGAAAAATTAGTAGAAAATTTGTATAAAATGTGTAGAATTTCTTTGATTTTATTTAATATATTATATTTATATATATTGTAGGATATTTTCTACAGCTTTAAATGTAAAACCTGCTTAATAAATTAATCGAAACCCAACTTAATTTTCTACAGTTTTTAAGCGGGTCAAATTCTGAAGAGTTTTCTTCGTTGGGAACAACTGGACCTGTTCTCTATAAAGATTTACTTCTTATTGCTATTGTTCATCCTTACTATACACAATTAAATATATTTTTTTTTGTGGCTGATGAACGGGTATTATGCAGTCGTGCAGCTAGACATTCGTTGCCAGTGTCCACCAGAAAGCTATACCCTTTCATTATATTTTCTGTATTCGGTTACACTGTGAAACCTAATGCAAGAGCAAAAGCAACACCAAATTAGCGACCGCTGCTGTCGGGGCGGCTGTCCGCTTGGCCTTGCGCTTGTTTCTGTCCTATCATTGGCTTCATTTAGTTGTGTTCTTGTTGGCAAATAATTCGAAAAACTATTAATTGGTAACACGGGTGCAGCAGGATTTTTAATTGATGCGAACGCAGCGCAAAAGTTTTGCTCACCATTTGCAGGTGCTCCTGCTTGTGCTGCTGCTGCTGCTGGTGCTCTTGGCATCTTTGAAAAACGTAATGTGGGTGCATTGAGACGGAAAACCCGGTGATAGCAAAGCAAGGGAAACTTACTGATTATGACTGTGAGAAAGGGGAAAAATGCAAGCATAGAAGAAGCAAAGCATAACAAGTTGGCAAGCTGCGCCAGTCAGGACAATGGCACGCTTGATAGCGCAAATCAAGATGTGGATTGTGCTAGCAATCTGTTTACCTATCACACAATCCATCAATCAAACCAATATTCAATTAAGCAATCACTAAAATCTGCTCAACAGATTGCGTCCATCCCCCCTAAGTTGATATTAATTATTTCGTATCAGAGAAGTTGATGGGTTACGCTTTAATCATTTTATTTTCCACTCTCCTTTATCTGCTTGCAGCATAGTGTTTTAGCCATATTTTAACTTCATTTCATATTATTTTCTTATCATGATAATATTTTAGTCACTTATGTATATATATAGACTATACATGTATATATTCAGACTCTTCAACTCCTCCTCAAGCTCTATCTCTATTTTGACAGGCAAATAATGTGTCTATCTATGAAATATGCTCAGCTCAATTTCACATTTTCTATGCAGAGCAAACAAAAAGTTTTTTTTTCCTATCGCTTGTTGTTGGGTCATACGATTTTATCTGTCATCTATTTTATACCTGAACCAATGTGTTGCTGGGCTATATCAATTTAATTGTTTTGGGATTGAAATGTTTACTAATGTTTATTTAATTCAAATATCTACAGTTAAATATCATCTTATGTTAATTTTGTTGTTAGAGCAGGTATCCTTTATTTATTTTCTACACTTTTCGATTTTGCTTTAATTAAACATAATTTATACGATAATTAATAATAATATTGATAATAATTTAAATGCATAGGAATTGATATAAAATTGTCGTAGCTTGCGCATAAATTTAAGCAAATGAATATTTGAACACCACAAATATTTGATGACAGCTTCTAGCTGGTATTTCTGAGATGGCTTCAATATTGTGATAGGTGCAGGTATTTGGTAGTCGTACGCATTTCTGCTCGCCTTGTAGACTGTTTGTTGTGCACGTAAAATATTTGCCTGTCATTGCACACAACATGTCGCATTTTTCTTGCCTTTTTTTATTTATTTTTGCAAAGAACGTGTTTATAATTTCCGGGCAGCAGTCAGATGCCGTCAGTTGAGTGCCCCTATAGCATCCAGTTGTAGCTGCCTGCGACAGTTCGCGTATTGATTGGCAAACTTATACTTATTTGCATAACATGCCGAAGGACATCGGAGCAGGGTAGTTGGGTTGTTTCTTCTTGAAATTCCCGAACGTTTCTGAAATGAATGATAAGAATGTTGCAACAATGGAATTTCCATTGGAAGCTTAAGGTCCGACCGACTGTTGACAATGCGTATGACATATTTTGTTTGGTTAAAAAATAAAATCATCAACTGATGCATGATGCATGCATACGGCGGCTGCACGTTCCACATACGTATGTGTTTGTATTGGGAGCAGTTGAGTGCAAAGGTAAACAGGCACAGTTACAAATACACACACACACACATGCACACAGAGTCAAAGCAAATGCAATGCCAAAACAAAATTAACCTCACAACCTACTGCAGCATCCATCTTTCGGCATATGCATGTAGGTGTTGCTGTGCCTGTGCGCGCGTATGTGTCTTGACTGTACTAAAAGCGGCTTACACCACTCACAGGTAAACAGGCTGGCCACCCACACACAGCTCCAAGTGTTTTGTGCAGCCCCAAAAACGCCCACACACGATTGTTGTGTGGATAGGTCGTGGCTTTCATTCTGTGGCCCGCTTCTAGCAATACGTATATATATAGATGTGTGTGTGTGTGTGTGCGGGGGTGCTAGAGGTGGGCCTTGGCGTGACAGCTACCTTAGCATTTTGCCCCATCAACCCCCTCACAGGCCATGAGCGTGGTTAAAAGCTGTTTGCTTTACTGAGGATTTTCGCAACGTTTTGGGCTCTCGTGACGCTCGCAGCGCACGAAAGTGTGCTTCAACATTTTTTAACTTTAACGTATTTTGCATTTGCTGTGAACTCGAGTTTTTCTCTCTCTCTCTCTCTCTCTCTCTCTGTGTGTGTGTGTGTGTGTGTGTGTAGGTGTATGCGGTCTCCACTTTCTGCCGACATTTGCGCTTTTGCTCAGTGCGTATTCGTATGCTTCGGCTTGCTCTCGCCATCGCTCTGCTGCGCTCTCTTGCAGCGAAAGAGCTTTTGTAGTAGAGAAAAATGAAGCGTTTTTTGGTTTTGCGGAATGGTCTGAAAGTTTAGAGTGGCCAGACTTGAGCAAAACTTTTTACTATTCCGATCATTTATTTATTTATTTTATTTTTTCCGGCTGACTTTGTGTTGCAACTCGATTAAGCATGCAGTGTGCTTGAAGCAATTTTGGCATTTGGTTGCGTGCGGGGAACTTTGCAAATTCCATCAGCCTCAAGGCGCATACAAACCATTAATTAGTGCCGACCGCCTCAAGCCTGGCATACACACACACACATACACACACATGCACTCCGACGCACACACCTCAAAGACAGTAAATTGTGCCAAGGTTCATTGTACGCAGGCATTGTCACTTACATTTCAAATGCAAGTGATATCTCGGCGCTGGAGGAGGAAAGGGTCTGACAGGAAGAGGAGGGTGGGTTGGCCAGGGGTTTGGCCTAGCTATTAGCGTTTATTGCGGCTGCCTTTTTACGCCAGCCGCAATTAGCTGCCAAGGTGAATGCTTGTGGCATTAATTGTCAATGAAAGCACTTAAAAGCTAATTTAGCAAACTAGGCTCCCATTTGAACCTTAAGCAGCTTACACCCAGAGCCGAACAACAGCAGCAACAGCACCAGCCACGGCAACGTCGGCTACAACGAATTGAATGCATAATTTAGGCAAGCCTAAAGCCGCACATAAAACTAGTCCTCGCTGCTTATTTGATTTCCGACCAACTATGAAAGCTCCGTCGCCCCAGCAGCAGCAGCAGCAGCAGCAATATTTGCCGCCCATTTGCGTGGCGACACGAAATTCTCATCAAATCTGAATGGGCATTTGTGGGTTTCTCGCTTCTTTTTAGTTATTTTCTGTTTATTTTTTATTTGTACATGTGCGTGTGCGTGTGTGTATGTGTATGAGCTCTAACCCTATCAGGCTATCAAAGCATCGAAGCTGATGATGACAGCGCTTTCCGGGGGCTTTCGATTTTTGATTTCGAGCGCCGACTGCTGCGCGCTGCGAACTCAATTTGTTTCGCTTGACAAATGTCCAGTGACAAAAAGCAAAAAAAAAAAAAAAAAAAAAAAAAAAAAAACATAATATAGAAAGAAAAACAGAAAAGAAGAAGAATGTTTCCTCTCCGGAAGTTTGTTATTAGCCGCGCACGTCCGGCGCGGCGGATAAATTTGATGCCGACTGCGCCATGCCACTGTGTGTATGTGTGCATGTGCATGTGTGTGTGTGTTACGCTTTGCCTACTGCGCCGCTTATCCGCGCAGGCGTCTACGTTACGTATACGTAACGCAGAATTTACTGGCTTTCGGATTTAGTTTAGAACTTTTGCTTTGGCGCTGGCTTTGCCGTTTGGCGTTTGCCGTTTGCATTTGGCTCTGCGTTTGTATTTGTGTTTGTGTTTGTGTTTGTCAGCGGCTTTGTTGCTGCACACAAAACGTCGGGGTCCGCCTTGCGCCTTGAAAACCATTTCGAATGCATTCATTTTGCATGAGCACGCCCGACAGTTGATTGCCTGTCAGCGCGCGGGTGCTGCGACAGCGACAGCGACAGCGACAGCGACAGCGACGGCATTCGCCAAACTGACCCACATAAATGCCCTGTCGATTAAACCGTGACTACAACCAGCTCGTGAGTATGCGTCGTCGTTGTGTTCGAGTGTGTGTGGGTGTGTGTGTGTGCTATGGTTTTGTGAATGATGTGGTCTTTGCTTTGGGCGTAGCATGCACCCACGCACACATATACAGCGTTAGCTACACCTACACATGTCATTCATGTCAGGCAAAGTTTACGTTTCAGCCATGATTTCCATTTGATTTGAACTCTTTGTTGGCTGACTGACTGGCTCTTGGCCACTCTCTATCAATTGTAATGCGTTTTTAATGGCAATATTTTATCTGTTTATGTCATCGAGGCCGGGTTATTAAAATTATTCATAATTCCCTTTGGAGTGGTTCGCCCCTTTCAACCTGTCTGCTCTATGCGAATGCTATTCCCCTTCATTTTGCTCTTTGTTTCGCTCCATTTTGTTGATTTGAATTGTTTGATAAAACAAAAAATAGAGAAGCAGATAGAAGAAGAAGTGGAATAACGGTGCGCTTTTGTCTAGGCCCAAAAATTGTTGAGTGTTTTTATTGTCGGTGTGTCTGTCGGCTGTTATTGTTATTGTCGCTGTTGTACCCAAATCATTCATAATGCTTGTCTGTCATGCCACAAGCTGGCTATTTTTGAGCAAGGTTTTCCCTAGCCACCCACACACACACACACACACACACACACACACGCGCACGCACACATGATTATCATTTCCTTATACACTGTGATTGGCATTTCTCTGAATTCAAATGTGTAACTACCAACGACTACGGCCATGCCTAATGCGAATAGTTAATACCAATGTCAGTTTATTTAAGTGGCGAAAATAATTGCCACAGCTTGTGCGCTGCTATGTCTGACTGCGAGTTTGGGCATTAGTACTTGAGGGTGCGATTTGAGTGGGGGATCATGTGTAACAGTTTAATTATAATCCTGCTCAACGAAAATAAGAGAACAAGCTAATGCGATATTACAGATACATGTGTATATAGCTGATAGACTCAAGACGGGACAGTTTACATAAATAATTTAAAGAGAAAAAAGTTAGTTGACAGGTTTATAGAAATTGCGCTAATTTAAATAATATTTTATTTAAATTTTGGCTTGTATATGTAGACATATATTTATTTCGAAATAATTAATGAATATAATGAAAATATAAATTATTATTATAAATATTCTGATATTTTCCATCATTAAAAAAATAAATAAATAAATATAGATATATATAAATGATAGTCAATAAATCCATTATTTTAAAAATAAATAAATAAATAAATATAGATATATATAAATTATAGTAAAAAAAATCCATTATTTTAAATGTGAATCTGATTTTATGATATTGTAAATAATTTTAAAAATTAAATATAAATTATATTAGTTAATAGTTTTTAATACTATATTTAACATCTTTGATATCTTTAATTATTTGAATTGAAATATATTAGTTAATTGCATTTTAAAACATTTAAAGTATTTTTTATGTTTTAAATAATTCTTAAAATTATATAAAAAATTAAATTCAAATACAATTTATAAACATGATCACATATCGCTCATACGCCATGTAAGTGTTCAATGAATTATGCTAAGATTACTCGAATCCTGCTCAATATTCATTACTCTTCGTTCTCTGATGAGTTCAGCCAGTTTTTAACAAGTTCAAGTCCGTTGCCATAGAAATTACATCTGGCAACGCTGTCAGTTTTTAGTACGTCTCACCCGCCCATCATAGATGAATGGAGGAGGACTAGCTCGTCGTCGTCGGCGCATCAAACACAATTCCCGAAATCCCGACTGCCAGTTTTTTCTTATTAAGTACACATACACACACACACACACACACACACACACACACACACACACACACACAAATACGCACATGCACACAGGCTGCCACATTCACACACACAAATACATATGATAGGCATGTCGGCCTGTCGAACTTTTGTTGGAAAAAAGCTTTCGCTCCTGTGCTCCCTTTTTAACTAGCAGCAACAACAACGAAAAATTTATTTAACGCTGCAGGAGAGCCGCCTGCTCAGGCATGCGTATGTTTGTAGCTGTGAGTGAGTGTGTGTGTGAGTTGCAGAGTGTGTGCCTGTATATGTGTCTATTACTGCGTTTGCTCCACTTTCGAGTAGAGTTGTTCGGGACTTCGGGACATCGGGAACTTCGGCTGCCTTCGTCGACGGCCACTCGCTCGGCTTCTGTTCGACGCTTATAGAGCCAACAATTTCAATACGCAAAGTTCAGTTGAGCGCGTCGGACGTTGTCGTGTTTCGCTCTCGTCCTCGAACACGTCGCAGGCAACATCGTGCGTGGCGCCTTTCTGTGTGTGTGTGCGTGTAGTAGTAGTAGTAGTGTGTGTGACAGTGAGTGTGTGTGCGTAGTAGTATTTCTGCCGCAACTATATATATATGGTATATATATGTGTGTACATAAATACCTGCAGAGCGGCTGACGTAGTGGCCTGGCGTATAGTAAAAGTCATTAAAAAACTTATTCA
Source organism: Drosophila mayaguana (assembly GCA_037075325.1). Lineage (NCBI taxonomy): Eukaryota > Metazoa > Arthropoda > Insecta > Diptera > Drosophilidae > Drosophila > Drosophila mayaguana. The sequence continues at coordinate 5,651,642 of JBAMCG010000037.1, read as the reverse complement.
ATAGGATTTCACGCACAGCCATAGTCGAGCAGGAGTCGGAGAGGAAAACAGCACCAGCACCTGCACCACTTACAAACACAACCAGAAAGCAAATCGCGCGCACTTCTCGGTACAGAAGTTGCACTCATTATCGTCGTGCCTCTAAAATTATTGCAGAAAAGCGCATGAAATTGCCAATAAAAGTTTAATGCTGCATTAAATTGGCTAGGCGGGCGCTCGATCAATACTCACTATATACAACACAATAGCTGAATGGCAGTCAATTATGTGTTTTAGGGAATACACACACAAAAACGGAAAAAAAAATATATATATATATACAAATATACATATATTTTTAGAAGCGCCTTAAACAAACAGCAATAAATTTATATCATAGCTAAATAAACACGCGTATACACTGGGTAAGACGACTCGCAATGCGTTTGGGCGCTTAGGTCCGCTTAACACGCGTGCTTACACAAATCTCATGAAATTTATAATAAAATAAACGCATTATACGCAGACAATTTACTGCTGGGCATCGTTGCGTATACGCAGTGTCGTCTGCAAACGCCAACCGAAATGAGAAAAGTCATCATCATTTTTGCATTTGGCATGGCGCACATGTTGACGGCGGCGATACCAAAAGGCATCGGTTTTCGGCTGCCTCCTCCCAGATATATTTTGGGGACAGTCAGTCCTCCCAAATACAGAAAATTTCTATTGCTAAATGCGCGCGCTTACGCCTCCAATGCCTACTCACGCACACACTAACACACACGCACACAAACAGTGGTATACCCATATACATACACACAAAGGCGCATGGCAAAGCAGACGCACACACTTAAGGTTCAACAGCCCGACGATTGCCAGCCAAGCAGAGTCGCCGTTAGGCCCCAAAGCAGCCATTATCTTCGACAACGTACCACAGCACGCCACACTAGGCCACGCACAGCCCCTCGTATATATTGTGTATACGCCGCGTGGCCCCATCGCTCGCGCAGCCTTTGAGCATCATCATCTTTTGTCTGCAAAAGTGGCAAAATGTAATTTTTGGCATTTTCAGCTACTGCCACGACAGTCTTAGCACGTCTGCCACAAGCGCAAAGCTAAAATGGAATAACCTTTGCCCCCTTCCCCCGCCCCATTGCCAAGACGGAAAGCGCCACGCAACTGGCCCTCGCAGCACCCACTCAAATTGTGAGTTGCGTTTGTTTAACTCGAATCGGCAAACAGTCTCTGGAGGGATGTAACAGAAGCTAACGACTTTATTTATGAATATATTCATTGTGAAGTGGTCATATATGTTTATATCTGGAATTACAATCGGGTGCCTTATTGAGCCCAGCTTGGTCAGTCTGACTCTCGACGACTTTGAAGAGTTGGCAATCAGTCCGAAACCTTTACAGCTAACTCAACAGTTGCCAACTGTACTTATTCAGCTAAATAAGTTCAGTTAAATGTATATGAAATTAGGCTATTCATGTCCACTGAGCTGAGACCTTAATTGAAAATTCGCTTACCCTTCATCAAGAGCTGAAATTGAAAGATTATTGAAGAGGCTATAAGATTTCCTTTTATTGCACGAGCTCTTGCTTTAACCCAATCAAAGTATAGAATTTGCTTTTTGTGAAAGTCTGGCTGGGATAGTTAATTACCAAGTTATGCTCTAAATTGGCAACAAAATCTAATTAATTTGCCTTAGGGCAGCATATTTTTTATGTTCTCCTGCAGCTGCTTTGCTCCAGTCAGCGTTGCTTCCTGCCACTTTGTAGTTGAACTGCCAGTTTAATTGCTTAGCAACATTTCCCTTTGGTTTTTCTTCACTTTTTTCTTTTGTTGACCGCCCCCATAAATAATATGATGGAGTTTAGCTAAGCTATGTAGCTTTGTGTAGCTATCGTGTAACTTTTTCGCCCACCATTTGAATTTAATACCTTTTGTATTAATGAAATTTTGTACGCGCGAAAAGAAATTTATTTACGCGAAGTTTCAAATGCCAGCGCTTTGCACGTGGTAGACGTTGGTGAGGCTCTTTGGCCAGCGGTCGTATACTTAACGTAAATCACATGCTGCTGTCAGTGTGTGTGCAAGTGTGCGAGTGTGGGTGGCTGTGTGGGTGTGAAGGGGCAAAGTTCATTTCAAGCGCTATTTAAATCAATTGTGTAGAAATTTTTGAAAGCGCTTACCGCCCACCTGAAGGCAGCCGTGTTGAGCTGGCAGTGAAGCGTGAAAAGCAAACATAAATATCTCGCCTGGCAACAAAAGGCTGGCAAAAGGAAATCACAATACATTCATATACATGTACACGCATACTGACACAAAGGACACTCGAAAATAGATACAGCTAACAGCAAACCTTGTATACTCATGAAAATAGAGTCCTCGTCGCATGCGGATGAAACGAATAAACCAAACGAAATCAAATGAAACGAACTGAAGTCAAGCGAACCGAACCGAACCCAAGGCGAACCAAAGCGAAGCGAATTTCGAATTAAGCCATAAGACGTGTGTGTGTGTGTGTGTGTGTGTGTGTGTGTGTGTGGGAGCAACAAAAGTGTATCAAATTATAACTTAAGTACAAGTTACCACCGAACTGGAGAAGCAAGAGCAACAACAACACCGAAACAAAAGAACAATAAAAAAACACAAAAATTGCACAGCACGAAATAGGAAAAAAAAATACTAATAAATAAATAAACTAACTGCGAGACCAACAAAAACGAATTCGAATACAGCGACGCCTCAAGCGAGCGAGGCAAAAACTATCTTTTAAATTAGAAACATAGCCCCGGGTGGCCGTGTGTGTGTGCATGTGCGTGAGTGTGCGTGAGTGTGTGTGATCGTGCGTAGCTGTGCGGCTGTGTGAGTGCACACAAAAGTCCTGCGTCCTTCCTTCACGTTTCGACATTTGCGTGGGAAGAAGTTAAGCTGGCTGCAGCAAAGTTAATGTGTGAAAGGGCTACGACAGGATGTTTCCTGACCAGAAACAGCGGCCGCAAGGTGAGTTCCAGCCCCCCACAGATAATGCAAACATGTGTGTGTGTGTGTGTGTGTGTGTAGGTGGGCTTGTTTGATTCAAGCAACTTATTTATTAATAACACATTTACTAATGACGCCGTTCCGCAAGTCCCTAGCCATTTCAATGATTTCTTGAGTCACATGCAAAAAGCTTCACTGTGAGCCTGAACAATTTTTTTTATTATTTAATTAGAATTCATTAAAAAATAATGTCATACTTGTGACGTATACCCTGCACAATTAATATACAATGAATAAACATAAACAGAAGACTGAATATATAATGAATATAATCTTTTACATGTGTAGGTAAATTTATTTGTATTAATGTGAATATAAAAATTTAATAGTATAGATGAATAAAAATATAGTTTCTACATGTGTAGTATACCCTGCACAATTAATTTGTAATGGATGTGTAATTTAATTTGTAATAAACGTTCATACATATTCATAAATGTTTTCTTATCATTTCTTGCTTCAAAGTATTTTAATAAAGTCATTATTGCTTGCAATATAATTTATATTAAATTAATAATTTGATACATAATTTATTTTAAATGTTTATATATTTAAAAAAATATTTTATGTATTTATATAAGCTTTCTAATCATTGCCTTTTCATTTATAAAGTTATTATTAATCATTATCATTATTATCATTATTATATTTTTATTATTATTATTTACATCTTATATATTATATTTTATTATATATATTATACTATATTACAAATATATAGTATTAAAATTTCTATGAATTTATAATGTATATATGTACTCGTTTACAGAGTGAATGGAATGTGGGAATATGAAATTTTATAATTAAAACTGGGACTTTACTTAGTTTTTTTATTTTTATTTATTTATTTATTTTGTTTTTTATTTTTAGCAGAGAAATGAAATATTTAGAGACTCCCAACAGAGGTAGACGTAGAGGACTTGTAATACTTTTTCTTAAGATTGATTCAAAAATATTTGATTCAAAATATCTGTTCGTGAAAGGAGTGGGAGCTGTGTTATATGTCACTGAAATTATTTAATACAAACACAGAGTATAATCGAGTCAAGCAGCGCAGGACATTAAAAAAATTGTTGCCCTTTTTTGTTGAAGTTTGCTAGCTATAAATATTTTGCCTTTTTTTCTTAAAGTTTGCTTGTTGTTATCGTGTGGTTGCAACGTGTGCTGCATAATAATATGCAGTGTGAAAAGGAAACTCGAAACTCCTTTAGATGCATCCAGATGGAAAAACTTTCGGCTGACATGGCTGACAGGGCTTGCAAACTCAATCGCCGAGTCTTATAGCGGATATAAAACGTTTGTATGCAGGAATAAACCGTAATGCTCTTACCCATTTGGTATGATCTAGCATGAGGACAAGATGACATGACTTTTCAATTGGATAGCGAGCGGCATAATTGAAATAAGCAAAGGTCTGTGCATGACAAACAAGTGCCAGTCATTTCGTTTGCAAATAAAGCATCTAAGGCAATTATTCGACAAAACATAACATCTGATAACACAAGACAAAGTGAAAGCCCCTCTCGCCCGCAAGTTCGAGTGCCTCGCAGCGCCATGACATTGCATAATAATATACGCACAGCCTTACAGGGGGCAACCGAGCGAGCGAACCCACCTGAACATCAAATAAACTCGCCAGTGAATTTCCATGCCATTTTTTATTCCTATTTAATATTTATTTATTTATATGTGTGTGTGTGTATGCTTGTGTGTGTGTGTGTGTGTGGATAAATAACTGTGTGCATGTGTGTGTGAATTTTATGCAAATATTGTTTTTCCTGTGCGCACTTTGAGCTGCGACTATTTTCCATTTGTAACTCCATGGCCCGTCTCCACCTCCACCGCCCCCTTCCCCTCCATCTCCACCTTCACCTTCGCCTCCATCGTGTGCTGTTTTTTCGATGCTTGCGCTTTGACGCGAGCTCCTCGAACGATTTGCGTCCTTTGTAATTTTTTGTTACATCAACAATTTATGTGCTATTTATATGGATGAGTGCATAAATAAAATTTGTATAATATAAATAAAAATGCATTTTTATAGACGGCCAAGCCAAGCGAAAAAGATTTCTTGAAAACACGTTTAAAATTGACCAAAGCTGTGCATTAAAGAGCGAAACAAAAACGAAACCAAAAACGAACTGAAATTGCAGGTAGAGTAAAGAAGGGCGCTTTTATTAGCTCCTGCAGCTTTGGCAACTTTGGCATCTACCTAAGAGCCGTCTGAAGCGCACTTCAAACCCTGAAATAAAATTTCATTAAGCCTCTCAACGAGCGACGCCAGCCCTGCACAATATTTGCACAGATAATGGCTGAGCCGAAGTGTTTGTGGGCTCTGTTTGTTTTTCTGGGCGATTCTCATTTGACACTCAGACACACACACTGCCACGCCCATTTACGCACGCCCATTTGGCTCCATAATTAAATTTCGCTCCGACAGCTTGGGGGCGACAGTTGGGGCGTGGTTGCGTGGCAGTGGCATTTTAATGAGTGCCCCAGGCCCGGGATGCAACATAATGCATCGACTGTCAAGCATTTGCTCAAGTGTTAAGCATGGCGCAGCCGAGTCAATCCATCGGACTGGCCTCTCACGCGGCCACATTACAATATGAGGAGTATGTTAACTGCTTCATTAGATAGCAGCTCAATGGAAGAGTCTGTTTGCCAGCGAACTCGAGCGGCGGGCCTCCTGTCACTCACCAGGCGCCGCACTTTAAACTCAATCGATAAATCAAGTATAAGTTCTGAATGTCTTAGGATGGTCTCAGATATACATATAGATATATATATATATATATATATATATATATACACATACGCGCACAGCTTAAATGTGAGCGCCTCATCTGTTCCAGCTGCCTTGTTTGCCTTAATTTGTGGTTAAAGCTATTTGAGCCTACACAATAGTTTCACTTACCAGGTCCTTAATTATCGTTGTGCTTTGCGTTTGCTTACACAGGAGCCCGCATATATGCACACACACAGACACACACACACACACACACATTCATCTATTCGCATCATGCTGTAACTGCCACCGACAAGTATTAATAACAAAGCATAATCTAGAGCTCTAGCTCGTTTAATTGTGCCGAGTGCATTTCACAAATGCCAAAGCAGATAATTCAAGCACTTGAAGGCAGATGTGATTATTGTGTTTGTATTGCTCAAGTTAACTACACATTAAGCTAACTGATTAGGCAACTGATCAAGAAGCTCAGCCTCGGCGGGTTTTCTTTGAGATCTGCCCGAGCTTAAGTCGAACTCCTTCATTTGAAGAGACTTTTTGTTTGCAGTTGCCACGAATTTATGAGGCTCAAGTCTAACTCCTTCTTTTGACAATATTTTTTGGTTTGCAGTTTACAAAATTTGCCACGAATTTATGAGAATGACTAACAGATTATGCATTATTATTAGAAGTCGGCGCACCTGAGTGCAGCATTCCCGCTTGAGGCTTAATACCGATAAATCTTTATTTACTCTTCTGTCTCTGTGTTTCTTGCATTACCTTGACTGGAAGACTACCTCAGCAGCTTTAGTCGTTAATTTTATATAACGCAAAATTGTATTCATTTCTATGTAATACACTGCTTATCGATTGAATTCGTCCCTCTTCAATCAGTGTGCTGTATTGACATTTTGGGGAAAACGTCTGCTAAAAAATGTAGTCAGATGATTCTAGTCATAGTTATTAATTAGCAGTGAGTGTTATTAATGATGTAATGTGCTTCGACAACATCAATTGTGTATCGAATCCCTGCTTTGACTTTTAATAACGTGTCATTAGACATTTGCCGATGGTATCAGCGTGAGGAGCATTAGACAAATAACATGAGTTAGCATATATCGGAGGAATGCGGGCCTGGCCCAAATTGTATTAATTAAATGTGAATGAAAACAATATAATAAATGCCAAGCAATTACTCAATCCAGTCTGTCCCTTCTGAGCACTGTTCCACGACTGCAAAGACAAAAGAAACTGAAATGCTGTGCATGCCAAGACACACACACACACACACACGCGCAGATTTGGACAATCAATCAATGCGTCTCACAATCAATCAAGCAGGCAGACAGTCAAGATTTGCTGGCGAATTCAAAATCAACTGGCTAACAAGCAGTCAAAATATGCTGCATAATGTGCTTTAAGCCCGAGCTGATGGTTTAGGCCAAGTCACAATTACGGCGAGTCAATAACGGAAAAGAAGCGGCCCAAATGACACACGCAAAAGCGCTGCGCAGGCTTCAATGCTGACTGACCGCCAATGCCTTTCGCTATTCACAGTTTGTCCAAAAAATATGAGCACACAGATACACACACAAACACGCACACACACACACCTACATAGCTACATTGAGTGCTAATGGCGTCTTGGCGGGCATAATTACAAATTGACTCAATTTCCGTTTGAAGTTTTTGATGGTTTTATTGATTTTGTGGAGTCACGCAACTTCCCTTGCCGGGCAGAGCAAGCCGAAAGCCTCGAGTCCTTTGCTACGTAGCTGTAAAATTTGTTGCCTAATAATAATCAGGAATCATCAATATTTAACAGCTCTTCTAGTGCCATAGGCCCACACAAACACACACACACACATACTCTATTTTCAATTAGGTCGTCGCACATGAAGCACAACACAAAGACCTGGACGAGGGGGAAAGCGTGGGAGGTGGGGATGAGGCCTGTCTGCAAGTAGTGGCTGCTGCTGCTGCTGCTGCTGCTGCTGCTCCTGCTGCCGCTGACTGAGCACAATGACAACGTCATGAAGTTTAAGTGAGTGCTTAAAAGTCTAGCAAGGCTGACTCACATCTGTGGCTGGGTGCGTCTCCGCAATTTGCATATCTCCGTGAAACGGGCTGATGCGAGCACTGGATAGAGCGACTGCAATGCGCTGAGCCCGGCTGTTAGCCACTACTTAAACTTATTGGATTTGCCGGTTAAAAAAACTATGTATGTGCTGTGCCACTCGTAATTAGCCGCAAGTAATTAATGTCTTGCCACAGACTCGGCCAGCCACCGCTCGGTGTTGCGCGCTCGGCGAATAATTGAATGCCAAATGCAGAGGGGGGAGAGGTCAGCGTGAAAGCGATTGCACTGAACTTGACACATCCACATATCCAGGTGGGCAGAGGTAGGGAGGGAGAGAGACAGCGAGAGCCTGCTCACAGATTTCATGCCAAGAGAGCTGCGGGAATCAACCTAATTGGTTTTTATATATATGTATATATATATATATTTTTTTTTTGCTTGCTTTTGGCACTTTATGCATCCATTTGGTGCTGACCAGGCATGAAGCACGCAATGCATTCACCCATACCTATACCCATACACATACACATACACAATGTACAACTGAATCTACATAAATACATAGTTAAGCGCAAGAAATATTTTTGGGGGCACGAGGCAACAACAAAGTTAACGCCAATTGCACAGCGGCCTGGCTATTATTGAATACACTTGTTCAGCTCGGCGCAATGGCCGGCGTGACGCCCCCTTTTAGCTATTGCTGGCCGCACGCAATGGGGCGGGCACAGCGGCAACGAGAGCTATAAGTGTGTTAATAATGCCCCAAGTATTGTAGAGTTGTAAATTATTTACGAGCGTAGTCATATTTGGTTATGCACTTGGAGCAGGAGCAGCAACAACAAAAAACGAGCAGGAAATGGGCCACAGAGTGCTGCAGTTGATGTTAATGCTCGGCTGTGGGACACCCCCTCTCTGTCTCTGTCAGTCAACTATCTAGACTCTGCACAGATTCAATTATTAGAGGGTATACAAATAGTAAACAAATCTAAGTAAAAGTATGAAATAAAATTGCTCTAAACGGACTTTTATAGTTGAGTGCCAGCGAGCGAAAACTTGAGAAATAAACAAAGTGCAAAATGCTCAAGGGCTCGCCGAATATGTATGTGTATATATGTATAATAATGCCTATTTGGCTAAGAGAATGGGCAAGTGGAGCTGGCGTTTGAGCACAAAACTTTGGCGACAGCTGCAAAACTTTGACAAAGTTGCACGACATCAACAGCAAAGCAGCAACAATAGCAAACACCAACAGCAACAGCAACAGCAACAGTAATAGCAACAGCAACAGCAACAGCAATAACAACAACAATAATAATAATAATAATAGTAATAAGAGAGAAGAAGCTCTGGAGATGCACAGCTTAGGCAGAAACCCGAGTGGAAGGCGAACCCAACATATGTCAAACTTTGGCAATTTCGACCATTTTTTTGTCGCTCTTTGCTGCTTTGCTGTGGGCGAACATGATTTTTGGCAAACCGCAGCGCAAGACTGAAGTGGAGCACTGAAGCTGGCTGTGGCTCTGGTGCTGGTGCTGGCTGAGAGTGTGGTATCGGGATTTGCCTTTGGGGTAGCCGGCCACAGTCAACGCTAAGTTGCTTGCCCATTAAAAACTTCGTTGTGTGCTGTGGATGGCAGCAGCAGTAGCAGGAGCTGCAGCAGCAGCAACACCACCACCAACAGCAGCAGCAACTTCATTTAAAGTGAATTTTTGTTTGCTGTAGCCAAACCGAGACCTCAGTCACAAGCCCCGCAGCCCCTTAGCCCCTCCCTGCTGCATTGCTCTGAAAAATCAAAGTTGTGCATTGTTGTAGCTGGCGTGTGACATCATCAACGTCACGTGCCCGCCCGCCTGGTTACAGTTCAGTCCAGCGCGGTACAGTTGCCGCACAGAGTTGCCTTTGCATGACGCCCCAACGACCCAACGCCACATTCGGTCGGTCATCGGGCACCAGATGCCGGCCCCAGGCCCCACACGAGCTCGCCGTGACGTGGCAGTGACAGAAATTGCAGCTCGGTAGAAATGGCGAAAAAATCCGGACTTTGTAACGAAATAATTATTGCACAGTTTGTGGGCCACGTCTTGCGCAATTTGGCCAAAATGTCACCGATAAGAGTAGCGAGTCGCGAGTTTGATTGAAGTCCGCCAACGCTGTGCCTGCTGTGCCGGGCCATTTAGGTCTGGGCAGAGCAGCGACTGCGAAATTGACTTAATTAATGCAAAGCAAAGTCTTTTAGCGGCGCTTAAGTCTGATGGGAATGGAATGCGAATGGGGCCTTAGGTGCTGGGGGAGGGTAGCAGACTAGCGACAGCTGCTGGATGTCGCAGCCACAGGGACAATTTGCTTAATTTATGCAACAACGCGTTGCACTTTAGAGTCGCATTTGCATTAAGCTCTCGGAGCATACATTAACTGAGCGGAAACTAAATGCGAAAACTTGTTTTGTTTACCTTTGCAGGAAAATGGAAGATCAGTTCCTGATGTTACAGCCAGTCCGGGCCGTGCGCCGCCCGGCCCGCTGCCCGCCAACCAGCTGTCCGGCATGGGCAACCAGCAGCAGCACCACCTCCATGCCAACCAGCAGCAACAGCAGCAGCAACAACAGCAGCAGCAGCAGCACCATGGCAACCAGCAACAGAATCGCGGCCAGAGCGGAACCACAAATGGCTCTGGCGGCGTCAAGGACCCGGTGCTGCTGCAAGGCGACTTTCGCAAGGTCAGCGGCATCAGCTCGGAGATCTTCCGGCAGATAGAAGCTGTTGAGAATGATCATGACCCGAATACCGCGGCGGCACTGGAGGCAGTGGAGCGGCGTGGCGAGATGATTGTGCGCATCCTGGAGCCACGCTCCATGGGCAGCAAACACGCTGTGGACGCGGCGCACAAGCTGATGAACAAGGCCGATGGCCGGCATGCCGTGCAGCTGGTGGAGATTGTGAAGCGGCCCGGTCAAACTCTCGGCCTCTACATACGCGAGGGCAATGGCGCCGATCGCACCGACGGCGTCTTCATATCCCGCATCGCCCTCGAGTCGGCAGTCTACAACAGCGGCTGCTTAAGGGTAAGCAATATCGATAATATTAACTGAGATAATTTAACTCAAAGTGAGGAAGATTTACTTTCAAACAGAAATAGAAAAGTTCGTTTCATTTATTTTTGCTTTGGGGCATTTTCATTTCTTTTGCGTGCTACGGTCGGAGCATCTGGGATTAGACTTATCTGATTTCTCCGTAACTTGGTCAATTGGTTTCTGCGCTGACGCTCACGCCTCGCACGATTCTCCTGCTCGAGCTTTTCCCGTGCTGTCAGCAGTCGCCTGGGTGACTTCGGGCATGTAGGCAACTTGGGTGGCTCGTGTTGTTGTTTCTCGGCAAGTTGGAGCAGCGCTTGAAAGTCAATGGGCGCAGCCGTTAGAGAACGCTTCATTTTGGGCTTAGGTTGCGTATCCTCGGAAACCTTATGTGCCTTATCGATGCGCGCTTTAATCACTTTCTTGGTTGACTTACTCTGACTTGTCTTCGATTGGGATGATGACTCTCTGGTGGGGTTGGGCAATTGAACTGCACTATGCGCATTTTCCATGTATTTGCGGTAGAAGTCATTCGTTTCTGGTGAAACGAATCCATAGTCATTGAAATCTGGATCAATCTCGTCCAAGTCGTCCCCACTCTTGGGGGCTTGCAATGTAGCATTGGACTCTTCGTTTGGGTCTTTAGACATTTTTTCAGTTTTTCGATTCATCGAATTTACAAAATTATAGCTATGAATTACATAAATGTGAAACGGATTGATGGGATAAGGTTTTGCGCCTATGAGGTTTTATGTTTACGTTGATTTCATTTTTTTTTCACGACCATGACCTGAGTTACCTTGAGCTCTCCGCATTCCTTGTGGGATTTACAGTTTTAGATTTATGAAAAACGAATTATGCTTTTCAGGTGGGGGACGAAATCCTGGCCGTCAATTTGGTGGATGTCACTCATATGTCGCTGGATGATGTCGTCATCATCATGTCAATTCCTCGGCGCCTGGTGCTGGCCATACGGCAGAGGCGGGGCAATCGTGGCGCTGGTTCACCGGGACCGCCGACACTATCGAGGCCAGAGCAGAAACCTCCACCGGTGGTGGTCATCAAGCGTGATATCAGAGACGAAGACCTGGACGAAACCGATCGAATGCCGCGCCCGCGTTCATCACGTGAAAGACGTACAGGTAGTTTAAAGTGAGCGCCGTGTTTAAAATGCTAATCGGTGTCCTCTCTCTCTCTCTCTCTTTCTCTCTTTTCCCTCTTTGTCCGCGTCTAGGCGACGGCCGAGAGATGACCGAGTCGCGCTCCAGGCTGGGACTGGGCCTCAACAACTACAGTCCGCAGTCGGAGCAGCTGGACATGTACTACAATACACGGGCTGGCGTTAATGCCATGGGCGAACCGCCAAACTGGGGCTACAAGCCGCCGCCGCCACCATCATCGGTCATCACGGAACAGCCCACCAAGGGACATGCGTTTGCGCCTTCGCACGCCTACTACCAGAACGCTGGCACTCTGGAGAGCCTGGCGGAAAAGGTTCATGCATTTTATCCAGGCGCACCTGGACAGCCGCTCGGCCCTTCGCGCCGCATGTCCACGGGCACTGGAAACGTGGGCTTGGCCCAGCAGCATGCCCGGTTTCCGCGCTCTGGCTCCGACCAGCATTTGCCGCGAGTCGAATACGCTGATTACTCCAACTCATTGGGCCGCCACTCGCTGCTGCGCTCGAGCTTAAAGCCCGGAACGGGCGCACCAATGCCTGTGGGGGTTGGGGGTACGTTGGGTCGCTATGGGCGCTATGAGCAGCAACGTGGTGGGGTTCCGAAGTACGGACCGCCAGCAGCGGGCGCACAGTCCCTCACCCGACGCTCGCGACCCAATCTGGACTACTCCAGCGATACCGAAGCCACCATTGGGCCGCGGCCCAGCTACTACTACTATAACCGGCCCGCCATAGGCAGCATGCCGCGTGGCGCAAGTGGCGTAGGAGGTAGCGGAGCAGCTGCAGCGGCAGCTGCCATGTTGGCCGGTGGCCCAGATCTCAACAAATTCAACTCACTGCCAAGGGAACGACCTGGCGTCAGGCTACAGGGCATTCGGGCGCGCATAGGCGATCGCATTCTGGACGAGAACGATGGCAACATCTCGGCGCCCGAGTATGATGCACGGCGCGGGCGTGACCTACGCCAGCGCATTACGGCCAGCCCGGGCCCCTCCATCTTTACGGCGGACGAGTACCGTGCGTGGCTGAGGCGCGCGCCCAGCAGCTCTGCGATCGCAGAGCAAATGCGCATGACTCGGGACATGTTTGCTCAGCCGCGCTCACATCGCTTCTCCTGCAGTGCGGAGAACATTCACGATGCTCTGCGAAATGTAAGTAGAGCACGGAATAGCAGACAATCTCTCTCTCTCTCTCTCTCTCTCGATCTCATGTTAATGTTGTGCATTTTATTATACAGACCGAGAGCATTTACTCCAGCAGAACGGGCATACTTGGCACTGGCACCCTGGACCGTAATCTGGGTCTAACCCGACCCATATCAGCACTGCCCGTGCGCTCCATGTCCTCGCAGCACATAGGTGGCGCTGGTTCAATACGCTCACCCAGCATTCGGCGCATGCGCCAGCTCCTGGAACTATCTGCTGGCCCAGCTAGTCCTAGTGGCAGCATCATGAGCACAGCCGGCCATCAGAGTCCGGCGCCCACGCCCAGCGCCACAATGCCACGAGCGCATCGGCAGATCGACATCAATCCGGCGGAGTTCGCCAAGTACAAGCTGGACAAGCCCATTGTGGACATTGGCGGAGTCTCGGGCATGCTCTGGATACATCTGCTGGCGGGCCGTGGATTGCGCTCGACTCCAGAGCAGGGCGCACAGCTTGCGGCCGGTGGAGCACCGCTCCCACAGACCAGAGATCTCTACTGCGTGATTGAGTGCGACCGCGTGCATAAGGCGCGCACGGTGGTGCGCTCGGGAGACTTGCAATTCGATTGGGACGAGTCCTTTGAACTCGACCTGGTGGGCAATAAGCAGCTGGACGTGCTCGTCTACTCCTGGGATCCGCAGCACAGGCACAAGCTCTGCTATCGCGGCGCCATATCGCTGTCGGCGGTGTTGCGCCAATCGCCTCTGCACCAGCTGGCGCTCAAAGTGGAGCCGCGTGGCACAGTCTACATCCGCATGAGGCACACAGATCCCCTGGCGCTGTATAAGCGCCGCGGTCTGCCCAGCCTGCGTGCCGGCTATCCCACGCTATTTGGCGCCGATCTGGAGACGGTGGTCAACAGGGAGTCGAAGAACGTGCCCGGCTGTGCGCCAGTGCCAATTGTTCTGCGACGCTGCGTGGAGGAGGTGGAGCGGCGAGGCCTCGATATAATCGGGCTGTATCGCCTGTGCGGATCGGCGACCAAGAAGCGTTTACTGCGCGAGGCCTTCGAGCGCAACAGCCGAGCTGTGGAATTGAGCCCGGAACACGTTCCTGATATTAATGTTATTACCGGCGTCCTCAAGGACTACCTCAGGGAGCTGCCCGAGCCACTGTTTACGCGCTGTCTCTTCCAGATGACGGTCGATGCCTTGGGTGAGCCATTGGAAAAGAGAATGTTGTGAATTCGTTCCCTAATCATTTTCCATTTCCAGCTGTCTGCCTGCCAGATGATCCTGAGGGGAATGCGAAACTGATGCTTAGCATACTTGACTGTTTGCCCCGGGCGAATAGGGTGAGTGATCTCAATGTGTCTCCATGCTGGGTAAATCTCAAAGTGTTGTTTGACTTGACTTTCAATAGGCCACGTTGGTGTTCCTGCTTGACCACTTGTCTCTGGTTGTGTCCAATGCGGAGCGCAATAAGATGTCCGCTCAGGCGCTGGCCACTGTGATGGGCCCCCCGCTGATGCTGCATTCGGCCAGTGCACAGCCTGGCGCTGACATTGATCACGCCCAGCCGATTGCGGTGCTCAAGTATCTGCTGCAGATCTGGCCGCAGCCGCAAGCCCAGCAGACGCAGCATCAGCAGCTGGCTCAACACATGGGCGGCATGGCCACAGCAAGCAGCATGAGCAACATGGCAGGTGTTGCTTCAGGTAACGTAATCATTGTGTCAATTATGCAATCCACACCACTGTCCAGTGCCCAGTATCCGCCGACAACACACGAACACTCTGACCAACACCCACACGGACCAACACACACGCACACACACACACTGACAGTCGCGTGTTTTTATTAGTGGCACGATAAACACTTGCAAGAGTTTTCTTTCCGCTTTGAATGTGCAGCAGCAACAACAACAACAGCCCCCGTTTCTTCTTGTTATTCCGTGTCTTTGCAATAGCGGCACAGAAACCGTTTCCATTTCAAATGTCACGCATACACACACAGCCACACAGACAT
The DNA here is from genome assembly GCA_037075325.1 of Drosophila mayaguana. Classification (NCBI taxonomy): domain Eukaryota; kingdom Metazoa; phylum Arthropoda; class Insecta; order Diptera; family Drosophilidae; genus Drosophila; species Drosophila mayaguana. Next base: position 5,636,388 of record JBAMCG010000037.1, on the reverse strand, counting down.
AGACATAGACACTACCATACACAGACACACGATCAGCCCCAGTCCCAAAGCCACAAAATGATCGTTCACATTAATATTGATTAATACAGAGTCCTATGTAGACAGGTCGGCGCGGCGAGTCAACAGGGCAGCGTGGAAGCAAAGTCAGTGCGTTGCCAGTGGACAGACAGCAAATACTACTGCAGCAGCAGCAGCAGCTCATGGCGGCGGGCAACCTACTGCGCTCGTCCACTTCGGTAACCAACATACTCTCCCAAGGCCATCATCAGCTCTCAGCCACAGCCAACAGTCATCTGTATCAATCAGTAGTGGGTCAGTTAGCTCAATCGCATCGAGCCTTGCAACAAGCGGTGCAACAGGTAAACAAACAGATACAACAGTAACAACAGCAACAAATACAAGAACAACAACTAACATAACATAACATAACGAACATAACATAACATAATAAGAAGAGCTTTTGAAAATAACACACATCAGTTTTTCGTACTAACAAATCTTTAATACTAACCATAAAACACGTGATATGCATTATGTATATATACATGCAAATGTATATATGTATATGTACATTCGCTCGCGCCACACATACATACGCAATGTGTTTCAATATGCGTTCGAGCTGTGCCTCATAACATACAGCTTCAGCGCTGTTAACGGGCTTCACATGGATAACAGTGTGAGCGTTGCTCTATTTGCACACTGTTAACTTAACAGACAGGCAACTTTATATTACTCACTGTTAACTCCAGGAGCTGAAGCCGACTGACGCAAGCCAAAGCCGAAGTGTTTTTTTCTCTCTCGTGCACACGCATTTCCACTCATTCAATTCGGCATGCTCTCGCTTGAGTGTTGTGCAGCCGATTTCACTCAATGCAATCATTGTCGCTTCAATGCTCTGCCGTCGAGTCTTATGCGAGCGTACACATTGTTTATCTACGCACATACATACGTTTAAAGCAACATTCTGCTAACAGTTTATTTTAAATTCAATTTTAAGCTCAACATAATTTCAATTTAATTATGGCAATGCTACTAGTCGTAGCTTAGTCTCGCTCTCGCGCTCTCTCTCTCCCTCTGTCTCTTTCTCTGTTAATGATTAATATTTATATTGACATATACATACATGCATACATAATACTTAATACACACACACAAATACATAACATACATATTTTCAAAAACTACTTTCTTGTTCTTCTAAGTCTTCCTGTTGACCGTTTGTAAACGCGTTCCGATATGTACAATATATATGTATATGTGTCAAAGCTGATCAGTTATATAATCGATATATTTATATACATATATATTCATATGTTTATATATAAATGCATTTGCTATTGTTGATTTGATTTCTGCTTCTTATGAATTAACAAATATGAATTCAGTTAATTGTTTTGCGTCAAACTTTGATCGACGTTGTAATTGTGATATTTATATACAACTATAAACTCTTAACTATAATGATAATGATAATGATAACGATTATGATAGTGATTATACTGTCAATGATGATGATTTGAGCGATGTGATAAATGTTAACGGCGTGTTAAGCATGATTGGCCCACTACTGGTAAAAATGTAACATAACGAATCTACATACATACAAGTACATCTATGTTCTAGAACACCAATGCAATGTGTAAATTCATAACATTTGTGTCTATATCGCCCACACGTTCCATTGTACAAAGTTCATGAATCATCGCCCGTGTAACTAAAGTCCACCTCCCGCAAAAAACAAATCTTCAATGATCGTAGTCAATTCCAAGAAACTATCAATGAGCACAACAGAGTATTCAAAGTATGCAAATGGGATAATTTAATGAAGAACTGTTTCGATGCCACAAATGCTCCCCCACCATTTCACCTTGAAATGAGAAGGGAAGCGTGTGGAGTGCAATGATGAACAGTAGATGAATTGATATACTCCTAAGTTCTGCTCTGTTAACTGCACCTGTTTCAAGGCACCTTGTTTGCATGCACTCACCACTCACCACTCACCACTCACCACTCACCACTCACCACTCACCCCACTCGCCTTTAAGTTCATCCATTAATCAGAACATCACAATTGGTTTTCTATTGGCCTCCTGCCTACGCCCTATGCCAGATTCCTGTGTAAAGTGTATGTCTATTGTATGTCTGCCACGCCCACACACGCACTATTCACAAAACATGCTATCAGATAAAACGAAAGTAAAATTCCAAATTATTTCCACACAACGCACTCAGACCCCACACACAGGCCCCAAGGTATACACACACACACACAGTATGGCGTTTGTCCACTCCCAACAGTAGATGGAATGAAGTTTGCCAATGCAATAACCCATGACACGTATTTCGTTTGCTTCCATTTCTTGTGATCTCTTTCAGCCCTATCAATTGGGGGGCTCAGCGGGCTCAGCAATTCCCGACCAATCGCCACTGCCACTTCCAGGCACACCCTCCCCAGGCAGTAGCTCGGCATCGACGGGCTCCGGCTCGGGGTCGGGCTCGGGCTCGGGCAAGAGTAAGTAGAGCCAGCGATGCCCAGATGATATAAATAAATGTCGTTTGATTTAGGCACTGATACCATCAAACGTGGTGCTTCGCCCGCCTCAGTCAAGCAAGTGAAAGTCGTAGACACGCTCAGCCCGTACTCCGTCGTGCAGAAGAAGCCTCCACTACAGAAGGATGCACCCATAGAAGAGATAACGCCCCCAGAGGCTAACGCTAGCGCCGGCGCCGGCGCCAGCGCCAGTAGCAGCGCCATTAGCTCGAGCAACCGCAAGGGCGTCGACTTCTACGAACCGCACAACTCGCATTCCAAGAGCTTGGCCAGCGATGAGCCCTACACTTCTAAATACAGCAGCAGCACTCTGGACTCCAAGAAGAACAGTTACGGCAGCAGCTACACGCCCAGCAAAAGCTCCAACGCCAGCACCAACGATGACTACAAGGTCATACGCAACAAGACGAGCGCCACCTCGAGCTCCAGCTCCTCTCAGGCAACTGTGCTGAGTGCTGGCTCGACGGCCACGTCGGCGCCTACCACCTCCTCGGATGACTCCGACGACCTGGTCTCGTACAAGTCGTCGGCCTCGACCAATGCGCTGCTGGCCCAGTCTCAGGCGATGACCACCAGCCAGCTGATGTCCAAGTACTTGAAGCGCGAACCGCGTGTCCAATTCACACCGATCAAGTCGCCGGATTCGCCTTCGCCACCCGGCGGCGGGGACGGTCTGCCGAAGGGCACGTACCAGCTGGTCACGCCCAGCTCCAGCAGCAGCTGCCTGGCGAAGCCCAGTGCCACCACTGGAGCGATTAGCAAGTATACGACATCAACATCGTCGCCCAGTACAGCGGACACCAGCACAAATCCAACGAGCAGCAGCACCAGCAGCAGCAAATTGTCGTCGCCGTCGCGGCTGGCCAAGGATGGCAGGTCGGGCGGCGCGGCGGTAAGTAGCTCTTCCTCTTCCCTGGTGTCGAGCGGCAGGCGGCTGTTTGACAGCCTCGCCTCCTCCTCATCCTCGGAAACGGAGACAAAGACTTACATTGGCGGCACCACAGTGGCCAGCGCAGTCAGCACCACCACAACTTACACGAACGACTCCCGAAACGTAGCCACCAACAATAGCAGTAAAACGGCCACCGGCTCAGAGCACAGAAGTTTTGGTAGCGCATTATTCGGCAGTAGCGCCATAGGCAACGGCACTGGCAATGGCAATGGCAATGGCAATGGCAATGGCAATGGCCATGGCCATGGCCTCCACTCTAGCAACAGCCCCTTCGCCAGCACCAACGGCAATGCCAGCAGCAGCAGCAATCACAGTGCCATGAATCTGTATGGAACTCTGCCCAAGAATGGGGCTGCTAACGGCAGTAGTGCGGGCGCCACTCTCTTCGGCGCCAGCGCCAGTGCCAGCTCCTCGTATCACTCGGGCAGCGGCACAGCCAGCAGCAGTGGGGTCAGCTCCATGACTGGCTCCACCAATAGCTATGATTTCTACACGGGCAGCAGCTCAGCTGGCAGCAACAGCAGCAGCAGCACACGCCCATTTGCCAATGGCGGCAACAACTATCATACGCTGGGCACCTACCGCGCCCAGTACGCGGCCACCAATCCCTTCCTCGATGCCTTCGACGAGAAGCCCAGCAGCAATGGGGGCAACAATGGCCATAACAGCCATCACGTTGCCGACTCCAAGCTGGCAGCCAGCTCCGACAAGAGCCATCAGCGTGCCTCAATGGTGGCCGCCTTCCAGTCGTCGGGCGACTCGAAGAATGGCAGCGACGAGTACGATGACCTCAAGTGAGTGGCGCGTGCCGTTCAGGCGCGGGGGCGGGGCGAGGATGGGGGCAGCTAGAGGGGACTTGAAAGCGATTATGATATCAACGATGTCAAATGCTGAAATTGTTCTTTGGAGTATTTACAGTTTACAGTTTACAAATTTACAAACAAATACAAGTTATGCGAAGATATGAATATATAAATTGATAGCCAATAACCTAAAGATATACTAAAAGAAATACTAAAAAAAATAATAATAATAAATTAATTAAATCCAACAATTTAAAGAGCAACTAAGGTTAAACGAATTTTTAAGATCACATCAATTTATAATGGCAATCCACAAAGACAGGACAGACAGGCAGGAGAACTGGCTTAGATAGAAATGGCTGCCAAGCTTTAAGTGTTCGTCTGTGTGTGTGTTATATGTGTATGTGAGTGTGCGTGCGTGCGTGTGTGTGTTGTATGTGTGCATCATGCCAAAATAGCTTTGCCTTAGCAGCATTTATATATCCTTTGGCAGCCATTTTGAAATCGAGAGCAAGAAACCTTTACGAACAGTATTCGAGCAAAAACTAAAACCTTTGCAGAAAACAGAAATTAATGAAATTGAAACGAAAGTATACATACTATATATGGTCTAAGAAACATGAAAACACAAATCTTAATAGCTAAACTAAGGGTTGAGCGCGCATTTAATTATTTCTTCAGACATACATTTATTGAAACGTACAGATTTGCTGAAAACACATATATGAAATACATATTTTTGCAGCAAAGCCAAGCGAAAATACATAAAAAATATTCGAGACATTCGAATAGCCGAATTTCTCCCAAAGTAACCTCCTTGCAATCTCTATGCAGACTTTAGCTTCTTTTAAGGTGACCAAATCTCTTAACTACTATTAAAGATGGGAATATTTCGTATAAATATTGGATAACTTTTCGAGCAATATATTTGCCTAAGCCTCTTACACATACACCTAAAACATGCATCCCTCTATATATATAGATAAGTATATATACCTATGCATACGTGTATATATCGAATATGTCAAGTACCAAGTTCACGTACATGCTTAATAGTACATCAGTGTACGACTAGATGGTTTTCTATACACAGATGCTTATAAATCCATTTCAGTTCACTCTCACACACACATACACACACATGCCACATACATGAATACATGAATTTATTGATAAATCGATGTGCTTAGTTTTTTGTATGAAACAAAGTCTGATATACACACTAATATACAAGAATACGGTATTAAATATTCTAAAACATTAATATACAAGCATATATATGTATGAATATGCATATATATATATGCATTAATATATACATACATATACAGTGACAAAACTAAAACACGCTTTGCGACTACGACGACAAGAGAGGGGTCTACAAATTTTACAGCCATTTTGTTTGAATACTTTAGTAAAAGCTTTTTATAAACAAATATATACATAAAGATATACATATATATAAGTATATGCATAACTAACGAGAAACTATAATAAACTAATTATATATATGACTAATACCTATATATCTAATAACAATCTCCTATTGAACTGTAAATACCCACAATGTACTTTAAAACTTATGTGCTTTGGTGTCAGTCGATTGGCCGATCGATGGGAATACTATAACGTTAGTCAGTTAGCCAGTCAATGTTTGTCAGCGCTTAAAGTTAGTGTCTAGGACTAGGCTTAGTAGCGTACTTAAGTTAGGCTTTTGCTATCCTCATGTAGAGTGCGTCAAAGTGAAATATTATTATTTGATTTCATATATATATATATATATATATATATATATATATATATATATATATATATATATATATATATATATATATATATGTATGTTAGAAAGCCAGGGAGCATCGAAAGCAATAAATATTTAACATATAACCACAAGTTAGAGACACCGAATATAGAAAGCGAGGAAAGGATGAATGAAGGATAACACCAAGATAACAGGAGCATACCTAGAATCATAATAAATGTGTGTTAGTTAGCATATACATATATACTTTGTGTATGTATGTATCGGGTAGGCAAACCTAAGTTTAGAGTTACCTAATGAAACACTAGCATAATCATTTGTCTTCATCAAAGTACAACTTTCTAGCAGCAACAGCAACAACAAGAGCAGGCGTTACTTATATATATGACATATATATATATATATATATATATATATATATATATATATATATATATACGATTCCAACTCAGATTTGAATTCGCATCAATAACCAAATCATAGAAGTGAAATATTATTACGCGTATAGCCAAAACAGTGCATTATTTGATATTAAACAAGTTTTTATGGATGGGACGTGCATTCAGATTTTAAATAGCTAATTATTCGGTTAATTGTTGTCACATTTATTTTATACGAAGCTAGATGAAACAAAAACAAAACATTTTAAGTGTTATATACATAAAAATCTATCAAACCAAAGAGTTGAAAAGGACAAGAAAACAAACCTTAACCTAGTTGATGCTATAATTAATTTTTTATATACGAGTATAGTAAATTGTTGGTTATTATACACATACATATATACACACATATATATATAGCGCGTAGTATTTTTAAAAAGGCAACAACTAAGCTGATAACAATTTGTCAACATTTGCTAAATGTTCATTTGTTGGGGTCCAAATTAATCCATTTCCATTGGGGGTCTGCATGCGATTTGTTTTCCGTTCTCCTCTGACTTTTTCTCTGTTATTCATAAATTGTTAAACTTGAAGTTATTTAAGAGACAAACTTAATTAGTTCGAGCCAACTTTTAATCGAAGTCTAGAGATCAAAATTATGACATTCAAAGGCGGCGAACAAAGGAACATTTGAATTGATTTGCAAATTGTTATGGCTTCTTAGTTATAGCTGAGCTTTAGATAAGATACCGGGAGTTGCCAGTGGGCCTAGTTAGTGTTTAGCAAATTGTGCTCGTAGTGGTGTTGAAGGTGGTGCAGGTGGCGGTGGTGATAGTGGTGTTGGTGGTGTTGTTGAAATGTTGGCTGTTATGCGTGGACTTCAACTGCTTCTTGCGTGAGTGTTTAGTGTTTGGGATCTGGTCTGTGGCTTGAACTTGCTTGACAATTGAATATATGTACTTTTTAAAGAAAAATATGTTATGAAATATATCACTGTGTCATATCGTACATTTATACGGCAGTAAAGCATACCAAGTGGCAAGTAACAAGCGATAAAATGTTAAAACCAAAGTATTTAAATTAAGAAAAACCCAAGAAACGAAAAAATTAAAAAAAGAAGGAAAATTAATTATAACTAAATGAATAGCAGCAAAGCAGCAACTACATATAGTTAAATAAACTGAAATGATTGGCAAGCAACCACAGAACAAATTGTATATGCATTTAATTTAGCCTAAAGAATTAAAACAAACCACATATAAATAAATATATATATATATATATATATATATATATATATATATATATATATATATATATATATATATATAAATATATATATATATATAAATATACATAATAATAACTATAATAACAATAACAATAAGCGTTAGCTGAATAAATACAAAGCAAATATGTTAAAGGCATTTAGTGAGCAAATATGAATTGATAAAACTATTACACACAGACGCCACTTGAAATTAATGTTAGCTACAAAACAACAACAACAAGAACAACAAGAAAAACGAACTAATTTATTGAAATGTATTGCACAATATTGTACACTTATAAATATTAGTAATGAAACAAAAGGAAGTAACTAAAACTTAATAGAAACAAATAGGGAGGCAGCTGCGCTAGCGAAATATATATGTATTGTAGTTAATATACACATATATATAGTCACATATATATATTTAGTTCCCAGCCATGTTTTTATTGTATTCTAATATGTGCCCCAGATTATTGTTTTGAAAGACCCAAAGTTTTACACTCACACAGCATAGCTCAGTTAAATTAGTTGAATAGTTGAAATAAACCTAAGTGAAATATTTGTGTGAATTTATATGTAATTTGTATTGAATGTGTGCCTAACGCTGTACATCTTCCCTCCTCCTCCTCCTCTTTTTTTTTCTTTTTTTTGGAAATACCAGGGCAAACTCTTCAAATAGTTGGGGATGAATTTGTAGCAATTCGGAGCACTTGCAATGTGCAGTCGATTTCTTTTGTCGAACTTAACAAGCAAATGGAGACCAAATGCTCAGGGCTTAGCGAGTTATATTAACGTAATATACAAAACCAAAAGAAACAAACAAACAAACCAAAAATAAGAAGGCAGAAACCGTATTTAAGAACTAATTGTATGTAACACATCATGAGCATGCTCCATTAAAACTTAACAAATTACAAAACCACAAATCACTTCAGTTGCAAATCTAATGCTAATGCGTCGACAAATACCCACAAGCAACAAAAACAACAAAAACGAAATGAACAAGAACAATCCAGCTAACAAATTTACAAATCCAAGCAATCAATTTTGTTACAAAGACTGAATGAGAAACCAACAACAACAAAGGCAACAAAAACAAAAGTTATGTTCCCCACTCTCAAAGGGGGGAAAACTTTCATATCAAATGGCAAACGTTTTTCAAAAAATCCCCAAATCAAAATGTTTGAGTTTCAATCCTTAAAAATGTAAATTCTTATCCTACTTTTGAGACCTTTACTAGCAAACCAAGTCCATAAATCCAACAAACGAAAACAAAAACAAAAATAATCCATTAAAAAGTCCCTTAATGAATAGTCAAATATAGCGAAATTAATTCAAATATTACCACCAGAATTTTTGCTACATAACGAACTAAATATACATATAACTAAAATGCAATAATAAGAACAAATAGTTTACAACATATAGTTAAAAAGGAAGTCGTACGAAACCAGATGAGACATTACGAACTTTAGCAGACACTTTTCAAGTAGAATTATAATAACTATATACAATGAATAACAAAATTAATGAAATGAATAACAAAATCGGGTTACTCTGAGGCATTGTATTTGGAAATGATTTTGAAACCCACCACAAGAAAGTGAAAACTGAAACACTAACGAGAAAGGCAACTTCAAAAAATCTCAATTTTTCTCTCATTATTATGTTTATTGTCTATGTGTCATCTCAATTCCAAATTCAAATATTAATAAAAAAAATCGAAAATCTAAAACCAATTCGTAACAGCAATATTTCAATAAAAAAAAAAAAACATATTTATAAATCAACATATGTATATACATACTAACACATATGTACATAAGCGCAGTCACAAAGCTTAACAACTATAATCCAAGTACGAATCCAAGCGAATCCAAGTCCAAGCTGCAAAATTATGGAAATATTGAATTATCGCGCGAGACAGCTAAAGCAAGGAACAGATAATACTCTAATTTACCACTGCCACAAAGTTAAAGGAAAACAAATGAATTATATATATAAAGATAATGAAACATACATCATCTACATAGATATGATGAAGGGAAAATTCCTTATAATTACATACATGCATACATTCATTCATACATACACACATGATGATGATGATGTGGGCGTATCAGAAGCATTCGTATAGGCAGCATGAATAATTATATGAATACAAAATATAAATACATAAGTCAACTTAAACTTATTATTTATATCCAGAATAATAACAATGATAACAATAAAACTTATCTTATACAAGCATTAACTAAATCCAAAATAGTTCTTTGCGTGAGAATAAAGCGATGTTACATTATTTAATGAAAATATATACATATAAATAAAATATAAACCATTAATTGTGTTTCTTATATCTGAAGAGATTCTCTACAATATGTAGAGAATACAGCGCTCACATAGCTAAATATAATGTAAGTATATTTATATTTACGTTTTTAGTACAATTAAAATAAAGCTTAACAATAGTACTAAAATGGTTGTAGAATTAGCTAGTTTTTTGTTTAACAAAGGTGTTTACTGCTCTAATTAACACTGCTTAGTTTTGGTTGTTGTCCTCGCTAAGTGTGCAAAACAATGCCTTATTTAAGTAGAAATTTAGAACAAAAATCCTTAATGAACACGGTACATTTTTGTGAATTTGATTTAGCCACCAACCAAACGACGCATTGGGACATTTAGTACATTTTTGTTAGCTCATGAATTTTTGCAGTAAGTCTTATTCAGTTTCGTCCCCTTTCAGGATCGATCAACAAAAATACGGACGTCAACATCAGTGCGATTCCAGCGCTTAACTGGGTTGGTTGCTTTAGATGTCGCCCGCTTAAATACTATTTTTATTCTCTCTCTCTCTCTCTCTCGCTCTCAAAATATATCAATTTCTAGCGTTCAGCCGAAGTGGTTTGTCAAACGAAGTTCAGTTCATTTATTCTCTCTCGCTGAAAAAAAAGCTGACCACCAAAAGGTACCATTTCTGCCCATCTGAGAGAAGAGTACAACATATATGAAAGGGTTTAGCTCATGCAACATAAAGCGTTCGGACGTATGATATACTTTCTTTCTATTTAAACTCTAGCCCCCGCTCGTGGAGCGCCAATTGAGCATATTCATTCCCTAGGCTTAATAAACCAAATAAAATGCAAAAAGTTATAGTTTTAAATGATTTAAATCATTTTTTTTTATTTTGTATTTATTTCTCAAATATTTTTAATAATAATTAATATTATAATAATTAATTAATGCTTGTAACATAACAAATATTCACTTATTTCATTGTTTGAAATTTTACCTCTGCGCACAATTCATTTTGACAGTTTTTCACATGCTCTACAGAATGTCATCATTTTAGATTGTTTTTGTTTGCTTGTTTTTTTTTTATAATCTTTATTGAGTTTTAAAGTTTTTCACGTCTTTGCGCACCTGCAGCAATTATGGCCAAAGTCGCCTTTCTACCTGTTTATCTCAGTTTCAAGCAGAATGCTCAACTTTGCTTGTCGCTCGCTCAAAAAACGTGAAAACACAAAAATGTATAATTTAGTTGATTTTACTTCATTTTTTATCTTTATCAATTTTAATGTATAATTGGGATCGCTTAGCTGCTGTTGGATTTATATTAATTTTGTTTTTGCAACCACAATACATTTATACATATATATATATATATATATATATATATATATATATATATATATATATATATATATATATATATATATATATATATATATATATATATATACTTTCGTATTTCTTTTGTTATTTATATATATACAATACACATAATAGATTTATAGTAAAATTTGGTGAGGAAAATCTTGTTTTGTTTCATTTTCTTTCTTTTCGAGCGTAAAATGATTAAATTTCTTTTATTGATTTACCGTTATGAGTAAGTTGTACAATTAGAGAGCACAAATGTTAAAAAGTGTTTATCGTGGTGTAAATTTAAAAAACTTCCTTTAACAAATACCTTCAAGTTCGATTTTTGATTGTTTTGCGTGATTTGTTCATCTTTTATTTCTTCTTCTTCTTCTTGTCTTTTAAGATTCGGTAAGTTAGGCAATATTTGTATTAGAATCGAGTATATAGCTTTAAACCTTCTTGGCAATATCTGTAAAAATTGTGATGTTTTCGTAGGTATAAGATCGAGTGACTGAATTATAGACATTGAGAGAGAGATAGAGAGAGAGAGAGAGAGGGGGGAGCTAGAGAGAAAGAGGGAGTGAGAGAGTGCATGTATTTGCTGTTGTTTTCTTCTTCACATTCAGTTTTCAATCTTGTTTTGTAACATTTCAATCTCGAATATTGGGTACCAATAAATTGCAACAAACTGCCAGATTATCCGGCCCAGTTCGTTGGAGTTCATTTAAATATGTAAGTTCTTTAAGATAATTGATTATATTTAAAAACTTGGACCCTAGTTGAATTTTGCCATAATTTTGTTTCATTTCGATTAACGCGCACAAAGTTCATAGACATACCAAGGATAAGAAAAAGGCAAAGAAAAGTAAAAGAGCAACGTAGATTATTTATAAGGTAAAAGAATTTCTCACATGGATCAACACTTATCATCTACACAGATGATCATGTAAATGTATATTTAATTCACTGCTGCAAATTCTTCAGTTTAGTTTCGGTTACTATTTCTGTTTCTGTGTCTGTTTTTAGCATGTATTTATCATTTCACTAAAAAGTAGGAACTTCTGTCTGTTTTTTTTTTTTTTAATTTTAATTTTTTTGTAAACTGTTTTCAGAGTTTCCTCCATGTAGTTCTCATGTATCAATTTCTCAATAACTGAACTCAAGTGTACAAGAAACGAGTCAATATTAATAAAGCAAGTAAGCACAGATTTCGCTAGCTATAATAGGTATGTACGATTATATATGTATATATACATATATATGTATATATATGTATATATTAGGTATACATTCTATATATATGTTGCAAGCGCTTGTCCAACCGCCAAAGTAAACAAGAAAAATCTCTGAATACAACGCTTGCATTTCCACTTGAATTCCTTGCACTTTCTGCTAAAACCACGCACACCAAATTCATTTGCTACTAAAAATACTAATGAGCACACAAATCTATAAAATCTATAAAATATTGTACCAAAAACATTTGAAATAAACTCCTTAAAAAAGTATACTGTAACTATAATATATAAAATTAATAATTCATTTTATTTTCTGTCTTTCTTCGTTGGCAAAATATTTAACAAATTCTCTATGCTTTCATCTATTCATTGTCATTGTCTACGACCAGAACGACGACGATACGCACTCGCTATCGGTCCGTAATCTTAAAATAATTTTGATATCTTAATCAATTTGCAATTTTCAATAACTTGCGCTTCCGATATAACTTAATTTCTAATGCTGTTGCTGTTGTTGTTGTTGCTGTTGCTGTTGCTGTTGCTGTTGTTGCTCTAACCCAAATACACTTCAATTTCTTAACTCTCTTTGTCGGGTTGTTCTGGTAGAGGTGTATGAGTGCTCGCTCAGAGCGGAAATGAGGGGAGATCGATAGAATATTGTGAATATATTTGATGTGACAAATATGGTTGATATGTTTCTGTTGATGCATATGTATATAAGTGTGTATGTTACGCATGCTGTGAATCGATTTGAGTTGAGTCTAAGGAAAATGTTTTCCACCTTTAGTTCATACCGTTCTCCCGACACCGTTTCCATTCAAGGGCTTGCTGCTGCTTTCAATAAAATAATCCATAGATTATAGCTACAATTACACATATAGAGCAGATACAGCAACTAAGTCTGATGCACACGCACGTGTCTCTGCATGTATGTGTGCATATGCATTCATATTTACTTAGTCTTGAATTTAGTTAGATTCACAATATGCATTTCGGTAAAACGTCGCCACGTACAACTTATAACTGTTCGCTATGCTTGGTTTAAACTTTACTTTAAATATATTTGTTTGTTTGTTTATTCCTTTTTTCTTGATTTTTTTCCTTCTTCTTCTTTTATATATATTTGCATTATATCATTATGAATCCCCTCAAGTCCCGCGTCTGAGTTGCGACTATTACCTCGGGCAGGCTTCGTTCATTATATGTAAGTGTTAATCTGATAAATTTTTAATTATTAAATTCTTCAATGTACTTGTAAACTATGTATTCAGTTTGTTGCTTTTCTTATAGATTTTTCTCTTATTTTGTTTTTGTTTTTTGTTTTTTTGTTTTCAATTTATATTTTTCTCTACATGTTAAAGTAATACTTTTTAGTGTTTCTCAATTAGCTGCATTGCGTATTTTGCACTCATTATGATGTATGTACTAAGTATGTATATATGTATATAGTTCTATTAATTCGCATGCTGCTTTCTCGGTGTGTCCTTTTGTTCATTATCAACATCAACACGCTCAGGCGCGAATTGTATCCGTGTATCGGTATCTATCTGTATGTGTATTATCGTTGGGCTAAATATTTGTTTACGCTTTGAACGCTCCATACCAAAAAGCCGGCGCACTAACATCATTTCATAATGCATTTCGATTGAGTTCGGTTGAGTAAGTGTGTGAATGTAAATATGTGACTGAGTGTACGTGTATGTGTGTGTGTGTGCATGTGTGTTTCAGTGGCTAAGTATCTTTTGTGTATGGCTTTCGATTGTTTTACAAAAACACATAAATATTTTATGATTCAACTTTACACATATTTACTTTACTTTACTTTACTTTACTCTCTTAGTTTCTCATATTTGCAATTGTTTTGTTTGTTTTCTTAGGTTTCCTGTTGTTTTGCTTGTAAGTAATTATAGGTATTGAAATACTTGTATGAAATTTTTGATTTGTCAAGAGTTCTCATTTGAAATTCTAGCAGTCGTGGGTTTGATATATATATTAATATATATGTATGTATATATTAATAATTATCTCTTTTTACCTTGTATCGATGCGCTAACAGAACGTGTGTATGTATACATATATATATATATATACATATATATATTTATATAATAGACATAGACATAGGCATAGACATAGAGCATATATGTATATGTATATATTATAAGTTAGTTTGTAGATTAGTTAAGATTAGGATAGAATGTATACATGAAACACTAGAGTTGGTTTAAAAATGTACTTTAAGCATTTGAGTTACATGAGAAATATGTGTGTGTGTGGGCGTGTGTGTGTGTGTGTATGTGTGTGTTTACTTAGTCTATGGCTAAAGTATGTTTCTACTCTCATTTTGTTTCCGTCGTTAGAGCTTCGAAGGAACTCAGACACACATGCAAATTTGTCCCTAGCTTAAACCGTACTCGACCATATTTATGGAATATGTGTGTAGGTTCTTATTCTCCGTAGGTAATTAGCAGCTGCAGCTTGCGACTTTCTTGTGATAATTGTAAATACCGTATGCAATTTAAATTTTACATTTGACATTATTTTACTGTTGCTTTTCGTACACGTTTTATGCTTCAAATTTACCATTTCCGTTAATTGTTAATTTTAAATTACGATCACTGCTACTTATACTTATTAGCTAAATCCATATCATTCAGTTACAGTTACAATTAGTTTATTAATCAATATTCTTTTTATTTCTTTTATTTTCTCTTTTCTTTTGTTTTTGTGTTTTTTTTTTGTTTGTTCTTTTGCGCCAACGTATAAATAATTTCACTTTCTAAATATATATAAACATTGATGTGTGTATAGTTAGTTGTGCCTGTCTGCTTGTGTGTGTGTGTTTTTCTTTTCTTTTTTTTTTTTGATTTTGTTTTTTTTTTTTTCTTTGATGGTTGTGTGTGGGTTCTTTTTGTAAAATTATCAAAAAATCATTGAGTTTTTTCTTTCTTTTTCTTTTTTTTTTTGTTGTTTGTATTTGCTTCGCTAAAAACACTTATATGTCTTTCATGTTGGTATGCTTAAGTCTAAATATAATTATGATTTTTGAGATTTTACTTTCATAGCTTAAAATTTGTTTTACTTCCTGTTTCATGATTTTGTTTTAGTTCAACATATACCTATATATATGTATATCCACTATACAGTATATATATATTTATATAATTCTGTTTTTCTTAACTTTTTTCTTTATGTTTACATACATATATTTTGATAATTTAACAACATTTACAAATACACACACACACAGAAGGTTTTACGTACGCATTTTACATTGTTTTTTTTTTCTTTCTTGTTGTTTCTTTTGTTTAACTGCTTTTAAAAGTATTAACATTAATTTTTGTTTTTCTCTCATTTGTATTTGAATGCTAAACAAACGAACCGATCGACTAAATTTATAATGCGGTAGATGCTCTTTATTCAATTAGAATTAAATACATTTCAGCGCCTTTATTTCTGGCTTTCAATTACACTTAAGACTGATGGGATATTGTTTGTTTCGCTTGCTCTATAATTAATTTTTTACTTTATTCGATTCGTACCGCTTACAAAATGATAATCTTTTAAAAACTGCTAAAATGCGCTCATGCAATTTGAGTTAATTTAGTTTATGTAAAAAATTAGGTTTACCAGTTATCAATGAAAGTTTATGCATCACTTAAAATATAATAACAGTAAATACTCATACATAATAAAACAATGTTTGTTTTCTTTTGTTTTCGCTTACTTCATTGTTTAACATAAATTGTGTGTTTTTTTTTTTTTTTTTTTGTTCTGCTTTTATTTTAGTTTTCTTTTGTTTGTTTGCATGATTTGACTCGCTGCTGTTTCTTAAAACCAAAACACAGTACAGTGCAATTAAGTTAATTCTAAGTTCGCTTTGTTTCTCCTCCTCCTCTCTCTATGCAATGCAACTTACTTATGGACTACAGTTAAGATTTAACTTTAAGCTTATGATTATACGACGTCGCTGATTGTTTAGTGGGCTCTTTTGTTTTTGTGTGTGTTTCCCCTTTCTCTGTTGCTGTATTTTGCTTTGTTGAATGTTCTTGAATTTCGAAATTGTATCCACCGTGATACATATACAATATTTTATATATATATATATAGTATATGCATTTATTCTAAAGTTTTGTTTATTTAGTTTTTGAATTTCAGTAATTAGTGCTATGCATATTGTGTTTTTTGTTTCTTGTTTTTTGCTTTTGCTTTTTGCTTTTTATATAATGAGAACAGTGTTTAGATATTAGATTTTGTTTGTATATAAGTAGCTATAGCTCGTTTGCATCGATTGTTGCTGCTCTGTTTGATGGGCTGGGTTGTTTCTATTGTGGATTGGTTGGGCCCGCTTCTCAGTTGAAGTGGCTGTGGTGGCGATTGCCTTGCATGCCGCTTGTACTACGAATAATAGATTGTATCTGTTGCTGCCAATAGAACTGATGCCGTAGTGCAATGCTGCTGTTGGCACTTAGTCAAGTTCAGTGAACCTGACCGCGGGTCGGATTCTAGATGTTCGACTTGGAGAAGCTCACGCGCAAATGGTTCGACTCGGACAGCTGATGATTATGCATTTTGATCAGTGCCAGGACGGCCTCCTCCACCGACGACAGCTGCAGCAGCGCCATTTTGCGGTCCTTGCTGTAAATGCATACGTATCTAATTAGTTAGCATCACAATTGCAAAATATATATATATATATATATTAACTTACGGGAAAAATTTGAATGCTTTAACTTCAAAATTGTTGGAGGTGAAGGCTTCTTTGATGTCATCCTCGGTGCAGGATGAACTGTAATGTGCAAGAGAAAGAACGTTCGTTCGCTAAATTAACACCTATCGATTTAAATTATCATGCTGTGCGTCTATAGATATCGCATAAACACTCCTGCCACCCCTTCCCTATCAGCCCGAACAGCGGGCATAAACAGAACCCCAGCCAGAGGCGCACTCACAGTCACAGTCACAGGCAGAGGCAGAGGCAGAGGTAGAGGCAAAGCTACAGGCATGGCCATAAGCATATAAATTCAAACGGTAGTCGTCTCTTTGCCCAGCTCGCCCCCCTCTTGTAGAGCACACAAAAACCTGGCGGGGCGCTTTGTCATATTTGGCAGACAAAGCGTCGCGGGGCGTTCGCCTCTGACAATGGCTGCGCCTGTGAATGCGACTTTGGCAGCGGGGGCTGGGGCTGGGGTTGAATGAGCGACAGGGATGGGGGCTTCGAGTTGGTTGGTGCTGCCGCTCATAGCGGTAATTGTAATTGCCCGCGTGGCGTGGCTGATGAAAAAACCAAACTCCAGCTGTGCGTTGCGCTGCGCTACGCTGCGCAGGACGCTGGATGGCTTCAGGCGTTAGTTGCGATGCTATATAAAGGATACTTACGGAATGTTACTTAAATGCAGTGTCGCCGATGGCGGGTAGATGTTCTGATAGTTCTTGCTGCCGGGCTTCTTGAAACGGTGCAATGGATTCTGTGAATAGTCACGTGTGAGCCCCGCGTCCGGCTGTCCCTCCTTGGGCAGTTGCACGGCCTGATGTTTGCTGGCCATGACACGTATCGGCTTGCCCCATAAACGTAATTTATCAAGGTGAGACATGGCTGCAAACAAGAACAAGAACAAAAATAAAACACAATGTTAAAACGTTCAAACGAATGGCAATGCATGAATTTAGTGGCGAAACTTGTGCCGAGGGAGCAGCAGAGCAGGAGAGCAGGAGAGCAGCTCCGCTCAACTTGTGCGGGTGATAGAATATTTGTTCACGTTCCTCGTGTACAGACAACATGTGTTGCCAAATGTGTACAGATGCAATTTATATATACATATATACATATGTGTGTGTATGTGTGTGTGTGTTTGTGTGTTCTACAAATACAGATATATAAATGCTTGTAGAACAAGCTGTAAAATAAAGTTGGATTCGCCAGGCCATAGCCTAGCATAGCAAACCAGGCCCACCCGCCCACGCCTTTCGGGACTGAGACACAGCAATAAGTACTGGCAAATATTTACATACTAAAATGTAGCTGCAACTTTATCAATGTCGTCTGCCTTTGGTGATTTACAAGCAAATGACTCCCCATAAAATGCATTGCCCACAAAAGTTTGCGCTTGTTTCAGTATCGTTTTTTATCTATTTTTTGTTTAGTTTTTCTGTTGCCCTCGCGACCCGGACCCAAAGTTTCCATCCATGTCATTTGTTTCCCATGGTCTCAATAGTCATAACACCTGCGGCTCAGTTGCAAATAGACGAGTGCAACAAAACACGCCACCGGAACGGAGTAAATACTGTTGCTCCCAGTTTCATATTCGTTTTCAATTGCGATTGCGATTGCGATTGCGATTGCGATTACGATTTCAATTTCGATTAGATTTTTATTCAATTTGCTGTCAAGTCATGCTGGGACTACTAGGACATGGCCAGCCCCAAGCCAACACTTGTCCCTTTTTACATTATTTTAATAAATTATATAGAGAACATTTTATCATTTTGCGCAGTTGTGTCACGAGCACTGACTACGGAGAGGACGGGGAGAACGGGGAGCAGGAGACGGTGCGTTGGTTACATGGAAAGTGGATGACATCGCGCTGGGTTGCTTATGTTTTATTGTTAAATAATATGCTTACTCAGCCGTTTATTGTTTGCCTAATGGATTAAATGATTTTACAAAAAAGTAAGGCTTGAAAATATAATAAATTGTAAAATAAAAGGCTGTCTGCCAGAGGACAGCGAAATGACGACGAGCCAAGCAGCGGCAGCAGTGACAAACGCTTCTTCCATTTTCCACATGCGACTCCTCTATATATATATATATATATATATATATGTATATAAATATATTTATCTTTATATATGTATGACAAACACTTGTAATAAAGATTAATGTGGAGCCGAGAGATAGAGATAGAGAGGGAGAGAGAGAGCGCCTGGCTCTGGTAGCCCAAAATGTTGGGACCAACTTTGCCTATCATCTCAGCACCTTTGAAAGGGGCTGCAGCTGCGTTTGCTGAGGCAGTGGCTTTCGTGGTTTTGGGCCTGGGGCCTGGGCCCCAGCTCAAAAAGTATCTTAAAGTTTTAATTACCAGCCTGACCAGTGGCAGCAACACCAACAGTAATAGCAACAGCAGCAGCAGCAGCAGCAGCAGCAGCAGCAGCAGCAGCAGCAGCAACAACAAATCATTATTAACTTACTGGGCACAAAGAATAAAAAATTGTAAAAAGTGCACGCACAGCTGAGCACCGTAGAAATACCATAGAATGCCCCCAGCACAAGAAAAAACAAAAACAAAAATAAGAAAATGCGAGTTAGTAAACTTTGCCCAAAAACCCAAAAATGACTTGTAGAAGTGTCCGTCAGGATTTGTGACTGTGTCAAAGTGGGTTAAGTCACTTCGGCCAACAACAAATGGAGTATGTAATTAAAATAATACACCAAGATTATGTTCACTGGAGCCCGAGACATGGACAAGAAACTGATGCGCACGAGAGCGAGAGACTCTGGCTCTGGTGGTATTAATTGATCTAAAAAAAGAAAATGTTGCCTGGCAAATATGTGAGCATATTATATTGACAGCTGGTGCGCACTTCATCTAGAGTCAGTTCATCAACAGAAACTTTCTTGCATAATTAATTTGGCGCACCCTGGACACTGAATCACTTAACGCTAAACTTTGCCACCTGACACATGGCGTATACGTATTCCGGCAGAGGCACATGTGACTGCCTCTCTGTATTTCTCTTGTCTGTCTCTCTGTCTGTGCCTGTGCTGCTGAAATATTTGTTTGCATTTATCGTAAATACTTTTATGCGTATGCTGCTGCTGCTGCTGCTGCTGCTGCTGCTGCTGCTGCTCTTGCTGCTGTTGCTCATGCAAAATATTTTGTAGTAATTTGTATAGCAAAATTTTATTTACGCAAAATTCCCCAGATAACAGCAATAACAGCGAGAGAGGAGGCCAGACTGGGGAGCTATGCTGCATTGAGTGTGGAGCGGCAGCTGTGCGTGTGCCTATCAATTTATATGAGAGTTGTGTCTATAGTTTGTTATAAGTTGGGCACAAACTTAATCCCGGCACGGCAGCCAACAAATGGCGCGCGTCCGGCCAGCAGCCATTTGCACAATGTCGACAGCGTCGACAGCGTCGCCAGCGCCTGGCCGAAAGGGCCATTATAATATCTCCCACACACACACACACACAGATACAGTCACACCTTGGAGTGGACTCCCACTGCTTATTGTTTTTTCATTGTGTGTGTTTTGTGTTTTTGCCTATTTGTGCTTTGGCTTTGCCTCTTGATTGCTGTCGCACTTTGTTTGGTCAGAGTTAGGTCTCTCGGAATCGGACTCGCACTTCTACTTGGGCTTGTTCTTGCTCTTGCTCTCGGTCTCGGTCTGTCTCTGCATCTGTCCGATGTCTGGCTGTCTCGTAGTAGTCGCATCGTTCTCTTGACTTCATTTACACTAAAAAAGTGCTTTTTCGCTTTTACGCTGTAATTCGTATGCTGAGTGTGCAATTGTAGCCGTATTTTGTACGCAACAACAAACACCGTACGGTCTTCCTTTTGCGAGACACTTTTATATGCATGGTGTGGGCCAGATAGTTGGACAGCCGGAGCAGCAGGGGCGGCAGGACATCTGCTACCTGGGCTATAGATTGGGCTGGCGTGGCGCGGCGCGGCGCTGGCCCCTGAGTCGGTAATCGTCTTTGTTCTGGCAGAGTTGCGAGAGTTTTGGGCAAAGTAACGAATGAATTTGTTAATATTTTATGAGTGCATAAGTGCGCACTCACCGACCAACAGCCAGGCACCCAAATAACCAACATACTTACGCGACTTCACCTGAACAAACGAACGAACGGACAGACGGACAGACGGACAGACGGACGGAAGGCAGAAAGGCTGGTGGCAGCCGAACTCAGCCGGAAGTGTTTGCCATTTGGCAGCCCCCGCGGCACATTAGTAGTCTGTGTGTTGACGCAACGCCATTAATATTTCCACATGCCAGCAGCAAGGCTTTGAGCAAGTGTGTGTGTGATTGCATGTGCGTGTGTATGTGTTTTAGCTGTACAATAATTTGCTTGTCGAATAGCATTGGTTTTGCTGCCACAAATAAAGCGAGGCATTTTGTTTGTATATCTACAATAGCTTCATCAACTGCACCACATACTGCGGTCGACCTGTGTTGTCAACTCATTGACAAATACAATTAACAATACGCATACGACACGTTGCCTGGCTGGCTGCCTGCCTGGCCTTGCAGTCGAAAAACAGCTCAAATTAAGCAGTCGATTGCATGTGCCAGAGGTTTGTCAATGACAAAAACAAGATATTTAAATCGGAGCCAAAAACAACGTGCAAAGGCGAGGGCAGCGCGACAAGTTTCGCATTACTCAGCATTGGAATGCCTTTGAGCTGAAATATGCAGCAGCGAAATAAAAATGATAGTTGCAAAAATTAATTATGTGCAGCACAAAGCATATTTGAGCGGGTCATCAAAGCTAAAGGTGAATGATTGTTGTTGTTGTTGTTGTTAATTAAATTAAAATTTTTCAATGTTTTGATGGAAATCAATGAAAATAAGCGACTGCGTGATACTCACTCATGCTTAACAAACGATAATTATGTAATTGAATAAAACAGAAACATGAATAATCAATCTATACTGAAATGCCTGCCAAGCCGATATACTCTTTGCTCTTGTGGGCGAGCATAAAAAGTGGCAGCAATAGCCGCTGTTGGCGCTACTTTTTTTTCAGTGCATATTCGTGCACGGGGCGAGCAGCTTTCGCTCGGCAATTTGCTGACAATTTCCGCTGCAATGCTCAACCGACTTGCCCTGCACAGCATTTATATTACAAATTTAATTAATGGCAATGATTGCAGATATGAATATATATATATATGCATATAGTATATATATGTATATATATAGCTGCAATATGTGACAACCATATTGTGGAAAATTATTTGTTAAGCATTTAAGCGTCAGCAGCTTGTGTAATTATTGCATATTTACGGTGCATGTTGCATGCCTCAAAGCGGCTTAATGCGTTGCATATGCGATCGTCAGCTAATGAGCGCAGGCAAAAGTAATACAGGTACAACGTCGCGTATGCGCAATGCGTATGCCCAATTACAATGCGTTTGGGTCATCTTCAGTTTTCAATAAAACGCCTAGAGGCAAGAGAACTCTGGACTGCCTTTGAGTTATTTGGCAGATGATGAACGGACCAATGGCAGATGAACGACGAATGGAACCGTGGCCTCCTTCCGTGCGGAGAGGGACGAGGGACATTGCTTGTCGAAGTATTAAATGGAATAAAACCAAATTGAAATTGAAAAGGTGTCGCTGTCAGCGAGTTGCTTGTTTTTCGTGTTTCGTTTTTGCTTTTCGTTTTTTGTGTTTTCTTTTTTGTTTTTGTTTTTGTTTTTCGTAATAAAGTGGAATTTGGCACGTCGGTTGGGTGCTCTTAACGCCTCGCAATGCGCGGCGATTTTCATTTCGTTTAATGCGCACACAAACAGCCAAAGGGAGAGCAGCTGAGAGATGGGGACTGCGGCAGCAGCCTGACAATGGCAAAGTGCACACAAATAAATGCAATAAAATGATTGGCATATCCCGCTGAGCAAGAGCTAAAAACGAGCAGCATGGGACAGTCCTTTGTTGGACGCTGGCCACAGAGAGAGAGAGAGAGAGAGAGAGAGAGAGAGAGGGGGGGGGTGAAGGGAGGGGAAAGGGAGATATATAAATACATATATATATATATATGTATATAGAGGGAGAGAGCTGTGACAGCTTGGACTGAGAAGCAACAGGAGGAGCAGGTGTTGGACAGGCGCTGGTAATAAAGCGCTTATAAAATTTCATTTATGCGCACAGGCAGCAGCGAAACGAATCGCTCGGCTCGACTCTACTCTGCTCGCATTGCTCTTGTTATATTCTACTGAACTGTGCGCATATCTGTGCATTTTGCCCATCTCTTTCGCTTTAACAATTTTTATTATTAATACATTTTGTTTGCTGCAATTGCAGCTGCAGCAGCAACAACATTTACCAACAATGGCTGCCAAAGATATGCAATGTTTGGAATTTAATGTTGGAATTTTTCATTTTAAACAAGCTGCAAATTGCAGTTGCCGCTGCCGCTGCCGCTGCCTTTGCTCGCATTTCATTTATTTTTTGTTTGTATACCCTGTACCAGGGCCCACATAATAACGGCTATCTGTGGCTGCAGACATGGTTCAGAGACTTAAGCTCAAAGCGCATAATTCATATAGTTGTCTATCTACATATATATATATATATATAGCAACCCGATGTTCTATTCTATATCCATTTGCTATTCTACATTACAGGGCATGCTCCCGTTAGGCACGCCCAGTTATGGGAAACTCTCATGGCTTCTTCCCTTTGGCAGCTGATGCACCTTTCACCGCCAAAACGGAGCGCAGATTTTTCATTACTTTTGGGGCGGATCGTAGGACGTGTGGGGCGTGTGGGGGCGTGCCTGTTCCGGAATGTTTGACTTACCCAAATAAGCTTGCTGCGGCTCTGCCATTTGTATGAGTGCCGAGTCCTTTTTGTTGTACAATATCTTTACACGTTGCACATCGCCGTATACACCTGTGAATTGCGAAATGGTTGGTATTATTAATATGGTTTTCAGTTTATTGCAATGACGTTAAGAGTACGTGGCAAAGAGCGTTAACACTAATACAAAAATCCACTATTTACTGTCCTAGGAACACACATTGTAGCTGCCACAGCTGCTGCTCCGGCTGCTGCTTCTGCTGTTGCTGCTGCTGCCGCTCTGGGTCTAATGAATATATCCAAATATTTCGTTCTCTGTGCCTTAGCCAATAATAAATACTCGAGCCAGCTCTTACGATGCAATCTACAAAGTAGAGCGCGGCCATAAGAGGCGACTTAAGCGCCGCTCAATTCGAATGGCGGGCCAGGAAAATTCGGACAGCCGAGAAATAGCGCAGCGTTTTATGCAACGCGCAAATGTTGCTGCCTCCCGTCAAAGAACGAAAGTTTTATACACCACCAAAAAGCCATAACGTGCACCAAGATGGTTTTCCCAGCTGCTTTCCCTCTACTCCCCACCTCCAGCTGTCGTTTAGCAGGTGCCGCTCGATGCTGTGGCTGAGGCTGAGGCAGAGCCAGAGACTGCTACGTATTATTGCCGGAACGAAGCCGTTAGTATCATGTACGAAACTCATAACTAGCTCAATAAGTTTTCTCAGCTATTTTTTACGAGCGACTCCTGGCAGTGGCTTCGCCCAGACCAGCCTCGAGGCTACAGCTCCACGCTCAGCTTCAACTCGGGCTGCGAGCTGGCTCCGCAGCTCCACTTCGCATACATTTTAAGGCTGCGACACGCGGCTGATTTTACAGCTGTCAGACAAGGTGTAAGTGTGACGCTGGGGTGTTGGGGACTTGGCCGTGTTATTGAATTGAATTTTATGGCTTTACTTAGCCGGCAGGAGTCCGCCAAATATGCAATATGCATTCGCTCTGGCAGCATCTCGGGCCAGTGAAACTTTAAGATGCTTTAAGTGCTGAACAGAAGTATTTGCCAGCGATTTCCTTCGCCCGGCCGTTGGACTCTGCTTTGACAGCTGTCAGCGGGGGCGGAGGTGACAGCACACTTGCCCTATGCAACTCTCTTGACCAGCAGTCCGTGTGTAGCCAATCAGCGGCAAATTTGCAGCAGGGCGCAAATTGCCATCAAGCATAAAAAATAGTTGTTGCTGGATCGTAGCTCGTAGCTAAAAGGTCGCAGCACCGTACTGCCCCCTCCCCTCCTCCTGATGCTGCCAACCACACCCAATGCAAACAATGTAAAGTGCAGGCGCCCTCGGTTGCCCAAGACAACAAATCGAATAATGCGAAAAGTAAATTTTCAACTAACTCCACCCTTACACTCCCCCCAAAACGTCTCTCGCCTAAAACAGAGAGAAGGAAAGCAAAAAAAAAAAACATTCGAAGACCAGTGGCAGTAAAACCAGAGGGAGGGAGGGAGGGAGGTAGTGAGGGGCGAGCGCTAACAAGTTACAAAAGTAGCAATAGAAATGCAGGTAGTAAATAGTGCGGGAACATAGTTCAACAGTTGGCAGTAAATCCATTTTATACAGTCGACTGGCTGCTCGACTGGCTGGCTGACTGCACAGAGCGAAAGCCAGAAAGAACTGTGAACTGAAACTTGACTTATGCCAAACACCGAAAAATTTCGTTTGCTTCAAATTGGCTTGCAGTAGCAACAATTGCAGCAATAAACCAAGCCAAGCGAGCCAACTTACTCGGGCAAACATCGGACGTATATCTGCTGCCAGGCATCGGCTATGGAGCATATTGAATGCCAGTCTCTGGCCGCCAGCCAGACAGCTAGCCAGCCAGCCAGTCAGCCAACCAGCATTAGAAGGAGCAGGCGGGCAGCAGCATCCTGCAGTAGTCGGATACCAACGGGGCGTGTGTGCAACTGCGGCTCTGTCAGCCGGTTGCCATGCAAAGTGGCTGAGGGCAGACCGCCTCCGGCTAGTCAGCCAGTTCGCCAGTCAGACTTTATAATAATTTATTATCGCAAAAAGATTTAGCTATATTTGTACAGCCATGCGGCTAACTTTGAATATGTTTGCATACTTTCTGGCGCTCCGGCGGATTCCCCGGCGGCCCATTAGTCGTACGTTTCAACGTATATTTTAGATGAAAAAATATTGCAGTTGTCCGTCGTTTAATGCAAATTCTTTTTTTTTTTTTTGCCTGCCTGAAGCCTGAAGACTTCAATGATCAGGCTAAGTGAAATTCAAGTTGAGTTTTCATAAAGCCACACAATACGCCAATGAATTTTGTGTAATAAAATTCAATAAACGAACATGGCCTGGCGTACAGTTTTAAAATCATTGTAGTACTCTGAGTACTCAACAGCTCAACGTTTTGGTAAAAGGAAACTTGTTAAATTATGAAAAAATTTCATTGAAATTATTTGCACATGATTTGGCCCTTTTCCGGTCACGGCACTTTATCAAATCGTGGCACACCCACACACACATGCACACGTATGGGTCCGACTGCCCTGCTAAGTGTGGCATATAAAATTTTATGAAATTATTTGGGCGCCCAACAAAAATCACGCACACGGTTTGCAGCGAGCTCATAAAAATTCAATTAAACACGTTTCAACAATATTTTCGGCAGAGATATAAATTTTTAGCACGCCATTACAATTACATAAGCCGATTATCAATATATATATATACACGCAAACACACACACATTCACATCTCAATCTGTTATGCTAACCGATTTGCAGACTGATTAAGTTTTTATTGTGTGTATGCAAAATGAGGGTCAAAAGCTGTGAATGGCCCAAAAAATAGGCAACAGTTTCACTGCCAGAAATGGGCTTCGATTAGAAATGTCTGACAGGCCAACTGGCATGCGGCATGCGGCATGCGGCATGTGGAAGGCAGCATGTGTCAAGTGTCTAAGGAGCGTGTCATAGACATCGTAACATTGAGCAGGGCAACAGCCGGCTACTACCGGGTCGCCCAGCTCAATTGACTCTTTCGGGGCTGGACAAACACAACAAAGCGCTGTCAAAACTAATAAAATGTCTGCTTCGAAAGGGTTGAGCTCCTAAAAATGGGCCTTTCGTTTTTTCCCCTCCCCTATTTTGCTTGGATCAATCTACACACGTAAAGGTAAGCGTTTGAAGTGCGCTATTTGCGTGGGGCGTTGCAAGCCTTGCGTATGCCACTTTTATTATTTGATATGCAAACAGCTTAGCAGAGAGGAGCAGCAGCAGGAGCGGCAGGAGCAACAGCGGCAGCAGTGGCAGCGAACATAACAGCAGCGCCGTGATGCGGGACCCACGATTGAATTGCAAAAATTGCTACCTTAGCGCGGTCGTCAGACTTCGGTGTTCGCGTCATGTGTGAAAATTGTGACTTAGCAGCTGGCACACCTGGCTGCCATTAACATAACAAATGGCGCGCTCTCTATACACATACATATGTGTGCGTGTGTGTGTGGCCAATCGCTTGTTTGTTTGCCGTATAATTTGCTTCGAGTGTCACTCCTGGCCAGAGGAGCTTCGTGTGCCACTTCCCACGCTCGAGCTACTTGGAAATTCAAAAGTTATTACATAAAATTTGAGCGCTGCCATTTAGTTGATTGCCCGCTTAGACTGCCTGACCGCACAGCCGTCATGTCGCTGGCGGAGTTTATCTAAATCTATTGGCACGCCATTCCCAGCTCATCCCCGTCCAGTGGACAGGCAGCTAAGGCACTAAGACGCTTTAGAGCGTTCGTTCAGCTTATCGACATTTCTCGCTTGCGCTGTGTGCAACGGGGCGTATGATACTCGTACATCTAACAATTTTCTACTGCTTTACGGTTCACTCTGCTCGACTCTGTTCGCTGCCTGGCCGTCTGGTCGTCTGGCTGGCGTTAAATCAGCAATCGAAGCTTTATTAGCACACTGCAGCCAACTGCCAGCTGCCTGCTGCCAACTGGCAACTGGCAACTGGCAACTGGCAGGAGGAAGCCAACTGCTGGCAGTTGCTGCTTGCAGTTAGTCTTAACTGTGGCTAACGAGCTGCTGATAGGATTTACTGTGGCTCAGTTGCTTTAAGCTGCCCTTAGTTGTACGCACTGTGCGGTTATGCGGCCGTACTGCTTCTGTGTGCATTACAGTGGATCTAAGAATGACGGCCAACAACAGCCAACGACACAGCACAAGAGCAATAATCATTTTTAAGCAATTAATTCGTTTGGCAAATTTTTGTTTACTTTATCAGCGATAAGTCCGAATTGCTGACAGAGTGAATACAATGTAATTTGTACATAAATACCGCACAAATCTCTCTATCTCTCTCTCTCTCTCTCTCTCTCTCTCTCTCTCTCCCTCTCTCTCTGTGTGTGAGTATTTGAAGACAATCAGTTTAAGCCACAGTCAGACCGCCCCACGCTGTCTACACTCTGGACCTTTTGCACTGTGGTTGCGTGTGTTTGTCAAAAGTTTATATTTGGGTATTTAAACTCAAATTAAATGCATTTGCATGCAAACAAAGGACAGAGAAAGACAAAAACAGAGAGAGAGAGGGAGAGGGAGAGACAGCACACATGTCTCTGTGGGTAAACAAGCCGCAACAACAAACCGTTTTGTGACACCAGAGACAAAGGCGACAACAGACTTAACATTGTTCTGCATATATCTCTGCATGTATGTAAGGGTGTGTGTGTGTGTGTGTGTGTGTGTTTGTGTGTTTATTGTGGTTGCCAAGTTTTGTGCGTTTTATGCTGTTGCAGCACAAAAATGCGATACAGCCTGGCCGACAGTCAGCAGAGGGCAGCAGCGTCATTTTGTGCTGTGTGGCAACAAATCCATTATGCTGCAATTATGCGCCACACTTGGCAGCAGCAACAATAGCAACAACAACAACGACAACAACACTGTGGCCAACAAACTGTGCTGCAGGCTGTGGCAACAATCGAAGTATTTTGGTAATTAAATAAAACAAACAGATAAAAGGACACACAAGTTGAGGTCTGTCCTCGGGCATGTTGGATGCAGCGCATGTGAAAAGTCAAAACTAAATGCTATAAAATAGTTAAGCAGCGCACACACACACACACACACATGGACAGAGAAACAGAATCGTTTCTGGCTAGGGGAAGTTGAAGTTGCAATTCAAACAGCAAACCCCATTAACTTTACAAAGTTAGTTAAATTCATTTAGCAAACAGGCATGCCGCATACGCCAGACGACAAAAAGGCAGTAAGAAGACAATAACGTAGCTAAAAAGCCACCACAGCGTCCCTCCTCCCCCCCAACCGACAACCCTCTCAACTATCCAAAACAACGAACTACGAAAAGTCACAAGTAAATTTTATTTCAATTGTTAAGCCAGCAAAAACTGAGCGTGTGTGTGTGTGTGTGTGTGAGTATAAAATGCACACACATATGCATATGCTTTGACAGGGCGGACGAGTGAGCGAGACAGCACACGCACACAATGGCAGCAAGAGCAACAGCAACAGCAACAGCAACAACAACAAGCGCAATGATAACTAAATAAATGGACATTTTTATAGCTATGCACTTCCGCACTCAATCTTTTGTTGTGCGAGCCCGTGTGTGTGCGTGTGTGTGTGCTGCAGGATGAGCGCAAAGTTAAATCATGTGTCCTCTATATATATGTATATACATACATACACATATATATTTGTATATATGCCCATTCGAGAGCTGAGAGCGAGCCGCTTGCTTGTATAACAATGGGCAACTGTTGCCGTCGCTCGTGTGGGAAGGCGAGCGGGCGGGTGGTCACGCGACATGGGTGCAGCAGGCGGTCGTTGGTGGAGCACGGAGTGGAGCACACTTAATTCATGTAATTTTACATGCACACGAGCATGTCGCAGACAACGACAGCCAAGGAGCAACAGGATGCTGTTCAAGTGTGTGCCTGAGTGCGGTTTCACTTGTTGCCCGTTTGCCACTGAATGTGTCTGTCTGTGTGTGTGTGTGCGTGTTCTTTTTTTAATACTGTCGTATGTTAGCGTGTGTGTGTATGGTTAGTGTAGATTTATGCAAGTGCATATATTTTCATTTTCATTGTTTTACAATTTGTAAGCACAACTTATGACAGGATAACTGCCAACAGGCAGCCTCTGCATATGCAACTGTTGCTGCCTTTGCTTCGCCAGCTTCGCCAGCTGCCCCCCGCATTCCTTCCTCTGCTATGCATTCCTGCACACATCCCTGGATAGTTATTGTTGTTGTGTGGTCGTCCACCATCTACAGATAACGCTTTAGACTATTTCAATTTGAAGCTGATGGATTTGCTGAATGCTCGAGGCAAAAAGCTATTAGAAAGCCATTTGAAGTGCTTGCAATACGATAAATATATATATATATATATCGTATATATATATATATATATTTATATATATGGAAAGGAAATGCAGCAACAGCATTTGTGTGTTGTTATTTAATGCGCATTTCCGCTGTTGCCATTGCAAGTGGTTGCAGCTCTGGTTATGGCATTTTTATACCCTTGGCTCTTTATTTTCCTCACAATTTGGATTGTAATAAAATACAAAGCCATTTTAATGTAAACTGACCGCAACTGATCTCTTTAGGATTATAGATTTTCAATACAATTTTGAAATGGAATCAGCTTAATATTGAAGCTAGCTTAGTTTTCCTTTAGCTAGTTCACTAGTCTTTCATTCAATATTTAAAGCAGTTGCTGAGAATCGTTTGTCTTGGATGTTTTCAATATTCTCGGCATTGTTATGTAATTTTGTTGTCGTTCACCCACGCAATTCTATGACTTTTCACTGTGTATTTATAAATAATTCACAGCACTTTTCCTGATTGCACGTAGACGGCGTGAATTTTAAACGGAATTACGCCAGCGATTCACGCCAAGGGATACCAGTGAGGGCCCGGAACAGCTGCAACTACAATGTGTGTCTAGCTGTCAGCTATTTGCAAGTTTCCTACGGGGTCTAAATTCAATGAATAAACAAGTGTTCTACTAATCAAGTGGTCAAGAATTACATTTGTGGCAGTGGCACAGCCAGGCAGCTGGGGCAGGAGATGAAAGGGTCAGTGTAGTAAAGTAGAGAGAAGTTGAACTAAAGATTGGATGCACTTTAAGATTTTTAGATGTTTGCCTTGCACTCTGTCTAGCTGAGCCACATACACATATATACTGGTTACTTAAGAATATAGTATGTATATCTAAAATATATATAAATTATATCTAAATAATATTTATTGTATTTGGTTATTGTTTTTGTTTTGTGCAGACGTACCAAAGAGGGTAAATAGAGCATCAGGCGTGACCATCTACAGAGAAAAAGAGAAAATAGAAGTTTGTTGTCAGTTAGCGAAAGTTTTGGCTGTAGATGTTTTACAAATTATATAAATCATAATTAATAAATTGAGACAAATAATACAATACAATAAAATAGCAAATAGTTACAGTTACAGAATCAATTTGCATTCAATTTTGTGTGTTCGCTTTCAGTCAATTAATTATGAAATTAATTATGCGAAGATATTCGCGAAAAAAATTCAAATAACTCTGTGTGAAACCAAAATAAATAAAAATATTTCAATATAAATAGTATGCGGCTTTTGTGAAAATATTTGTAGACGAAATGCAAACTAATTACAGGCTATGTACGATAACTATTGCATTAAAAATATTATTTGTGAGCAAATAGAGAGTATGAGGAGCGTACATAGGGTACATATATATATATATAACATAGGCATGTATATAATTTATATACAGTAATTTATCAATTGCGGACTGATACTTGATATGTTTATATATATTGTTGATATTCAATTTGGAATCACTTACCTCTTCATTTAAATTCGATACGAGCAGCACATTCGAGTAGCCGCGCATAGCTGGAGCGGCGGTCTGTAGGGCGCCGCTGTTGGCCAGCGAGAAGGCCGCCAAGTTGGGCAGGGCGTTGCTGTAGCCGCCGCTGAGTGGAGTGCCTAGACCCAGGGCGAAAGGCGGCAGCACGCCGGGTGCGCCCAGGCCGTTGACTAGAGAAGCCAGGAGGGAAGCGTGACACAGAGCGAGGAGAGAGCGCGAGAGAGTGAGAGAGGGGTAGAGAGCGAGCGAGAAGAGAGAAAGAGATACATATATAGTAATTTAGGTCTTTGGACAATTTGCGCTGTTGCATGCGACTTAATACTAGACGAATCGATAGCGAGTGTCAAAGGCAAAAAGTCGAAAATCAAAGCATTGGCTGTGTGTGTGTGTGTGTGTGAGTGTGCGTGTGTTTGTGTTTGTGTGTGATTATGTAAGCACGCGTTACTGACACGAAAAATAAAACAATAATAGAAGGAAATTGTTCTGTTTGTGTTACCTATTTTATCACCTGTTAATGAGGGCCGCTGACGGGCGGCAATCAATAGCAGATCATTGGTATTCATTAGGCCGCCGGCTGTGGGCATGAGATCGACGCCCGGCTCGCCCGGTGGCAGCGCCGGATTCGTGAAGTCGCGTGACTTATCATTGTTGTACTTGACATTCAAGGCGGTCAATTTGCTGTTGTCAATGCGCAAGGTGCAGCAGCCGTTGTAGATGTTCTGGCCATCCAATATTGACTTGGCCTGCTGTGCAGAGTGGGCATCCGGATACTGGATGAGAGCCTGAAGGATAAATAAATCAAATATTGTTGATTAGCAATGCTCATTTGAATTGAAATTGAAATTGCTCACCTGGAATGAATTGTTCTTGGTGAAGGTGACGATCTTCAGGACCTTGCCAAAGCGTTGGAATATCTGATGCAATATGTCCAACGAAACGGGGTACATCAAAGTTTCGACAATGACGCGCAGCACCGTATTGGGTCCGCCGGCAGCATTGGTATTGTTGCTGCCAGCCGAGGCATTCACAGCGCTCGTGTTGTTCTGCAAGATGGCCACAGTACTGCAGTTGTTCTCGCCCGAGTTGTTGGCATTGTTGCTGCTCGCATTGGCAGCGGCGCACAGCGGCAACGGCGAGCCACCGGCGGGCGATTGAATGCGATAGTCACTACTCTGCACCGCCGACGAGTTCTGCTGCAAAGAGTGAAGGAAAAGAAAGAGAGAGGATGAGAATTGTTAAGTCAATTGACGGCAAAAATCGTGTCTGCCAAAGTTTTTATTGGTTAAACGATGCACATGGCAAAACTTTGTGCATTAATCAAAAAACTTGCCACCCAACAACAACAATTTATGCATGTCGTTCAGGCAACTAGACGAAAATATGCTAAATATTTATAGCAGCAGAAGCAGCAGCAATAGCAGCAGCAGCAGCAGCAGCAGCAGCAGCAGCAGCAGCAGCAGCAGCAAACAGAGGCAACAACAACAGCAACAACAGGTAGTGTAGTATATGTAATGGAAACAGGAAGAAGCAGCCCGGCCCAGCAACATAAATCTCAATCAAAATCAATAATATCAAGTACCGTAATAATAAAAGGAAATCAGAGTGCACAGAGAGAGAGAGAGGGAGAGAGAGAGAGAGAGAGAGAGAGAGAGAGAGAGAGGGAGAGGATGATGAGGACGTTAAGACGCAAGGAGGACGCCAGGCCGTTAGAGCGCTGTCAGTCCCATGCTGCGCGGCAAAAGTTCTTGCGTGAAATATACACGTTCTATCGGAAAACAATTTAATGACATTCGGAAGTAAATTTATTCGTATTCGTGCTGAATTTTGATTTCGAAAATCATAACGTAAACACATTCGACCGTCCTTAGCAGCCAGCAGCCAGCAGCCAGCACCCTGCCCATTGACCCCCTCCTCCCTCCCTCTGCGAGACCTAACGCGTTTTTTGTGTTTGTCAGCAACAGCATCAAAGTTCTAGACACACGTGAAGCAACAATCCCCCCCCCCAGGCGAGCCATTTGTTTTTGCTACCTCTTGCTAGATAAATTCTCGTAGACGAAACAAAGCCAAAGGCAGGGAGCTCAACCAGAGAGAGAGAGAGAGAGAGAGAGTGGGGAGATTCAGAGCCTTGGGCGCTGACTTCTGCCTAGGTTTATAAAAATAATAAAAATTGATTAGAATTGCGCTGTGTGAGGTCTCTGCCGCCGTCAGGCAGGCAAGGCAAGGCAAGGCATGGCATGGCAGGCAGCCTATACATGCGGCGTATGTGTAATGGAATGTGCGTGCAGTGGAGTGGAGTGGCGGAAGGAAAAGTGGATGATGCTGCGGCCGTTACAATTGCCATTCAGTTCGGCTCGTAGTCTATGACTGTAATTTGATACTTCACTTTGGCTGATTATTATTACGATGAGACGATGACGATGACGTTGATTGTGTAAAAATTGTAATGTAATTGTAGAGCAAGCATTTCTCGTCTCTCGTCTATCCCTCTCTCTTCCTCGCCCACTCTCGCTGTGTGTGCTCGTGTGGGGATGTACTTAAACTTTGCACATGTTAACTGAATGTCAAGTGGGCAATTGCAAATTGACTGCACTGATAATTGCGTCCAAACATTGTACTACAATTATGGCCACCTAATAACAGGCCAAGTCACTTGACACATGCCTCCACTGCTCTAGTATTCTGGCCACAAAGGCAGCCAACTAGCCAACATCATTAAACATTTTGTCTGTGCGTGCATGTGTGTGTGTGAGTGTGTGTGTGTGGGTGTAAGTATGTGTGCGCGATTGTTGGCTTTCCCTTGTCGCGGTTTAGCCGCTTAATGAGTCAATTGTGCATTGTCTATTATTTCTGTTCTGTTCATTCACGTTGTTGTTTGGTCTGTGGGCGGCTTGCGGCATTGATTATTTGCCGTATTTGGAATATGTATGTATATGGAAGCACTCACACGCTCACTGCGAGTGGGCCTACTCAGCACATTGTAATAATTTAATACGATAAGGCAGATAAACTAAACTGCTTTGATAAGCAAAAATATCAAATCTGCTGATAAGCTCAATTATCGATCCATTGTCTATGTAAATACACCTCTCTCTCTCTCTCTCTCTCTCTCTCGCTCATTGTGTGTACGTGTGTGCCGCTTATCAAATGCTAAAATTTGACAGTTCCCGTTGGACCTGTGCTATCTTTAATATTAGACAGACAAAATATGTAATGCAAAGTCGAAGCGATTGTCAACTCTCCAGAGAATTGACGCGAGAACTGTGCCGAAAATAAAAAACATAAAGAAACGAAAGACGCTAGCAAAAAAGAAGGCTGCTAAAAGCTTTTGAGCAAACTTTTGCAATATTAAGCAACAAATAAATAAAATAAAATAAAATAAAGTGACACAATATAAACGGGCTGTCTGCCAGTTGTGGCTCAGTTGGTCCGTGCTGGACGGGCTACCTGTGACAGCTGTCGGCTTCTGGTCTTTGCATAAGAAATAAGTCGATGGCAAACAATAAAGTCTGGCAAAGAACTGCAAAAATACAAATAAATATCTCAATATTTAGCTCGCACTTTCGCTGGGAGCTCTGCATAAATATTATTGTTTAATAGATGCGTGCAACGTAAAGCTGCAATTTCTTTGCTGCACTGTGTCACCAATGTTTTTCCCCCTTTTTCCAACTGTTTTTTTTTTTTTCTTTTTCTTTTGGCAGACTTGAGGTGTGCAGGAGTCGGGCAACATGCACTCCAGAAACTGGTCACGCCGTGGCAAAGTGGCTCAAACCTAAGCTAGTTGCTGGCTTAAGTGGCCAGCCAAGTGAGTGAGAATACCAGGCGGCTGGCAGGGCAGCGAGTGCCAGTTGCAGCCACTCACTCTGCGCCCGCATGCATGCAACAAGGCTGCAGCAATGAGCGGCGGTGGGCAGCCATTTTGGTCGGTTGCCAAATAGCTGCTTATACTTTTTTGGGCAAGGCCGAGGGGAGGGCGAGCACTAACCCAGCACAAGTTATGAACTTGTACAGTCAAGTTTTAAAGCTAAGCTGCGGATTATGTATCCCTCTACATACTTTGGCGAAGTTCTTGCCAGTCCCGCTCCTTGAGCAGCTCGCATACTTTTTGTGGCCACTGGCCTCACAGAGCTGAGCTCTGTCAGAGTCTTGACTTAACCACAGCACAAAAAACAAACAGACGCAAAAATAAAACTCGTGGTTAGTTGAGTGCTGCTAAAGTCGTAACCACAGCAAACTCTGTGTACGTCTTATTTATGGCCAGCACAAATATGGTCTACGGCCGAGATGCGTCGAAAGCTAACCAAAAAAAAAAAAAAAAACTTGGCATACAAAAATATGCTAAAATGAGCAGCCGAGTAAATCCCACGTTATCCCTAGCCTAAAACTAAGCAAACACAAATACGCAAACCGAAAAGGAAACATTGTGCAGACGAATGTAAATAAAACGTTGCATACTTTTGGGCAATAGCAGCAGCAGCAGCAGCAGCAGCAGCAGCATCAGCCCATCGAAGGAGGAGAACTAATCAATAAAATGAAAATATTGTTGCCGAAAAGTCACTGCAAACAAGACACATGTAAAGTACGTTGTCAGTTGTTATTGTTGATGCTGATATTTGTGTGCGGCTCTCGTGCTGTTGCTCCTTTTATCCTTGATGCTCGCAAATTTGCTCACGTACTCTAGCTGACGAGTGTGTGAAACAATGTAATTTAAATCCATTTTCAGCACGCCAGAGCGTCACCAATCAAATTGGCAAACGACTGGAGTGTAAGCAAACACTGTAGCAGAATAACAGAGCACTGCCGCCGCACTGGCTGCCGCATAACTCACAAAGGATCAACAAGCTATTGTAGGAGCGGTGCGTTCGCGACGCTCTGTGAAAACAATAAGATTAGCTCACTTTTGCTTTCGACAGAGGATGCTAGCTAGCTAAAGTAAATGTGGAATAAAATGAGAAAACGACAACGCACGACAGCGGCAGAGGCAGAGGAAGAGGCAGAGGCAGCGGCAGCGACAAAGAAAAACAAAAGCAACTCATAGAAAAATAAACAACGTTTGCCAGTAGAGCAGCTTACTTACACAGACACACACACACACACACACACACACACACATACAGATACACAAATACACGCGTGAAGTTATTTGCGGCAGCGAAATCCTTTAACTGCACACGCCTCAGCATTGAGAGTTGAACAAATAGCCTGCCATGGTAAAATGCCTTATATGAATGCCTGAAAACAAGCCGCCCCACCCCCCTATCCCCACACCTATGGTCTCAGTGGCTCACTCCACAGCCAGGATTCGGCAAATAGAAAGCCTCTAGCTGTCGTCGAGCATGAAACGGCGGCTGTCAGGAGGCAGCAACAAATTAAATAAACAGTGAGCCATCCAAGCACGGCTCATATTATTAACGACAAATCGAATGAGTAGACGCTGTTGCCTAATTTTCCTAGTTTTCCAGAGAGAAACACAGAGAAAGAGTGAGTGAGTGTGTGAGAGAGAGAGAGAGAGAGAGACGCTGCAACACGGTTAAGCTTTTGTTAATCAGCCTGATACC
Organism: Drosophila mayaguana; assembly: GCA_037075325.1. Classification (NCBI taxonomy): domain Eukaryota; kingdom Metazoa; phylum Arthropoda; class Insecta; order Diptera; family Drosophilidae; genus Drosophila; species Drosophila mayaguana. The sequence continues at coordinate 5,598,816 of JBAMCG010000037.1, read as the reverse complement.
TTTTGTGGCTTAATCGCCTGACATTTGTATTAGTTGCTGTCGCCTTAACACCCAAACTGCGTTAACTGCGCCACGCTCTTCTTAGCCCAGCACATGGCAACAAGACGTCAACTGTTGTCCACATTAATCTCATTATGTGTTTGGCACTAATGCTGACGTGATTTTTCCCCTGATATTTATTCTATTAATTGACAGTCGGCGCACTTTACTGGCGCCAACTTTGCACCTTTAAGAATTTCTCTATAACAAACATTTCTCCATAGGCAATACTGCTTAAGTAAATTACGAACTGTGTTGCCAACAATTGCAAGAACAATATTATTATTATTTTAGTGACTTATAAACTCAGCGGAAGTCACAGCAGCTGAGCTGTACCGAATCTGAAAAGCTTTTAGGATGTGTGTGATTTGATTAGGCTTTGAATTTAATTTAAAATAAAAGTGCATATGAATCCTTTTCTGGGACTTTGTTAAACAGAAGGTATGCAATGATTTAATAAAAATATCTTCGAAATATTTGCTTTGCTCTAATTTTCAATTCTATTTTATTTTTAATTTTTATTTCGTTCAGAAATATTTCTAGCGCTTTTATAATTAAATTTTCGTATTCCTAATTAAATTTAATTATTAGTTGAAGATTTTTAAAGCTCTCAGGATATGTGTTTTCAGATTTTATTACAATTGTGCGCATTGTATTGTATTAAATCCTGTTTTTATTTATATTTTAGATAATTTAAATTAATTAAATATATTTATTATTTCAAGATTATTTAAACAGCTTTCAGAAATATCTTTTCAGGTTTTTTGTTACAATTTGTGCGTATTTTTTAGTTTGATTTTTATTTATGTTTTCTGCTATATAAATTTTCCGCTTTTATAATGCGCGTATTTTTAATTAAATTTCTATTTATGTTTTAGATAATATTTGAAGTATCTCAAAAATGTATATCAAAAGTTACACTCTCAGCTATTGCGCCCATTGCAAGCACTTTTACATATAGACATATAGCAGAGCTCTCCACAACCCCGAATGTATATATATAGGGTATATGCAAATCAACTGCATTTTTTTGCTGTGGACGGCAATTTAATTTAATCACAAGGTAACCTTATCACAGTGGAAACTCAACACCTGCTGCAGCAACGGCCAGCACCGGCTGACGTCCAACCGCACGCACACATGCAACCAAACCAGCACACACACACACACACACACACATTCAGACAGTCACACATACTTGCAGCTTTATCTGATAGGCGTCACAGCCTGTAATCGGTGCGTTGGAAATCGCGAGCGACGCTCTGCAAGCGACGACAGGTGTAATGCAAACGCTTCGATTGAACTGTAACTGTTGCGTATGTGTGATGTGTGATGTGCGATGTGTCCTCTCTGTTGTGTTTGCAGTTTGCCGTTTGCTTGAGCTGTTGTTGTTTGCTGCCGCCCAAGTGGCAATTATATAGATTCCTGAAATTATAGGCAACCTTTCGGCGTACCTTGTGCAGATTGCCCAAAGGCATTGTTGTCCCTTTAACTGTGTGCGTGTGTGTGCGTGTGTGTGTGCGCGCCTTCATTTGCTTACGTCTAATGAACGCATTTTGCTGACTTTTGGGCGCGATTGCAAATGTTACACTGGAGACGGGAGACGCGTTGTGTCCGTGGGATTTTGCTTTTGTTTTGAAATTAAATTTCAATCAATTTGGTTTTGTTTGAAATTCAGTCTCCCACCCGCAACCTGGTCCCAAGTGGATGGTAACCCTTTTCCGCTTGTTGGGGATCGGCTAAAAAAATAATTTATCAAAATTACAGACATTCGCACACACACACACACACACAGTGGTAGAGCCAGCATCGGCAGATGCGCAGCCACAGACAGAGACAAAACAATCACATGTCAAATTTGCCCCGAGCCACTAAGCAATATAAGAGGCTGAGCTGGGGGCGTGGCATGGCAAGGGACCGCTTGGGGACCCTGGAGTTCTGTGGATTTGCGGCCAGCTTGTGTTGTGGCTGTAGCCGCGTGAACTTCCAGTGCATTTATCTTCATTTCCAAGCAGCAGCCGCAAAATCAGCATTCTAGCTAAGGTTTTCCTGACCCACTCCCAGTGCCTGGTCCCAGTCCCAATCTCCGTGCTCTGGTCGCTGAAGCGAGTGACGTGCGTAGCATGCGTGGGGAGGTAGGACGAGCAGCCGCCTCTAAGATGCTCAAGCATAAGAAGACATCAACGTAAATAGCAACGAAAATAGTCACAACAACTGTTGCCTGAAGTGCCTCTGCCTGGCTGCCTCTGCCTCTGCCTCTGCCTCTGGCTGCCTGGCGGTGGAAATAGTAGCAGTTGCTGAGCACTGGGGAGCTAAGCGGCATAGGTGAAAGGACGTCCCAACCGACATGACATATTAGAATCCTGTTACACATCTCTGCGATGCGAGCACAACTCCTCGACACAGCAGAGCAGAGCAGAGCAGAGTCACGCCGCCTGACTGCCAACTGCCAAATTGCCAACATAAATGTCAGTGGAGCGCCGGGCCAGAGGCTAGGGGCTATAGGGTTTTTCATTTCTGATGCTGCCATCTCGGTTTTCGTACGCTCATGCTCCTTACTTTTGTTTTATTTCTATTTCCTTTTTTTTTTTTCTTTCTCTCTCACAGTTTTCGTTCTGCTTCTCTATACGACGCAATCACTCAGGCGTTGAAATCTGCACGTGTGTTGTGAGCATGTGTGTGTGTGAGCACAGATGATTTGAAAATCCTGTATTGCTGATTTGCTACTTCTGCTGCTGCTGTTGTCGTCGCAGCTTTACTTTCAGGTGCGTGTGGGGTTAAGTCCCTTAAGGTATGCAATGGATTTCAGTTTGCCCCTGGCCTTTCTTCGCCCGCCTTACCGAAAACTCTTAAAGAAACATTTTAAAGCACACCTATTGACGATTCATATGGCCAATTGGTCTGCCAAGAAACCCTTCAATATGCTGCGCAGGGTATTCACATTCACTTCAAACGTAACTCAATACGACTGCATATGCACGCATTAGGATCAATTTGAAACTTTTGGGGTCACACGAAGCTTGCCAATTCGTCTCTATTAAAGAATAAACACAATTTGGCTTAGAAGAAAGTCTTGACTAATATGCATACTCAGGTCCGCGAATAACTGTTGCGGTGCATCTTATCTGCAGCAGAAAGCAATACTCAGGACTGTCAGCGAGAATGTTGAAGAGCTTTAGCAGTGGTAAGACCAAGCAGGAGACGCCGACAATTCTATACAAAGGCCAATGGAGACACTTGTTAAAATATGAGGCCAAACAGCAGTTGCACAACTAGACAAAGCACGCGCACAAACACACACACAACATTACATGTTGACAGTGGGCAGCAGGGCACAAAAAGAAACACACACACACACACACACAACAAAATAATAATACTAATAAAGGGAAGAAAAGCAAGAAGAGAAGATCCAGTGGACAGTTCTCGAATAGGAAATGCACTAGATGATCGATCTGTATATAAAAGTATTATGTTTTACATAGATGCGGATCAAGAAAAGGGCCTATATCTACATCATTTGGTAAATCGGAGACTTTTCAAATATAAATTATTTATTTATGACAAGTATTATTTTGGGTAGATGTTCCTCAAGCTATGACTGAAAAAAACAAATATTGATTGATACCAATTGGGACAGTATAACATTCTAAATTATATATACCTAATATAATTCTAGCTTCAATTATTGGCTTCACAAAATATGTAAATTAAAAATTTTACTTTATTTAAAAAAGAAAATCAATCTAAATTTTACTAAATACATTAATTTGTTTAATTGCTATAACTGCAATGCGATTTTTAACATCAATTTTATCTATTGCGCTTGCATTTGTTACATAGTTTAGCACGAAACCAATATGCCCCAAAAATCCATTTTCAAGGTATAAAAAGAAAGTGAATGAAATGAGAAATTGTATAAATATGTTGGGCAGGCGGCAGTGGCGACAACAACAACAATAGCAACAGCAACAATGACAGCCAAACACAGCTCTATACACAATATTAAGCTCATACACACATACACACATATACAACACACACTCATGCGTTTTAAGAGATTTTCCACTAGAGCAAAAGCAACGACAGCGGCGTTGACTTTTCCACTCGTCTGCGTTGTCATTGGGGTTGGGCGAAACAGCAGCAGCAGCAGCCACAGCTACAGCAAAAGTAGAAGCAGCAGCAACAAGGCCTTTTACCAGGATTAGTAGTTAACAAGAGAAATCTGGCCACACCCACGCACAAACACACACACAACTGGCACAGCCAAAAGGTAATCAGTGAAATGTAACTGTATTGTTTGGCCTGACGTTATTTCTGTGTTTGCTGTTGTTGTTGTTGTTGTTGCTGTTGATGTCACCTTATTCATAGGCACGCCTTCTCGCATTGTTGTTGCTGCTCAGTTGCTGCAGCCTCTTAACCTTTTTTGTTGTTATTGTTGCTGTTGTTGTCGTTGTTGCAGCACATGACTGACGATCTCTTTTTAAGTAGTTTTGCTTGGGGTCACTTTGGGTTACAAGGCTAGTACGGCAAACCAGAGCTGAGAGGCAGGTGCGCACACACACCACACACACCCACATACACACAAACAGGCGCACAAGGTGACAACGTCGTTTTGGGGTTTTCAGCTGACAGCAGCAGCAGCAACAACAATATTGCGCACTTTGTTGCTGCTGTTGTTGTTGTTGCTGCTGCTGCTGCTCCTGCTGCTTTCATTTAAGTAATCAAAATATGCTTTTGACTTTGTGCTAAGCAGCTGTCGTTCGTTTGTATGCGTAGGTATTTATGTGGCTAGAGCCTTGTGGTTTTCATTTGTGTATAGTCGGTTTGTCTATGTGTGTGCGTGTGTGTGTGTGCGAGTTGGCCACAAAATCCCAAAAACTATGTATTTCCCTGCTTTTGTCAAGCATGTGTCTAAGCCAAAGATATAAATATATATATATATATATATATATATATATGTATTAATATATATACATACATATGGAATTTCTGCAACTGTATTTATAGTTGGTTTTGGTATTTGTGTGCGCGTTTGTGTATTTATTTGAAAGCTTTTTAAACTTTGCCACTGACTTTGTGGCTTACGAAATTAAAATTAGAAATTGGTTTGGACCATCACTGACAAATATCCTATAGCATTTATGAATGGCCAACGCATGTGTGTGTGTGTGCGTGTGTGCGTGTGTGTTTGCTGGGAATTAAGTTGCCTTAGAGATTGTAATTAATCAGAGGAGCGACCCACATAATAACGAGACAGCAGCAGCAACAGCAACAACATTTGCATATAAATCGTTGTTTGCGTCTGACCTAAACTTAATTGCCACATTAATAACACTTAAGGCCCACAGCTTTAGCTGCTTATAGGTTCTTCTGGCTTAAATAGTTTGGTATCAATTATATATATGCTACATATATACAGTAAGACTTACGTTATGACTCTGGTCCGTCTTGAGCTCGCGATGATTGGAGAACTGCACGTAGACCATGCGCCCACGCATCTGGGGCGGATTCACTGTGTAACAGGAGACCATCGATGTGGCGGATATTTCGTCGGCCATTTCAATAAATGCTTGATTCTTGCCCTTTAGCACCAGGACATTTGTCACACGCCCAAACGGTATGCCCAATGCAACTACGTCCGATTCACCAGATTCGTTTGGAATGTTGCGCAAATGAATGACCTTCGAGGCTTTGGCTGCAAGCAGAGAAGGAATAAAAATATAGTTAGTGACATGCAGTGAAATAGCCGAGCTACACATTCTATGGGCGGAGGGGGGGCCAAGTGGTTGAGTGGGAGGGTCAACTAATTAATAAGCCGCTTAAAATATTAACAGCTGCCATACCAAATGGCATCCTTTGCTGTCTGCACTTCCGCTTCCGTAAGTCGCTTAATTTGCACATTCCTATTGTTGTTTTTTCATGCGTTTTGTTTGCTTTTCTCTCTCCCTCTCTCTCTCTCTCTCTCTCTCCCTCTCTCTCTCTCTCTTTCTGTCTCTTTTGCATTGCAAGCCCTGTGAAATAAGGCCCCGATAACATGGCAAGCGTTGCGGCATTTGTATACATTTTGCACAGTTAAGCGCCACAGCATGAGCACTAAATGGGCATGGTCAGGTGCAAGGGCTGCTGAGAAGGGGCGAAGGGGGGAAGGGGGTGCGGCAAGAGCCTAGCACATAAATTCATTCATTGCACTCTCTTTCGGTACGACTGTGAATAATCCACACAGCGACAATGTCCGGTCTGGGTCCAGTCAGTTTCAAGCCACACACACACACACACACGCACACAAATACAGAGTGTGAGAGAGGGAGACGACACGATTGTCTTTGTTGTAGTTGTTCGTTTGGCAGCTCGGTGTTTCGTTTGTTATTTTTGCATAAATAAAGTGGGCACACCAAATGGGATTTTAGGCTGTTGCTGTTTCTGGCTGGCAGCGAGCATTTTAGGGATTTTGCAGCGACCCCGTTGCACACCTGTCCAAAGTGCCTTAAATTTTTATAAACAAAAGCAAACAAATTTGCTGGCATGCCACATGCTTTATAACAACAACAGCAATAAAAAATATTGTTGTTGTTGCTGCTGCAACAACTGAGGCTCTTTGGCTGCAGCCAGTCTAGCTGGCGCTTAGTCAACACCTGTTAATGTGCCGGTGTTGTTTTTTCATGGCAGTCTGCATAGGTGTGCATGGGTGCGCCCCCTTATATGCAAATGAAATGTTGCAAGATTTTTTTTGTGTTGTCTGTCCTTTAGCTGGCTGGCATGTGTGTGTGTTTGCAGTATTTACCGCACCTACTAAGCAAACAAACAGAATATGGCAAGAGATAGCCCACGACACTGCCAATGGCAGTTAGCACCAAAAATTTGCACTTTTAACACTGCAGCATTCAGCAGCAGCTCACTTTTAAAGAGTGAGATCAGTTGAAAAGAGATTAACAGAGAGAGCAACAGAAGTTACTGAATGAGCAAGACAAATATCTACATTCACATGCAGTCTCTATATTTATTGCCATTTGTGCTGTAATTATAACTACTAAACAGTTATTAACTCTTTTCGAGTCCCTTAAACACATCCATGGGAATCTGCTTTAGCTAGATTTGTGACAGGATTTCTTGCAGAGCCCAAATGATATGGCTTAACTACATTTATCAGCAGTCAGTTTGCCACATAGCTGTTAACCGCTTTCACTAGGTCCTTGCTAATAACTTACAGCCTAAAAGGGTCATTAGCCGACCCAGTCCTGATATGCACACTGACCCTTTTCAGTTGTCCACAGTGCGCAACCTGCATGGGTCAATGTGCCAATTTATAACAATGCGCAAAAGAGTAAAGAAAAAAAAAATAATAAGAGCAGAAATAAATGAAAAATAGGCGAAGCGCCCCCCCCCCAATCCATCCAGGCAGGCAAACCGCCCAGGCCGGTCAGGCCATTCAAGCCAACTTGAGGCAAAAGTCATGCCAACTATGAGAGGGCTCGGCTCGGCAGGATCTCTCGACTGCAGTTTGGTCAAAGTGGCACAGCACTCGACGCTGAATACAACTAATCGGAAATTACACTTTTTGATTAGTTCGGAACGGAAATGAAGTTGAAACGAAATTATGCAAGCCAGCGGCTGGCTTTTTCTTTTTTTTTTTTTTTTTTTCGCTTTCTCCACCTTTTGGCAGCTCGCAAATTTATTAAAAATCGATGGCCATGCGCCGGTCCTCTGCTGCTGCCCATAAATAACATAATCAGAAATATTTTGCTTTCAATTATGCGACACAGATATACCAGCGCCGGCCCAAAATGTGTTTTCATAGTCGAGAAAAGGGATTGTTGAATATATTTCGCAACGAATCTATTTGATGTATTAGAGCAGCTGCAATCATTGCTTGAGCTATATGCCAGGCCAGCCCCATCTCAGTTGAGTTAGGGTATAAGCGAAACTAAAAAAAAAAGCTTACAGAATGCCGGAAACGTGCTGCAAAAGACAAACAACAAATCAAGTGCCGCTGGGCAGTTGCCGGAAAAAACGACAGCACTGAAAATATGTAAAACTATCTATCATGCATGATGACGTTGTCAACGAGCAGCGAAAAAAAAAAAAAAACAACAAAATATTGGCGAAAAAAAAAAGAAGAGAGCGAAACTGAAAATATGAAATCTACTGAAAGTTCGCAAAACGAAAATTTGTGGATTTTTTGACGTTCTCCATCAACAACTCAATTTGGGTTTGTTTTCCACTGGCAGTTGCAACTGCGACGTTGTTGCCGAGCTCTGCTCTGCTCTTGCTGTTGTTTTTGCTATAGTTGGTGCCGCATTGCTCGGCAACAAGAGGAGAATTTGTAACAAATCGCAACAAACGCTGCTTGATGGTGTGAAAACGAGAAACTACAGCAGTGCGATGAGTAAATCGACAACCATCGACATTCACTCAACGGCGAGTGTAGCCATCGGGCTGTCCCCCACGCCCCTCCTCCAGCCAGTCACCTGACCTGCAAATACCAACGGTGGGGGGGGCATAATTGAAAAGGAAGATGGCGACGAGTCGACGACGGCCGGAAACACAGCCAACAAGGCCCTGGAGCAGTCAATTGCAACCGAAAACGAGCAACTGAACTGAAATACACAAAAATTCGCCTCGTTCAGCCATGCTCGATGTGACTGACTATTGCCTCGTGTCCTGCGGCTAATTTTTTGTATTTTTTATTCTTTTTATTTCGGTTAAAGTGAGGAGGATTTACTGAATTTTCGAAGTATATTACAGAGTTATCCGCTGCAGATTTTACTATAAATATTTCACAGTATATAAGATTGCGAAATTTCTTTAAAAAGATGTTCCGCCCGTGTGAGCCGCCGGAATAAATTGCTCAGCTGCGAGCTGAAGAAAACTTTTTAATGTGATGAGCAAAATAATCAGACCGCCACTGCAAAAAGCAAAAGGTGGGCGTGCAATAAAATTTGCATTCAATAATGACGCTTGCTCCGTGATGGCGTATTGATATATAAATAACAATCATACGCACCGTTGCACCGCGTTTAAAATGCGCTGCAATGGAAGGCGCGACTAAAGCTCAACCGTTTTAATGGCACGCACTATATTCCGGATGGGGCGGCAGCAACGCACCTCCTTTCAATTAAGTCCACACACATATGCCGTGTCATGCCGGGCCACGCTCCAGCCATCGATGAATTGCACGAAAAATAAGCATATAAACTATTTATGGCTAATTGAAAAGTTTACAAACTGTAATTGAGTTGGCACCGGTGTGGGCATGAAAATAATGGATGGTCAGCTGTAACATGTTCCATATGCGCAATTGCTATACAGTAGCTGTTGTTGTTGTTGTTGTTGTTGCTATTGCACAATGCGGCGTATGTGTAATAATTTGAGAGCCATGTATGCACATCTTTTTCCTTTGCTTGCTCGGACACAACATGGACAAAGTTAATTAATGGCTATTTAAATTCATAAAGCAAACAAAAACTCCCACACGAATAAATGAATATGAATGGAAAAGTGCGTCGAGCATCGACAGCTGAAACAAAGCCAGGCTGAGTAACCGATAAATGGTCAACGCCCCAAACACACCGGCCACACCCCCATTCATTACAGCGGGACAAAAGGGCGAAAGGACTGCTGATTGTTAATAACAATTAAATTTGTGCTTACGTGGCGGCATTTAATCATTTAATATACGCCTGACGCCAATGTTTGTCTGCGTGTGTGTGAGAATGTGTTTGTGTGTGTGTGTGTGTGTGTGATTATTCCCAATATTTGAATATACACACACGCGCACACGCTTTACATTTAATTATGCTACAGCAAATTAGGTTTTTACAGCCTCACACATCATAAATTTTAAATTGTTGGCCAGCAACTTGCCCTTGTCTGTGTGCGTGTGCGTGTGCGTCTGTTTCTGTGTGTGTGTGTGTGTGAACTGTGCGTGCATGCGTAATGACTTAATGATATTTACTTTTCCAGCGCCTTGTCTTTAATTTAAACATCTCTTTTTCTGTATAATCAATCATAGCTCACAAGTTTTCACATCAACTGAAACTCGACGCCTGCAGCCATGCTCGAGAGCGCAGCCTCTTATTTTCCATCATCTTGTTCTTCTTCATAATTTTTTGTTGGCCCAGTATATTTCTGTTTTCAGGCCAGCCATAATTGAAAATAACGATTTTTTTCTTGCTGGCGCTGCTGCTGCTGCTGCTGATACGAGCAAGACACGAGTCTAACACCCGCAAGTAATGTAATTCATTAAAAATTTGTTAGCACATAGACTGAAGACAGAGTCCGGGTGGCAAAGGGAAAGAGACAGAGGCAGAGAAAGAGAGAGAGAGAGAGAGAGAGAGAGAGAGAGAAAGAGAGAGAGAGAGAGTCTGTACAAGCGAGAAGTCAACGCACGCAAAGTCTGACGACGTTTACAAATTTTAATTGCATTTCAATTACGGGAATAGTTTCCATATTTTTCCTCTTCTTTTTTACCTAATGCTGGCAGTTTGAGTAGCAGAAGGCGTATGCAGTCTCCACTGTCCTGTGTGCAGTCGAGTAAAGCAATCGCATGGGCGTCCCGAAGCGACGACAACTCCAACAACATGAGTTGAAGTTCTGCAAAGTATATCAATTGCGTAAATTAGAAGTGCGCCGAGCGGGAGGCGAGGAGGGGCAGCGGCAAGCGCGTTTTCTACTTCATTTGCACTCAATAATTATGTGCAACTGTTTAAAGATGCCACTGCAAAGTATGCGCGTTTGAGCTGCCAACGAGTCGTATGCTTAATGAAGTAACCCATACGTAAATACACGTATGTGTGCGTGGCATATGGCATGTGGCATGTAGCATGTAGCATGTGGCATGTGGCAGCCGTAAGTCAAAAGTGAAACCATATAAATAATGACAATAAGTGCACGTTCAACTAGCCGGCACGCACAGCCTCGCTCATAAATGATCACAGTGGACCACACATCCAATTGACAGCAACTGTCAGTGTGTGTGTGTGTGTGTGTGTGTGTTGTGGTTGCCGGTGATCAAGTGCAAATTCTGATTTTTATTCTGGTTTGCAGTGCTCGCTCAATATTTACACAGACGTTGACGGCGCCGCGCACAAATAAATATGACAATATTATTTTATTGACTGTGAAAATATTTGCACGCAACAGACGTGCGAGTGCGCTGCGGTATCACAGACATCAAGGCGGCACGCGCGCCGCCTGAAACACAGAGGCAGAGACACACACACACACACACACAGGACACAGGAACAATGCGTTGCAGGACTCTGCTGCTGCATGCGCAGCACGCAGTTTGCTGCCCACATCACACTTCAAGCTCCATGGCTATAAAATCGCTCAAGTGCTTCGCTTGGCTTTGATCTATGTGCTTGTCTGGCTGATTGAATTGGGTTTATGAAATAATGCTGAGCTTTACCTGATCAATTACTCAGCTTGCAGGAGGTGCTTTCTTCACTGCACATATGAAATAACATTACTTTTATTTATTTTAAATTTATATTTATTTATTTATTTTTTTTTTTTTGTATTTTATGTATTTGTATATTATATTTTTTTTTTACATATTTATTATTTAAATTTGTTGTATATATGAATTTTAATTTCATTTTTAGTCATATTCATTTATTTTTTTCAATTTATTTATTTATTTTTTTGTATGTTTATATTATTAATTTTTATATTTATTTATTATTTATATCAATATATTATTATTTATATATTTTGTATTTTTTTTAAATTCACATTTATTTGATTAATTTAAATTATTTTTTTTTTATTTTTTATTTTTTTATTTCTTTCGATCTTTCATATTGATATTATAAATTTATGACTCCTAGTACTTTTCTTAAATTGAATCTTATGCATGTTTTATACATTTATATATTTATTATATTTATTTATATCAATATAATATTATTTATATATTTTTTTATTTCTTCATATTTATTTGATTACATTTACTTTATTATTATTATTATTTTTTCATATTTAATTTATATTATTTTTAAATATTTATTTATTTTTTAATTATAATTTATATTTTATTATATATACGATATATAGTAGTAAACGTATTAAAACTTAAATCTGTAGCAACCTCAGCCTTATTAATGTCAACCTTATCCGCATCTTTCTTAGGCTGAGTCTACTTTAAAATATAACGCTAATGTTGCTTATATTGCATGTCTATGGGTGATTGCCTTTTTTTATTCCGTCTACTTGTTTTTATTATTCAATGTTACGTTTTAACACCTAGAACCATGCTGCTTGTTAGCCAATGGTCACCACCCTCAAATCGGTCAATAAACAAACAAATATTGGCGGGGCTAGACAAACATAGCTTGTTTGTATGTGTCAGTGTGTGCGTATGTGTGTGTGTGTGTAGCATGTGTGTGCGCGCACTGGCTGTAATAAACAACGAACACGCAGCAGCAAAAACAACAACAACAACAACAACAGCAGCTACACATGCTGCTGTCGCAGACCAAACACGCGACGCGACGCGATGCGATGCGACGCAACACGACTCGACTCAGCTCAGCTCAGCTCAGCTCGGTTTGGTTCGGTTTGTTTTGTTGGGTTTTGTTGCGTTTTTGACGTGGTTCGAATTAGCCGGCACAGGGTCTCAAACTTTGGTCTCCGGGGTCTAATTTGGCTTGCATAAAATATGCATAATAATCAAAATAAAATAAATCAAACGGCGCTAAGCAAATGCGAGTATTTATTACAGCAGCAAACGGAAGTTGGGACATTGGGAGACTGGAATTAAATATAACATATATATGTAGTATATATATGTATATGTATGTATATAAATATATATTATATAGTACAGTATATATGGAATATATATAACCAAATAAGCACTGTGCGCTTTGCATTGTAAGATGAGCCGAACGAAGCGTGGCCACTTAATTCAAGTGTGCTTCACACACACACACACACACATACGCACACACAGACACGCACACACACCACTCACTTGAAGTGGTTGGGCGTGGCGTTGCGGCAGCATGAGAGCAAAAGTGTTTTTATTACATTTACGTGCAAAAATTTGTTGCATGTTCGATGGCTAAGCTCGTGTAACGGAAACGTCGCTCTGTGTATTGGTTTAGCATGGCATACAAATACAATTGACAACGGCCAACGGGCAGCAGGCAGCAGGTAGCGGACAGCGGACAGCGGACAGCGGACAGCGGACAGCGGACAGCGGATAGCGTTGGGGCGTGCCAAACCACCAAAAAGGAAAAGTGAAGAGCAGAAAAAAAGAAAAACAATTTTTGGCAGTGGCTCACTGTGTGCATAGGTATATGTGTGTAGGTGAGTGTGCGTCTGTGTGTGTGTGTGTGTGTGGGTGAGTGTGCGTGTGTTTATCTAAGGCTGGCCACACAATGCTTTTTGTTGCTTTTGTTGGATGCTGCCTATTTACTTGTCTGGCAATTGTTGTTGTTGTTGCTGTGGTTGTTGTGGCTGTTGTTGTTGGTTGCTCAGTGCTGCAATGCAATAAAAGTGTCCTTACACATTTATTTAGCAATTTCTTTTGTTATTATTTTTGGCATCAACAGCGTATTTTTGCTTTTGTGCGTCAGCTTTAAGTGGTTGCCATGTAAGCGACACACACACACACATATATACACACTCACACACAGCCACACACAACAAACACAAATGAATTCATTGGATTTCCAGCGGCACCTCCTCTCGCTTTCAGCCGCCCCCGCCTGCTCTCTGCCCGTCGCTTTGTCTTTACAACTTTAAGCTGCTCAAGACTTTAAAAATTTTGGGCTGCTTTTGTGTTTGCGAATGAACTTTGCGTGGCAAATTAAAAAGGCCGCAGGTGGCATGCGGCGTGCGGCATGCGGCGTATGCCAGGTGAAAGGCGGCAGCAGGTGTCAAGGGGGCTGCTGATTCACAAGCAGTCGAATAACGTCCACGATGTCTGCCAACCATACACTCCACTCTCCACACTCACACCCCCTCCCTCCTCCCGCGTGTTCTACCTGCTTTGCTCTTGCGCTTGTATGCATGAGTTGGCACTCAAATGCCGCTGGGTCGTCTGTGTCTGGACCAAGCATTCGAACAATGAACGCCTGCAACTCTTTGCCAGTTACCATCTGGTCAACAGTGCGTATGTGTGTGTGGATGTGTGCGTGTGTGTGTGTGTAGGATAGAGCTTGTTGCTTTTTAATTAATAGAAAAGTCCTTTGTAGAGTAATAAATAAATATTATGCTTTTGCTTTTGCTTTTGCGCTTTTTTCGTTGCGTTCTCGATTGCCACTCAGTACGTACGTATATATGTATAAATATACGTATGTATGTGTATATGTACATATATATACACAAGTGTGTTTGGGGTTCTTTGACTATCTGCTATCTGGCAGGTGAAAAGGGCGTAGCGCAACCCGTTAAAAGGCTTACAACTTTGTACACTCTTTTTGTTGTTTTTTCCTTTATTTCTTTCCATTAAGCCATGTGTTCCCATTGATTCCTATTGTGACGCTGGCAGATAATTGAGGAGGTTTTTAGGACTGCTAATTGGAAAACCAAAAGGCGTATTAATTCTCAGCAAAATTGTAATGGAATCATACAAAATTGAAGAGCCAAAAAGGAGCATTTTATTTTTGATTTGTCCATTTTGTGTTTACATTGGCACTCACGCACACGCATACTGTCTGTGCGAGTCTATCTGTGGGTTAGTGTGCATGGAAAATGTTTTCGCATGAATTTGTTGATATTTAAAATCATTTTGTGGCTGACTGATTTTTGGTTTCGACTTTCGGTTTAAACACTGACGTTGACGGCCGCTTGGCAAATATTTGCCTAATATGTGGTTCAGGTTCTGGTTTCTGGTTTCTGGTGCGAGCGGTTTTTGATTAGCTTTATTACTGTGTGCCAGCGCCGACACGCGCACCCAGCGCGTTTGTCGATGCAGGTGGGGGTGGCGCTGGTGGTGGTGGTGCTATTGCTAGTATAGGCTGTATGGGTGTGTGTGTGTGTAGGACTAATTAATGTGCTCGAATTGCGTGGGTGGGGGGAGCTCTGCTTATTACAGAAGCGCGTCAGCTAGCTAGCTAGCTTCACTATATACTTTTTCATATTTCGCAAGCAAAAACAAAGCGTGCGTCGAAATGTTTGTTTCCATGCTAATTAGCGGGTTAATTGGCTATAAGAACAGTCGCGATTGCTAGGCCCGTACTAAACCAATTGCCATAAGCAGCCAAGTGGCCGACACCGGCTTAAGCAGGCTTAGGCCAGTGGCATTGCCTAATGCACGCAGCGGGGGGCCTGCGACGGCGGCGGCAGCGGCGGCTAATTGGCAACCCAACCTGGCCTAAACTATGGCTGCAAAGTGCACTTAAGTTGAGCGGCCCAGGCGTGCCATAAAATGGGCTTATATATAGGGCGCAGCGCAGACGGAGAGACGGGGGGTACGCCGAGCGTGGGGCAGGTGGTAGAGGCATAATAGGTAAAGGTATAGTTAAGCTGAAGCTAAAAGATAAGTTGCAATAGGGCGAGATAGACATAAAGAGTGAGTGAGCAAGAGGGAGAGGCGGGCAGACAGGGATAGATAGAGCATGCAGAGAAATACATAAAACTTACCAATTCCGCCAGCCAGCACGGTGCTCGAATCCAGTTTGGCCTTCTTTGTGGCCAGATCCTGATTATTATTGTCGGAAGCGGGCGCCATGACTGCAGCTTGACTCAAAAGTTCGTCGCTTCCGCGCTGCATGGCCACACGGGCACAGATTCACGGTTATGCGCAACAAGATACAGATGCATTCGCATTCGCATTGGAGAGACGAGATTTGATTTTTTTTTTTTTTTTTTTTTTGGTGCAGCCAGCGGTTGGTATATTTTGTAGTTGTTGTAGTTGTTATGTTAATAGATTGTGGTTGTAGTTGTAGTTGATGATGCAGAGGCACAGCACAGCAGAGAAGTTAAAGATGGTTTCAGTTTATTCAGTTGAGTTGAGTTGAGTTGAATTGAATTGAATTGAATGGTAGGCAAGTAGGCAAGTAGTTGTAGTTGTGTGTGTGTAGTAGATGAAGTATATACGATTACGGTACATAAAAAGAGAAAAATAAAAGAGAAGAGAACAATATAAATATTTAATATTTACGCAAGTTAAGTAAATTACAGCGAATCAGCTCAGATGAGCTCTTTGTAGTTGTTGGAGTTGTTTGCTGTTGTTGTTATTGTTGTTGTTGTTGTTGTAGTTGTTCTTGTTAATGTTTTAGTTCTTTTGTTGCTGTTATCGTTCTGTGGCTGAATTTAGAGAAATTTGAGTGGTGCCCTCAAAAGCAAGCTTTGCATTCTGTGTTCAGTAAATTGGGTACGCTTGGGCAGGATCTAGTTTAGTTTAGCTAACTAAGTCAACATAAGTAGGTGCGCTATAAATTCTATTAAATAATATTATACAGCAGGAGAAACGAGGGCAGCTTTGCACACTAAAGCTACATTTTAGCATAGACTACATAAATTCGCATAAGAAATTTTACTAAGCTTTGTCAGAGTTTTGCTTAATTTATTATTATTGATTTAGTTATATAGAAAGAATTTTTTAGTTTAGTTTTATATTGTTATATTTGGTTTATGTATTATAAAAAAATATATATTTTATACAAATATGAAAATAAAATAATTAAATATTAAATTTTAATTCTAGTGTACACTAGAACTTGAGCACTGAAAAAGAAAATAAATTGATCAAAAAAATGTATAAAATAATATCGTAAAGTCGTAAAGCTGAAGAGAATATTTAATAAATATTCTCTCTTTTTCTTCCCCCCATTTCTATTCACAAGCGGAAAATGAATTCTGATGCTGCTGAAGCTCTGATTCAGAACTGACCGAGCAACCCACGTTCAGCTAATCAAAATTCGCACTCCACTGTTGCGTAAATAGACCCAAGTTCTATTTAAGTAAAGCTGTTTGCGCTAATTCCCCTGGTGCAGCCTTTGGATAAACCGAGCAGCGCGTTTTTGCATTTTTAGCCTCTTCCTTTTATTTTATTTTTATATTTTTGTGGATTTTCTGTTTTATTAGTGGGGATTTGCGAGGAGCAAATAATTGCAAAAAGCACACAGAATATTCATTGGAATTAAGCAGCAAATGCGGCAACTCCCAGCAAGTGGTAAACGAGGTTTGGCTTAGATTTTGGTTTATAGTAAATGCTAAAAGCTAAGATTGACGCTAAACTCTAATTAGAAAGCCATGTTGCATGCAGCACATGCATAAGTGTATTGTAATTACATGTGACACTTAATTACCACACTCGTGAGTGTGGCAACAATGCCAATGGCAAAGACAAAGTCAGAGCAGGAGACGGAGCCGAAGCCGGAGTCGTAGTCGTAGTCAGAGGCAGAGCCACAGTGAAAGCCAGAGCCAGAGTCGGGCATCGAGAGTAACTAAGTTAAGCCAAACATTAAACGTAATGCGAGCTATAAAAATAAAGCTGCTGTTGCCGCTGCCATGTGTGTGTGTGTGTCTGAGAGAGAGAGAGTATGGCTGTTGCTGCTGCTGCTTCTGTTTCTGGCTATTGCTATGCATTAGCAGCAATGACAAAAAGTCAATAAACGAGCAGCGCAGACAAAGGGGAAGGCCTCAGTCTCCTGCAGCACACGGCTGGCAAATTGAAAAGGGTAATTTTGTGTGAAGTAGGCACCTTTATACGATTACGGGGCAGGAGCAAGGGCCGGGGTCTGACTGGGGTGCACTAGATGGCTGCTGGATGGCTGCTGCTATCAATGCTGACTTCGCTTGAATTCGCCACTTAGCTTATCATCAGGCGGCGGCGCTTTGCTTCACTGTTACTGTTGCTGTTTCTGTTGTTGTTGTTGTTTTGCTTTTGTTATTTGTCGTTTGCTGTTTTCTGTTTGCTGTTTGCTGTTTGGTTTTTATTTTTATGTGACTGCACGTTTTATGTACATAAAAGAATTAGCTTAAATACAAAAACAACATGTGGTAATAGTAATAATAACAAAGCCAAAACGCACGCACACTGAAATATATCAGCGGTGTGCAACACGACGACTGGGCGCATGTATGTATGTGTGTGTGTGTGGGTGTGGGTGTGCGAGTGTGTGTGATAGACAAAGCAACGGCAAAAACCGCAAAAGCACTTCACTTGATAATATCGCAGGCAGAGGCAGACAGATAGACAGCGGCAGCAGGAGGCAAAGAGCGAGAGAGAGAGTGAAATGTATGTAAGGGAGAGTGAAATCGCGCAAAGCGCAGACAAAAAACCAACATGACACGCACACACGGGCTGAGCAAAACGAAAACGCGAAAGCCCTCATATATAAATATATATATATATATATATATACATATATGTATATGTATGTGTGCGTGTGCTTGTGCTCGTTTTTTGTGGCTTGTTGGTTGAGTAATGATATCAGAGAAGCTGTTGCTATTCCCGCCCGTCTGTCTGTCTGTCTGTTTGTTTGTCTGTCGGTCTTGCGCTTTCTACTACTATATGGGCACGGGGGCAGGAACATATGTTTTGACTGTGCGTGCCATATGGCTGAAGGGATTTATAGCATACTTTTTCGGGCGGCTTCCGGCTTTTGTGATGCAGCAGCTCCACATACGTAGCTAACCTTCGCTGTGTCAATGCACACGCACGGGCCCTGGACAGCTGACAGAGCGACTGAGCAGAGCAATTAAATTTTTAAAATAACCTCCCTGGGCAGCGCTTACAACAACTGGAATGCCGGCAATGTCTCTAATGCATTCGTTATGGCACATTAACGCTCCCAAATGCCGGCCAACTGGCGTTCGCTGGGGATTTGCCAGGACTCACTCTCTCTCTCTCTCTCTCTCAGGGCTGCGGATCATTGCATTACACGCTTCATGGGGCCAATGCCCCCCACTTAGGGCTCAGCAGAGTACGGCATGGCACGGCACGGCTGCAACTGTTGCCCGAATCCCTTTGCTTGCCAAGCTGACCGGAAATGTTATTGTAATATGCTCGTATGGTCTGCTAAAAAGTATGCTAAATATTTGATTATGAACTGGGTCTCCGTCTGCGACGCGTGTGCACATATGGCCCGGCTGATAAGCCCCGACTGGACCCAACTGGACCATTGTCCATTGTTGCCGTCCACTGACACTCTCTGGTGCGTTTTAATGAATTTTCCCAGAGCCTTTTGCTTTCTATTTTCCATAAGCCGTTGCCCGTGGCCATTTCAGCTTCTGCTCCACACACACATACACTGATTTCTATGATGACATGTGCCTTTTTATTCTTTCCCCCATCCCCGCCCCGCCATTCTCTGCCATATTGCGGTCTCTTCTCTTTCAGCATGTTTCCTTGCTTCCGCCTTTGTTGCCGGGTAACTGGGTCAGCGCGCAATTGTTGAAGGGCTGCCTGCTATTGCTGCTGCTGCTGCTCCTTCTTCTTCTTCTACTGAGGGGGTTGCTGGTGCTGCTCCAGCCGCTGTCGGACAGTCGCTCCGAGAGAGATAATCACGCATATGCCTAACGGTTAAGTTTTTGAAGTGCACGACGCCAACGGAAGCAGAGGGTGTCAGCATCATCAGCAACGGCACCGGCCACACATGTGTTTGTCTGTGTGTCCCTTTTGCTTTTTGTTGTTGCCATTGTTGTTGCTGTTGTTGCTATTGCTGTAATGAGCGTCACAGTCTGACATAGCTGATCCAATTTGGAAGTGGGTGGTAGTAGTAGTAGTGCTGGCATTTCTTTAATTTCTCGCTCCACACTCAATTTCACCCTTTAATATACTCGAATCTGAGTCACATTCAAGTGGAGCACAGCATGTGGAGCAAGCATATATATATTTGAAAATAATAAATAATTTCTACCAATCCTAAGCTGAATGGCATTGAAATACAAATACATTTTGATTTAAATGGATTTAGGCAGAGCTATCGCCGTTTAGAATCTGAATTTTGTTAACCAACTAAGGCACGTGCCTTGCTGCTTATAATGCCAACAAAATCAAGCCGTGTGCTTTAATTGCAGCCAGCCAAAGAGCACGCGCCACCGTCGAAAAGTACATTTCATGAAGTGCTAACAGCAGCAACGGCAACGGCAACAGCTGTCCAGAAAGAGCCCAATATATCAGAGGCATGGCATGCACGTATTTCTGCATATGTGTGACCATATCAACGCCCTCATATATTGCATGACCATGGCGAGTTCGGCTGCCTTTGTTGTTGTGAATTTATGGTGGCATATGAATATTAAAATCGAATATGTTGCTGTCGATTAAAGGCTTTTTGTCCGGAGTGCACTCGCCCTGCCCCACGCCACGGGCTGCCACAACCAACAGCGCCACCAACCCGTTGCAATTGTGGTCGTTTGTTCTGTCTTTCTCTCTTTATGCTGTGTGTGCGTGTGTGTGTGTGTGTGTGTGCTGAGCCCACAGCGACACAGATACGAGTCGACATTTCCGCTTGTGCGGCAAATGCTGGGCTATGGATCGGTTCATTGACGATGACTGTATGCACACACAGTTGTTGTTGATGATGATGGTGGCATCCTTGAAACTGCAAGCGTATGGTGCAAAAAATTGCATATGTAGGTAAAAATAACAACAGCGGAAAACTGGCAATGCACCACCGACACGACCCCTCACCCACAAGCTGCTGCCACAATAAAGATCTGCAGCAGCAGCAGCAGCAGCAGCGGCAGCCTTTGAAATAACAATTATTGCTGGGCATCGGCCAATATGATGCGTGCTGCTGGCTTTAAGCTAGGTGGGTGCACACTTTAAGCTGGCACTGTCAAGCAGCTTATAAATTCTAATTAGAAACTGTATTTGGACTGGCAGACAGGTACGGCTACTCCTCTAAGCAGGAGCAGCACAAGCAGCAGCAGCTGTTATAGCACAGCCTCATTCTCTCTCATTTCTTTGCTAGTGTGGTAGTTAATAAACGCAACTTATGGCTGCGGCCTAGTTAACCGCCTCCCAGCCATAGATATAGCAATAGACGCATAGCTATAAAGAGCAAAATAGACAGAGAGCGAGCGAGTGAGAGAGAGAGAGAGAGAGTGAGTAGGCGACAACCCTACTCAAGGCCTCCCTCCTACCTGACGTTACTGCCTGAACTGGCAGGCCGAGAGGCAATAAATTATATGAGAATGCCGCTAAAGTGGAGCAGCTGCGGCTGCTACCAAAACTCCAGCCACAGCCACAGCCACAGCAACGACAACGACAACGGCAACAACAAAACACCTGAGATGTCGGCGGCAAGAACCGTAGCCAGAGCCGGCAAGTTTAATACCAAAACACTTACAATGTATAGAGCAGCACTTGGCGTCGTTATAACTAAAGCACGATAGTGAAATTGAGAAGCACAGCGAAGCGAATGGCAAACTTTATTTACATTTAATTTTAAATACATATCCAGGAAACAGCAGACATGTTGCCCTGTGATAAATGATAAAGAAGAGGAAGAGAAACACTCTAATTGATCTTCTGATCACCACCGACTGCAATTGTAAAGCAATGCGCACTTTGAATTACAGATAAGAGCTTTGCATATGCCAATTAACATGGTTCATGCCATAAGTTGTGTATATATAATCAAAGAATAGCTATATATATATATATATATATATATATATATATATATATATATATATATATATATATATATAATATATATATATATATATATATATATCAACTTCCATTTCGGTTTCGCTTTGACGCGAGGGTCGCCTAAATATTTACATTTTGAATTTTATTGCTTGGAGAGTTAAGAAACCTCTTTTTTTTATTTCAATTTGTTTGCATAAATATTTGAAGCGCAGCTAAATTAGAATGTGAAAGCGAAGCGTAGACTCCCAAACGTTTATAGCTGTATTTGTCAGTGTCTGCGTCTGTGTGCGTGTGGGTGTGTGTGGGTGTGTTTGTCTATCTGTGTGAGGCATAATAAACTTGCGCAAGTTTGGCCAAAACGATTTGTAGCAATTTCGCTATTAGTACAATTCTCTCCTCCTGCTCTACCTCCTTCTCTAGCCGCTCACTCCTGCTCGCTCGCACTTGGCATTAATATAGACTGCGAAATCGAGAAGCAAAGTGGAAAGGCGAAAAAAGTTTGCTCTGCTTATGCATTTATCACCTTTTTGCTTTGGCACGAGTGTGTGAATGTACGCGCGCACGCGAATGTGTGTGTGTGTGAGTGTGAGTGTGAGTGTGCAAAAAACTTTGCCTGGCCTAGTGCCAAGTGAACAGGAGACGATGGCGGCAGGATAACAGGCTCAACTCCTAGCGGGCACATTTCGTGCGCTCGCCCGCATAAATTATTCAAAACATGTGTTCTCAGTGTCTGTCCGTCTGTCTGTCTGCCAGTCTCTCTGTCTGTCTGCCTGACTTCTTAGCGCTGCAAATGCAGTAGAAAAAATGCTCTGCGCCCAGTGGTAGGCTACAGTTTTTTCTTCCTGTTTCTTCGTCCTTCTCCCTCTGTGTGTGTGTGTGTGAGCTTTTTATCTTAGGTTGTGGCAATATACTTGTGTATGACATTTTCATTGATATTTTGGCTTGACGGCCCTCATGCACGGCCGGAAAGTTTGGCAATTTTTTCCGCCAGTCGACGGTGGCATCGTGTCTATTAAGATATTCACTATGCCGTAATGTGACATCATACATAAAGAGTTGTGCGTGAGTGCGTGTTTGTGTCTGTGTGTGTGTCTGTGTGCGAGTATATTACGGGTGTATGCAAATGGCAGGCATACGCTGTTTGGCATTTCTAATGAGCTAGAGAGCCAGATACAGACTCCGCACTCAGGGGTAGCAACTGGGCAGGGGTTGGGGGGCAGAGATTGTGGACCGGAGCTGAGCAACGATTACCGGCTGCATAAATCTTGCTCTTCATATTGATTTTGTGGGCTGGAACAGACCCGCAGACGGAGACGCAGCGCAGACGTACCCGTGCTGGGTTTACCTTTCCTGCTGGTCTTGGCCATTTGACTTGTGTGTTGAGGGGCTCTTTTAAAATAAATTATATGTTTTTAAAGCAAAGGCGAAGCACGTAGACAAACGTATGTGATCGCAGCCACTCCTCATCGAGACCTAGGTCGTGCCGGGGTCAAGCATTACTCTGCTGGCTGGCTGGCTGGCTGGCTGGCTGACTGGGGCCAGTGGGTTCATACAAAATTCAGCAGCATTGAAATTTATGGCGGCTGGACACACAACTTCAATGCCAAAAGAATAAATAAAATAAAAATATACACGCTGCGCTCGCGTTTCCTGTGCGGGATGGCGAAGAAGACGAAGTGTTAATATGGGCGACCTTTTCATATACTGCATGCATGTGTGTGGGTGTGTGTGGGTGTGTGTGTCCCTTATTTATTTTTATGTGCATCTATTTGCTTGCCGTTTTTTGCGGCAGTCAAATAAAAAATGCATTAAAAACGTCTGAGCTAGAGCCGAGGCAACGGCAAAAGGCACAACAGAAACTTCACTTTATTTGTCTGCTCAAGCTTAAAACGTGGCCCGTTTTGGGCTGGGGCCGAGGAGCTTCAGGACACATGTCTTACATTTGCATGGCAGGTTGGTTGGCATTGTTGGTATTTTTGTTTTCTTGTTTTTTCCTGTTCTGCCAGTCAATGAAAAATTTGCGATGCCAATTCTCAAATGTCTAATATTCAGCTGCTATTTCTTTTTATACATATAATTTGCTGTTTGCTGCTGCTGCTGCTGCTGCCGTTATCCTTGCTTTGCCCGTACCCGTACGCTGTCTATTCTTTGTGCAACAGCAGCCCTCTCCTGCCTTTCTCTTTCACGTTCAGCCGACTTGCGGCTGTCTATCCATCCGACTGTCTGACACACCGTCAACTCAAACACCAAAAAAATTTCCCCAGACCTAGCTGCCACACGGCTAGCCGCACCACACCACGCCAGAGCAGCACAGCACCACAGCAGCACCCCCAACCCCAATCGCAATCCACCCCAGCCTCTTTCATATTCAGGCAAATGGCGTTTCAACCACTTTGCCGCCTGCCATTTGCCGCTCGCTTTGCTTTCACTCCAAAATTTTTAATGCTTTGGCATTTTTTATGGCGCCACACTTGAATGCGCTTAAATATTTTATGTAATTTTTCGCAATTTATTTAGCGCATTATTTTCCAGGCGGCGGTGGCGCCGGCGGCAGGAGGCAGCACGGGAGCACCGCTGTCTGTCGGACCGTTTATATCAATTCAGGTCCCCCAAAAATTGCTGTGACAAATTTGTGCTGCTGCGTGGACGCTGTGTAGTATCCTGCTCTCGCTCTGTCTATCTCTCCAGCTCCCTCCCGCTCTCACACGGTGTCCATCGCTGTGGCCGCAAAGCGTCGCCAGCTGCAAACAATTTTGTCAACATTCGCAATTTTCGCGCGTCAATTTCAATTTTTGCTAGCAAATCTCAATTAATTTGCCTGCCACATAATTCGATTTTATATGTCAAATTTAGGCGCCGCGACAGCTAAATGATTGGCATTGATTATATTTACCAGCGCACTGGCCAACTATAAAGAATTTCAATCAGATATGCCTTCAGGTTGCCCTAATTAAAGCAAATTCCTTGCTTTTTGGCTTTGATAGCATGCATTAATCATATTAAAAGTTTAAAGGATTTAATGCAGTTAGGCAGAGCTGCTGTGTGTGTGTGTGTGTGAGTGTGTTTCCACAACTCGCCGACTCAACGCCCTTAAACCATTTTATGTGCGTGTCATGTTTGGCATGTAATTGATTTATATAAAAACATGTTGCATGCCAAACGACATGCAGCTTGTTGCTATCGATGTCTCTGTAGCTGTCCCCAGTTTCTGTTGTCTTTTTGGGTTTGTTTGCCTCTAAATTTATACAGTCGCCGACTAACAGCAGCGACAGCAACGACAGCAGCAGCAGTAACAACAACAACAACAACAACAACAACAACAACAAGCAACAGCCGCATGCGAAAGCGTAGTGAACCGGCATGTTTACATATCGATTACTGCGCGCCCGTTGCATGCCGTTGCGGCTGTGGCAATAAAATCGACACACCCCATGTTGGAGGCGGTGGAAAAACATGTTGCATTTTATATGCACATTCACGCCCACACACACACACACACACACACACATACACAGCATCCGCCACACTCACACACACACATTCAAGATGTTTAAAACAGTTTCTGGTGCTTACTTTCAGGTGTGCCCGCTTTAAAAATGCATTTCTAAACTAATTAAAAATACCTTAACGATTCTCACACGACAAAAACAACAACAGCATTGACAAATAAAAGGTTTTAACAACTGTGGTATTTGGGTCCCGCATAAGACACCCCCACTAGGGCTGCCTATCCTCAATCAGTCAGTCGTTCGTCCTGTAGCTGCCTCGTTACATTTACGTTTTACGACGCGCCCCAGGCGAAAGGACATGAAAAAAGGCGGGGGCGGATAGAAGGGACAGACGTAAAACCTAGAACCCATAGAAAACCAACGGGCGACGGACGAACGTAAAATATATAAAAAATTATCTACATTTAATGACGAGCCTTAAAAATTAGCGAGAAATGCTCAAATTAAACATAAAGACAGTCGCGGCCGGCCAACGAGTGGCCGTCAGGCGAGTCAGGCGGGTCACGCGGGTCAGGGGCCGGAGCTGGGGCGGACATGCGCCTGGCGGAAACATCAAAATGACATCCATTAACACACCTATTAATCACAGAGCAAGAGCGAGAGAGAGAGAGAGAGTGCGCAAAGAACAAGACAAAAAATATAGAGAAAAATTGAAAGCTATGGCACAAACGGAGCGCAAACGTTGTCGCTTCTGGCTTCTAGCCATGCCCAGCCAAGCTGGCCAAAATGTGGCGCTTAAAAGTAGGCAATGGACAGTGTTATGGTCCAGGTGACAGCCAAACAAAAAGTCATAGAAAATGCTCGCATTGCCCAAGCCAAAAACAGCAGCAGCGACAACTAAATAGCAACAAAAATGTTGAATAAAAATGTCAAAAATGTGACAGGCGACGCTAACACCGACGCCAACGTCTACGTCGACGTTGACGCTGACGTTGACGCCGCCGAACAAAGTCAGCGTTATTGCTGTTGTTTTTCAGTGGCCCGGTCTAAGCTTTAGCGCCGCCGTCGTCGAGTCATAAAAACCCGCAAAGTGGGTGGTGATGGCCAATTAAGTTAACGACGGCGAGCGCTAACTTTGCGGTCGATCCAGCTCGCTCACGCCACAGCTCCGTCTGGCTACCCACAGGGCTAATGTGTCGTCTAACGGTCGGCCGGGCCGTTCACTATTGTAATCTAAAACGTTCATTGGGTAACTCTGGCATAGAGAGCAATGAGCGTTGGGTGTTTGGCGTTGGGTGACGTTCGCCTAGGCTAGCTTCCTTCCTTCCTTCCTAGCCGGCCCACCTTCCGTTCCTTCCGTTCTGTCGGCTCGGGTCGTGTACGCTTGACTGGCAGATCAAGAGACAGGTGACTGAACCAATTAACAAAAAGCTGCCAGACTACTGCTATTACTACTGCGGACGGACGGCTACGACGAAAAACTTTTGCCAGCAGCTACGCTCGCTGTTGTGGCAAAAAGTGAAAATTGCTGCAGGTGACGGGCGACTCGAAATTAGCACACATTTCTTTTTAGATATTGCTTTTTATTTTTGCTCTTTTTGCTTTTAAGTTAGAGCTTGCGGTGGAGCACTAGACACCAGCCGGCGCACCAGCAGCTGCGTCCGCCTAAAAACCTAACCTCAGAGCACTGCCAGCCAACTGGGCGTATACGTAATGTATACAATGTAAATAGACGCCAACGCCAAATGTCTCGCAAGTTGCAAATTAATTTCTCCCAGGAACAGAACAGAAACACCGCCGCCTGTCGCTTGTCCCTGGTCCCTGTCGCCCGGCAGGCTTCCAGGCTACTACTACTGGTCTCCCTTGGCTCTGCCTTCAAGTGAGCCACGCCCACACACGGCCCGAAATGATAGCAAATACCCACACACAACATGGCCAGTGGCACTTGGCAGTGGGCTTTGCTCATAATCATCGGGGCGGGTGGCCACAGCGTCAACGGCAGCATCGTTATCATGCCCAGCATCCCCCATCCCCCCATCCCCGCCATCATCATCATCATCATCATCATCAGCGTTGTCAAAGTCGCCGTAGTCGCTGCCAGAGCATATTCCATTAGCAATTATGAATATGGAATGGCAATGTCTAGGCCCTGACTACCAGTAGTAGTCCCAGTAATCACTCACAGCAACGCCGACTACTTAAGCCGCTCGCAACGATGTTGCTAAGTGCTGCTGCTGCTGCTGTTCCGACACTGATGATGTCGTTGATGCTGAGATGCCGATGATCGGCTTTCGCCAGCCCATGATAATTACGAATAAGGAGCATGTTGAGCATGATGTGGCGTATGCCGGTTGGGTCGGGGCCGCATTTGGCTCGATTGCCGCACGCCAAGGCTAAAATGTTTTGGCTATAAATGTGATTTAATGTTGGAATTTATAGCCAAAAAAAAAAGGGGTAAGAAGGCCGAGGGCCGCAGTTAATCTAGTTTGAATTTTATATGAATTCTAATGTCTCATAAATAAACGAACAATTGAACTGCATGCGAGTGAGTTGAAAACACTTTAAGCTGTTTGCTGCTGCATTGCTTCGATTGTCTCTCACTTATTGGCACAATGAAGATGCGAGCGCTAATAAACACACACATACACACACACACGCGCACACACAGGCAGGCAGGCCCACAATTGTATTCCCACAACAAGCGGAAAATGGATTTCCAAGCAAATTATCTGGCATAGCGCATAGTCAGAGCACAACGCAGACAGAGAGAATGGAAACCAAACACTAACAACAACAACAACACTGCTAAACAGTTTCAATTTCAATTTTCCATGAGTGTGTGTGTGTGTGTGTGTGTGCGTGTGTCGTTGGCATCAGTTGCACATGACAGCAGCTGCTGCAACGGCCACAGCTAGCTCTCAGCTGCGTTTTGACAAATATGCATAGGACATTGTCTATTGGCGCTTGGCCAAGGGGCTCCACCCGGTTGAATGCCTCGGCTTGGCGCGTGCTTGCCGTCGCGTCGGCTCGTCGTGCTGCAAATGATGGTGTTGCAGTCTTTTCTACACCCTGAACCCACTGAGAATGGCAAATCAGGGTATAATGGTTTGCTTGAAATGTATGTAATAGGCAGGAGGAGGCGTGGCAAACCCCATAACTATATACATTGTTGATTAGCGCGACGAGCTTCCGACCTTTTATCCGTATGTCCGTATGAACAGCCATATCTCATAAGGTATTAGAGCTAGAGACTTGATATTTTTACATACGCAGTACGAGCTCATCATATTTTGTCGATAACTCATTCCATTTCATTATTATTATCATTATTATCATGTTCTGATAATGATGTTTGATGAACGTAGTCCCCCTACAAGAGGATTTATTCAATAAATAAGTGCCCACACTGCAGCGCAGTCGCTGCTAACTGCGCAGTTAGCAGAGCGTGTGTGGATGCCTATGTATGTGTGCATATGACTTTGTATATGGGTATAAAAGAAGTGCAGAATGATAAGAGTATTAGCTCTTCAGGGTATCCCCTAGTCGAGCTCGACTAGAGCTTAGGATGCTGTTCCTGCTGCTGCTGCTCCTGATACTGCTGCTTCTACTGCTCCTGCTCCTGCTGCTGCTGATGCTGCTGATGCTGCTGCTGCTGCTGCTACTCCTGCTGCTGCTGCTGCTACTCCTGCTGCTGCTGCTTTTGTTGCTGGCAAATGTTTTTCGTGTGCCACAATTTCGTGCGCGTTATATGTTGGCAGAGCGCTGCCTTTGCGGGCCAAAGTTTTGAGGCTAGATGCGACGTTATGTAATCCATGTCAAGGCTCAAACATATGCAGCGTGTGATTGGATACGGTAATCATGTGACAAATATGTTGATCCTGATGCTGCCTTTGCCTCCTGCTACAGCGCGCCTTTGATTATGCGAATTAATGAGCGCCATAGAGCAGCGAACGGGTTGGCAAGTTGACGGACTGGTTGGTTGGCTGGCTGGCTGGTTGGCTGGTTGGCTACTTGCTGGTTGGTTTTGGCTGATTTGCATTTGTTCTTCATTAGCCCCTTCAAACACAATCTGAATCGTGTTTGTCTGCCGCCGCTTGCAAAGCTGAAAAGCAGCTTCCGCTTCCATTTGCCAAATAGGGGTAGCTTAAGCTGATCAGCCGAATTTGGTATTGCAAATCTGCAGTTGGCGTACGTTAAAGGCACACACACACACACACACATGGGGGCATACACAGACAGAGAGACATACGCATAACCGCTGCAGTGATGAGCAATTGCGGACAGGCCGATGACAGCAAACGTAATGCGCCGACAAAAACAGCGACGGCAACGCAACAAAAACGGAAATGACCAAAGCATAAAAACAACAAGCAACAACATGGCAATCGTGGGGCCATATCTGTGATATGGCCATAAAAAGTGGGCAATGGCCATAGGAGCCGACGTTGGCCGCTTAAATTGCAAACGAATTTCGTTGTAATGACCACAATGCACGCAGACAGAGACAGAGACACACACACAGAGAGAGAGAGAGAGAGAGAGAGAGAGAGAGAGAGAGAGAGAGAGAGAGAGAGAGACAGAACTGCTGTTGGTTTGTCGGCATCATTTGTAACTGCATTTATATTGAAGCGACCGCATCTGTTGCGGTTATGTTGTATGCAAAAATGCATTTTCGCGCACAGATAAGCAAACAGAACTGCGAAGGGTCAGAGCCGGGGCGGGCCAACTTCGTATTAAGCAATGCATCAACAGCCACATGCCACTTGCCCCGCACACACACACACACACACACATATGACTCCTGTATGTG
This sequence comes from Drosophila mayaguana, assembly GCA_037075325.1. Taxonomy (NCBI): domain Eukaryota; kingdom Metazoa; phylum Arthropoda; class Insecta; order Diptera; family Drosophilidae; genus Drosophila; species Drosophila mayaguana. The sequence goes on along the minus strand of JBAMCG010000037.1, from coordinate 5,568,953 downwards.
TGTGTCTGCCCGTCATGCCACAGTTTTTGCTTCATTTCCGCTCGGACTTGCGCTGCGCTTCCGGTCTATTAATGCCTGTGTATGGTTTTTTTTTTTTGTGGATTTGCTGTCGCTGCCAGCCAAAAGTATGCAATGGCGCTTTTTCGCAATTAAATTATGTATCTGGCTCTGGACACTAAATTAACTGAGCCAAATTGCCGGCAAATGCAGCTAAAAACGGTGCAAATAAAGCGAACAAAAATTGGGAATCAAAGAGCGCGCGCAATTCGCAGCCATTAATAAAAATGACAATCATGCAAGTGTTTTACAATATTCATAATATTGGCAATTAAAAAGAAATGCACCATGCATAATTATAAGCTCATGCATTATGCATTATACGGGGACCTCGGACCAGGCCCCGCCCCCGCCCCTCTGCGCAGTGCAAATATAAAATTTCAATTGATATTTAATCGACTGTTAATAAAGTCAAACTGTCAACTAAAGTGGCTGATTAATGATTTCTTCGCGCATGTGTGTGTGTGGGTGTGTAAGGATATATGGCAAAGGTAAATGGATAAAATTGATAGAGGCGAAAACAAAGCGAAAGTGTTTTACCTTTGCCCGACACGTCTATGACAGCAACAACTACAACAACAACAACAACAAAACAGTTAACAAAAATATGACGAATGGCTGCAGCTGCCATCGGTCAGCAGGAAATAGCTGAAACTAGCAAAAAGGATAGCTGCAGAAAAAAAATATAGGAAAAAGGAATTCAACCAGCTCTGATGAAATGATTTATTGAAGACATACCGAGTGACATTGACAATCAACGAGCCACTGCTCCTCTCACTTCCTCTCTCCCTCTCTCCCTCTCCTGGTCTCTCTCGCGACAACGGAGTTCTATTGGAAAGCGTACAAACATTTGTTGGAAATCAACAAATCAACAGCACAACACAGCAAAAAAAAATGCTGTGACCAAACTAGAAAAACGCGTCGACAGCCAAATGCCCTTTCAGGGCATCAACAGAGACTGTTGAAGAGTTGCTATCAAATCTACATAATTTCAGATATCTAACTAAACATTTTGTTTGGCGCTGTTTGGATATATATATATATATACAAAGATGTAAGCACAAAGTGAAGTGTAAATTTTTGCATAAATCAAAGTTAAAAGTGTTAAAAATAGCAAAAGGGCTCAAATTGAATTTTTTTCGATTTGGTTTTGCTTTTGTTTCTGTTTGGTTTTGGCAAGCCCGTGACGAAGGTCCGTCGCACTCTCTGCTGGTCCTGTAGCCTGGTCCTGTTAGCCTTTATGTCCGTGTACTCCTGCTTTTATTTACTTGTAGGATTTTGTTGGCAATGGCATTTGTTTTCGTTTGTTGTGCTGTGCTGCCCTTTGGGCAAAATTTTGGTTGCTTGTTGGTTTTCAAATTTGCGGTAAATCGGAAGTGCGCCGCAAGTTAAATGAACTTGCCACAGACGGCATCCCCATTGTCCTGGTCTACGGTTTCTACCGTTTCATTTCGTTTCGCTTCCTTGTTGTCTTTCCGTTTGCCTCCGAGTGCGTTTTCAGCTCGTTTATTTATTTACATGTCGTTTGCTATTCTCGTCTTTTATTTTGTTTTTATTATTATTTTTTTTTTTTTTTGGCTCTTTGGGATTTTTTCAATTTCTTTCCCCTTTGCCCCCGGCTGGCTTGCTTTATGGTTTTGTGTCTTTAGTTGTTAATCAGCGGACAGTCTTTGATTTTGCATTTTGGGCCCTTCACACAAATTTGCTTAATTGCGTATAATTTGTGGTCGAAAAAAGGGTCAGAGAGCCACAGATTTGTGCATATTACCATGGAAATCAATTTGCCATCGCACTGCCTCTGAATATTTATGTATTTGCAAATCCCCTTTCACTGATTTCACCAGCTATTGATAAGTCCTTGAAAGCAACTCACGTGTGGCTTAAATAAAATCATATTTGAAAAAAGATTTACCATTCGACAGTTGAAATTGAAGCTAAAGCCAAATCTAAGCAGTCTGAATGCCAAACTGCCTGCTGACAGAAATAATGAAGAAAAAAAGGTTGAAGAAAATATGTGTGCGTGTATGTTCGAGTGTGTGTGTGTGTGTGTTTATTGAATCAGAGATACGGCAGGCCAAGGGCTCTGCTGTGCGTCCACATGGCGTATGATCAACCCATATGCGCACACACACAAATTGTAGATAAATTTATTGAAAATGATTGTATAAGCAACTGGCAGAGTGTGCGCATATTTCTATAACGCACGGCAGCAGTCTTTGCTCTCGGGGCGCTTCTATGCAACATGCATGAAGTTTTACAAAAATATTGATGATTTGGCAAATGTGTATTGAAAAGGTTGAATATATTCAAATGCAGGCAGGCAGCCAGACAGCCAGGCAGCCCTCTTGCCATTCAGGAAGGCATCCAATTCGCGCAATATGCTGGCTCCTGCCCCTGGTGCCTTTGCTATTGCTGCTGCTGCTGTTAGTTGCCAGGCGCAACAACAAGCACAGCACTTTACATGTTAGTCCATGTATTTGAGCTGAAGCCAAAACTTGTTGCCAGCCAACAATGGAACACGAAAAACGTATTAGTAATCCGAGATGGCAAAGCAAGCCAAAGAGTGTAGAATATTTTATGGGGTGCACAAAATTATGCTCCAATATGCATGAGTTTTCGTTGCATTTAATGTGCGAGTTTTTAAATAGCTGCAATTTGAATGAAAGTACGCGACATTAAACAAAAACAACACCAGCAGGAGCAGCAGCAGCAACAGCAGCTCTGCGTCCACATCAACAACGACAACATCAGCAGGAAGCGGAGGTCACTGCAACAGCAGCAAGCGTGTATAATGCAACAAGGCAAAAATAAAACGCAGCAGCAGTGAAATTAATCTAAAAAGTTTTTAATGCGCTTTTAAATGATGATGCTGGCAGGGTAGCTGTATTTTTTTATCATCGTGCTTGTTGTTATTTTCCTCCCTCTCTCTCTGTCTCTCTGCAGCTTTGCTGCTGCCATTGCTATTCATAACTGGGAAACTATCATTGCTGTTGCTGCTGTTGCTGCTGCTGTTGTCTATAGCTGCTGCTGTGCAAATTACAAGACCCAGACATCCGGCCACAGAAGCGTGCACAAGTCCGCCCCAACATAAATACCCTAAATGAGTTGGCGCGGCCACCTGTTGCGCGCCTGGCTGCCGACGCAGAGACTTTAATTTTTGCAAATTTAAATGCAAAAAACAAAAAAAAAAAAAGGGAAGAAAATGCCCAAGCAGCATTTGCTATGCAGGCAGAGCAGGAGGTCTGCGAGTACAGCAAGAGCAACTGCAAGAGAGCAGCAGTAGCAGCAGAGGCAGCAGCAGCAGGAGCAGCAGCAGTCGCAGGAAGTAAACAATTAAGTTTTAAGTTGGCGAAATTAAATGAAAACAGTGGGAATATTGAAATTGATGCAAAGTTGATTCAACCAGCGCAGGAGGCGGCGTGGCAAACAGAATAGCGCTTGATTAAACTTTTTGCAAGGAGCACAGCAGAGCAGAGCTGGGCACAATTTGAGGCTGACAACTATTATCCTTGCTTTGGCATCGCTGAAGCCATTCGCCAGTCGGCAGGCGTGGCTTTGCTATTTACCTTTTAATTTTCGTTGCATAAATCTGGGCGACCAAGTCAGTTACGGCAATTCATTAGCAGCTGCTAGGCAAAGGGGAGATTGCGCGGGTTTTCGACAAAACTTTTTCGTTTCAAATTTCAAAATGTATTGAAGTGCCGCCAGTATAACTTTTGGTTTCGCTCTCGCTCGCTCTCTCTCTCTCTCTCTCTCTCTCTCTCTCTCTCTCTTCTCCTGTTGCCCTCTCTTTGCTAATTGTATAAGTTGGCTTGGTTGAGTGTCAGCAAAAGGTCGAGCAACTTGCGCCAATTGAGCAAAATGTAATTAGTTTGCGCGACAAAGAGCAGCAGCTAGAGAGAGGGGGAGAGAGAGGGAGGAGAGAGGAAAAGAGAGTAGAACGAATCAAATGCACATCTAGAGCTGATCTAATGTGGCTTTAAGGTAGCTTTGCGCCGGCTTTGCAGCTCTTCAAACATTTTTGGCTGCCTTTTTGCGGCCTCGTGCGCTGACAATTTCAAGCACTTAGCAAAAATAGCAACTATTAAATATGCATAAACGACGCGACGCCGGGTTGCGCCCATTAAATTGCCAACAAGCCACACACACATACACACGTACACACATACTCTCTGTGAGCTAGGCGTGTGATGTGGTTGCCACACTTTAAACACAGCTTTGCATACATTTGGGCAACAACAAGGACGATGGCTGCTGCTCCTGCTGCTGCTGCTGCTGCTGCTGCTGCTGCTGCTGCGGCGTCAGCTAGAAAACAAAAGCCATAGCCAGGAAATTTCTTTTGGGTGCCCAGCCTTAAGCCAGAGTGAGCGCGTGCTTGGCACAACGTCACATAAATTTGCATACAAGCTCACATGTACACACACATACATATAGGTATATATATATATATTTATATGGAAGAAAGTAAGCGACAGGATGCAGCACGCGCCCCTCCTCGATTGCCCTTGCGTGTTGAGTAAACGCGGCACTGTATAACGAAAAGCTTTTAAAATATGCCGACGCGACACCTACAACAGTAAATTTGATATGCTTGCAGCTTAAATATTTACAGACACACACACACACACACAGGCACAGACAGACACACTCACAGACACAGTCACACACACTAGACTAGCACACATCAAGCTTGAAGACATTAAAAGCCAGCGGCATGATAATAAAATCTTTATTTAATTGTATAAATTGCGGCAACTAACTAAGCAGCCAGCGCGACCAGCAACAACAGCAACAACAACAGACAATGCGAGCGACACATGCCACACACATCAGCATCATAAAAATGAAGTTAATTTTAATTAAAATGCATGACAAAAGTGCGTGCGTCTGTGTGTGTGTGTGTGTGCTTGGTGTGGCATAACTGCTGAATCATAAAGCGTCGCTCGATGCTCACACACAAGCAAGAGTTATGTGCGTGTGTGTGTGTGTGTGATGCGTGGTTGGTTTAATTTTAATTGTCAACCCTTTGGCTGTCATTTTTATGGCGCTGACAGGCGCGTTGCTGTTGTTGCTTCCGATGGGTGTCAAATTATAGGCCATAATTGTCAATATTTGCGCCTTGCTAAGCAAAATAACAACGAAAACAGAAAGCAGCAGCAGCAACAACAACAATAGCAACAAAAACCCCGACAATGGTCGGGGCATTATGGAGCCATGCATAAAATCTAATAATTACAGCAGCAACAAAAAGTACACAAACCTTTGCCCATGCTAATCAACTTCTTGCGCGCTTAGCGCAAATAAGTAGGCAACACAATTTTGAATACTTTAATAATGCAAATAGACTTGGCTGCACAGGGTATAAATAAACGGGCTGAAGGGAGGACTCTTTCATCTACATCAGGTGAGTCTTTGTGCTGTTTAATTGAAAAACACATGAAGTGCATTTGCTACAGGGTAGCTGGCAGTCGTGCGCTTCTAGTTATCTGGCAGCGAGATCTAAAAATTTATGACAGCCACTGCGGTTCTGCGGTGCTTAATGCGTGCGAGCAGCTGCCGTGTCACGGGTTACCGCCTAGGCAGTTGCAGAGCGCGCGGAGTGCGCAGAGCCATGGACAAAATCCTTAAAAAACAAAAAAAAAAAAAAACAATTTATGCCAACATTTTTGTGGCACGACGACGCTGGGCGATGGCAGCTGTATTGGTGGTGTGCTACCTTTTTCATCAGAGTGTTTAACAAAGTGCTAATTTAAAAAGTTCACCAAAGCGGCAACAACAATGGGTGGGAGCAGCACCATAACAATAAGGTGGCTGCTACTTTTGTTGTTAGCTGGGTGGGCGTGTGTTTGTGTGTGTGTGCACAACAAAAGTAGGAAAATAGCAAAAATTGCTAATTAAAAATTTATATGAAGTTAGCAGTAATAGCATTTTTAATTATAGCCAACTCATGCGCGGGTAGCCAAACAGCAGCAACAACAACAACAACAACAACAACGACGACGACGACAACAACAACAGCAATAATCAGCGGAAGCAACGTAAGCAGCGGAAGTGTGGAATGAACAATTTTGAGGTCAGCGGGCAAGCCTTTTTGCTGTTGCTGCTTTTGCTGCTGCTACTCCTGCTGCTGCTGCTCCTGCTATGCATTCGATAGGCATAGGCTCTGGCAAATATCCTGCGCCACGTTCGCTTGCCAGTTAATGGGATCTAATGAAAATTTAAATGCCCTCATCAGAATCAGTGCGTTCCCATCAGCTAGAGCCACAAATTTTGTTACATTTAATCGTCAAACATTAAAATCAATGACGCAAATCTATAAATTCATCAGCTAAGTGTGTGTGTGTGTGCGTGTTTGTGCGCAAGACAAGCTGCCAGCTGCAATTATGACTGCTAATGAAATGTTCATATGAAAATTCACAGAACTGCTAAACCACAAATTTCTGAATGAACTACAACCCAATGAAATTTGTCCTTTGTTTACCCAAGTGAAACTAAAACAAATGCCTTCCATTCATAGGAATGTTGTATATAGAAGATAAATAAAGTCAAGTTAAGGCAAGCTCGACTTTTAAATATAAATATGGATACAAGATTTTCAGCACAATATGATATAGTCTATATGATATTGTAGCAGGGCAACAGCTGCTAGAGGTGGAATTCTTTAAGAAGCAACGATAGTAATGATAGCTGGCATTAATTGTGGCGATAGTTACGATAGGTATTGAAAAGCCATCATTAATCGACAAGAGTGTCACGATGGCTAGTTGAGCGACTCAAGATTAAAAAGGTAAAAGCTAGAGACACAATACAGATATTTGCTATGTAATAAAATAAATTATAATAAAATAATATATAATAATAAAAGATAAAAATAAAATATTATAAATAAAATAACATATAATAACAAAAAATATAAGTTTGCTGCCTAGCCAGGATGATAAAAGTATTTCTGCATTCAGACATATTTTTTTTTTTTTTTTGCCAGGTTTTAGCTGATTTATTTTTTTTATAGCCATATAAAAACAGACTGGGAAGGCCGGTATTAAAAATAAATTAATCATTGGCTTCATCAGCTGGCGTATTGCTGTTTGAAAATGTAATTGTCAAGTGTTGATTTGTGGATTGGACATCTTTAGGATTTGCAGTGGCGGCATTAAAGCTGTGCGACCTGCACAGCTGAACTTCAATTGAAAACTTTTGTCAAATTAATTAATTAAACTACATAGCAGAAGAAGCAACAGCAGCAGCAGAAGCAGCAGCGACAACAACAATAACAACAGTGACATTAATAATGGAAAGGCGTCCGGTTGAAGTCAGCAGGGACATGGCTCAAACTTGTTGGCAGCCAACAGACAAACAAACAACAGTTGGCAGCATTGAAATAGCATTGCCAGCTCAAATGGCGCAAAAGTTGTAAAGTTCAACGTGCAACTTTGTAGGCCGACGCTTGCCACAGGCCGGCCGGTGGTAGAGTCGGTAGAGCGGGGAACCGGGGGTTAATGGGTTGGGGGGCTGGTCTAACGTCTTCAACAGGGCTCGTAAAGTTTTTGACTGTGGCAACGCTTAAAGGCATCTTTTTAAAGCGTTTAGTGTTCCGTGCTGTGCTCCATTTCAATTTCAGGCACATAAAAATCAACGCCAAGGCATTGTAATTAGTGCTGGGCTGTTTGGCCACGCCCCCACTTCGGCAAATAGTTGAAAAGTTGTGAACTCGGGAACGGACGGCTATCATTTTCGCATTGAACGCTACTCGGTTATGAGTAAGCGCGCCCCACGCAAATCAACCGATAGACAGCGGCAGGAGGACTGCCAGGAAACTTGGGCGCGGTGATAAGCGCATTTGCTTGTTTATCAAGTCAGGCGATTCGGGCCGTAAAAGTTTTGCTCACTGTCAGCCAGGCGGCTAGCCGGCTGGTAGCCTGGCAGGAGGCTGGCTGGCTGGCTGGCTTACTGTGGAGGAGACAGCACTTCAAGTCATTAGGCAAGTAACTAACCTTTTGTTTATGGCTGCTGAATTTCTATAATAACAATTATGAAAATTAGGCGAAGCGAGTAGATGCGTGCAGAGTGTTGGTGGGGGACTTTATGCTGCTGAATGATGGGGAGTTTCGGTTTCGCTTGTAGCCGCCATTGTTTTGACGGCTAATTAAGTTTCTGCCAAATAGGCAGAAAAGATGCGCGGCCCAGCGTAAAATATGCTGCTCTCAATGCTCAAAATGAAACGAGTCATCGAGGCTGAATTTAAGGCGTGCGCTCGACAGCTTCACAACGCATTATTATTCTCAATTCTCTATTACTTACTAATTGTGTTGTCATTTGGCAATAGACGTGTGGACTCACCTGTAAAGAAGCAGAAGAAGAAGAGTGCAAAACGAATCGATTAGTATATTTAATCTTGCATAATTATTATTTTTGCCGTTTGTTGGCATTTCAGTGTGTACAAATCTTTTGAGCAATCAATTCTAATTAAGCTGGGCCCTAATCAGTTTTTGTGGTGCGCATCAGCAGCAGGAGCAGCAACAGCAACAACGACAACGTCATCATCAGCGATAGCCACAAAAACCGCATTAAATGCGATTAATTATGAACTTAATTAGCAAAGTAATAAAAAATAAAGTGCAGCGATTTGACCCGCTAATCTTATAGCTCTAGCTGTAGCTGTGGTTGTTGTTGTTGTTGTTGCTGTTGCTGGTGCTGTTGCTGGTGTTGTTGCTATTGAAATTGCTGTGGTTCACAGTGCGTTGCAGGTCAAATAAATCCCTTTTAATTAAGAGATAAACAGAAGCAATTAAATTATTAATTACGCGCACAAACACTCATAGAAATATTGCATACTTTATGGGGCACAAACAACACACACACACACACACAGAGGGAAACATTAACTAGCAGACCCCATGTACCATTCACATAAATCAATAGCTTGCACTTAAAGCTGCTAATTGTTGCTAAATAAACTCACATAAAAGCAATGTTAAACATTTATTTTATATACCATAAGGTTTAAGTACAGGGTATATGATTGCCAGAGCTATTAATAATGTGGGACGTAAATAAAACGAACTATGAACAAATACCCAAAGTGCAGATACTCTATGCGGATTAAGGGATTTTCTTGGAGAAAAACAAGTAATCTGAGCAGCTATAGAAGATTAAAGCTATAACGAAAGACAAAACCTATATATGTAAGCCATGAGAACTGTAAAGAAAGGTGGTATATATATATATATATATTTAACATGTATATATTCCAAATGTCCAAAGTGCAGATAATCTGTGTGGTATTGAGGGTGGATGGGTGAAAGTATAGAAAAGAAGTAATGGGAGCAACTAGAAAGAATTATGCTAAAGCGAAAGACAAAATCTATATCTGTATCTGTAAGCTATGAGAATTGCATAGAAAGACAATATATGTAAATATTTTACATACACGCTAAGTGCAGATGGTCTTGTAGTTGAGGGTGGATGAGGGAAAGTATAAAAGATACGTAATTTGAGCAACAATTTGATTTAAGCTAAAACGCAATACAAACTCTTTATCTGTAATCCATTAGAATCGCAGAGAAAGGCAATATCTATTTTCTATAATGCACATTAGCCCAATTAAATTTAAGCCAGCCTAGACATCGCTCATAGCTACAGGGTATAACAATTCAGAGTCCATTAGGGGTGGGGACTGTGCTGAATTATCGATCATCATTAGTCAGGCAGAAGCGAAAGGGCGCCGCAGTTAGATATGTTTGCAGTAATTAATTTCCTATAGAGCCTAGTCAGCCAGTAATCAACACTCACACTCACACACACACACATACACACGCACACGCACACGCACACGCACACGCACACGCACGCACAGCTCTGATTTGAGGGAATATTGTATTGTGACGATTGCATTTGCAAATTTTCACATGCAATGCGATTATGCATATGCGTGTTTTTGATTTTCGTGCTGCGCTCTGCATATGATAATGCAATATTCATGTGGACTGTGGACCCAAAATAGACAGAGGCTAGACGTGGAGGGTGGGTGGGTTATTGGTTGGAGTGGGTTTTTAGCATGAAATTGCTGACAAATTGTTGTTACTATTTGATAAATCGCAGGTTATTGACCACGTAGCTGACCGGACGCAAACTATGTAAGCCCGGGAAACCAAGTCAAATGTCATTTGGGGGCACAGCAGCAGCAGCAGCAGCAGCAACGGGAGCAACAACTACTACAAAAGAGCGTTGGCTGTTTTGCTGACCTTTTGCATAATGAAAGTAACATTGTGGCTGCCATTTTGTGGTTTGACAAATGTTGTGTCAAATTCGGCTACACAGCCGCAAAACACACAACCGCACAAAGATAGCGCCAGACGAGACCGGGCGAACAACTTTGTCAACAGCTAATGGACTCACACACACTAATACAATAACACAGACCAACACGCACACACACACACACATACAGAGAGAAAGAGAAAAATTAGCCATGGTCGCACTTTTTGTAGGTGCAACAACAGCAACAGAAGTGGCCACATGACATGAAGCACCAAAGCGATAGCAGGAGGTGGACACAGAGAGAGAGAGAGAGAGAGAGAGAGAGAGAGAGTGAGGCAGCGGGGAGAGTCAGTCGACAAGGACTACGTAACGGACACGAGCATGCCACACATGGCTCATGTTAGACTTGCCAAACAGAGTGAGCGACCACCAACAGTTGACCATAGCGGCAACCACTGCTGATGACAGCAACAATATCATCAGCGTCAGCAGCAGCAGCCGGAGCAGGAGCAGCAGTAGGAGCAACAGCGGAGGTCAGTTGCAACATGAGCAACATTAAAAAACATTAAACCAGAAATCACTTTGCACCACGTCGTTTGTTGTGTGAGCGTTGAGGTTGCACACTAGCTACGCCGTGCCGAGGAGTTGCTAGGATTCGAGGGCCTCACGGGCGCTGAGGGGCGTCATTTGAATCCACAAAATGCGGCTTACTTAGGCGCACAACTGATGATGACGATGGCGATGATGACGATGATGATGATGATGATGTCGTTCGTCGGTTGCTCGCTTTTTAGCCAGCTAGCCATTGGGCAGCCAACGGGTTGTCCTGGCAATGATTTGTTGGCTTTTGCGCGGCTAGAAGCTAGTCAGCCTGGCAGGCCAGGCCAGCCTAGCCATACTGACATTGTCTAAATACCACAACAATGAGCCAAAGCTGGAGCACACTGGCCACGTCATCGCATTACCAAAGGCTGCTCGGCGTAAATGTAATCCTAGGTGGCCTATCCGCCCACCTACTCCACCCACACCTCCCTCCCACCCGCATCCCTAATCCCTCACTCACTTGCTGGCTTGTTACACTCCATTTATTTTTCACTCCCTTTGGCTTGGCTGGCTGTGTAAACAAATCTAACACGCAAGTGGCAAAGGGCGTTCGGCTGCTTTTTCGGGTGCGCCAAATGCATTTGCCAGCCAACTGCGGCACAGGCAATGCACTTTTCGGGCTAAATGCGATTGTTGTTGCTTGGTTCCACTTTTCGAGCACTTTACATCCTGCCTGGCTGTCAGCAATGGACCAGGAGAGACTTTGGCTTCCTCATTTGCATAGCTGAGCGGCGAGACGCGCTGCCAGCCTTCGGAGTGTTTACTATATATAGTTGTCTGTTGTCTGCGTCCTTGCCAGAAGCTAATGCAAGTTGTTTGGCCGTTTGGGGGCACATCAAGTTTGTCAGCCGCGCCGGAGGTAAAGTGGGCATCAAAACTTGTCTAACAACAACTTTATATATTGCTAGACTAAAAATATTAGATCAGAGATCGACCCTTATTTATTTAGGCTTTGTTTTGCTTTCTGTTTACTGCTGGAAAAGCCTCTAAATGTTGGGTAAACTTCATTCAGATTTTAAGCTAAATTTAGCTTTAGCTTCCGCTAAATTGTATTGTTTGACTTTTTACAAAAGGTAGAAAATGCAAAAGTTCTAAGGAAATAAATATGCATGAATTGAAATTGAATTGCTTGACGAATTATTTGGCCTAAGAGCAAATCGACAGACTAAACAAACAATGCGGACAACAGTGCGTGCAAATAATATGCGACAAGTGCATTTACAAAAGAAGCTGAAGCAAAAATTATTTAAATCAGCAACAGAAACATTACAAAATATTGTTGAATAAAATAACAGGCAAATACAATTTTCCCATAAGCAAACACATGCACACACACACACATACATATGCATATGAAGAGCTCCAAGTCACACAATGATTAGAGAGCGACAGGGCAGAGGCGGGTGAGGGGCACGCAAATTTGTGCAGCATCATCTCGACGAACGAGTCGAGTCGGACGTCAGAAACTTTTGTGCGCTTTTGCATGCGAAATTTTTGGGATTTATGCCGAAAAATGCATAAATAACTGTTAATATTTAATATTGTTAACTTGTAAATTTTAAATGAAATATGTGTGGAGCAGCCATGTGGAAGAGCGCATGTTGACGACCATGACGACAACGGCTGCTGCTGCTCCTGCTCCTGCTGTTGCTCCGGTCAGCATAGGTCAGGACATGGCCCGGCACATGAATTATGTAGTTTTTAACAAAAATGCCACATGGCTTACAACTACTACTCCACTCAGACGCCGCGAGTGAGTGAGAGAGAGAGAGAGAGAGGGGGAGATACATCCTTCTAGTCCTGGGCGACATGGCAAAAGTTTAATTGTTTCTACTACTGGCTGACTCGACAAATGTTATTTGAATTTCTGTATTTTATTTCGCTTTTGCATTTTACATGTGCAATTATTCGGTAAAACTCTTGCGGCGCAGCAAACATGTCAAATTAGAAACAGTTCTGTCAGTTACTTCATTTGAATGACATCGTCAGCAATCAGAAATGATGTTGATGTTGCTAAAGCAGCGAGTATGCGCGAAATTTGCATAATTAACAAAGTACATAAGCTCTGAACTGTTGGCTGACAGACATACTCTATAAGCATATACCACAGGAGACCTAATGAAAATAGAAATCAGATATAAGAGTCGCTTTAATACTTTCTGATCCGCTTTAATATCTGCTCACAATATTCTTTCTTAAGCTCACTGAGCACTGAATGTTGACAATGGAGCACTACTGGCGCTGCCCTATAAAAATTCTGTAATTTATTCAGACATGTTTTCGATTCACATTAATTAAAACTCAAGGCAAGAGGATTACTTTTTCATTTTTGCTCACAATAATAATACAAAAAGAAAAACCATTGATAATTTAAATAAGAAAATTGTATTTCATATACGCCATCATTTCATTATAATTTTGTTCATTTATATTTATATATATATTTTTTTTATTTTCTGTAAAGGTATTGTAAAATGATTTCAACCTAAGAACTTAAGTGCATTTCAATTACAAAAATATATGCTGCACTTCATGTTGCATCTGCCGTTGCATAAATCATGAATAACACAGAGAGAGAGAGAGAGAGAGACGCATACAGATACATATATCAAAGCCGTTCAATATAAAACGTGTTGTGTGAAACAAACTAAGCGAAAAGCTCGCACACACACACACAGACAAACACACACACGCACACACACACATACACACGCACACACGTACAACCACACTCACATTGCAAACTGAAACTCTCTGGATTTGGGCGCCTTTTTCAATTTAGCTACGCCTAGCTGCAAATTCAGTTTTCGTTTGCCCCAAAACAACAACAATAGCAGCAACAGCAGCAACAACAACACTCGACATACAGTTTGGTCATTGCCTAGGAAATTTAAAACTTATAAGCACGCCACGCTGTTCCGCTGCCACGCCGCTCCGCTGCTCCGCTGCCACGCTGTATGCAATGGCCGCTAACTGTTGACGGTCGAGACGCACGCACGGCTAGGCCGGGCTGGAGCTAAGCCACCCAAAGCGCTCTAGTGTGCCAGAGCTCCCGCTTCAGCTGCCGCTCCATTCCTATTCCCGGCACCCCCCATACCGTTCTCAATTCCGTTCGCGTCCATCCACCGGCGCAAAAGCCATAAAGTTTTTATTTATTTGCATTTGCTCACGTGTGCATGTTTAATTAAATTTGAAGCGCCAGAGCGGTCGCTCGGCCGCCCCATCGAGTCACGGCTTGAGAGAAAACTTTTATATATATTCTTTCCTTTTTTTGGCCGTCACAAAAAATACATGCAAGCTTCTCTGTGGCGCCACCTGGCGGCCGCCAATGCGCTGGCACGAAAAGTTATGTCTAACGGCTGTGTGTGTATTTGCGGCCAGGCGGACGGACGGATGGACGGACGGGTGGGCGGACGCAGTGCACCTGCACGGGCATATGATGCAGTTTACGTAACGAAAATTGAGTTGGACATGAACAAATTGCGGTTAGGTTGGTGGATGGATTTGTCGGCTTCTATTTTTGTTTCGCTTTCGGGATTTGTTTTTATTTCTTTCTGATTTTCATTTACTTTTTTTCCATTTTTGCCTTTGTCGACATGCTCATGCAGGGGGGCAGCGTGTGGGGATAGTTGTAATATGCAAATTGGAGCGTGACATGCATTTCGACAGCTTTGAAATGCAAAAGCTCTGGATGCATTTCTATCTTAAAGTTGGCCCTTTAAGGCCTACTTAACTAACCGAATCTGTGTGTTCAGTGGAAACAAGTTATTTATATTGTGAATTTAGAGTTGGCAACGCGTTTATTTTACTTTTACTTTTTTTTTCCGGCCTTTTGACTCGCATGACAAATGACAAAGAGACGATGTTAGCTAAAATGCGTTAATTAAATTTTGTCTCTCAACTGCTTGAATGCGTAGACGAGCCCAAGGGGACATTACCCAAAAGACAGCCCCAAACACACACACACACTCACACACACACACACGACTACGCCCACGTGTCGCATTACGTTGCCTACTTCTAAGCGCTGACATCTTGTTTTGCCAGCAGCTCATAAAATTTGCAGCTTGTTTCAAGCATTTTGCCAGCTGCTTTAATATGCATATGTGTGCGTGTGTGTGTGTGTGTGTGTGTGTGTGTGTGTGTGTGTATGTGTGTGCGTGTTAGTGTAGAATTTATGCGCCTCATTAGTTGGTCCAGCCCCAGGAGTTGCGCTCATCACCTTGGATGTGGCTCAGTCACAGCATCATCATTAGTCACAAGTAGCGGGTCATAGGCCGCTGGGTGTACGGCGTCTAAAAATATGCTAAGCATTTGGCACAGCGTCAAATTAAATGGTTTCGACGATGTTTGACATATTTGCACAGTTTAACTATAGCGCCGCGTCACGTGGCCTCAAAATACAAAATACTCCGCCAAATATACATACATACATATATACATAAGTAAGCGAACGCATACGCATGCAAAGATTTTTCATATTTCCAGCAACATTATTCACGTCGCGTCAAAAAGGGTTGAAGTGTCTCAGCGGCGCAGCACGCGGAGGGAGAGGAGGGCGAAAAATCAAAAGGCAAAAAACAAAAGAAAAAACAAAAACAACAAAATGTGAAAGTGCGCCAAGTTACATATGGAATCGGAACAGAAGGGCGCACGAAAGTAGGCGTATTTTGCATTGATTTTTTTCACTCTTTTCTCTCAGCTCCTGCACGCCGACTACTATTTGCCGGAATCGTGGTCGTTGTCGCGGCTGCTGCGCTCATTCATTTCATTTCTCGTCTTGCGTTTTATTTTATGCTCTGCTTTTCATTTTTATGAGCGTGTACAAATGTGTGTGTCTGTATGTGTGTGGGAGACTCCTGGCTGGCTGCAGCTTGCTCTGCCCGACTCAACTCTGCCTACTTTTTATGGCTTTTTATTTATTTGCGCCGCTTTGCAATTTCAAAAAGTGTTCGCGTGTAGCCCCAGACTAAGGCAAAAGGATTTGGCTTAGCCAACTTGTCTGGGCCGGGCCGGGCCGGGCTGGGCCTGGCCTGGTCGGGGCCATCGTCCTATTTCGTGCTGTGTCGGATCTTGCGTGTTTCACTGCCTTATATTGCAAAGCGAGCATAATAAATATTTGACGCTTCATAAATCTTTAAAGAGTTGCCAAAAGTAGCAGCAAGAGCAAGAGCAACGGCAACGGCAACGGCTACAGCCTCCAGCTGACTCGTCTCTGGTTACCAGAGGCACAGCCAGAGTTAGAGCCAGAGAGCCTGGGTGCGTCAGTCGAGCCTTCTCTTAATGGATTTGCTATTTTTCGGCGCTCCACGTTTATGCTAATGACTTGGCCTGACCCAAGTGCTCGAGCCGAGGCGAGGCGAAGCTAGGAGGAGGCTGCAATCGGAAGCCACTGTGCAAATTGGACAATGAACAGCAACGTTGATAGGCAAGGGGAGACGAGGGCGAGGGCGAGGGCGAGGGTGAGAGTGAGGGTGCTGCCGGATAGACAGTGTTGGCCACTTGGGAAACCCTTGCAAATTGCATGGCCAAGAGCGGCTTGAAATCTTTGGCACAGTTTTCACTAGCGCGGCGCCATTTTTGATTTCCCCAATGATTTGCATTAACATTTTTGGCTTTAGGTGGGCGGCCCATCCGACATTCTCGTAGTACATTTCGCAAGCAATTTAAAAACCACACACGGCAGACACACAGAGAGGGAGAGAGGGAGGGAGGAGGAGAGTGCAGAGTGCCGAGTTGGTTGGCTGGTTTAAGCCACTGTAGCTACAGACAATGAACCAACGATCCGACCATAAGCGCATTATGCGGGCCAGCTCCTTCGGTCTGCTTGTGGCGCTAACACCCCTCATTCCCCCCTCTCCCTCTCGCTTCCCCTGCTAGCCGAGTGCTCTTCGGTCTGCACACAAATGAACTATTGTTTATAAACCACATAAACAAACTCGAAACGTATTCATGTGGCTGTGTTAAATGGCTGCTTCAAGTTTTCGGTTTTCGATCTCTTTGCAGCAATGCAGCCAGTGCAATTCCCGTACGAAAATGCATTAAATAGATTTGCAATTGACAGTTAATATAGCTAGAGATATATGAATATATATAAATCATTTATCCACATTTGTATATTGTAATCAATGATAGCTTAAAGTATGCATTTGCTTATGTATTGACTAATTAAATCGGGTAATGTAATTTTCATTTAATTATAACAAACCAAGTTTCTGAAGTGCATAATATTTCATGTTAAGCAAATTGCGTAAAACTAAAACTAATATAATATTTAATATACATATTGTTCTTCTATCAATAACAATAAATTTCTCAATTCTATAATGGCAAACAGCAATACAAATAGAGAAAAGTATTTTAGTAAGGCTGTAACGAATTCGAAATACCCTTATTGCCGGCTCAAGCTGATGCATAAAATAATAATAAATATACATTCAATTCAATCAATTCCCCCAGAGATATGGAATAATTGAATTGAATTGAAGATAATTCAATTCAATCATTCATCCATATTAAAAGCTTTGTATTAATTAATTTTTATATAGATAAATCTGATAAATTATTAACAAACTCGAACTCTTCCTGCTGAACACAAATTTATTTTATTCAATACTTTCAGCTATAATTATATAATAAATAATAGCCAAAACAACTAATCGATCAACAAACGGAAAACCATTAAATTTGCATTATATTTTTATTCAACTGATGCTTTCAACTAAGCCTCGAATTCATTTAAAAAAAATTTAGTTGATAAGCACAATAAAGTTTATAGATTTAGTAATTAATCAAATAAAATAAACTATCAAGCCAATAAACAAATAAATTGCAGCTTCCAAAAGTTTAAGAGCGGAGAGGAGAGAGAAAAGAGATTCGCTTTAATTAGCTAATAACCCAAAAACTTTAACTTTTTATGTGCGCGAAACATTCTCGGCGCAGTTGAATTTATTTTGGGTAACGTGTTTTACAGTTCATTAAAATTTGGCTCACTGCCAGCGTCAATGAGCATTAAACTTATGCCCAATACACATAGTGCACATAGTGTCTGGGTCTGGCACGTTGCGTGTAGCTTGTTCTTGTTGTTGTTGTTGTTGTTGTGGTTGCTGCTGTTGTTGTTGTTTGTGGGGTGTTTGCTATGTTTGTTGTTAAGCGTGTTAACAGGCATTATATTGCACACTAACACAAGCACACACACACACACACACATGCACAAACTTATGGTGGTGAGGCTGCAGCTCAGGCTGTCTGTCTTATTAGCGTTCAACAACGGCGCCACATGCTGCTCATTGAGCACACGCCTGACAAGCCGGAGAGTGGCTGGGGCAGAGAGAGACAGAGAGAGGGAGGGCTCTCGTTGGGTTGCGGTATATCGCCTGAGCTGCTTTAAAACGGCATCGTCTTAAACTCGGCCCGAGCACACACACACACGCACACACACACACACACACACACACACACACACACACACACACACGCACACAATGGC
Organism: Drosophila mayaguana; assembly: GCA_037075325.1. NCBI lineage: Eukaryota > Metazoa > Arthropoda > Insecta > Diptera > Drosophilidae > Drosophila > Drosophila mayaguana. Next base: position 5,550,544 of record JBAMCG010000037.1, on the reverse strand, counting down.
GGAGCAACATACTTTTGTGCGCGACCGGGCTGACAACTTCCGACAGTTGCCGCCCGCCGCAGCTGTACGTAGCTATTATTATGAGCATTTCATTTTTTTTTTTTTGCTCCTTCCTCTTCTTCTGCTGCTTTTACACTTTTTGTAGCCTGGCTGTGAAATAAAAACCGCAATTACCAGCGAGTAAAACATTCGTATATATACAAATGTATGGCAATGAGAGGGCAAATAAACCTGTGAGCCTGCTCATATACAAAAATGGAACTGCAGATGTGTGTGTGTGTGTGCGTGTGTGTGTGACATAAAGCAAACAATATGGCGACACGCAACACTAAGCATATGAGACAAGCGTCACAGAGAGAACACACTCCAGTCCAAGCCACAGCAGTGACGACTTTTGTTCTCCTGCCGGTACAACTATATCACGCGTATGTCGTGTTGTCAACGGCGCCAGCAGCGATGCCAACGTCGCCAGCAATGCCAGCTATGGCAACAATGTTGCAGCAACAAAATTGTCAAGCCAGCCAGCAAGGCAGCGAGCCAGTCGACTGTGTGAGCGACTGCCCGAGCGCGTCAACATTAGTTTAAGTTGCATACAAAAGCTAGTTTCGAGCAAAGCGGGCGCCAAATGGAATTATACGAAGGCGTCAATCTGTGTGCGTTGGTTGCTTTGTTGTGTGCGTGCGCTTGTTGTGTGAGGTCGTGTGCAGCCCCAGTGCCTTTTGGCTGCACTCATTGTGCGCTGAAGTGCGCTGCCGCCATTAAGTCGCATTGTTTCTGTTCTGCTACTTTTCCTCGTTGAGCACAAAAATTGAGTAACTGCACGTGAATGAAAATGAAAACAAAACCGGGCTAAGGGACGCACGCCGGCCAGGCCAAAACAAGACCAACTTTCACGCTAAAAACTTTCGCATTTCTTAACTAGTTTTTGTTATTGTTAGAGTCGGTTTTATTTTCTTGTTGCTGTTGCTGTTGCTGTTGCCTTTGCCGTTGTTGTTGTTCGCCTTCGCCCTCGCTCTCGTGCCCTGCACAAAATGCGGAAAATTAAATTGCCCTCGTTCTGGCTCGTTCCTTAGCTTGGCACGACAGCCAAAAACACAACACACACACACAGACACACACGAGACCTGGCACACACTTACAAACAATAATTGAAATAAACACTTAAAAAGTTTGACTATACTGCTGGCTTTGCCATTGCCTTTGCCTTTGCTTTTGTTATTGTATTTGCTTTTACTTTTTGCATTTCTTTTTTACAATTTTGTTTGATTGTACTTTTTTTCTCTTGTTTTTTCCGTGTGCTTTGAAATAGTTTGCTTGGTTTTAATGCTGCGCGTCGTTGCAGCTGTTAAATTTTATTAAGCAGCGAGTAAAACTTGAAATAATGAACAGATTTTCACTCAGTCTTTGTGCTGTTTTGTTGCAAAACAAATGAGAGGCAACCATATTTGCTGCATACTTTTGTGCGCTGTGGAAATCTAATTATGCCCGGGCAACTTGTGATTTACGGTTAATTACAAAAACTAAATATAATTAAGCCATTGAAACGTTTAGGTAAGGCAAAGGTAAAGGCAAAAGCCAAAAGACAAAGCCAAGCCACATATCCTGCGGCCACTTGTTCAGCTGTCCTGGGCCTGGCCAACTCAAGCAAGCGACAAACGCTGCCTGGCTCTATTTTCTATTTACATTTGTGCTCATACTTTGTGGACTCTATCTGGCTTTACATGACAATTGGGCCAAGATGTTGTTGCCAACCTCAGCTTGATAAACAGCTTGTGCTGCAGAGCTTGATAAACTGAAGACTGAAGTCTGAAGTGGTCGCTGGCAAACATAAATCAAGGAGCCTATAAAGAAGTCTTCTAAGCAAATACAGTTATAATTAAGTGGCCCTTGGCACAGGGACACAGCATACACACAGAGCGTAGAGTGGAGAGTAATATATTTATAATTACTTGACCAACAATATAAATTACAAGTGCCACACACTAGACGCACCAAAGTCAACCAACTAATTAGTCTAGTTTAGCTTGAGCAAACATTGAAATGCTGAAGTGAGCGAGGAATGAGATGAGAGATATAAAAGCAGGATAACGCTTATGATTTTAAGGAATATTATATATGATAAAATGAATAATTGGAGAATAGTTCAACTATTTTATTTCATATATATTACTCATTATAATATTATTATAATATTATAAATGGAACAGCTCCTGAAAAGCTCTAATTCTTTATTACATATTTTTTACTTAAGTTTTTACAATAAAATTAAGAAATAAATTAATAAATTAAATAAAACAAGTATTCAATTTATTATCAATTAGAACAGAAATAAATATATATATATATATATTTTTTTTTCTTTTTTTAAATAATCTGTATATAAAATTGTTATGTTTTATGATAAACCATGACATAAAATATTTAATACATATATATGTATATGTAATAATACGAAAATATAACAAATTCAAAAATATCCAATGCAAATAAATAAATTCACCCTCACATCGAATTGCGATTGACATATTTTGTACACCTACAACTTGACTAAGCTGCTTTTCCTACTTTTTTCTAATTGCTGGCAATACTTAGCTTTATTAATTTCGTTGCCATTTTATTCAAATTTCGTCATGTTGCAGAAGCGTGACGACAAAGAGCAACTAATTAATTTGATATTTTCTGGCTGGCATAGCCCTAATGACGGCCAACTTTGACTTTGACGCTGCGGTGCAAAGACACAAAATATGAAGAACAAATTTGTTGTGTTTTTAAGTCTATGCCCCACACTTACACACACACACACACACAGATAGCTAACTGCCTTTTTTTCTTGGTTTATGGGCATTCCACGCGTAGCGCAGCAAAGAGAAAAATTAATATCAATTTTCAGCTTTGCCTATGACAGAGCGAGGGCCTAATGTTGTTGTGCTTTTGGTATTTTATTCTGTTTTGTTTTCATTCTTTTTTGCTCGCTATTTTTTCAGTGTTGTGCTTTTATAATTTCGTTGCGTGCTTTTGGCCGTTATGCATGTGTCCTTTTTGTCCCACCTTATTATATTAACAACAATTACTCACAATTATGCGAGCTCTATCGCTCTACCTTCAGCTCTCGCTCGCTCCACATACACTTGGCTGCAATTAACTTGATTACAATTGGAGTGAAGGGTATATTTCTCTCTTTTTTTTTTTTTTTTTTTTTTTTTTTTTCTCTTTACTAAGTTGCACTGACCAAAGTCCGCGGCAAGCGGGCAGGCAGCAACAACAAAACAAGCCCATCGAAAAGTGGAGTGCCCCGAAGGGTCGCACCAACTGATGTACATGCTGATTAGGGCCTGTCTACAGGCAGCAGGAGCAGCAGCGGCAGCACCAGCAGCGCTCCTTTATAGCGGCGTTTGGTTTCGATTTACTTTGCTTTTATTTTCCACTCAAATTCAGTTAAATGCCTGCGGCTCGTATCTGAGGCATCTTTTGAGTGCGCTTCCCTGATGGATATTATTTCTACGCACAAGTAAAATACACACACACACGCACGCACACACCTATACACACAGCACAGATAATAGAACATTTGGCCGCAGGACAAATTATGCGCCCGTTACGCGAACTGAGCACTGCCAGCATCGACAATCAGTGTCAGCAACAGGATGCTGTCGGTTCGGTGTTTGGCTTTTTCATTCTTTTTCCCAAGCTCCCATCTCTGATTTTTCCTGCTTCTTGTTCTTCTTTTTCGCCCCTTTGAGCTTGTGCGGTGTAATTGAAAAGCGCCAAAAGTCAAAGTGACAGACACAGCAGCATCAATGGCTGCAAGGATGCGTCAAGAACTCGCATTTGCTGATTGACAACGAGCTCAGCTCCTGCCCACATTGACGAATGTTAGTCCTAACGAGATTTTTCAGCTGTTGCTGCTGCTGCTGCTGCTGCTGCTCCTGTTGTTATTGTTGTTGTAGCTACATGCGAAAATTAATTAACAGAATCTAATTTTTTCAAAAGCCGGCGCACCATTGCAATTATCGTTAATGAGTTTAATGCCAAATGGCGCCGCGAAACGCGCTTCTAGCGCCCTTTTGTTTTTAGCAACTTGGCTACCTTTTCTCCTATTTTATTTTGCTGTTGTTGTTTTTTTACCAGCCTTTGCTACGTTCTTAATGAATGGCATCAGTTCCTAAACGAAATAAAAATATAAGCTGAATGAAAGCAAAGGTAGGCAGATATTTTTCCCTGTCTATTAACACTTTTGTGCTCAACTCACTCCATTTCTAAGGCGCAACAAGTTTGCTGCTTTTTTTTTTTTTAGATATTCTGCAAAGTTTTTTAAAGGGTTGCCCGTGTGTTAATGTAGCTGTTTGTTAAAAAAAAAAAAAATAAGAAAAAAAGTTTCCAGGGTATATGGCTTTTGGTCATTTATGTTGGCTCGTTTAACTTTGTGTCTATTTTCTTGGCTGCCGAAATTACCCTTTTTACCAGCCACATTAATTTGCCCAGCTTCCGTGATTTTGAGCGGACCACAGACATAGACACAGCCACAGCCACAGCCACAGCCGCAGCATACTCCACCTGTCCGACCTTTTGACCATTTGACCGGTTCATTGAAGCGTTTTGTGTTAAGGTCAGAAGCTCTGCCCTCGAACTGAACTAAACGGTGCCAAGTTCAACCCTAAATGTGCCGCAAATAGCATTAATGACTGGCAGGAGTCGGCCACGAACAGCCAACAGCTGATAACTCTCTGCTCGTTTGCTTTCAGTTTTACTTTGACTTTCCACTTAAGTCTGCTCAGAGTCTTTTTTATTTTTTCCTTTTTTTGCTCACTATCTCTCTTTTTTTACTGATTGAATTGGCAAATGAAAGCCAATTAGTTGTAAGAGAGTGCAGGGTGTTTGATAAGTGTTAAATTAATTATCTAATGGCTGCACATTACTTAGTTGACTTATTAAACTTTTAAATAAAATGCAAGTGAAGAGCACACTCCACAGCTGCCGGCCTGCCAGTTAATTATATTTGCGGATAAAAATGAAATTGCAGTTTATCATAGACGCAGGTTCAAGTGCTGCACAAATAGCCAGTGTGCAGGCCAGTTGGGGTCAGAGACGACAATGGCAAAACAAATATTAAAGCTGGACAAACATGTGCGTGTGTGTGTGTGTGTGTGCGAGTATGTGCTTGACAGTAGTGCCACTGCCAAGTGGCAAGCCGTTGAGCTGACTGGCTGCCCGGCTAAGATGCCGCTCGGAAATCCTGTTATAAAAATGGTCAGCCAGCAACTCATGCAATGCAATGAGACGAAAGCAACAACAACAAGCATTCAACAAGCATACACAGCCACAAACACACACATAAACATACACATATATATGTACATATATATAGTTACAGCATGGCAAATCTTGTGCCGGCGCCATAAACAGGAGGCAGGATCAAGTTGCGAAGCGTGTGTGTAAGAAATGTAAACTTAAATATTTTATAACATTAAAGCAACAAATAAAAGTAGCACACACCACCGCAGTAGAGAGCAGGCGCCAGCAGCAGCAGGAGCAGGCGACCGAGGCGGGCAGGTAAGTGCCGGCCGGGTGCACTAAAATAAAATTGCATACTTTATGGCGCCGGATGCGGCTGAACACAGGGCGCAGCAACGTTGCCTCGCAACGATATCAATGTCTTCAAAGGCGAGAGGAGGAGCGCAAGAAAATTCGATGAAATTTATTTACAGTTAAAAAGCAGACAGTTTGGCCAAAGGGTCTTACTACGTAAGAGTGTGTGTGAGTGTGCGTGTGTATGAGGTGTATTCATATGTGTGTGCGTATTATTTGAGCAAGTTTATTTAAAATTCATTTATGCAGCACACGATCCGCCCCCACAACAATTGCTGTGCGCAATCGGGGGCAGTTGGATGTGGCTAGAAACAGTTTTTGCAGTCTATGTTTACACTTGATATGTTTGCATAGCGGCTTACCCAATGATTAAATTTATATAGAAATTGTTCATCGATCCTTACCTGAAATGGATATAAATAAGAGAAATTTATTAATAATTATTGCAAATATTATAGAGCGCTTAAGTCTAAAAAAAAAAACAAGTGTACAACTGGACATCAAATCCCTATATGCATATATATATATATATATATATATATATATATATATATATATATATAAAATGTAGTTAAAGGGCACACAATATCAAATGCAAATATTTAAATTTAATCACTATTATGTAAATTTTTATTTATTCTGCTTACGAGCAAAAGCCAACAAATTAAATAAATAATATTTCTATAAATAGGTCATACAAATTAAAAATATCTTAATTTTAATGAGTATAATTAAATGATGAATTTTGTCCCTTCTATTTGATTTTATTATTTTTTTTTTTTCGTAGAAGTTGTGTAATTACGTAAATTGTTTTGTTTTTTTCTTCTTGACAATATTAGATTTCAACAATTTTGACATTTTCTTTGCGCGTAATGAGCCTATTTCCCAAACCGTTAGCAGACATTGCTTGTCGCAAGTCTGCAGCCCCGAGGCGTATCATTTTCAAGGTCTCACTTGCAATCAAATTATGAGTAATTTATGCCGCTGCCTGCTGTGTGCTGCGTGCTGCGTGCTGCCTACTTATAATTTTAATATCATGACACCCAAAATCTTGTTAAAGAAATCTCAATTATCTACTTTTATTGATTTGCTAAGCAAGCAAAGCACAGATGCTAAACAGGCGAAGCGAAACGGAGATCCTGATGCTATTTACGCACCATTTTGTCGCTCTTCACTTTCGCTTTTGCTTGCGTTTCGCTTTCCGCTTTTGACAAACGAAATTGGGAGCCAAAGGAACAAAAAAAAAAAAAAAAAAAAACAAAGAAAGCACAAGATGCACGAAAACAATTACGATAAAAATATATATGTATGTATAGATATTTATATACATATATATAGACTTGTTGTAAGTAGGTTAGGCCCAGGTTGCCGGGGTAGTCTGTGACAAGCCCTGAGCATGGATAAAAGCAAATTATGATAACAATAAAGATTTAACTAGAGGAGCTCGTGAAGTGGCAGCAGGCGGCATGCCGCTAGACACAAAGCCCTGCCATGAGACGGCACGGCGAGGCACGGTACGACACCGAGCAGTCGGCCAAGGCACATAGCGGAACAGGGACAATTTAAATAGACATTTATCTTACCAAACGACAGCCCAGGTTGTGCACCCACACACACACACACACCCACACACCCACACTCACACACACACACACCCACACGTGGCATTGCCTATAACAAAATTACAGCATTGCGGCTGATCCATGACGATGACGATAATGTGCGGGTTCTCATAGCTCGACAACGAGCCACCCCACCATCGTCATCTACATCTTTAGCATCCTCCCCCCCCCCCCTCACCCTCCTCGCACAACCTTTCTGACATTGATGATGTGAACGAGAGTTGGTTCGGTTTTTTGTTTGATTTTATTTATGCGCGCTTTCGTGTATTTTGTTTAACAAGAACAGCGACCGCAACAATTTTCATGCCATTCGCCGTCGCGCTTTTCGGCTTTCAGCTTGTCTATGCGGGCTCAGCTTCTGCTACTTGTTGTTTTTGTTTCTTGTTTTTATTTTCTTTACAATTTTTGGCTTGCCAAATGTTTTTCAAAGCATCGAAATTTTTTTTACATTAACTTGTTCTAACATCACACACACACACACACGCAAACAGCGGGCAAAAGTTGTAGAAAAATTTTTTCGTTTCTTTTTTTTTCTGTTACATTTTGCGTTGCTTTTAGCGCTCAACGACTTTGCAGCTTGCTAGCAATGTTGCTGCTGTTGTTGTTGTTGTTGTTGTTGCCTACTCTTAGGAAAAGCGAAAGTAGCGCAACAACAACAACCATCTCGAGCCAGCGCAAATGTGGAGCGTGCCACGTTATGGCAAGTGTGTGTTTATGCACAAAGTTTTGCCAAAAATAAGGAATAAGGTAAATAAAAAAAAAAAAAAAAAAAAAACAAAGAACGAAAAAACAAAAGCTGCCTAACAAAAAAGTTGCCCTTCGCTATATCAACATCATTTGCGTTAAGTGGTTTGAAAGCAATGCGTGAAAAGTCGAGCAGTTACAAATATGCCGCGCCTCATGCCTAATGCCGGCAGCGTCTGTGCCTCTGCCTTTTCCACTGGCACTAGGCAACGCATTCAGACGCGTCGCTGTCGCCATCATTGGCGTCGTCGTCGCCTATTAAACTACAATAAAGCTTTGCTGGCACGATGCCAGCAACGGCGCAACAGGAGTTGAAACCAGTTGCTGTTGCTGTTGCTGCCGCTGCTGCTGCCGCTGCTGCTGCCTCTGCCTATGCCTAATTGGCTGTTGTCTGCTTGTTGCCAAAAACTGTTGCATGCTTTAAGGCGAGTGCCTAATAAAATTTGCTCTGCCTGACAATGAAGCAAAAGGCAGCAAAATAAATAAAATGGCAGCACACACACATACACACACACACATAAACAGACATATGTGTAGGGAAAATGCCAAGCAATCTGAGCATATTTCATGGCGCTCTACGTGCTGCGATTTTTCGTGTATTTTTTTCTAGCCAGCAGCGGTCGGAATAGGCGGGCCCACCTGCTGGAAGTCGTTGCCTTTGTATAGCACTTTGTATAGATTTTGGCATATCGATAACATATACACGCACACATATACAAAGCAGAATTTACATTGTGTGTGTGTGTTTGGGGGGAGCTGTGGGTTGCTATCCTTTTTTATGGCTGCTAGCTAAATTTATGATTTCTATTCATGCGTTTGCTTTGTTCAAAGGATTTGTTCTTTGTGTACCTTATTACCTGGATGCTGGATGCTGGATGCTGGATGCTGTATACTGTATGCCGTAAGCTGACGCAAGCCCAGAAATTTATAAGCTTTAAAAGTGTGCGTCAATTAAATTTGCATGGGACAAACCAAAGCAGGCCAATAACAACAATAACGACAACAAAAGCGTTGCCTAAATTATGGCAATTAAAGCAAATTAAGTGTAGTCGAGAGCCTGGCTAATAGACAGCCAGGCGAGGCGTGGCGAGTCGAGGCGGACAACCACACTGCCAGATGAAGTTAAGAAAATTGGATATCAAAGTTCAAACACTCAATAAAGTTAACTAAACAAAGCGGTTGTTGTTTATGTTGTTGTTGTTGCTCCTGCTGCTGCTGCTGTTGATGATACTAATGAACCTGCCAAGTAACATTTCGCACAGCAAAATGAGACAGCACAAAGCAGCAGCAACAGCAGCAGCAATGGCAACTGCAACAACAACTGCTACAGCCACATCAACAGCAACTTGAACCACACAAAGTAGACAAATAGCCACATCGGCAACGCGCTAGGCAAATTGATTTCCATAGCAACCAAAGGGAGCGGCCACTCCTGACAAGTCCTTGGCTAAATACAGCATATGACCCTAGTCTGCTTTTGAGTTTCGATGGAAATCGCAAGATGTGTACGCAGCAGCGGCTGCGGAAGTCCTCGCTAAGCAGTTTAACTATTTAAGGCAACAACAGCAGCAACAATGTAGAATCTATGGCAACTTCAATTTGCTGTCCTATCCCATCCACCCATCCAATCGACAACAAGCATGGAACGCCGCCGGTCGAAGTGTCAAAGACATGGCCCGAGCTACACAAATGTTGACAAGCTAATGAAATGTGAGCAGCTCCTTGGCAATAGAATAGGTGGGTCGACTGCTGGCAGGGGGCGGGTTAAAGGCAGCCAGAACCCAAAATTGATACACTGTCGTAACTTGACGAACAGTTGAATGCCCTCCCCGTTAGCAGCCAGCCGTTCCTTCTTCTTCTATTGCTGATGAACTGTCGCTCCTGACGATGCCAGGGAAATCCCGGGCGATTCAATTTGACGCAACTGGGCAGCAACAGCTGCAGGGCGGGAGGCGGGGCGCAGCACCGAGTTGTTGCTTAGACATTTGCTTATGCAAATCGAAATTATAATGAAATCAACTATAACAACTCAGCTGTGGGGAAACAGGACAGCTTCCGCAGCATAGGACAATTGCTAGCCTGATGAAAAGTGGGTGTGGTGGAAGAGTCTGTCAGCAGCAGGTTATAGCAAGGATATATTCAAAATCCATCAAATCGATGCTGGCGGCCTCGAAAATATATAGATTTTGAATGGCGATTGGGCCACATGTCAAGAGCAAAAGCAGAACACGTAAGTAAGCGACCATGTAAAGGGCCCGACTCCTCTGGCTCCCACTGATTCCCACTGACTCGCACTGACTCTTCTAACGTGCATTACATTTGCCACATGTATCATAGCCCACGGACTGAACGAGCAGATGAGGGATGCTTAATTCAAAACTGAATTCCAAACAATTTGCACAGTAAACTGTTGGACGCCCCAAAGACATAAGTGGTAAATCACATCAATATGTAAGAGAGGCAACAACAGCAAAAAGCGAACGGTTCTTGGGTCCGAGGCAAAGGATGTTTATCTAAGGACATGGCCACATCCATCGCTAAAACCGGACTACGATTTGCTATGCAATTTTACACACTTGACCATTAAACGTAGCCATTGGGAGCAGTTTGCATAGCAATGAAGCCAACGGGCTCTGCCCTACCGCAGGCGGAAAGGAACGAGGAAGGAGCTAAGCGAAGCCAAGCCATAGTCGGTCAAGTTGATGAAGTATGAATGATTACAACAGCACAAGAGTTAGACAGAGAAAAACTAGGCGCAAAGAAATGGAGAAAGAGCCAGAGCAAGAGAAAGAGAGAGAGAGAGAGAGAGAGAGAAGGAGACTAAGCGTAAGCGTGCTCATCTTTATCCACATTGAAAAGGTGTAGTTGACTGTAAAAACTTCAATGAATAAATTTTTTTCATTCTTTTTTTTTATTCGTTGGGTCATCTCGTAAAAGCCATAAATAAAGCAGACATTCGGTCAGTCACACACACACACACACATGCAGACAAAATATGGAGCCCAACGTAAATTGATCGAAATGAAAATGCTCATAAATTTGCATATAGCTAAAATATTGTAATTGAGCATTCGGAAAAGCGGCACCTTGAAGTAGGCAAATAGCCAAATAGAATTTATGTGCGAGCAGATAAAAGCCAAGTTAGTCCAAACTAACTGTTCTGCTCAACTCAACTCAACTCAACTCAACTGCTAACTGGCAGCCATTTAACCCATTAAAGAAGCCCCACTGTGTGCGGCAGACAAAGGCAGCAGCAGCTGCAGGAGGAGTAGCAGCAGCAGGACGAGACGTTCAAATTAAATAAAGAAACCTCCACTGACACTTGACGATTTGTCATGTTGCCACAATAAAACGTCACACAGTCAAGTATTTTAAAGTCAGCCGGCAGGCAAACAAAGAGCAATACGGAACGAATGAACGAAAGAATAGAAAGGCAGCCCGCAGTTCATTCTATGAAATTATGACAAACTGTCTCGAAAATGCTGAAAATACTGTTAACGTTTTGAGTGTGCCAACAAACAGATACGGCCAAGAAGCTGGGCAAAGCTGCAAAATAAACCGACAAGAAATGCAGGCAAATAAAAAATGGAATGGAAAAAAAAAACCAAACTGAACTGATGCCGCCTTTGTTGACGAACGTGGCGTATGAGCAATGTCTGCTGATGAAAATGATGAAACAGCACAAAAATATGCCAAGAAGAGCTGCTCCGAGGCGACGAAGGCTGCATGCAAACACAATGAGACCCTGACGCAGGAGCAGGAGTGAGGGGCAGTGTTCTTTGGGTTCTGCTGCTGCTGGTGTTGCTTTTGCTGCATTTATGAGCATAAAAAATTGGCGCCGGCACATTTGCAGCATTTACACACACAATCAAGCCCGTTTAAGTGTGCTCCGTTCGTCTGTAGGTGTATGTGTGTGTGTGTGAAGGAGAATTGCTTAAAAGCAAGCAAGGAGCAACGAGAGCTAAAGACGACAACAGAACTGACAATGGGGCTGCTGCAATAGCAATTTTTTCCACAGCCTCTGGCTTTTATATACCCTAAGACGGGGTATTATAACTTTCCGTCATTTCATGAGATGTCGCTAAAGTTATATTTAAATAATTTTATATATACATTTCATATGCATTACTAGAAATTAAGGAGAACTTAAGCTGAAGTTAGATGTGCAAATATCAGAGTCAATAAGTATTAATTTATATAATATCTTTAGTAAAATTACAAATATTAGTATTTAATATAATATTAATAATAATTTATAATTTTATATAGTAAAATTATAAATTATTATCAATGTTGGTATATAATTTAATATAAATACTAATTTATAATTTTAAATAGTAAATTTATATAATAAAATTATAAATTATTATCAATAGTAGTATATGCTATAATATTAATAAAAATATATAGTTTAATTTAATATTAATAATAATTTATAATTGTAATGCAGATGAATTTGTATTGTTCTTTATGTTGATATCAATTTCTTTAAAGCTCTACAACTTGATTCTAAAATTTATTTATCAAGCAAAACTCTTTGAATTTCATTTCACTCATTCACTCTTTAGAAGAGCATAGACTATTCTTTATTTTATTCCAAAATTTTTGCATTTGAGTTTTTTACACTCGAAATTGCGCAACTCATCAAAAGTCTGACCATCTCTCTATCTGTCTGTCTGTCTGTCTGTCTGTGAAACTGTCATTTTGCATTTTGCATTTTGCATTTATGCACATAAAACTAGCGGAAAATTTGATGTTGACAAAGGTGACAATTGTCGACAGCTTTAGCCAGTTTGCCTCAGTTTCGGGCAGCAGCAGTTGATGATGATGCTTAGGCACACAACCAATAGAGTCGTTGCTCTTGGATGGACTAACTGACAGACGCTCTTGATTAACTGAGTGACTGACAAACTGAGCATAACGTGGCAGACGAGCTGTCTCGTTATGAGGCTTACCACAGACACGATGACATAAACATGCCATGTTTATGGCCGAAAGTCAAATCAAAGACTGCTAACACATATATAAATTATTTGATGTGTGCTCGCTGAGAATCCAGAGAGATTGCTGCACAGAGAGATTATGCATAATTAAACCACTAAAAATAATGCATACAAAGTTGTGGGCGCCCATTAATTAGACTTGAGCAGGATTTGCCCATACCGTACCGTACCGCCCCTCCCCGCCCGCTTTGACAAGCGAAGTACAGCAAGTAAAGTATTTATTAATCAGCGTCGCTTGCACACATACATACATACATGCAGAAGGCAAAATGTAGTTGCAAAAGCATTTGCATTGGCTCTTGGCGCTGCCAACTTTTCGACAACTTATTTTCAACAAATTAATTTGCGAACCACTGCAACATGCCGCAAGCGACCGCAGCACCAGATGCAGAAGCTGCCACACACTTTTCTTTTCTCTCTATCCTGCGCTCGCTCGCACTCTTACTCTCACCCTCCCTCTCTCCCTCTCTCTCTCTCTCTCTTGTTCTCCTGTGTGTGTGTTGGCCTTGTGTTTGCATATGCTGAACTTTAGTTAATGTAATCAGCTGCGCCCTGCGTTCAGATTTGCGGCGCGTGTGTGCGCGCGTGTGTGAAAATTTTGTTAACTTCAAACTTAAGCCAACATTACGAGTGGCGCGCGTTGAAGCGCAGTGCAACTGCACTCTGGCTACCATGCCAGCCCGCCCCGCCTCATCTCTGACGCTTGTCTGTAGCCAGACCGAGTGCGTTTGTCTGTCTGGCTGCCTGGCTGGCTTGCTCTCGCATATAGTTTACGGCAGCTTGCGCGCAATTTGGAGCATGAAAATGCCTCATGCATTGAGGTTCACCTTTGCTATTCTTTGGCCCACGATTGCAGTCAGTTTTTGGCTTAAATATGCAGCACATGCAATTTCTAGCTGCCAGCTGCCATCTGTCAGTTGCACTGGCAGTCATCAAAAAGAAAAAAAAAAGGGGAGCGAGGGAGGTGAGCTTGGAGTCAACTACTTCTCTGGGTCGGCTCTGTCCATTCAGTCGCTCTCGCTGCGCTGCTTGTGTAATGCGAGACGCACTAAATTGAGTTCATTTGCTGCCAGCAAAACTCATCATTAGTATCGCTTTACAGCGGACTCGCGCTGCATGCGAATGCACCAAACAGTAGCAGCAGCAGGAGCAGGAGCAGGCAGCAGCAACAGCAGCCATATTGCATAGCAAGTCAAGCATATTTGCCACACACACACACACACGCACAACCTAAAGCACACACGTACAAAGGTTAGGATCTAATAATTACTTTGCTCGAGGTGTATCGCAACTCGACGCACATCCACTGAAAGTTGTTCACAAGTTTTTAGAGCATACTTCGCGGCGTGCTAAGGGTGGATCCTGTCTGGAATAACTTACTGGCTGCCCGACCAACCGACCGACCGACCGACTGACGGGGATAGCTGGCTGGCCGTGCTAAGCGTATATTAGTGGAAATTTAATATTGCAATTAATATAGCTACAAAGTGTGCATTGCATATTAATAAGTTCGTTTGTCGCTTCTAGTTTATAGTGCGCCAAAAAGTTGGTCAGCGCGACAGCTCAGCCCCGGCTGGATTAGTATACTCTCTCACACTTACTCCCACAAGGCACACAAAAGCACACACACACACGTACATACGTAGCGTAATACAGTACACTAAAGGGCAAATGCTGGCGCTCGTAAATGCCAAAGTTACAACCCCATAAGTTGGCTTAGGGTTGTTGAGCGTGTCAACTTTTAATGGGTTGCAGTCAAGCGGCTATGCCGCAAAGCACACACACACACACACACATACACACGGACACACACGTGTATATTCAATATTCATATTCATATTCATAATTATATTCATCTTATATTTATATATAGCTGCAGAGCGCATTAAAGCTTTTAATGAATCAAACTCTACTTCAGTTGCATTAAGTTTCCGCTCTAGCCAAAAAGTATGCACAACTTTTTTAATGCGCTTTGCTGTGGCCGCTTAGCCGCGCAAAGCTTAATTCTCGCTGCGGCGCACTCCTTTTTACACCAGCAGCCGCCGAGCCTCTTCGCCCAACCCGAAAAACTTCTTTAACACATTTTTATTCACGCTGCCTTTCAAAAGGAAATCTCCTATTTTTTATGGCAATGGCGACAAAAAACTATTTGTGCAAACAACAAAGAAAACTTGCGCACAAAAAGGAAAATCATCATCAACTGCAGCAGCAACAGCAGCAGGAGCAGGAGCAGGAGCAGGAGCAGAAGCAGCAAATGCAACCAGCTTCAAAAGCGCAACAAAAGCAATTTAAATTTGGCCAACGGCATTTGGGAGTTGGCCAAGCGAGCGTCAATTTCGTTTTAGCCTAACGGTTTAAGTCATAACTTTTTAATTTGTTTTGTCAGAGACACAAAGACTAAGAAATGTGAGTGTATGTCTGTCTCTCTCTCTCTCTCTCTCTGTCGCTCTCTGTGTGTGTCTTCTTCTACATCTAGCACATGTCCCACGACTGATTAGCGCAATTGTATGAAATCTGACACACACACACACACACACAGCAACTCTAATTGTGTGACAGAGCCCATAAAGTGTGCTATAATTTTCAATAGCCCAAAATCGATATGGCCCATTTGTTGTCGTTCAGTTTGTGATGCCTACCGCAGCCGCCTGCCGGCGCCTGCATGCTGTCGAAATCATAACAATGCCTAACCATCATGTGACAAGCCCCCCTACCCATGCCCCTTCCCCTCCACTAGCAGGGGATGGAGGTGTGTGTGCGTGTGCCCAGCTTTTTTGATCAATGCAAAAATGTTCGGGTGTACATGTCCCTTGGGTTGATTTATCTATTTAATCGACAACATTGTTGGCGCTAGGGCCAGCTGATGGAAAGGGAGGTGGAGCTGCGCTGTCAATATTTAAAACGTTGTCCTTGTCGCTGTTACAGGAGCAACAGCAGCAACAGCAGCAACAGCAGCAGCGACAGCAGCAACAACTCAAGCCAACACTCGTCCTGTTCGACTGACTCGCTGCGTGCTTAACAAGAGTTTATTGAATTTTATTTTCTCATCTCAAATTGATGTGCGTGGCCCGCCCTTGTGCCTGCTGCTATCTGTTCTCCCAGCCACCCAACTGTAGCTGTGTGCTCTACATTCAGCATTTCTTGACAATCACCGCTCTGTCGCTTGAACTGGGCAACAGATTGTCTGCCCTATTTGATAGGGGAAGGCAGGAGGCGGGGGCGGTGTTGGCTGGCCCTAGTGCATTTAAATTTTAAATTATTTTATTGCTGCTTGCCAAAATAATTGAAATTTTAGTTAGAAAATTCGTTTTTCTTTTTTTTTTGTATTTTGTTGCTTGTAAATCGCTTATTATAAATTTCTCTTCGAGCCGAGCGGAAAACTTTTGCGCCATATTCGTGTTGTTCAAGTTTTCCGATTACGGATTAATGTAATTTTATTTTTTTTTATTTTACTATATATATACATATATATATATATTTTTTTTTTTTTTTTTTCCTTATTTTGTATTATGAGAGAACGCACTTTACGCGTATTTGCTGACTTCTATGAAGCAACTGCCGCTGACCCCTCCGCGGGCTGTTTACTGGGCGCGAGCGAGCGCTTCAAAGTTTGATGAATTTTTAAATTTAAAAAGTTTATTTGTGCATTTCTAAGTTAGACGTTGGCTTATTAGAAGTGCAGGCTGGCCAAACGGCAAACGCCGGCCCCATGTCCAGGGCCCCAACTTACACTTCAAAGCCAGCGCTGGCTTTGACACTTTGTACGCAGCTCCTCTCGCTGCTTTGTAGACACAAATTTATTATTATTTGTTGTATTTTGTATCTAAAGCTTTTTTTTGTTTTTGGATTTGTTTTTGTTCCTTTCTTTTTTTTTTTTTTTTGCTTTGCCAACCACAAAGTGAAATTTTCAGCTGAAATTGAAATTGCGTGCATTAAACGCAATCTCTATTTGCTTCGCAAACTTTTCTTGCTGCCTAAGGATCTAATACTGACGCACAGATTTGATAAGCAGCTAGAGGCTATTTGTATAAGGGGATATATTTAATATAGAACATAATCATGACATTTGCTGGCAAATATTTCCCTTTAAATGAAAATAAATAGTTTTTAGGCAATTTCATTAATTATTTCTCTTGTTTCTTTTGAAACCGCTTTTTAATAATCTTATAAAAATGTCATAAAATTTACAGGCTTCATGAACATTCAAGGAAATGTTGCCTACTAATCGGAAACAATGAAAACAAACATTGAACGTTTGCTGTTTGTTTGTTACATGCATACAACGCGCATTTGTAAACAAGAAATTCAAATTAAACAATAGCTACACCAAATTCATTGTTTTTCACTTTTTGTCCATGTGCAACATTTGCATGTGGCTATTGCCGTATTAATAGCAATAATGACCACATTGCGCATTGTGTATAAAACTATGTAACAATAATAATAACAAAACGGCCAGAAAACATATATACATATGTATGTATGTGTGTATATTTTCATAAAATTTGTTATATGCCACTCGAATATTTTACAGCGTTTTCAATGTTCGTGTGCAAAATAAATGCAGCGCGAAAAAACGGGTTTAATGGAGCAGGAGCGGGTCGGCAGATCAAATAATCGAGCGATTCGTTCGGCTGGGCGATAAACAAAATCAATTACAGATAACTTAATGTCGACGCCAATGCAATTGTTTGTTTGTTTACTCTGCGGGCGGCTTTAATACAGTCATTTAGCTGCAGTTGAAACACAAACGAGTCCTGCAATTGTGACAGTCAGGATATGCTCGGCATGTGTGTGGACGACAAATCGATAATGAATGGCGAATGGACACGGTTAAAAATGTGTTCAGTTGAATACACACACACACACGCACACATCGAGAGAGCATACAAGATTGGAGCTGTGGCAGGAGCAATATGCAGCTAAAAACAGTTAGTTCGCGTTGCCAAAAGGGAGCCAGCGCAGTTTTTATGTGTAACTTGCAACAATTTGCAGCGACATTGCCAACGTCCCAACTAATCAATATGGGCGACATGCGGCACCACCCCAGCAGCAGGAGGCGTGGTGTTCCAGCTAGGGAGCAACTGCTGCCACGTCAGGCCATAAGTGCACGCCAAACAATTGCGGTTAATGTTCGCATGTGCGAGATATTTATGACTGATAAAATAATAAAGCAAGCGCTGCCACACACAAAGCTTGCAACGTGGCAACATTGAGGCACCAAAGTTTCGCAATGCAATGCAAGGCAATGTGTGGCCACAGAGGCCTCAGTTATTCTTCAGGCTAAATGTGAACTTTAACCAAGCTCCATTATCTGGCAATCCTGCGGTACTCACTTAAGTTCTGCCTTTCTGTTTGTCCCGTTTTTATATAAAATAAAAAAAATAAAGCAAGCAGAGGCAAAAAGGGCTTTTCCATAAATATATTCACGACCCTTCAGAGGGCCACGCTCACTCATCAGTATGCCAGTCGCATGGTCAAGCGGTTGCACATTATTTTATTACGCACAATTGAGTGGCACGATGTCACGCCCATCGATGGGCGATGCCAGAAATACTTCGGTACGTGTGCAAAGACCGCTAGCGCCGATAATAAAACACGGTAAAAATGGGCAAAATGAGACAAATAGGAGAGAAATAAATAAATAAATGGGCGCACAAATCGAATGGCAAAGACATGTGGATTAGATATACGTCGATATAAGTCAACATATATATATATACATATACATAGATCTATATAAATGTGAAATGTATATTCTCTGTAGTAATTAAATTGCAAATTAAATATTCGTACAAATGATACGTTTGTGGGGAGCTCTGAGCTCGAGGCTCTAGTCAGTTACCCGCATAAGAAACTAGGCATATGGCATGAATATGTCAAAAAGTTGTCTGGGAACCCGAACAGATTCCAAATAATATTCCCTGTTATGTGCATTAAAAATGAGATACTTACAAGCTAACATGATTTAGCGAAACTTAAGCTAGATATTACAATTTACAAGTCTACAATTGAATAAATCTAATAACAACAATTACAACACGCATACAACATCAAATGAGGAGAAGAAGCTACTCATTAGAGAGTGAGAGTGAGAGAGAGGTAGGTGGCTGACGGGGGGTGGAGGAGAAAGAGAAAGAAGGCGAGAGAGATATTTATATTTGTGGTACGGTACTGTGTGTTTAGCTAAAGAGCGCAGTTAGTGGATCAAGTGATCAGTGATCGAGTTATTAAAAAGATTAATTGACTAATTGCTCAAGGCCTACAATAAAATGAGTTCAAAATATTGTTAATGGCACGCAGTGTTAAAGAGAACTTAGAAAACGTCTAGCTACTAGAGAAAGAGTTTTGCGAGAGATAACAAAAATGAAAAGAAACAAAATATGGAAGAAGAAAACAAAGACTTATGATTGTGTGGAGGAAAATAAAAGAGAAAAGCTTATTGTTGTTAAGTTAATTTTGAAATGCAATGTTTTGTTGTTGTTAGCGTTTTTAGTGAACACACAAACCTTTTTAGGAGAAGATAAGTGTAGTGAAGTTGGCGATGGCATAGAACAATCAGAAGATGCAGAGCTGCAGCCGCTACTGCCGCTGCTGCTGCCAACGGCGCCGGCGTGGGCGACCGCTGCTGGCGGCGGTCCCAGTAGCGAGACCAGGCGACCGCCAGCACCGAACGCCGGATGGCCAGCGTCGCCGGCGGCAGCCGCGACGGGCTGCTTAGTAGTAGTGGTGGTAGATTTGGTAGTAGTTCTAGTTACATCACATAGATTAACTGAATTATTTACATTGTTGCTCGGGGTGGTCGCCGCTGAGGTGGGCGTGGCGGCTGTGGCAAACATGGCGGCAGCAGCCACAGCGGCTCCATTACAGGCCGGTATTATCGTGAGCGGTGTCGTTGGCGCGGCAAAATACTGTGCTCCACCTGCCGGCATTCCAGCTGATGCGTATTTGGTGGGCGTGGCCGGTGCAGCAGCCACATTGTTCACCTGCAACTGCATATACGTCTGTAGCATGGCATGAGCCTGAACTTGCGCCTGCTGCTGATAGTGGAACTGCTGTTGGGCGGCCTGTTGCTGTTGGGCCTGATGGTGTTGCTGCTGCTGCTGTTGTTGTTGCTGTTGCTGCAGTTGGAGCTGCTGTTGATGTTGCGCCTGCTGCTGCTGTTGCTGCTGCTGTGCGGCAACGGCAGCCGCAGCGGCCTGATGATGAAGCAGCATTGCGTGTTGCTGTTGCTGCTGTTGTTGCTGCTGTTGTTGCTGTTGCTGCTGTTGATGATGTTGCTGGACGGCGACGACGTTGCTCTGCTGCAGCATTGCAGCTGTGGCGCCCGCCGGATATGCTTGATATGCGCCCGCGGCAGCAGCTGCGGCGGCGGCGGCAGCGGCGGCGGCTGCTGGATGCTGCAGGTGCAAATGATGTGGATGCGTGGGCGGTGGTGCTTGCAACAGTTGCATTTGCTGTGCGTGGTGTGAATTTAGGCGCATTCAGATTATTCTCAATATTTTGTTTGGTTTGGGGCTAATTGAAGTTTAAGTTTCAGTTTGGTTTTGACTTTGGCTGATTTGGCAAATGCTGGCAAACAATAATCCATTTAACAGATAACTAAACAATATTTCAAGTACAGCGCGCAACTGGCGAAAATTATATTCAGAGAAACAAAACATAAATTCAATAAGTGGAAACTGAAAAGTTTTGAACTTATCAAATGAGAAGAGCAATTCCATAGCTCCCCGGTGTTATTAACCGTGGCGCACTGATCGTGCCTCGCCTCTTGGGTAAATTATAAGACTCGTATTTTGGCTAAAAGGTAAATTCGTGTGCGCTATGCGGCGCAGAGTAAAAGGTGGCAAAATTAGCAGGGATAAAAGTGATAGCAGTGACTAGATGTTATAGTAAAGAGTTCGTATAGAGAATAGCTGGTTAAGACTACAATTTATGAGTAAGCAAGAGTGTGAGAGGGAGAGAGCCATAGATAGAGATAGAGAGCGAGAGCGAGAGGTATATTGAAAGAGAGATCGTAAGAGAGCCAAATAGAATATAGATAAAACAGAGCATAGGAGACAGCCATAGCAGCAATTTGTAGTAGTAGAAGTATAAGCTAGTTTCAAGACCAGAACTCGTGTGTATGTATATAAGTTTTAGATCACGAGCCAGCGAGCACATTATTCGCGCTTCACAGCCTGAGCGAAGCAGAGAAACTGAAAGAATAGTCGACGGGCCATGGAACCTCAGTTTTCTTTGTATCATATCATCAACACCAATCAATGACACAAGCACATAAACTTTAATTAGGTAATTTGCTTTTAAGCCGCATTTTAATGTCAATGGTAAGAGATAGAATAAAAAAGTGGGTAAAATAAATTCCTTCGATAAGCCGAAGAATTTGTGCATTTGCAGTTAAAGTTTGGCTAACTATGTGGTAAGATTAGTTACTTTGAAATTTGATTTGAAATAAAATGTGGACTTATTTTTAGTTGTTTTTTCTTAGTTTTTAATTGATTTGAAATTTTAGAAAAGTTATTATTTTATAAGTTCAAATATCAAATAAACTAGAAATTGGCAGTTCAATTTTGTTCAAAATTTTGTTAGTTTAGATTGTAGAGGAGCTCAGTATCATTTAGGAACTTGTTGAAATAAGCTGTGAATCACTCTAAGTCTAGAGAAGTTACAAATTGTATGTGCTTTTGACATATTTATTGGAACCTTTTATTGAATTCAGAATAGACTTTTATATTTTAGATTTTTTAATTAATTCAGTATAGCCTTTGATATTTTAGATTAGATTTTTATAGAGTACTTTTCTTTTAACAAGATTGTTTCACTGAGAAAAATCACCATGATTCGATTTGGCTACGTATTGGAATTTGTTTTTTTTTTTTTTTTTTTTTTTAATTTTGCAAAATATTTCCAACAGACAGAATTTTAAATACTTCTCAAAAACTCGTTCTTCTCTCCATTTCTAAAGACTTTCTCTGCATATGCTTATGATGTATTATAAAAATCATTTATTAAGAGTTTGTGTATGTACAAAAATGTGAATAATGATAAGATCAAAGTTAACTTAAGTGACTTAATAAAAATAGTAGATTCTATACAACAACTCCGCAGCAGAGTAGAGTAGAAATGATAACACAAATTAAATATTTAGATAGACTTCAAGAAAAAAAAAAACAAAACCATTGACATTTGTTTTTTCGACTCTTGGCGCTCGCTTCGCTCGTAATCAAACTGCTTATAGTACGTTAAGTTATAGTTAGGTAGTAAGTATATATAATAACTAAAAATATGAGTAGGTAGTAGAGAACAGGAATAGTTTTATTTTGCATAGTAAACTGTACAACTTTTTGTATGCGGATTATCATATATATACTGGTTAATTCGATTCGAATCGATTGTATTGTTATTTAATTATAGGTATGAGTGTTAACAAAAACGAAACGTTTGATTTCAGTTCTCAATGTAAATGGTATATATATCTCAACGTTATTCTCCTATATATATAAATATATATAGTTTTTATTTTGATATATAATTTAGTGGATTGGCAAATTTTGGATTTGCGCTTCATTTTCAAGTGCATTTTCTTGTGCATTTTATTTTGATTTTAGTTTTTTTTTTTTTTTTTTTTTTGGTTTTTATGCTGTTGTTAGGATGTGGGCGGCGCTTACCATGATTAAATCTTGTATAGGGGAGGGCTCGGCTGTTGAATCAGATGCAACGATTTCGCTTTTTACCGTTAACGGCGGCGACGGAGTTGCTGCTGCTGCTGCTGCAACTGTAGCGCTGGCTGCGACTGCGACTGTCGGCGGTGCGGCGGGACTGGGGCTGGGGCTGGGGCTGGCGGCGTTGGCGCTGGCGTTTGCAAGCGACGCTTGAGAGCTGCTGCTGATACTGAGCGCTGCAATCGCTGCTGACGCCGTGGTTTCTGTTAACGCGGCAATGATGACAGTTTTATTGGCAACAAATGTTGATTGAAAAATTCTAGATTCTGCACTGTTTTTTTTTTTTTTGTTGTTTGTTTGTTTTTTTTTTATTTAGTTTTTTTTTTTTTAGTTTTAGTTTAGCTTAAGTTGGATTTGCTTTTGTTTTTTTTTTTTTTACTTTTAAATGTTATTATTTAGCTTATTTTGTGTTTGTTTTTATATTTTATTTGGTATTTTCTTGATGTGGGAATTGCACGGGTTTTGGTTTTGGGTAGTCGAGAGAGTTAAGTGCTTGTATGTTTAGTGAGCTTGTTTATTGCCAATTCTGTATATCTACACGATGATATATCAATATCTATATATCGAATGCCAATCGAGTAATTTTAAGTAATTTATGCCAATTGTGTTTCAAAGTTTTACGCAAATTGTTATCAAGTGCTTGACGAGTGCTGAGACTTCAATTTAATTTATTAAACGTTTCTATTGCGCCAGGAAATATTCAAGTTCAGTAATTACTAAAGTGTTGTTGTTGTTGTTGCTGTTGAGCGTAGTTGCAAGTTAATACTTGTCTGCAGATTGTCTTACTTATATAGCGCAATGTGCTTATGTTTATGGTGTATCACTACTGAGATTGAATAATTAGACATGTATAATATGCTCTGTATATATATATATATATATATATATATATATATATATATATATATATATATATTTATATATACATATATGTATATATATTTTGATTTAGATGTATAAGTGTAGAGAATATATATATATAAAGTGTATAGCGTAAAAGTTTTGAAAACCGTTTGAAGATTGTTTAGAGTTTGATGATTGATTGATTAAGCCTTCTTAAGTTAAGTTAGGGGGGAAATTGCCTTAGAGATTGTCGTAGAGTTTTTTAAAGTTTTCTTTTGTAGTTTGAGGTTTGATTTGAGTTGAGAGCAAAAGTTGCGAAAAGTTCTTTATAAATATAAATATATGTAGAGCAGCTGTATATATATCTATATATTTATGTATGCTACTTATATTTATATATGTATATATATAGTATAATGCTCTGGTTATTGCCTGACTCTGAATGCTTTGATTGCTGCTACTCAACTTCGGCCTTAAATATATACGCTAATTTTTACTGATTGTCAAAACGCGTACTCTTGTCGATCGAGGCATCAAGTCCCAACGATTTCTCTGCCTAACCCTAAGGAAAATATTCTACAAATCTGATTGCTAAAAACTTAGCCAACGGCAACTACAATTAGTCAAGAAAGCTAATGGAAAAAATCTCTGGTTGATTGACACCGTTTTTGCTATTATTTTTATAATCTACTTGTTAGGTAATTCTTGCTACAATTGACTGCTTTTTGAATTCAGTTACAACCAATTAATTATGATAGACACATAACGGACACACACACACGCACACATACACATACACACATAAAGAGATATTTGTATTTAATATCTGGTATTTGCTTTATATATAAATATATATGTATATATATATATATATATATATATATGTATTTTCGCTTTCTGCTTTTATGCTTTTGATTGATCTGCACTTTCAATTTCAGCTATAATTAAAAAATGCTAATTACTTGTTTGCATTTCCTCTTTTGATATGTTGCTATTTAACTGACTGCTATTGCCGCACCTTTTGTAAATATTTATACTTAATTTCAATTTAACAACCTTTGCATTCTCGCATATTCTTCCCAAAAATTCTACACTTAAATCCCCGACAAAAAAAAAAATAAATAAAAAGGATGAGACAAATTAAACCGAAAAGGACGCTAAATTTGAAGTTCCGTTCGGGCTGGGGTAACTGGAACTCTGGGATGGGGGCACAAAAAATGCAATTACTTAACCCTTGCCCGCCGTTTCTTGAACGTTATCACCTTTATATAACCCTTGTTGCTAGGCCTACTCCTCTTCTTCTTTCAACTGGCTACAAATCGTGTGCCTATACCTGTATTTCGAAAGTGCTGTTCCTAATTGATTTCCCTTTTGTTTTGTTTACTTTGGCTTTGCCAGTCTCACTTGCAAATTACGCTCAAAATTAACAATAAAATATACAATTCAATCGAGCTGAATTGCCAACAATTGTGTTTTATTCAATATATTTAATTTAATTTAATTTTAATTTAAAAAAATTTGACTTCTTTGTAAATAGTTTTTTAAAAATCTTCTCAAGTTGGCGCTACGCAATTATTACACAATTCTTATCGCTTTTCGCTTAATACTGTTCTGAATTCTCAGCTGCTCAGAGAGGCGGAAATCAAGATTAATTTGACTTTGATTTCCTCTTTTATATCTTATATATCATTAAAGTTAACAATTTGCCACTTTGTTTTTTGTTTTGTTTTTTTTTTTTTTTTCTTCTAGTTTAGCTGCCTTTTGTGCCGTATTTAGTTTTTCTTTTGAATGCGTTCTGTTTCTGTTGGGTTTCGGTTCTGTTGTTTGGGATTTCTTTTGGATTGGTGGTGTGGGAAAGAGTTTTGTGATTTGGGTACAGAAAAATACCAGTTGATTCTTTTTGATTATCAATTATTATATTTTGCGATCTTTAAGCTTGCTTGTACTGGTAGTTTAAAAAAAATAATAATTAGATTATTTTTAGTGGGCGAGTGTCAAAGTTTTGCATTAATTCCGGTTTATATTTTTTGTTGAGAGAGAATGAAAAAGGAAACTAAAACACAAAGCTTAAACATAAATTGCTTTCTTTTTGATTAGTTTTGTATTATAACTTAAACAGATTTGCCAATGGAAAATTAGAATAATTGCATCACTTTACCGCAATTATTTTGGTCGAGGCTTTCTTGATTTTCATTTGCCAATTCAAAGCCAAACTTGAAACTTAAGTGACGAATAAAAAAAAAAGGGGGAATTCGTGAAACAAAAGAGAAACTAAATGAAGCGCAAACAAATAACAACAAACTGGCACAAAATAAGTAACGAAAACACACACAATGGGCATGAGAATACTTAATATAATAATTTTGCTCTTATTACCAATTAAGTGTCGAGTCAAAGTCGTTGAGAAGATGAAATGAAGTTGGTTTGTTTTTTGTTTTCTTTGTTTTTTTTTTTTTTTTTGTTTTGATTTTATATGATTCAATTGTTGATTGTTGCCTTTTCGTTGAGGTTTTGTTTCTTTTTGTTTTTAATATTTTGTTTTGTTTTTGTTTAAATATTTTGTAACTTTTGGAGCTAAAATGTTGCTTGTTTTATTTATAGATGTTTCTTGTTGTGGCTGTTGTTGTTGTTGTTGTTGTTGTGTGGTTACTTGTAATTACGGCTCTGAAACAAAACAAAAAATTTGCCTTTGAATATTTTGTGCTCTTCTTGTCTGAAGTGCGTTCATAATTTTTGTTTTTTATTTCATTTTTATTTTGTTGCTGCTTATTTCATTTTATTTTTTTTTTATTGCTGTACGCACAAAAAACACGTTTCCAGACCTTACAAAAAAGCGACTAAATGACTCTTGGCCAACTCTGCTGCCAGTTCTAACAATTGTGCGAGCGCATTGCGCTCTCCGTGATTAGCACGCACGAAATTTCTTTGCCTTTACCGGTTTTGCCTTCTTTCTTGTATTTTTGTTATTCTTTTTCTTTTTTCTGTATTTTTGTATTTCTGCCTGACTCACAGTTTTTGGCTCTTGGGATCGCGTTGCCAAGTTAGACTCAGACTTGAGCAGCTAGCTAGAGATACCAAGCTTACTTCTGTGCTCCTGCGGCGATTGGCTTGGAGACGTGTAATTACAACAATAAAAATAAACTACGGGAATTATTTCGATGCGTACTAAGTACGCGATTGAGCGGGTGAGCGGTGCTAGAAAGAGCAACAGAGCCAGAGAGATGTAGAGAGCGAGAGAGAGAGAGGGAGAGAAGAAGCGAAGCGGCCTGGCAAAGTGAAGTGAGTGTGCGGCCTATTGGAACGCTGGCCATAAGGTTTTATGGCTAACAGACAGACACGCACACACACACACAAACACAGTGTTTTTTTTTTTGTGTGTGTTTGCTTTTTTTTGCTGTGGCTTTGCGTTTTGTGTTTTTTGGTTTTGTGGCCCGCAAACACAAAAACGTGTTTCTCTGTTGCCGCTTGCTGCTCGGCTAAGACTGAGCTCTCAGTGTTACCTTTCCCGCCTAACGCCTCATGCACTGCTGATATTTCATTCTTGTTTTTTTTTTTTCTTTTCTTTTTGTATTCTTTCTGTTTTTTGCCGGCTTTGAAATTTCTTTGGTAGTCTTTTGAGCCTATTCGTGGACTGGAGCTGCTGCTGCTGCTGCTGCTGCTTTATTGTTGTTGCTCTTGACTTGAACAAGCCAGTGAGCTCAGTTTAGAACGTGTTCTTGGGCTGTTGCTGCTTCTGCTGTTGCTTTTGTAGAGCTGGCCTCTCTGCCTGCCTGGCTTACTGCCATCTACTGGCAATAAGAATTAAAATCGAATCGGCGAGCAACGAACTTTTGGCCAGCAATTCTTTTTATTGTCATTTTCTGGATATATGCGAGCATTGTGTACAGATATTTCAACAATTTTGTGCGCTTTTAGCTTACAGATTTTTTGTTTTTTGTTTGTTCTTTCTAAATAAATTTTGAGAGCACAAAATATTTGTGTCTTTATTTATATTTAATTTTATTATTTTTTTTCTCTCTTGTTTTTGTTTAATTTTATTTTGGATTCGTTTTGCCTAGTGAATTTTAGCTTACATCTTGTGGTTGTTGTAGCGGTTGTTGTTGTAGTTGTTGCTGTTGCTGTTATTATTGTTGTCAAGTACAAAATAGCGATACACTGATAGCGGCTAAGTTACAAATCAATTTAGAGAAGTTCAAGTTTTTAAGTGTTCGTAGATCTTGATATTCAGATTTTTAGATTTTTAGTTTTTATTTCTATTAGCACACACGTAAAGTGAAAACTCGAGAAAAGCCGAAATATAGCCGTGTGAAAAGTTAGCGGATTTGCTCTTATTTTGATTTATTTGTATATTTTAGAACTGAATTATATTGCATTTAGAAATATTTTTATTTTATTTTTATTGCAGCTGTTCATGAAGTTTGATATGATTTTATTTATTTATTTATTATTATTATTATTATTTTTTTTTTTTGTATTCAGAACTTGGCGAATTTTGACTATTTGATATGCTGCGTGTGTTTTTTATTATCCGCGTGCTATTTGCGAGACGTTGTTGCTGGTATTGCGGCTGTTTTCGATTTGAACTCAACTTTGATTTGGATATTGAAATTTTCGTGAGTGAGCGAACGCGTGTGTGTGTGTGAGTGTTGCTGCTGCTGCTGCTTCTGCTTCTGTTATTGTTGTTGCTGCTGTTATGGGTGTTTGCGTTGGTGTTGGTGGTGGTGGTGGTGCTGCTGCTGCTGATGTTGTTGGTAGTGGTAGTGGTGGTGGTTGGTTTGTGATGTGTGTGCTGGCTGCGACGGCGACGGCGACGGCAGCGGCAGCGGCGACGGCTACGGCTACGACAGCGGCGGCGGCTCGGCGGCGATGAGGCTAACTGACTACGGCTACCCTGTTGATGATGATAGCCAAAAAAAACTCGAGAACTCTAACTGAAGAGCAGCGACTGTCGACTGTCGGAGCGCGTGCTTGTTCTATAGCCAGGTATAGTTGTTCTTGCTGTTGTTGTTGTTGCCGTTTTTGCTGCTGCTGCTACTGTTGTAGTTGCATTTGTTGTTGTTATTATTATTACGGTGCCAGTTACTGCTGCTGCTGCTGCTGTTGTTGTTGTTGTTGTTACTGTTGTTGCTGTTATACTACATATGATTTCTATAGAGCGAACGAGCGAGCGAGCGTACGAACGGCGGACAGAATTGGAACGGGTTAAAGCAAAGACTGTACGAAGACTGAAGTAAGAACGACTGGCATTCTAAGGTAATATACCTTTTTTTGTTTCGGAGTGCGGCAGCGCTGCTGTCGCCAGATTGAATCTGTTGCGCCAACGCTGACGCCGGCAGCGCCTGCGACTGCGACTGCGACAGCAACAGCGACAGCGACGCACGTTATCCAAAATAAAGCAACAGTAGAGGCCAGAACCGGACGAGTTCGACACCGACACCGACACCGACCACCAAGAGATGCTAGCTCGTGTACGAGACGACGACGACGACGACGATGACGACGATGACGACGTTGACGACGACAGCGACGTAGGCTGGGCAGCATTTCTCCTTCTAGAAAAATGAACTCCGAAAATCGTTTCGGACCGCGTAGCACACCTTTAGTTATTCTCCTCTCTGCTCAGCTCTCTTTCTCTTTCTCTGTCGTTCGTTCCCTCTCTCTCTCCCTCTCTCTCTCTCTCTCACGTTCTCTGCTGCTCTTCCTCTCTGCTGTTGTTTGTTACCTGCCGGTTCCTTGGCTTGTTGCCTCTTCAACGTTCTTTTGCCTTTGCCTTTGCCTTTGATATTGCTTTTGTTGTTGCTTTTTGCTGTTGCTTTTGCTGTTGCTGGAGACGCTTCATATTGAGGCTCGGCTTTTGTGGTGCCTCAGGTGCGCAATTATTAAACGTCTTTTGTTCATTATAATTTTTTCTTGTTTGCTATCGTCGTCGTTCGCTGGGCACGATTTATTAAAGTGTTCATCATTGTGTGCAAAGCCCCATGACTTTCGTCATATAACACTCGTATAAGTCATCCACAATTCGTATAAGACTTTCAGAGGATCAGATGGGGAAGGTGCACACCAACTGGCCCACCTGAGCAGTTGACGACGCTGTGGGATTCACCTTCGTGCGAAGGGACATTCGCTGCTGCTGCTGCCGCTGCCTCTGCCGCTCTGCTGCTGCTGCTACCTTTGCTGTTGTAATAGCAGCTATTGTTGCAGTAACAACATTACTAGCACCCACCTACACACACACACACACACTGACAGATAAGGACACACACACTTTGATACACACGTGGGGCCATGTGAGACAGCAAATGCAAGCGCCATGCGTGCGCGCCCTGCCAATAGCCTCGTGCTGGTGCGAGCGAGCGAGAGCGTTGCTGTGCGAGCAGGAGACTGCGTTTAAGAGAAATGGAAAATGGAAAATCAAGAGGCGGCGAACGCAGGGCGATGGGCAGAGCGTGCAACGCAAAAAAGGCAAAACAACAACGCTGACGACGTCGTCGTCGTCGTCGTCGTCATCGTCGGCAGCGGCTGCGACGACAAAATCAACGAGAAAATAATAATTGTTACACCTGCTTCGGAAATGCGCGCAAGGGGTGGAAACAGAGCGCCCAGCACACGACCAACGGCGACGGCGACAGCGACGACGACAGCGACGACGACAAAGCAGCATTCGCTTTCAGGTGAGCGGCGACGCTTTTGTCACCCTCCCACCAGAGCAAAGGCGAGCGTCGCAGCTGTCGTGCCGAAATGCCGAAGCACGGAAAACCGAGCGGCTTTTCCGATGTCGCCCAGCCGAGCCGATGCTGCCGCTTGGCATCGCGTCGCGTCGCCTCGCCTCGCGCGCTATTCGTGTGCGAGAGTCCGAACGGACGCAGCGCGCATGACACCAAGGTGCAAATACGACCATAGGTGTGAATGAGGCAGTTGACGAGTTGTGGGTGGCCGACACGGCCTGGGGAAAACATTACGTCTAGGGGTTGGCTGGAGTTGACGTAGGGGTAGCTCCGCAGGGGAATCGCTTGTCTGTTAAACTGGCCACTGTTAAGTGGAAAAGCTTTTCGGAAAAGCTTAACTGTGTGTACGAGCCATGCCTCTTGACTGACTGAGCCCACAGTGCTTGGTAATAAACGAGCCTATCTATTGGTTGGTAAAAGGCTTAAAGCTAGTGGAATATAAATTTGGCAAAATAAATAACACTAATGCAGTGCGAATTTACTGAATATGAGAACTATTAAATTAAAATTTGTTAACATTTATAAAAAACTATTTTAAATTAAAATACATTTGGGGAATGAAATGCATTTTTTCCTATATATGAAGTACCAAATAATTAATGAACAAAGCCAGATATTCCTTTTATAAGTTTTCATATTCCTTGGGCATATTTTAGAACATTGAATTTATCTTAAATTAATTTGTATATGATTAAATTCAATATTAATAATTTGTAAATTTAATCAAGTCATAATGGGGCTTAATATGCGCTGTGATACAAATTTAGATTAGGAACATGAAAAATATTGTACGATTTATAAGTATACATATAAGATAATATATTTCAACAATATTAACAAACTTTCCTATTCGGAATGTAAAAATCCTGGCATTTCATTACGAATAGACTGAAAAGTTTCTACACAGAATGGAATGAATTCAAATACAATTGCAATAAATTTGAAGTGTTATTTATTTAACGGAAACAAGACCGAAAGTGCCACTCTCAACATACCGATTGGATTGTTAGCTTTATAAGTACACAAGAAATCAAATCGAAATAAAACAAATATAGATATTTCCCTGTAAATAAACACTTTCAATTCGAGTTGCATGAAGTGCACTTTTTGATGGCAAATCCCTTAATACACTCAGTGGCAGGCACCCGGTAGAATGCAAATCTTGCCGTTGATAACCAGCGAAAATCCCATAGATTTGGCCATATGATTCGGCACTGATAGAAATAAATTTCATTTATCGACACATTTCGGAAACAGCAATTTTTGGATTGTTTTCGATTTTGTTTTTGTGTTGCATAAACAACTTTTAGGCTATTGGCCATGAGTGAGGCTCAGGAGTGTCCTGCTTCCCTCTCTCTTTCTCTCTCGCTCACTCACTCACTGAAAGACCGATAAAACGGATGCTCTGCATAAAAATCGCGTTGTTATTGTTGCAGGAAACGGCGTCATCGATGATGCCGCATCGCGTTGAGCTGTTGTAGTTGTAAACGGTTTATGAGATTTACGCGCAATTTGTTGCCAACTTTCATTGTTGTCGTTGTTGTTATTGGCCATTGTTGCTGTTGTTGTTGTTGTTGTTGTTGTTGTTGTTGTTGTTGCTGTTGTGACTGTGCCAGCGTCATATAAAACAATATGTGCCCAGTCTAAGCTTGGCTCGTTAAATGATTTGCGTTTGTTTTTACTCACGCTCTTTATGCCGCATTAGCCCCGCTTCTCTCGTTGGTAGTTCAAAAATGTAAAATGGGGCTTACCTGCAATGACCATAAAAAAGGACCAAACGAGACCAATAGAGAGATAGAGAAAGAGAGTGAATTAGAGAGAGAGAGAGGACGGCAGCCATGAGCATAAAAATTATTTACTTTCGTTTAATGCACAAATATTGATTAAGCTGTAAAATCGTAATACAGAACTGAAGTGCACACGCATCAAGTTTTTCAATTGGTTGTGCACATCTGAGCATGATCGACCCATTCGGGCTGTGGGGAGTACAGAAAGTACAGCACTACACAAAAATATAAACATAGAATGTGGTCTACCAGTCGCATGCAACATTCATGTTGCCGCAAGACAATGCTGGAGCCTCCGCCATATAGATACAGATATATGTATGTGCATATAATTTTTGCTAGTCAAGCGCAACAGCTGCACACGGGGCTGGAGCTGGGGCTAGGACAGGAGGCAGAGGTATGTAGAGGCACATGCAGCCAGTTCAACGGCTGTGGCATGCAACAGGCAATGAATCTCAATCTCGGTAACGTTGTCGCTATAGCTAGCTAGCTAGCTGGTTGCTTGGCTGACTGCTTGAAATGCAACAAAAACAACAACAACAAAAAAGAAAAAGAACGAGAACGAGAAGGAGCCGTTGACTTTGGTAATTCAATGGCAACAACTGGCGGCCAAGGCAGCCGCCGCAACAGCAACATCGGACTCGGAGCCGCAGACGACATTCAACTTCAACTTGAATCTTTTGGAGAGAAATATGCGGTAACAACATTTACTAG
Source organism: Drosophila mayaguana (assembly GCA_037075325.1). Lineage (NCBI taxonomy): Eukaryota > Metazoa > Arthropoda > Insecta > Diptera > Drosophilidae > Drosophila > Drosophila mayaguana. Next base: position 5,517,798 of record JBAMCG010000037.1, on the reverse strand, counting down.
CCAACCAGCCAGCCCTGTCTTGGCGACTCTCGGCGGCGGCGGCCAAGCGACGCGAAACCAACCGAGCAGCCAGCAAGCAAAAGCAGCAGCAGCAGCAGCAGCAACAACAGCAACAGCTACAGCAACAGCAACAGACAACGGGCAACAACTTAACGCACGAAATAGTCAACTTGCCACATTTTAATTCAGTCGAATATTTCTTTTGCTGGTGCAGCGCCTTTTTCTCTGCCCTGCTCGTCGTTCTTATTGCAAATGGCATAAACGGCAAAATTGCATGCAACTCACACACAGGCACAGACAGAGCCACATACACACGCACACGCACACACACTGACTGACTGCGACTTGACTTTACAGCCTGCACTTGGCTCTGACCAGGGCTTGGAATGTCTTCTTCTCATCTATTACTTTGTCTTGCCTCGCGCTTAACTTGGCTGTTGCTTGTTGGCTGTTGCCCCACCGCATTCCTTAAGTTGTAACAACAACAGCAATGCAATGCCATGTGCAATGTGCACTGGCAATAGAATTATAGTCACTATAGTTGCTGTCTCTTGGTTTATTTTAAGCTGAATTTATTACCACAAACGTTTTGCATTGTGCGAATGCGTAACTAACATCTTGGCCAAGAACTGGGCTAGCAACTCGCTGACAAATGCAAATGAAATTGGCTCTCCAGACTTGCAGCCGAAATATTATTTCCTCAAACGAAATAATCACTTAAATTTCAGCTTTGAAATATATACAAGTACATACTTATATCTCAATTGAAAAGAAAGTTAAGGAAAAGTGCAAGAAATTCTCAATTTTGTTTTATCTCACGGTCAAAAATTGCTAATAATATAATAAATTATTTTGTAAGATTTTCAGAAAGAATATTGAGTTTGCCTTAGGCTTTTATTAACAATCGAAACACTTAAAATTCTGTATATTACATTTTGGAACTAACAAAGTTTCCAAACTGTTTAACTGAATAATTGTTTGTATGTTTTATGTTGGGGAATTAATTGCAACAAGTGCTGATAGCCAGTGCTGCGCATTGGTGCATGCAACATTAAGCTGAACAGCAACAACAAGTTGTTACTTTGCGTGTTGGTGTAATTGCTTTCTGTTGCTTTTGTTGCTCTGCAATTCAATTGTTTTGGCCATGAACTTGGCGAGCCACCGCAAGTAGCACCACCAGCACCACCGACGCAAAGGCGCAGACAACACTTGCTCCGTTCTGTTAGAATTTCCAGCAATGCCCCACTGTCAGCCAGCTACTTATTGGCCAATATGTTTGTTAACTAGCATTTGCTGCTGTGCAGCTCAGCCTTTAGCCTTTGGTCATAAGCCACTTTTGTTTATTTTCATAACATTCCGACGTCACAAAGGCTTGCGGCATTTGCATTGCTCTCTGCTGCCAGGCCAGCCAGCAAATTCTTCATAAAGGAACTCTTGACCCACTGTTAGCCAAGGGTGAGGTGAAGCGGGACGCCTTTTAAAATTGAAAATTGAAATAAGAAAAAGGAACGAAAAAAATGAAAATAAATCAAGAAAGAAGCAACACAAAATTCACAGGCTGCATCAGGTAAGCAGCAGCATATTTCCAGACCATCCATCGAAACATTTCCAATAATAAAATTCCAGGCAAAAAGGGCAGTAAAATTCGCGAACTGAGCCGCCTTCATTGCCGTCGTCGCCGCAATTATACTTCCACCGCAAATGAAACAAGTTTGGCAACTTTACCAACGACAGGCATTTTGTGGCCATGGCCGCACAGCTCAACGTGCCAGACGAGCAAAGGCTCCAATGGGCACACACACACACATACACACATGAATATATGCATACATACATGCACAGTGTTCGGAAGCAGACTCCAAGCCTGCTGCCTGCCTGAATGGGGCAATGCAGCGACCGCAACAGCTTCATCATCATCATCATCGCCGTCGCCGGCCAGTGGAAAGTCTGGAGCTGCTGCATTTTTGAGATTCCGGTGCGAGAACTCACTTTGCATTGATGTGTTGCTGAGTGCACGGACCCTCGGTACTGAGAAGGGAGTGCGGTGTGAAGCGATGATTTGGTTTGGTTTGGCTTGGTTTGCATTGACTGCGGTAGCTGTAAGCATTTAACAATTGCAACCAGCCACCCCTACCCTACCCCAATGAACGGCTAGCTGGTGCTGGATATCAAGCAGGAGGCTATCCATTAGTTGAAGCACTTACGCTATTATCGACAGCAACCGCGATGCTAATGGTGCGCAAAAAGCTTGTTATGATTGCAACCAACAGTGCGGCCAGTCAGTCACTCAGTTAGTCTGCTACTCAGGCAGTCAGTCAGTCCGCCAGCCAGTAATGAAGCATAATCTCATTGTTAGCACTTACAACCAATAAGTTCAAAAACAACAGCAACAATAGCAACAGCAACAGCAGCAAAGCCAGCGTCCCAAGATGGCAAAGCGGATTGGGTCCCAACGCACGCAAGCAACCAAGTTCCGTGCAGGTCGAGACGGTTCAAGTCGAAATAAGTCAACCAGGATCGAGAATCACAAGCGACAACTACTTGGCATATCCGGGCACACCACTCACTGACCGAGTGTAAGCACCACGCCAACGCTCAACCACCCAACCGCTCAACCGCCCATCCGCCCACTCATCGAGTGGCGCCTTTCAAGTTTATTTGCTTGCCCACTTGTCCTTTTCGCCGAGCACTAGCTCGGCTTTGGCTCTGCCATGCCAGCTCTATTGATGATGACGCTGTGAATGGCAATCGCCAGGCTTTTCATTAGCGTGATTTGCACAGTGGCATTATGTTTTATTTTGTGACACTCAAGCCGAGCCGAAGCGAGCCGAGTCAACCCACCATCCACACCCGTCAATCCATAGTAAATTTGTCTAATTTGCTGTTAACGAGCGAGCAGGGCTGGAGCTGGTAATCAATGTCTCTTCTCTCGGATAGAAATATGTGTTAGTGATGACAATCAAATATTTTAGTGCGATAAGTGTATAAGCTTAGGCTGAATGTACAGCTTAAGGACTAATTTTCCTATGATAACATAAAACAATAAATTAATAAAGAATTTTTAGCTCAGCTCAATTGTTTGTCATTATTTTCCAGAAACTAAAAGAACCATATTTCAAATAATTATTTAATAAATTAAACTTAATCAGATAATAAACCTTAATAATAATATTGACTGTTAACTAAATAGAATGATTTTATTTAGTAATACGAATTTAGGTAGTAGTTTTTAATCAAATGTTTACAGAATAAAAATTCACTAATAATAGAGCACTGTGTAATTTCTTATAAATAATTAATAATCATCGCATCAAATATTTAACTCTAATTTAATATACGCAACTGTCAGTTCTATTAAATTCGTAAATACATTTATTTCTTTTAGCGTCTCATATATCTTATTACTGAGCAAGAATATAAATTTATTTATACGCTTTTGTGTAAATGAAAATGTGTTTAGTTGTAAATATTTATGAACAGACTCAAGAAGAGGGACTCAGTTATTTTTCTGGAACATATATATATATCTCTCTCGAAACGAAAGACAAAAGTGGCATAACAAATATTTAAATCGCAACCAGAGCAAGCAAAATCTGGCTCGAAATTGTAATTGTTACAAATGCAACGCCGAACTTCGTCGCTAACTCAAATCAGGTAACTCCTTTAACAATCAGCAGCAGCAAAATGCTGAGTATAAATGAAAAAAAAAAAAAAAAAAAAAACAGGAAAAAAAAATGCACCGACTGTTATATACACTTGGTTGATAAAAAAAAAAAATATTATTATATAAATGAAATATAAAAAAAATCAAGTAAAATAAAATAAATAAATAAGTAATTAAATAAATAATAAATATTTTATTAAAAAATAAAAAATATTTACTTTTTTAATTGAAAAACAAAAAACAAATAAAATAAAAGAAATAAATAAATAATTCAATAAATAACAAATTTATTATTATAACAAAAAAAATAATTAAATATTTAATAAAAAAAATAATAATAAATATCATAACAAATGATAAATATTTAATCGATAAGAAATCTATTTTGTAGAAAGAAATTAATGATATATCTAATGGCATATAAAGTTGATCATATAAAAAATAATAAATATATATATATATATATATATATATATATATATATATATATATAAATAATAATATATATAATATATATATATAATAATAATAATATAATATATATAATAATAAATTTATGTTATTTATGATGCTAATAGACATAGTTTATGTATGTTATATGTTATCTAGTTTATATACAACTAGTATCAAAGTTATTTGGCTTAGCGAGATGACAATAGATGCTCATAAAATCTAATTAATCAATCCTTCAAATAAATGTTGCATATTTCCTAACCCTAACCTTAAAAAAAGTTAAGTTTTTAACAAATTTTAATTGCAATTTACTCTAACCAAGCAACGAAGTCACAAGTCGTTCTAGAATACAATCTCAAGCCCAGGATAACTAAGGAGACGCGAAAACAAAAAACTCCAGGTGAGCGCGGAGTGAGGAGCAGAGTAAACCCTACCTTCTACTCTAAAGCAATGAAGGAGCTTTTGAACTACAATTCAGCATAGTCCTATACCCCGGCAACCAGGTAGCCAACGTGCAGCAAAGAGCAACTACAATGGTATAGATAATAAGGCGTTGCTGCCGCCGCTGCTGTTGTTGCTGCTGCTGCTGCTGTTTGTTGCCTTTTACCTTTGGCGACCTTCGCGAAGCACCCCAGTATGCCGGCATCGGCGGTCTGCAGTTGCTGATTGGAATTATTTAGCCAGACTGCGGCAGCAAAAGGAACAAAGCTTAAGAACAACAACAAGGCACTGGCTTGCGCTCTTTAAATTGTGATTTATTGTATTTATGGCTTACCGCTGCCGCTTGGCACAGCTTAAATTGAGTTTACAACAAAAGCATTTTGGTTTTGTGTTCGGGTTGAATGCAACTAACGGCTAATGAGGCGCATGTTAAGCTGCCAGAATTTGTACTTGCCCACAAAAGTGAAATCAAAAATCCAGGGCAGCACAAGAGAAGAAGAAGAAGCAGAGGCAGCAGCAGCAGCAGCGCCATTTTTTCTTTGAATTTGTATTTTTGCTTTATTTTTGAGGACAAACGCGAAGGCCAAGCCAGACTTTGATTGCAAGCAAAGCGACAGCCCGATAATATGTGGCGACTGCGTGCAAAATCGAATGAGAAAAAAAGCACAGCAACTGAAACTGAGACAGAAACAGAAACAGAAACAGAAAAGCAGAGAAGAAAAACAAAACAGGCAACAAGCAGCAGGAACAGGCTTTTGGCTTGCCAACAGCAACAGCAACAGCAATTTACGATAGCAAGTTGCTCGAACAGTGAGCCATTTAAGGGCCTCAAGGCCAAGGTTTAACCAGTGCCAGCAACGACTGATCGAAATCCAACCAGAAGAGACCGAATCAGCCAACCAGCCAACCAGCCAAGCAGCCAAATGGCCAGCGCACTTGGCACACATACCTTCAACCAATGCATCCTAACAAAGCGTGGCCAGGAAACGTGTGAGTGCCACAGTCTCACAGTCAGAGCTAGAGCCACAGTCCCAGCCATGTCAGAGCCATGCATAATAAATGCGCAACTGGTGTGCAAAGCAACCGGTTTTAGGAAACGAAGAGCCACCCGAGGCGGGGCACCTCCCTCGGAACTGTTATATGCCTGGGGAAATGTTAACATGAAAAGCTACAGTCGGCTGTTACCCAACAGGATGTGGCCTTCGGGTAGGGGCAATGCTGTTAGCACAGAGCTTTTCGCTAACAGCCGTCGACGGCCGGCTAACAGTATAAGACGCGACAGCAGCGCATAGAAAATTCTGCTGCTTAGCGAGTCGTACTTCCGGCGGCAAATCAGCGCACCAGACAAGAAGCAAACAACTGATGCGCACAGCTAATAACTGGCAAATGGCCAATGACTGGCTAGCTGGCCAACTAAGTGAACTGACTGAAGAGCGTAGAGCTGACGCACACATCAGCATTTAAATGGTCTCGCAGGAATGCAGATTTTACTGCAACGCATGCCAATGTCTGGCCAAGAACAGTTGGAGCTGCCAAGCCGCTAGACAAGTCAAACCACTCGCGCTGCTGCTGCTGCTGCTGCTGCCGTTGCTGCCACGACGACTCGTCGTAGAGTACGTTGACCATTTTGGCAACACTTTTTCTTAGATCGCTGCGACTTTGTTATCGTCATGAGAAAATTACAGCACTTGATGTTGTCGCAGCCGGCGCGTCGTCGCGACTTTTCGCTCTTGGTCAGTTCTCATGAATTGCAACTGAATTTGTAACAAAAGCAACAACTAACAGCTGACAAAAACAATACACACAAAAAAATAAAAAGCAAAAGAAGAAAACGAAGAAAACCTTTACATGTCGGCTAGAGGCGATAAAAGAACAAGAACAACTGGTTAGAAATTGTGCCGTCATAAGCGTCACACAGTTCGCCCAGTCAGTCGGTGAGGCCAACTCAGACAAATGTCTGAGAATTATACAAAACTGAAATATTCACGCATTCACACAGTTATAGAAGAGAGCAGAAAGTAATTTGTACAAAATATTATGCATGTCACGAGTATGATGTATAAATATTATTTGATTTTAAATCAATTTTTTAGCACATAGATACAAACTTTATAAGCATACCGAGAAAATCCTAAGACCTTTCAAATAGTTCCATCAGTCATTCGATTAGGCCAACTCGGCTCACACAAATGTTTGATCATTAATCAATCTCGCATTTAGTCATCAGATATAGAAATAGGTTTTAATGTAAATATCGTACTTATTTCATATAAAGAAATGGTACAGATTCTGTTTAATAAATATTATAGCAGAGCAAGTTTTACACTTAAAGTATTTTTATAATTTATTAAGGAAAGGCTTTATGAAAGTTTCAGTTGACAGCTTCCAGTCAGAGAACCATTTACGAAATTTAAATGTATTTATATATATTTTCATTTATTATTATATCATATCATATCATATTTATTAATATCATATATTGAAATTTGGTTTTGTTCACTTAATAAGAAGCCAGATTAATATTTAATTTTGAATTAGATAAACAAAAGAAATCAATAAATGTGTTTGACCTCTAATAATAATAAATATATTATACATATTATAAAAAATATATATTATATAAAATATTGTATATATAAACAATTATAATAGTTTATAGAGATTAAGAATGAGCAAGCTGTGTGATTTAATATTCAAATTTGAATATTGATATGTACTTCCAATAAATAAATATGAACTAGATATGTTTTGTGAGCTTTAATTACTACAAGTCTATAATAATAAGTTAGCCATGTAATATAATATAAATATAATTTGTTCAGTAAAGTATTTAAAGTATTTAAATTTATAATTTTAAATATTTAATTTATTTGTTATCTATCTTATTTAGATGATGTGTGAATGACAAATAATTTAAAGATAAATAATAAATTAAATATTTAAAATTATAAATGAACTGCTCTACTGCAAAAGTGATCATTTCTAACGATTAATATAATATAGAAATAATATAGTGTCATGAAACCAATAGGAGAAAACAAAGCGTCTCGGAAATTGCTGGTTCTTTCTGGAAAGCACCCAGCTGAAAAAAATAAAAGAGCGGTAGCCAAGCACAACTTCAGCTACATGTCACGATCACGAACACGCTTCCAGTAAGAGCTAGAGCCAGAGCTAAACCAGCCAAAGTGGAAGAGAAGACTAACAAAAGTGTTCTATGTGCTCTGTGTTCTGAGTACTTGGCTAGGCGAGATCAGCGCCACAGCGAGTAGCTGGATGAGTGGCTGCGGCGCTGCGCTTGGCTGGCGTTTATTGACCCTAAATGAAATTGCAGTCCGCTTATGAGGTTGGCTATATTTTCACATGCATGTATTTAAGGAACAATCGCATGCACTGTGTGCCAGAGACAGCGCATTCAAATTTCAAAGTTAAACAAAGCGCGTGTTGCCAATTGGCCGCCAGGTAAAAGGAAAAAAAGCAGAAACAACAAATCAACTTACAAACGAGCCAAAAGACGACGTTGCTTCCTCTGCTGCTGCTGCTGCTGCTGTTGCTGCTGCTGTTGCTGCTGCTGCTGCTGTTGCTGCAGTTGCGCCAGCGTCGATGCCGACTAAATCCGACTTTGGCCAAGTTCAAACAGCAAAGTCAAAAACAAAGTCAAATGGTTTTGGTTTTACTCGGAAAATAAAACATTTATACGCTGCTTCCCCAGCAAAAGTGAGCATATTAGCTTTGCTCTGTGCAGATTGTGTAGAAATTGAGGCAAGAGTAGACAGCGCATGGCATGGCTTGCTGCAACCTTTCATACTTGTTTTCTGTTCTTGGAATGCATACACATCTGTCTTCTTCTTCCACTCCTTGGGCTTGCTGTTGTGGTTGCAATATAAACCTGTTCTTGTTGCCATTTCTGTTGCAGTTACAGCCTGCGTAGACGACGCAACCTCAAAACATTTAAGCAAAACTCATCTACTGATTCGTCTTTTGTGCGTTCTGGCTGCATGTGGTTGCCCTGAATATTTATATTTTATCTCTGGGGTGCATTTCAGTTAGGATTTTAATTGAAATGCCTGCGACAAGCAATAAAATCCTCATAAAAGTATTCAAATTAAATGCACATAACATATCGTTCAAATATGAGCTGAGCGTGAGGTTGTAATGGATGTTGCTGCTGATGTTTCTAACAGCCGCCCACCTAGCACCCACCACCTACCAGCGTCCCTTATCATCAGCGTCATCAGCTTTGTTATCTGCCTGCCAAGCTAATAATAAAGTTTACAAAATATGCCAAACTTTCCGCTCAAGAACAACAACTGAACGGCCGGGGCCGAAAGTTTAACATAATAAATAAACAAAAAGCCAATCATATAGCGGCGCAACAGCAACGGAAAATATATAAACAAGCGCAGCAACTACACCAACATAATGAGAATAGATTTGTTATTTTAGGCGAAAAATATATTTGACGGAAATTTTCACTTTCCTTGCCAGCAAACAGCATTTTACATTTATCATAATTAGAAACATTGATTTATACTCACGAAAGTGTGGAAAACAGATGAAGAGTACGCAAAAAAGAAAAGAACAGTGTGGCCAGAAATTCGACACTCACCTGCAAATACAAGAATGAAAGCAAAAATTATTTTTAAATATTTAACAGGAGACGGAGTGGAGGAGAGTGGGGGCGAGTGGGAGAGGAAATCCTATCGAATACATTAAATTGTAATTTAATTTAAATGTAGAGTTAATTTATTACAGCATGTTTCTTCGATCTGATAAATTTGCCAATTGCACTGGCGGCATCAATTTTCGAGGTGCCCCACGATGGGGAGATGGGAGATGGGGCATGGCCGCCTGCCCTGCCTTGGCTTTGCTTGGCGCAGAGCAGCTCAATTATTAATGCGCTTTTGTTCATTGCATACTTTCAGGCTGGCATTGAGAAATCAGCAGCACGCACAAACACACAAACACACACACACACACACACACTCACACTCGCACAACACAGACTTTGATTTGGCAAACAGCACAGTTCAAGCTTATAGAAACTGCTGCCACGAATTACGGCCATAATAAATGAGAACTAAATTATTGATGTGATTGCACGTGTGATTGTTTGTGCTCAAAAGGATCTCGGAGCGCGCAGCACACGGGTCGCTCTAAGTTATTTAATTTACAGCATTTAGATTGGGAAACGCCAGCGCATCTCTTCTGGCCAGCAACCGGCTCTATTTATAAATGTCTCACTTGGCGGCTCTGGCGGCACAGTCGTCGTCTGTCTGTGCCCGTGCATGAGTTTCACATTTCACAAACGGCGGCAGCTAACAGCCCCCCTTCCCCCATCACTTAGCTCCGCCCGTTTGGGCTAATGTCTTGGGCGTTTTGGGCAAACAAATCACTTTTAATTTTCGGTGACTTTGATTTTTGCACCAAGCCTCGCCCCCGCTAGCTGGGCCACTTGGGGGCGTCTGACTAGGCATCTTCATTATCATTTGCAGTAGTGAGGCTAAGCCTACGGGCCTATATTCCGGGTTTTTTCCATGCCATTCCTTTTCTTTTCGTTTTTTTGTTTGCCACTCTGCATTTGTCATTTATGCTTTGATTTTGGCTTTCATTTTGTTTTTCTCGACACACACACACACACACACACACTGACTCAACACACCCAATGGCAAGAAAAGCAAGCCAAAGTGACTTTTGAGTGACAAATTGTTTTCAAATTTTGGCTGCCTGCTTATTTGTGTTAATGGCATAAATTTGCATAAAAGCATTAACTGTTTATTTGCTTTGCCGCTTGTGTGCTCACGTGCTGTTTCTCCTCTGCACACACACTACCTTAATCTTGCTTTATGCAGCCCCTGCCCTTGCTGCACCACCCGCCTCCCACCTCACCCCAGCCAGCGTGAAAATTTGCAAATTGGCCAAAAAGGCAAAACAAGCGGCAGGCAAATTGAAATCACATCGCTGCTCCGACAAATTCACATATGAGCACAGCTCTTGAGAACAAAATGACTTTTTACTGTTGCTGCTGCTTCTGCTGCCTACTGCTGCTGTTGTTGCTGTGATTAGGGGTGTGGAGTATGGCATGTAAAGCATGAGGCTGCGAGGGGTGGCTGGCGCTGTTGCCCCCTGGAGGCTGAATATAATTTTCTACTCGTATTTATTTGTTACAGCCCAAGCAGCACCAACAGCAGCAGCGCACTGATTGAATTGTGACAGACTGCTCTCGACCACCCTCCACCCCCTACCCGCCACTCTGCTAAAGAAAAATAGCCAAGAATGCAAATTAAAATAAGGCAGCATCCAAAGCTGGGGCGCTTGCGACTCTCAGATGTGTGCAAGATAATCGCCTCTAACTTGGCTTGCCAACAATTTTTATAAAAGGAAGCATCGAATTAACTCCTACAAAAATAGGAAATTCTCAAGAGAAATAAATATATATATATGTATATGTAAAAATATATGAAAACCAATATTTTGAGAAATAAAAGCCAAAGTCCATGAATTATTAAACACATTCGACGTTGGCCAGCTAGGCGGCTGACCGAGGACACGCTTTGCCTCGAAGAAAGGCTTTAAGGCCTTGGCGCTCGATTCGCCCAAACAGCCAATGAGGGGCATTAAAACGGCTTAAAGGCGTAATATGTTGTGGCTTAAATTACATAATAACAGCGAAACGAGCCAAGCGCAAACAATAACAAGGCCAAACACAATAACCGAAAAAAGTGGGGCTTGCAAAGCATGCTGCTCATACCCTGTAACTAAAAACTGCAAACGGCTAGCTAGAATTGTGTTCAATAAGCTGAAAAGTGGAGAAAATAATCCCAAAATAAAATGCTTCATTTGAGCTAAAATTATTTATTTACCATTAGTTATTATGACTAACTTATAGTCGTATATACCCAACACATGCGCAGCTTGACGTGTTACTTGATTTTATATTTTTTAATTATATGCAAAGAAATGTTGCGAGTCGGTCGTCAAAAGGCTTACAAAGAGCCTTTCTTCTGCCTGCCAAGGCAAACACGTGGCTCTACTCCTGCTGCAAAAGGGAACAAAAATCAGTCAGCTTACTTACAGGCGCTCATAGCCCCGTAGCTGCCAACATAGTTGTTGCCTTTGTTGGCTTTTATCATTAACATAGCTTCAAATTAACGGAAAAACACAGTCAGCAACAGCAGCAGAGGCGGCAGTAGGAGCAGCAGCAGCAACAGTGAAGCTAGTGCAGCGAGTCGTCCGCTGCCGCCGCAGTTGGGGGAATTATAATTTTTTTTTTCACACTTTTCCAGCGCCTTTTGCTGGCCGTGTTGCAGCCACTTGGCTGCGCTGTCACTTGGCGAGGCAAAAGTTTGTCCCGCGAGAGGTGCATGAATATAAAATTGGGTTGAAAAGTGTTAATTTCAAGGCAGCACGACGACAGACGCCTGGCAATGGCCTAAGACACAGCCGAACATTCCGCCCGCCAAGAAGGTTGCCCCACTAGTTGCACCACTCACTCACAAGATGCATCGTTGTTTCGTTTTGGCAAATTGCCGACAATTTGTGCTACTTTGTAATTAATTGAACAACACTTCACATCAAATTTATTGGAAATGCGCTCCTCAATTCGTTTTGCTGGTTGACGACGTAATTAACAAGCTGACAATCAGCTAATTAGCAATCAAATTGTTGCGTCGCGCAATTCAAAGTTAAACAGACTTCAACTCCCATAAGAGGAGCCAGATAAAGCTCAATCGAATGTAGTGGAAATGTTCACATAAGTAGAGCTAGTCACAATTAAAGCTAGCTACAAATGTACCGAAGCTAGAAATGTTAGACATGCACTTTAATCAAGTATAATTATTTATAGAAAATATGCACTAAATTAAATTGAAATGTGATTTCTCATGCACTTGACTTTTGAATTGAATTCAAAGACAAAGTGTGCGTAGATTAATATAAATGAATATTTCATTTCAATGTAGCTCAACTCATTCTCATGAAATTGAGAGTACTTCATTAGAAATTTCAGTGAATAACTGCTATAAAATGCGGATAATAAATATATTAATATTGATTTTGAATTATTTATCTACATTTGTTTTCCAAATGTGTTCTCTGTTATACAAATATAGTATTTGTACATTTGTACATTATATGTACATTTATGGGGTCAACGATCTAACTTTCTGTCTAAGCCAGTTTTAGGAACCAGTCTGCAATCAATTTGTAGAAATGCAACTGAACAACGAACTCACTTAAGTTATTATCGATTTTTATATAGAACATTTCAAATAATATTTAAGCCAATGACTGTAATCAATTTTGCGCACACAGATATTATGGATATAACAGCTCGTATATAATAATGTCGTAAGCCATTGCTGTATGTTAATATAAAGCAAAAACAGAACAAAACTTGTTCTCAAAATTTGGTACTCTTTATTGATTTATATTTTGCTTCAAACCAGTTCAGATCGCCTGATGAGTAATCCATGTGATGGAGTTTAATTCAGTCAAGGCAAAATTTTCAAAAAACATATAAAAAAAAAAAAATTAAATTTAATTTAAAATAATAAAATACTAGAAATTAAAAAAATTGAATGTATTTTAAAATAATAACTTAAAATAAGTAAAACAAAAATAAAATACTAAGAACAAAAATAAATTTAATGTATTATTGAATATTTTAATTAATCTTGTATCTTCATAAATTTATACATTCGAAGACAAATTCATGTATGTCTTGAAATTCACAAATTATTTTAATATTCCATCTTCATAAATTTATAAATTTATCGAACAATAGTTCATGTAAGTCTTGCAATTCATAGATTATTTTAATTAATCTTGTATCATTATAAATTTATACATTTATCAAAGACTAATTCATGTAAGTCTTGCAATTCACAAATTATTTTAATTAATCTTCTATGTTCATAAATTTATACATTCATCAAAGACTAATTCATAGACTTACTTGCAATTCACAAATCATTTTAATTAATCTTCTATCTTCATAAATTTATACATTCATCAAAGATTTCTTTCATTCATGTATGTCTTGCAATTCATTAAATATTTTAATTAATATTCTATCGTTATAAATTTACACATTCATCGAAGACTAATTCATGTATGTCTTGCAATTCATTAAATATTTTAATTAATATTCTATCGTTATAAATTTACACATTCATCGAAGACTAATTCATGTATGTCTTGCAATTCATTAAATATTTTAATTAATATTCTATCTTTATAAATTTACACATTCATCGAAGACTAATTCATGTGTCTTGCAATTCATATATTGAAATTCAGAAGAACTCAGTTGTCTCAGTTCTTTAACAAGCCTCGTCAAGTCAAGTGCCTGCATGTTTCACATTGACAAGTTCAAAGCTATCATATGCAGTTGTCATATGTGAGCGGTTCCCTGAGTTTTGCATACGTAATGCTGTCATTAGGCGCACATGCAGTGAGCTGCTAATGCAAATCCCCCGTGGCTGTTGGCCTCTCTCTGAACTGGCTGCTATATTTATTTTGGAGATTTTGTATACTTGCAGCCACACATCCCAGCATCACTTGTGTGTGTGTGTGTGCAGGCGTGCGTGTGGGTTTAGTGCGTGTATATATCTGTCTGATTTGGGTGGTGGCGTTGTTGCTGTTGCTGCTCCTGCTGCCTCTGCTGCTGTTGTTGTCATTGTCACGTGTGAAGTGCCATCGAGTGACACAAATGAAGTGGCTGCTATTAGCTTTAAAACTCACAAGAGCACAAAGAGCAGAAGAGCTCCAAAAGTGGCAAACTTTGCGTGCATCTCGTTTGCCACTTGCTGAAAGGCAACAACTACTTGTAGTCTTAAAGTTACCCCCGCACATACCACACGCACACACACACACACACACACACACACACACACACACACACATACGCACATATATACTGATACAGCCACGCAGCGCATCAAGTTTGCTTTTTTGCTTTCATGTGCGCAAATTAGCTTATCTGATACATCAAAATGCTACTGCATAATTCAGCAACATTTTTTCTGCCACTTTCATTCAATTTGCACCCAGGCAAATCTTTTGCCATAGCACTCGCTGAGGTTTAAGGCTGGGCGGTGGATTGGTGCTCTACACTTGATGCTGCTGCTGCTGCTGTGTGTGTGACAGTCTTCAAGATGATGGCTGTTGTTTGGCTCTGCCTGTTTATTTTAGTTTTGGCACGAACTGTCTTAGCCCTTTTTATTTATTTTTATTTTATCATTTTGTCACTTTGTAAATGTAACTTTAATTTTACATTTACATGCGACACGACATAGCTGTTGCCCATTGCTATTGAGAGCAACCAGGCCCCATTGCTGGCTGCCTGCTCAAAATTTCCTTATGAGAAATTCAATCCTTGGCATGTTTTTAGATTATCACGAGGCAATCGCATGTTTTTCAACAAGTCCGTGTGGAGGGTGGGACTGTATGATTACTGCGTTTGTGTGACTACTCTGTATCTATCTCTCTCTCGCTTCATCTCACTCTCGCTCTCTGTGCTCTTTAGGCTCCAATGGGATTTTTGCTACTTATCTCATTTTTAGCATATTTTATCAAACATAAATATGTATATTTTGCGCGCTGCTCTCGCTCTGACAGCCCGATTGCTGCTGCTCCTCCTTCTCCACCTCCTGCTGCTGTTGGCTGCTGGTGGTCCTCAAGGATTTGATTCTCATTTTGTGCGTCACCAGCATCAGAGTTTGAGTTGCGCTGCGTCTTGGCGTGTGTCTGTCTGTCTGCCTTACGCTTTTTAAGCTGCTTGATTGACTTGAAGTGCTTGGATTTAAGTGGTCGTTGGAGATTTGCTTGTTGCTGTGGCCCTCACTATTGTTATTGTCGTCGTATGCTGCTGTTGCTGCTGTGGGTGGCATCTTGATTATTTGACTCTGTTGACTGTCATTGAGGGACAGATGTCTGCGAGCCTCTGTACCACATAAAAGACCAAGTTTCAAAATTCATTCAGTTTTTCCTGCCTAATTGACAGGTGGAAACATAACCGTTACTTCAGCGGAAAACCCCAGCCAGTCCAGCGCTATTTAAGCGAACTTAGTTCAAGAGCACACACAGTTTTCTCCTCTTTTCCTTTTTTTTTAAGCGCACGAACTTTAAATATGTTTTGCGGACAGTTCCTTTGACCAATTACAGCGCTCAGCAGCTTTGGGGTTCGAGTAGTTGAATGAGCAGGAGGTCTGCTGGCAAAGCCGCTTAGCATTAGTTTGTTTGACTCGTCAAAAGTTCAAAAGTCAACCTTGCACATTGCAGCTGCAGCTCTGTGTGTGTGTGTGTGTGTGTGTGCCTGTCTGTCTGGCTGTGTACGTAAGTCACTTAAGTGCCCAATATGTTTGGCCATTTGAACAATTAAAAGTTTTGCTCCTAATACGCTTCATTTGGTAAACTTTCGCAAAGGATAAAGTGACTGGGGAGAGTGGCCTATAGATCCGAGTAATGCATAGGGCAGGGTATTAAGAACTTTCATCACATGTCCGGCGTACCGCATGGTACCGGCACCATGCCAGCCAGAGTCCAAAGTGATTTGAATTATAGGAAAGTTTTAACCAAAGCAGAAATCAGAAGAAGAAGAAGCTGAGAAATAAAACGAAAAACTTTGCATGCCTGGCAAAATGTTCTCTTTGTTGCTTATTGAAATTTATTGAGATTTATGCATAATCTGGCTGAGCGCAAAAAAAAGAAAAGAAGAAAAAACCAAGACAAAAAAATTTGCCAGCTGTCAATCACAGAAGTCGAAGCCCGAACAGTGCGCCCATCGGGCGTCAGCTTCATCCTCCAGTGACCAATAAAAATGACAGGCACAAAACATTTGATGAAACACTCGGCTAACGCTAACGCAAACGTCGTCAGCGGCTAACATCGGCATCAGCAGCTGTCCAGGAAATAAGCGCCAATTATGCCACCAGCAAATGCGTTCGGCCTGCTGCCCAGCAGGAAGCCAGCTGGATGGCCAGTTAGCGACCAGAATTCATTTCGTTCGCTCGTTTCGTTTCGCTTCTTTCAATTCCAATTTCAATTTGCTGCACGCTGAAACGGCGCTGTCGTCGTTGCCGTCGTCGTCGGCATCATCATGCGTTCTACGCAGCTTTCGCCTCACATTGGGGGCGCATATCTGCTTGACCAAGCGCACAGCTGAAAGACTGAAGAGAGTCATCGAGGCGCTCAAAATGACCCACCTCCGTGAAGCAATGTTTCATTTTGTACGCACTTCCGCCGTTAGCATGCGCCCTTCCATCTCGTAAAGGGATTTTCCTGTATCCTGCATCCGCTCGGCGCTGCTGCTGCCACTGCCACGACTCCTGCGACAGCCACGGCTCCTGCTGCTACTGTCATCTTGCGCCATTGGGTCATCCATCTACCGTTTCATCCTTTGTGCAGCCCGCAAATGTTTTATTTATATGTGGACAACGTTGGCGGCAAAGTTTTACTTAAATATGCGTAGCAGACCGTCCGGCCCCTGGCCAAACAGCAACTGCTCAGGTGTCTGGGTGTACGTATGTATGTGTATATGTGTGTGTGTTTGTGTTTTCTTCCCCTTCTACAGTTGACTTTGATTCTGGTGTATTGATATGTATAAGTTGGCCTGTTTCATTCTGATGGCATGGCATACTTTTAGGCACAGCCGGAAGGTCTCAGCCTTTGATTGAGTGGAGCGCGCGCAAATCCGCAAAATAGATTTCCCAATTGACACATATTTTCTTTTTGCCGAAAAATTGCTTGCATGAATGAATGCTACTCTGCTACGGCTGCTGTTGTTTTTCTTCGGAAAGCACGTATTTCGACTCCTGTTAATAAGATTTTAATATTTATGGCGTGGCCACACGGCCATTCGAGTCGACTGTATATAAACAACACGTGTTTCCCTTCTCTCAGCAGTCAGAGCTCAAGTTTTCCAGTTAATTTGAAGTAAGTTGAGGAATATCAAAATGAATTCTGATTATGATTTTTGAGGCAAGTCCAGCAGCAGCTGACAGCTTCGTGCATTATTCATTGGCTTTATACATTTATTTTGTTATGCTTTTAATTTTAATGCTTTTAATTCATATTTGTCTAGCTTGGAGAAAAACAAAAAACCTGGCCACATAATAAATTAAATTTTATTTAATTGCTTCAGTTAAACGGGTTGCCTGCCACTTGAAGCATGAAAAACCGCTCGGTGCAAATGCCTTTATTAATTTCGAAAACAGACCCCAACACTTAAGGCTGAATGTAAAACCTTGCCCACTTCACCTCAGCCATTCCCATTCGCATTCGTTCATTTTCTTGCCAGCGGCAAGAAGCGGCTGGCGCTTCTTTATTTGCTTTGCTGATTGTCAACATCAATTATTTAACTTTTGCGTGACAGACCGCCCAAAACTGCTCGGGTATATGTACCCCGTTTTGCCCTCGCTGGTCTATTTAAAAACAGTCAAATAAGCGCACATACAACTTATCACGCCTGAATTTGTCAGCACAAAAGCCGGGCACGAACGGAAAAATTTCGCGGCTGGCTTGAGAGACGGCAGCAACCCTTTATTTTATTTTTTTTTTTCTGTCTTTTTCTACCATTTTTTTGTCATTGTTGTTATGTGCCCTACGCATCCTTTTTTTGAAACACCCTGTAACTAGATAGGGAAGAAGCTGGCCACCATTGGGCAGCTGAATTTTTCAAATACATTAAGTGCATATGCAATTAGCTTTATAAATTTATTCTAAATAATATAAAAACTAGAGATAGCTAACACTATAGGTAGGAGAAAACAATTTTAATAAATGTAACAGACCAATAGGAATTATAGGGAATATCACTATAGCTATCGATACTTAGCTATGTCATCGATGCTTAATTATAGTGCCATTGATACTCAATAAGAATGTTATCGAGAGAAGAGAATTGGCTCCCTTTTATTTTCATTCCCTACTTTTCATACTATTTTATTTTTTTAATACTATTTTGGGTATGAAAAGCTCAGCTAAGAGAAATTCTCTTAATACCATAAGGAAAATAGAAATCAGTCATAGAAATAATTAAAGTAAAATTAAAACAAAGTCTTTCATAATCTAAGAAGCGGGATTCGAATCTACGCATACAAAAATATATTAATTTTTAATGTAAAAAAATAAAATAATATTACTCTAATAAAAGGTAAACGACGTTTTTAAGCTTTGCAAATATATACTAAATATAGACAAAAATTTAAATAAATAAATATAAGACAAAAAAGTAAAAATATATTATTACTGTAAGTTTCAATACAAATTATAATATTCATAAATTTCAAATAAATTTCTCATTCAGCTGCAGTAACAATTGCTTTACAGGGTAGCTGCATAGTCAATCCTTTTAGCGTTTGCCTTACCGAATTCGGTTAGTTGAAAATTTGTCGCGGCTTCTGCTTTGCACTTCATTTTGTGTTTGTCTTGTTGAATGCCAAATGCAAATGCTCCGCATACTTTATGGCGTTTTGTACGCTTTTTTCACACTTTCCTAAGCAGTTACCGCCGCGCCGCCTCGCGCACGCGATGAATGGAAATGCCTACGGGGGCTAAAACAGCCAGCGGGTCGGCGGCGCTGAAAACTTGGGCGGCGACTGCCACTTAAGACAAATTGCGGGTAACAAGTAGAGCGCCCACGTAAATAGGCAAAGCTGCACACAGCACCAAAATAAAAAAAAAAAAAAAAAAACAAGAAAAGAGAGACGAAAGAAGTGTAAACTGGGTGCAAAAAAAATATATAAATAAATACCCCATTGAAAGCTAGGGAGATGGCAAACTCTGATACAATGGAAATTTGTGGCAACAGAAAATCTGCATACAATTTCGGCAAAAAGGGTTTACTGTGCAAAGTATGCAGCAAAGTTTTCAATAATGCCAAACGACTCTCCCAACCAATTTTGCCCCCTTCACAGCAGCAAGTACAACAACAACAAAAACAACAACGACAGCAATTTGCCTTCCATTTTCTCTTTTTACTTTTTGCTCTGCGCGAAGCACTTGAGCGCTCAAGTATTTCACGCCGATTTCTTGCCCTGTTTGCCAGCGTTCATTTCAATTGGCAAGCCTGAAAAGCTGACTGCTTGCAGGAGCTGCTGAAGTTGCAAAGTTTGATTATGTTTTCTCTTCTCTTTTTTTCATTTTCGGCTTCTGCTGCTTCTGCTATAAATATCGTTGTTAATTTCCCACTAAAAGTTTGAAGCAGCTTTCCAACTTTTCAAAGTAGGGACGAGTAATTAGGCAATTAGATAAAGCGTGGCGGCCGGCCAGCGCATGTTGATAAAGCGGCATATGAAGCATACGACATGTGGCACATGTGGCATGCGGTTTTGTAATAATATCGCAGATTTATTTACCAGCTACATTCGGATTGGGGCATACATTATCTGGCACTTTATAGCCAAGGATGCTGCAGCAGCAGCAGCAGCAGCATCATTGCAATAATCTGGGGCGACTGCACGCGCCGCCACTAAAAAAGGGCTTAGCGCTCCCCCGTGTGGGCGTGGCCAAACACGGCGCCTGTCATGCGGTTTTATTAGAAATTGTTATCGCCGCGCCTGTTGCATACACTTGTAGCTCGAATGCTGCTAAACTTCGATTTTTATCTAACGAAACTGGAGAGCCAGAGAGTGAGAGAGAGAGGGAAGCCCGGAATAGGGACCTGTGCGCCGCGCTGCTGTGACCCCGGCTTATTGGTGCTAGCAAAGTTGCTCTATTTTGTCATTGCCATTTGCTGCTTACGGCTGGCTGGTTGTTGCTGTTGCTGCTGCCATCGCCGGCTTTGCCACGAGTGCTTTGTTATCTCTGGAATTAAAAACGTCGCCATATTGCTCTGCCAGGACGAGCTCTTAGTCCGACGGCTGTGATGTTGCCGCTGCTCCTGCTGCTGCGGCTGCGGCTGTGTTTGAGTGCACTTTTAGCGCCATAAATCAGAAATTGTTGTTGCTCCCGTTGGCGCAAACTGGGCGCTCGACTGCTGCTGCTGCTGCTGCCACCTTGGCTGTGGCATGACCTTTTATTGTTGTAATGCGAATACAAATTTATATTGACATCGTAAAGGTAAAAATCTTTTGCCGCAACTCCTTATATATACATGTGGACGTGCGGCCACGATTTTCTGCCTCCCAGCCTCCACGGCCTGCCAACGAAGCTAAGAATATCCTTAGCAGGCTCAACAGCCGGCAGCTCGCGGTGCTGTTCGCCAATCGCATATGCAATGTCAATATTTGTATTTGCTTTCTATGCGAACGTTTGTTGGTTTCCGCTTTTTTACGATTTGGGGTTTATGTGGGCATTGAAGCAATGGAAAACCCCCACCGCACAGAGCCAACTGTGCAATGAAAGTGTTTTGCCATCAGTGCAGGAGATGTGTATATTTGTGTATATGTGTGCGTCTATGTGCTTAGAGATATGTACATCTGATATGGATTTGAAATGGAACATGATCATCGCGCCAATTTAAAGTGCTTCAATGGCTGGATACGATGCGCAAATAATTACATAGTGCAGCTCTAATATGAAGCTTAAAAGGATTACTGAGAAAAAAAACAGATTTCATATTTTTAATATGACTATAAAATGTTGAAGTGAAAGAGATGCAAAATCATGTTCACAGTATTTACAATTACTTGATACATATATTTATCTTGCCAAGCAAACAAAATCTATTGAATTGTATAAGGAATTTTTAAAAGTAATTTTTTATTATGCCAGATTTAATTATATTTTTTTATTATGCAAAATATATTCAACATAATTTTGAAAATTAATACAAATTCTAATGAAACTTAAAACTCAAAGAGCAACCGATGGTAGTCGCTTCTTATTCGTTCGTTTTTCCGCTCTGGCTTTCTTTTCTTCGACTCTTTGGTAGAGGTATATGAAGCAAAAAGTCTTATGTATTGAATGCATGAGAGAGCAATGATGTACGTGAATTGAGTGTGTGCATGTGTGTGTGAATGTGAAATTGAGTTCTTCGTACTGATTCTCATTGAACAAACCTCAATCGTATCTCCCTCTAAACTGCGACCTTTAAAAGAGCGTCACACGAATAAATCAAGTCAAGGCGATCAAGAGAAAAGTAAAACGAAAATATCCAAAAGCGAGGGCGATGGAATAAACTGAGCGTATAGAATAAAAGGGTTATTTATTTTACCTGAGATTTGCTTTTTAAAATGAATTGAATTTCATTTTAATACGTTTTTCTTATTAAATTTATATATATGTTTATTTTGGAATATGAAAATCTATTAAATTGAGCATAGAATTTTTAATACGAGTTTATTTCAATGTTTTTTTTTATTCAAATCCTGAGAATAACTTTTTTTAATGTATTTTAATTCATATCAAATGGATTTATGTATGGGAATACTTTAAATTACATTCATATCAATTATCATATTTTTCAATAATTTTTTTTCACTACACTCTTGATTTTGACCACTGTTGTACCGCATACGGTGCATGCAATGGCGTTGCCACACTATTTGTTTTATTGGTGCATGCACTAGGAGGACGATTGCAACCACTCGCTTCGCATTTGGCCAGGCCGCACAAAATGCTGACACTTAGCTCCCCTCCTCCCCACTCTGCATTCTTTGTTCTTTAGATAGAATTTATGACATTATCGCCCTTTGTTTGCATTTGATTTTGCTAGCTAACTAGCCCCAATCAGTGTTGCGGAGAGGATTTCTGCTCATTGTTGTTATGATAACAAGAAAAGCGCATTAACTATTCGACGAGCCGTAAATGTTGATGCAATAAAATAAGCAGCCTACTTTTTAAGGGCGCACACTGTTAAAATTTAATGGCGGGAAGGCAAACACCTTGGGCTAAGCTCGCCTTTGCGGCGTAATAAACAAAATTCTAAAGATGCCGTCGCACATGAAAAGTGCTCAAATCATAAACCAAATAATAATTACCCAAAGCTTTGCAAGGGACTTTACAACAAAAGCCAAGCCCAGTTACACACACAAACACACCAACACACACATACACACAAATGCATATGGTTGCCTGGCGGCACACGTTTACGCCCAAAAGAGACACATGGAAATTTATTGATGTGCGCGTGATGTGCCTAGACAGAGCGGAAGAGCAGCACAAGGACAGGCGGGAGCGACAGGACAGCGAAATTGGCAGTAAGGACACACAACGGCGAGACTCACTTGAATCAGGCGCGTACGTTGAGCCTTGGCAGCCATAAAAGCGCACATAATAATGTCAAATGAGTTACAACAAAAGCCGACTCCACAAATCCCACCACAGCCCACAGCCCCACCCACCCGATATCTTCGTCGTCTTGTGCTTCTACTTCATTCTGGGGCGGCTGGCTGGTCTGCTACCCTTTCGCTGATGACTGTATTAGGGTTGGCATCGCCCGCCCATTTGGTCGTTTGCAGTTTTTATTACGAATTTATAGGCGCACATGCAAATAAATCGCCAGGCAGAGGGCGGGTCCTGTCTCAAGGTGTGCTCATCACTTCCACTTTCACTCGGGCTGTGCTCGTGTTTTTGTTTTTTCTTCTTTTCCACACTTTTTCTAGTTACTAAAGTATCCGGACAAGTTTTAGTTGGCCCCATTTTTAGTTTCGCTTTCAGTTGAAAACATTTTGCGAATTTTATAATGCTTATTTCACTGGACAATATTTGCGCTCGCCCAACACTTTCGCCGATGGCAGACGGTCCAAAGTTTTTACTGTTTGTGTGTGTTTATCTTTGAGTTTGGTCAACAAGTTTTCGACGCGCACCTGCAGACAACGGCGCCTCGCACACAGGACACACAGGAGACACGGAGTGTGCCAGGGTAAAACTGGAAAGTTTAGACGACCAGGGAGGAAAGGTGGACAGGTGGACAGGAAGTGCCAACATCGCCAGGACACAACTGACGACGATAGTTAAGCTCAACTAATGCATGTGTCCGTTTGTTTGTTGTGTCCACATGCGACGACACTAAGCACGACCAGGAGAAGGTAAGTGGAAGCGATGCCGACGATGACGACAGCAGCGACAAAGGCTTCTTCGTTTTGGGCCAAAGAAAAGCAATCTTTTTGCCGTACAGCGTGCAAATCGCGAAAATAAATATTGAACTGTAAAGCCAATGTCAACATTGTACCTAGAATGTGTGCCTAAGCGAGTGAGTGTGTGTGTGTGTGGGTGTGAGTGTGTTTCCTTTGCCTGTGTGTGCTGCTGTGTGCAAGGCAAGAGTTAAAGCCGTCTCTGAGCCACAGCTGCGGCTCTTAAGTTGTTGCACAAAACACAAACAACAACTCCTCCTTGGCCAGAATTCGCGCTCGTTGTGTTTGAACAAAAGCTTTCAACCGACGCGCGTTTATCGATAAATTATGAAAACGAGACGCTAATTATGTCTAGCGAAATAAGCGATTGCACACACAGCTGCAGCTGCACAGCTCACAGTCTGTGGACGATTATAATAATTATTATATATAATATTAATATATTAGCATAGAAGGCTGCAAAAATGGAAAATAAATATATAATATATATAAATATCGAATACCCTTATTAAACACAAAACTCTTTTACTTCATACACCTAAAATTACAAATATATATATATATTCTGGTCCCAAGACATACTTATATGAGCGAACTCGGATGGTTATAGTGTCTTATCATAACCAGATGCTACTGCATTTCTTCTGCATATAAAAATTAGACTGTTCTGCATTTCTTTTTTGAAAAATTGTATATGAAATTTAGTACATAGTTTATATAGACAAAATATTATTAATATGAAATCTAGGTCTTGAATAAGGCTGTCATCTAATCATCTCTTAACTGCAGAGTTTCCAATTTGATTCATCTGTTAACGCTACTTAAGAGTTGCTTGAGTCTGCCAATACTATGTTTAAAGAAGCATTTATGTTATGTCTGTTAGGCAGTTGTAAATGTTAATGAATGAGTGAGGAGAAAGTAAATACCAAAAGAGAGTTACGAGTTGCTCTCGTGATGATCGGGCGGCGCACGACGCAACACGAACGATAATTAGTTTCTCCTCGTGCTCAAACTGCGAACAGCGGCTGAGCACAATCAAGCCGATGCGCTCTGAGAGCGAATGCTCTGCATACGTTAAGTCATGTATGTATTATACAGTAATATTTAGTTGTGAGTAATAAGATCAGCCCTTGTATTTCTTAGAGCTGGACTGACACTCACGCCGTGCTCATTCTCCCTGCTCTTGTTCTGTGATTCGTCGCTCTATGTGATCGATCTGCCAGCTCTCCCTGTGCTTGCTCTCTACTGTGATAACTCACGCTCAGCTTGCTCTCCCCCGGTCTTACTGCAGCTGAGCAAATGACGAATAAAGGCAGTGCTAACTTGAAAGCTGAAGCGAGCAGTTGCCATTTCTGTTGCCGATGCCGCGAACGAAGAAGTCGCAAGTTGGAAATTGAAGAATACGGACCTGAGCAGCGGATTATATTTTGTCCACATTTACCACACAGACGAACATGACTAAATGGGCTGAGCTGTGGCTAATACTTAATAATTCTTAAGGATCTCAACAGAATAGATCTCAATCGAATAGAAATTTTTTACATGAGAAATTGTTTTAATATTGCAAAATTATTTAAAATACAATTACATATATATAATTGTATGATTGCAATAGCAACGACCAGTTAGATATATCCGTAGATATCAGTTAGATGCATTAATATTTAATTGCAGGCAGCAAAGAACTTTTCATTTATGATTTTTGTGTGCAATATTAGTGATTAGCTGACAGATCAGTAATTATATATATATTTATTTTTATATATATTTTAATATTATTATGAGCCTTCAAATATGTGCACAGCAATTAATTTGCGCTATCTATTATAATATAGTCTCCGTATTTTCTGTACATTTTGTGTGCAATATCCCAACTACAAATGCTTCAATAAAGTGTGTGTAAAATTCTTCACATACATGCAACTATTTCTACTTGTCTTGTTTTCCTCTGTCGCCCCGCAAAAGTATGCAACATTTTTCGGTCGCCCTCTTGTGAAACTTTAACGAGACATCTGGGAATTGCATCATCTTGTGCAATTTTGTGCTAGTCGTAGTCGTGTATGCTGTTGCTATTATTTGTGTGACGAGAGCGCTGTCCCTCTGCCTTTTGTGTCAACCATAATAAATAATGCGCGCTTTCCTCTCTCTATCTGTCGCTCTATTCCACTCGCTCTGTCCTGCTTTCACTGTCTATGCGTGTGTGCATGCACGCAAAAATTGTAAACAAAACGATTGCTTAAACAGCAGAACAACAGCAGCGACGCTTTTCATGGCCCGCAACTAGCAAACAAGCCACAAGTAGCTGCCACACAGCTCCTCCTGCTTCTGCTCCTGCTCCCTACCTCCTACTTAAATTCAACTTCCACTTGAAGCGCCAGCAATCTGAGTAACTTTCGGGGCGTAGCAGGCGACACGCCCTAATTGAAATTAATGTCTATCCCTTTTCGATTTCTATACACGCTGCACATTGCCCCGACCATGGCCTCAAATAAAGGGTCTGCTTTCAGCGCCGGCTCCATCTTGTACGTTGTACTCGAACATAGTTTTTGCTCATTTTCAGCCAAATTGTTTGACTTATGTGTACAACAACAATGACAAGGGCTGCTTGTTAACTAATCCTCTTGTTCCAGCTGATGTCCTTCAAGACACGCATCCTCTTGATGCTGCTGCTCCTTCTCCTGCTGCTGCTGCTGCCACTTAGGACTTAGGTTGTCTTACCAGCTAGTTATGCCCCACGCATGTTTCTCGGACATAATATGCTCGCTGGTTGCTCTTGGCTGCGTGCCGCATTCGTTTGGACACGCACAGAAATGAGCGGCATGCTATAATATTTTTGTTTAACGATTGTTTTGTGTGCCTGCGCCCGTTAACGGGGGAATAATTAGCCGTTAGCCTTTTGTTGTTACCGTTACATCGCCTGTTCTACGTGTGTGTGTGTGTGTGTGTGTGTGTGTGTGTGTGTGTGTGTGTGTGTGAATGGGCCACCGCAAAATGGAGACGCGAAGAGCCATGAAACTCTCTGGCATTCGCACTTTAAAGGATGGCGTGTGCATGTCTAATGTGCCACAAATTCTTGGGCCCGAATTACCCCAACAAAAAAAAACAATCACACTAAATAACTATAATTTTTAACGCTTGCCAAGGCTGGCGTAGCAAACAAAGGCCACAAGGCAAAAATCAAATCGAATTGCACACAAGTATAACACAATTGTTGTATGTTTTCTGGTTGGGTTTTCGTGCAGATTACGTGGCGCATACGCAATGCCAGCATTTTTCTTTATTCCTGCTGTTTGCCGTGAGCATGTGCGGCACGGATTTTGGGCAATTTGGTTCGCATCTCTTTTCTTTTTTAATTTCTGAAAAAGGTTTTTATTATGACGCGCACACACACACACACACACAGAAAGAGAAAGAGAAAAGTGCCCGGGCAAATAGCAACTACTACTGCGCTCAGCTTTTTTATATGAATTACAATAATAAAAACCAAAAAGCAAACAAAGCAGCCACAGTCGCGTTCTCCGTTCTGTTGGCTGGCGCTGGCATGCGTGAGGTGAGCCGAGGTGAACGCAAAGAATAAAATCATAAAAATTACGAAAGGTAAGAGACAGCTAAGAAAAACGACAACATGCGAAAAATGCGTTCAAGAAAAATCGCTGTAATAAAGCCAGTCGTCTGGGGCTCTGTGCGCGGCTGCTGTGTGCTCTGGCTCTGCTGCAAATAAAACAATTTGAGTGGAAATAAAAAATAAAACAAAGTACCAGTCCAGGCAGCCAACAACAGCAGCAACAAAAACAACAGCGAAAGGTAGCTGGAAATGAGCGCTTAATACAACACCCCGAAATGTAACTGAAACGCAATCCTTTGTGAGAATAAACTGCGCAGCAAAGCGCCAGACAAACAGACAGACAGAAGGACGGACAGAGAGACAAACACCGGCAAGAAACAAACAATGCTGCTGCGCGACGCAGTCCTCATCGGCAGCATCCTCATCGTCATTCTTACCTCATCGTCTTCATGCCAAAGTAGAGCGCAACTTAAATTATTAATAACAAGCATAAGAAAAATAAATGTACGCGAATGAAGACAAGAAGACAAAAGGATCAGGCAAAGGAGCAGCTGAGTCAGTCGTCTGTCAAAGGCACTTCGCTGCGCTTCACTTCGTAACCCGGAAGCATTGGCCGGTCAAAGTGCTGCACAGTTGGCATTAAGGTTTATGCCCTGGACAGTCCTGGCTACGCAGACGGGTCGCAGCGCAGACAGGGTGAATGCGAAAGTGGGTATATAGGTACAATCACCTGCTGTCCGAGCAGGACGACACACACAGAGGGAGAGAGAGAGAGAGGGAGAGAGAGAGAGAGCAGCAAGAAAAAGAAAACGGAAGTTCTTAAACTCTGCGCAAAAGCGCTTATTGGCTGCTTGTTGTTGTTGGCCTGAAGATTTACGAAATCAGGCCAAATTAAATATAAATTACTGATGTAGACATGTTTTACCAATAACCCATTTCATTTCATTAAAGACAATACCAAAAAATTCTACAACTACTTAAGAAAAGTCCCCAAAATAACACAAATTTATCTCAATATGCAACTTATTGTAATATGCAAATATTGCTTTCATTCATTTACAATAGAAATATAATTGGGAGCTCAAACACAAACCAGAATTAAAGGCATCAATGCAGGCCGACCTGCTGCATTAACTAAATCATCTATAAGAAAATATCATATTTCCATACAATCTAAGCACTATGAATCAAATAATTTAACAAAATAAGTAAATAAATCACATAATTTACGGGAATAAAATGTACTATTAACAATAGTATTTATCGAAATGAATATATGTATTAAATTCTGATATTTCATTTTTATTCAATTTGAGTCTAGGCTGATTCACATATATAGTAAAAAATATATACAGAGTTTTTCATATTCGAGTGACCCATCTGGCAACCCTACAAGGCTGCCCATATTCGACGGACCCATGTTCTCTTTTTTAAATCAATGAAAAATACAATTTCGTTG
Source organism: Drosophila mayaguana (assembly GCA_037075325.1). NCBI lineage: Eukaryota > Metazoa > Arthropoda > Insecta > Diptera > Drosophilidae > Drosophila > Drosophila mayaguana. The sequence goes on along the minus strand of JBAMCG010000037.1, from coordinate 5,489,200 downwards.
ATGTTGTCGATAATATTCATATTATCTGGTTCAAGTAGACTTGTTGACATCACCCTTACAATATGATATCTCTCAAATGGCCGCCTTGAGCCGCTAGGGCGTATAGTGACCGCCTCTGTCAAAAAGTAGAGGACTGCCAGATGGGTTACTCGAATATGAAGAACACTGTATACATATATATATTATATTATTTTTATATATGATAATATCCTCATGCAGTGCAACCTTCAGCACTAATCATTAAACGGAATGTTTAACTGCAGCGCTCTGAATTTCTGTTCTATTCGCAGCAAATCGAAAATTTGTGCTTAAATAATTTGCTCTATTGGTTTATTAATACAGCAAGTGTTTTATCCTTAAAATGTTATATTATTAAACAGAAAACGTCCCTTTTCGTAGCCTTCAAGTTAGACTTGATAATGAAATTTCCCCCCGCAAGACATAAACTCGGCCCCCAAGACACTAAACAGTCCATATAATATGCGTATCTCATTGTCTTATTTCTGGTTTTAAATATTATTTAGCCGACACACCTTTACAGCCATTTTTTATGGGCCAAGGAGATAGATAGATGCTACTCCACCATCTTGCACCACCTACAAATGCCCAACTTGGCAAAGCCACCCAGTTTAATTCTCTGCTAGATGATTTATGCCGTGCGGTCAAGTGTAAGTTTCCGTTGATTCCTCGGGCGGGAAATTGGGTTTAACGGCCGTGGCTGGTGGCTCGTTAAATTTTGACCCCTCTAGGGCAACCCTCGCCGCTGCTGCTACTGTTGCAGTTGTTGTTGTTGTTGTTGTTGGTAGATGTGTCTGACGTTTTATTAAATAATTTTTGCCTTTGCTTTTTTTATGAACTGGTAACCGGCCTGTTATCACCACGGCTCAGACGGCGTCTACTTTGCGTGCTCTGATTTGCCTTAATTAGTCGAGTCAGATCCGAGCATGCCTATCAGCCAGTTAATGTTGCCCGATAATTAGCCACGCGTCGTTCTTTAAGCTGTTTCGTTGTATACAAGAATAACAAAGAGAGAGAGAGAGAGAGAGAGAGCGAGAGAGAGAGAAAGAGAGTGAGG